>CM056829.1:16662100-18054600 GCA_029853015.1 Chelidonichthys spinosus
TTCCAGAACTGTCTGGTCTGTGACATCATGACGGTTGTGTTCCAGAACTGTCTGGTCTGTGACATCATGACGGTTGTGTTCCAGAACTGTCTGGTCTGTGACATCATGACAGTTGTGTTCCAGAGCTGTCTTGTCTGTGACATCATGACAGTTGTGTTCCAGAACTGTCTGGTCTGTGACATCATGATGGTTGTGTTCAAGAACTGTCTGGTCTGTGACATCATGATGGTTGTGTTCCAGAAGTGTCTGGTCAGTGACATCATGACAGTTGTGTTCAAGAACTGTCTGGTCTGTGACATCATGATGGTTGTGTTCCAGAAGTGTCTGGTCTGTGACATCATGACAGTTGTGTTCCAGAGCTGTCTGGTCTGTGACATCATGACAGTTGTGTTCCAGAGCTGTCTTGTCTGTGACATCATGACAGTTGTGTTCCAGAACTGTCTGGTCTGTGACATCATGACAGTTGTGTTCCAGAACTGTCTGGTCTGTGACATCATAATGGTTGTGTTCCTGAACTGTCTGGTCTGTGACATCATGACAGTTGTGTTCCTGAACTGTCTGGTCTGTGACATCATGATGGAGTTGCTCTGCTCATTTGCCAGGTGTGTGACACCACAGTGGTGGCTGGTCTGTTCAGATTTGGCAGTATTGAGATGGTGTGCTGGCTGCTACACTGACAGCCGCTCCATGACGTCATAACTGTAGTTGTGACTTTTCTCTACTTGTTCTCTGCTGGTTTGTTGGTGTCATGACAACGCTGGTCATCATATTTTACTGTACACATTGAAGGTTGTTGTTGAATACTTTAGTGTTACACTTTGGCATTTCTACTTTCTCTACTGTTACCGTTTTGTACCACAGACTACAGAACCAGCACAACTTTTTATTTATTCTTATCATCTTATTCGCTTTATTGTAAAGCACCCTACACCTTTGGGTCCAGCAGATTTGTAAAGCAGCTTCTTGGTTGACCAGCTGCAGCCTGACAGTTTCAATCAGGGCTGGTTTTGATGTTATCCTTACCCGTTTCCAAATAAAAGTTGCATTTTTTTTAATAAACTGCCTGAGGAGGAAAAGGGATATTATTAAAAAAAATGTCCCATTATTGGATGAAGTCTTCTGTTTTAGAAAACAAAACAAAAAACAGCCTGAGTCTTCCTGTCCACCTGGTCTCCTTTGAAAAAATCAAAGACACCCCCAGAGCATCTCACCACTCCAACCTATTAAATAAGTGCTGAGACACTTTCAGGAGTATCATCTTACAAAACTGATGCAGCTGTAATTCTTAAGTGTATTAATGGACTGTAATCAGTTTTACGGCTGAATTGCTGTTGGTTAAGACTGTGCCTTCATTAATTAGCAGATAACCTTTATATAAAGGCAAGCAGGCTAACAAAATGATTGGTTTGCTATTGTTGTATCTTATCCTTGGCGAATCACCTATTGTCCCTTTGAATAATTGAGACTAGTGGATTTTGCCTGTTTTATTTTTTTCCTTGGTCAGCAACTAGCTACTAGTTTTGTCCCCAAGATCAATTGCCTTGGTAACACAACCGGAGAGAGAGAGACAGAGAGAGAGAGTGAGAGAGAGAGAGTGGGAGAGACAGAGAGAGAGGGGGGGGGGAGAGAGAGAGAGGGGGAGAGAGAGAGAGAGATTTGTGCCCACAATGGCGACTGTAGGTATGCTAAATACCTCTGGTTCCTTATCCGGGAACTACCTCTCACGCTGCTATTGGGCCATTGGGTCACGTGGTAAAAGTAACTTTACAGGGCTGCTCGCAAGTAGGAGGGCTTTATGGAGCAGAAAAACGACAAAGCTAGAAAAATTATTTTCCACTCCAGAAATTAATGATCATGAGCTCGTATTTGATGGAGTCTAACTACATTGATCCGAAATTTCCTCCATGCGAGGAATATTCGCAAAATAACTACATCCCCGAGCATAGTCCAGAATATTACAGCCGCGCAAGGGAGACTGGCTTCCAGCATCACCACCAGGAGTTATATCCTCCGCGGGCGAGCTACCAAGAGCGCCAGTATAACTGTGCAAGCATCCCTGAACCCGACACGCCAAGGGGACATGGAGTACCCCATTCTGCGCACCTGCTGACAGGGAAGGGGCAGCCTGCCTCATGTGAAACCCCACAGTTGTCCATGTCCCCCGCCACCCCACCGGCCGCAACCTCCGCCTGCAACCAAGCTACCCCGGAGCATCCAAACAGCACAGCCTCCTCCTCCAAGCAGCCCGTGGTGTACCCGTGGATGAAGAAAATTCACGTCAGCACTGGTAGGCAACTTGTGTGTTTATGTTCCCTGCACTCCTCGTGCTCCTCTCTCCCTTTCCCTCCCTTCATCAGTCCCTCTGACTCCCATCTCGTTGCCAGCCCCTGCTCCGATAGCAGGGAAGCCTTTGAAATGGCACAATTGAGGCGGATTTACGACTCGGCATTGGTAATTACACCCACCATAAATTTTATAGCCGAGGTATACTCAGGGCAGCCGTATCACCATGTGGCTTCTGCTGTTATGTATTGCGCGATAGAGAGAGGGGGAGAAATGAATAAGAAAAAAAATTGAGCTTTGTAATCTTGCATTAATAATTTAGCTCATAGTTGGATGTGAGTGTCCTCTCATTACCCTGAGAAGTTCTTAACTTCCCATTTGAATTTCTCAAACAGCTAAACATTCATATCCAATAAATCTTTCTAGCCATATCTCAGTTGAGGCCATTCTTGTTTACCCCTCCTTTCCTCCCTTCTCTGTCTCCCTTTCTCTCTCCACTTGTCCTTTTTCCAGTGAACCCGGGCTACAATGGAGCGGAGCCCAAGCGGTCTAGGACAGCCTACACCCGCCAGCAGGTCTTAGAATTGGAGAAGGAATTCCACTATAACCGATATTTAACTCGGCGGAGGCGCATCGAGATCGCCCACACGCTGGTTCTCTCCGAGCGGCAGATTAAAATCTGGTTTCAAAACCGCAGGATGAAATGGAAAAAGGATCACAGGCTCCCGAACACCAAAGTGAGATCCTCCTCCTCCTCGTCCGGGTCCAACACAAGCTCGGCAGCCGGCGCTGTTGCCGCTGCCTCGGCCACTAACACTGGGGCCCCCGACGAACTCACCGGAGCACAGCATGGCGAGGATATTACCAGGTTATAAAACCACGAACCGAGGGGGTAGAGAAAGAACTGGTTATTTATAGAACAATTATATATTTTGTTTTCGTAGCTATCTTGTGCGGTTTCCTTTGAGTCCAAAGTTATATAAAATGCATGTTATATAGCATGGATTACTGCGAATACCGATGAATTATTTTTACGTGACACAGGGTTTAATTTATTTGATGCTCAATTAAAAAATGATGTTTTTTATTAAAAAAAAATGTTTTGAATGAAGGAAAAAAACGTAGAAAAAAATATACATTTTATCAAAATGTTATTGTGGGCCATTCTTTTGCCCTGCTGCCCAAGGTGAAATGCACAATCTATTTATTTCAAACAACACTGGAAGGAAATCATAATAATAACAATAATAATAATTATAATAATAATAATTATAATAATAATAGTTATTTTTGGTATAAAAAAAGCTGGAACACACCATTGATCTTGAACTTGTATGTTTTGGACAATAACAATGTGTGAATTACCTCGTGTATTTCAGAAACAGGATTTTGATTTCCAGTTTAGTTTTGTGGTGTCGATGTTGTGTTTAGGCCGTTAAAAAGCAGATTATTGTGAAATGCAATAAACGGAGTGTAGTGTACTTGTGCTAATCATATTGGTCAATAAAACAGTGAGTGTCTACTAGTTTTACACACGTTTGGTCGAACTTCATTTAAGGCAAGATGAGGTCTGCTGTTGTTTTTGGCTTTTATTTAAATTTGATTTGATGTTATTTATTTTCTTGTGGGAGGGATCACCTTTCAACGTGTCCAGATGTGTGAATACTTGAAACATGTCACGTGGAAAAGCAGAACCACTGTGTTTTTAGATTTGTTTGTGAGTCCTGCAGCTCATTCTCGCGTCTTTAAATTAGCAATGTGTACAGAGTGTGTGCGTGTGCTCGTGCGCGTGCGTGCGTTTTAAAACCTCATTTATAATGGACTGAAGTTTATTTCTAAAATCTGAAAATGAAATAGTTGGCGCTGTGCATTATGTGCAACCTCATCAGTCTGAAGGGCATTCAATTAACGCTAAAGAGAAGAGGCCCTCCACTCTGCCTCTGCTTCCTCCGTCCTCACACCACAACACAAAGCTGCATGCGTTCAATGTAAGGGGACGTATGCTCCGTTATAAATGGTCATTTTTGTAACGAGTTGCCCTGCTTTGTCTTATAGTCCACTGCGCCATGCGGCTGGGTTTTCCAACATGTAAATAAATAAAATAAAAATAAATAAAAATCCCGTCGTGAGTCGCAGCTAGATTCTCTATAAGGCGTCATGGTGATGGAGTACACGGCTGACCTTTGTTATCGGGCTCGGTATCAGTGCCACGGCGAAAAGAAAGGAATGCTGAGCTTTTCTTGTGTGTTCACTGTTTTTTTTTTTTTTTGCTTCTGCTTGTATAAACACTTTGCCTGGCTTCACGTGCTGTCTCCCCAGTGGGCGCTTTGCCTCCAGTGTGCAGCAGCTCGCGAGAATTCATAAAAACCCCGTGCAATTTCAAAAAAAAAAAAAAAAAAAAAAAAGGAAGAGAAATGAAAAAGAAAAACGGCGGCGCGTCTCACTGCAACGTCATCGGAGGACCGACGCACAGCAGGACTGTTTACGCCTGTAGATGTGGTGGATTCATACTGGTCCACTGTTTTTTTTCATCACAAAGATGCATTTTTGTACATTATTATTTTCATTCTTATGTTTATTTCGGGCATATCTGTGCAGCCGGATTTCAGTTTAAACATGGTTTAATCCCACAGACGCGAGGAAGAATTTGATAGATTATTGAATTGTGACATGAATAGGCCCTTATAAAATGCCTGGCGTTGTGGGGGGCAAAGGAGCACAAAGGGAAGAGGTATTCTCCATCATCAATCTCTCACTACACAGCTTTGTGTTATAGTTGTGGAAAAACAGCTCTGGCAAAAGCCAGTTTGGATGCTACCAAATATTATGCAGCGTGGCCGAACCCTTTGGCATTATTCCCGAAACGTGAGATTTGAAATGGACTTTAAAATAAAGCATTCTAACCGGACCGTAGCGGCTAACATCTGCCCTTTTTTTTTGAACGTGTCTTTTGGAAAGGGCCACTAGAATGGTGTTGAGACGGCGCTGAGAAATGAATCCAGGAGCCTTTATGTTGCCGGACAGATTAGAGAAATTAATGTGCTCTCCGCAGTCGCAGCGTCCCTCCGAAGCCTTTCTCGGCCCTGTCGCCTCCATGTCGCGAGGCTGAAAAGGTACTTTATTGAAGTTTGGGGGGCGAAGTGGGAGAAGGCCGAGTTCACCTCGAGGACACATTTTCTGTCCCATTAGGCTCGTTGCAGTCTGGATGGGAGGCCGACCTCCCCAACCCTGTGACCCGGCTCACTCTCTATACGTGTACCTTCTGTGCGCGCGCCCGCCGGTCCCCCTCGACCCGGCCTTTCTTTGTGGGGTTGTTGTTCCGAGAGAGAGAGAGAGAGGGGGCCTGCGGCGGGCCATCACCGAATGTGCTGCTCCTTTTGTTAATCGGCTGACCCAGGACAGTGTTGAACTCTCGGACAAGTCCTCCTCTCTGTATCCAACAGGACTCATCTCACACCGAGCGGTTTACAATACTGACTTTCACTGGAGTTAAAGAAGCGATAACAGAAGTACACGCATGCATTCTGGGAGATTATGAAAGAAATGCTAGAATCTGAAAATATGTGTTTTAAGTCATTACGAGCCTGGATGTTGAAAAAAAGGAATTGTTGTCCATTACAATTGTTTTTTTGTTTTTTTTTTAAATGTTATACACTGTTATTAACCTGGTCAAATGACAATTCCAGTGTAATTAGCAGCAGGCTTTAAACGTAGCACATTTCCAGGGGTTAATTACATTCCCCCCAAAAGTCTCCAAAAACAGCAGGCAATAAAAATAGTCTGCGCGGTCACGTGTGTGACTTCAGAGAATAACTAGCCTCAGGTCAGCTCAAACGCAAGCTGCCAATTATAGCTAGGTGTTTCTGACAGTACTGGGACAGTTGGTCATTGTGATTAGTTTATGGACAGGGACCTTCAAGTTTAAAAAAAAAACTTGCAGACTTTCTACTAGCACTCTTTGCTCCAACTTTTTTTTTGTTTTTAAATGCAAATATTCCCCCTGGTAAGACGGAATGTAACTTATAAAGCTGATAACTTAAGTTTTCCTCTGAGATGCAACAATAACATTACTTGTGAGTTAAGATATTGCTTTTTTGTATTGTTTTCTGTTGATTTTGTTTAAAAAAACCGCCTGCTTCCTGCAAGCAGCCTTGGATTCAGTGTAATATTGTTATTTTGGCTGCACTGAGCGCGTCTGGTCTCTGGTTTTGTCCGGGACCAAATACTCAGCTCTGAGGGGGGGATATTCGACAGCCTGGCTCATAAGATAAACAGCTGACACTGAAACCCAAACAACTCGTGAGCGTCTCTCGTTGTAGCCTGCATGATAATTCAGTCTCCTCCTCGTGTGTCCGAGTCCACAGATGGGGTGTCGCTTTTTGTAATTGAGGATTTTGCGTAAAGTGGAATTACAAGGCGCGACTTGACTTCTCCTTGACTTTTCCCGCGCCAGTGATTTAATTGGCGCAGCCATATAGGACCTTGTTGGACTTGTTATGAGAATAAACACAATGTGTTATTTAGATTTATTCCAGCAAAAGCTTGTGTCTTTTGTCAGCCACACATCTCACTTTGTTATTATACTTTGGGCTAATGGGCAACGACGTCTCCATTACTTTTTCCTAATATTTAGACGGATATCTGTAATCATAATATTTAAGGAAAGGTTGTGTTTAGCACACGTGATCTAAGTAAACCTATTAGCTCCCAAGTTGGCCTTAGGTCACCACAAATGAACACAACAACAGCATCCCTTCTTCTGCATGGAGGAACCGTTGTTATTGGTGTCAAACCTAATTCTCTGACTGTAATCATCTCCCAGCCACACGTGTAGCTGAAGCAGCCGTTTTCCCTCTGAGTGTGGGAGAAGTGCGAGGCTGCGGTCGTTCTCAACCCCGCAGGACCATCGCGTGGCTCGTGTGTTTGAAGCTCGGTGTTTAAATTCCTCAACACTTACTCAGCCCCTAACTGGTTTCTTTTCTGACTCGAGACTGTTGAATCGCACATGATTTTCAGCTCCCATCGCACCGCTGCGAGCTGCGTGTGATTTATGAGCGCCTCAGGCGTGGACTCTCTCTCTCTCTCTCTCTCTCTCTCTCTCTCTCTCTCTCTCTCTCTCTCTCTCTCTCTCTCTCTCTCTCTCGGAAGATATAAAAACTTTACACAAACAGCCGTCGAGATGTTTTGAACGAGAGGGCCTTCGAGGAACCCAAAATCATCAGCTGTTGTGCTTTTATTACCTGCTGCTTTTTTACTGTGCACGTGGGCCGCGACGCGTCTCAGGTGTGTCTTCTCCGGCCACTTTGCCGCGTGATGAAAGGTGTGCTGCGGTGGCGCAGTGTGTTCAAACGGCAGCCAATGGCAGTTGCATAAAAAAGGCTGCGAGTTGAAACGGGGGTCACGCTGCTATTTTCCAGGGACTGAGACGCTCTCTCGCATTGACCAGCAGTGGGTGTGTCATAAATCCGTAAATCTCTCTCCCATCCCTTCTCTCCTGGGAGCAGATGCACCACGTCTTTTCTTTTTTTCTTTTCCTTCTTTTTTTTTGTCAGTGTGCGCGCGCGTGTGCGTGTTAAACGCATTTACATAAAACTAGATTTTAAACCTCCATCGGACATGTTAAATGATTTACTGTCAGTGCTGGCAAACATTTTAACGACAGAGCAGCTTGGATCAACACTAGAATATCCCGCCGCAGACTCCCAGCATCGCATCACACGCAGGAAATGATGGCCTGGGTAAACTTGCCAGTAATACTTTATGTCATCATAACGCGCCGCTGAGAAATTTTTCATTAGCCTATTTGCTGCATCGTTGAGGACCTTAGAAATTACAGTCATTTCCCCCTCAGTTCAAGGTGTCACTGGGGGCCCAGACAGTCGCTAGATTGAGTTATGATTATGTTATTCACTTTTCATTAGCAAAAGTGATCTGGATTTGGGATCCTGAGACTATAGATCCACAATTATGTATAGGTTAAGTGCAAATGCGCTTTTTATTTGATTTGCTCTCTGAGGATGATTCTCTGGTGTTTGTGCGGCCACTAGTTGCGTCTGTCTCGTAGTTTGGGCGCTCTGAGGACAGCTGCTGCGGCGTTTTGGAGTCAGACTTTCACGTGTTGCCTCAGATGCAACAGATTACGGAACAGTGGGAACAAAAGGCGTTCATCCCACTGCCAACATTCAAAACAGGGGATTGAAACTCCCCCAGATAATGCATTTATTTAATTTAATTTAATTTTTTGTTCAGATAAAGATTTTTTGACTAAAGAAAGTTTCTGCAAACGGCCCTGTATTTTCAATTATGATTTAAACATGATGTATAGTTAATTGAACACATTGTACTCCCTGCACATCAGATTCTATTTTCTTATGTTTTGTTTGATCTTTTTTCATTTTAAGATTATATTCTGAAAAAAAGTTATTTACTATTTAACACATGCTTTCCACAGACAGCGAGCTTTAAACAGGCCTCAAATTAATACACACATTAATGCACAAGCGTTTGCAAAAGTCAGGACTCGTTTGGGAAATTGACGGTGTGTGTCTTTTCCCTCACTTATGAAGTGCAGTCTGCAAACTCTAGTCCTTTCATTTCACTCTGCATTGTTTACAGCAATATAGGGCACCGGGCCCATAAATCTTCCCCTTGCTCTGCCAAGACAGCGCCATTTGTATGCACCGTTTTAACCGACAGCATCCTCTGCCCATTAACGTCTTCTCCCCAGCTCGCTCTCACTCTCCTTATCTGCACAACTCTGTCCCCTGGAAATACATTAACTGATCCGTGCATTCGTTGAGCTCTGAAAAACAATTATGTTTTTTGAGTGTAAGGAATATATAATTTATGGAGAGGGAAAAAAAAATAAAACACTGCGAGAATCGCATTCTGCGGATTCCCCCCTCCTGGACGCGCGCGCCGCGGTTGTAGATACTCCCCGTCCCCCAATACCGTTATAAGTTATTGGTATGAAAAATAAAAGTTTATCGACGATTTGCTTGGCTGTTTGTGTCAGCGGGCGAGAGAGCGCAGAAGGTAAGGAGGAATTGTAAAAGGGTTGACACCCAGAGCGACCGGCGCGCTTTTGTGTGAGAGAGAAAAAATGATTTATTGCCAGTGAGGCGGTTCAAACAGAGTTCACGGAGAATTGTGGTGGAGGCGCAGAGGAGCTAAATTATGGTCTTGCTGAGCTAGTATATCATAGATCCTATCTCCAATTCAGAGAGTGTGTTCAAGGGTGTGAGCTAAGGAAAACAAAACGAATTTAATTACTTTCCCCCATTTCAGACAGTGCTGATGTATACCGCCTGATTCGCCTGATGATAATAATAATACAAATAATAACACTAATAACCATTATTATTATTGTTATTAGTATTATTACCATTATTATTGTGTTTTTAATTCATTGATTTTATTTTGCAATTATACGAGAAACAAGGGTGTTTCTTTTGCTCTGGTGACTTACATTCAACCAACACTGAGATTAGCTGAAGACACATTTAGACACATAACTGCCATTTTAATGGAAAGGCTGCAAAGATTTCAGCTGTCTCCAAGAGAATTGTTAAGCATTTTTAGTTTCAGATTTAATTATGCTCGTGTAACGGTTATTTTAATGTCGATCATTGTTGCCAACAATATGCCACATGTGTACATGGCGATTGTGACTTGAGTTGTGTCCTTGGATGACAAATTAAAAGAGTTAATTTACTAAACTAAATGAACCCAAGGACGCGAGTCCAGTGTGGCTGTTCAGGTGAAACCTCAGTGGTGTGGCAGCAGGGGTGAAACGGAAAAAAAAAGGGGGGAAAGGCTCCTCTTCTTCCAAGCTCTGCAACCCTGAGTGCATAATCCATCACCGCTGAGAGACATCTAAAGAGGGTTTTCTCGACAGCTTTGTTGTGGTGAAACACCAGAAGGAACTTATATCTAAAGGCTGCTCCGGCTAAGATTGATACCCAGAATATGCAGAAAACTCTCGCTTTGAAAGATGGGTGCACTGTTTTATGGAATAATTGTGATGGCTTCATTATTCCTAGTTATTTATCCACTTTGCATGTTGTGCATGGGCTGAAATTAAGCAATCGCGTTTTATGAGTTTGTTTTTTTTCCTCTCTCCCAAAATGTAACTCAGTTAGGCCACTCAGTGTAGGATTTAGCCCCAAAAATATTTATTATGGGGGTTTTAAATGAAGTTTTAAAATTCCCATTCTGCTTAAATGCTTTGCACCTTCATAACTGTATTTCCTGGGCATGCTCTGTGCTGCTGCTGCTGCTGCTGAACATCTCTGCTCTTTTGTCCATGCAGCCGCGCAGCGAGCGGGATGTCAAGCATCCAAACACAGTGTTTGTCCGTTGCCTCGCAGAGTCACAGGGACACTTGCTACTGTACAGTGATGCCTGATTAATGCAAATGCGCTGGAAAAAAAAAAGAAGAAGAAATCTCTAATGATTGCCTCCTTTGTCTTTGCGTGGCAATGACTGTCAAAGCCTTTGTTTGACCACTCCCCGTGAATCCTATTAAGCCAAAGCTATACTTCCACTCCGACAGTTAGAAGCATATGTTGTTATTAAAAGAAAAAAAAGCCCGCCGATTTATACTGGGCGAACTAAATTATCCAAAATAATCGGAATTGTTTCTTTTACTGGCGAAAATGCAGCAGTAAAAAAAAGAAAAAAAGAAGAAGAAGCTTATTGCGGAGAAGCCGTAGAGCAGCTAATAGCACAGACACACGGGAATAAATAGTATTTATCATCGTGTTTAATTGGCGAAAATACACCCGGAGCACCATTTATTTTAGGCAGATTACATCTCTAAATAAATAAATAAATAAAAAGCTGAAGCGAAATACGTTTGTGGTCGGTGACGCGTTATTATTCAGCATATTATCCCAGCTCACAGACACAGACTGTAACAGGAAGTCCTCGCGTTGTTTCCCATCAAACCTCAGCAAAGTTCAGGAGCAGCTGCAAAAAAAAAGGCGACTCCTTCTAGAACAAACGCGTCCTGTCAGAAAAGATTGCACAACATTACAGTTTGTAATGAGACGTTCTTCACCCTGCCTCCCCCTCTCTCTCCGTATTTACATCTCCCTCTCTCTCCCTCTCTCTCTGTTGTTGACGTCTACTCATATTCCGTTTCATGTTTGTTGTTTTTTTATCCCTAGGTAAAGAAACGGAGGCTGCTCATAGAAATGCTGTCTGAGGAAATCTCGCAGAAGCGTCTTCCATCGCCCCAAGTTGCCAGCGGATTACTTTTCAACTCCGGAGCGCTGCTATTGGCGGACGGACACACGTGACCACGGCACCCTTCTGGTAAATATTATTCAAATGTTCCACATGGTTACTCCAAGTGCTCTTCCCCCGCATGGCTTAGCACATCCAGGTTAATTGTGATCCGATATTAGACAGACAGAAGTCCCGGTCTTTACTACTGCTGAGGGGATTCCTGGCTTTATTCGAGACGGTTTTTGATGAGCCGGGTCCTTGGACCCCCCAACAGTCCGCCCTCCTACTGCAGCTGCATGGCAACAGTTTTGCTATGAGCTCTGGACAAGTGCCAAAATTGAACGCGGGATACAATGGAGGAGGAGGAGGTGGTGGTGGAGGCCAAGAAGCTGAACTTAATCAGCAAAACATGAACTCCTCTGCTCATGTCAGTTCCAGGTTGAACCCGGGCGAGCCCTTCCAGTGCCCACTGGAGCCTCTGGTTCACTGCCATGCCAAGGGCGAGCTGGACATCAGGAGCAGGAGCTGCAGTCTACTCACCATCTGCCGCTCAGGAGTAATCTTCCCCTGGATGAATCCACGGACAGCTGACAATGAACAATCTGGTAACTCTGGTTTTATATATCATCATTTACCTTTCTAAAGCCTTCAAGCTACAAGTGAGTGTTCAGGCTTCAGTAGGTGTTCTGATGGGGTGAATGCATGAATCCACATCCAATGAGCATTTTTAACTGGTGTCTGACCTTAGCTGTTAACTCTTTGTTGCATGTCGCCTAATATTCCCTGCTTCATTATAACATTTACAAACAGAGTGAGCAGACAATAGAATGTGTCACCTGCAGCGTCTGCCTCACAGCTGTTTGTTC
This sequence comes from Chelidonichthys spinosus, assembly GCA_029853015.1. Taxonomy (NCBI): domain Eukaryota; kingdom Metazoa; phylum Chordata; class Actinopteri; order Perciformes; family Triglidae; genus Chelidonichthys; species Chelidonichthys spinosus. The sequence goes on from CM056829.1 coordinate 16,674,481, forward strand.
TTCCGGTTCCTGGAGGCAAAGAAATGCTCCGACGCTGCAGACCACACAAGAACCACACATTCACACCTGAGAGTCTTCTTTTTAATCAATGTCTCTCAATCAGCATTGCTTTGTGATCCGTTGTTTCTTGTTCATGGGTTTATTTTGAGTGTAAATTCATAGTTTCTCAGTAGGTTTTACATGGAAGTAATATTAAATATATAAAAGGAAAAAAATGCATGTTCAAACAACAAATACGCATTTTAAAAAATAGTTTATATGATTTCCCGACACACTTTTGATTAATTTCTACAACAACAGATAAACGTCACTCTACACAGCCAACACACTAACATAGAGGGAGGGAGATGCAGTCTGCCAGTGTGGTGTTGAGGAGAGCACTTTTCTCTCTCGGGTCAATATTATTAGGCCTTATTAGGTATCCGCTAACCCCAGTGCGTTATGTTGTTATCAACGGGGCCCTGGTAGCGCTCATATACATGTCAAATGGAATCTCTAATGGTGGTTATTTTCAGTGGTGGTCCCAAGGTACCTTTTAAGTGACTGAGATGGGGATTTGACAGGTCTGCTTCTGTGCGTAGCGGTGATTAATGTGGCCTGTCAGGCAGCCGTAGTGGCGTCAGATGTTTCCCCCAGACTGTTTCTTCAGGAGGTAACTTTTCCCCAACACATGACACAGTAGACAGCCAGTCTTGTGTGGTGTCTTAAGCATGACTGAATACACAGGAAGAGCCGAGGGCCCTGCTTTGATTGGCTGAGGATTAGTCTCACTTGCACTTGAGGTCCACGGAGGGTACACACACTTCTAGACCTGTAAGAGGTTTCGGCACTTGCTTTTTAACGCCCTCCCTTTTCTCTTTATGTGCTTCCTCAGTGGGCGGCGGTGCAGCGGCGGCAGGTCTGGGCAGAGGAAGGCTCTGCGGCAGGAAGGAGAGGACGGCCTTCACCAACGGCCAGCTGCTGGAGCTGGAGAAGGAGTTCCACTTCAGCCCTTACCTGTGTCGCCCTCGGCGGCTGGAGATGGCTGCCGGGCTGCACCTCACCGATCGCCAGGTCAAGGTGTGGTTTCAGAACCGCAGGATGAGGTACAAGAAAGAGCACAAGCACGGCGAGGCGGCAGGTTCCTCGCAGTGGTGTCCCGATGACCCTTCCCTCGGCTCCAGCCAGTGTGCGGAGCTGAGCTGTCAAAGTGCATGCGATGTCGGCACCCCCCTCTCGGAGCTGCACCCAGTGGATTACCCCCCTCTCTCCTCCTCTCTCTTCGGCCCTTACGGCGATGCCAGAGGCGGTCAGTGCGTTCACCCTGCAGAGCTGCCCCATCTCGGCTTCATGCTTCCATCTGTTGCAAATGGTCCTCCACCCTCCTGTTCGGGCACAGATAGTCATCACCATGCTGGCATTTCAAGCTGGCCCTAGGGCCCCATAATGGCCGTCCCTCCTGTGCTCATCAAAATCTCAATGATACATTCACTTTCACTTACTTATGAAAGACTGGAGGGTGTCTTATTAGCATCCCCGGGTTGAAATCCCCTTAACGCACCCGTGCTGCATTCATGAAACATTTTAATTAAGCTATATGAACGTATCTTCATTAGAGGAGAGCTGCAGCGATATCATTTGTGTTTCTCAGGCGTGGTGACTGAAGACTGCAGGTCAACCTTGCTGCTCCTGTTTGTACATACACGGCATGCACTGCACATTTGAGCAACTCATAACAACATGTTTTGCTGTCTTTCTGTGGCTGTTGCATTTATATTGTCGTCGCATGTTTAATGCATGTAGGAATCCTATTCTGGGTGATTTTTCTATGTCCCTCTGTTGTGGGTTTATAGCAAAGTGGTTGTCATATTTTGTAAGTTTCAAATTTGGCCTCTTTTTCATTATCTACTGTAGATAACAGGTTATTTGTGTGAAATGTTACACCTGAAATGGACAGAATAATGTTCCTATCGAATGATGTTATATTTTTGTTAAAGCCATTAAAGGGATACGGCGAGTCTTTGATACGGTTCTTGATTAATTGAGATGTCACATACTGTACATGCTTAATAAATGCATTTGGGAAAACTGTAGCTCTTGTGCAATGTTTGCTTTATTCATTGCTGATTAGAGGTCCATTTTTTTCATCCACAGTATTTCAAAGATAAAGGATTCGGATCTCAAATGGGAAGAGAAAAAAAAATTGGAAAGTAATCAAATTAAGGCATGCTTTAGATTCATTGATGCCTCTACAGTATTGTGCATTCAAGTTGCACAATCTTGCCACATAAGCCTCTCCCTCGCTCCTGCCTCCGAGTTCCACGCCATTAATCACCAAGACAAGGCAGTCCTTCCAGCACTCCAACCACAGGCTCTGAACCCACTGGGCACCATGACAAGATCTCTTGCCTCCTCCATTCCCAAGCCTCGCCTTTTTCAATAGCCAAATTGTAGTGCTGCAAGTCGGGGCCGGCCTCTCTCTCAGGGGGCATGTTAGCTGTGTAGCTCAGAAGCCCTTACAGCAGCTTAAAGGCCACGACACACCAGTGAGGTTCAACCATTAAAGACACCTTATTATCTTGAAAAAAAAAAACTACAAGGAGACTTCTCAAATGTAAACGATGTCACGGAAACGTTGTTTTGACGTCATAATTCCGACTCACCGAGCTAAATTACTCCCAGGGGGGAATTCTGCTTTTCTTTAACAGAAGTGGGTCACAGGTTCTCTTGGGTCCCGACAGTTTCACACATCAAAACACAGACAGCAGCGTTCACAACGAAGCAGGGACCCTCTGCTTGATAATGTGAGCTGGAGTATCAATATTCCCAACACAACCTCGCACATTTCTTTGGGACATGCTGACAGTTTTATATCAGTGGCTGTACTGTAAATGAGCTGTCACAGAGGACCACTGACAGCTACGAAACGAGGAAGCTGATCCCATGGTGGTCCTGGGGAGAATGACTTCCTGCTCCTAATTCATTAGCTAATCAGCCAGTGGATCAGCCGTCTAATGGTAAATATTTGACACCATTTTTCGGCGGGTCTCGGGAGTAGTCAGGGGAGCGATATAACAGCTATAACTCCGTGGAAATTTGGAATCCAATAAGGTGAGGTCTACACCACATCTGTATCAAAGACGTGGTGACAGTTGGGTAATTTAAGAGAAAAGTAATAAAGGCAAGTGAGAGAAAAAGACAAAAAAATAAAAAGTTCTTCCACTGAAATGTGTTCGCCTACAAAGAGCGAGGGGGGGGGAAGAAGAGGCAGACAGTGTTGAATTCCTGAGATTCTTGCATATGTCAGGTGATTTATGGTGTTAATGGTGCCGAGACTCAATAGGAACTTTACCTCTGGATCCTCCACACATTCTCCCTCCAGACGCTGAAAGCCAGGAGGATCGGCACACTAGAGAGCAGTAATTCTGTGGACAGGGTCAAGGGGGATCCCCAAGGGTCAAGGAAAGCCCTCCCTTCAAGGGCCCCACTGCAAGGGGGGACCGTCTGCTTCCATCTCAACATTAAGTTAGTCAGTTGTTCCCACATTGGGTGGCTCCTCGTTAGCCAGTCATTATTTCCCTTTCACTCACTTGACCCCAGTTGGACAACATCTGTTTTTCCGAGGGAGGGGGAAGATCTCCAAAGCCAAAAATCCTTACAGGTTGTTTTTTTTAATTCTGGGCTTTGATCAGACTGGAGCAATGCATTAAGTGGATCTTTGAAGTGATAAATGATGTGAGGTGTGGTGCCATGAAACAAGCTTTGGTTACGGTCCATCATTAATTTTAAAAAATGTTTGCGCTATGTCATTTACAGTGACGGATGTTTCACCGTCCCATTTGCAGCTGTTATGAATCGGATTTTTGGGTTTAGACCTGAAGAATGCTCCGTTCATCAAGACATGCTGCTTTAAGGAGCTTTCAAAGCGTAAAGCCCGAAGCTTGTGATCATCACAGTGAGCCGGAGCCTTTTGTTATGATGTGGAAATTCCATTCATTTTATGGGATCGCTATCAGAGGAAATAAATGATAATCGTTGTACTTGAGGATGGCAGGCAGTTTGAGTGGGAAGAATTACTGGCATGCAGGCGTTGACTTTCCAGAAAAACTAAATGTATTCAAACCGGCTATTAAAAGGAGAAACATAAACCATATCATTAGGTATTAGGTATCACTTAAGGTTCTCTGCAGACAAGAAAACAAAACACACAACCCTAACCCTGTCATTGGCCAATCAGGGAGGATCTCTGGAATCAGTGCCGCTTTAACCCAGGTGTCCTCTTTTGAAGCTAATTGGTAGTCAAATGCACTTTGACAAAAAAACAGGACTTCTCTCCGTCAGCAGATATGTCTCCTGTCTTCAACACATTTTGTGTCTGCAGTGTTAGTTTATTAGAGCTCAGCCTCCCTGTTTAAACCGCTGTTCACTGCCATGTTGAATCATTGTGTAAAATGGTAATTCACTGTGTTGTTTATTTGATCTAAAATAACTGTATTAGTTTAATAAAAGCCATGATATTTTGTGCATTGACTTCAAATTACGTCTGCGTAAACAGCAGGTTCACTTGGCTCTGATTGGACTTTGTAACCCGGAAGCAGCGAGATAAACAACGCTCGGTTTAAGAAGATACTTGGTCGGAGAACCACTTCACATGTCCCAGTATGAATATGAGGAAGACTACTAGGAGAAGTTGAAAATCATTCATTCAGGCTGCAACTGTTTAAGTTTCAGTAGGAGCCTGAAATTCACACAAACCCGAAGTCTAACTTTTAGCCAATCGTTGACCTCCTTTATACTTTGGCCCCGCCCTCTGAGCTGTCAGTCACAACAGAGCCAAGACAGCCATTGAGCTGAATGTTATTACGCCTGAAAAAAAATTTCTGACTGAAGTTACGGGTTTTAACAACAAGGTGAGTTTTAACTAACCTTGACCAACATGTTCAGGTACATCCTGTAATGTTTATTGATATGTGGTCCTTTAAATATGCCTTCCCATGAGATCAAGTTGGTCCGGCAGGTCAGGGAATTAAAGTCCCCCTTTTTGTAAGTGGAAAGATTAAACCCAAGTGATTTATCAGACATAAGTTCACGGCTCATATAAATGTTGAACAGATGAGCGAGAGGAATGTGCACCTTCCTCTCAGCATACATACCAACATTAACTCAAGTCAATTACTTATTGGGAGAGGGGAAAATAGGCTCTGTGACATTTCTCACCCCTCTCCCAATAAATAATTTATTTGAGTTAATGTTGGTATGTATGCTGAGAGGAAGGTGCACATTCCTCTGGCTCATCTGTTCAACATTTGAGTTGTAGGATTGATCATTTGTGTTTAATCTTTCGGCTCACTCTACTTTTCTGCCAGACCCTTTAAGAAGAAGGAGTAGACTTTCCCTTTAAAAATGTCTTGTCTTTCAGTTATATCAGTCAGTTCAAAAGTGAATGTTTACCTGTTTCTCAGCTTCACCAACTTATAGATGCTTTGATTGTTCCTCTTGAGGTTCTTTCGACTGCTGATCAGCTCCAAATGAGAGGAGACCACCTGGTTTAGAGTGGCACTTTCCCTGATTGGCTGACCGGTTGCAGGTGACAGGGTAAAAAGGTCTTGGAAGATCACCAACTAGTTGGTCTGTTCTTCACTCCAGGGAGATGAAAGAAGGAGAGTGTTTTGTGTGAAGTTTTTCCCCCTGTATATTATCTGCAGAACATTATCTGAAGTGATCAACCTCATGAAAGGGATTATGTTTTGTGTGGCTGGTCTAAATCAATTTGAGTTTTCTGGAAAAGCCACACCTGCATGCTGGTCAATTATTCCCACTCATTACCAACAAGTGCAACATTTGTTGGCAGTGGTGGCCCACCACTGGTGGGATAGTTGCTCAATAATAGCAGTTTATTATAAAATTGCTCTTTTACACAACATTGTTTTGAAAATGATCTACATGCACACGGATCGGCAAGACGGGAAACGGTTTTGCTTTAGTTTACATGGCGATGCTGGAGGTCATTCCCAGTAAACATGGTTAACTTTGTGAATTCAAACAAAAACACACTTTGTTACAAAACCACAGGAAACCAACCAATTAGGTTTAAAACACATGATTTGGGTTAAAGTTATGTCTCTAGACAGGGGCGGAACCAAGGGGTGGCCCGGGATGAGAAAAGTCTGGCCCAATTTGCAATGCAGAACAATAAATAACGGCTTCTGTGCCACCCCAATGTGAGCAATGGTCTCAGCCTGGACATCCACTGTGTCTAGAGGGAACACAAAACCTTAAATCCGTATGGCTGGGTCACGGTGTGAACACAGCAAAAACTAAACACAAATGAACAAGCATTTCTCAAACATCAGCTCATGGCTCATGTGAATGTCGATGAGAAGAACGAGAGGAATGAGCTCCATCCTCTCAGCAAACAAACCAACATTAACTCAATACATTACTTATTGTGAACTGAGATAATAGACTTCATGACAGTAACAAACGTCCATGCGTTGCTCTTATTGGTGTATATTCTCTGATTGGTTGACTATAACAGACCTTCCAAAAACCCTCGAAGCCACATTGAGGACCCTTTGTACTTTGGTTCTGGTCTTCAACTGTTTGTTTATTTTTCGTCACAATGTGCACCTATTTATACCCTTAATTGATGCCAATGACCAAAGACACAGCACATGAATCTCAGGGTAGTTTGTGACATTGGTCTATTTTTTTCTTGTTGATCAGCACTATTTCATTTTCTGTCAGTCAGAACAGCATTACACTACAGGACAGAAGTTACATTTAGGCATCAAAAATGCTTGGTTAGGGTTAGGAAAACGTCACAAACACATAGGTTTAGGATTAACCAAACATAGTGTTAGGATTAACCAAACAAAGGGTTAGGATTAACCAAACATAGTGTTAGGATTAACCAAACAAAGGGTTAGTGGTAAACTAAACATAGGGTTAGGGGTTAGGGTTAACTAAACATAAGGTTAGGATTAACCAAACATAGTGTTAGGATTAACCAAACAAAGGGTTAGTGGTAAACTAAACATAGGGGTAGGATTAACCAAACATAGTGTTAGGATTAACCAAACATAGGGTTAGGGTTAACCAAACATAGGGGTAGGATTAACCAAACATAGTGTTAGGATTAACCAAACATAGGGTTAGGGTTAACCAAACATAGGGTTAGGATTAACCAAACAGGGTTAGGGTTAACTAAACATAGGGTTAGGTTTAACCAAACATAGTGTTAGGATTAACCAAACAAAGGGTTAGTGGTAAACTAAACATAGGGGTAGGATTAACCAAACATAGTGTTAGGATTAACCAAACATAGGGTTAGGGTTAACCAAACATAGGGTTAGGATTAACCAAACAGGGTTAGGGTTAACTAAACATAGTGTTAGGATTAACTAAACATAGGGTTAGGGTTAACCAAACATAGGGGTAGGATTAACCAAACATAGTGTTAGGATTAACCAAACAAAGGGTTAGTGGTAAACTAAACATAGGGGTAGGATTAACCAAACATAGTGTTAGGGTTAACTAAACATAGGGTTAGGTTTAACCAAACCCTTCCACCTTCCAAGCAACCTGCCATTAGTAGTCTTTGTCAATATTTATTACTAGTTTTAGTCCCCTCTTCATTAACCTGGTCCCCTCATACCTCACAGACCTCCTCGGATGCAGACCTTCTGAGCACCATCATCAGGACCAAGCACTGCACCTTGGGGGACAGACCCTTTACCATTGCTGCCCCCATCCTCTGGACCCTAACCCTAACACCCTCCCTCCCTCCATTCACAACTCAGACTTACTTATGTCATTTAAATCTCAACTCCAAACCCAGCTCTTCAAAAAAAGCCTACACTGGACTCCCACTTCCTCTCACACCTCAACTGTCAAACCCCTAAATGTTGTATTTGTATTTCTTTGTCTTTTTCCATCATGTGTCTGAATATTTTACTTTGTCTTCTGCATTTGTATTTGTCCAGCATCTGTGTTGTTATGGGTCTCTGAGTACCTAAAAAAGTGCTATATCATATCACATATGTCTTATGACTTATTATTATTATTATTGTGATCATTATCATTATTATAGGGTTAGGGGTTAGGGACTTTGGGACATGCAGTGTCGAACGAGAGTCTAGTGGTTGAAAGTCCTGTGTTTGAACCCTTCCACCTCCCCAGCTGCCTGCCATTAGTAGTCTTTTTCAATATTTATTACTAGCTCTGGCCCCCTGGATGCATTAAACTCATGTGTCCACTGCGTAAAATAACCCCAATTAACTTTTCATTGACATTGTTTTCATGCTGTGCGACCTGAAATAAATGTGAAATTCATGTCCCTCTACACAAAACCAAATATGTCTGAATGCGACTATTTCAGAATCTGCCATGCGACTGACACACTTCCCAACATTTTATTAACATGGATAAACACTTAAAAAGCACAAAAAACGATTTATATGAATCTATTTATTCACAATTTATTGATTTAGTAGCAGGATACTTTGGCCTTCATCAGGGCACAAAAGAGAATAATTTACCTGTAGAAACCCGATCACTTATGAACCTAAACATGTTCAGGATACAAGACAAAGAAACTCACCATAACACAAATCAGAATGAGAAACCCAACTTCGCATGCATTTACTGCATATTCATCTAAACCACCTGGTATTCTTCAATACATAACCATGACCTGCGTTACAAATCATTTTTCTTTTTACTTCCAGCACGTACTAAACCTGCGCTATGAAAATGTGTGCTGTTGCATGCAGTATGCACTCAATTGGGACATGCTACATTGTCATAACATTGCTCCTTGAACTTTGACCCTCCTGCTCGTATATCTGCTGGATTCTGGGTTAGAATCATCAGACAAGCATGCTGGCTCGCATCCTGAGAAAAGTGGCAGGACATCCTGGTATGAAACGTTATTTATTGGGAGATACTAAATCACTTTATGACGTACTAAACATTATTAGGCAGCAGTTTGTTGAGTTTATTCCATCACAAAACAGAACATGAATAACAAACAGATTTGACAGAATTTGTTTATGAACAATACAGATTACTGTATTGTTCATACGATGTGACGATGGCTGCTTATTTCAATACAAAGCAACACATTTAGCAAATTATTTATTGCTTTATGTTGGGTTATGCTGTTTTGCATATGTCACATGATGTCACATGATCATGATCAATGGGCCATATAAAAGAAAACTATTAAATATCTCAGACACCACTCTGACAAATAAAGCCCAGTGTAACTCACTGTGTTCTCAGATGTTAGAAGTTGAAGCTTGACACAACCACCACATACCTCTCCAGGCCCTCTTCCTGCTGCTCATATGTGCTGCATGACAGGCTGACAGTGAATCGACTAAATCCTTCAAAAGTTTGAATTTACTGGCTGGTTTGACGTAACTTTGTCAGCCAGACTGCAACACCTACTCCTACAAAATCAACAGGGCAAACACAATGTCCGATAATAGTATGTGATATACATACTATATGATGAAGTACGTTTGATAATGTTGTGTATGATGTGAATGATAGAAAGTCTCCCATAGCATGACTGTTTCGTGCAGTACTTTGGTCCATTGTTGAGAAAAACCCTGAACTTTTATGCCTGGCCTTTAGGAGGTTTTGTTCTTTTTATGACCTATTAACCTTCTCAGCCTTCTCCCTCCACAGCAGTAACTGCTGCCCACCACTCTCTCCAGGTGCTTGTTGCTCAAGATGATTGTTAAGTATCAATTTCCTGTGTCACCTTTATGGGCTTTATTTATTTGTCTGCTCCTTCGTGTGGAACAGAGCCGGAGCATTACTCAGGTGGATGGATTATAACTCAACTGCTACGACTCATCAATCTTGGAAATTTGACTTCCTGAATCTCATACAACTGTTACTGTCATATTACAGCACGGCATTATCAAGATCAATGACATTTTAAATGCTTCCCAGTTAAGGATGATCGGTGACAATAAAAAGGTAAGTTGGTGATGAAACTGTCTCAGCTGTGGTGAGCGGCGGTGAGCACGGTGACGGAGTCACCTGCTGGATGGAGCTCACGTTCTCCTCTGAAGAGCCCTCGTTAAACGAATGAACTTGTAATCACAACAGTCACCCTGCTAAATGTCACATGTTGACCACTATCGATCAGCCGGGAATTATTTAATGCCCGACGACTTTATCACACAGAATCTAATCGATGCACACTTTCTTTGGGTTGTTTTCACAAACAACAAAAAGTGGGAAAAATCATATAAATATTTTAGGAAACGTATCAGAATACTGATGTTTGGATGTTGTAAATATTATATGCATGTTTTTGGTTCAATGTAGAGACCTCTAACATAGTTGCATGTTTTATACCTCCGGATTCTCACACACAGCTGTGAAATACTGCAAAACATTAGTAATATCACAATCCAGGATAACACACTGTACATATCGATGCCAGTGCATGAATTTCTCAGGAATTTATATTTGTTCATGCATAGTTTTAAACACATGGAATATGTCTCTTTGGGTATGCTTTGTGGTGATTTCCATATTTTGTGGCAACTGGAAATCCTTAAATATTTTTCTACAAATTCAGTTTTAATACATTTAGAAGAGTATTTCAATAAAACAAACTTGGGGTAGTTTTACAAATATTATAAGGGTTAAAAATAGAGATGCCTTCGATGCAGCCTAAAATGTTGGAGTTTACAAGTCTATCCCAAATCCCGTTCTCATATCATTTATCAGCTCAGTAGTCTCATCTCTCATCTCTGCTGAGAGTTGCACCTTCACAGAATTGATCAGGCAGCTATAGCTGCAGAGTCGAAAGGTCGTTAGCGTCTGATGTTTCAGGTATTAGAATAATTATCAGGAAGGGGAACATGGTATTGGTGCATCTCCAGTTTAAACTGAGACATTCCTCACACTATTTTTTATTTAATTGACTGCATGGCTTGTCCTTGTTTAACAGCAATTGTTTAAACTAAACATTTCTGCAATTGTAACATCACATCACTATTTATTTTAGTCGTCGACAGTCCAGTCATTGTGCAGCTAGACGTTGTTCCAAACCAGATCACTTCATTTTAAATTATACTGTGAGGCCATACTTTCAAAAGAAATAAAGTATGAGTTTTGATGGAAACGTGTATAAAAATGATGTTCCCCTTCCCATTATTGATGGAACGTGCAGCCATAAAATTCATGGAGTCCTGGGTTTGAATATTTCACTCACAGTAAACATAATATAGCTTCAGTGAAGCTGAGACAGATTATATGATACTGTCAGACAGTGTGATTTTAACAACCTCAAAGTGACTTAGTGGGGAATAAAAGACATTAAACTAATATTTAGATATTGTAAATACCTTATTTGTCCAGACTTTAACTTTCAAACTTTTCCATGTTTTTTCCTTTTCCGACTGCAGGAATCATCCTTCCTCAGCCTCCACAGAAGATTAGCACTTTATTAATACAGTGTCATTTTTCTATCAGCATTTTGCTATTAAACATGATTAGCATGCACAGTAGCCTGCTGATCTGCATTGTGAACAAGCAGGGGATGTTTAAACAAAGAAATAAATAAATGCACCTCCTCTTTCCCTGCAGTGAGGACAGAATATTACAGTGTGCTGCCATGATGAACATTTCCTCCTGTTTCGTGTTTAACCCTGCTCATTTCCCACAGTAAGAACTCCGGAAACACACGAGTGTGTGCGGCGGCTTGGGGGGGAGATGACTGATGGCTTGTTGTCATGATGTTTGGGATTCTGCCGACTCCAAGCCTCTCGGCTCACTGGAGCTGCGAAGCGCTGCAGCACATACTACAGGCTATTGTTGAGAAAGTCCCAGTATTAGCGAGGCATTGCTTCATTGTCACACTGTTGAGCCTGTGCAGAATGCAGTTATCTGTAATGTCCCTGGCCATTTGCACCGTAGTTGCATTGGATTTATGATTACGATTCATGTACCGTGACAGATTTCATACCGTTCAACGACGAAGCAAGGGCAATTATTAGAATTTCATACCGCGAGTGGATGGATTTCTTTGTTTGCAGGTGGTATTCCCTGGATTGTGTGTGGGCTGGGTGTAGGACTCCACGTCTGACATCACTATTTTTCAAAAATGTCAATATTTGAAAAACCCAGACGCGCTCCATCAATCACACAGATGGCCATCTCTCAGCCGGTCAATGTGCCACACTTGAATATCTGTCTGCTTGCGCCTCAGCCTTGCTCTGACCCTTTCTCTCTCCCTCTATCTCTCTTTGCCGTATTACAGCTCTATCACAATGCCACGTTGATGAGCCCGAGCTCCATAAACACGGCGAGGGTGGCTGTCATCTTTGCCTCCCCGAACTGCATTAAAGGCAGTGACCTCTCCGGCTGGTGGTGACAGTCGTCTGTCAGCGCTGGTTAATTCCCAGTCCTGTGAGGGTCAAGAGCTGACAGATAATTAGGCTTGACAGTGTTTGAGTGTGGGACGAAGGGTCTGGTGTCAACGGCGGCCAGTAGCATCGTGTCAGCAGCGGCAGGATAAGGGTTCAATTCAAACTGCCGAGGTAATCCGAGCACGGCCGCGCTGATCCCAGGGCCTCGACCGCCTATTGACACACATCAGAGCGTGGACGCAAAAACAAATTAGCATCAGTCAATATTCCCTCCATCCTCCTGCCTTCCAGCCACCCTGGGTGTCGCCATGTTTGCCTCACCGCCAGTCAAAACAAGAGAGGCTATAGTGATTGTGATGGAAAATGCCTGCGAAGAGTTTTAAGAGGATGTTCACAAGGTTGGGGGCAGAATATCCCCATCCCTGGGCCTGCGTGTAGAACGGGGTGCAGAGTTTGCTTCGAGGGGAACTCAAATTCAGAATTGGGTCCATTTTGCCTAAATCGTGAGATTATTCTCTTTCTTATTTCTCAGAGTTTATGGTTTAGGGGATCCAAGCTGTCCAGAGGAAGGAACCTCTGCTAAAGACGCCTTTGGTTTGTGTGAGTGTGTGTGTGCTAAATGTGATCGTATAACTTCTGTTGCATCAAAGGTGCCGGGCAGCGATGTGGAACGACACTTCAAATATGCTAATCAAACATATGGCACTTCTAGGGAACAAACACCGATCGCTGTTCTTGTCCTACATGATAAAAAGGTTACTTGGTTTTAAATGTAGTTTGAATACGTCCAAAGGCTGTAATAGGCTGCGGCGGCTGCGTTCACATGGGATAGCAGAGATTGCTCACACCTGTTTCTTCTTCTTTTTCTTCTTCTTTTACCCTCTCTGCAACCCCTTCCCGCCTCCCCTCCCCCCCCACCTCCCTGTGCTGAAAGCCATTACAGAAATACAATTTCTAATACCTCCGCACAGGTCTTCGATCGACTGCAAACAAATTTATATTCAGGCGGTAAACAGAAAGCTGCAGAGATTTATTTATTGAGTGTGGAGGAGAGAAACAAGCTAGCGCGTGAACCCTGAGTAACCTCCGAGCTGACATGAAGATGGATCAGTGCGCCCTGCAAATGCATGGAGAGAAGGGATATATTGCACTCAGTCATTCAGCACATCGCTGCCTGTAGAATCCCATTAACTCCCACAGCTGGGACCATATTTCTGCGTTGTAAGAATGCAGTTAGAAGTTGTTCATTACGCTGAATTATTTTGTAATTACTGCAGACTTAAAAGACATAGGAGATATTGTTCAAGTAAAACGACCGGAACAGCAACGTGTTGTTTTATGTTGGGGTTGTTTTTAAATGTTACGGCTATCGTTGTATTTGAGGACCTGGAAAAAAATATAATAATAATAGTAATAATAATAATAATAATAACCTGGATGTTATGGCTTTCAATTAACATATTACATGTGTTTCATTGATTGATCTATATAGGGACAAGAAAATAAATAAATAAAATGAATAAATAATGAAATGTAGTATAATTTAAACACCATGGCCTCGACTTCACTGCTAATTAGCATAGCAACTAAACAAATCACATGAAATATGACTCATAATTTAAGTTTTGTGTTTCATTGCATTTTTTTGGAAAACACAAGACACTATTTCTTCACTACAGAAAGCAAAACAATTACACAGGTAAGTTAAGATTAACACATTAGCCTATTCAGCCATATTATTTGCGTTTTAAATTCCTGTCATGGTGAATGTAGGCGAGCAGGCTGGGTGACAAACTGAATGTAGGTCAACAGACTTCATTAGAAAAAAAACCCAACTTCTACTCATTGACATTTTGACGTCTGTGCTGGAGGTGAAACGCTGGTCTGCTGTGTTCCTCTACGGTTGTACAGAAGCACGAGGCCGCTGCATTCGGCCTATTTGCATGCTCCTTTTAGGTCAGTGTACGGTTGGTGCACTCCTGCTCTTGGTGTATTATTCTTCTGCGCATGTAGTTCGGGAGGCTTGTTTGTTTATGTCCCTCTAGTTTGAATAGCAGCTTGCAGCGTTGTTTGCATGTGCATGAAAAGTCCCACACAGTGATACAAGACTGGCTAAACACACCAACTAAAAGCACACTCCCACAAAAACAAAACTTTTCAGCTCTGCGTGAATGAAACCGCCCTTTTTTAACCTGGAGATAAAAAGATGTCCTCTCTGTCACTTACAAATTCTGAATTTCCACTCAGAGGCATTTTTTTTTGTATTTGTTCGAGGCTAATTACAAAAATGCTGCTGCTGAACTTCTAAATACCAGCTGTCACGACCTCTGAACCCATTAAGTGTGCCTTTCACATGACCTAAGCCCTTTACTAAGGAGGGTCTTGGGTTCTCAAGAAGCCTTCTCAAATTTGCATAATCCATTAGCTGCATGGTATAGGCCTATATTATGCTAATTTAGCTTTGGGGGGGAAAGAAGTGATCATTGTTGTGAAAAATAATCAAAATACCAGAGTTTGACATAAAAGTAAGGCTATTTGTCTCGGGGCCAAGAAAAAATAAACATCTAGTGTCATAGCCTACCTGTGTGCATAGGTGAGTGGCCCCTGAAGGCCCTCAGTGATGGTGTCTAACTTCCTTGTTTGCACCACCACCGTTTTTTTGGTTTTGCCACGTTCTGCACGCTGCACCTCTTTGTGCTCGGACGCCATTAAAATGTTGACCTGAAGTGAGTTTCAACTGTTTAATCAGTGTTGTCCTCTACCATGACAGAGATGTCCGGCCATTGGCCGAGACCAGGAGGGCACGTCATCTCCATCAATCAAGGGCCGCCGTTTTCCCCTCTGAGGAACGTCCCCGCGGTCGTCCAGCCGCCTGACCGTGCGTTACTTGGATGCATGAGAGGCCGGGCATGAAGCGCAACCCCCGTCCAATGATTATGCAGGGGAGAGGTGATAATGACTTCCTATCAAGAGTTAACGGCCGTAGGGGAGAGTAGCCCCCTGTTCACGGGCTGCCGCCGAGCAAAAGAGGTCATAAACCGGGACCTGGACGCCGGGGCTCATCCTGAACTCGGCAGTCGCGATGAGGAGGTGAGACTGGAGGTGGAAGTCGCCTCGGGATTTAACAGCCCGCATCCCCGCTTCTTAACTCTCTCCAACAGCTGCACCTCTTTGGACAGCACTCCTCCTCCGCCTCCTCCTCCTCCAGCGTGCGATACTCTCGAGGGCTTCTCGACACCGGCCTGCCCCCACTCGTCCCGTGTCCCCTGGCGGTGCAGGGCGCCGGGGCAGGGCTCTCCAGGACGCGGAGACCGCAGCGCGTTTGGCAGCAACGAGACGCTCCAGTCGGATTTTGGCTCTCTAACAGAACCCGTCTACTCTGGCGATGGCCCCGGGATCCACGTCACCACGGGGAGCGCAGCTGGCTCGGACTGTAACGCGGCTCGTATGGATGTAAGCGGTAAAAGTTTTGAGTGGATGAGAGTGAAGAGGAGTCAGCAGCACCGGGCGGGTAAGTTCTCGAGAAAGTGACCGTGATGGTTTCATATTACCAGGATAACTGAGTTTATTATGATATTTAAACTTTGAATAACTTCTCCTCGTAGTTGGGAGAAAGTTTGGTAAAAGTTTTCTCCTCACGCTGGAAAAAAAAAAAAAAAAAAATAGGTGACGTGTTTTGTGCGTCACCGTGTATTTCCTCCCTATAAGACAATAAAGTTGCATGTTTAAAAAAGCAACCATGTCTGACTTTTAAAAGCAAATCCAAACATAGCTGTTTTAGTCGACGCCACATTTGAATATTCACATGAGGACTCGGTTACTGAATTCCTTAACGGTTGCATGTTAATGCCAAGTCGGTTGTTTCACGTCGCTCCTCCTGTTCCAAGCACACAATGAGGGTGGAGTACAGTCAAAGGCCTGCTTCCCCTCGCTGTATATTTAACTGGAAAGTGATCAATTATTTACCCCTGCCCTTAGTAACCAGTAGCCTTTGAATAATGCAACAAACCACTGGCTGTCCAGACTCACAGGAAGTTGAGTAAAACTTACTCTCTAAGCTGGAGTGCTCCCTGAGTATTGATTAGTTGTCTGTTTGTAATGAAAGCCCTTGTGTATTGATTTCAGTTTGCAGCACCTTTACATGTGTCCACCTTTTTAACATAATTGCTGTCACAGATCATCATTTCCCTGACTGATGAGTCCTGGGCACCGAGCCCACAGAAGAATACATATTCCAGGCTTAAAAAAAAATACCAATAGCCCACTAATGTGAAAAATGCCTATCAATCCTCAAATTTATGTGAGTGATAGATCCTTTATTTGATCAATAATGTCAGTTGACTGGGTTGGGTTTCATACATTTTACATGGACAGGGATGGACTACAGTGGTGGTCCAGTCTGACTGCTGTAAGCGTGCTGCTGACCCAAATGTTCAGCCACCAGTGATACAGGTTGCTCATTACCACCAGCATGTTTGTGGCGAAAAGGCCTCTACAAGGAGCGCAACACAACACAAAGCTGCAGCAACATTCTTATTAATGCAAAAGTATATGTGGACACATTATTTCTGATGATCCTGCCATAACGGGGTCAGTGTGTACGCCTTTTGCTTTGGCTGCACAATATCAATCTGTGCAGCCAAAGCATGCTCGTTCATGATGTGCATGCATACGTCACTGTGGAGTAAGACAAGGGTAGAGGAGCAAAGGATGGCAACACCACCTTAGATTTGGAATACTTCAATAATATGTGATTTAATGCCACTGTGAGAAAAGCACATGCAACATGCAGCAAACACAAGAGTGCATTTTCTAGGTTTTGATTTCTGCTTCATAATGAGCGGGTCATATTTCTCTGATGGTGCCAATGTGAGGGAGGGCAAAAGGAGATGACAACACGTTTCACTGGTCCAGGAGTCGCATGAGAGAAAGCCATTTGCTCACGGCGACCCACGCACACACACACACACCTCGGCGCGGTACCGTCTTTGTAACCCCCTTTTCTGTATCTCTCCGAAGGAGGTCATCTGTAGGAGTAACTCATTAGTGCCATAGTGTAACTTGTAAAAGAGTCATTAGTGAAAGTATGCTTTCCTCTGGAGGTTGTATTGGCTTTGGCACAAAACAATGTCTTGCCTATTCTTCCATGTTGAAAGGCCTCCACAGACCTGCAGTAACCTGATCTCTTGGCTCAGTGTATATACTCCCAGTGCGTCATTCTTCAATTATGCTTTGACAGCACCTGAATTACTGTGGGCTGGATGCCCAGATGACTGAGGCAATGTGTATCGATCTATCCCATTTCTTCTTCCCTCTCCTTGGCTTGGAAGGCCCTTCCATTCTCGTTGCTGCCCGGGCTATTTTTAAGCATGCAAGTCATTTCTCAAATATTTAGTTTGATTCTTTTATGCCTTCTGGCCGGCATCAATTCTATTATCTTTGCAGCCATTAATCAGAATGTGCATGTGATTTGCACTCCTGAAAGCTGAAGTTCTTAATTACGTACACTTCCTCTGTATTGGTTCTTCATATTCACTGCCCTCTAATTTCCCAGACTGGGTTACCTTGACATTCATTTTCTTAAAACACAGATGTCGACATTTATCCTATAACTGACCTTTCCATCTGCTATGCTTTTCCAAGTGGCTAGAGGCCTGTTAACCTTCCTCCCCGTGAATTGTGGTGGGAGACATTGCTCTACACCTGGCACACTGACTCCATTATGCAGCAGCAGCACATTTTCTCAGAGGCAGACACACTGACGACTTGCCCACAATGTCAGCAATGAAAAATCAAGATATAGCTGTGGTTCCCGTCATTCATTGCACATAAGTAGCACAGATGATACTTTAATGTGTGACCCAGAAACCTCAGAGGGAGAAAAAAAAGCGGGAGGCATTTGTCATTAATGCAGTGTTTGAAAGGATTTGTAAACTGTTAAACTGTCATTGACACAGAAGGGCCTAAAGGCAAATTATTAATGATTCTGATGAATACAGTTAATGGACCGTAAACGATACAAAGTTGTCGACAAACATCTCAACTTTTCCACACGTCTGAGATGCTCGACTGCTCGGTGAACTCGTCCTGGGAACGCTGGGAAAGCAACACCTTTTGCAATAATGAAATGTCGAAATCTTTCACAGTCGCAGGTGTTGAAGTCACTTTTCTGGCTTCAGTCTGAGATGCCGTCGCACTAGATTGCACGTACAGATCCCTCCGTTATTATGCTCATGCAGAGTACACACAATTCCCCATCCGCCGGTTTGACAGCAGCAAAAGATTTCACAATGGCCTATAGGCTACTGCTAAAGTTGATGCTTCTGTCTTATATCAGACAGAAAAATGGCTCCTGAGTGAAGACTTTAAATCAACAATTTGGCTTGGGGCCAATTCCTACAAATCAGTTTCTTGGAGATTTTTTTTTTTAATGTTTGATTCTTTTGAATATTTGTTTGACTCATTTCTTCAGTGTCAAACAAACCTGCGGTTATTTCTTCATTTATATTCCTCATTATCACCCACATTAGCAGGCCAGTAAGCTATAATGAATGTTTTATTTCATTTCTGAGGATTTGCACAAAAGTTATAACTGTATATATAAATGACAGTGGCTAAAGTTTATTATACAATCACTGTTGCTGGTTAACTAATAACAAATCTTAAGGGCGTGTTTAATTTAATTTAATAACAATAATTTATTTGATTTTTCTGACGACACTTTCATGTGCTCTGCTCCCAGCCAGGATGCACGTGACCTCTGGGTTCAGCGTTGTTGGCTCGCGCCTCGGCCCCGTGGAGGCTGGAGGCGGCGGCTGCAGCAGCATCTGCACGGATGGCCATCCCACGGTGAACGGGGCCCCGAGGACCAACTTCAGCACCAAGCAGCTGACCGAGCTGGAGAAGGAGTTCCACTTCAACAAGTACCTGACGCGGGCGAGGCGGGTGGAGGTGGCCGGCGCCCTGCAGCTCAGCGAGACGCAGGTGAAAGTTTGGTTTCAGAACAGACGCATGAAGCAGAAGAAATTGCAGAGGGACGGGCTGCTGTCCGAGCCGGGGCCCGCGGCGCCGCACTCCCGCGCGGACACTTTGGACACCTGCCCCTCTCCTGGACCGGCCTCGTCCGAACACCTGCCCCTGAACTCCTGAACCGCCAGGAGCTGCGTCGCGCGTTCCGCACGCGTGCGCGCCTATCCGCCTGCAGATGTTTTGATTCCCGTTTGCATCGGTTTCCATCAGGCTTCACCTTTATTTGCTTAACGACGGATGCTTATCGCAAGAAGCGCGATGGCAAGTTTCTTCATGCAAGAACGGGTCAACTCAATTTGTCATCCTCCCTCGGCTTCAGACTGGCGCTGATTTGAATATTAAAATTCAAAGTCATTGCATCGCGTTCCCATCTACACAATGTAAACAATGAAAGGAAATTATATTAATTGTCCGTAGAAACGGTGGCAGTCTATTTGTTTATTTATTTTGTACAATGTATCCAGGAGTTGACTTCACATGAATATTTATTGTACAGGTGCCTCCTAGATTTGTTTAAAAAAATGATTTGTTTTATTTATTTATTTATTTATGGGCCACATTTGATTATATTTATTACACTGGCACGGACGAGAAATGCATTTTTAGCAGACTCGGTGCTGCTAATTATTCCACCAGATCACTATAAATAAAGAAATATTTTTTCTCTCTCTCGATCAATTCAAGTTGCAGCATTATTAAAATTTCTTTTTAAATAGCTTGTTTCTGAAACATTTGAGGAAAAAGTCAGACGCACCTGTTGTAGACAAATTTAACATAAGCGGATAATTATCAGGTTAATTTAGCAGCGCATTAATATCACTTTAACGTTGTGGATTTTTTTCTCTCTCCCCGTTTTAAGGTTTCCCCTCCACGGAAAGATTAAAACGCCATAATTGACTGATAGATTTATTGACCGCTCGTATTAAGGAGCAGCTATTGATCCGTGGTGATCCATCTATTCGAGGCACAATTCTGGGAGCATTTGCATGCATCTGTAACTGCATGTTAATGGAATGTAGAAACATCACGATCGGGAGTTGTTGCGTCTTTTATTGCCGCCATATACATGCATCAGAAAATGATAATTTAGCTTGAACACTCATGCGGGAGAGCAGACAATAAAACGCTGTCTGGGCTGTTTTGCAGATCAACCAATAAATTGCGTGGCCCCAGCAGCTCGCGCTGCTAAATATTCCTTCCAGATTCGCATCTCATCTCGCACAAAGTAAATGATTGTAAACTAGGCCCTTAAACACTGTTAGGTTCCCGCTATCGCGATGCATTTCTGTCACGTTAATGTCTATTCTAATATCAAGATACGAGGCCATCAGCCGCGTTAATTCCATGCGAGGGGATCTTTTTGTTTGGCTTTCAATTAGCGTTGTGTTTGCTGTGGGTATGAAGGCTGCTCGATGATGATGGCAACAACAAATGGAATTAAAGTTAAAGCAGCTGGGTGTCGTTTCAAATTAAATTAATTAGGTCCCTTTTAAGCCTTTAACAGGTGTACATAAAATAATGATAATATACTTATGAGATAGTTGCAGCTAATGTATGCAGCTACACTGGAGTTCACCTCTCACCTCTTGACCTCTGCGCTGCCTCGGGACAACGTTGACCCGGTCAGCGGCTCGGAGGGAGAAAGATGCCCCATTCATTTGGATGACCTCGAAGTCTGAGCTTTCTCTCTCTGCCTTTTCTTTCCCTCGTTTTCCCTCTTTCCCCCAACAACTCGGAACGCTTTTGTTCTGGTGGTGGGTCTCTGTGTCCACACAATAATATTTCATCCAGCTGAATAGAGGGGGCGACTAGGCCATATGATAATTGTTCATATTACAATTCCATACCAAGTCACATAATGCATTTTTTTTCTACACCTAAGAGCTAACCTAATTTTTGCCCTATCTCTTATTTTAATCAGCCCCAAAAAATATGCTCCGGGCTCACTTTATAAACTGGATGAAAGAGTCTTTTCACCCAATAGGTTTTTGGATATAAACTACGGACCTATTTTTAATCACAAAGTAGAAAAATTAAAGTTACTCGAGCATACTGAACACTTAATAGGATTCCATGTCAGAGCCAGTATAAACAACATTTAGAACAACTATTCATAACACCGTTGCTGCACACATATCTCATGCATATCTGCTTGAATACATTTTTTAAGAATTTAGACATTAATCCAAACAATATCTTTTATAATGTTCCTCTCATTAATATTGATTGAAAGCTAGACAGGAGATTTTGACGCTGCAAACATTTTCAAGTTTTATTTTTAATTCATACGAATGATGCCGGCCCGACTGGGGGGAAAAAATGTGTTGAGCCCAATTTATTTTAAATTTGCATTTAAACAAAATACAAACCATTAAGGTCGCCTTTCTCTAAACAAAATAGCACAAAGTGGAATGCTTAACAAAACAATCAAACCTGTCTGTCTTGTTTTAATGCAAATCTACATGCACTTGTGAAGGTTATGAGGAGGAGGACGATGATGATGATGAAACAATGCGATGATAAAGCTTTTAAATATAAAACAAAAATGCTCCCTCATGTCCACTCTTTCTTCTGAGAAGTGTGTTAGGTTGACCTTATTAGAAACTCTTTCATCATTTTGTGCAAACATGTTCCGTTGCCGGGGCTTCAAGTCACATGTGTTCAGAGGATGGTTGCAGCAGGTGTGCAATCAAACTTACTTCATCAGAGTTTCTACCGATGATAAGAATAGATCCACTTAGAAATACATGTAATTTAACATCAGCTGAGAATATATTTGGAGGAGAGAGAAAAAAAATGTAATCTGAGTTATTTGAAGGTGGAAAAGAAGGGTTGATTTATTTTGGGTGAACTATCACTTTAATTTAATTCCTGGCAGCTTCAGCATTTGCCTCTCAATTGATGAAAGGCAAACTGCATTGTTTGTTCAGACCTGACATTTAGTTCCAAAGCATTTGAGTGTGACTCCACTCTGATGAATTTGTGCTCTTCTGTAATTCCTTCCTGAAGACGTACGGTCGGCCCACGAGACTGACAGCTGTGCTGCGCGTCCACGCAGGGCAAACTCCTGGTAGATGGAAGGAAAATGAAACCAGAATAACTCAGCTGGAATGTATTCCTGCCGCAGGTAGCCACGGTGGTGACACTGAACAAGTTGAACATTCCTTCAGCTTTTATTTTTTATTTTTTCCCCTTCCTGTACAGCAATAATTTATCGTAATGAAATTCATTCCAAAATCTACTTTATTTAACTCATTTAAATCAATAAGAAACACATTTATAATAAAATACAATGCCTTGAACATTATTCTTAAAAGTGAAGTTATCTGTTACTTTTTTTTTGGTATAAAACACTCCAATTGAGATATTAAAGCAAAACCTTTATTAGTTCATCATGAATGAGGCTATTGACCGTCTTCTGTATTGTCTTCTATTGCAAGTTAGCTGATGTGCGCAGCTGTTAAAGCCCTCCTGAGGAGTGCAGTGTGGAATGAGCAATGAGAGAACATATGTGGCTTACCGCACATCTTACACTACATTTTAAATTAACACGTGTAAGTGGGTTCCTTCTGAGCTCATTGTAATTAATGCCAAGTTGACCTAAAATTAACTTAATGCATAATATGCATGTAATATCCTCACCGGTGCTCAGGGGAATGAAATCAATTGATCAAGTTAAGCTCTTTCCAACTCCAGGTGAAGCACTTATAGATGGCTCCGTTGTTGTTGTAATTACACATCATTTGAATGCTCTCCTCCCTTTTAGTTTTCCCGATCGTCTGATTTTACTGTTTTTCTTCATTTGCAAAGACTTTCATGCACTATCGGTCTCATTCACATATTTGACTACCAAACAATTTGTGCATCAAGAAAGTTGAAGTGAAGTGCACCTGTGTGTGTGTGTGTGTGTGTGTGTGTATGCATATTTGGATGCCCTGTGTACAATTACACAAATATGTGTTTTGTTTCCGAGGTGCTACTAATAAAGCGCTCAAAAAGATACAAAGCACCTATTTGAATAATTGTTCATTCACACGGGCACGCACACACACACACACACACACACACACACACACACACAAACGCATACAAATCCATACATAACACATTCTGACAGAGCTACAACATGCGCACCAATCCAGTCCTTGCCTCTCCTCTCCTACTCCACTCCAGGGAGCAGATGTTTGGGGACAGCTTACAGCCTCAGCGAATTTCTGTGTACAAAGCAAACAGCAGCACTCAGCACTTCTGGCTGCAAAGGGAGATTTGCTCTTGAAAGCGTGTGTGTGTGTGTGTGTGTGTGTGTGGGGGGGGGTTAATGTAAAGTATCATGAGGATGGGAGGAGAGGGAGAAAAGAGTGAGAAGGGGTACACACAGAGGTGAAAGTGTGTCAAGGTTGCAAGTCCAGGATAGGAAACGCAATCGGAAGATTCCCTGTTTCCTGAGACGTGTGCTGCCGTGTGTTGGAGCAGCGTGGGGTAGCGTTATGTATACGGTATCTCCCCGAGGCATCATGCAGCATCAGTAAAACCAACCAAGGTGGCCCCCCTGCTACACATCTGATTGTGCCGACTCTCTGACCTCTGCCTTGCAGCTCTGTTTACTCACTAGTTAGGATTGCCCTTTCAAAAGTTGCAGACAAGCACAAAGTGAAGGGAAAAACAATGGGACAAGCCTTTACAAAGTTTGCTGATGCTGCATCTGAGACATCAGCTATAACCTAGGACCAACAACGCTAATGATGCCATTAATATAATCCTCCCATTTAATGGCACCAGTCTTGTTGTGGCATGCTCTTCGGATTTGTATTATTTTCTGTTTTTTTTTTTAACTGAAAATATCATCTTTCAAGATTTCCATTATTTAATGTGTATTTTATGACACCTAAGTGTATGACATGAAAATGCTTAAATAAATGCAATTTTTTAAATTTGTTTTTCCTTCCAAAATGTTTACAGCGCAGATTTATCTGGCAACATGCTGCACACACTCTCACGAATAGGCTCAAACATACACATGAACTCTGATGTCCGAACATGTGTGTAAGTGCACACATTTTGACCTCTCATCAGTGTATTATAATCCCTAAACAAACCATCATAAATGAGCCCTGCGATGCTTATTTGTCTGAACGAAGGCAACCCCCTCCTCCTCCGCCCCTGGGGTGAGGTTGCCATAGTGACAGTTTCACAGACATATGGAGAGAGAGGAGAAGTGGAGCCGAGTTGAAGGGGTGGGGCTGCAGGGGTGAGGTGGAGGGGAGGGGGGGTGGAGGAGAAGGGGATGGGTACCGGTTTGAGGACGTTGGCGCTCTGTCTTTCAGATGTGTCTTTGTGTTTCATCTGTCAATCAGCCATCCGTGTCAGTCTGTGCTCAGTGAGGGAACAGTTCATGAACTTTTCTCAATCAAGTCTCTGTCAGGCGCCATCTTGGCTATATTTCATCAGGGAGAAGGATTGATTCTCGTGCCGCCTTCACAGCCCAAAAAACACAGTATGTGCAGGGGTGCCACAGGCAAGAAGTTCAGAGGAAATGTGTGTTATGAAATTGATTTGGAAGGCATGTGTTCCCGTTTTGTACTGGCCATTTCTTTTGTTTTCACAAATGACAACATTAAAAAAGACCAACATACAGATGTTTTTTCCTCCTTGCTAATTAGATTCAGATGATAAAACCAACCTTCAGCCAACCTGAGGACACCTTGACAATGGGCAGGGAGAAAGGAGAGAGGAAGAGATAGTGAGAGGGGGGGGGGGGAGCGGCCAGCAGGATTGGCCTCGCTGCTATAAAAACACATTTTTTCCCTCAGCCATTTTATGCAAAATGGGAAGATCAGGTGCTCAATCAAACCTCATGCCTACTGTTTTATTTTTCATCTTCACCCCTCCCAGTGCCTCCCTGCACAAATCTTCCGTGTGCCTTCCCTCTTCCCTCGTGCCATTCTTCTCTTCTTCTTCCCTCATGTCATTCGTCTTGCCTCCTGCCTCTCCGCTGCCTGCTCCCCAACTGATATGAGCGAGTGACCCTCGGGCCCTCAGGGGTCAAGTGATACAAGGTCATTGGCGGGTCATCTCTGCTGACTGGCTGACCTCTAAAAGGACTTCTGGAAGGAGCCAATCAGGTCTTCTCCACCCCCCCCCCAGGCGGATCCCCCTCCCACGACTCATCAGCCTCCGTGTCACATGACCAGGGCGAGGCGTCAGAGGGAGGATGATTAATGATGCTTTTAGTACCTGTTTAGAATGAAGCTGTCCACACCGCGCTGTAATTACCCACTCCCAGGCGGCAGCTGCCCAACATAATTGCTTTTTGTTTGTTGACCTGGTTTATTGAGGAGAAAGATGGCTTTGGCTGGGTAAGACGGTGCTATGTATTGTATACAAAGGTGAGGATGTATATATGCTTAAGATTTAGTTGACAGCGTGTTCAAGATCCATGTAAGCTAGTTGTAGTGTAGAGTAGTGAGGGAGCGTACCTCAGCTTCATGTGCAGTCGGGGGAGATTCCTTCACAACATCAGATACAAGTGACACAAGACACAGAGTTGCTTCAGGCTCAAACGAAATCAAAGCACTAGTGTAGTTGTGGTGTGTAGCTACGACACGTCAGTCAGGAGACACGGAGACACGCAACCCCCCCTCTCCGGGTCAAAGACAGCCACAGACCTCCGGTGCAAGGTGACTGCATACCACTGGAATACACAATGCACGGTTAAGGAGGAATGTATTCTGTCATGCATAATGTATGTCAGCATCCCAGAAGCAGGAGCGCTGTGTTGCTCTGAAAAATTCAAAACTAAGTTCAGAAGGTCAACAACGCACCTAGAGATGCCCCCCCCCCTCCCCCCCCCCTTCCTTCGTTGGCTACGTGCCGAAGGCAAATATGAAAATTTCAGTACCTGCGGCGCATGCCACGAGGACAGTGACAATGAAACACAGATAAACAGCCCCTCGTTTGACCTATGGAGAGCATAAATTTACTGCCCATAAATCCTTGAGTGTTTCGGCTCCGTTTGCCGCATTTGCTGCGCGTCTCTACCCAGACGGAGAGAGGCGAGTGTCGGGTATCAGTACTGCTGTATGAGCAGCTTTCATCCTGCTCCTGGTTCTCACATAACTCAGACCTGCAGCCTTTATCACCGCCTCATAAATAACTAGCCTATCGCCTGATAATGTCTGCTTAATGCTTAGTCAATAAAGCCCACAGTAAGAGGGGCCTTTTTTAGCCTCTCTCCTGTACATAAATATAAACAGTGCGGTAGATTGATGTGATGGGCAGGCTCTTTCTACACTGGGACAAAAAGAGGCAGCGTGTGGGCCCGGGGAGCTGAAGGTGGGTTGTGGGGCTGCAGGTGTTTAGAGGAGATAGTGGGCTGTAATGAGGGGGTTGCAAAAGAAGGACTGAGTGGATAGCCTTGACTGATCACCTGTGAAAGGCACACACACACAAATGATGGCACACAGACACGAACGCGCAGAGGCACATGCACAAGTCGCGATACTCATTCACACACACACACACACTAATGCCATCATTAGTTAACCCATTGGTGTCAAAGTCCTGCTGCACAAAAGCTCATCCTCGCTATTCGAAGGGCATGAGAGCATTATGATAAAGATACTCCCAATTAAACAGCTTTTTGTATCTTGTTAGCATCTTTTCTTTATCTATTGGCAAATTTGCCCAAACCAACCGCAGGGCCCTACCGCAGAACGCTACCCGGGGATGTGAGTTTCATCGCCTCGTGCACAAAGCAGGGACAGTTATCGACCATTCACACTAGTCATCAGACCTTCCAATTCCAGCGCGGCACCAGGGGCCAGCTGTAGTCAGTGTGATGGCTGGAATGGGATCAGACTGAGCCCCGGGGAGACAGAAGAGACTGACAGGGATGTTGCCGGGGTTGAACGAGAGGGCTGATTGTGATCCATGAGTTCGTCAGTGCGGCAGCACCTGGGCTTGGAGCAGCAGCTGGGAGAGATGGGCCGGGTGACACGGAGTGGGCTCAAAACGAGAGGGATGATCCAATCAGCTTGTATTGACATACCTGGTGGGGTGCAGTCGGTGGTTTGGGTTGTTATAGAAACGTTTACTCAAACACATTTCGTCAGAAGATCAGACGACGGGGTTGTGAGTCCGGCGAATCTGGATTTGCTTTGGGGATCATCTGGGACACATTTAGTCTCTTTGACTTGAGCCGTCATTATCACTAAATACACATGATGGATCTATTGAAAGAGACCTTTGTGTCACTTCATTATGGCTAAGCTTGCCAAAAACACATTGGTTGATTGCTGTCAGCTCAGCTGTGACTTTGCGACGGATGTCATGCGAGGTGTCAAAGAAGACATGACTAAAAATAAACCGAGTACATTTAAAGGAGCTTTTTTGGTTCACTTTTGTTTATACCATCTTATTATATCACTTTGACATTGTTGTGGTGTTTGGTAATGTTGTAACAGATTATAACTAATGATGGTGGTGACTTGCAGAAAACAGAAACACATTTGTATTCGTCAAAACATGACATCAGCGAGCCCTCCCGTTTTGAAACCACAACCATCAATTTGCCAAGGTGTGTGAGAACGTTTACCTCAAAACAAGGCATGTGTGGCGGGAAGGAGATCAAATCCAAAGCACAACAAAGAGGAGTCAGAAAGGAAAACTATCATTTTGAGGCGAGGATTTGGCAGATGATGCAGGTCTGTTGCCGAGAGCCCAGAGAGTTTACATAGAAAAACAAACCCACAACAGTAAACACGCAAGCTGGAAAAACTGGTTTACACAAAACTGCAGTTGATCACAAGTACAAGCTTAAAAGATATAAAACTGCACATTTTATTTCTGTAATTCATATTGGATTCCTCTGCTGACATATTTAATTCAACCAAAACATTTTATCTAAGAACCAAAGATATAACAAAACGGGGAAAACAACTAGCTCATGGTACACACAAATCACTTTTGAGGAAAAAATTATGAATTCATAATTAATGCATTACATGTAAGGCCCTGTAATGCAAATTAATGACTAACCGCCCAACCTTGAAGATGCTGGAAGGACTATTTCCTCACAGTAGAGAGGCTAGTTGCTCTTAGCGTTGCTCCCCTCTTAATATGCTAGAGAGCTAGCAGCAGCGCAATAGCTATTTTTCAACACAATGCAAAGAGATGGGATTATTACAGATGAGTTTGTCTGACTCTGCGTATGTAATGCAATAAACCTACTTGATAAAATGTTGGGTGTATTTAAACACATTATACCCAGCGTGTCTGCAGAAGCATCAGTGTCATCTTCGGCTCATACTGGACCTCATTCATCAATATTTGCCTCAGTGAAAATCACTGGAAGACGTTTTTCAAGGCAGTATTGCTGAAATTTCTTGTTGTTTATGGGTTATTGGACATATCAATTGATTAAAAGTTATATCATTTTATTTTAAGGTATGTTTGAGCATGCAAATATACAATACTGCAGTCTAAACATCTACTGAGCTTCTTGCATTTTACGATTCCTTCACAACATCAGGCTAATCATTTTTCTCCCCGGCTGCTGCTGTGGGCTCCTAATGTAGGAGGTGGACCCGAGGGTGTGGTGAGGCGGGGCGCCGATTTAGGAGCAAGGTGAGCTAGGAGGTGCACAAACCAGGGGAGGCCCTACTCCCAACACTGCGGCAAATTAATCTGCTGGGTAATGGAGACAGAACTATCGCGGAATAAGGAGAGACATTAACTAGGGTATCAATAAATAAACCTCTAATTAGGAAAAAAGAAGCCGAGCGGAGCAGGAGCAAAAGCACGGGGGGAGAATATCAATGGCACGCTCACATCTGTATGCAGGCGCGGCTCTCTGGCGAGGGGCTGGGCCTTACAAGGGCTTCACCAATGGTATCAGCTCACCCATCCATTCCCAACCCGCCCCGGCGGAGAGAGCATGCCCACTCTTTGACTGTGCAGTGAACCCAGCACATCCTTCCCCCTCCTCGAAGCCTCCCTCAGAGTGCAGCCCTCACTTTCTCCAAGTCTCCTTCTCTTCTCTTCTCTTCTCTTCTCTTCTCTTCTCTAACCAGCTTATCGGCGCTGTGCCCCAAGTGTGCTGCTGTGCTCTGTGACTTCGCCATGATTGATTGTGGTGGGGGTCCTCCATTCCCTCAGTGAGAGAGAAAATGGAGGAGGGAAAAACAGGAGAGGGAGAGAGGGGAATGGGCAAAGCAGAGGAGCCTGAAGACAGAGAGAGAGAGAGAGACTATGATGCGTAGCATGAAATAGAGGCAGTATTTATGTATGTATGTGTCTGCACACATGTATGTGTCTCCATCTGTTGGTGTGGAGTGTGCTTCAGATGTGTGCACGTTGGTGGGAATGAAGAGAAACGGCAGGCTGCGTTTGCCCTGAGTCGACATGCAGGCATGTGTCCCGTTACAATGTGTCAGGATTAGTTGGACGTCTGGCCAGCAGAGGGATGTGGAGGTGCAACCTAGGTGTTGGTGGAGCAGGCTGAGGGTGGAGGGTGGAGGGTGGAGGGGGTGCGTGGCGCTGACCGCTCCCTGTCTCTCCCCCTCTGTTCCCTGGAGGATAATAAAGACTGATGACAGTGATGCTGTGCCATCCGGCTCCACAGTCTCCACTGCACAACCATTTGCGCCATCATTTATCCCACTCCCCCCCCACCTCCCCCTCCCCGCTCTAATTCTGCTTTAATAACCGCCAGCTCCATTCATCAGTGTATTGACGGGCATGACAGGCGGTGCGGCACACACTAACTCTCTGCCCTTTACTCGCTCACAGCCGGGGTCAGCGCGAGGTCACACAGTCAATAATCACAACACACCTCACTGTCACCTTGGAGCGACTGCATGCCCCGCATATCTATCCTCACGCATGCCCGCGCTCCTCATTGACTTTACTGCTTAGTACCCGGGCGCTGTTCACATTTGTTACGGTCACAGACGCTACGGGCAGAGTTAGAGCAGCGCCACGGGAGACACGGCGAGCAGAGCAAAGTGTTGATGCTGCTCCACTGGTGATCCAAATATGTGAACACGGATTCATTAAACTGAAGTTGGAGTATTCTCCTCCTGCAATGTGACTGTATTCTTACTCACAACGTCATACTTTGTTCTCACACTTGTGTTTTGAAGGAGAATGTTTTTTGGAGGAGGAGGGGGGGGGGCTACAGTCATTTGTTACAGGTGCAGCGTCTCCCACTCTCTCCTTGGGCATTCACCTCTTCATATGCAAAACATGTCCTGCTGTCCTCCGACTCCAGCACAGTTTGCTGCCGTGACACATTTTTTCTTCATTTCAGCTTGACAGTGACATTTATGTTCATTTGCTCGGTGCGATTGTGAGGCATCTGGAGAGGTTGTTTCCCCTGTTTTTTCTCCTCCCTCACCTCTTTCCTTTTTTTCCCCCCACTCCTGACAAAAAATATTAATGCAGATTTGCACGCCACAGTGACTAAACCCGTGATGAACAGTTGGGTTTTTGGGGGAACACACAGAGGGAAAAACACCTCTGCAATTACACGTAGCAAGAAGACTGAGGAGCGTGATGGAGTCCACTGTTGACAGATTACACTGTACGTGGTGTCTGTGAACTGGGAACCCGCACAAGTCCATGAATCTTGCGATGCTGTGAGTATGGTGGTGCTGGGAGTTGTGGTGCACTGGGGAGCTGAACATGCTGCACACTGCGCCGGGCCAGGTGGTACACCTTCTTCCTCCTCCGTGGTCACATGATTTATCCCCACACTCCGGTACGTTCCACGGCCTCTTCCCTGACCCCTTCTGCTCACGCATACAGACACAGAGGGACACACCAGAGGCTGTGTGGGGGCCCACACATTCAGATAGTAGGAGAGGGAAGAAGCAAGCGAGTTCATTATAAATTCACTGTAAAACACATACTGTACCTTCAGGCACACACACACACACACACACGCACACACACACACACCTCCCAACCCCCTCCCTAGCCCTGCTTCACCTCTCCTGGCCAGGCAGCAGCAGCAGCCAGGGGTGCGGGTGCTGAGGGCTCTAATCCGTGGTGCAGGTCCCATCGGCAAGGATCATTGAGCTAATTAATAACGTGGCACAGAGAGGGATGGCAGTCATTAAGGAGCCACGGCTGTGTGTGCTGCGATGCTGTGGGCTTTTGCATGGGTTTGCATCTGCATTAGTGTGTGTGTGTATGTGTGTGTGTGTTTGGGGGGGTTGGTAAGGGTGGGTGGGTGTCGGGAGGGGGGGCCACTGCAGACACAGGGACTCACTCTGGCATGCAACCCTTTGATTCATAATTCGCAGAGGCCACGCAAACATGAAAGCACATTATTATTACAGCCAGACACACATGTACGTAACGCAAACACACATATGGCACGGGTACGAATGCAGGCGCTCAACACACACACACACATGTACAAATAAAATCACGAAACTTCAAATAGACTCTGTTGAATTTGCGTGAGGGTCAGCCAGGGTGCAGCTGATCAGGAATCGCCTTCCCCTTTGTACCAGTGAAGCCAAGTCTGTGTGTTACTCCAGTTTAGACCTCACTGTAACTCACAACCCGGAGCAGTCCATGTAGAAAACACTCTACTGCACCAGCAGAGCCTATCATTTCCAGTCTGCAGCCATATGTTAGGAGGCACTGTATACATCGCCAATATTTACTATAGGCTGGGGGACCAGAAGGCTAAGAGCACTTAGTTGTGTGAGGCAGTCCAATAGCTCAGCCTGGGCTAATGAAAGGAAACAACAGGAGCAATTAGCAGTGTAAACAAACAGCTCGCCGAGGCCCCAGTCTCCTGCCTCCCCCCTGACAGCAAAGGGACTGGCAGCTTGGAGTAGGAGGTAATTGGGGGAGCTAGGAGCCGAGACAAAATCAATGGCAACACATGCACAGACACAGCACGATTACTCACCACCCTGCATCGCAGCCCCGGGGACTCAAACACGACAAGGTGCTGCAGCAGGTCTGACCGCGCCGAGGTTACATCGTGGCGCTCAAACGTGCAACATACTCATGCAGTCACAGAAACATTCATTTCAGCACGCGGACAAACAGGCCGGGAGACAGACACACAGGCTCTCACACTGACAGCTGACACGACACAGCATACGAGCAGCGCACTCTGACCACTGGACATGCAGGGGCCTAACAACCTCCCTCTCAGTCTAATTGATCCCATCTTGGTGCCATTTATGTGTCTGCTCGTGCACTAATGTCTACTACTCATTCACTCATTGGGAAGCATCGGCGTCTACAGTGCGACCGTGTGGCTGCGGCGTGCAGACAGCCTGCAGAATCCACGGCCATGTATGTCTCCTGCCTCTCTCTGAGTGGAGCTGCAGGGCAGAGGGGCATCACTAATGCAGGAGGCTGGCGAGGACTTTGACTCTGCGGGGCACATTCTGCCGCGGGGCAGGGCCGGCCAAGACCATCATCAGCAAGACAGACTTTCCTGCAGAGTTTTACAAAAGTCTTCTATGCATGCATTCTGGGGTGTTTTTCAATGTAAATGATCCTTCTGAATCAGGACTCATTGGCTCTTCACACTAGTGGTAGAAGTACACAGATCCTTTATAAATAAGTACAAATACTATGACAAAAATGTCCCTAAATATACTGTATTCAAATTCTACAGGAAAAAGTATTACGTATACCCATGTGATGAATGCATCATGTAGGCAGCATTTTAGATTTTTAAATATAAATATAGCCAATATTTTGTATTACTTGTAAATGATGTCCAGTAATTTATTCTATTTAGTGGTTTCATATTTGAATATATATTTACATATATATATATACATATTTTTCATATTTTAAGGTGATTATATTTAAGGTCTGACTCTGCAAAGTATTACATATATCTGTCAAATAAATATACTGCACTGCAAATATTAGGTGGCATTAAATGGTTTGTAAAATGCAACTTCAAAACTATTTAAGAACAGTAGAGCTGAAATGATGAATAACTGACGGAGAAATAATTGGCAACGATTTTGATAATCTATTCATTATTCTCCTTTTAATGCAAAAATTCCTCATCTCCTAGTTCTACCTGCTCAAGTTTTATTTATATTATTGCAAATTTAATGTCTCTTGGATTTGAACTGTTGGTCCAACAAAACAAGGAATTTGAAGATGCCATTTTGCTACTAAAGAAATTGTGATGGACATTTTTTATCATTTTACGACTGAACAATTAGCTGATAAATCGAGAAAATAATCAGCATGAATAATACAAAATGGTAGTATAATAATAGTTACAGCCCTTGAGGACAGCATTTAAGTCACTTTCCACCACTTGAGCACATGACATGAGTGCATGGACTCGATAAGCATCAGCACCACAAGTGTCCTTGAGCACTGAATCTACCACCTCCTTGTACGCTACAGTTTGACCGCGTGCTCTGCCCTGTCAGTAAAAGTATCACATTTAGTTACCATTACTCATTCTTTACTGTCTGTGATGGTAGGATTCAGGATATCTTAGCAAGTACAAGTTACACTATTTAACAGCATCAGCAAAATGCCAAAAGTGTGAGGAAAACCGAATGACTCAAGACTGTATTTCAAAAAAAGGATTCCACATGGACATGGAATTTAAGCTCACAGTGGAGCTTAATCTGGACCTAAGAGACTTATTCCATCATTTATGATTCAGAAAATTGGGGGGGAACACTACATTCATCACCTACCTCAGCAACATTTCTGATTTAGTAGTCAAATGGATGGATATTGCCTCTATTAGTCCTCATTATTACTGTAAATTCTCCAATACCGCCAGGTCGGCTCGGTAGGGATTATGGACCATTATGAGCAGAGTGGAGACAGAGACAGAGATACCTTCTCCACCAGATGCGGAGCGGGCAAAGTGGAGGGGCAGGAAAGAGCAATGCGACCAGGCTCCATATAATGTTAATACAGGAGACAGAGCTCTGATTGGGGTGCAACACAGTCCCATTCAGCTACACTTAACAACATCCTCCATAACAGCATCGCTCGCTTCGGAGAGCCAAATGACTGGATGCTCGATGATGCACACGCACACACACTCACACACACACACATCCTGCCCTCCAAATACCAGTGCATTACTGCCCTGGCGCTCATTGACAGAGCTGCCACTCACCACTAAGATGGATGCTCCTCCTGGGACAATTCCAAACCTCCTTCATTGACTCATTTGTTTCGCTGATCTAACTACCTTTGAACACAATGCTGAGGTGAGTGTGTGTGTGCTCTTTAAGACGTGGGGGGGGGGGGGTGCATCAGTATCTTTTGCGTGGTCATTTTTGTGCCAAACGGTGACTCCAGTTCCCACACCCTCAGCATCTGTAAAACATCCTCATGGGGCCCACTAACAGTTGGTACAATCTCTCTGAGCCCACAAGCAATCCTCTCTTCCTCTAACTTCAAACCACGACTGATGTTCTTCCCCCGCCAGAAGCTGCACAAATAAGTCCTGTAGCTCATTTATGCAAGTTTCTTGATTAAAAACATGTAAATGACTGGTCTAAGTTCCCAGCTTCCCCGAGCATTATATCAACCCAAACAAGCCTTTGGAATTTGCATTTTCATTCGAAGCAAAGGAGGCACAGGGATCCTTCCAGCCACCCGTCTCTCTGTTCCACTTCACACCTCCAATAACATCTTCATCTCCTATCAGTCTCCCATTGGAGGGTGTCACGACCACGGACTACACGCGCATCTCCCCAGACAGCCACGCATTCATCACGCGCTCCCAGCCATGTCGATAGTCGCCGGGCTGAGCGGCCTCATAATGAATCTGAAGACTTGCACACCTATAGCAAAGTCATTTACTTTATCAGTGCTGATAAAAGGAAGTGATAAGATAGTGGCTGGGTACTGTAAGAGCACCGGGCCTCACTCCGCTATTCATCTCACCCCAGATCTACAAATGGTAAAGCTTATCCCTCAAGGCAGCCACGCGGCGCCTTTATCTATAGAATTTAAAGAAGGGCTAATATCTCATAAGAATGTGTGCTTATGAAAACCATCGTTTCCATATCATTATCAGCCCCGACTATCTGACTGCAATACTAAGAGGCTCCTCTCTGTGTCTGCTTTTGGTGCAGGGGCTTCTGGGAGAATACAGGTGCAAATAGGATTTGGGCCTATTCCTCTTATGAAGTTGACCCCCTGTAATTGACACAGACACACTGGCAATTTGATTAGCTCTTCCTGCTGCTTCAGGGCATTTGACCATGGCAACCTCGCCGTCTGTTTCATGTACATAGCTCCACCTATTGGTGAAGTCCCGGAACAGCGCGCGGAGCAGCCACAGAGTCGTCTGACTCACATTGTGATTGGAATTTAGCCACTGGGCCGAATCCAAGAATACTTAACAAGCCAGGCCACGGCTGGAGCACATACCTAAGCCAATTAATGATACAAGGTCATCTCTGCAGGAGGAGGACTCAATAATCTGGAAATGATTTCAGTGTTTTCCATTTCTGTTTCGTCTTGCATTATCGAACAATTAACGTTACACTTTATTACATATTTATTTTTATTATTTCTTCTGTCTCATATTTCTTTAGATGTATGTAGATTTGTGTGTTGTTGTGTGTCTGCAGTGTGTGTATGTGCGTGTGCCTCTAAAAATAGTTCATCCCTATTACAAAGAGAACTGATAAGAGCCTCTTGAAACACTTGAGATAAAATCGCCGGCTTAAGTGCACTGACATTGTCACCAAACATGCAAGGCATAGGAATGAAGTTTGTGAAAAATGGGGGAAAAGAAACACAGTTCAATAGCAGTGTCATTCACAGTACCGAAGAAAGGAAAAAAGAAAAAAAGAATGTGCTCAATAGCAAAACAGTGTGTCACATGAAGTGAAAATTACTGTACATCGATTCATCAAGATACATCATTAAAGCTGTCAAACATCAAAGGCTCTCTGATCACAGTTCATTCTTGACAGACACCAATAGCTTCATTTATCATATTTGTTTGAGCAGTGAGAGACTGAGTGAGGCAGACGGGAAGGAGAGAGACTGGAGAGAGAAGAGGAGCCTGTTCACAGGAAGGAAAGTTTACAGAGATGAAAACGGAAAATATAAATAGAGTGGAATACATGTAATAACAGAAAGACGAACAGCCGAATCAAGCGAGGAACAAAAACAGAAAAGAGAAATATAGCCGGCGTGTGATTAAATAAGGAGAGTCATATGAGGGATAATTAAAAGCACGCAGCAGCAGAATCCTTTTTTAACATCTCTGTTTGTAGTGGGATGCCACCTGGACTGAGCCCCAACCCCTGAGGCGCTCCAAGCTAAGCGTGCTAGCTCAGAGCTTCACACACCTGCACGGACTGAAAAAATGTGCACAAAACACTATCTCTGCCGCCATTTTTTTTTTTATTATCTGCATCGCTCACGCTCACCTTTATTTGACCTCGCGAGGCTTCCAGCACATCACTCACTTTAGTCCAGATTTATTATCATTCATCATTTTATTAACATGGGAAACATTTTGGAGGGAGATTGTATTGCTAATTTCTATCCAAATAATGCTTGTAAGAGGACATTTTTAAAGTTTATGCAGCGCGTGATCAAATGGTTTTTATACATCCCCAGGCTCTTGTATTCTCCAAATTGCTTCAATAAATAACTTGTAAGTCTAATTATGCAGCAATTAATTGCAGCCAACATGGAATGCCCATCAATCTTGTAACTTGAAAAAGTCTTTTCCAGCACAGCCTGGCAGTCCAAATAAGAAATTTGATTAGATTTTGCAAGCACGTTTGGGATTGTGTGTGTGTGTGTGTGTGTGTGTGTGTGTGTGTGTGTACGTGCGTGCCCATTTGTCATTATGTGTGCATGTGAGTGTGACTGTGTGTGGACATGTGCGAGTGCCCATGGAGGTTACAGCCAGATCACAGAAGAGAGAACTCCATCCCAGCAGCTCTCCGCAGTCTGCTCTCTCTGCCGTCTCGTCCAGTTGCTATGGCAGCAGCAGTGAAGGCTGTATCCATGGCCAAAGGAGGAAGCTGGCATCCCCCAATAACAGACCTTCCACCCCCTCCTCTCTCCCCGTCTCCCCCCACCAGGCTCCTGACCCGCTGGTGAACCTGCCTGGGGGTCGGAGGTCAATGGCTCAGAGCTGCCGAGTGACAGTGAGGGATGACGAGGGAGAGAATGAGAAAGAGAGGAGTTACACCACACAGATGGGGAGGAGAGAAGAGAAAATGAAAAGATGAGACCAAATTTGATTACTATCAAGAGGTGGGAGGGGGGGGGGGGGCTGTGGGTGGCGAGTCCGCATTTTAGAAAATGGCTGCTGTTTTGCCCGTTGCCTTTAAAATGGAGGTGCAATCCTGGTTGTGTTGACTTTTTTTTTTGTTCCATGACTTTTGTCTTTGTGAATTGTGCGTTGTCTTATTTGTGTGCATGCTGAGCTGAGTGGGGTGAGAGAGAGGGGGACTCAAGGGGGGGGGGTGGTTTCACAATCACTTCCACTTCTTGTGTATTGATTGCGTGCGTGTTTGTTGGGGCCACAAGAGAAAGTGTTCCTCTCCTTGACTGCGTACAACCCGTCTGGGGAGAGTATGTGTAGGTATGTTTGAAGGGAGTTATCTGTGTGTTTAGTACATAGTCAAAGGGATTGATATGGCTGAAGGGGGGTCAAGTGAGTTGACCCCTGACCTCTCTGCTTCTGAGAGGTCAGACGGTCTTACGTATAGCTAAGAAACACGACTTCCTCACCTTGAAGGTTTGGATTCGTGCTTTCATACCTGGGGGGCCTTTAGAACTATGCAGTTGTTCATCGGTGTTTGTCAGCTGCAATCTCCCAAAGCAAAGATTTGACATCCTTCTGCATTTTTCCCCTGCTCAGCTGTGAAATGTGGTTTTAATTTAGCCGAAGGTGTGTATTGAAATATTTGCAAATATTCCGTTCCGACGTGCACATTTGGTCAAATGTTAAACGGAGTGATCCAGAAAGGGAAAAAGTATGGAGCCAGGAAGGCGGGAGAGGAGATGAACAGCGCCCTACAGACGCACACACACACCACCACCTGCAACGTTACAGCCGGTGATAATACATTAGCATCAACCGTGCTGCCAATATGGACCAGGAAATCACCCACTACTGTCTCAGATAAGCACCACAGTTTCATCGGCGAGCACAGTGGCTCCCTCTGAATACTGTGAGGATAACAGTACCCCCTAGCGGGTAATGTTTGAAACTGCACCGCTGAAACTCATGGGCATGAGTGAATGTCAACAGCCGACCATGCAATCAATCTCCATCCCTAACACTCTGTGGTCCATACAGTAGCTATGGAAGGGAGACTCCAACGCCGCCTGCTCCTCCTGATACACCAGCAGGTCCGAGTCAGTGCTATCGGACGTGACTAATTGTTGGTCCATCGTTGTCATTATCATTGGCGTTGGACTGCAGGAGTCAGTCAGTCAGGACTGTCAACCTGAGACCCACACAGTAGCTGAGAGGGCATGGCAGAGGGTGTATGTTTGTTTCACACACACACACACACACACACAAGCACACACACGCTCGGGGGGATATGCAGACACTCTCGCTCTCTCTCTCTCTCTCTGCTGCATCTTTTTTTCTTTTTTTTGCCTGTGTGCTCTCCAGATGTCGTGTCCTCTTCGTCACCCCGTTCCTCCGCTCCGCTCTGCTCGGTTCCCCCGCCCGGAGACTTGTCACAGCCCCTAACCGCATCAGGAGCACTGCTAGATTGGATATACATGATCTGTCCATCCATCAATAGAGAGAGAGAGAGAGAGAGAGAGAGGGGTGGGAGACAAGGAGAGAGGGATGGAAAGAGAGAAAGAAGTAGAGAGGGAAATAGAGACAGGAGGAGAAGGAGAATAATTGTCATTTGCAAGCATAGCTGAACCCAGAGGAACACATTTAAGGCAGACACATTCAGAAATAGAATTTTAAATGATAGCCTGACACAATGCGTGCAAAGTTTGGCCTATATAGGGCAAATGAATGCTCTGTGGGGTGAAAGTGATCCTCGGTTCCATGTTTCTCATCATTGTCATTGGTCAGTAATGCAATTAGTGATAATGTACTTCTGTGGAGAAGTGGACTGGCTGCCCTTCTCCCTGAAAACGACAGACAGTTTCAGACTTCATTCTGTGTCTCTGCCCCCCCCCCCCCCCCCCCCCCCCCCCCCCACCTCCACATCATCTGTCTCCGGCTGAAGGTGTAGCTAGTGATGCTGAATCACCTCTCCATTCTTTTTTCTTTTTGTTCCCCCTTCCATTCTGCGAGCTGAATGAGCTGGAACACGTGTGTTATGGCCCCTGTAAAAATGTGTTCCAACGTGGGCAGGCATAGTTGACACCTCTGGGATCTGAGCTAACAGTTGGCTCTATGCATTTTTCTGCAGGTGTTCCAGTTTGATGATGATTCCCCGTTGCAGAACAATGTTAATCAAGCGAAGTCTGCAAAGAAAAGCTGAAATGTGTGATATCTGTCTCAGGGTTTGCCTTCAGGTTCCATCTGTGCGTTGCATGCGAGCGATGGCAATTAATCAGGTTTGACATATTATATGTTGATATTTAATTCAAAGTGTGACATTATATGTGATTATAGACTATTAAGGGTTTCCACAGTTAATACCAAGCAGCAAGAGAACAATAATTCCAGAGATGCTACCCTGCCATCTGTAAGAGTGCGGTTGCAAATGACAGCCATTTTTTTTCTTCAGCTGTCAAATAAATGAATCTAAATGCAAAACACAACATCTGACGGCAATAAAAGCAGCACTGCTCGTACCGTTTCTACAATGTACTGTCATATATTTGTTTGATGTTGAATATACAGTATAAGGAGGGTTCAATCTGAGGTTGCCCTAACACTACATCGTTTTATCTGCTGATATCCATCTATGTCTGCTCCTCTATCTTTTCCATACATTTCCAGGTGATGCCCCTATCTCTGGCACATCTCCTCCTTTCCCCCTCTGTCTCCATCTTGCTCTCCTCATTCCCCAGGTCTCCTTCCCTCTCTCCTCTCTCCCTGTTTTTCCTCCCACCTGCCTCCCCAGATCCTTCCTTCCATTTTCACACTGACGCCCCCCCTCCCCCTCTCTCCCTCCATCCCTCTCTCCCTTTCTCTCTGTCCCCTCTCAGCTCTCTCCCTCTCCCTCTCTCTCCCTCTCGCTCTCCGCTGTGCTCTGATGAATTGCCTTCCCCTCCCGGTGAACTCGACCGATAATCCTGGGGAAGCAGTAAAAGATCATCGATCAGCCCTGCAGACAGGCCCACAAGCCACAGCACAGGAACAACACGCTAACAACAAGCCTCTGCACTTGGGCTCCCACTGTACGTATATAATATATACGTGCGCGTGCGAGAGAGTGCGTTTGTGCACGCATGACTGCGCGCGAGTACATTTGCACACACTAATGCATGCGTGTGGAAAATTGGACACGCGCGATGCGTTAAGTCGCAGGTAGTCTGTCACCGCTCGTCGTGTCTATGTTTAGCCGCTTGTGTCACCGCCGGCGTGCTTAGCGATACACCAAAGAGTTCCCCTCTGCTCTGCCCGCTTCCTCACGTGATAAACCCCTCCTCACCCCCGCTGCGTGTGTCATCCACTTGGAATGTGTGCATATGTATGCGCTGGCGTGCGTGTCCGCGCGCGCGCGAGCGTCTGCATGCGTTATCCTCGCGAGTGTGTGTGTGTGTGTGTGTGTGTGTAGGCTTGTCAGCATGTGTGTGTATAGTATTTGTATATGTATGCAGCACGCACAGAGGCCATAAATCAGCCGGCGTTCTCCGGGCTCATCCTGAAGGAGAGGGGTAGAGAATGCACATGATCTTGGGCAAAGCTTGATGGCTATGAAATTGACCAATTGATTGATTGAAACAATTAATTTTTGCACAATGCTTTTTATGGCCGCGGAGCCGAGCGATCATTAGTTTGCAACAAGCAAAGTGAAGACAGCCGGATTGTTTTATAATTTCCAGTGAAACATAGCAAAGCTGGAGCGCGCTGCTCCGGGCTCGGGGGGTAATGATAAGCCACCAGCGAATGGTTGAAGTGATATGACGCGACATGATAGCTCGGACTGTGCAAAGTCATGTATGAAGTCCATTCGTCTTCGCCCTCCATTTTGCACACGCAAAAATAAGCCATCTTGAGCGATTCGAGCACAAGGCGGCCATTGGTCATTATTCTATCCCCTTAAATATGACAAATGGAGGGCCGCTTCTATTGAATCCCATTCTTTACATGCCATATTACAACGCACCGCTGTTCGCCAGTGTGGAGGAGCTTGACCATAAAAAAAGCCGGTTGCATGGAATATAAATCTCCAGTCTGACAACCGATGAACTGCTTTTCATTGAGGAGGCTCACCATTCATACTTTATCTCCCTTTTTTTTATTTTGCAACTGTTTGTAAGTTGTCCTTCAGTGCCTTTTTCTCTCCGCCACCTTTGTTCCTAATGGACTGG
The DNA here is from genome assembly GCA_029853015.1 of Chelidonichthys spinosus. Classification (NCBI taxonomy): domain Eukaryota; kingdom Metazoa; phylum Chordata; class Actinopteri; order Perciformes; family Triglidae; genus Chelidonichthys; species Chelidonichthys spinosus. The sequence continues at coordinate 16,716,363 of CM056829.1, forward strand.
CAAGGCTGACTTCATTAAGTCCTGCATGTGGCAAACACGTTTATGTCCTATTTTGATTTTCTTTATTCCATTTTGCTGTGACACACCACAGCACTGTCACCGGCGCGGAAAATAAAGCCCCCATCATGCTTGAAGCCATCTGCTCTTTGTGAGCAAGGCGACACCTTGTGGCCAAAGCGGGGAACCGCGGGCCCCAGCTGAAATCCTGCACAACACAAAAGGAGGACCAGCTGACATACTGTACAATGCAACCTATTTCCCTGCGGAGAGCTAGCCTGCAATTATCAGCAATTTTAAACCGAGAGAATGAGCCCCGCGCGGAACTAGAGCAAGGCACGCACACACCACCCTCGGGAACCTCAAAGGACACCTGCAACAGGTATCCGAGGCATTTGGCAAGAATGAGAAGGCGTTTCGGGGCCATGATTCTTCTAATACTTGAGGAATGACTTAATGTGAGGGTGTGTGCGGAGGTACGTGTGTCCCTGTGCGTTTTTCCTGAGAGTGAAACGCCACCGTGGACATTGACAGATCACAGGGGAATGTTCAATTGCAGGTTGTTGCGTCCTGCTGTCATTGGGCTCATCTGTCATAGGGCAAGGCTAGCTGGGAGGCAGGAGGAGGCAGGAGTGAGGGGCGTCACTCCTCTCAGAGATGATGATCACACCGGGGCTCCTGCCAAGCAGGCTGCTGGCCCTGTCTTGCTCCTGTGGTCCATTGGAATTCTTCTTTCTTCGTCAGATCCAGGGCAGCAACAAACGAAAATATCACAGCTTTGAAAGCACTGCAGACAGCGGTATGAGGCGGAAAAGGGATTTTCCCACTTGAATACACTCTCTGTGTCCCTATCTGTACTATCTTTTGGCCACGTTGCTGTGTTGACTGCACCAAATCTTTGTTGAGATTAATTTGGCAGCTTGGGGCATTATTTTGGCTGGATAATGAGACATCTCTCACTAGAAATGCCACACACAGAGATGCTCAGTGTTTCAGAGATGAGTCAATACAAAGTCCTGCAGGAACAGAACTGATCTGACCTCCTTTTTACTCTCTCTCCCTCTCTCTCTCTCTCTCTCTCTCTCTCTCTGTGCAAGTTTTCCATGCTCCACTCCAATAACCTTGTGTCTTTCCCACGTCACCATTACTTCCTCATCCTTCCCCTTCGCCCTTTGTTTCTTCTTCCTGTAAAGGATCGCTTGTCGTCACGCTGACACAAGGCCGCGGCTGTCACATGTGCACCCTCTATAGTCGAGGCTGGGAAGTGCTTTTGTTGTGACATGGGGGAAAGATACAAACAGGAAGGCCAATTACAGCCCAGCAGTCATCTATCTGTCAGCCATTTGACAGGAACATAGCACAGCCAAATATATGACTCCGCCATAAATCACGGCATCTCACTCTAACTAGCCTGTCTTGTGTGAGTAATTAGTAGTATCATGCAGAAGCATTTTCCGCGTCCCGAAATACCATTAGATCATTTTACTTTTGATTTTCAGTCACTTTTCTCCAAAACCCACACACTCAAATAGCCAAATGTTCCTGAAAATTATATGCATAAAACTGATTTAGGAGGCACTCAGGAAATCGATCATGCAACAGAATCGTTTAATGTTTAAGGAAGGGCCTTGTGATTTGTGGATGTTGAAACAGAGTTCATATTCCACATTTAAAGATTAAAAAGAGGACCTTGTATTTTCATAGGGAGCCCTAACCGCCTTGTACCCCCTTGCAGCAGTCCCACCCCGAGAGCTCCATTGCTATTGCAGATGCTTTATGACGGGCAATTTAGCTTCAGCTGCTATCTGAGCCATCTCAGGAATGGACGCGCTTAGAATCAAGTGCAATAAAGCAGAGAGGGAAGTGGAGAAAAAGACGGGGGGAAGAGAGAAAATAAAAAGAGACAACAAGCTTGTCTGGACTGCCCCTCTGGACAAAAGGTTTGGGGGCAGGGTGTCCTGTGGACACACATACACACACACACACACACACAAATACAAACACTGGTTTCCCAGGCAGACAAGGCTAGACAAGGAAGAGGCATACCTGTTTGTTTTCACAAGGAGCTTCCAAACAAGGCCAAGCATGTGTGAGTGAATGTATGAACACATGCCGGCTTTTCCAGTATAATCTGCACACATATATTTCTAGCTCTATACATTGCTGTGTGTGTGTGTGTGTGTGTGTGTGTGTGTGTGTGTGAGAGAGCGTGTGAAACATTAGGTCCTACACACTGGCTAGGCTTTGTTGAGTCTGCTGAGCTCCAGGAAATCTCCCGAGGCGGGGAGACAGATTTACACCCTTCCCCCTGAGAGAGCTTTACAGCCTGGGACCCAACAGAGCAATGGAAGGTCCAAGAGCGCCAAGTGAAGAGCAGGGTGATGAGACAGAGAGGGAGAGGAGAGGAAAGAAGGGAAGGATAAAGGGAGAGAGGGACGGATGAAATATGGCAGAGATTCAGCGGGGTGGGGGGGCTGTGATATCGATGGAATGCAACATGGCTGCATTTTGCTTGCCGCCTTTCGGTCCCACTCACATGCACTCTTTCCCCCTTCGTATCTTGTGTCTCTCACTCTCAATTTATCCCTACCGCTCCGACACACACACACATGCATAGACACACATGCACAAAGAGAGGGGGGGCCATAAATCTGCCACTGAGTGCTGCTGGGATAGAGACACCTAAGACAGGCCTGTGCTGTGTTTGGAGAGAATGCAGATGTACCTGCCTCCAGCACATCATCCTCCGTCCCTCTTCCTCTCCCTCGTTCGTTTTTATCCTCCCCATCTCTCTCCGGAGTTTTCCTGTCTCGTGTTCTTAACCCCTTTCAACCTTAACTCAACTCGTCTCTCCACCCCCCCCTTCTCCCTTTGGTCTCACTTTAAGGACCGCTTATACTCTCGCCACTTGGGGCGGAACAAAAAAACGAGTCCGACGCCGCCGTTGTGCGCCGGAGACCAAGGCCGAGCCAGAGGACGCACAATGCAGTGAACAGAAGGGGAGATGTGCCTCGCTCTATAGGTAGCACCTCGTGGGGGAATAATGGTAACAAATACAGGGTCTATGCAACCTGTTTGCTGCAGTTCCTCTGTCTAAGAGCCTGTATCCATCATCCGGTGACAGCTCTAACTACCTGCTGAGTGATACCTGATGTCCTCAGATGGGCTACATCACAGCTATCCACCTCTACATGATATGTCTGGGATAAAGACAGACAGGGACACCGCAAAGGAAACAGGAAAAGTCTTGAGTGGGTTTCATGTTTGCTCATAATGTGGGATGGTGATGGCAGGTGTAGGTTTAGAGGGGATCTATAAAAAGCATCTTTGTTAGTCAGACGGCATAATAACTATAACTATAGCTAATGTTTCAACCCATCTGCATTGGCCGTGATGGCCTCCAGACAGAACGGGGACTACCAAACCCAATGCGTTCGCCCTCACATCCACAGCAACACCTACTACGCCGTGACATCATAACAACCTGACAGAAAACACAGGGCCTGGAAACAGAAACACACGTAAACACGCGCCGCCCCCCAAACAGACTCGGCTTGTATGACCAGATTTACAGAGAAGTAAACGGTTTAAGCCGCACATCTCACTCCAACACCTAAACACCTGACAGGCCTCTCATAAATAAGGCCGGCCAGCGACTCCTACATAATTTACACCTTGGCTATCTCCTAAACTAACATGTAACAGGTCTACAATCCATATTTCACCACCCAGAGCCCACCGCTCACTGGGAAAGACAGACGGGCAAAAGTTAGTCCAGAAGAAGGGGGCAGGGGAACTTCAAACGCTTAAGAGGACAGTCTGGATTTGGGGGATGTAGGCTGGTTCTCTTGGCCGGAGTGTGTGTGTGTGTGAGAGAGAGAGATGCATGTGAATGACCCTAGCCTGGGGCGTAGCCTAGCCTAGGCTAGCCACAGCCCAGCTCAGATCAAGGCTCACAGCCAAGAGTTCCACTTCTACGTCTGCCATAAATCGTCCTGCCTTTGTCTGTTCTCTCTTTCACTGGCTGAAACTTATCCTCTTCCATTAAGAGTGATGGATCTGCACCTCTCAGGGCGTAAGAGACTCTGAGGTTACAGGTCCTTGCAAAGATTGTACTTTACACTGCAAATGTGAAAGAAATATACACACAGGCATACCTCCACATACGCCCCTAAACCAAACAGGCAACATGAGACATGAAATAAATTTCACGGCGGGGATGGGAGTTGTCGAAGTTGTTTGATGTTGAAATCATTTTGTAGCAGCTGATATGCATCTGCAATGGTAATGCTTTGTAGGATGGGGAACACACGATGATGTATCTCTTTAATGTTTATAGTTGCAGCCTTGTGGTTTTTAATTGTCAGGTTTCCTCCCTTGGATTTAGCAGCATCTGTGCTCCCTCTGGTGGCGGCTCCCCGCCATTATCACTCAATAGAAAGACCCACTATGAATCTGTTTGGTCTTAAAATAAACAATGACTTTTTAAAAATTGACTTACGAGATAAACCATCTGTGTCAATCATACAAACAATATCTCATTAACAATAATGAATAGCCAAACAAGGCAATAATTTGTCTTTATGGTAGTTAACAGATTAAAAATGATAGTTTACAGTTAAAATAAAATAGCCTTTTATCACTATAAACAGAATGCAAAGCAAGTGTTTCCCCCCCATGCAAATGATTTGACTGTGAATGTTGTTTTTCCTCCTGCATGAGAGATAATAGTTTGGCAAGAGATTTGACAGTACTGCTCCACATGTTACAACGACGACCTCAGATCAGCAGCTGTGTGCGCGTGCGCGTGCGTGGGTGTGTGTGTGTGTGCGCGCGTGGCTACTTTTAAATTGCCAAGCAATAACACCAGCGATGTGTTTTACTGTGTTTGCAAGTGATATACGAGGGTCGTTGGAAAGATTGGTAGCTTTAATATGAGCGCGCGCATTTAAATTGTCAAAACATATTTAGGCTACTATAAATTGGACTATTTTGTCATCATTTCGCCATGAAAACAAAGCAGACCTCGCCCAGGAATCAGGCCTCTGCAATAATGCATTAAGTAGGCAAACTCGTGGAGCTGCAATAGCCGGAGGCCTGTCTGCGTGCACATCCGCGGGGCTCCGATCGCTGTGGACCTGGAGCATAAAGCAACTTGAAACAGCAGGCAAGTATGAATATTCTAATACACAATCTTATTTGAGGACTGCATGTTGTTGCATCAGGCTGCAGCTGCAGGCCAGCTGAGTGACAGTGCCCTCTAGTGGTGAGAATAGAAACGACATGGGTGAAATGAAAGTCAGCTAGAAGATTCACAACTGGTGCGTTCGTCTGCTCACTTGAAATGCACCCCATTCGTGTTAGAATGAATGCTGTTTTTGAATTAGACTGAGTGCGCATGTGTGTGTGTGCGCGCGCGCGCGTGTATGTGTTTGTGTGGTTTGGGTTGAGAAAGGGGTGGTCGTGTGGTGCGCATGCGCAGTGATCAGGAGAGCGGTGGCCTTTGTCTTGGAATGCCGTCGTCTTGCGCCTGCGCGTTGCTCCGCCGGACAGCAGAGGCACATAAAGCCTAGTAAATTGCACCAGGGCAATAAAATGGCAATAAAATGACAACAACAGTGCATTAATCCATCACCAGGGAGCGCTGAAGGTACTGTAAAGAGCTCTGGCTGGAGTCGGGAATGATTTCTAGGGTTTATCAGCTCAGCGGCTGCAGCGCCCGTTCGAGATGCCAGGGGGCAGTGAGGAGCTGGGGAGGGCTGAGCCTCCCTCCCTGTGGACTTGTGTTATATTAGCCTAATCTCACGCAGGTAGGAAACAGTAATAAAAAAAAAAGATGCAGCAACTTTATATTGAATGATCCAGCTTCTTTTAATTAGAAGGCAGAATTAATAAAATGAAGGAACAGAGCTTTGAATTAGCAGGGGGTTGATGGAAAGCCCCCGCTCTCTGCCTCTTTCTTTTCTTTTTTCTTTCTTTTTTTTTTTGCTTAGCCTTATTTGGAGCAGTATTTTCCATACCATGTTCTCACAAGGAGGCAGAGTTTCTCTGCCTCTCCGGTGTACGGCCTCCCTCCGACTCCCCGTGGCTCCCGGAGAAAGAGAGCTTTATTCAGGAGCACCTGGGTTTATGTGGGGGGAAACCAGAGGCAGCAGGTGATGGAAACTGCCGGCCCAGTACGTTGGCTGTGGCCAGGGGGTGCTGGCAATGTGGTAAGTGGACCCAGTGGGTTACACTGCCATTTCCTGTTTCTCTACCCTTTTACTCTCTTTTTACCGTCCTTCTATCCCAGCCTGCCTTCATCTGCTGCCCCTGCCTTCCTGCCAGAATCACTTCCTCCAATAGGAAACAGATGAGCGCTCCAAGTCTGAGGTGGCCGCGCTTTGCCCTGCAAGTCATCAAGGCAACACATCTGACATACATTTTCACATAGTTTGGCCTAAAATATGCCTTTTAAAGATGTCATTTTGAAGTGATGCAGCCACGCTAACAAATCAATATATATCAAAGGTTATTTGTCTTGGCCTGTAAACCTGTTTTTTTTTTTTTTTTTTTTTTTTAACAAGATTGTTGCCTAAAGGTTAAACCATTCTTTTCAAGTTTCAACTTGGATCCTCACTGGTGGCTGGGCTTACTACCAGCCATGTGTATCTGATTTGTTTGCATCGCTGTAGCCTGAGATGCAAACTACACCGCCGACACGACAACTCATTTCAGATCACACACACACAGAATAACCTTTAAGAGAGGATCTGTGGCGTAAACATTTAGACCTCCTCTCCGCAGATGAAACCACCAGCCGCTCCGCCGTCAGCTATTCCACAGAAACAGCATTCTAAACTGAACCAGGTGTGTACATGCCACAGTGGAGAGGTCAAAAGTGGAAACACATGATCCGCCCTTTCTTCTTCTTCTTCATCCTGCTTTTTCCTCCTCTAATAACCGATCTGTTTCAAAATGAAAACCTTCCAACGCCACTTATGTAATGTGTGTGTGTGTTTTGGTACACGGCGAACCCATTTAAACCAGGCAACGAGAGGGCAGTTAAATTAGTGGAGAGAGGGGGAATTAGACAAATGGACAGACAGCAGAGAGCATGGGGGGAATGGAAGTAGGAGGTGTCTATGTTTTGGAAAGACATCTGTTTGGTGGGCTCGGCCTCCCAGATTCTCTCACGTTTTGTGGACCGCCTGTCGCACTGCTTTGCCTGGGTTTATTTCTGTCCAACATTTGAGATGAAGGACTCAATGTTTAGACATGAAGCTGTTTGGATAAATTGGCTCGTGTGCGTTACATATCCTGTAAGTGAAGCCCTGTATCACTCCCGTGCCCTCAGAAGTATGACACCTAAGACACCACATTTCACCAGGATTTAACAATGAATCAACACACAGGCCATCCTCCTCTATTTCACTAAGTTTTATTACAAATGTGTTTACTGCTAATCAGTGTAATGGACTGGGCCGTGAGCACTTGAATGTGTGTTTAACGTATATATCCTGTGGGCTTCGGGAGATGACAGGGCCCCTTACAAGGATGGTGGTTGTAATATTGAATTATAAAACCTATTTAAGAACCTGTCAGGAGCCCTTTTATCCAGTGTGGAGTAACATCTATGCCTTCTTTTATGTGTGAGATTTGTTATGCAACGTGACTTTATAAAGTATTTATCAAGGCTTTATAAGCTACTAAAATGATAATCAGTCGGAGCCACCTCCAGCAGCGGACGGGCCCATGTTGGTGAAAGCTCTCTATTCTGAGAGCCGGGCGAGCCTTGCAGCATGTTAAGTTCTGCCAGAGTGATTCCTTGTGGATCATTTAATATGAACTTCAACATCTCCTGTTGAAATAAATACCAGCGCAGAAAATCCTGGGGATTTCATGGCCTCTCTGAACTCTAATCCTTCATGGAAATAGAAAGGACTGAGACTTATGTTCATTTGACATCTTATGATGAAAATGTAAGATGTGTAGAGTTCTTTAGACAGATGTGTTCTTTTTTTTTTCTTCCCGCTAGACTGCCAAAAAGAAAAGGAGGCGGTGGCAGCTGGACTCTCCTCACTCGGGTTATAAGCCTCTCATATTGGACCTCAAGCGTGTAATACTTTACGTTCATATACAGTGTAACATTAGATAGTTTATGGCGCTGTATTATGTTGAGGCCGGCTATGGCTTGGAGCAGGGGCAGGGGAACATTGTGGTCAGTGGTGGGTCAAAGACTGTCAGGGCTCAGGGCTGGCGGAGAGCCAGGCTCCGTACGTGTCTGGCCTGAATGTTAATGGATTAACGCTCACCACACATACAGCTAGACCGGGAAACTCAAGATGACTTTTAACGTGAAAGGCCGACAATAAGTCGCCATCATAAATTCAGGGACACATGCTGTCTGTAGCAGCACGGCAGTCAGGCGTGTTTCCTCCGGGAGGCCAGGCCGAGGGACGTTATGATGGAGAATGGGGAAGCAGGTGGGCTCGGCGTTGGCTGACCTTGCCTCTCGAGCCCCCCAACTAGATGTGATCAGAGTGTGCTGGCAGCTGCGGCCTTGCCTAAATAACACCCGAGGTATCACGTAGAGCAGGTAAATGGAGCATTGCCCCAGTCTCGCTGTAACTTCCTCACTTTCTAACATTTTGTAGTCCGTGTACAGTGTTTTAAACTCAGATCCTGCTGATTTAGCGCTTTCCACCCCAAGAAAAAAGCCCATCCTGTTCCATATCTTTTCTCCCAATTGCTCTAACGGGTAACTTAAGCTTGTCTAATGTGGATTTCCACATGGCAAAGAGAGCAGCAGTTGCAGCGCTCAGACACTGTGCAGCGACAGCCCCAATCACTATGTGTAATTTAGCAGCAGGGGACAATGAGCTAATCTTGCAGGAGAGCATATACTCCCAATTTAAAATCAATCAAGATGGGTTTTTTAGGACCACCACACGAGTCGTGCTGTAAATAAGAGCGGGGTTCGAAGCGCACAATTGTTGTCTGCCTGCATGGGGGGTCATTTTAAACCCACTGATGGATTCGCAGCACATTTCGCTGCAAAGTATCACACACATTTTGACACTAATACGCCCCATTTTTCCTAATCATTTTTGCTGCTGCACTGCAAGTAATTAGGTATAATTATGTCAGTGGATGATTTCTAGCCATCTATTGAAGAACTGACTTACAAGCAATCATTAGCAGCAGCATGGTTTTTAAATACTCGAAAGAAAAACAAGTGACACATGTGGGGACGGAAAAGTTATGGTGCCGGAATTTGTAATCCAATTATCTTATTCGAGTGAATAAAACACTGTGCTGTGGTTTCATGTGATTTTCTGTCTCCAACCACCGAGGACTTACTTAATGCCTTCAATCTCTCCTGCTCGCTCTGCTCTCTGCAAATTAATTTATGGTCTAATTACAGGACAAGCCTCCAGATATGAAGGAACACAAATCACTGGTCCTTACCAGATGGCAGAAAAACGGCACGGGATAATTGAAAATCTAGAAGTGGATCAATATTTAGAAGCCCAAGGTTACACAAAGTATGACAATACTATTAACATGGAAATATGATGCATTACATCCACAGGCAAATTGGTGTTATTTGATGGTAAATGAGTGCTGACTGAAATGCACAAGTGCCTGCCTCTCCATAACACAGACGCCGTGTTAGCTTTATCACAGGTCAACCACTCCCACGCAGCCCTGGACGATCAGAAATGTGCTGCACTCGTGTGCATACCTTCAGCCATATGTGCACACTTACACGCATGCATACTGTTGGCCCAGTGGTGTGCGGATCAGGTCTGGAGGTCCCCCCTTTCCATCAGAATGTACCACAAGGGCTTGGAGCCCCACCACAGACTACCTCTGGCCCACCCCACCCTCCTCTAGCATTTACCTCTGGCCTGTTAAAAATGATATCAGCTCATGGAGGGCAAGCATTAGCATTTGCATTTTATTGGAAGCACAGAGATTTAGAGCAGAGGATATATCAGCTCTGAGCAGACAGAATTAGTTAACAATGCATTACCTGCCTTTTATGGCAGCTATAACTCTTTCCCCTGGTGGGGAGAGGAGATGAAGGGAGGAGTGGAGGGGGGGTGAAGGGGAAACAGCCAGCAGAGGGTTGGCGGGGAGAGCAGTGGTGCAGTAGAGGGGGCATTTAGAACGAAGAAGCTTTGTCTATGGGGTTTTACTGCGCATTAAGTGTGATAGCCACCCAAATTAGAGCATCGCATCGCCATCACCTTCACACAGATCAGTACACTATGCGGAGGAATGATGCAGCAGTCATCAGTGCAGACTTTCTTTTTTTTTTTAATCTGGTTGCAACAAGAAAATGGAGACACAGCTGTTGGGCAGCTGTGTCTCCATGATCGCAGCACGAGGAAAAGGCCACATCGAATTACATCGGCCTCCTGACTTACACCACTTTTAGACATTTTTCACACTTTCCCCGGGGCACTAGCAGAAGATTGCAAATCTTTTTTTTTTTCTCTCCCTTCAATATACAAGATAATTGTACTTTGTGCTTTGCGTCCGTGCTATCTGTGCGAGTGCACATTTATTTGTTTTGCTCTTTTAGTGGTATCCTTGAACAAGCTGTGCACTGCTGATGAGGCCCACTGCAGCAGTCCCTTCCCTCCGCCACAGCTCCCCCGACGCTCGTTTGGTGTAATGTGCTGCAAGACGACCCACCTCTGCCATGGGCAGTACCCCGAGGAACTCATTTGCACTGGAAGTTACTAGTACAGAAGGGCCTATGTTTGAAGTGCAGGGAGGCTGCTGCACATAAATAAATAAATACATTGACACCGAAAATGTACATATTTTTGTTATATATGACCGCCAACACACTTTGCAAGACACACATGGTTAAAAACACAGCATTAGGGATTCCAATAAGAAAATACTGCTAAATGTATATATTAAAAATATCAAATCATCAAAAACCTGCCCTGAAAATAAACTCTTCTACAGTATACTACACATTTCTAGGATGAGTCCTGCACCACATTTTCCTCATTTAGACTTTTAGCTTCGGCGAAGCTTCACTCTGCACGTCCGCTGACCACGTACCAGAACCGCCGCCACGTCTGTGTTTGCCACACACACAACGCAGGCTCCCACGAGTGCCACTGTGGCTTTCCCAACCCAACCCACTGGCCCGGGTTTGTCAGCAGACAGCTCCAGGCTCCATAAAACAGCCTGCTGCTCGCTCCCTTTGCCCAGCTTAATGGTCCCAGGGGCTGGAAATTTACTAGTGACCTTTGCATTCCATTTGGAGTGTAAAAGCCTTTTTGCTAGGAAAATTCCATCACTTCAGACGTAGCTGAGCAGCACTTTGTGTGCATGTGTGCGTGTGTGTGTGTGTGTGCATGTCAGAAAGAGAGAGAGAGGGGGAGAGAGAGAGAGTCACTACAAAAGGCAGCGAAAAAGAAAAAGAGGGTGGTGAGAGAAGAACAAGGATTAGACTCAACCGTCACCGCAGTTTGTTACTGATATTGCAGGAGGGCCCCCATCGCAGAGACTATGCTATTTATTATAATAACTGATCTCCTGTTTTTCTCATGGTGGCTCGTCTTTAAGTCAAGCTTAAGTGCTTTTGCTTCCTCCTTGTTATATTCATCAGGCGGCTTTTAAATGAACAAAAAAACAACCTTTTCTTCACACATTACAGCATTACATGTGTTTATTCGGGTTGTTATTGCAGGTATGTGGTGCTTACAATGGCTGCATTTTTTATGACTGCATCATTACATCAAACAGAATAGGGGAGTCTCAACAGCCTGGGGATTCAAGGCGCCGGCCATGCATGAACCATATCCCCGGTTCACATCCCGCCCGGCACCTTGGCTGCATGTCACGCTACCCATTTCTTGTACTCCACTCATTTCTATGGATAATTTGTTTCTAATTAAAACATAAAAATTAAAACATAATAAATAAATATGTGGAAGTATATTCTGTATATCCCTCATATGCTTTATTGCAGACATTTCAGCTTGAGATTCTATACCCAATGTCTCAGGAAACTAGAATTTAAAATTAATCTGTGGATTCGCTTCACTGCACGTCATGGACCTACAGGTGGATTCGGCAGATGTTAAGACTCATAGTGACTCAAAAACCAATTGACATTCTGGAGAAAGCCGTCAGTAAACACAACATGAATCTAAGCACCGCTAAAAGGGGCATCATTTCATAAGGCTGTTCAGAAATATTTTTTTAATAATAATTTATGAGTTGTTTGTGTGTTTCAGTGTGTGAACTGTGGATGACTTGCATAAAAATGGAGTTATGACTTTTGTGTTGGTGTTGTTCAACAGCGCCATCTGCTGGGTGAGAGAAGCTGATGCTTTTAACACATTTCCTCAACAAAGCAACACAAGGTCTCATTGCCACACTTTAAACACCTTAAGTCTAGTGATATTTGTGACTTACAGATTTGTATTATTCACCTCTGACATATGATTATTTCCCACCTGATCTCAGGATGTTGAGCAAAGGTTCATGTAATTGATTTTTTTACTCCTTTCATCCAAAACTGTTTCCACTGAATTAGTCATTTTGACCATATTTTTAACTTCCCTGTCATTTACAGTACATACAGACACCTTCACTGTACAGCTTTTGTCTCAGCCTTATGCTAAAATGTTTGAATTAATTGCACCCTCATCAACACACCATAATGACACAGCAGAAACAAAAATCTTCTGCAAATTGATTGTAAAAATTGGATCACATTGACAGTATTTAGAGCTTTTACTCACGTACTTAGTTTGGCAGCGATCACAGCATCGAGTCTTCTTGTTGATGACGCGACAAGCTCTGCACATCTGGATTCAGTGATTTTCGGCCATTCTTCTCTGCTGATCCTCTCCAGTTCTGTCAGGATGGACGGGGAACGTCCATGGATGGACATTTTCAGGTCTCTCCAGAGATGTTGGATGGGGTTCAAGTCAGGGCTCCTGCTGGGCCACTCAAGGATATTCACAGATGGGTCCCTAAGACACTCCAGGGTCATCACGGCTTCATGGTGGAGAAAAAACAAAGCATGATGCTGCCACCACACTGCTTCACCGGTGGGATGGTGTTAGGCAGATGATGAGTGGTTCCTGGTTTCATCCAGACATGATGCTTAGAATTGAGGTCAAACAGTTCAATATTGGATTCATCAGACCAGAGAAACTGGTTTCTCAGTCTCAGTGTCCTTGAGGTGCTTTCATGCGTCTTCCGTCTGGCCACTCTGCCACGAAGCCCAGATTGCTCAGGTCGGCCAGCTGTAGGAAAAGTCCTGGTTCCACTGTGTCTCTTGGGGATAGCGATGCAGCAGAAATATTTTTTGTAGCCTTCCCCAGATCTGTGCCTCAGCACAATCCTGTCTCTGAGCTCTGCAGGTAGGTCCTTCAACCTCATGGTCTAGTTTTTGCTCTGATATACACGGTCAGCTGTGAGACCTGATAGACAGCGTGTGCCGTCTAAAAAATGTGAAGAAAGTGTCTGAATCCATGGATTTACTCATGGGGTGCAGGTTCAAATTAAAGTAGCCTTTTCTATTTATAACCTATAACAAAAGCCACCTGACAGCAACTTTAACAGTGAAAACGTTTATTAAAGGGCGCTACTGTACACATATTTGTAACATTTAGTTGACAAAAGTAATGAGCCTACTTTGTAAAAATTCTGCACCAGCAAAAGCTGAGGACAAAGCTCTTGGGTCTGAAAAAAAATGTTCAATGAAAGGAATTTACACCAAAACCATAAGCTTAGTGATATTGAGGGACATGAGTAATGTACTGTATGTCTGAAAGGGGAGAAAGTCATAGCCTTCATTCACAATACTGATTTAAAAAAACAAAACATATGTCAGTCTGAAGACACGACACATTTGGTCCTAAGAGTCCATGTTGGAGCACACATCAAACTACAAAACTGGCATCCGTCTTGTGTATAAGAATTGACAACATTGTTCATCTGAATAATTCAAATACTTATAGCCAAGAATAACCAAATTACTTATCACAATGAAACCTCAGATATGCCTCATCCAATCAGAAACAGGTTTAATGTTTCAAATGAACAATACAATGATAAACAACAAATACTCTAAATGAGGAGTGGATTTTTTCCCACTTAAACTGTAAAAAAAAAAAAAAAAAAAAAAAAAAAAAAAAAAAGTATCCACGTATCACTAACAAGATCAATAACACCATTAAAACTGCAGTTGTCATCATAACAATTGGTCACAAGGTCAAAAAGATTTACATCTTTCAGCCACGAGGTGGCAGAACCCAATAACTGGTGATAAATGCTGGTTTCATTTCATGCAATACAGTGGAGATCGTCTGACCTGTGATCATGACTGGTCCAAAGATAACACTGCAGTTAATAATAATAAAAAAGGGGGGATTCAGAAGTGACCAAAAATTATATTGTAGATTTCTTTAACTGGTGATAGGAGTAAAGAAATGTTAAAACACCACACAACGTTCACGTTAAAACTCAGAAATAAGAGATAAAAATGACAATAATAATAATAAAATAAAAAAACGAACAAGGATATCATCACTACATTAAAAAGACATAATTGGCCGGTGTCATCTGCAAGTTTGCAAATTGAGTAGTTATGTCCCGGTAGACGGGAAAAAACTGAATAATCTACAAGAGATAAAAAGTTTTTAAAAAAGGAAGTGATTATGCAGTCAGGAAAGTGCTGCGGTGGTTGCTTTTTGAATATTGATGATACAGTCTTCTTATCCTCAGTGGTTTGTGGGTTCTTAGAGCTTCCTTCAGCCGGGAGGTGCACTGCCTATAAAAACATGATGGGGGTTGTGCACCTGCCATGGGACAAGCTCACAGTTGACACAGCTTGTACCAACGCTGTCTCTCAAGACCACGTTCTAACACTGAGTTTTAACAGATGGCCACGTGTGCTCATGGATGCAACACACCTCACTGACACAACCTTTCCTGAATGCACTAAAATATGACGTGTTAAGACATTAAAAAGAAGGTAAAGAATACAAATGACAGCACAGCCAAAATCCTCCCCAGTAGCATGTCACCTATGTCCGCTACAGCTCCCCCTCCTGTCTGACGGATCCCTCTCAGCAGTCTGGGGCCTTTGTGCTCCGATGGGGGGGGGGGCATGGATGGAGATAACACGACTGTGCTCTTTGTCTTTTGTTGGACATGGTGAAGAGCAAGGATGGGAGGTTTGGGTGTGAAAAATGTCTGACTCAAGGTTGTCCCTGCAGTGGAGGAGGTGCGGATTCCTCCTGAGGTGATGCTTTCATGCAGTGACAGCGTCCTTCTCCTTCTTGTCACTATCTTCGTGCCAAGTGAGACGTTCCTCATAGAAGGCTATGACAATCTGTGGGCACTTATGATTGGCCTCCTTGGCTAGCACAAGGTCAGCCTCGTCAGAGTCTTTCCTGCAGGAGACAAAAGGCCGTGTATTTTTAAAATTACCTCACAACTATATGCATTTATGGACACGTTAGTTAAGACTCTTCATTTATCAATAAATATGGTATTTATTTATTTACTCTACATTTTGGTAAATACATTGCTCACATTTCAAGTATCTGACTGGATGTGAAATTCTTTGCCTACTTTAACTTCATCAATGAAAACAGTTAATAAATAATGAATCAGGAATATCATCATTCTGCGGTACTTATGAATGCCTTCATACTAATTTGAATGAGCTACACACATTGCTGCATTCAGCACATGAGCGGCCCCCTAGCAGTCGTGGTGCAGCGCAGGCCATTGGAACTAATGGCTTTCAGAGTGCAGCGCTGCCGTTCTCGCATTGTTTCTGAAAGTACCTTTAGACTGAATGAAACGGTCATTAACAAGTCGGTAATAGTCAAACCGCCATTCAGGAATAAGGATTCTTTGATCACCATAGAGTACAATAGATCTGCTTTGGTTAGGACTTCTTACACGGATGAGTTGGTTTGTTGTAGTGGGTTATTTATTTTTTGTATAATCTGGTAGTTGGGTTGTTTTGTGTGAAATGTAGTATTTGATTGCCTTTCATTATTATTATGTCAGATTATGTTTCAGCACCAGTTGCAACATTTTAAATGACAGAGCTTTTGAATCTATTTAGGATTGGCCATGTTTACATTCATTAAATAATAAAACAATAATAATAATAATAATAATAAACAAATCACAGCCACGGTACAAATGTTGCCTCACCCTGAAATGGAGCTTGGCACCAGTGACAAGGTGCTACATATATCCATCGAGTTAATATGTAATGACATAAAATTTTATGGTGTGGCTTACTGTTTGTATATGAATGGACAGCTAGGCTATTAGCGTTGCTAATGGGTCATTTGTCATTAGCGATCTGGCATTCAGAGCTGCCCTTTAAAAGAACCCCGACAAGTAACAAGCAGCAGCAGCAGCAGCAGCAGCAGACAGAAACTGTTGCAGACAACACCCACAGTACAACAGGGTTGACACCCAGAAACCAGAAGTGTGCCAGCTTTTCCAGAGGAAATATGAATACCAAGTACTGTATTAAATGGAAAGACCAAGGCAGAGTACTCATTGGTCATCACAGCCATACAATACAATAAAGCCTGACTGTGACACACCTGACTACACACACTAGAATGTTGAGGCTTTATAATAACGCTGCTGACTGCACTTTGTATGTCATGGTCATGTTGAAAGGTTCTGTGAATTAAACATATCCTTTAAAAAGGGAAAAGGTTGTGTGAAGACTTTGTTATTTAAATAAATTGGTATCGTATCAAGTTAGAAAAAAGCCTTACCGGTCTACCCCTAGCAAATATAGTCAGTGCACATCTAACATTCACTTCCTGTCTGAAATTAGACAGATGGCCGCTAATGTTATTACTTTGGTTACTACCTCACCACAAAACAAATTAATGAAAACAGAGACGGCTGAATGATGGAAATGGAGGGCAGCCCTATGCTGGACAATGCAAGAGTTCACAAAAAATGATAAATATTTATAGATGAGAAAAAAGCATGAACCAAAAACATTTGAGTAGTGCTGATACAGAGCACCGATAAATGACATTACTGTTCCAACAACGACGTTGAAATCATGTTTCCCCCCCATCAGATGTGTCTCACGTTCTGAATGTAACAAAATATCATGCTGTTGTTGACAGTTTTACTTTCAACATTGTGTTTTCCTGAGATGGAGGACAGTTTGCAGTAGGGATGTTAACAATCAACAGTACAAATAAATCTAAAAGAAAAATTAAAAAGCAGCTAAATTAATATGGTGGAGACTTTCCTGGCTGCACGTGTCCACGACAACGTGTACAACATCGTGGCTGCCAACGTTACCAGATGGGTGAACTGGGATCACCCATTTTATGTGTAGACTTGAGCTGACTTAAAACAACGGATCTAGCCTGTTTGCGAATGGGTTATCACTGCAGCTGGACGGCTTGTAAGACTCAACTGAGGAGAGCTTGATACCACGTTGCCGTAGTGGTACAGAGCGTGGTTGTATCGGGGTAGTTTTACGAGTACATGAGCACAATATTGGACCAAATACTGGCATTGGTGCAACCCTACAAAACAATATACAAAAGTTATTGCACTGGTTCTTAGTGCCGACATACTGATTTTGGTACCGGCCTAGGTCTAATATAAAAATCTGTCACCATAAATCATGGGAATATTTGTTAATAGAGACAGAGCAACATTGGGCCAAAACTATGTTCCATGTGCAAAATTTGAAATTAACATAAACAAACATAAACAGAACCTACCACTTCATAAGAAACATTAGGTCACCACAAGAGTCAGTTGCTCCAATGATCTTCTCTGGTTCAAGTCCTCTCTCAAAGCCACGTGCAACTAGAATGTCATCCTGAAGGACAATACAGAGAGAAGAATGTTTTCATTGCATACCAAAAACAAAAAGCTTGAGTGTAACAATCAACAGTTAGATTATTACTTGTTTATATATATTGGCAAATAAATGCATGATTTACACAATCTGCAGTGCATACACTATTCCAAGGAATTCCTTTTTACCATAAGAATTATTATATAAATTATTTTTTATACAGAGAATTAAGAAATTTGCTCAATAGAAAAAAATCAGCATATTGCAATCAACTGATTCAACGTACGTTTGCTGTATATACCACAGGAAATTAGCAACAGCTTGGAAAAATCAATGAAAAACTGCTGATGTGCATCTTTGGAAATGTATAAAAGAGCAAGCATCACTCTCTTCAAAGATGAGACACCCATCAGCTGTTCAACAAGATACAAATTACAAGATTCAATCAAGGACAACGCAACCGCTTCTTCCAAGAGTTGAAAGCTACTATGAGGGGGGTACACTGAATTAAGGACTTCCAACAACTATCCTGTTTTTGAAACATGACAACACCGCTTCACTAGCACATTACACACCTCCTTCTTCTTTTTGGGCTTACTTCCACCCTCCTCCTCATCATCATCATCAGAGCTTCTCTTCTTCGAACTACTGGAGTCTTTGGTGCGTCCCGAGGAGGCTGTGACCGACTTGCTGCCCCCGCTACTAGGCGTGGAGCTTCCACCGCTGGTGCTGCTGCTCTTCTTGTAGGTCTTCATGAATTCTGAGATCAGCTCGGGGCAGCCCAGGTTCTTCTCCGGCTCCCAGGTGTTATGTTTTCTAAGGGGAAAAAAATCACATGACAGCAAGTCAGTACCAGCGTAGCTATTAATAAACAACAAACACAATCTGAGATGGATGACAGAGTGAAATCAGTATTATAATATCAGACCGGATATTATCTTATAGTATGTGTCATTGCAATTTATCTTTTAATCTGGGTTGCTCGCTATTTCCTGGTCTTTGTGGCAGGAACAGACTGAACAGAGACGCTTTTCACTATGTGCTTTTGTAATTTGTACATTTCTAACCTGATGTTATTTCTAGGCGAACCTAACTTCAATTAATAACACACTTCAAAAAAATATGTGTGATATTGAATTTCAACTGTACCGTGTCGTTGATGCAACGTTAGCTTTGAGCTGTGGCGGTGTAAAGATGGAGACAGGAAAACAACTTACTCTGAATATCCTTTCCACTTCAGGAAGAACTCGACCCTGCCTTTCACCACCCTCCTGTCCAGCACCTTCTCCACAACATACTCTTCCTCGTCAGAGGATGAGGAGTCGTCTTCACGAGACTTTTTGCCCATAGCAAAGTTTGTTGCTGAACGCCTTCGTTTAACAACGGCACGTCGCTGTACGGGGAAACCACAGAGAAGCTAACGTTAAAAAGGAGGCTTTTTTTCTGGCCGATACATCGAGTCGCGTAACGTTAAGAGTGATGGAGCCACTAGCTGGATGCGACCGGCTACGGACGTATATCAAGGAGAGGAATCATTTCATTGTGGGTTCTCCAATCTGCAACAGGCACGACAAAACTACCCCAAAATAGCTAAATGACAATTACCTCTCCGTGATTGCCCACTCGCGCAAATACTAGAGATTAGAAAACGTCGCCAGAAAACGAAATACATGCACACATGAATGAAGATATGAGGTTGTGTTTGCTATTTAAAAAAAACCGAGCTAACCAATTGGCACGAAAGGCAAACTTGCGAAAACAGGTAACGTTAGCCTGCAAGCTAACGCTTTCAGCAAGCTAACACTAGCTAACATTGCTATCAAATCGAAAATGTAGAAGGATAGTCCATCGGCATGAAGCACCGTGGTGTGTTGGCCACGTCTTACCCTTTGGACGTGTAGAAGGTCGGGGTCGACCGGGTGACTTCGGCGATAACGAGTGTCTTTTGTGGACCTGCGGGTCTCTGAGGCCAAACGCTGCTGCTACTTTAGCATCTAGCCTAAATCACATAAAGGTGATGTGCGCTTGCCTGTGCGTGAAAAGCGCGCGTTAACGGCGCACAATGAACGTACCCGCCCCCCAGGTCTGATGATGACCTACATTACATTTCTAGCAAATACGCTCCCTCCACGATTATGACTTAAATCTTGCAACACTTAGGGGTGTTTATTGGTGATACATTTGCGAACCTCTATATGAATGCAACATTAGACATAAACGTGTGTATGTTAAGTTGAAGAGGGTATCGGCGTCGCTTCACAGCATTTTTGCGATCTTTTGTTTCAATGTTATATTGTCCTGCACGTTTACTCAGTGCATTTTGTGGTTCCGTTGTGTCTGTACTGTTTCTAATCGGAGCATCATGCACAAAAAGGCGATATTTTACCCATTTCTTCTCTCACACATAACATATTTATGTATTATCACTGTGCTTCTGAAAGCACCACCCACCGTCAGCTTATTGGCCGTTGTTGTGATTGATAGAATTTGGACCAATCAGTAACGAGCCAAGGCCTACGACAGACTCCAGCGGGAACTACTGGCCAATTGCGACGTGAAAGAGGTGTTTCCTTCGCTATTTATTCCACTGTTGAACACCAGGCGTGGCTCGTCTGACGCAGATCACTTCTCTCCGACCAGTCCACAAGGAGTCTTCAAGGATTTTCCTGCAAAATGTCGAAAGATGTGAGTATTACACCGTCGTTGCGTTTGACGCAACCTTCTCTGCACACTACGCGTCTAAAACGCATCAATTCAAAACATTTGCGAAATTAGCAGATTGCGTTTTCAGCCGTAAGATACCGCAGCTATCAAGCGTTGTAAAGCCGCCATTTTATAGTATCTGGGCCTCGTGGCCTTTGTTCTTGCAGTCATCAATATACGAAATTTAGGAAGTTCATTAAACGCTTGACTTCAGTAATACACACCACGTACTACGTTTGACGTCCACACAATGTAATGTTTATAAATAACCGCAGTTAAAACGACTCCCTGTCATCAGACCGACCCGCTAACGTTAATGGCGGCGACGTCTCTTCCTCCCCGTCCCGATTTTTGATCTGTGACGCAAGATTAGATTCAGAAACCGCTAGGCCCATTGCGGTGTAAGGCCGAGCGGTTCATTGTGAATATAGTCTTCAACAAATTGACGCGTTGTTCTTATTTTGTTAAATGCTGCGATTGTTCTGATCACTGTGATTGCTTTGTCCATTGTTTAACGTCAGGTCCCACGTGAGCCCGAGCAGCTCCGCAAGCTGTTCATTGGAGGTTTGAGCTTCGAGACCACAGACGAGAGCCTGCGGTCTCACTTTGAGCAATGGGGGGGCCTTACAGACTGCGTGGTAAGTGGGATCACGTCACAATTGGCTGTCTTACCTCTTGGTAAACATGTGAGCATGCATGTAATTTCGGGTCACACAGAGAATAACCGTGGCCTTTTTTTTTTTTTTTTAGGTGATGAGGGATCCCAGCACCAAGAGATCCAGAGGCTTTGGCTTTGTAACGTACTCGTCAGTGGATGAAGTTGATGCTGCCATGTCTGCACGGCCCCACAAGGTCGACGGAAGAGTTGTTGAACCCAAACGAGCAGTTTCTAGGGAGGTCAGTTGACTTGAATTTTCACAGTTACTGCCTTGATTAAAGTGAAAGCATGTGTAGTTACAATGTTGACTGTCTTTGAAAACAGGATTCAAACCGGCCAGGTGCCCACGTAACGGTGAAGAAGATCTTTGTTGGGGGCATCAAGGAAGACACAGAGGAATCACACCTACGAGATTACTTCACCCAGTTTGGCAAAATCGAGGTCATTGACATCATGACCGACCGCAACACCGGAAAGAAGAGGGGTTTCGCTTTTGTGACATTTGATGATCACGATTCAGTCGACAGGATTGTCAGTAAGTACCATTGTTCACTGTTGTGCCGATTGTCAGTTTTACCTACTTGTCTTGACTGGCTACTAAATTAAGTGTCCGTCCAACAGTCCAGAAATACCACACAATCAACTCTCACAACTGTGAGGTGAGGAAGGCTCTCACAAGACAGGAGATGCAGACTGCTGGAATGGGCATGCAAGGTAAACTCCATTTATGCACTCCTTTAAAATAAGAATTTCATTGCTCAGTGTGAACTGTTTCCACTATGACAAAACAAATCTCAGGTTGTTTAAACACAAACACGATTTGCAAGGTAACTGTTGTGCTGTTGTAGGTCGCAGCAGCGGTGGAAGGCCCTACGAATACGACAGAGGCTTCAATCAGGGTAAGACTCTTAACATCAATTTGATTGTGCTCGTATGCGGATATGGATGGTGTTTGTAACCTTGTGTATTTTGCTTGTTCAGGTGGTAGGGGCAGATATGGAGACGGTCCCTACAATTGCAATGGAGGAGATGGCGGTAATGGTGGAGGCGGCGGCGGAGGTGGTAAGTCGGGCAACTGTCTGTGTAGGATCAAGTATTTTTCATAATTGATGCTTGGAAAATTAATTATTCAATATGAATATCTGATGTAGGATATGGAGGTGGTCCTGGAGGTCCTGGTGGATACAATAATGGTGGCAACAGAGGCTATAACCAAGGTTACAACCAGGGAGGAGGTGGTGGGGGTGGCGGCGGCGGCTATGGTGGAAATGGTTATGAAAGCAATGGCTATGGTAAGTGTTTTTTGGTGCACCTTAACTGACTATTCTGTGTTCCAAGATGTGGTTGATTAAATTGTTTCTCCAAATTATCTTAGGCAACTGTGGCGGAGGAGGTGGTGGTGGTGGCGGCGGCAACAACTACAATAACATGGGCCACTACGACCCCCAGGCCTCCAACTTTGGCCCAATGAAGAACAACTTCGGTGGTGGAGGTGGCGGCGGCGTTGGCAGGAACTTCAGTAAGATTGGAAGAAAGCAATGGAAGGATGTAAACGTTTACAGCATGGTTTCTGTGAGCTGAGTTTCCCCTGTTTCCAGGTGGTGGTGGTGGGGGCGGCTATGGAGGTGGCTCAAACAACGGTGGATACGGCCGTTCAGGACGATTTTAAGATGCTAAGTGGTAAGTGCTAGATCACGTGCCTGAGCTACTGATTTTTGTACCATAAAACCAGAGTTTGTAGTTGCAGGGACCCGTTAAGTGTAGATAAAACATTTTTCTAAAAATCACTCTGGATCTCAGGTCGTATACAAAGTCAGTGCACAGTTAACAATGTTGTTCCGTATTGTTCAACAGGACTGAGTACTTAGGAGAGGAGAGCAAGGAGAGGAGAGCAAGCGAAGTGACAGGGCAGCTGCAGGTTTACCTCCTAAATCTGCTCAGCCAAACAGTTGTGGCAGGTTACAGCTGCTGCAAGAAGAGATGTACAGTAGATAAATCATGGAGGGTCTTCATTTAAACGTTGTGTTTTTTTTGTTTTTGTTTTTGTTTTTTGTTTTCATCGAATGTGTTTCTGGAAAGCAAGCATTCCAATGAGGTTTTATGTAGATTTCTTTCTTTAAAGTCTGGTTTTTATTTGTAACTGCACCCAATCAAGCTGAAATAAACAATCTTTCAGTTTTTTTAAAGTCTTGTTAGCCTCTTGAGTTTGGGAAAGGGAGGGTTCACTATAGGATGTTGCACAATGTGGAATGAGGGACATTTCACATAATGCAAGGAGCCAAAAATCCCACACATGAGAAGAGGTACGCAAGGATTTACTGCATTTACAATTGTGGTTGAGGAATGGCAATTGGTGGAAAATACGTCCATCTTAAAGAGCCCATCACTTGGTACAGACTACCCTGAGTTCTGCAAAGATCAACTGGAAGATGCTAGCTTACATGCAAAGTCTTTGAGGCTAGACATGGAAGCCAGCTGAGGGAGAGAAGTAGCAAAGCCATCGCCAGGATCATTGAAGCAGGGGAGAGTGAGAACAGAAGCCTGAGGCTAGCATGCAGCAGCTACCAAAAGGCTTAAGTGCTGTCTGTAGGTAAGACCAGACTTCTCAACTACTGATAGTATGCCTTGCTTTTTTTCATGTAGCCGGTAGTAAGTTGTGTAGCACAGTAATGAAATAACAATTTTGTGCAAACAAAATTTATTATCACTTGCACCAATGTTGACTGGTAAAAAATGCCTCCTAATTGCATAGAGGCCCTACAATATTGCATGCTGTGAACAATTTATTTTTTTGAAAATGGATTACATTTTACTTATTTGGTGTTTCTGCTTTCCAGGAAATTCCACACATGGTCTTCTAAACCAGACTTCAAACCGACATACTGGTGACGATTGCTCTATCAGGTACAAATAAACATCTTGCACAAGTGTTTTCCCCCCCACAGTTTTATTTTATATAACTTTTTTTTTTTTTTTTTTTTTGGCAACAGGTTTCCTGGACAATCATGCTGGTGCTGAAGGGTTTTTCAAACGTGCTTTTAAATCCTTTTTTAATCTACACTGCTGTGCAGTCATTTTTTAAATTTTTTTTAAATAAAGTATTTTTTTATACAATACTCTGGTGTGGCTTCAGTCAATTGTAGGGACAAAGTGTCCAATGATGGATGTATGGCAAGTTGAACAAGTCTTGTCATAACCACATTAATCAAATGTTTAATATGATTCATAAAATGCATTGTTCTCTTTGTATAGTTGTGTGAGGTACCAAATATATTTTCCCATCGGGCGTCTGCTGTAAGGCATATTCGTCTATCGAGTATGGTTGTCCATCTTCGTCTCTCAGGTGAGAAAACACATCAGAGTAAAGGTCTGAAAGGTGGCGTTTAATGAAAGCCAAGCTGTGCTGGAACTCCAGCCTCTCCTGTGCCAGCCGCTCTCGCTGGGCCTGCAGCTGGTTCAGTTCTCTCTCAAGGTGGACGATGCTCTCCAGCTTCCTTTTCCTGCAGTTCTGAGCGGCCACCTTGTTCTTCCCCCTGCGTCTAATGTCCCTGACCAGTGCCAGCTGACTATCTGTAAGGGTGTACTCTGTCAGGAGCTCGTTGAAGTCGTCCACCGGTAGGTTGATGATCTTCTCCATGGGGAAGGGGATCTTTAGGGACATGGCCCGTCGCTCATCCCTGCTCAGTGGAGAAGGTGTGCAGATGCTTCCTTGTTGTTTGATGTACATGTTATGTTGTGAGCTCCCTCTGCTGGACACTCCGGGGTCAGTGTACAAGTTGCTCAGAGCAGAGATCGCACCCTGAGGTTTCATGGCCCGGGAGGTCAGGGTGTTGGGTTGTGCGTGAGAGAAGGCGAGTTGGTTGGAGAAATGAGACGGAGCGCCTGAGTGTAAATACGGATGAGATTGCCCGTGGTAGTCCATCGGATAATGGATCGAGTGTGCTCTCCGGGCGTGCTCCACCATGCCGTCCGGTTCACCGTCGCTGTATGCCATGCCTAGGTCTACACTCTGGTAGCCCGGAGCCCCACCTACAGGGTTGTCTGGCGAGGCCAAAGGTGGAGTAGAACCCAGAGACAGACCGGAGTCTGACTCCAGATCATCAACAGAACGAACATGTGGACTTGGTCCATGCGTAGTCGACAGCATGTGCCGACGTAGATCCCGGGAGAGACAGGCGTTGGCCCTCCGGTGCCCCTGCCTGGCCGTGTTCATCTGCTCCCTCAGGGCCACGTGAGAAGAGACGGGCAGCATTCTTTGATTGGGCTGAGATTCTGCATGTCCGTACGCTGCCTGCGTGTTGCTGCTCAGATGACAGCTGGCCAGCTCTTCAGGGTAACATCCGTTGTAAGTGTCAGCAGTGTTGAGCTCACAGGCAGCAGGAGGATACTCCGGATGGGACTGAGCCATCCCATATCCTCCCATGGGGACCATGGGCTCCATGGTTGGGTACTGTGGTGTTTCATAGGTGGCTGTGCTGGACCCTTCAAACTCCTGTAACAAACAAAACCCAAACGAACCAATATATCAGTATACACGTTGCATAAATGGCAGTAAAATGATTGATGGCAATTACATTTACAAGATCTGAATGAATTTGTGGAAAGTGTAGTTTTTTTTTCGCATTTCACCTGGCTCACTATAGAACACAGCTTGCCCCCCACTTCAACATGCCACCCATAGCCTATGAAGGGCTCTCAAAGATGTGATCAGGTTTCACCAGACAGATGGCTATTGTGCGGTGCAGGGGGCCGCTAGCAACATACAGCACTTGTCCCCTCTCACAATCTCTTCATCCTGCCATCATTCAAATGGGCCATTGTTGCCTTCCTCAGCTGAGTATTGGTCTTTCAAAAAGTTATCCACACATGAAAAGAAGCATTTATTCCACTAGAATAAAACATGTATTCTGTTTGGTAATTATGAATTTAATTCCATTTCTACATGCACATCTGCTGACATAAACCTGGGTGGGTTTTGTCAAGCAAACAAAAATGTATTTTCTTAAGATACACATGGTATTTTGATAATATACGATAATTGGCATATCTGGCATAAGAAGCACTTTCACAGCGTGTCGGTGCAGAAGAGTTACCTGCAGCTCTGTGATGGCCATCAGCTCCTGCCAAGCCACATCCATCTCTGTGTCCTGAGTCGCTCCATGAGACCGGCTTCCAGAGAAAGTAGCTGACATGTGCACTCCCCCACACAGCCTGCCCGGAGTGGATAATACCTTGTGGTAGAAAAAGACAATTGATAACCTCATTCCTGAGCCTATTCTAAGCTTGATTATGTGTTCTCCCCGCTCTCCTACCTCACAGGTTCTCCTCAGAGGGAGACCATAGTTGGCCGTTGAACACATTCAGGACAGGCTCTTGCTGCAAAAGATCAACCTTAGAAAAAAACATAGTGCAAGCGAACCGTTAAGACACTTTAAAAAAAAAACATACAATACATTACATATCTGCAGAGCTGCCGTTGCTAAATAAATGACAGTTTGGGAGTTGTGTAGGTTTTTGTGGAGCACATGAAGGGTTCAGTTTTTTAGTTAACTCCTCCCAGCAGCTGTCCCGGGTGCAGCTATGCCGGCCCCAGATAAGACAATCTGCGGGAAAACAGATCTGCAAGGCACACTGAGTCCTGATGGCTGCTTTGGAAATTTGGTGTATGCCTAACATGTTGGCTGTCATCCATTTATTTAAGTAATTGATATTTTTAGCATAAAGTTTTAGTTGTTATCTCCAGTTGTTATTTCATAATTTGGTATTCCACTTGAATCAAAAGCACAGCCCATTAGAAGTTTTCAACACACAAATGAGACAGCTGCTTAAACCAGGTATAAGGACACTGCAGAAAAGTACATTTATATATACTTACACATACTCTCACACCCTGTAATGTATAATACAACAACACACACACACACACACACACACACACACACACACACATTTGTTCCTTGTTCATCTGTTCTACCCCGAATCGGCTTTTTCAGATGTTTTAACCTAAATTTAAAAGTCCAACCAGAGACGGGGTTTAGCTGCTGTTGATGCTTTATTTATCTGCATTGCCCCTGTTAAATTAACTAACAAATAAATAACTGGTAAGAGTCTGCTTTAATACTTTGGGTCACTTAACACTCATCCTTGTTGCGGGCTAGAATAACAATTTGATTCTTGATTTGAATTTGTCATTCCCAATACCAGGTCATCTCATTAAATATGTTGGAGAAACAAGTCTTCATGTCAATAAATGAAAAATGTGATGTCATTAGGTGGAGGTCCGACAATAATACAGAAAGAGCTTTGTGGTTATGACAGTCAAGGGAGTGGTTGAAGGTACATTTGAAGTAAAAATGATCTGAAATTCCAAAGGTGGATTTAAAAAAAAGTGAGGCTAAGTGGAGCAAACGGCCGCTCACACTGAGGCGTCACAGATTGCAGACGGGGTTATATACTTGGTCAAAACCAATATATATGCACAATCTGCTACATGTCAGGTTAAGATTGGTGTTTATTTTATTACAATCACTTGTCTTATTTTATAAGAAAAGTCATTATTGTACATGGTAATGCTTTATTCTATGGAGAAATGTGTCCTTTAATTTCTTCTTGACCTTTTTTGACATTTAAAAAAACTGCATTTATTTTGTAATATTGCTTATTATTTCATTGGAACATATCTGTAAGACTATTGAATGAATGAGTGAATTATTTAGTTTAGTTATATGGCATTATAAATATCCTTCTATAACCTGTGTTGTGCTCATGGTCATTTTGTTAAGTTTCCTTCACTGTAAGGAATAAGAATTCATTGTTGAATTATTGTTGAATAATCTCACTGTAAAATGAAGAAGTTGATGAAACAGAGGGTCGAATTAAGTTAGAATAAAACTATTCTGTAACAATCAAATCTGTCTGTGTTCTTCCTTTTAACTGTATTATTTACAACAGAAATGCCTGGAAGCTTCAGAAACAGTGTAATTACATAGTTCAGTATAACTCACTTTGTTATATGATGATGTGTAATGTCTCATTACTGTCACATTGACTTAAATTGGTGCAATAAAGATTTATTTTAAGATTATATTAAAACATTGTAAACTCCCAGCAATGTTTTAATATTTTTATAGCGACTGCAATAGAAATAGAAAAGATCTGAAAATGTATTTTAAGATCTCATGAAAACTTTGTATGCATGCAGTAACTGCAATAGAAAAAGAAAATATGTGACAAATCAGAAGGAGTGAATGAACGTACCTGAGCCACATTCTCTTCAACAGCTGATGAGTAAAAAATAAAAACCTTTCGGAGGTGAAGCACAATCCTGGTGGTAAGAAAAGGAAAAAATGAGCTAAAGTACTTACTTTCACATATATTGTGGCGTTGTTGACTTTTGCAGTAAAACACAGGAGGCCTCTCGCTCTATCTCTTATTCAACTGTCTGTCTCTCTCTCTCTGTTCAGCTACACATACAGCCACCGGCATAAATGGGATGGTTCTGTGCAGACAAAAGCAATCTTCCTGTAAAGCACCCACACCACATTTTTTTTCACTCTTGTATCCTTAATAGCACACTTGCACCCCAACCTCCAAATTTCCCTTTTGCCCACATGACAAACCACAGACCAACAGTCTGGCATTCACCATGACAATCATTGTGTCAGTCCACACTGAGGTAGGTAGATGTTTACAAAAACAGAACCAAAAGAAAAAAAAAAAACTGTAAGCAATTTGGACGCTAACTAAAATGACAATACACACCAAACAATCAGATTGAACAACTAGAAGTGAGTGAAAACTAGCTGTCTCTCTCTACTGGCCAAACCGTACAAGAACGGTGTCCTCTCAAATCCTCCGAAAGGTACTGGGAGTGTGATGTGGAGCACCTGGAGCCGGCATTGCAGTGAGGGCCCTGTTCAAGCAGGTAGTGGGGTCGGAGGCAGGATTGAAACTTAGTTCAGCAGAGATGGAATGTACACCCTCCGACAGGTAAGAAAGACTACATTGTTCCTCCGTCTGGCAGAGCAACCGCCGAGGGAGAGAGAGGAGCAGGGGGAGAATGGAGGGGAGCGTGTCTTACATAGCGAGTGACCATTAAAATCCCTCACACAAAAAAATCCCCTCATTGGCCCTGATGTGATGCACTGTGAGCAGTGAACTCACAAAGACTATGTGTTGTGTAGAACTGCTCTATTGTGCTCCGGCTTTCGCCCCAATGGCTGATAGCAGAGATGTTACAAAGTTATTGCTCCATAGAGCAATTTATCTTTGTGCACAGTGAATGATAGCAGTCTGCCTCGCAGCGACAATAATGATTTTGGAGCTAATTGGCATTAAATACTCAAGATTATCCATGCTCTGTAAAAAAATTACAACTGCAGCTATATACACTGTATCCAACCTAGTGATAGATTGAATTTTGCAAAGCATGTGTTGATGAAAACACTTGGTGTACATACTGACAACATATTCTACGCCCTTGTTTAGTGTTTGCATGTTTGTAGAACTTTTAAGGGTCCGTCTGCAGACATTTGCACGTACACCAAATGCATTGGTCAACAAATGCAAGCGATTTTTTTTGAATAAGTATCGAACTTCACAGAATTTCTTTTTTCTTCTTCTCAGAAACGCAAAGCTGCAAACAGATGTCACCAACGTTTTCTTCCTTGAATAGCAGTGAGGGAACAGTTTTTTTCTTTTACTACCTTGTTTTACAACAGACAGCAAGATTAGAGTCGAAACAAATCTCTGATAAACTGCACAGCAGTATACTCACATTAGCCCACTAATGTTTTACCTACACAAACCTATGAATGAACAGGACATAAATCATTTCAATCAATTATTTACATAGAAACAATTGATTGAAAGTGTCCACCCTCTTCATAAAATGATGAACTTTTTATGGACTTTTAAATTCAAATTTAAGGTACTTTCTGAATACTGATCTAAAACTTTTTAAATTGTGAGATAAATGTTCATTTTAGGGCTTGGAATCAAATCAAATGAAGCTTCAGTAAGGCACTGTATATTCAAAACCATGAGAACATGGAAGGTTTTGTCTGAGCTGTTCCAACATTACATCCCACAGAGACATAAATCTCAATGTTTTCTTTGTCATTGTTCTAAGCTGGAAAAAGTAGGTGGCTGACAGAGTCAAGAAAGGTGAATGTGTACCAGGAATCAAAGAAGGGACTTCCCAACCCGAGTTCCTAGCACCCAGCCCCTGACTCAACCGCTGCCACAGCATGCCAGAGAGCACCCTGTTATTACTGCGACCACAGTGGTTTTCAATCTGGACACAGTTCGCAGGTCAACGCCTACTTTCCCTGTGGTGTTTGTTTGCTTCAATTAGTCGTTGACATCTCGTCTTTCCAGCTTGCCTGAACTTCTCAGGGCCGGCAGCTTTTTTCTTGTTGCACCTGAACAACTCCACTTCGGGAACAGAGCGGACATGTAGGAAGGAGCTGCCCACGTTGGCTTCACTTCTCTTAATGATCATTGAGTTGTATAGACGTCAAATTGAACGTGTGATTAATGGCTATCCTCCACGGGGCCTGGTGTTTCTGTGGCATCTTATTGGTACATTAAAGATGGAGGAATGTGGCATCTTTGGTTTTGTTTTAACATCTAGACATGAGCGGGAAAACCACCTCACTACGAAACAAACTGAGTACTGTATGTGCCTTGGGTTGTGGTATCAAAAAGGGAACATTTCAACTTCTGGGAAAGGAAAAAAAAATAGAGAGGGCGGCTGGAACATTATTTTGTGTGTGTGTCTTATAATCATCCTAATCTTGATATGGAATATTGATAAAAAATGTATATTTCTACTGCTAATGTTCGACTTCAAAAAACAACAGTGAATGAGAAATAAAAACATGGTATGTGCTGTCATTCATTGTGATACTCAACTGGAAAGGGTTTGTCCATCTAATATAACATATACTAACATCCAACTTATATAACACATATTTCCCTAAGTATCAAACATGCATTCTAATTTGTTGTACATTTCTGATATTTTTCAAATGAAGAGGAGGCAAAACCATCTATATTGCACACATCCGTCAGAGCAACTATAGAAATTTGATTCAACGATAACCTTTCCATCGTTGTTCCTTAAAATGTGTCGTGATGGTTATCGCTACCCGAAGCAGAGCAAATGAGGAACCTGAACATGCAGCATCATTCTTCTGAATGTCTTGATAAGCCCCAGCACTCGTACCTTAAGATGTTTAGATTAGAATAATGTTTTGTAACAACAGCGCTGTATTTCTTAATTATTGTCGGATTGTTTAACCCCTTCTTTTTCTCAAAAGATATTATGTAACTGGCGATGCAAAATAAAATAATAAAATTAACAGGAAAATTAAAGTGTCTGAGTGCGTGTGTTGTACATTCATAGGTAATTGCATGCGTTTATGCAACGGGTTCAATGAGCAACAGAGACACAGAGAGGGAAGGTAAGGAAAGGAGGATGTTGGTTGGAGGAAGCTCTGCTCGACACTGATAAAGGAGCACTTGGTTGTTGGGAAAGGAACTTCTAACTGTTGTGGTCGTTGGCATAAGCTGAGAAGAGGGCAGCAACACATTCACTTATTCTCCATATATGTTGCTACGTTATTCATGTCTAATTTTTAATCTTTTTGAGCATTAGACAGAAGTAGTGAAATTTGGTAAACGTGCTAACATGGTGAATAGGACATTATTAGCCTCTTGAACACTTCTAAAGAGGTTAAGTCACACTTCATTCATGCTTTACTCTTTAAGATCCTTCAGCTATGAAATGGCATTCAACTTATTTAAAATAAAACATGGGCAAGATTCCTTTTTTAGAGCACAATTAGAAGAAGGCCCTGCATGTTCATTTATCATTTATGTTGACTCACATTCATCACCAATTCTGCCAGCATTCTCATCGTCACTGTGATTGGGTTCAAATACATAAATTGTGTTTGACTTCTAACATGAGATAACATGATAATCACATCGAGAATCTTTGAGCCTATAGCCTATGTATGAGCTACTTCAAGGCAGCATACGTTTCCTCTCTGCTCGGGGTAATTTTGAAATCTTGGTGGCTGAATTGTGTAAACAGTGCAGTATTGCAACATTTCATTGTCAACCGCGGTGGTGGTGGTGTTGTGAATGCATGTCAAAATACTTTGTAGGTTTTTTACCATACATTTTTTTTTTGCAGTTTAATAATAGCTGTACACCACTTGCTTCCAAAAGTGTAGGCCTACATATTCCCGTACAAATTTCAAACTCAAGCCCAAGAATATTTTACAGTAAGACCAAACAGTGATGTCATTTACAGAGTGAGATACAGGGAAATCCCCATCAGCTTGGTTTTCCAGATGATTCCCAGAAGCGGGAACTAAGGTAATTGGGGTTGGTTACATGTAGGAGGATCCTGAAAAAGAATGAGTAAGTAAATACTGCTTGTAAATTAGAGTTTAAATAGAAATGTTTGTTACCATGCAGTCCTATAAAGAAGGTAGCCATCTTCAGACACTTTTTTCTAATAATACTAATTTATCTACTGTAACCACGGTTGAGATTTGAACATTACATGACATCCTGGGCTGCACGGTGCGGTAGTGGGTTGCCTCAGTGAGAGGGTCCCGGGTTCGATTCCCGGTTCGGGTTCCTTCTGTGTGGAGTTTGCATGTTCACCTCGTGTAAGTGTGGGTTCCAAAGACATGCAGGATGGGGATAGGTTCATTGATGACTCTAAATGTCCCGTAGGTATGAATGTGAGTGTGAATGGTTGTCTGTCTCTACATGTCGGCCCTGAGATAGTTACCTGTCTGTCTCTACATGTCGGCCCTGAGATAGTTACCTGTCTGTCTCTACATGTCGGCCCTGAGATAGACTGGTCACCTGTCTGTCTCTACATGTCGGCCCTGAGAAAGACTGGTTACCTGTCTGTCTCTACATGTCAGCCCTGTGATAGACTGGTTACCTGTCTGTCTCTACATGTGTGCCCTGTGATAGACTGGTTACCTGTCTGTCTCTACATGTCAGCCCTGTGATAGACTGGTTACCTGTCTGTCTCTACATCTCGGCCCTGAGATAGACTGGTTACCTGTCTGTCTCTACATGTCGGCCCTGAGATAGACTGGTCACCTGTCTGTCTCTACATGTCAGCCCTGTGATAGACTGGTTACCTGTCTGTCTCTACATGTCGGCCCTGAGATAGACTGGTCACCTGTCTGTCTCTACATGTCAGCCCTGTGATAGACTGGTTACCTGTCTGTCTCTAAATGTCAGCCCTGTGATAGACTGGTTACCTGTCTGTTTATACATGTCAGCCCTGTGATAGACTACCTGTCTGTCTCTACATGTCAGCCCTGTGATAGACTACCTGTCTGTCTCTACATGTCAGCCCTGTGATAGACTGGTTACCTGTCTGTTTCTACATGTCAGCCCTGTGATAGACTACCTGTCTGTCTCTACATGTCGGCCCTGAGATAGACAGGTTACCTGTCTGTCTCTACATGTCAGCCCTGTGAAAGTTGGAGGGTCCAGATGTTGATATAAACCTTCCCAAGGCTAACATTGATGTCAAAGCACCTGATATTGACATTAAAGGGCCTGACTTTGATATTCAGGGTCCTGATGCAAAACTGAAAGGACCCAACATCAAATTACCATCAATATCAGGACCCAAGCTGCCAGAATGCGATTTGAGTCTGAAAGGGCCCAAAATAAAGGGAGATGTTGATGTTTCATCATTTGGGATGTCAACCCCAAATATTGAAGGGCCAGATTTCAATCTGAGAGGTCCCATACTCAAAGGTAATGTGGATGTATCTGTGCCAAATGTAGAAGGAGACATTAAAGCATCTGCTGTTAATATTGAGGGTCCAGATGTGGATTTTGAGGGGCCTAAGGGTGGATTTGAAATGCCTAAAATGACAATGCCATCATTTAAAATCAAAGGTCCAAAAGTGGAGAGCTCCGATATGGATATAAACCTCCCCAAAGGAAACATTGATCTGAAGGCACCTGATGTAGATATCAAAGTAACAGGGTCTAAAGTCAAAGGAAAGATGGATGCATCAGTGTCCAAAGTGGAAGCAGGTGGCAAAGGTCCAAATGCTCAAATTGCAGTACCCACCATCAGTATGGAAGGTGTATTCAATGATCCTGTTATTACAGGTGTTACATTTCCCAAATTCAAAGGTCCTAAGTTTGGAATTAAATCCCCAGAAGTAGAGGGGAATATACCCAAGCTCAATGTGGAATCAAAGGATTCCAAAACAGAAGTTAGTCTACCAGATACTGAAGTAAGTCTTGATGCCCCTGATATGAACATCAATGTTAAGGGGAAAAAGGGGAAATTCAAACTTCCTAAAGTGAAAGGAAAGCCAAAGAAACCTGATCTTGACATAGAAACACCAACAGTTGACCTGGATGTAGACGCACCCAATATTCATGTCAAAGGAACAAAGGTAAAGAAGCCTATTTTTAGTAAGCTTCATTTTCCTGATGTGGAATTGGATATCAAATCACCAAAATTGAAGGGCGATGGATCTATAACAGAGGGATTTAAATCATCTGACATAGATTTTCCATCTGCCAGCTTGAACACTGCTCTGGAAGGGTCTGGTATTGACAGTCCAAATGTTCATTTGGGAGGGACAGATGTGAAATTAAAGACTCCTAATATAAAAATGCCAAATGTGAATGTGTCTGTTCCTGATATTGATGCAAATATCAACAGACAAGGAGGGGCGGCCATGTCTAAAAAATCGAAATTGTCTTCATCTTCCAGCAGTGATAGACTACCTGTCTGTCTCTACATGTCAGCCCTGTGATAGACTGGTTACCTGTCTGTCTCTACATGTCAGCCCTATGATAGACTGGCGTCTTGTCCAGGGTGTACCCTGCCTTCGCCCCATGTCAGCTGGGATCGGCTCCAGAACCCCTGCGACCCTGAATACAGGATAATGTATGATGGATGACATTAACCTCAGTACTTACTATAGTTCATAAGAAGATGCAGGAAAGAATCACTGGGGAAATACATCTGAGAATTAAAGCTCAGATAACCTCTATGAAAGGAACAGGGTTGGGATAGTTGTAGTATTACTTAACAGTAACCCATCTTTCCCGACTCCTCGCTCTGTAGTAGACTGCTCTTTGACCTCGTGCGGTCCCGCATCAGCCAATGAGAAAGAGCCTCATTTACGCTACGTACCACGTAGCGTCTGCGCAGCCGTAGTCTTGCTTGACGGTTTGCTATCAAGAAAGAAGATGGACTCTCCCATTCTGGTAATGATAGCGCAATTAATTTGCCGCAATATACATGACATTCGCGTCTTTCAGTTATAACCGTTTCGTATACCCGCATGTTGTTGTTTCTCTAAATCTTGTGCAATGTGGTAACCGAATTAACTCGACAGGAAGCAGCTAACTAAAGTTGTGTCTGTTAGCTAACCAGCTAAC
Source organism: Chelidonichthys spinosus (assembly GCA_029853015.1). Classification (NCBI taxonomy): domain Eukaryota; kingdom Metazoa; phylum Chordata; class Actinopteri; order Perciformes; family Triglidae; genus Chelidonichthys; species Chelidonichthys spinosus. The sequence goes on from CM056829.1 coordinate 16,752,026, forward strand.
CCAGTTTAGCCTCAGGGACGTTAGCTTCGTGTTTATGTGTTTGTTGGTGATGTGGAAGTTTCGTGTCTTCCCTTTCGACTTCGCGGATAAGAAGTCGTTGTTCACTTTCAATTTGTGACACGTTGTTGACTGCTTGGATTTAGTTTGTTTCGTTTGTCCCGTTACATGTCCCCCTTTCTAGTTTTAACTTCGAAATATATTTGATCATTTCCGTCACTGATTAATGATACTTTCGTTAATTGTCTCAACAGGAACCATCCTTGTACACTGTTAAAGCAGTTCTGATTCTGGACAACGACGGAGACAGGCTTTATGCCAAGGTATGGTGAAGGCAACTGTTACTCTCCGTTCACTTTTCTTAAGCATTGCTTACCCGAACACATTGAGCCTGCGCCAACAGAATTAAAACAACATTACATTACATTAACAATACAACGTCTCTAACCCGTTAATACTTAACACAACTAAAAGCTTGTGAAACAAATATGTTTTAATCTGCTTTTGAAAGCTGGCTAACTCACCACATGGCACATTTCACATCTTCCAAATTAATGGATTTATTTATTAATTCAATCCATAATGTCTGCTGATGACATGATAAAGGGGTTATTTTTATCTGCCAATGTCATGGTGAATACAGCCTCGACAAATACAGTGGATATAAAAAGTCTACACATCCCTGTTCAAATGCCAGGTTTTTGTCATGTAAAATAAATTAAATCAAGATAAATAATTTCACAACTTTTTCCACCTTTTAATGTGACCTATAACCTGTACAACGCAATTGGAAAAACAAACGGAAATCTTTCAGGGAGGTGAAGTAAAAATAAACAACTGGGATAATGTGGTTGCATACATGTGCACATCCTTTTATAACTGGGGATGTGGCTGTGTTCAGATTTAACCAATTACATTCAAACTCATGTTAAACTGGAGTCAGCACACACGGTGTCACCAATTAAAGTGCCTCTGATCAACCCCAAATAAAGTTCAGCTGTTCTAGTAGGCTTTTCCTGACATTTTTGTAGCCACATCTTCCAGCACAGGCCATGGTCCGCAGAGAGCTTCCAAAGCATCAGAGGGATCTCATTATTCAAAGATATCAGTCAGGTGAAGGCTACAAAAGAAATTCCAAGGAATTAAATATACCATGGAAAACACAGTGAAGACAATCATCATCAAGGGGAGAAAATATGGCACAACAGTGACATTACCAAGAACAGGACGTCCGTCCAAAATTGATGATAAGACGAGAAGAAAACTAGTCAGGGAGGCTGCTAAGAGGCCGATAGCAACACTGAAGGAGCTGCAGGAATTTCTGGCTGGTACTGGCTGTGTAGTACATGTGACAACAATCTCCCGTCTTCTTCATATGTCTGGGCTATGGGGTAGGGTGGCAAGACGGAAGCCTTATCTTACAAAGAAAAACATCCAAGCCCGGCTTAATTTTGCAAAAAGACATCTGAAATCTCCCGAACGCATGTGGGAAAATGTGTTATGGTCTGATGAAACCAAGGTTGAACTTTTTGGACATAATTCCAAAAGGTATATTTGGTGCAAAAACACTGCTCATCACCAAAAGCACACAGGAATTATGAACAGTTCCAAATACCAGTCAGTGTTGGCTACAACAAAGTATTAGTTTAAGGGTGTGCATATTTATGCAACCAGGTTATTTTAAGTTTTTCCCCTTTCAAAGGTTTCAGTTCATTATTCAATTGCATTGTACAGGTTATAGGTCACATTAAAGGTGGAAAAAGTTGTGAAATTATTTGTATTTATGTCTTTTTTTTTTTTTACATCGCATAAACCTGGCATTTGAACAGGGGTGTGTAGACTTTTTATATCCACTGTAACTCTTAAACTTCCATTTTGTTCCTGTAATTTCCTGTAAACTCCCAAGAGATTGTCTAATGCACTATTGGTTTTGGTCTTTTCATGCAAAAAAAAAGTCATAAAAAGTGCATTTGGTTACATATCAACATATAATAACATCTGCACTTTAAATCCATGTACAGTATTATGATGATACCTACCCGACAGTGAAGGAGCAGAAGGCTTTTGAGAAGAACATATTCAACAAAACACACAGGACGGACAGTAAGATACATATATTTATATATTCATTCTACATTAAAGACTTTACTAGGTCCATTTACTCACTTTGCTGCCTCAAATCTAATAACTTGCATGGTTGCTTTTTGTGTCTCCTTAGGTGAGATAGCATTACTCGAGGGCCTTACTGTTGTCTATAAGAGCAACATAGACCTCTTCTTTTATGTGATTGGAAGTTCCCATGAAAATGAGGTAAGCCTAATTTTAGGATTTGATAGTGAACTACAAAGGTGCACTCAGTAGAGAGCAGATCTCCACCAGGTCTGTCCACAATGACCACTGCTGTATTGTGTGATTGAATGAATACAACCCACTATTGGCTAAGCCCCCACCATGACACCAAAAAAATTAGCGGCAGTGAATACAGGCAATCGTCAAAAAGTCGTAGAAGCCACGTTATACAATCTTGCCCTTTGCGACAGAGTTTGTGCGATAAACAGGCACCCAACATATTATGCAGTCTCCTGCCGCAGAATGCGATATTAGCCGTGGGCAGACACAGAGGTGTGCATGCACTCGTATGACCAATCGCATGGTCCTACTGGCGGAGATAACCATTGTTACATAACAGTTGTAACCCAATTATTGAGCAATGAGCAAAGTCACACAAACATAAGTCTATCAAAATTGTTGATAATCTCATTGTATCTCTTACAACTGGTGTCATGGTTTGATAGGTGAATAAACAGTAATTTGTGTTTCAACAGTTTTATATGACATTCCAAAACAAACAATATTTTATAATTAGTCTTAATGTTAAATGCACCAATCTGTAGTTTACATGTATTCATGTAAGTGTGGCCTGCTGTCTTAAGTGATTTAGAGTTGAAGCCCTGTTACTTCTACTTCTGTTTTATTTTTCTAGTTTATCCATTTCATCATGACGTTGATTTTTGTAAACAACAGATACATCCAAAAATAAATAATGGACCCAACTAATGACTTGTTTAAATTGATCAGAGATTGTGTTTACCTTACACTCAACACAGAAATGTGTTTTTATTCTTCTTTCAACAGTTTTCTCCCGGTTCAGACTTTTGAGATTATTTGGGATACCAATATTGTGGCATACAGTGCATTTGCTATAGAAACTAAATAATATCTGTTGATGTGAATGTGTTCTCCAAATGTATTTTTTATTTGACAAAAGATGAATCTGGTAATTAAAGTAACTTCAGCTCTTATAAAGTAGGGTGTTATTTATAAGCACTTGTTATAACCTCAGTAGTTGAGTCTGCACAGACGAATACCATGTTTAGTTGAGGTAGAGAATTGGAGGAAAGATGTGCCTTAAGGTCCAAAGAAAATATTGTGAGAACCATAACAAATGATTACACACATTATTTCCTGAGTGATTTTACATTTCCCCAGCTGTTAGAAAAACTATTTGGGCTCATTAGACATGAACAGAATCTAATTTATGCTTTTATTCTCAACAGCTTATGCTTATGGCCGTTCTAAACTGCCTTTTTGATTCGCTCAGTCAGATGCTCAGGTACGTTTCTGACAGCTGGCATTTATTCAGCTAAACTTCAACACATATCTGTAAATATCCTTTTCTGATGTCTACTAAATTAAGCTTGACATGTATTTTTTGTTACTCTGTAGGAAGAATGTTGAGAGAAGGGCTTTGTTGGAGAATATGGAGGGACTCTTCCTGGCCGTAGATGAAATCGTGGATGGAGGGTATGTACAAATTGAGCGGTTTAAAACATGAGATGCCAAGTCTTGTTAAAGAGACAACAGTGTTGGTACAGCATGTTTTTCTGTATGATTGCTAATTGTTGGTCTCTCTGTTTGCTGCCTCCTGCAGGGTGATCCTGGAGAGTGACCCACAACAAGTTGTGCACCGTGTGGCTCTCAGAGTAAGCTGCTCTCCTTCCAGAAAAATTCAACATCGTTTGTTGTTGGTTATGTCCGATGTTAACCTAACATGATTGTTCTTGTAGGGGGATGATGTGCCTTTGACCGAGCAGACAGTCACACAGGTGAGAGAACCAAGCTTTGCATCCCTCTCTGCTATAAAGTTTAAAAGCTCCATTAGTTTGACGGTTAATGTTCATTACTCCAGAACCTATAAATACAAGGGCATTGTTATAGAATCACTCTCCTTTACTCCTTCGTCACGTAATGACATCATTTTATGATACTAAGGCTAATGGATCGTTGTCACAATGTGTGAACATGTATTTAAATGTAATATTATATTGACTATAGATGAAATAATGAGGAAGAAAACAAAACACCTATTGCTTTCATTAAATTCAAATTTGCACTAATAGTGCCCTGATATCTACCCTATAACTCAAAGACGTATGAACATCAAAATATTTATGTATTATAAAAATCCTACTTTCAATCCACCTGATCTCCTTGCATAATAATGAGTGTATAACCTCAACACTGTAATGCATCATGTAATATACATCATGTACATCTCAGGGTGACAGGGATGACACATGCAGGTATTCATCGTTAAAAGATAGTTATTCACACATGGCGCTATATTGATTTTGTCTGAAGACGTCGCTCACATTATTTTTTGTAAAAGAAAAATGTCTCATGTCCTCTGTTTTCTGTAGTTTAGCTGGCTTGGACAGTGCTGTTTGAATGAGGGCATGATGGGAGGGGGAGTCGGTTGGGTACAAGGAGTTAATTTTCGTACTTTATTAAGAGGAGGGTCCAATACTGCCTTCTGAAAAAGTGGGGGAAACATGTCCCCTGTGCACCCCCAGTAAATCACATCTTTGCATATATTGCATTATCTTCTATGCATAACAGTGTACATGATTTCAAATTATTCATTGTGATGGTGTTGGTAGCCAGCGGTGGTTCCTGTCTTTTAGTTCTTCCGTGAGTCTGCCTGTGTGAGCTCCTCTTGATTAATGTTGTCATTTAAGAGGCCTGAGACTGTCTACCACCATCCCTCCTAGGCATGATTAACGGCTGTCCCCAATCCCCATACTTTATGGTTATGATACGGCTTTCATTCAACAAATTAAGATGATTAATTAGATCTTGCATATCTCCCTTCATTTACATTACTCGTTCACCCTTTTGATCCGTTTTTTTTTTTAAACAATTATATGTACATTTTTTACAATCCTACCCTTGAACCTCCTCCACAAGATCCCACTCGTTTTTGGTTTTGTTTTATTTCATTGTTTTTTCCTTAAATGTTTGTCTCCTGCTGTAGCCAGGACAATTAAAGGATCTATATACAGGATTCAGAGCATTAATATAGCAGCAAACAACGATTTTCTATCTAAAGATATGGTGGAGTAACATCTACCTGAGCAGACAAAGGAGTTGCTCTGCCTCTGTGTGGGTGGTGAGCTGCTGTGCTTTGTAGCCGGGCTGGCCGAATGTGCCTTTTATTGTATGTTAGCTATCTCCACTGGCTAGCTCATTGTTCCCGCTCTGCACTGCACTCATACGGTGGTTACAACTGATAACGCCATTCCAAACAACAGTGTCGCCGTGGAAACATGGTGCCGATCCTCTGCTACCGCCCCAGGTTAACACTTTTAGCACTTTTGTCATTGTTGTGCTGTTGGTACTGTTGGTACTGTTAGCTGCAAGCCATGGGCTCTGCCATCGCCATGTTGAGAGCCATATGGAGGCAGTAGATATGCTGTGGATTCCACATGGAGCACCTATTTTACAATGTTATTGTTTGTGTGAGTCAAACCTAGTTTTCTTTCACAGGTTCTTCAGTCTGCCAAAGAACAGATCAAGTGGTCTCTTCTACGATAGTCACCCCTGCACCAGTCTACAAGTGAGCCGCTGTTCAGCCCAGTCTTTGTGGCACTGATCCTCATATTCCCTTTCCTCTGATTTCCACTCCTTCAATCCAAGCTGTGAGCAGTACCACTGACTGACCCCGTCACACTCCCAGGACTTCTGCTCAAAAACTATTCATTTTAATTATTTTTTCTTTTTTAATTTTTTTTTTTTGCACGGACTTGCAATGTATTGCATAATCAACATGCGGATAAGAGAGAGTGTACATTCCAGTACGGCCTTTTTTTTTCATTACAGCATCTAGGTGTTTATAAAACCAGCGTACTTGTCTATAAAGCATTGATTAACCTCATCATGGCCTGTTGCAACATTCCACATGTATCCTTGAACAAGAATTTGATCCTGTTTTGACAACACCATGTCGTCTTACTGCACTAAGTAATGAGGCTATATCTATCATTTAATTTACATGGATATTGTGATCTTAAAAAAAGCTGTACAACTAGTACTGTAGTCATACCACTGATCACAAAAATATGTTTTGAATATCTTTTTGTCAGGCGGTCTTCCATGCATCAGATACTTATAATAAATGTTTGTTGACACTGATATTTGAATAACTGTGATGTATCAAACCCCACCCGCTGCGTTCTTCCATCGTTTTCAGGAATGCGTAATTGACGTAAACCGTAGACTTGCTTTATAGTATTAATATTATTTGTCATACCGATTATGTCTGCAAATGTAGCCGGCCGTTATGAGACGGTGTTGCTTTAAATCAGAGCTGCCATGCTGTGTGCTCTTTGTTCTTCTAGACCGCAGCAGGAGCCAGTGACACTGGAGCAAGAGCTCCATCTCCTGGTGTCTGCAGCACAGTGCAAGGCTGAGCTACATACATACCGTAGACGAGAAGGTTGAGAGGGGAGGAGACTTATTCATGCTGCTCTGATCAGGTGCTTATATTGTACTGTGTTGCTGTGACATGCAGATAAGTTTTATGGAGTCATACTTGATTCATTTCTGCTCTGCAGAGAGCCACTGTGTGCAGCGTGAGTTGTGGGCCTCGACATATGCACCCCCCACCTTCAGACACTAACCTCGTACTCTCATTGTAATGCAAATGAAGGATACACTTGAGAGAAAGTGGTGTGAGAAAGGACACTACATCATTTTGGTACCTGGTGCATATTATGGGAGCAGAAATGATCTATCTGCTTTCTTCCAGCCAGGTATCTACAGTACATATGTTCTCAAGATGATCCCTTGAAGGTATTTTTTTTGCTTGGAAAGATTTGTGTTGCGTGCACAACAAACAGATTCAACCATACTTGATTATATAAGTAATAACCACATTAGGAAGTCATTATTTTTTAGTCTTCACCTTACGACACTTGGCATGCTGTGCCATGTCTGTTGGCCAGAGTCAAACGTCATTGTGGCTTAATTGTAGCCTTTTCACAAACCGGCAGATATAACAAGTAATTCTTTTTCCAGTTAATTTCTTTGTGTTATCTGTATCTAAATCATTTGGCCTCGACATCAAAGTGAGAAGCAGTAAAGTAAGTGCTTTTGATGTAGCAGTGTCGATGGCCTGGAGCACTTTGTGCAAAGAATCACATGTAGCGGTTATGTCAGAATGCAGAATGTAAATTGGAGCATTTCACCCTTTTATTTGCTGGATGGGAAAATGCACACCTCTTCTTCTGGCAAACAATCCGTTAAAGCTAGCGTTTATTGCACCATGTGATGGGAACCGCTTATCTCGACCACAAAAATGGAGGACAGAAAACAGCCCAAAGGAACGCAGTCATGCTATTGTGACTCACAGACATTTTCTTACATTTTCTTACCGTAGGGTTTTGTGGAGGCTTTCTTTTCTAAGGAAATTACATTTTAGCTATTCTGGGCCAGATGATAAATTAATTTGAGTTACTCAGCTCAACATTACGGTACAGAAAATATTTAATAAATAACTGCATGTTGTGTCTCAATCACGGTAAACTGCTGGCAGAGAGCAGCTGATACAAAACGAGGCAACAGAATGTGTGTGTTGGCCTCTGGATGGATGCATGTGGTTTGATGTTTTCACATAACAGAGAGGAGTGTAGTCAATGAAACTGTTATTGGCTCTGACCTGTGGACCTATTGTCTTGGCTCGGCTCCAGCTTGATTCAGCCCCTGAATCTGTGGCTCTTTATGGCGGCGCAGATAGCATGAATGGAGGCCATGTTGATGCTACTTTCTAAGTGTTTTACTGGGGAGAGAGCAGCAAAAAAGGGAAAAGTAATCATTATAAATGGACTCCGTTATTGCGCCAGTTTACAGTTATCGCACCAGTTTGCTGGTATAATGAGGACGGCTTCTGTCTGTGTGTGTGGTTACAGTGAGGGAGGGGATACATGAAGGTTAAAGAGGACGAGGTTAGCAGAAGTAGGCAGCAGTAAATGTGATTAGATGAGATCCCAGTGAGGGCACGGCGGAAAGGGAGAGGGTTCCCACCGATCCCACCCAAGGTGCCTGTCCAGAGCCTCACTCTTCATCCAGATAGCCCTGCAGCACCATCAGGGGCGCACCGACTTGCTTTCATCTGCTAATTACAGTTGCACCATCATAAAAAAGCAGCGAGGTAATTTATATTAATTATACAGTCATGAGTATAACAGTTTGAGACGCCATGGCTTGACATGCTGTACATAACATGCAGTAAAATTGTCAGGGACGTGTGGGCTAGAGCCTTGTAATTGATCGATGCATACAGTGAGTCGCTCTCTTTCCCTCGTGCGTGTGTGTGTGTGTGTGAGTGGACTGTGTGAATTAGAGTCAATAAATTATCATCATCAGTAAGCTTACAGAGTCTTTATGTCATAGTCAATGGGCCTGAGCACCCATCCGATGGCTCGCCCAGCAAAGAGAAACAACACTGGAGAAGCCAGTGACAGCGTGTTTGATGCAACACAGTAAACATATTAAAGGAAGTGTCACCACACTGTCTGAGCAGGACAAAGGCCAGGACCCACATGATGTTTAATGACCCGGTGTATGAAAATTAACGAGGCCGTTTTACCTCTACTGCTTTCACCTAAGCTGAGATTTAACGTAATGGTATTAACATAGTGTCCAGGAAAAACAACTTAAATTGAGTATCGGCCTGTGCATTGTTTATTATTGAGCAGCGTTTTCTTTTTCCTTTTTTTTCATTTTCAAAATAAAGTACCATCATATATGCAGAATTGTTGTAAATATTTGAAAAGGGTAATTAAAGGCTGTGTGTGTGTTGTATGGGTGTGTGTGTGTGTGTGTGGGGTGGGGGTGGGGGGGTGCAGAGAGGAGGAGGTATGGGCCCAGGCCTGCACCCTTTGCCTCAGCAGTGTCTCGGCAGCCTGACGTGGTTTATGGCTCCGGTTGCCCTCTCTGGGTCTGTTTATGGATTCCCATAGAACAGAGAATCATGGCCGCTTCAGGAAGAGCCAGCCAAAAACAACACCTCCACCGTTGCACTCTTGCCTGCCTTCGCTATAACTCAACGCGCTGTTCAGGTTTCTGAAGAAGGAGGAGAGAGAAAGAGAAAAAAGATTCGTAGTAATGACATAAGATGACTGTAAATTCTGATGCTAATGTTTAATTTTTGTGTTGTTGGTGTAAGATAAAAATGTCACCACAAATGTGGCTGCTTTATTGGATGTCGTTACAGGTTTGTGAAAAAAAAATGGGCTTTGTTAAGGGAAAGCTTTCTTCCCTGCGGTTTTGGCGTATAGCGTTGCCTTTGCAAGACCAGTTATTTTATGGTGCCTCGAAGATTTACGGCATGAAAATGTTCAACTTTGATAGGATAATGAAAGTGCACCACCAAGGGCATTGTTAATCGAGGAAATATTCCGCCTGATGTGTTTTCCCTCTGCTGTTTTCCTCTTGTGCCAGTGCAGTACATTACTCCTCATTGAGGGCTTCAGAAGAGTGATGGCGGACGTGGAAATACTCCTCGTGGTCAAAGGTGGTGGAGCATTAGATGCGGCAGGGCTGCGTTGCCTTTCTTTGGGGTTTGATGGCAGAAAACAAATCCTCAAGTGTAGTTGCTCTGGTTTTTTTCCGCTGTGCTGCAGGGGCAACTCCATCATTCTCTGAAGCCGGGCGACTGGGACACATCTGGTTTGGTGGACGGGGCTGGACCGGTCCCTGCCTGTAGTCCGGAGGGCAGCGTGTTGCTGTGTCACGGCAGTCCGAGGTTACTGGGTTACTCTTATCAAACAGTCAGCACTACGTTTTTTTTGGCCCTCGCAATGATGCAAAGGAAAGCCATCTGTCATCATTTCCAGCGTTGTACAGTCAACACGAGACACAGCCATGCTGGCCATAAAGCTTTATGATTGTTTCTGCTGCTTATTCACCTCCCACTGCATCCGTCAGGGAAACATGTCTGTTTCTCCCTTTCTTTCTTTCTTTCTTGGCCACATTTGGTCTCTTTTTGATCCACTGTTTTACTCAAGCATGTGGTTTTTTTGCAGCAGGACCAGAGAATGTAAAGTAAAGTATTTTTCTGTCGCATAGCTCTGAACCCCTCTGTTTGTTCTCCCTCTGTCATCTACTCTTTCTCACTTTCTCCCCTCCCTCCCCCGTGGATTCCCCAACCACACCACAACACCGTTAACAGACGCGCCCCTGACAGATTTACTGCCATCGTCTTTCCATTGGCCGCCAGCGTGACAGCAGAGATTTAACGCCGCCTCCTCATTGGCCGAGGCGTGACAGTTTAATTTATGGGCGCGCTGTGATTTGATGCCTCCTGCCTTTGAAGTGAGTTACAGCTCTGTCGCTTATAGGACACAGAAACGGTGTCAGGTTGCAATCGTAAAAATCTTATCCCTGAAGGGAGGTGCACTGGAGTATAATAGTCCTGACGTCATGAGAGGAGACGAGACCTTCTTGTGAGCAAAGAGGAAGAACAGAGAAATGTTTGTGATGGGATAAAAAAAAAAAATGCTTGGACTCTATCCCAAAACGATTTGAATAGCTCACAAAATATCCTGCTGATGCCAAAGAGAGAACTCTAGTTATGGTGCAGGGAGAGAGTGGAACGGACAATTTGATTACGCACGCCTGCATGCATCCACTCGCACTTGCCTTCGATTTGAGCTTCTTCTTTTTTTTTTCTCCCCCACCTGCATAGGAATGTGCATTTGTCTTCTTTTTTCTTCCACATCTCTAATGTTCAGCAGGTTTTCACTTGACGTTGGGGTCAGAAGCTCCTAAGTAACCGAGTAAATCACTTAGATATCTTCCCAGCCGATCAACAGCAGCCAACTGCCAAAGTCACTTTGGCGCCTTCCTACTGTATCCGCCCGCCACAGCACCGGCGGTTCGTGCAATGCCATCATCTATCTGCGGCCTATCTCTTCATCAGGCCTGACAGTTTATCCTGACAAGATCAAGAGTGAGAGTGCGGCCCTGTTAACGGCCTTGACCCATGGAAATCTCTAAGGGTAAAAAGCGGAGCTGCCCCTGCCCCGTCGATCAACCCCCGAGTGGATTCATGCTCCGTTTCCCTTGGATATCAAATCCCTCTCTTCTCTCTTTCACTTCACACTTGAGGTCGTCTGCCTCGAGTGGAACGTTGTCGGGGGAAAATAAAGAGACGGGGGGGAAAGCCCTGGACTTGCCTTGTCAAGCGGGATTGCATAATTTCATCCAAGACCTTCTGGTGAACTTGATGACTCGGGGGTTACACGCATGCCCTCTGACAATGTGCCATGTAAGAGAAAGAAAACAGGTTTTACATCTTGAAGAGACGCGCTCCCTCTGAACCCGGAGGAATGATGGATGGTTCGGCGGCGCGTTTGAAGAAGGCAAATCTACCTGCGTGGACTTAACCACTTCAGAGTCATGCTCTGAGTAAACATTTGTCTTTGTCGCTCTGCTATTTAATGTATGACTTTGATATATATAATTATAACTCCACGGGTTCCTTAACCAGACCTGCAGCTTTTGAGGTCATGAACCTTTATGATGTAATGTACATTAGAGAAGAAATGAGGGGTTTTAATTTCATCTGTCCCAATATTTGCTAAGTGTGTCATAAAGGTGCTAGCGTATCCCAGATACATGTGCCTTGCCAGCATCCAGCACCTGCGAATCCCAAACGTGGACCCTTGTGGCTGGTTTGTGGTTCCCCGGAGAATCGACTCAGTCCAAACGTGTTCCAACGAGCTGCAGATTAATAGCAGGTGTAAGGCCAAGGCGTGTTAATGTATCTGCCGAGGCTCAACGCACCTCTGTAGGAAAGTGATTTTTACACAATCGGCAGGGCGCGGGGCTTTCCATCCTGTCGGGGGGGGGGGGGGGGGGGATATGGATTACTCTGCATGGCTGAATAAATCTCAGCAACAAGGTCCTGCACAACTGAACCCCATCTTTGTTAATAGATCTGCATACTGCAGAGCGTTGGCAGAGGTGTTAGTGGTGGAGTAGATGCCTCCTCTCTTTCTCAGTGCTATGTAGGACCAACATTTTTTAATTGATTTGCTCATTTTTTGAGTTGACTGGCAGTCCGGTGCCGGATTGCACATTGGAAACTCACACCTTAAAGCTGAAGCAACTAAATGGAACTCAGCCATCATTCATTTACTATTTACATGCACATTCTTCCCTGTTCCCCTTAACCAGTTTCTCTCCCGTCTCAAATCTTTCAAAATATCCAAAAAGTTAATTTGGAAGGTTCCGGATGCTAGTTCTCTCTCCACTGGAGAGTAACTTTCACGTATGAATAATCATGATTCGAATGCATCAAAAACAAGTAGGCCGAGCTTCACGTTTCCCCCGTTACCGGTCACATGGGTGACGGCTTTGGCTTTGCTTCTCCTCTGTGATGTAGTTTGTAGTGCTGGGAATGATATGCAGAGGCTCATTAATCTTGTTGAGTTGCACTAATTAGAAAAGTAGTGGCAGACATCTGAATGTGGGACAGTCGGTAGCTCCATGTGACCCAAAGATTCCCCGTCAGAGATGTTTTGCGAGGCGGGTGGCGTCCCGTTAGTAATTTCCATACGTTTGACTAGATTTTTGTCAATGCTAACGCTAATACCCCGGCAGCCTATTGATGCACTTTGGAGGCCATTTTGTCCGGATGGGATCGGTGTGAAATGGCTGCCGTTTGCGAAGACGCCTCACACTTATCTATCCTTACATTTGATACCGCTACAGTTCTCATACTGGTGCAGGCTGCCTTTTTGGTTCTAAGGCAGACCAAGAATCCAGCCACATACATAATTTATTTCTGAATATAATATAGCCCCGAGTATTCGATAATATTACAATATTTGGTAATCATTAATAAGTAATGCATTCACACTTTTCCTTTCATTGTTTGAAAAGAACTTTAGATTTATGGCATTTTTTTCCTTCGTATAATATCAAATACTTTATGGAGTGAGAGCGATAAGTCAAATTAATGCTTTTACATTTACGCGACAGGGTTCGGTTGGCGTCAAAATGTAAGTGGGGAAAAACCAGCGAGAACCCCAACAGGGTTATATTCACAGGTAATTCATTTCAGATTCTTCACATATTTGTTCATTTAGAGGGAAAAAAAACATCCGTTCTGTTCTCCTCTACCGTGTGTCTTGGTTGCCACTTCCTGTCCCTCGTTGTGACTGTTTGAGGACGTGTTCACTGAGGCGTCCAGGAAAATGGGAGTCACCCGGACAGAGGGATTGAAATTTTAATGATGAGCAGCACCACCGCGCTGACGGCCATGGAACACCTCAGACAGCTTAAATATCACCGCTAATTAACACAGAGAGGTGGGCTGTCACGGGCATGATGGATGCTGGAGAGGATGGGGGGAGGACGGAGGGAGGGGGGAGGCAGATCACTTCTTTCAACCAACCAGCGATTCCTTTATTAATCAAAGCCTGAGATGAAAAGGCTCTCCCACACCTCGGGGAGAGGGAGATAGCAGGAGCTTTTGTTGGGAGGGTTTCAATCATTTGGCCGTGAGCTAGAGATGTATTTGATCAGGGGGGGGGGGGGGGGGGCGTCCAAACATTCGTAGGGGACAGAACCATTCTGTTGCCGGCCTCACTTGTTTTTGTTAAACCCCTGAACCACCCACGTGTTTACACAACACCAATATGCTCAGATTTACTGGTTATTGGGGGACATTTCTGTTTGGAATACGTCTTTTTTTTTTGTATCCCTCTGACAGGAGAGGTGAGCTCGTGGAGAGTTGGCCATCACTCTTAGAGCGAGCTCTCCTCCCTGATGGAGGGAGCCAGACGGAGCACAAGGCAGCACTCCTACACTTTACCTCTGGACCGACTCCACGATCAGTCTGTCTTCGCAGAGATGATTTCGAACCTAGATGATTTCAGCACTTTGTGTATGAAGATGGAGTGTTATCTCTCCCTCTCTGGTCGCCTCCCCATCTACCTCACTTAAGGAGGTCCATTGTTAAGTGCCAGGGGCCTGTGGGTGCTGTAAATCAGGCTGCGGAGGGAGCGGATGTCTCCCATGGGGGGAAGGCGCACACTCCCAGCAGCCTTCAGGCTGATCTCATCCTGCCTATCCTAATGCTTTAATTAAGAAACTGGTCAATAGCAGAGAGGAAGGTGCTAAAGGGTATGATCTGCCCGGCGTACGACTGATGTGGCGATACCTACGCAGACAGAATGACGGGGCGGTGTACTTGGAGAAATTCTCCCCTGAAGAATGTGGTATCAGCTGTCGCCATACAAATGGTGATGACTGTTTAATTAGCTGGTTTGACAATAATACTTTTCACCAGCAGCACCTATAATCATTCATATTTTTTTTAAAACAGGACTTACTGTGGTGTATAATAAGGAAGTTTTTTAATCAAATTAGGTTTTCAAACTCCTAAACTGTGATAGTTTTGACCCAAACTCAGATCCCATAGGCTATTGGGCTGATGGCCAAAGCATGTGTTGTAGTTTGAATTCCCATATGTCTACTGCCACTGTAGTGGAGCTTCGTAGAGTCACTGGGCTGGCTACCAGTACGTACCAAAATGACGCTAACCCTCGCCATTACGTTTTAACCCCAAACCTATGTGACGAGTTCGTAATTAGAACTTCCATTCAGCCAAAGCCTGTTCGAACACGATGAGTCACGATTACACAAACTGCAAACAGAAACCAGAACACATGGGATACCAACATCTTGTCCCATAGAATTTAGTTTTGAGCTGAACTACTTTTACTACGTTTCATTGCAAGTTCCTAGTTGTGCAATACAACATCTGATCTACGTTTCCTACCAACTCCAGGCCATGATATCATGGATCGGCCCATGGGAGAGGTGTATGGAGAGCCATAGTGTTTGCACACTGAAGCACCATCTGTTTCTTACAGTCTCATGGAAGGAAGCTTAGGATACACCTCCCTCTTGTGGCGCAGACGAGGCTTTGGCTTTTATAAACTGACCAGGGCGATAAAACTGTATTGCAATGCGTTATTGTGCTGGTTGATTAATTGAGGGTGATAAGAGCAATGATCAGAAAAAAAAGGCTCTCAGTTCTCAGACTCCAGGCACTTGTTCAAGGAGATTTGTCACCATCTCTGACAATTCATTTTGAGAAGGAGATTAGTTGGGAGATTAAAAACAGGTTAAATTTGCAGCCTCAATTGAAAGAGGGGAGTAAATGCCTTCATCTCATACAGCGTATGATTAATTGTCTTGAAATACTTACCTCAAGTTGTGCAGACGGTGTGATATTTTTGGTAGTCTAGTTGTAGATTGACCATTTTCTGACCCACTTTGTATTCAGGCCAAATTAATATGGAGACAGGAGTCGATTCCCTCTTTGGCATTGAGCTGCCTGCTTGTTTCCTACACACCTCCCAGCAACAATTACATTACATTTAATTATTAATACAACAGCAGGTAATTAACCCTAATAGGAAGCGAGGATTATCTCTTTTTATCTCATTCATGTCACTTTTATTTTTTAAACAAAGATTATTGAGTAATCATTTACAAACAATAGGGGAAACCTTTTTAATCGGTTCTTCTTCACTATGCTGGAGAGAATAATGGCTCTTGTGTAGTCATGGATGCCATCTGCTGACAAGTTTGGCACATTACATTATCTCTGAAATGCTTTGCAGTCTATCTGGTCTCAGAGATTCAGTAGGTCATGTGGAATTTGAAGACAATAATTAAATTTCAGTGTCGACTGTGGAAGATTCACAATTATTATTTATGGGTGTTTCATTTTGCAAAGTCCTCAGAATTTACAGAATTCTGACTCACGTTTGCTTCCCTAAAACAAATGAAATAAGTCAAATCTGGATCCTCCAGTGTTCTGTGAATAACATGCGTTTGTTTAAAAAGGGTAACAGCTTTATTGAGACTTGGGGCCGTAACACTCCGTTCACTACAGTATGATTGACCGAGTCAAAATTGATTTCACTTCAATGCTGAAATGACAAAAAAAGAAAAGAGAGTGGGGCTGGCATAAAAAAAATAACTCTTTACCAAAACACAATGTAGACAAACAAATACATGCAAAAGAAAAACATATACTGACTAATCATGGCTGCTATACTAAAAAGCAAGAGTCAGCTTTTATTTTACTCCTAATGGCAAGTTGTCATAAGAAATCATCAGACTAAGGATTATAACTTTGTAAATACTTTGATTTTCGTTTGAAATGTAGGTCCCATACGTACTATTTTCTACCCCTAATACAATTTAAATATATATTAAATTCATAAAAAGTAGACAAGTCAGTGATAGGCCCCAAACTCCTTTCACATAATCTAAAAGTCTGACAGCAACAGAAGTACCAGTCTACAATACAATCCTCTACAACTGAGCTAACATCTTCAGTCCAGTGTTTACAGTCTGATGTCATCACACAGAGAACTGAGCACAATATAATGTAGGCCATCACCATACAAAATGCCTGATATCCCCCGTCCACTGCTCCTCATCTTCACTGAAGATGCTCGAGATTAAACTGGAGATGAAATGACATGGCACTGTATTCAGATCACATTCAGTCAGGTCGAGGCGTAGGAGAGCACTCGGAAATCTGCAGATGAAAATTATACTTTCAACCGTTTGCCTTGATCTGGGCAGGAGATGTGATGTGTGGGAACCAAATTTGCCCCGGGGAGAAAATAACTGTAGGTCTTTAGGACTAGTTTTAATTCTAATTGTGTGAGCTAATGTACTCTCGTTAACTGTCAGTACGCAGACACAGCCTCACTTACCAAACGACTTGTGAAAGGACGGGTGTCTTTCAAAGTCAGAAAAATCTATAGACGCGGCGCAGGAAGAAAAATAAGACTGTCAGTGGTTTCTAGGAACAGAAAGACTGGAAACAATTAATTTACATCGAGGGGGGTTATTACAGAATTTCTTCAACAGACAGGTGGTTCCTACATCCAGTCATTATATATATATATATATATATGTAAAAAAAAAAAACCTCACTAGCTTTGTTCAAGAGCATCAAAAACATCTGGGCTCTTCCTACACAACCTGTGTACCACAACAGCTGTTGAAGTCCGGACAAAACTCCTTTAAAACAAGGTAGTAGTGAATGTGAAGCGACAGTCGCTACACAACTTACCTAATACCAACATTAGTTCAACATTTTACATCGCAGGAGCATCTAGTTCAATTGTTAGTGTTTCATCACCAGCAGGGTTTGACAGCTGGCCTAATAGCAGGTAAGAAATGATTTTAAATCCGTTGAAAAGAATTTCTTCATCTACACAAAGTGGAAAATTGACTAGTTAGCATTTTACTCTGTAATAATCCCCATTCACGTACAGATCGGTGTTGTCAAAAAAAATTACATTCAATTTAATTTCAGATGTGTTATGCACGTAACACCTTCGGGATTAAATAGGACCACAAGTCTGCTGTGACCTTTCACTTATGAACGGTAGCTGGTGCTGGATAAGTAACATATGGAACAGGAAATGAGAAGAACTAAAACACTAAATGGCAACACAGTTCTGTACCTGTGTGTCCTTCAGTGTACCGTCCACATGGAGTAGAGGGCAACACTGTTTGCAGGTGAATAGGATACCTAAGATGTGCTGCATGACACACTGACAGTCATTAAGTCAAAAATACTTGCCATCCCTTGGCAGCAAAAAAAATAAAAAATAAAATACCTGCAAACTTTCTGATAAAAGGGGACGTGTGCGTTTTTAATCCAGTTATTGCCATAATAACGAAGACCTGCTGTCCAAGATCATAAATTAGTCCTTTCCCTTTTGTCTGGGTTGTGAATGGAATCGTAGATTAAAAAAGTACAAAAATCCATTATCAAGCTCTGTGAAAGAGCTGGCGAGAGCAAAGCAAAGTTTGGTTGTGTTTAAGCTAGGCTGTTTTTAGGGGACAGTACTGTTGGGCTCCATCGTGCGACGTCGCCGAGCTGCAGACTGCCGTTTGCTGTGTGGAGGGTCTCTGTGGGAAGTGGAGGGTCAGACAGTCAGACGGTTGCTGGAAGGCTGTAAGGGGCTCCAGGAAGCTGGGTGGGCAGATGCATCCTGCGAGTACTGGCTTTCCTCTTTGCTCATCCCCACCGTACATAGCCGCCGGTGTCTTAGCAGCCGGTCTGTCCGTGAGAAGTTCTGAGGAAAACAAAAGACGCACGTTAGCAGAACAAAGCTCCCACACAACTAAGACAGGTGGATGTTTAATGCTGTAATATCCTGACCAAAATGAATCCTACAAGTACAGAAACTAACCTGATGGCAGCGATCACACTGGTACGGCTTCTCTCCGCTGTGCACCCTCTTGTGTCTGTCCAGGTGGTAACGCTGAATGAACCGCATATCGCACGAGTCACAAGCATATGGCTTCTCTCCTGTGAACGGCACACGCCGACCATTTAGCAGAATATATCAAGACAGATTGCAAGATACTTTAAAATGAATAAGTAACTGTAATCTCTTTTTTCAAGACATTAATGAATATAAACAGTAGTCTCCCATATCTAACATCTAAATGCAAAGGACTGAGGTCTCACCTGTATGTGTAAGGATGTGTCGCTTGAGGTGATAGCTGCTCCGGAAAGCTCCATAGCAGTGGTCGCAGATGAAGTTCTTCTGGACTTTCAAGGAGCTGTCATCGTTCATAACGATCGGTGGAAGTAAATGCTGACAACAATAACAAGAAAGTTAGTTGAAAGTGGTATGAAGTATTCTAAACAGCGTAGCTTTGTGACCGATCCTTACCTCCACTTTCACTTTGCTGGAGGACCCGGATTTCTTGTGCTTCTTCTTGGGTTGCATGTTCTGGTTCGCTTGCAGGTCCTTTCCGTCCATCATTCTTGATGAGTGATAATCTCCATCTTTTCGGATCAGCTTTTGGGGGAAGGAATGCTAGTAGGTGACTAAAGCGTATGCTAGTTTGCAATCTAGCAGCAAACACATAGTTGCGTGTGAAGGGTAACACTTTTATATGCAGTGTATAAACATGGATATATAGTATATTGTTTATAACACACAAGATTGTAGTTGTAAGCAGTTATTAATGTATTCAATCAACAACTATAAATCCTCCTGTGAAGATTATTTCCTCTGCCATAACATCTGTCTATCAACAACTTTGATAATGGTTAACAGTTAGATATAAAAGCATAAACAGGTTTTCTGAGCGGCGTTGCCGAGCTTTCTCTCTCTTACCAAGGGGGGGCAGCTACCGGCTGAAGGATGGCCCATGTGGCTGTGGTGGGGTTGTCCATGGTGGCCCTGGTGTCCATGGTGGTTTTGGCTGTGCTGCGAGTGGGTTTGGTGGCTCTCAGGACTTGCCCTGTGCGCTTGACCCAAAGGGGACATCATCCTCTTCTGGCCTGGGATGTTATTGGCTTGCATTAGGGCCATGCTGGACAGCACCGCCTCGCAGCCCAGCAACCCAGCCTGACAACACAAACAACATGTCAGAGCAGGAGAAGAGGGTCGCAGGACTCCTCACAGAGACGAGGAGTCAGGGGAAGGAGAGGAAGTTGAGGAAGGGGAGTAACGGAGAAGCACTGGCATAAGGATTGGGAGAACAAACTAAAAAGTTTCTGGAGATGAAGAGACTTCCACTGACCCATTTCATATGGTCTCGAACAGAGTTGTTAGAATGGTGTGTCATCGTCGTGGTTTGAATGCGTGTGTGTTTGGGGGAACAGAGGGGGCTTCACTTAGGATGAGGGGGTAACAGAAGAGACCACACCCACCCAAATCATCAGGGGCCAAAGCCTGAAAGTAGAGGCATGACAACATAAGGCTAACATTTTACATGCTGGAATGAGGAGCTGGAAAACCAGACCGATCTAATCTAATTCACAAATCACCAAATCTGGATTTATGACCAGAAATGTAGGTCCAGCATTCATATGTGCACTAAGGCAGGAAAGCCCCAATGGTTTGGTATGTTTCCATGGTTGACACAAAGCACAACAGCCAGATTGAGAGAAATAATGACATCAGATGGAAAAAAAGAAACCAGTCTCTCATTCATACGTGTGTGTGTGTGTGTGTGTGTGGATGTCATTAATCAAACAAAAGACAAACATGAGAGGTAATACAGAATTATATAAAAGATTTTAAAACAGCTGCTGCCAAGTGCACAGGAATGATTTTAGTATTTAAAAACCTTAGAAAGTATCTGATTTCTTGAGCAGTTAGTGAACTAAACAGGAACAACTTATTAGTTAGAATTAAGCATTTATATTCCATAAAAAAACTTCTATCTAAAAATCTATAATTTGGAGAATATTAAGCAGATGGACGAGACTAAAACGGGCAAAATATCTGATAACTTGAATTCCCCTTTTATATTTAGATTAAACCACAATGCAAAAGGGAGCATTGTTATTGTTGCTGTGGTTTTATGCGTTAAATTTACATCACATATGCTGTGAATGAAGAAGCTAGAAACCTATGCAGACCATACATGGTAGCTTTAAACCCAAACACCACTACTTTAGGAGCGTGTTCGCTTTTACTAAATCTATGTATATCTAAGTTGATAATGAGATGTGGGCTGTGAGTCGCTTGCGGTTCTGTGCTCTTGTCGAAACCAAACATGATGCCTGCTGGTTTATAAAAGTGTGTATTTGAGCACACGAGAGCTAGCTAGCGACTTATCCTCAAAGCGTTGTTGGTTCCTGTTTGAAAAGCGGCCAATCTCCAAATAAATGAGTAGAATCAAACAGGACAAATATTACACCCAGAGCACAACGGGGGGGCTTTTTGTCGTCGCGTACACGATATTTAGACTACGGGTTTAAACGTGTGCGGTACCGAGAGATCCTGCTGCATGAAACAGAAAAGGCTAAGCTGCTAGCTAGCCAGTAGTTGGGTTTTTGGGATAACTCTTGTATGACTGAACCCCCACCCCCCGCCACAGACAACACAACAACAGCCAGGCAGGCAGGGCGGTGCGGTGCGGTGCGGTGCGGGCTCAGCGCCGACCGCTAAATAACAGCTCACTCGCCGGCTGCAGCCGTTAGAAACAGACACGTAGCGGATTATAAAACGTTGAGAGAGCGGCGACTGGAATCTGCTGGACGAGCGGCTACTTACCTTCAGGTTTTTAGAGTTTTGTAGGTTATTATTTCTTGTCGCACTTCCAATTTTTTTTCTCAGTTTACAAACACTGACAGGAAACGCCACCGGAAGTGCTCTCCGGAGCGAGTGGTGATTGGCCAGACCCCCTGCCACGTGACTCGAGCTCAACGACCCACATTTGGCGGCCATGACTGTGAGGGAGAGAGCGCGGATGATTGAGAGGGAAACGTATCTGCAGCTTCTGATAATCGACTAAGCATTTAAATCATCTCGATTCCAAGCATCTGGATGTGCTGCTTTCCTTCGGGAGGGACAGTAGCTATTTACACTAAGTCTCCTTATTGTAACAAAGCAGCTTTTGTTAACTTGTACTTTTTGAGTATTAGTATTATTTCACCATTAATCACAATCAGAATCATCTTTATTGTCCAAGTATGTGTGCACACAAAAGGAATTAGACGCCCCCATCTCTTTCAATGTACTTTCACAGAAATAGTAATAACGGCAAGGGAATACAAAGATGGACAAATAAAGGAAAAGAATAGACAGGACTGTTATATTCACAAGTAGCAAAATAATAGCTGTATAATGATTATTGTATAGATATATAAAAATCCCTATGACCAACAATAACATAAAAATATTGCTATAAGTGTTCTATCAGTTATAAACTATACAAATTCTGCAAAAAAGAATATATATACTGACACACTGTATATACAACATTTCCCACTCGTCCCATTGGCAGTCTTGCATTTCCTCCTTTGAGCTCCAGTCCGCATAGGACCCTGAGGGTTCTGCGTAGTACCTTAGCTGTTCAGCACTCTTATGGACATCTCAGATGTTGAATGTAGAACTGAAGAAGCCTCTTGGATGAGAGGAATAACGTCTTTAAAAACCTAAAGCAAGATAAACCAAATTTATTCTGATTTTCACTATTCTATATATTAGATTCTCATTGTATTTTGGTGTTTTTCATTTCACATTTAATTAGCATTGTTAGCATATTTTCATTGACTTCTACCCTTTAATTGTGGATTTAATAATGAATAAATTGAAACAAAGGAACTGAAGTTCTTATTTAAAGACTAGCATGGACAAAAAGCGAAATAGAAAAGGAAGCATTCTAAACAGGCAGGGTAACAATTCTCCATGATTTGCAAAAATGATGCAAAAAGTGACATTTTTCAAAACACCTTTAAAATGAAGATCACAAATAAATTAAATGCAAATTAAGTTTTATTTTTAAAATTGACCAAGTTTATTTATATTATTGTGATCCATTGTTCTTGGATTTTAGGGTTCTAGTTTACGTTCTTATGTTATCACAGCTATCTAAAGTAAGAAAATCACACATGAGTGGATACAGAAAGGTTGTTTGTTTGGCAGGCTTTGTGCATAACCTTGAATTCTAGACAGACGATGGGTACCCCCCTGGTAAATTGTATTTATGTTCACAAGCAGTTTCCCAGTCTTTCAATTTCGTCAAGGACGAAGTCCATGTCTTTCTGGGAAACCAGCGGAGAGAGAACAATCATGCGGAAAAAGTTGACCTTGTTCCCCAAAGGTTGGTAGCCCACCATCATCGTGCCTTGTTTCATCATTTGTTCCTTGATGACTGGAGCTACCTATTAGTTTTAAGAACAAAAATACACAGTTAACCGTTGTTAAATACTTTTAAACTACTATTTTGGACAAAGCATGATTAAAAAAACAAATCTCTTTAGTCTTCCCTTATCCGCTGAAACACTAAAACAGAAACTCACTTTTGCCAGTCTGTCCTGGTAATCTGCATGTCCTTCCTTCCCCCTCATACTGGGCGGTATAAACCAGAAGCACACGTTCACAAACTCCGGCTGTTCGTGGAAACAAACACACACAGGTCATAACACATCTGCCAAAAAAGAAACTTTGCATCTTTCTCAGTATGTTTGATTTTTTTCTTCTTTTTTAATTACCTCATGCAAAAGATGAAACCCTTCTCTTTTCTTCATCTGCTCCACCAAATATCTGCAGGAGACATTTTAAATGTTCACTTTCTGTTGGCTTGAATCACAACTCAGCTGAAACTTTTTTGATTTTAATGATTTAGTTCCTGCTGTCTTACATGGCAAACATAAGGAAAATTAATTAGATGCTTAAAGGAGAGTAGTGCAAGTAACTAAACGTGCTATGCAAGATTGACCCAAATGCTCCCTCTCTATATTTTAATCACTAATAAAAGGGTTACATTTTGACATTCAAAAAGAGAAACATATATTTGCAATGCCTTAAAAAGATTATATCATTTTGAATTCACTACGTGTCTTAATGTCCGCTCCACACCTACCTTGCATTCATAAAAGCTTTGTCTACGCGCTCGGCCAAGCCAACGGAGCCGACAGCTTTCCACATCAGCCACAACTTCAGACAGTCAACCTTGCGGCTGCACTGTATCGACTTGTCCCCGACATCCAAGTTCACATCGTAGAATTTGTCTTGCTGGAAGAGGTATGTGGCGTTAGCGCTGTGGCATCTCTTCAACAAGTTCTGAGGACGAGCAGAAATGATTGACCATCAGAAGGTTTTTAAAAAACATGAAAATTAAATTGTGTTAATCAGACAACGTTGCAGCCTCAAACCGTGGTGTCTTGTAGCAGCAAGGCTGAACACTGCAGGCCGGCCACCAGCATCTTATGTGGATTCCAGGCTACTGAATTGGCTCTTGTCACATACAGAAACACAACACATCGTCTGTATCTGCTCAACTGTGTAAGTCTACTCGTGTACAGGCTAAATGTTGCCTTCCTCATAATGAAAAATGCATTCTCAAGCATGCATAATAATACCTGTCAATCCCTTTCATCAGATGTCTGTGTTTCTTGGAGAAGAGCACGCTCCCTCCCCAGGCGGCCTGAAACACAACAAAACAGACACAACTCTGCAGGTTCTTACATTTGAACAAACACAGGATACGTTTGTGAGCAGACATGGATTTGTCTCCGGAGCGTGGCTCACGTCTACGTGCATCCAGAGCTTGTGTTTCTCACAGACGTCAGCTATGCGGTCCAGTGGGTCAAACGCACCCTGCACTGTGGTCCCTGATGTGCAGCTTACAAGGAGGGGCACTGCACCCTGGTGGAAACAAACAGCAAAACAACACAGCGTCTTACACTCGGTCTTTTCTGGTTTCACTGCTCTTAAAATGTTTTATAGTTAAACCTCCTGGGTAATTGATGCTAAAGTAATATATGTGATACTTCTGCTACTTAAAATCAGTGAATTTACCTGAGATTGTGCCAGCTTTATCTTTTCATCCAAGTCCTCTGGAATCATGCAGCCTCTGAAGAGCACACGAGAGCAGAGAACAGTTATCATTTTGGCTGTAAAGAACCCTGAGAATCATAATGACCAGAGATGCAACTACCAATTATCAATCATTATAGATGTCTGAATAATCAACTAAATGTAAAACAGCCCAAAAAATGGTTCAATTTACAATTATATAAAAGAGGAAAGCTGGAAGCTTTTACTAAAGTAATTAATTGATTATTATTTAATTGATGGGCTCATTTATTATCAATAGTTTTAGCTCTTATTATGAAAAGATACATTACCCATCATCCACTTTCACCATGACGACATTGTCCGTCCCAATACCCAGAAAAGCCGCCCCTTTCTTCACGGAGTAATGGCTCTGCAAACAATCATTTACGTAAAGACAACATGAACTACAGTGATCATTGTTACACAACTCTGATTCACCATCAACCCCTCAGACATGTGGCGCATGAGAGCCCTGACCTGCGTAGACGTGAAGACGGCGAGTCTCGGCAGACCCCACAGCCCCTGGCTTTTGACCTCTGGGAAGAGGCTGTAGCGAGCGAGGTTCATGGCGTACATGTTAGAGGCAGAACCTCCGGGGCAAAAGAGACCGTCGCCTTCCGTCCAGCCGATCTGCTGCCGCAGTCCTCTGAGACCTCGGTCTCCATCAGCACAAACACGGGGGCCACCTCATAGGTGAAGCTGCAAAATGTGAGAGATTTTAAAGTTGTGCTTTGTACTATTGCGTTATATTCCACACAAACATTGCCATGCTTGCTTAACACCATTTACTCAGCGTTCAGTTTAATTTCAATGTTTAGTTCCATATAACTCCAAATAACAGCTACGTTTCCTTTGATACTTGCACTACATTTTAATACTTGATCACTTTTATTCAACTAATGCAGGACGTTTGACAGACTGCTGTTGATCACTCATTCACTTCACTTCACCTGCTCTCTGATAACCCCTTTTCCTGTGAGTTTCACCACTCCACCTGCTCCTCCCACTCACTCACCTGATTCCTGTCATTACAGAAATAAACACACACACACTGGCCCACTTCCACTTGTCCTCCAGCCCAGATTGTCTTGTATTTACCTGCCTGGTTTTCCAGGCCTGATACTTTACCCACCCCTTGCCTCCGTTTGCCTCCCTGGTTTTGCTTTGCTTGTTTTTTTTGGATTAACGATTTATGGACATGCTTTTAATTTGCTGTGTTGCGTTGTGCTTGTGGTTTTCTGCCTGTTCTGTGCCGGCCAGCGTTACAGATTCTTGCTCCTTTTACTCCCTTCCTCCACTGTTTATTAGTCACATTACCTTATTTATTGCATTGATTAAATCACTTTTGCAAACGTATGCATCCACCGTCCTGTGTAATGATGTGGTTATACACTTTAGTTATACATTAGTTCTTACAGGTTAGTGTTGAGAGCCTCCGTGAGGAATCGGCCAGCCAGGGCATGGTAGTCCACTCCTGCAAACTGCTGATTAAAGAAACGCGGGTGACCTGAAAGAAATTCCCAAAGTCTCATCGTGACAGAAAAAGGTGTCCCGTCTACTATTTAAATGTGTCAGCTGTCTCTGGCAGTACGCCTACTTGTCTTGACGCTGTACTTGGCGACATCTTTCACTCTTTGCAGGAGCCGGTGTTGTGGCTCCCCCGTGGCCCTCAACTCCAGATCTAGCAGCAGAGCCAGCTCCTCTGGCTTTTCCCACTCACAAACCTGCAAGAACGACACATGGATGGATGAGTTTTGATCAGAGCCCTCGCCGTAATCTGACACGATTGTGGTTTCAAGGCTTCCTGAGACCTTCTGCTTGACGTCTGTGCCCTTGCGGAGCACCTCCTCCATGATGATCTTGTAGGCATCATCTAAGAAACGTTGGCCCTCTGAATGGTCAACAAGAGGCTGGTTCAGTTCACAGAGATCAGCTGGCTCCTGCTCCTCTGCTGCTATGAGAACAGTTAGACATTTACAGTCAAGTCAAACTTTATTTATACACAGAGGTGTACAAATACTTAATTACCGTACTTAAGTACAATTCTAAGTACTTTACTTGATTTTTACTTTTACTCCCTACATTTTAAAACAAATATCTGTAGCCAATGTTGTACTCATTTTGAAACCAGGCTTGTTACTTTATTTTTCATAAATTTAAGTGGAAATTATTATATTATCGATTATTTATTAAAAATGATTTAAGATAATTAAAAAAAAAATCCAGCTAGTGGAAAGTCCTTCATAGGAATACTTTGATTACATTTCAGAGCCTGTACTTTCACTTGGGTAAAGAAGTTGCATCACTACTTTTGAACACAAGTATCTGTACTTCTACTTGAGTATTGCATGTCTGTACTTTCCCCCACCTCTATTTCTAGGCTACAACACATACTTACATGAGACCGGGAACATGTTTGCCAGATCCTTTATGATAAACGGTAGCCTGGGATGAGAAGCAACAATGTCGGATTTACTTGAGGAGGAGTGAGAGGGGACTCAAATAAACCAGCACACAAAATGCCAACCGTCAAGACAAGTCACGTGTTCCGAACAGATCCATTTTAATTGGACACATAAAGCAGCAAACTCAATACATAAGGTGTCGCGTTTGAGCGCGCGTGCTCTTCCGAGCGGCGCTGCAGCGTAGAGAATCCAGCGCGTGCGCGTTCAGCTCAGCTGCTCGGAAGAGGTTCAGTCCTGGAACTGTGGACTCCGATCTTTGTCCACGCAACGCGATTAAAACACGTACGACTAACAAGACGGTTTTATGCATAAGATTCTATTGTGTGAAACGCACGTTTACTGAACCTGCGTCTTCGCGCTGCTGACGTCGGAGGAGCAGAAAGAAAAGGGGACGGAGCCGCAAAGGTCAACGCTGAGGAGGCTGCAGGCTGCAGAAAATGGCTGAAAGGTTGAGGCTCAGTGGGAGTGTGAGGCAGTCGACCTTTGTCCCACTTAATTACTCTCCTCTTCAACCACTGCTGGGAACACTGGAGAGATTATACAGTTACATCAGATTCGTTATTGTGCATTATCATGAAGCGATTCTGCACCTGTTTATAATCTTCTATTCAAGAGGATCAGATATATCATTTGACAGAGAAGAAAACTCAATGGCAGCAACTGTGATGTGAACGTATTCAGTGTAGTTGTGGAACAACACAGTTGTGTGAAGACATCAACAGAAACCAGGATGTAAGGTGTTATCTAGAAACCAAGATATGTAGACCGACAGGGATCATGTGAGTATAACCGTGGTTGTTCTCCTGTAAACTGGACATTTATCAAATGATGCAGAGCAACACATTAAAAAGATGTATTTACTTTACTTTGTGTATTTACATTAAAATAAAATGAGCACAGCTCATTTAATTTCCCAATTTGTCCTTGAGTGGAAGAGAATACAGACACTATGAACAGAACATTAAAAAACACTTCTTTTAAAGAAATATAATTAAAATATATATTATTGTTATTATACACACACCCCCCAAAACCCTGTTACATGTACAGAACCGACCGACATAGTGATATTACAGTATCACTAATCAGGATGGAAAAAATTCTATACATGAAGAAATAGACAAAAGTGGCACTTAATGGCACTGTGGAGTATTTCCATAAAGTACGACGGTCTTCAAGTGTTTTTTTTACTGATATGCAATCAGTCTATATGATAAGAGACAAACCCATTCTTGTTAAACAGCAGGTACCAGGCAGCTGCTCAGGCCTTAGTCAGCCTCCAACAGGAAGTCGATGCTTTCCGCTGGCAGCGCCCAGTCGCCCTGACTGAGCAGCATGTGCAGGTGAGCAGCGGTGGCTTTCCCCCTCTGGCAGTTTCTCCAGTAGCGCAGCATGGCGAACACTCGCTCCACGTGGAGGGAGTGGTCCTCCTCAAACTGTTCCAGTTTCACAGAGGGGACGTCCAGAGCCAGTCTGCCGATCTCCCTCCAGGATCTGCCAATAACACGAGCCACAGTCATCAGCTGCTTCTCCGTAACGAACCCAGAGCCTGTGTGAAGAGAGGCAGCAGATAAAGTAGGGGAAGACCTCCACAATGTGTATAAGGGAACAACAGGTCTGGATGTGGTGTGACCCACCTGTGTTGCAGATCTGTTTGGATGGAACGGTCTCTTGGAAGTCAGGAGTCCTTTCTCTCTTTCTCGATGTTTCGCTTATCCCTTGTAAAGACAAGACTGTTATATTTAACATCCTTCGGATGAAACCGGTGACATTACTGAGCAGACGTCCTCCTACCTGAAGACTGCATGTTCACTTGCGGATCCTTAATGAAGCGAAGCAGTGGGAAGGTTTCCTGCAGGGCCTGGTCCTTCAGCAGTCCCAGCAGGCCCCGTGCTGCGTCAGGACCTCTCTGGATGATGTGATCCAGCAGGTCTGTCACCTTCTCACTAGGCACACGGCAAGATTTCACCCGCTGGTAGCCGTGAACAGACAGCAGACACCGAGAGTCTGCATGCTGCAGGACAAAGTCGGCATCCGCACTTAGAATTTCTATCAGCTTGGCCTTCTGTCTCCTGAGCAGCTGGGTCTCTGCACCTGGTTCCTCAGCCATGACCGAACGTCACTAAAGTAAGAAAATACAGCGATGATGGATTACTTTAAAGCAAGCACGGATCAAATCTAAAATATTTGGAAAAGGAAGAATCTGAATCCATTATGCCAATCCAACACAACTCAGTTATTTTAAATTCTGATGAGCAATATTTGCCCATTAATGTCAATTTCCCCTGATTATGAGATGCACACTATGTGAATCTTGGGCTATCATGGCTTACATCTGATTAGAGGTTATTATGACCCAGTTTATAATACAGCTGATGGGGTTGAAAGATTTTGCAAATTACAGTAAATGTGGCTTAAATATGTAGATGTCTATTAACACAATCACTGAGTGTTCGTGAAAGTACTTCATGAAGAATGTCTTAAAAATAAATAATATATTATTATCTATTAAAGTGAAAGTAAAGAATGTTTATCTATAAGGAGAATTCAAATATACACAATACAATATTCTAAGAAAAACACTTTATTTAAAACATTTTTTTTTATTTAGCAAAATGTTGGTTCAATTCCGAAACTACATGAAAGCAGCATGTATGTGTCAACAGCAGTCCAACACTGTATATCTGTCTAGACTTCCTGGTTTCCTGTCGACTGATCTGCGTTCAGCTCCAGATGCGCTTCCCACTCGCCACGCTGTTACACTAATCACGGCTTTATGTAACAAAAACAAATCTATCCCCATAAGACTCTTACCATGTTGTAACAGCTGCTGTATAGAATGAAATACGATTAAACACAGCAGGATTTTGCAGACAGACGGGAGGCAGTTGCTCTGTGTTTACATGATGTGGATCACATCCGTCTCCGACTCCCGCCGCTTGTTTTCTTCTTTGTCTTTTTTCCTGCAGCCGTTCATAACAATGCAGCTGTGTTACCGCCAGCATTTCATTCCTGCGTGCTTCCATCCCGTGGATGGATGACTTCACTGCAGTAAACCGCCGTTAGTGTGAGGATTTGGTGCCACCTGGTGGAATTGGCTAGACATTACACTCTGTAGTGAGAGTAGCGCGCCAATATATTTTATTTCAGGATAAATAAAATAATGTTTAAATAGAGCAGAACAGATGAGTGTTTCGTTCATCAGCGATTAATAACCATTTGAATAGAACAAATGAGGAAATAAAATAAGATAAAACAGCTTTACACAATATATGCAAAAGAAAAATAAGTCTATCTATGATTTGTGAACTAAATATACAGTGTAAGGATAAAGGTATGTGTACTATATGTAATATACAAAATCCATACAGTAATAAGACAATATATGAAGTACAATAATACGGCAGTATAGCAGATAATATGCTATACTGTAGTATGGTAGCTATAAAATGATGTTACATAGTGATACAAGTATTGTAATGCAATGTAAAATTAAAGTTATAGCTATGTTACTACTCTTGAAGCAATAACAACACTGCTGAAATCCTGAATTCCTGATCGAGGAGGCAAACTGTTGTTAGACAACAACAACACTCAAACATTAATGCTGACCTCCAGAAACGTGGACATGGAACGCTGTGAACACAGGGATAAATATTAGATTTATTTGTTGACCATAAAAGATTCGCATTATGAACACCAAAACAAAGGAGAGATAGTACACCTGAATGTGGTGCATCATAACCTCCCAAAGCCTCTGACTGTAACTGGACAACAATCATCAGCCGCCACTGTCCCTCGTCTGCTTTGCCTGTTTACTCAGCTTCGGCTGTGGGGAATGACGAATCAATATCTTATTCCTGGACAGATATTTGCTTTGTGTGAGTGGAAAAGCCTCCCGAGCCCATTTCATCCACACACAGTATACACTCTGAGTCACTGTGTGTATTAGCTGTCTGAATAAATCCACTTTTCTCTCTGCCTACAGTGGGTGGAAAGAGTGAAGAGAACCATCATTTATTCTCATTGTTTATCCGTACCACCCAGGTGAGACTGCTGTGTAAGAGAGGAGCGCGCAATTCATCTACCTTTATGTACTTCTAACGACTTTATTATGCTGTAAATTTGCATTATGTTCAGCCCTGATCTTGAGAAGATACATTGCGGAGGCTTACGCTGAGCAGAAAGGCAGTGATCTACTGATCTGAGGAAAATATACGCATGCTGACACACTGGTGAGCTTTCGACTCCAAATGCTGTACAATGTGAAATGTGCACTTAGTCATTAAATCACTGCAGCACAATTGGAGCACATTCTGCACACAGGGATATGAAAACGTCCTCACTCTGCCGCTGATCGAGCGCAATACCACTCACACACCCTTGTGCTTTTTTTTTTCAGGCCCCATCGCACTCTCTGTCAAGTGGTAAACTCCATTTGTATGTGCGTGCTAGTGGTGGATGGTATAATAGGCTGGACACAGTGCTGAGGGAGAATAATGCTGTTTCCTTATGAGTGGCTCCGGCTCCATTCTACAGACCTCTGCACCTGGAAAATTGGGATTTTTGCGGATGTGTGTTTATTAATGCATGTATACAATTCAAGAGTGAGCCAGCACAGCACCTTCCACGCCTAAACAGACAGATGTGATTTAAATGGAATGTATCAGCTAAGGGACGTCGCCCTTACTGATGGCGATGGAGTCGGTTTGTGTATCAGACACTACTTTACTGGAGTATGGGCTTTTATATGTGTACAAAACATAAATGGAGCTCTTATACAAGAAAAGCGGTGGTAAGAACGCTCTCTTCTGAATAATCATCCACTTCACAAGTAGCTTCAGATGCAACTCCTTTGTTACATTTTCCTTGAAATGCAGAGTTGAGCCCACAGTCGGAGCGATTCGGCATAAAAGCTCTCTCAGAGCTGTGTGGTTTTATGCAACGAAACAGGTTCCATTTTTTAATATATATATATATATATATATATATATATATATTATATATATATATATATATATATATATATATATATAATATATATATATATATATATATATTATATATATATATATATATATATATATATATATATATATAAATAGACTCTCAGCTGAATGTGTGGTCCGTATTTGCTGTCTCCGACTGTAGGCGTGAACCCTCGGCTCGCAGGGTCAATGGAGCAGCAGCGTGGGGACAGCCATGCATCTGAGTGACTCGGACACATCTGTTTGTTTAAGATGCATTATATATGAAACACCAGAGTGAAAGGAGGAAAGAGCATGGAAACAGGGCAGCAGAACAGAGGGACGGAGGGAGAGGCAGACACTGCCAGGGGACAGATACTGGGAGGGCAGTAGAGAGGACACACTGTATAGTAGGTGGAAAGCTTCAGTTTCCTGCAAAATATAAGAAGGAAATAATAAGAGCAACGTACAGAAAGGTAGGTTGAAAGAGATGTCCGTAAGGTTCAGAGCGCCATGTGAGATGATATGATCCTTACTTCAAGAGAAAAGACAGTTATAATGTGGTATAAAGGCCGGATGTCCAGCCATTATCATTCAGCGTGTCATGTACATTCTCCCACATTCAATATACATGAAGCTGTTGTTCATTATGGGAAGAAGACAGTTTGCGGAGGACTTATGGGTAGAGCCTGCAATGTAATTGATGGGTCCATTAAAGCTGATAGAAGTGTAAATAATTTAACGGTGTGTGTGTGTGTGTGTGTGTGTGTGTGTGTGTGTGCTCCTCAGCATCCTTACTTTAGAGAGGAAGCTGAAAAATGGCAAACATAAAGGCATTTTCCTTCCTTTAAGACTAACGATTGGAAAAGACAGTGAGTCTGAGTGACAGACACATTCTCAGAGACTAAAGAGGAGCTGCTGGAGAAGATGGATGTATACAGGAGGAGTGTGTGTGTGTGTGTGTGTATGTGCCAGAGAGAGACTGTGAGATCATCACGGTTGAAGTCATTGGACTCAGCGAGAGGAAGGCGTCAGCTGATGTCAGCATGTCATACCTGCTGTAATTAAATGGAGTCACCAGTCTGTGTTGTGTTGGGACTCTTCCAGGATTCGTCAACCATTCAGATCTGCACAGGAAACTGGCGTCGTCACACCAAATGCACCCGCCCCTAGAGGGAGCTCTTACCATTCTAAAGCATCATTTGATGGAGCCGGCTCCCTCACTCAGCTCCCTGTTGAAGCAGACCTTTTTGGATCATTTCAGCCATGAAGCTTAGACCTGCCTCACCCCCACAGCATCTCTGGTTTTGGACATGAGACAACACATTTAAATATGTCATAATATGCCCTGAGCTACCGGAAAATAAACCCAGCTGCATGAACCCACATGGTGCTGGCTTTGGAGTTTGGTCTGGACTGTGCTAAGTCCTCGGTTTCCTCAGGAATCAGGAAGTGTAGAGTGTTTTCCGATGACATCACACCTGACATCTTCTATTGCCTTTAGGCTCCTTGTGGATTTGAAGCAATATGAACAACAACACTCTGCTGTTTTAAACAGGACTTCTAATCAAACCAATGGGCATGGTTCTTAGAGATAAACCAGATATACATCCTTACATCCTCATTACGTCACACAAACGTGTGATTCTGTATTGTGAATGGTTGTGTTGCATGCCTGATGTTCGTTTATCTGTGAGAAGGAAACATTTCCAAGTTGTGCCTTCTATGTTTAAACTATTTGATATGATCTAGAGTTTTTTTTTAACATTTTCAGGCCTAGGACCCCTTGGCTGATAGTGGAGCTATTTAAAACTGTGTTCCTTATTAAAGTGGGCCAATATTAACATGTAGTGCAGCCAATAGTGGCAGGTATAACAGTACGTTGTAATGATGTATGTATACAATGCTAAGCCATTAAAATAATAATTGAGATATTCATGTTTTAATTCTATTTTGGATTTGGATTTCTACATCACAATTTTACTGCATAATATTAAACAAACAGGAATATTTGTATTTGCTTAATATAGGTTGTTTTCATGTTAAGGTGTATTTTTGGACACATTAACATTTTGTAAGAATAAAACATTTGGGATCAAATCATTTCAGGGACCCACTCTGGTAACTCTGCGGACCTCTTAGGGGTCCCGGACCACCTGTTGAAGATCTCTGAACTAATGTGCATTCTTCATAGCAGAGAGCATGTGTCACACCAACGTTTCAATGTACGAGTGTTTCGTTGATCACTGTAGAGAGAGAGGTCTGCAGTACTGTACTGCACACAGTCATATAATGCCGTGCCCCTATTTCAAGCTCTATAGTCGTGAAAATATGACAAAATACTAAAGTGGTGGAGGTTTTATTATCCATACATATACATATATACACACAGACATGTTCATGTACACTCCACACATAAAGCTCTCATCTACATACACATACTTATTGGATTTGGAAATATATTTTGGACTCCAATAAAAAAAAGTTCACAAAAGTATTCATTCTATTTGTAGATTTAATGTTCTCATAAAGACGATGTTCCCAAACAAAGACAATAGAAAGGAATTATGACTGAACCAACTGCTTGCATCGCCTTCAGCTTTCCTCTTGTTCCATCAAGTGAATATACTGATACTTCTCGAGGACTTCAATTATCCCCAGTGTTCCCCATCAACTGTAACCCTGCGAACGCCATTGATCTGATCGATATAGGAAAAGCAGCGCTGTTTGTGATCAAGTCAAATCCCATGCTGTTACTTTCTTTGGCGTCGTAAAAACGATACGACCAAGCAAATTGTCTCTCATTCTTTCCAGTCAGCTCCCACGACCATTACCTGCAGACATTCATTCTTGCTGCACTCACCACATCCTAATAACCCTATTAGTGCTGGAAACAGCTCATTCTGACTGGGTTAAAGAAGTCTGCTGGATGCCTCCTTGTTGTGCTTCTGCCTTCTGCTTCATAACAAGCCATTGAAGCTCTGAGAGACAGCGGAGATGACTTCCAGTGATTTACGTATGTGTGAGTGTTTACGCGTTACATCCAAGGCTTCCAGGTGGCGTCTCTGTCTCTGTAATTTTAAGTGTTTATGACAGCCGTCACTCTCTCCTGCTGTGTTTTCACGGCATATTGGTGCAAACGTGTGTATTTGTGCCTGTGTGTGTGTGTGTGTGTGTGTGTGTAATAAATGGTGGTAGTCAGATATGGCAGTGACTCACATTTGAGTGTTGCATCATAGTCAACATCCCCAGTGGGAGGAAGTCTCCTTACCGAGTCAATAGGGGGAGAGAAAAAAAGCATTGCTTGGAAGAAAAAGAGAGCTGTAAGATAATATTTCAAATCAGTATTTTATTCATCATTGTCCATCCATCCATCCATCCATTTTCTACCGCTTATCCTGTATTTAGGGTCGTGGGGGGATCATTGTCTCTATATGTATTTCTAATGAATATTGCTTTTTGACAAAGGATGCCTGTGAAGTAGCTTTGGTTCTTTAAAGCAACTCTTCTTGGGTTACTTTCACTTATTCGAATGGTAAGGAAGTTATCTACAGTTATACATAAAGAATAAATCCATGACTAAGGAAAGTAGTTCAGCAGTGATGTGTCATGTGTGAAAGATGCAACATGTCAGACTGACTGGACTGTAGCCACGGTGAGTGTGTTTTCTTAACGTAGAGCTGGAACAAGCAGGATGGTTCCCTGCTTGGATATGTTTAAGAAACACAGTAAACAAATAATGACTAAATTCTACTTTCTACTTTGGCAGTGTCGATGTCTCTGGCATGTGAGTGTGAGTTTCCCTCTACCACAGATATCTCACTGAAAGACTGTATCCCTGCCGGCTGCTAGAGCCAGAGCAAATGCTATAGCCGGACAATCGCTTAGTGTCTGGCTGTGCAGCCCACAGATTGCACTATTCCTCCACTGGCCGCGGAAATGGGGTATTATGCAATCAATGAGTGGCCTACCTCAAGTCATTAAGATGCCCTCACTCAGCAAAACTGGCACATCTGCAAGAGCTGATCAGCCGCGGCCCTGTGGTTGGTGGAGGGATGATAACTGCAGGCTAATTAAAAAGCCATTCATTGGAGTGAAAGGCCAATTAAAGGCCTAATATTTGATAAGGCTCTCAGTTCACTCAGCAGCAGGCCCACCTGGGAAGTATTTATTAAATGTTAATGGAGACTGTAATTAATATCCAGGGCGGATTAATGTGCAACTGAATATCATTCATATTCACGGGGAGGGGGGAGGGGGGGGGGGGGGGGAGTATAAATGAGAGACAGACAGGGAACTCAGCATTTTGCTCTGGTATGTTGAAGTGAACATGAGGCCGTTGTGCAGGTTTGTCATCAATCCAGAGCACTGCTGCCCTGGAGCATGAGGAGTCCTTCTTCAAAACCTAAAGGAGAAAGATAACAGAAATATACAGATTCCGTGGCGCAGTTCATATTTTCTAAATTCCAGTCGGATAATTGGGGTCTTGTGTCTCTGTGTATTGATATTCACACTGATGCGGCAGGAGAATAGAGTGCATTTGTGTTTTTGAGCTTATATGTATGTGTGTATTTTCTGAATTCAAAGTATTCTGCATTATATTTTTTACTGAATACTGAGCATGCGACAACTAGAGCAGGAACTATAATGCAACCATGTTATAGCAAACATGCTAAAATCATGCTTTGTCATGAAGGCTTATATGCAGAGCACATTTCATACACAAAGTCAAAGTGCTATACATAAAGCATATATTTGACAATTCATGCATTAATATATTTTTTTAAAAACTGTAGAAATACAATAGATTTAAAAGAGTCAGGATTATATCTTCAAAAACATTGTGAAATTACTTCTGGAAAGGTTGTTTTAACCTTCTATTAATCAAATAAAAAATTAAGAAAGGGTTTAATTCAATGTATCTGTAAGCCCCTAAGTTTTCAGAACTGAACTCACATTGCACATACTATAACAATAATGAAGCATGTCGGACTAGTAGAAGTATTTGGACTCAGCCCATGTGTGGCCCTCTGCTGCTATAAGTCCCTGCCTGCTTGTGTTCTGTTAGAGTGGCTGTTCTTGCTTCTGTCCCTCAGACGCTGGCCTCTATAAAGTGTGCGGTCACTGAGAAGCACCGGGCTTGAGAGGGACACTCACTGTGTTCCTCGGCCTCTCCACAACAGAGGACAGGCCAGGTTGAACTAGATAACAAAATGATTTCCCCCTAGAACCGGCCTCTCGCTCCTATTTCCTCTCACAAATAGCATAGTTAGTCTGACGGCGATGATGGGTTTTCTTCCCTTTGCCGTCCCGTTGTGGTGAGCTGTTGGTTTCCCTTTTGACCTTGTTTACATCCCTTCCACAAGCCATTAGGAACTGTGTAGTGTGTCTTCATTACAGGTGGCTGCTCTATTAGCTAAGACTAATAGACATGGTCGCAGAGGAAAGGATATGCCAATAGCACTAAATATGCTAAAGGTAACGATCCATTGGATTGGTGGCGGGATTAAGGTTACGACTAAAGGTTGAGGTTACAGAGATACAATCTAACACTGATGCATAGGGAAAGACATTGGTGGTTAGTGACTCCTATCGACAGCCAAGTGTCGCGGTGTCATTTTCCGCTTTTCACCAAAGGCAAAAAGGAGGTTAGCCTATGATGCGGTGACCGCATCGCTCTCTAATCCGGCTGTTCATTTATTACGATTTTGATGTTGCACATACGAGTGAGTACCTCCACGTGTGTGTTGTTTTCCGTCTGCATCTTATGCCAGACGAAGCTGGCAGGATACACTGTGTGGGGCGAGAACTGACATCAACACTATGAATAATACACATGCCTCTACCTGTGTTATTTAAATGCTTCATCAATAATAAAGATGCACCGGTGCACCTTCATATTAGTTGCACACGGTGATCAGTGTGTGTGTGCGTGTGTGTGTGTATTTATTTACAGAAAAACTGATTAAAACCAGTCTGCGACACCAGATCCAGGCTGCATATCCCACACAACATTCTCCTCCCCTTCCGCTTCCTGTGATGTCTATTTGGCGAGGGCATCGCCGCCGCATCCTGCCGCCGTAGACAACTGTGATTGGTTTGAAGAAATACAAATGAGCCAGAGCATTTTTTCCCCCCTATGCAGGAATAATAATGTTAACCTTTCTTTAGTGCTGACGCAGCACTGTGCAGGTCTGGCTATGCGACATTATTACAAAAATGAAAAAAATGACATTGTTTGATAGATAAATAACTAAATTAGAAGGCAATTAGCTGTTTTATTGCCTTTTATCAATCCTTCAAATGTCATTCTGTTTACTGCAAGTCTGCAAACAACAGACTCAGCAGCAAACCAGGCGGACTATTATATGCCTCCATGTGAGGAGGGTCCCCATAGTAAATAATGATTGTTTCAATAATACATCTATGTGTGTGAGTGTGTGTGTGTGTGTGTGTGAGAGAGAGAGAGAGAGGTTTATTGGTCAATAAAATACAGGCCTGAGCCTGAATGTAAATGTGTGGTTTCTGTGGTCAGTTAGTTGTATGTGCATGAGTGTGTGTAGCAGTCTTAAGACGACAATATCCAGTAAATCAGTCGGACGCCGCAGATAAAGTACTGTGTTGAAACTCCACCGTAGTGGAGCTGCAGGGCTGAGAGGGATGGGTGGGGGTGGGACGCTATAACGTAAGAAAAGGAGGGAGGCTGAATGAGAGGAAATCATCAGGAAACGGCTGTTGAACGGCGCTCAGATCAATACTAATAACCACACACAGAGAATGACTTCCTCTCATCCCTAATAACTCACACAGACGAGGAGGAGGAGGAGGAGAGATGGGAGGAGGAGGAGGGGGAGAAACGAGAATATGGAGGCCGTTAAAGGAGAGAGGGAAGAAAGGAAAAATGAGCGTGGAGTTCAAATTTGTCTGTTTTGCAATCTCTGTTGGTCTCGGGCTTTCTCGTTCTCGTCCCTTCTGTTTAATAAGAAGGCAGGGTGAACAGACGGCCATGTTGGAGGTGCCACTTTATCACCGTGGAAACGCTGTGCCACCCATCTCTTCCTCCAGCAGCCCTCACCAAGCTCGAAAGAGCTGCAGTCATATTGGGAGGATGTGTGTGTGTGTGTGTGTGTACGTGGAATTAGATTTTTCTAAAAGCATCTCTCAATAAGAGGCTGCTGAATGTGTTTGCCCTAATGGCCTGCCATTTTATATTTCTTTAATGAAGTTACAGAAGAAGAGAAAATGGTCAACCCCGCCGTGCTCCTCTCAGCGCCCGCACACGCACGCCATGCTCCATTTCCTTTCTAAGCTGAAGTGCAGATATTCACCTCGGCTAATTCTGTGTGCCAGAGAGAAACTGAAGCTGCATAATGCTTCCCTCCTCACACCTCGGCTTCCTGTGTGTGTGTGTGTGTGTGTCAACCCGAACTTACCAACGCTGTATCAAAGCATAATAATGTGATCCCAGCTTACTTTAGAGTGACAATCCCATTTCACCCGGGCTTCACAGCTTTTGGGGGGAATTTCAACACCTTGCTCAAACTCAAACATATCCACACTCCGTTGAGTTGAAGCGTCCCCACGAGAGTGTGCTTACGAGAGATAGAGAGGCAGAATAAAGCGTGGGTTTGTCTGATGTCAGATGAGAAAAACTATATACACACACGCACATATTTTAACGTTGCACATTGCCCGACAAGTGGAACAAGTAATCCAGTTTCTTCTTTTTGGTGCCAAATATGAGAAGCAAAGGCAGCAGCTGTGTCCGAAGCACATTCCTACATCGGGATGCTGCCTGGTTGTTTGAGGAACCTCTTCAGATCATTTTCAACGCAGTGTGTGTGTGTGTGTGTGTGTGTGTGTGGCGGCTCAGTGTCTGTCGCTACATGTCGTTTCATGGTGGTACTCCAGTGCAGATGGTCCCCCCTAAAGCCCCTGCCAGGAGTTTGCTGCCCACAGCCTCCACTATGACATATTGCCTGTAATATTTTTCATGCATTACTTTTGTAGGTAATGACCCTGGGGTGTGGGAAATAAATTATATGAATCTTCACTTAAAACACTTAAAAAGCAATATGTTGCAATTAATTCAAGTGGTGGTTGTAGTGGTGTCTGTTCTGTAATCTGTTCAAGGAGAGCCTTGTACTCATCAACTAAACCGAAATGTGAAAGAAAAGGTTGGATGCTTTGAGGAATTCTGACCAAACTGGACCTCCCATTGTTTGCAGTATCTTTATTTGAAACACAATATCTGTATGGCGACTATCGAACCACTTATTTAGTCACCGAGAGGCTAGATCGTGAAAATATGTTTTTGCCAGACGCGCTGCTTGTTCAAAGAATCACTTAAAAACGGGTACTGCGTTTTGTTGGTTTTATTAGAGATAAGTTAAAAACGTTCCATAGTAGCATAGTCCTAAAGTGATCTGTGCTAAAGTGCGTTAAATGTTAATTGTGCGGTCAGCAAAGTTGGACTTCCCCCGTCCACCCCCTCTCATCTCAAACATTTCATTCAAGCCCAACCCGCGTGTGAACAGCTGACTTTTACCACTGATCCTGACTGACGTAGCCCCAACACCACGTGACCTGTCAGTCTGCCTATACCTGTCACCAACAATATCATTTGCAACAAAAAAAAGATGTGTTTAGGCATCCCAGTTGTACTTTTAGTTATCAACTAAACAGTTTCCCTGCACAGAAAGAGGACAGTTCACAAGTTCACACAACTGAACTGTGACTCAGGAAAGTTGTAATAAGGTTCACTTCTTCCAGGTAGGTAATTAAGAATTGAATGATAATGGTGCATATGACAAATCCCTGTTGACTTCATGAACATTTCACCGACACACATTTTGTTGTCATCAGAGCCTCTAAGATGTGTGCTGATCAATAGTCTACCCTTACCTCCTGAATATGGATTTTTCTCTAGGGCTATCTTCAGATGGTGCTACAGCTTATCAAAAAACAATGATACATATCACCATCGACCCATCCTAATCAATTATTTAATCCTAAAACCTAGGCATACCTGCATATTTTACGGGCACCTAATGGCCGTACTATTTCTGCCATTTCTGTCCCTCCATCTCTCTCTGGGATATCGACTGAGCTAAGATATAGCTGCTATTGAGTAGACAACGTCTGGCCAAAATATTATTGACATGAACAGTAAGTATTCATCAAAATGAATCCCACTGCTGATAAAAAAAAGTCTTCCATGGATCGCCATACATGTTTACGGAAAAATATAATCAATGAAGATGATGTGAGGAGAAAATGAGATGTTTCTCTATGCAGACGGTTAAGAGTGGAGGTGTCAAAATAATTAAAATAGAGTGTTAGTTGTTGTTTAATTTGTGGTCACACAAGTCAATATCACAGTAAAAGCAGCACTGCTGGCAGTCCAGCTGGTTCTGCTTGTTTTACATCAAACACACTGAGGGGATACAACATACAACACCCTATTCCCTTCATTGTCAATTAAAGTCGGACTCTAAATGTTTGGGGTGAATGTGGCTAGCATTAATAGAGTTTAAAAATTAAAACTATAGCCTATATTGTCCATTAACATCAGCCATTTGATAAGAATCTCTTTCATTTGTAGGACGATGTTCTGTAGGA
Organism: Chelidonichthys spinosus; assembly: GCA_029853015.1. Lineage (NCBI taxonomy): Eukaryota > Metazoa > Chordata > Actinopteri > Perciformes > Triglidae > Chelidonichthys > Chelidonichthys spinosus. The sequence continues at coordinate 16,793,780 of CM056829.1, forward strand.
ATGTTTTCTTGCTGATATCAGTCCAACAGCAACTGATGGAGTAAAAACACAGATTGATCTCAGGGTTCGATGAGGTTTGTTTTCAATATACCAGCACTAAAAAATACATGTTAAAAGAGGAGCAGTTATCGGTTTTTGCTGGGTTGGGCCGCAGTTTATAGCCTTTATAGTTGAGATGATGGCTGTCGCAACAGCTTTGTAATGTCCTGTATAGTCAGGACATACATTCTCTTCTCCCTGTAAGCAGCTGCACCTCCATCACCAATCCGTCAAGCTCCTGGCGTTTGTGGATGACACCGCCCTCATTGAGCTGATCTCTGGTGGAGATGAGACTCCCTACAGGTGGAAGATTGACCACCCGGTGATTTGGTGCAGTTAAAAAACAACTGGCAATGCTCTAAAAATAGAGATTGTGGATATCAGAAGGAACACAGCTCCATCCTTCCCCACCCTGTGTGACTCCCAGTGTGGAGTCCATCCGCTTCCACAATAATCAGCCAGGACTTCAAGTGGGAGCAGAACATCAGCTGCATCACCAAGAAGGCACAGCAAAGGATGTACTTCCTGAAACGACGGTGCACATCTACACCTCCACCATTGAGTCCATCCTCATCTCCTCCATCACCAGCACTGCAAGTATCACCCACTGTGCCGAGAAGGCAATCGGCTGCAACCTGCCGTCCCTTCAGGACGGGAGGAGGTGGCCACCCCTCTCACCCGTAAGCAGGGCCGGACTGGGAGACTTTTTCAGGCCAGGAGTCAGTCATGTAACCAGGCCACCCTGGCCTTGCCCACACGCGCACGTTCACGCCCACACCTACATGCATTGGCACGCATGTACACGCACATGCACGCACGCACGAACACACACATACACACACACACACACACACACACACACACACACACACACACACACACACACTGCATTCCAAATAGAAGTTCAAATATGGGACCTATGTACAAACTAAGTTAGGAATATACAGTAACTTTTGTGTTTGGGGCCGGGCTGGTAAAATACAGTAACACAACAATCCTCAGCAAAATCCACTAACACACTTACTAGAAGAGAATGAAGGTTTAACGCAGTGCCAAGGTTACTTAAACATCATATCATGTGGAATGTCAACTGCCTCTTTGGCATAATTTTTATGTGTAGCCTACAATATAACCTAATAAACAAAGACAACAAAGTCCAAATCAAACAATTAATTAGCTGTGAGGGGACAGCCTTTGAATACATGTTCACAGAACATGCACACACTGACGCAATGTATAATACAGTCCGAGAGTATAGTTCCTAATAAGCAATCACATAATATTGACTCATATTCTAATATAGGGCTGGGATACATAACAGCAAGTCAGCAACAGACAGCAAAATTCAACACCACTAGTGCTTAATAGAATGGCAGCTATTACCATATTACAAATGAGAGCCATTTATGTCAAATGGCAGTGCCTGTTGGTGTTATGTCTGCAACTTGCATGTTGTTGCTCTAGAAATGATTCTGTACCTTCTGCCAACTGCTCTGCACTGGCTTCTCCTGAAGTACCAGCAGGACTTGTGTCATCACCATCACCACCTTTGAATAGCAATGCTTACAGTGTTTTTCCATACACTATAGTTCATACAGTAAGATAGTGTAGCCTATGTCTCACTTAATGTGCCCTTGTATTCATATACATAATAATGGAATGATAACAGTAAATAAAAAAGTGGCTTGTTTAATTTCATGGCCAGGACCTATAGCCTACTGTGTAAAAGTGTACAGCCTCAAGGACCCAGGTCCCTGGACCTCAAGAACCAGTGTTTTTGTTGTTGTTGTTTTTTTTACATAACTTACTTGCAGAGGTATCTTGGCTGTGGGGGGGGCGGGGGTCGGGGGTCTGGGGGCGGGGGTCTGAATAAATGTGTCAGTTTACGGCATTTGGCCGCATCCTCCTCCAGCGCCTTTCTTTTGTTCTCTCTCTTCCCTCTCTCCCTTTTTACCCGGGGGGTTGGGGTCCATGGTTTACAGTACTAGTCGAAGCCTCGACTCTCCCTCTCTGCTCGGCGCTCGCTACACACACACCCCTTCCTCCGCACGCTGTCTGTGTGGTTGATACGGACTGTTGGGGCGGGTGTTAATCAAAACAAACCAATCGCCTTGTCCTCCTCACATGCTACTGGCCTGAGTGGCCTCTGATTGGCCAGGCCTGCATCTCTGACTTAGAAAAAAAAAGTCAGATGACCGGCAGACTTAAAAAAAAAAAAAAAAGAGAGAGAGAGAGAGAGAGAGAGAGAGAGAGAGAGAGAGAGAGAGAGAGAGAGAGAGAGAGAGAGAGAGAGAGAGAGAGAGAGAGAGAGGCCAGCAGGCCAATCATAGGCCGGCGCTTCGGGAAATCTCCCGGTTCTCCCGATGGCCAGTCCGGGCCTGCCCGTAAGTGACATATTTTCACTCCCCAGGCTGTCGTCTGTCAGGACCAGAACATCTCACCACAACAATAGTTTTACCCCATCTGCAGCTGACCACATCAACAACAAGGCCCTGGACCCCCCACTGCCACACACACACACACACACACACACACACACACACACACACACACACACACACTCATTTGCCTCCATGCGTTACAATAATGTCTTGGACATCTTGGACTATGTGTATACTGCAAAATTTTGCACAACCCCTGCTACATTTTTGCACCAATTGTTCATAATTTATGATTATAATATGGCTATACAATACTTTTTCATTTCATGGTAATTATTCTACAGCTGGGATCGGCTCCAGCCCCCCGTGACCCTAAATACAGGATAAGCGGTAGAAAATGGATGGATGGATGTTCTTGACTGCTTTGACTTTGCTTTACTGTTCATTATTTTAAATTATTGTGCTTGCATTACACCAAGGTAAATTCCTTGTATGTAAAAACCTCCTTGTCAGTAAACTCCTTTCATTTCATTTAATTTCATGAAAACATTATCTGGCTAAAATATTAAGTTACATGCATGTGGATTCTGGTGTAGAGACGTATTAATGATATGATGGAAAGTGTTTCTTTCTATGATGCTAGTTTTAATCATGTTTTGTGAAGCATTTTTTAGGTGTCAACGTCAACGTTCTAAACAAAGAAAATCCCAAATCTTAAAAAAATAATTATATCTCAGGGAGTTTGCGCAGTCCCCCCCCCCCCCCCCCCTTTAACGAGGGTGCACGCTGCATGGTAAGTGTCGGTAACGCACCGTAACTGATTAAATGGAGAAGAAGAAGAAGAAGAAGAAGAGTTTGTCCACGTAGTCCTGCGCATGCCAGTTTGTTTGGCTAGCTAAAATCATACAAACATCGCGCTAAAACAAACACTGGATAAGGTTTTCAACACGAAATTGCCAATGAAGAAGGAAAGATTTGAAGCCGAGGAGACAACACCAAGAGAAAGGTGAAAAACAAACAGAAACATGTACTTGCGTGTCTGTCCTAACAACGTCATGTTTATGCCAATGAAAACCACAATGTAATGTGGCTGCTGGTCTGTTAATTCAAGGTCAGACTGGTGAAACTGCGGCCCAGATGACGCCACACAGGCGGATGAATACAACTCTACAAACTGTGAGTCGGTTTCATATGTTTCTTGTCTGTGTTGGCTGCCGTGCCTGTATTTAATCTGCTGATGACGTCGTTGTTTCACGTTTGCTGAGTCACACTTGTATTTGTTATTGCGTGTCTGAGTTATTTTGGCGACGTTGCCATCAGTGAGCTCCTCTGCGTCACAGTTGGCCTCTTTGCATTTTGTTCTCTGTTAGGCTTGCAAGGATTTCTGAGTTTCAGTAGACCACCACAGAGACATTGTTCTATTTTATTTATTCTACTATGAGTACTAAAAGTAATGTGAGTGTGAATGGTTGTCTGTCTCTACATGTTGGCCCTGCGATAGACTGGCGTCCTGTCCAGGTGTACCCTGCCTTCGCCCAATGACAGCTGGGATTAGCTCCAGCCCCCCCCCGCGACCCTAAAATACAGGATAAGCGGTAGAAAATGGATGGATGGATGGAGTACTAAAAGTATGACCTTTATATTCTGATCTCTCTTACCTCATTAGATATGACACACACTCACATGTTTAAGGCATATTATGTGGACTACAGTGGGGTAATGTCACTAGAACTCACTACATGAATACGTTCTCCTCTTTCACCACTTTCTACTGTAAACACATACTTGACATGAAATGACGTGTCATGAAAGTCTCGTGGATGGCCCAAGCAGGAGGTCGTTTATTGTGAGCCATGACAGAAGATGGCTGAAAGGAAGTCATTCTCTGAGCAATTTAATGGTTTTCTTTTATGGTGTGTCGTGCCATTTACCGACTGAGAGGCTGTGCTCATTGTTACCTGTTGAATGTGCAAGTTGCATTCAGCAGCTCATGAGTTATTGTGATTAGACCTTGACAACAATCACACTGCTGCGTCCCGTTGTCATCGACAGAGCGGTTGTGTTCAGATGTTCGGATGTTTGACTTGTGTCGTCTACCCGGCCAACAGTAGATTGCTTGTGATTCTCTCTGTGACAGATTCATTGTACTTTTTGAAAACACACTGCACACAGGTGAAGTGGATAATATGGGACACAAAAGTGGATGTCAGTTAGTCTAAATACTCTGAAGTACCCACCATTTCAGGTTATGTGTGTGATGTGTGCTATTGAATAGGCCGTTTGCTGATCATTAGGCAACCCCTACACTGTAAAATTTTTCACTGTAAATTTACAGTAAATTACTGGCTACTGGGTGCATTACTTTTACAGTAATTTATTATAAATAATTCACAGTAATTTACTGTCTGCATCAATTTCACAGTAAATTCTAAATTACAATATCATATTGTGATTATTACAGTTAAAGCCTATAAAGTCCTAATACAATAATTTATTGTGTAATATTACAGTTAAATATTGTTAAATCTTGGTAAAATTTTACAGTGTATGGTCATCAGCGCTTTTTCATGGTAAACGTTTTGCCTTGTCATCGTAGGAAAAGCACAGGTGTCACCGACGACACCGACGACATTAACAATGGTTCCATTAATTATCCAAGTTAACCCAATTAACAAAAACATGGTCACCTAAACGGTTCTCCCCGTGTAAGCGTGGGTTCTCTCCGGGTTCTCCGGCTTCCTCCCACAGTCCAAAGACATGCAGGATGGGGATAGGTTAATTGGTGACTCTAAATTGCCCGTAGGTGTGAATGTGAGCGTGAATCGTTGTTTGTCTCTACATGTTGGCCCTGTGATAGACTGGCGTCCTGTCCAGGGTGTATCCTGCCTTCGCCCAATGACAGCTGGGATCGGCTCCAGCCCCCCCGCGACCCTGAATACAGGATAAGCGGTAGAAAATGGATGGATGGATGGATGGTCACCTAAACGCAATACAGTCGTTACGAAAAAAGGTCTACGTGGATATAAAATGTTATCATGAAGTAATTTTTTAAAGTATATGCTATCTTTGTGCTTCTGTTTCACTTTTAATGTGATGGTGGAAATCTGTTTTTCAAGAGATTTTTATAGTAAACAAAATAATGTAAAAAGTCAGCAGGTGTGAACTCTTTGTAATTCAATCTAGCAAGACCAAATTGAAGATATAGCTGAATGGTGTGTGTGTGTGTGTGTGTGTGTGTGTGTGTGTGTGTGTGTGTGTGTGTGTGTGTGTGTGTGCGCGCATGTGCTCTCACTCACATGTGTGAAGTGGGTGTGGACGCGGGAACTAATGGTGACTTATTAATATCATAATTCAGCCAGGCAGGACAACTAATCACTGAGACCTCAGATAGACCAGCCACAGGGGGTGATGGATGAAGCCTGTGTGTACGTGTGTTTTTCTGCGTGTGTGTGTCTGCATGCATACGTGTTTGTGTGTGTGTTTCCGCGTGCGTTAGTGATAGATGGGTTGTGCGGCGGTCCTTTCACGCTGAGATGTCTCCCAATCAGTCTTAATGATTAGGCTCCATTGGTGAGAATGGGATCGTGGGCGTTGTAGGGCGTGGCGACAAAACTCTCCAAAACGGGAAATACACCCAACCCATATCCTGTCCACTTCAGGATTAAAAGCAGGTATATTTAGGACCAAACATCAAATGGCTGTGCTTCTGCCCGTGTCTGTGTGCGTTTGCATGTGTGCTGCTGAGGAGCATTTGTGTGTGTTCGTCTGTGCTGGGTCTGCTGCCTGGCGTTAACTCATGGAGGGCTGGGCTCAGGCTGTTCATCAAAAGGAACTCTATGGGGAGAGTGTGGAAGTCCCTTCTTCATGTCTTCTCCTCCTCTGTCTGTGTCTCCATCCATCTCCCGGCCCCCCTCCCTCGCCGGTGGCACTCATCCATCTCTGGCCCAGTCAGGGCTGTTTACACTCATTTAGCTCCAACTGAGGTGCAGCCAGGGCAGGCTTTGAGGTATTTATAGGCAGCGGGTGAATAAGGGAGTAAACAGGAAGCCAGGGAATAAGAAATTAAAAAAAAAAGAAAAGAAAATTGTGTTGATGTCATTTGGCCAGTTTTCGTGACAGCCAAAAAACAACAACAACAACATTTTGGAGTCTACCACGAGCTGGAAACAGGCGAGGACGACAACTCCGTGATGGCTTTTGCTCTCTTAAGCTTACAGTTATTGTAACCCATGTACGCAATGAAATTACACCACAGAGATGATTTAGCATGCGTCTAATAGAAGTTATTGTTAATATGGACATTTCCCCACCCTTCCCCTTTCTCTCTCTCTCTCCCTCTCCATCCCTTAGCAAGCAGCGAGGGCGAGCGGAACAGAGGAAGAGACAAACTGAATTAGTGTTCTTTTCATCATCCGTGACCAGCGAGCCGTCTGATAACCCTGATCTCATTATGAACGCTAATTGTTAAGTTTCCCCCTCCTCTCATCCTCTCCTCCTCTCCACATACACATTTAGAACGAGAGGCCCATCTCTGTGAGAGGAAGCTCTCTCTCTCTCTCTCTCTCTCTCTCTCTCTCTCTCTCCCCGTCTCTCTGTGTCTGTGCGTGTCTAAGTATTTACTTCCTGCCTGCTAATGGCACCAACTTCAGGGAGAGGTCCAATATCCACTTTTAGCATAATCGTTCTGAGCATGGGCAGCAACATGAGAGATTTATGGTCTGCTGAATGCAGTCTGGCAAATCTTCCAGCTTTCACATTTCAGCCTCTCAGCTGCCTGTTTCCCCCTCCCTCCCCATCCTGCCCCACCTTCCTCCTCTCTTTCCACTCATCCTCACAGTCACTCTATGCATTCTCGTTTGAAAATACATGTGTTGCAGTTATTTATTTATTTATTGCTGTATTATATATCTGTCTTTTTTATTTCTGTTTGTTAGTGTGTCTTTCTTAAACAAGAGCAAAGTCAACTTCCTCCCCCAGTTTGCTTTAAATACTTTGTTTAAGTTTAACAACACATAGTGAGAATCAGCCATGTTTTGATTATTGGTTTCCTCTATGTTCCTGTTGTGAGTAATGACCACGCTTTTTAATGGAGGTCTTACCAGTGTCCTGCTATTAATTAAAGCTTGATTGGGAGAATAAATTAATCTAGCTGCGGTCTGCCCGATCAATAACCCATATGAGGGCTCCATTAAGCACCGAGGGCTGAGCTCTCAGCGTGTGATATGTGTGTGTTGAAGGAGTTAGGGGAGTCAAATGGGCTTCTTCTATTGCAAGTGATTTTCACCTCCATTAATCATAACAGCCTCATCAAGTTGTGTGTGTGTGTGTCCATCCATCTATGCACGTGTGTTTCAGTTGGTACTATCTCCTGACTTTTTATTTTTTCCTGAACTCATATTGGAGTTATTCGTACGGACCGTGAACAGATGGTATTTTGCACACATAAGTCAGAGGTTTCTGACATTTTTCTCATGATTTGGTGGAAAAAAAACAGCCACTTTGAAACAAAGGCAAATGGCATTTGCACATAAAGTTCACTCAAATTAAATGCTAATCCAGAATCCAGAGTCGGTTTCATATGCAGGCCCGATTCAGGCATAACAATTTTTCCCAGGAGCTTCATAAAGGTGGCAAATATCGACTTGTGCTGAGTTCTCAAACACAGGTGAGAAGAGTTATATTTAAAGTGATATTTTGCAGGCTTTGATGTTCTAGTAACCTCTCAGATACCTAACACAAAACATATCAATGCAGTGTTCCCATCTTCATCCAAATTAATTAGACTTAAGCACAGTGCAGGTCAAAGGAGGAGTTTATTGCATACAAATATGTGACTCAGTTTTGCTTTGAAAGGTTCATTTTACAAATAGGACCGTGAAATATTCTCTGCACAATGTTGGCAGTTTGGCCTGAGGATGGCAAGTAGGGTCCAGAATGGATAAGGTTCACCCTCATTAAGCCGTTTAGGGCCCTATGATTTCTGCGGAAAAACGCAGACGGTATCGCATTTGCATATTTATGAACAGTTGTATGATCTCTGACAAGGAATTAGAAACTTAGATTAGAAACTACTAGACTGTTTCTTCAGTAAATTTATTAATTTTGCCATAAAAATGCTATAAAATTGTAGAACACAGAATTTAGAAAAATTAAAAGGGAAAACAGAATTTAGAAAAATTAAAGCAGAAAACACGGATTTTGGGAAAAAATAAAATGGATTTCATAGGACCCTAATTGATCCATCTACCTTATTAGATGTTTATATTTTGTTTATGTAAAAGTAAACATTGTGGCCTTATTGTGATACAAGAGGAAAGGTCACTAGATCAAAAACTATTATAGTATAAGTATATAAGTATAGTATAATATCTCCACAACAGCTGGATAGATGAGTGTTTTGTGAATGCCCTCATTGATCACAGACTCCTTTTGACTTGAGCTGATCTCCCAAAAGCAAAAAAACAAAACAAAAACAAAACAAAAAAAAAAAAAAAAAAGCATTTTTGGGTTAGAATGAAATGTCTCAACAGCTACTGGATGGGTTGCCATGACATTTGGTGGTACCCGACCTTCTCACATCAGGTCAACAGTTAAATTTGTGCAGTAGGGTGTTCAGCAGGGTAGCTCAGCCTCAGAGTGTCACTACTGTGGCAGGAGACTCTTGACCTGATGGTGGTGCTAGATGAAAGGTCAAGGTCTTGGACTGAGCTTTAATACAGAGTGTGTGATGATTTTCACGAAAAAAAAAACATTTTCTGTTACACTGATTTAGTTCCGTATGCATCCCGTCTCTCTTGAGGCTGCTTTCACCTGCCCTGTAAATAATATTAAGCTGGTTCAACTTACAAATGTAAGAGATGACAGAACTTGAGAAGACATGGCAAACAAACAATAACCTTCAGATATTAAGGCGAAAACAGCAACCGTCCAGTCGCGCTGACGAACATTATGATGGTTTATTGCTTTCCATTTCCATGTTGGTGTAGTGTAAGCTGCTCAAATTCAGTAATCTTCAATGTGATTTGCATTGTTTTAATTAGTAAAAAAACAAAAAATGTAACATGCATCGGAGACACAGCAAGTGTCCATCAAACAATGCATGCTCGGGAGTCTGTTAACACACTAATCGGCTTTCTTGAGAAACGTAATTCAGTGAGTTGAGTGAACTCTCGGCAGTACATGAATTCAACTCATTATTTCAAGTCGTGTGGCCTGAAAATAATTAATTTAAATGAATAAAACTTGTACCTAGATTAGGTTCATGAAAGAAGAATAGTTGGATACACGGTGTTCTTACTGATGTTTTACAGTGTATATGTGTACACACATACACACACACACACACACACACACACACACACACACACAAACACTCATTTGGATATGCATTGGACTGTTTCAGCTTGAGAGCTCGCACAGATTGGGACTAGTCACGCGCAGAAGTGCAAACCCTGAGCAGACAGCAGTAGGTGCTTGTGATGACACTCTTCCTCATGGAGTGTTGTAGTGCTTGTTAGTCTAGTAAATTACGTTTCTTTCTTTTTTTTACCCTCCTTGCTAATGATTCATTTGTTGTTAGAGATGTTTTCCTTGCAGCCCGCAAAGGCTGATAATCATAATGCTCTAATCTCATTACAGCATTTTAAACACGCCTCACACAGTTTCCTGATGCAAATGGAGAATTCCCTCTCTGTTTTTCTCCTTTGCTCCCCATTGAAATCCATTTCAGAATAAAGAAACCAATAAACCCAGTCCATCTTGGGCCATGCATAAATTAATTTCCTACATAAAGATGTAAAAAAAAACCCTACTCCTCCTCCACTGTTTCCCATTTTGATTTCCATTCTACCTGCTCTCTTTCGTATTGTGTGTGAATGTGTGTGTCTGTGCGAACATTCACGCTCCTGTGTGGTATTCCACAGTTTAATGGAAAAACCTTGCTTGGTTTCCCCTACCTCATTATTTGATAGACCAGATGAGAAATAGATTTATGATTCCGATTAATAACGTTAGCCAGAGTTCATTGTTTCCACCAGTCAGCCGAACAACTTCATATCAGTCCCACTAATGCGTTTGAAACACCAGTGCTGTGTGTTTAATAATACCGCCGTTAGAAAAGCCATTTGTTCTCATTTGAGCAGCAGAGTCTCATTTGGTTGGAGTAGCTCTCCACCTCGCCAATCCTGCAGAATCTGTGGGGAATACCAGGCAAATGAAGGATAGAAAGAGCAATATTTCTGCTATCTCACCGTCCAGACCTCCAAGATCCTGTGTCGTAATATAGGAATACATTATATCGAAAGAATACATTGAAACTATAATTGAATGGAAAAGAGATTAAAACAAAATTCACATGGGTGCATTTTATCCAGCTTTTGATTAATGTGTGTACATTTCTGAGTTGAGATTCCGGTTGCGTGTGTATTTTCTCATTTGCAGGGTCAGAGTTATCTATTACGTCTGACTGTAGTTGGCCCAAAGTTTTTCCTGTTGAGGTCACATGCGTTGGGAGAGCGCGGGGCCCCCGCTACTCTGCGAACGAGGGTGCACTCTAAATATAAATGGATGTGGCAGCGAAGGAGCTAATCGGCCAAACTGTGCTGGTCACAACGGGACACCAGCAACCCTTAATCATCAAGCTGCAGCAAATTAATTACCACAATCATCTACCTACGGCAAATTAATTATCACAATCAATCACCGCAAATTAAACTGGGCCTTAAAATAGCCCCTGCGGTCAACTGGCAATCAGCACCTCTGGCCCACACCCAAGGCGGGGCCGACATGCAAGCAAATATGCTCACACATCATAAGGATTATATATATATATATATGTTTATGTATGTGTGTCATTTATATATAATGTATGGACATGAAACTCATGTTTAACTTTGTCTGTACTGCAGAGCTATGGAGAGGGGAGGAACAGGAAATATACTGTCAACTTGAAAAAAAGAAAACGAGAAAAAATCGTAAAATGAAAAACATTTTCTCTTAATTAATTAGCAACCCCTTCCATTAGTGCTTTAGCAGTTAAACCATGCTGTGTATGGAGCTTCTGAGCTCTGGTGTTAGTGTGGGAGTGAAACCTGAAGGGAAAACACTTTTTTATTGATACTTAAAATGCTAAATTTGATATTCAGAGTATAATTTATTAGTAAAAAAGATTAGTTTTGTCCACCTGAGCAGAAAATTAATTCACTTTCCCTTTGAGTGTTGTAACCTGAACGCTGCTCTGCACTGCGCTCATACAGAGGTTACTGCTGATAACACCGTCCTGATCTACAGCGTCGTCATGGAGATGTAATGGCCAGCCTCCAGTTTCCTCCCCAGGTAAACACTGTTGGCTCTGCCAGTGTTGTTGTTTGCACTATTCATGCTCTCAGCACCGTTAGCTGCTATCTATTGGCTCAGCCGTCTCCATATTGAGTCGTGTGGAGGCAAATGATATGCTCTGTATTCCGGATTGATGACCTATTAAAGCTGACTTAATTGATTTGATGGGATCAAAGATTCAAATAAATTTGACTTCATTTAGTGCAGTGGTTCTCAACCTTTTATGGGCCAGTGCCATTAAAAAGCCTCTCTATCAATTATCCTGGTACCTTGCTGCCCCCCTTCAGTTAAAATGTAGGCTAATTGCCTCCCCTGAATATTACCTTTTGTTTGGGTTTCAGGGAATACATTCTTTAAATGTGCAAACCACAGCTGTTCTCAATGGATTTTAATTAATTTACAAACTCATCCATCCATCGTCTACCGCTTATCCTGTATTCAGGGTCGCGGGGGGATTCGAGCCGATCAGCTGTCATTGGACGAAGGCAGGGTACACCCTGGACAGGACACCAGTCAATCACAGGGCTGACATGTAGAGACAAACAACCATTCACACCTACTTAATGAATCTATCCCCATCCTGCATGTCCTTGGACTGTGGCAGGAAGCCGGAGAACCCGGAGAGAACCCACGCTCACACGGGGAGAACATGCAAACTCCACACCGAAGGAACCCGAACTGGGAATCGAACCCGGGACTCGTTTGCTGTGAGGTGACAGTGCTACCCACTACACCACCAGCCCTACTTTCTGCACATTCACACCTATGTGTTCTCTGAGAAGTATAAAGTTGTGATACGAATGAGTCATAATTGACAAAAATGTAACTGCCCTAAAGCCTGCTGTGCATTAGGTTATTGCTCTTGACTCTGGTAATATGGTAGTCTTCCATGTATGAAACTCTCTGGATGAGTCAAAGCTTAGTTTCATGTAAAACGATTCAGGAAAAAAAAAAAAGCCTTGTGTTTGACCGGGAAAGCCTCGTTGAAAAAAAACTTCAGATGACAGTGATAAAAGCAAGTCTAATGATAAAGTTGGGAAACTGTGTCTTCAAATGACTAAACCCTTTTCAAATATACTGCTTCCAGTGCCCCCCGACGTTCTCTTAATGCCCCCTGGGGGGCAGTACCGGCCCCATTTTAGAATCGCTAATTTAGTAGAAAAAGCTCAGTGTTGCACTGTCCGTGTCATGCTGGTATATTGAGATTATTTTAAACTGAGTCATCCGGGTTCATTAACATTTGCAGTGTTTGAATTTTCACTGCCTCATCCTCACCTGCTGTATTGCACTGACCACATATCGTATGTAGATATGACTCAGGCTGGTTTACTGCATTAAAAAGACACTTTTCACGTTTAGGTAACAGCTGCACTTTATGAAGGCAGATCCTTTTCGAAAGCATACTTTATAGTAACCAGTTGCTCTCCAGGTAGGCTGTAAATAAATGCCCCCTTGCACTCTGTTACATAACTGGAACCACATTCCGCTGCACTGTATTAGGAACTAGTGAACCGTAAAGCAGCACAAACAAGTAAATAGCAGCAAGCAGTCTCAATTAATGATATCTACACTGACAGCTCATGCTGGCAAGTGATGTGAGCAGAGATGCTTTGGGTGAAAAAAACAACCTCTTTGAGTATTGCAGGTTGACAGCATTTTCTAAAGAGCTGCAGCTAAAAGGTAAATTTGAAATTCAATGTTTTGTTCATGCTAGGGATGAAGTGAGGCCATCTAAATTCACTTCAAACCTTCCTGCCACTGAATTCTCACATTGATATTCCTCTCTCCCTACAGCATATTAGAAAATCGTTAAAAGAAACACTGTAATACAGGCCATGGTTTGTTAATGCAGAGCTGTTTGGCTGTGTAGCATATTTAGATTGCTTTACTAATGTCGATATTAGTCACTTTTTCACTGTGGGTAAATGTCCTTATTAAGCCAACTTAACCCATAAGCTCACTTGCAACTGAGTAAAAAAAAATTATAAATGTTTGGTGTGTGTCTTCCAAGACTTGTTACATAATATATATAATTATTATTTATTCCTCATAAATTACACTTATTATAAGTAAATCATATTTGTCGATAGGTGTCAGGCTCGAAAAGTTAAGCCAACAAGGAAGTGCCTTCAACTTGCATTCTTTGTAATGACCATCAGGGGGCGACTCCTCTGTTTGCATGTATAGACGTCTATGAGAAAATTACCTCAGTTTTCAGTTATCAGTGAACATTGTAAACATGAGTGACACATCTCAATTGCTGGCTTCCGAGGAAATAATTTCAAGATTACATTTCTGAGATTTAAGTGGTAAATTTCATAGAAAAAAAACTCACAAATTGTTGAGGAAAAACCTTGAATATTCTCTGAGATTATGAATTTAACGGTTTGACAACCAGCCTCCAGATGCAAAATACAATAAAGTCCAAAAACTTTGCTTTTCATGTTTGGCCTCTACTTTCTCCGGCTCTACAACAATATGGAAAAATATAAAACATTTTTATGTCAGCATATTTAACATATTGTAGAGTATAAACATGAAAACTTAATAGAGACAATGTTTTTTTTGTAGTCACTGAACTTGTGTTTGGCTGTCTCTGACTTCTAGTGTCTTTTTAGGCCTCAATAACTTTTGATTCAACTTAACGTTTGATTTTCTCTGTGCTCTATAATATAGTTTTTACAGATATTTTTTAAAAATAAATAAATAAAAGTGTTAGTCTGGGGCTATTAGAGTATTAGAAGGGACTGAGAGAGAGGCTTGTATTTGTGTATGTTATCACCATTATTAGCAGAAAAAAAACAAAATGTACACCAGGGCGGAATAATCAATAATACAAAAGACAGATGAGCATATATCAAATGTGAGGTGGAGAGTTGGTGAATAACATGTTTAATATGCTTTATATGAAATCCTTGGATTTACTGCGCTGGCGTGTTGCACCATATTGAAAGATGAATCATTCTGTGACAAAGCTGAAAGAAGCAGGACTCTATTATTCAGTACACTCTTCACGATCCCAAGAGCTGCCCACGACTGTTTACAAGAGACCACTACGCTCCCCTCTTCGCTGTCACCAGCATTTCTTCCTGTCTCTTTTAGTGACTCTCTCTTTTGTGTCTGTCCCTCCTTTCTTTATCTGTGTCGCTCACTTTTTGTCCTCGTCATTCTCTGTCACTCGTCCTCTTTTCTTCCTGCTCTCTGCCTGGCTCTGCTGATCGCTTGGAAACTGAGAAGACACTGTTCAGTTCCTGCGAGACCCGGGCTTAGCCATATTGTGTGACACCCTGATGGCGCCTACAGGCAACTTAGTACACACACACACACACACACGCGCGCACACACAAGAAGAAGTCTGCATTCCTCATACATAAGCATGCAGGCTTAATGCATTCAAATTTAAAACCAGTGGCGGTAAGTGTAAGTGCTGCTTTATTGAAGTTGACTGTGCGTGTGTTGGTGCAGTTTTTTGTGTTTTATGATGTATATGACTTTAGGCATGCATGCATTTTTATGCCTGTGCAAGTGTGTGTGTGAGTACTTCATTGTATGTGTGTGTGTGTGTGTGTGTGTGTGTGTGTGTGTGTGTGGGGGGGGGGGGGTCCCTTGATGGCCTTTAGCCCTCATCTGGGCATGCTCCAATACCACAGTCTGATTGGTCTCAAACTGTCCTGACAGGAAATCCATCTGTGTGTGTGTGTGTGTGTGTGTGTGTGTGTGTGTGTGTGTGTGTGTGTGTGTGTGGATGCATCTGGATGACGGCTAAATTGAATGCCAGGGCCAACGAGGCCACAGGATCACAATGAGAGAGATGAGGAGGACACTGCACAGAGAGCGACTGGGAGAGAGATGCTGGCATTAAGCCCAGGGATGACATAGAGAGACAGTTGTTGGGAGGTGCATGCGTGTGTGTTTGTGAGTGTGTGCGCGTGCGTGTGTGTGTGTGTGTGTAATTGATTGAGTTTTAATGTGGTCCCTGATGAGGAGTCGCTGACATAAGGGGGAGGAGGATAGAGGAAGGAAGGAGAGGAGGAGATGGAAAAACAATGTCTTCTTGAAAGCCAGATAAAACAAAAAGGTCGAGCAAAGCACAGTGTCCATGGATCTTTTTTTAGCTCCTGTCCTGAAGGTGGCTCTAGCGATGCTTCTGACTCTCCAAAGTTTCATACAGGATTGCAAAAGGGTGCTTCTTCTGAATCTGTCTCTTTCCAAATATGGAAAGTGAAATAATTGTTCTTTACCCACCTCCACACATCTTAATGATGTGATAGTATTTTACCTGACCTTAGTATGGGATAAACGTACCATGTATGCAGGTCCTTAAACATTCTTGAATTTAGTTTAGGTACATTTTGCTGTGTCTTTGAAGTCATTAAAGTGTTATGAATTAGGTGAGGCATTTATTCATTAAACATGCATTTTTGAATGATGTGTTGATGTCTTCAGAGGCAAAAAACAAAAGTTTAGTGCAGACAAGAACTCAAGTCATACCTCGACAAAAAGTGAGTAACGTCTTCACTTAGGATTTGTCCAAAAATCAAGTAACGGAATCAGACAACAGTGTGTATTTTGTTATTGTTGATGTTTGAAGTTTTATATGAATTACCATCATTCTTTCTTTGTAGTTCATGTATTCCCAGTTTCCCTTTTTTGCTGCAGATTCAGGCCCCAAATACCCCTGATGGACGGACACACACACACACACACACACACACACACACACACACATACATATATATATTGCAGTACACTAACCTCATACTTTTTGCCTTGTTCGTGTCTGTAGGTGCATTATTTATGATTCAGGATTTCATGTGCGGCTGAGTGTGTGTTTGTGTGTGTTTTCGGTGCATTGCTACATTTTGTAACTATTAACTGTAACATGCAATAGGAAGTATACGGAAGAAAATGCATGTATGTGTGTACATAAGCGTGGTTGTGTGTGTATTACTTTTTAATGATGCAACACAGATGCAAGCGCTCCAGCGTTGTCTGTGTCAGGTGAAATCCTTGAGTGCAGAGAGATTTGGGCACTCGTTTTAACCAAACCTGCCCTCTGAATGTTTGCGGTTTATTTTGACCGTGATATTTGCCAAATCTTCTTTCGTTAAGCTGAATTAATTTACTATATTTCAATCTTATTTTCAATCGTATATCAAGCTGTTGTTTATTGCAGTGTTTCCTCTAGGATTTCTTTCCAGCAGCGGGGGGCAGGCCAACACAAACTCAAGAACTTGTTAATTTACAACTTTTTCTGCTTACTTACTATTTATACTTACTTATAGGCTGCTTACAACTAGGGAAGTCCCGATGCGATTATATAAACATTGTTAATTATTTTACCGAAGCAACGTTATCAGTATTATGATTCACTGGGCTCTAAATTAATTAAATAATGGGTTAAGTGGCAAGCAGAGTGTTTCACGCATGAACTAAAGTAAAAAGTTACGTTTGAACATAGCAAACAGATTTTATGTGTGAACATAGCAAACTGCTTTTGCTTAATATCACAGAGTTATCACACACCTAGTTAGACTTTAGACTTGATCCAGCATTTCAATGAAAGCCCACTGAGTTTGCTAACATTTTTGTTGTCTGGACCGTTACTTCACAATATAGCTGTAATTATTTGACCATGAATATCAATAGAAATGAGAGAAAGGAGTTAATGCTGAATGTTCTTTTTAAACTGTAAACTACTGATTTGCATTTTATTTTTTAAATGTACATTCTCATTGTGAAGTAGGTATTTTTTCTGCTCTATTCAGGAAAATAATGTTTTGGACAGCGACAGCTGCATTCTTTTAGCACAATCAATCACTTCCTGAAAAGTTCAGATAATGCAAGCAGATTTTCTGTGGATTTAATTGATTTGTATGTTTACAGTAAACAGCACTCTGTGAGCCTCACAGATTTTTGTCTTAAGATCGGTTAGCATTCCTGCATGTATGTGATCCCTCGCTCTCCCCCTCCTCTCTCGCTCTTTCACTTTGTCTTTTCATCGTCTCTTTCTCTTTTCGCTCTCCCTTTATCCAGGGTTGTTAGCGAGTGTCCAAGGTCAACCACTCCACTGTTGAGCAGAGCTTTGGTACTGACACAGCCCTTTGATGTTCTCACAGAGAGAGAGGGGGGAGAAAGTGAGGAGGAGGGGGGGGGAGAGAGGCGTGTACATTTGGAAGGAAGCAGAAGAATCTGGGGAATGAGAGAGGAGAGAAGGGGAGGAATACAAAAAGAGGAGAGGGGGGAGAAGAGGGATGGTTTGGGGGCAGGAAAAATATGCCATGTGCACATTTTTATGTATTTCACACTTACTGGCACACAGACACACAGCAAAGGCCAAATAATTACCAAAGTGACACCAAAAGAGCAATTTAATACCAACGTTTAACACCAAGCAAAATATAAATCTGACTTCTACATCGCTGTTTTTTTCATTTTACAAAGCCAATGGGTTGTCCAACATAGACTCAGTGGTTTTGCTGCTACAGCCTCATTTGGACCAGAATGTCTGGTAGCTTATGGTGGCTAATGTTAACAGACTTTTGATAGATATTGCTCTTGAGCCAACTGGAACCAAAGACTGTATACACAAGATCACAAATCTGACCATTCATTCAGTTTGAAGGCATTTTTTGTGAACTTTTTCATATTCCGTCCTATCATGTGTGTCTGAGGGTCCTTCCTTATGTCATTTTCTGATGCATTTTCTGTTATTAGATACTTTTATCTGGCTATAATATGAGAAAGAAAGATCAAACACTCAGAAAGTGAGAGAAGTATGAGCGAGGACAGGGGTTGTTGTGAGTGAGAAAGCGAGGTGGGTCATATGGTAAATCTGTGGGTGATGCTCCCGCCTATTAGAGACTATTAGCCTGTGGCTGATGTATGGAGCGTTGTCAGGGATATGAGGTTTAGATAGGCCGCGGTCTGGGTAAGATAGTTTGTGTAATGGAATCCAGTCCCATATCACTCGCTATGGGCTAGAGAGGTGGGAGGTAATTCAATTGCCCCCTTCCGCACCTCAGGGATAAAGGATGGACTCTTTTACAGGTGAATGCATGGGGTAAATCTATCAATCAATCCAAATGCTGTTTTCGTTCTGATAATGTGTGGTCCGGTACAGTGCAACTGCATCTTAATGACACGGCAATTGATTGATTCCAATGCACTTCTTGTGAGCTTAAAACATATTCAACCACAAAAAAAAACCATTCCTGAATCTGGGTCGCCTTGTTGGTCCGTCGCTTGGCTTCACTCTGGACCTCTGCAGGAGGATCGGACACCGAAGAATCAGAGAGGAACTTTCTGTTAGTGCAGAGTCATCCAAAAGTCCAGCTTGTCCTCGTGTTGACACACTCAACAAGCTAACAACAGGTAAGTATTTCTGCTGTTTTTGCAGCGCTGTGACAAATCAATAACACTATTTTCCAAAGGCAAGTGTTGGATGTTAAACAAGATCATAATCGCCAAGCGACTCTTACATTTGACAGAAGGGCACAGGCAGTATTGAACAGAGGAAAGGTTTTGACATTTTGTGGTGGGAACCTTTTAGCTTTAGTGAACAGGTGGAGATATTAAGTAGGGCCAGACTTGGCTTTGTATAATGTTCTGTCTGGAGCGGCGATGAACAAATTAAATAGTAGGGATCTAATTGATTGACTGTCTGCTTCACCACAGGACAAAAACATGCTGGATTAATTAAATGCTGCAGTATCTGCTTTTCCTGTTTTCTCTGAAAAGGGACTGCATAGAAGAAATTGTGAGAATGGATAGTAGATAAGGAGAGAACAGTTTGACTGGTGATTTAGATGTTGGATAAAAATGAACTGATCGTGCTAGCAACACAAATCTGTAATATATATTGTTGGCAAGCAATAATTATTTTATATTTTATTTATTTATATAGCACGTTTTGTGCACAGTGTCCACTGTGTGGTCGTGAGAACACGCACTAATCGTACATCATGTTGTTGTATATCATGTGGAGACCACACCAAGTAAATTTAATGTGAATTGGATGATCTTTGTCACACACAGTTGAGTTCCTGTGGTCAGGACATGAAAAAGACATATGTTTCAAAATGGCCGGCTTCCACTGTTAATAACAGCCAATGTCAAATCTGTCCAAAATGATGAGGGCAATGTGGGTACTGAATTTCATCAATATCGGAGCAAGTCAGAGGGCTGATGTCATTGGTTGATAAGGAACTATGAAAATGAATCCTGTGTGATATTTCCCAGTGGCAACATATAGACTGAACAACGCAGGTCTCAGGATGGAGCTTTGAGGAACCCCACGTTATGGTAACGTCTGCCAAGGACTGCTGGGAGACAAAAAAAAGTCCCTAATGGTCAATGAGTCCTAAACCAATCTAAAACTAAGCCAGAGAGCCCAGCACACTTCTGTAGTAAGGATGTCATGACCCACTGTTTCCAAAGCAACACTTCAGGTTCTTCTCATCCATGTCAAACTCTCCTTTGTTTTGTTTTTTTCCTGAACAGTGATGTTATTAGGGGTGCAGAAAATAATCGATTCAAAGATGCATCGAGATGCTTAATGGGACGATTCTGAATCGATGCAGTAACGTCACATAATCGATTTTTTTATTGCGTTGCCCGTTTCAATAAAGTTGTAAAGTTCAAGTTGCATTGTGGCTGAAGGACGGACAAGCGAGCGAACACAGTAAAGCCACCATCATAACATGGAGGAACGCAGTAGCGGTAGCCAATGTGCGATAAAAAAAAAATCAATACAATTTAAAAGCGGATATCTCGGATTTAATGAAGCTGCTGGGACGCGACGACAACTGGACAAGACCCATGCTATTTGTATAACTTGCCACGCTAAAATCAAATACTTCGGTAACTCCGCTAATATGGGGAACCACATTAGCCGATGGCACGCTGAGCTAACGTTAGCCTCTGGTCACAACGGAAAGAAAACTACTGACCCAGCACAGCCAAAGACCGACGAGTCCGTGAGAAATGTGCCATCCAAGTCCAAGAGAGCCCAGAGGATACCTCGGTGTGTAGGAGCTTTCATAGCGAAGGACTTACGGCTTTATAGCGTCGTCATTAACGTGAATGAGGAATTAAAATTAAAACACGTTGGTAGGCTTGGCCTATAATTTTATTTTTCTTTACAAGTTAATGTAACAAAACATGTGAAATTTGTTAACATCTGAATTTAAAAGCAGCTTTCTAAATAAAGAGTTCATATTTATCTGACTGTTTGTTTTAATTGATGAAAAAGCCATGTGTGGTAATATAGAAAATTGAGGATGAAATCGTAGAATCGAATCGAATCGCATCGTAGACTGATGAATCGTAATCGAATCAAATTGTGGGGGCAGTGAAGATGCACACCTCTAGATGTTTGTTTCTGTAGCTTATAGCTAATTCTTGTACAGCTAAGAAGCTGTGTGCTGTTCCTGCCAAATACATAAATAAAATGTCTATTCTCATGTGAAATATACTTTAACTAGCGCTGTCTCAGTGCTGGTGAAAGAGAAAACTTATTGGTTTCTCAATAATTTAACCAAAAAATATTTTAAACTTGGCTGAATTGTTTTGCACTACATTTTCTGGGTTACTTTTCGTTATTAAAGGTATTACAATAACAACTTTTAGTGCCAGGGGGTTCCACCTCTAGACAATTAATTAGACAACTTCCACCTCTAGACAATTAAACACACTTAGGCCATGTCTCCCCGGAAACGTTTTTTTGTGTGTAAAATTTGTGTCTTGCATATTTGGGCTGACCGTCCACACGGAGAGTTTTTGGTGCCTGTAAACGCACTTTTTTGAAACCAGGTCCCAGGTTGAAAAAGAGTAAAACGACGCTCATGCGTTTCGTGTACACGGCAAATACGGCATACGGCATATGATGATGTCCCTCTAGCCTTTGACTTCTTATCCCCGCGACATCTCATAACAACTACAATGGCGGCCTACATGCTTGTGATCGTGTTGCAGCAGATATTGAGCTTTGGGTTAGTAGGGAAAAATATTCTGCTCCTAAGCTAAAAAGGCTTGGGTTTGTATACAGCATGTAAGCCTAATGCTCATGCTCCGTCTCTTCTTCTCCGTTTTTGGTGTATTTTTGTAGCAGAAACAGCGGCATACATATGCCTTGACTATATACTCCAGCGAGTCGTTTACAATGGATTCGGACGCATATTTTCTTGAAACGATGCCAAGGAAACCCGAGGTAAAAAGATTGTTTGTGGATTGTGTGGACGAGACCTAAGGGTGCACTCACACTATTTGATCCATACCTTTCCTCGGCCTGATTGCCCTGAAACGTTTCTTTATCAACAGCAGCAGGGTCATGTTTTCAGAACTGAGGTAGAAATGGCTGAAACCTGCTTTGGTCAGTGTTGCAAAACCCTTTTGAAGATGTCACCTTGGTGACAGATGGACAGACTGACAGTGGTAGCATGGGCTCCATGCCTTCACTCTCATAATCACACATGCATCTGAGAATTGGCACAACACATTTCAGAGAATGATGTCCCTGTTCATAAAATGCCAGATGAGGTCTTGTGAGGATTTAAATATCATCCAATCTGTATTTTGTAGTACGAATGCAAGGTTAAACTGCATGGATGTGTGGATATTAACGCTCCACACATTTTATACAAAGAGCACAGCAGGGAAGCTCAAAGAGCACACAGAAACATAAAATCTTTAATTGGACCACAGTGAGTGCGTCATTTAAAGGGATGATTTGACATTTTGGGAAAACGCTGGGAAAATGTCTTCACATATATTTTTCAATTCAACTTTTTTTTTGTCAGTTTTTAACTTTATGCATGTTCTTTTGAGAGACATTTCTTATTTACCAGATGATTAAACATTTGAGAGAGTGAATCAAGATTCAAAAAGGACAAATTTTTTTTTTGTGATCAATTTTTTTTTTATTTATTTATTTATTCAATCATTATTTGCACATCTTGGAGGGGGAAGCATATTTACAGTCAAAAAGAAACAAAATGACAGCAAAATTATAAGAGCATCCTTAGCAGTGATAACGGCAAAATGAAATATTGCTTGTTCCGATGCCTGCTCCCCCTCTCCTCCCCACAGTCCCTCCAACCCACCCAATCTGTCCCCACCCTCTAAGCCTTAGCATGATGAAATCAGAGTGTTGAGAGAAAGAAAAAAAAAAAAAAAAAAAAAAAAATTAACAATAATAATAAATAAAAAAAATAAAAATAAAAATAAATAAAAAAATAAAAAAATAAATAAATAAATTTAAAAAAAAAAAAAAAAAAAAAAAAAAAAAAAAGGGAAACCACACACGCATACATACCACTCTCAACCTTTTCCCCTTGCCACCCCGGAATCTCAGAAGAGAATATATATATATATATATATATATACACATACATATACACTCATACATACATACATATACATACATCTACATACACATATACACACACACAAATGTATATACACATACATGCACATACATACATACATACCTACACACATACATACATATATACATCTTCCAGACATAGAAATGTCAAACGAGTGTTAGATTCTTCTATCATATAATGATATCCACAGAAGTCACATAGAGTATACATATAATGTATACATATTAAATGAGTGCTACTTTCCTCCATCATATGATGATATCCACGGAAGTAGCAAGAACGTAGAGTGGAATACCCAAGTGATATACATAGTATACCATGTACATTATGGAGTCCGAACGATATATGGAAAACATAGACCAAATGTAGACAAAAGCTGAGAAGGACAGTTTGACCATAGATATTTACAACATTTCATTTATTTTCTCTAACAACTTTGACCAGCAATCAATATTAGATGTTTTGGCATAATGTAAACGTGCTGTAGAGAGCTCCAGCTGGGCAATATCCCGATAAGAGGAAAGCCACTCCCTCATCGACAATGCATGTGGTGGTTTCCAGCGGCAGGCTATCATTCTTTTGGCAGCTGTGAGACCAGCCAGTAGAATACGCTTAATATTTACAGTTAGCTTTAAAGATGATGTGTCGTTAAGTAGAAGCAAAGACTGTGAATGAGGGATGGCTTCTTCGATGAAACTACACATGGTGAGCGAAACATTGTGCCAAAATCTATTGACCTCTGGACACTGCCAAACCATATGATAAAAAGTAGCAATGGTATTGTCTGGACAAAAATCACAGTACGGATTGTCTCTGAATTTCATTTGCTGTAATCTTCGAGGAGTTAAATAAAACCTGTGAATGAATTTATAATGTATCATTTGATGGTCAGGGTTTCTGGATGACAGAGATATGTTTGACCATATAGTGTGCCAGTCTAGATCCAAGGAGGTTTTAATATCTGTCTTCCAGAGTCTGTTAAGTGATAGAGGTTTATACGAAGCTTTGGATATAAATGTATAAAGGTCAGAGACAATACCATTGTTTTTACCCTTAGTGTCAAAAATGATATGAAGAGGATGATTCCCCAGCTCAGTGCCCCAAGGAACATTCTGAGCACGCATTGCTGTACGTAGCTGTAGATAAAAATAAAAGGTGCCCGACAGGTCGTAAGACCTTTCTAAGTCATGGAATTCACGGAGACCGTGTCTCCCTATGATGTCCTTAAAAAAACAAACACCTCTGTTGCTCCACTGTGGAAACAAAATTGGTTTCTTCTCAATCAGGAGAGAGTAGTTATAGAAGATAGGGGATTGAGCGAAGAATGTATTGCAAATTTTGGCAAATCGGTGGACTTTATGCCATACAGTGAAAAGATATGAAATTATTGGCCCAAAATCTCGTTTGACTGTCCTATAGGGTATATTAGAATATATCAGGCTAGATAAACTATGTGGATATATTAAATGTTCTTCAATAGGGCGCCATGACACCAAGATCTCTGGATTCAGCCAAGCGATGAGTGGGCGTAAAACAAAGCACCATGAATACCATTCAAAATTGGGCAGACTAATCCCTCCTGATAATCTGTGTCTTTGTAGAGTAGAAGCTTTGATTCTGGGTTTTTTTTTGTTCCATAAATAAGTGCTTATGATAGAATTCAGCTTCTTCCAGTAACTACCCGGTAGAGCTAGGGGAATCATATTGCTAACAAAGTTAATGCGAGGTAATATATTCATCTTAATGACTGAGAGTCTGGACTGAAAAGAAGTAGGGAGAATGCCCCACCTTTTCAAGTCGCCATCCACCTCTTTTAGGACTTCATTATAGTTGTCTGCAGTTAGTAAGTTGAGGGAAGGATGGATGGACACTCCGAGATATTTAAAATTACAAACAACTGGGATATTAAAGAGGTGTGTCTGTTCATCCAGTCTACCCAGTAACATTAAGGCAGATTTCGTCCAGTTTATTTTGTAACCTGAAATACTACTAAAGACCTCAAACATTTTTAGAAGATGAGGGAGGGATTTGGAAGGGTTTTTTGTAAATATCAAAATATCATCCGCATACAGGGAAATGCAGTGTGGTGTGTTGTGAATAGTGATTGGTTCAAGAGCCTCAGACTGTCGTATCGCCTGGGCAAGAGGTTCCAAAGACAAAGAAAATAAAAGTGGAGATAAAGGGCAACCCTGACGAGAAGATCTGGAAACTGGAAACCTAGATGAGCAATTGCTGCCCGTTATAACGACTGCCGAGGGGTTAGCATACAGTAACTTAATCATAGAGATGAAGCTTTCACTGAAACCCATAAGTTGGAGAACAGACCATAAATAACACCATTCCAGTCGATCAAAGGCCTTCTCTGCATCTAATGAGAGAATAGCACATTGGTCTTCTGAAGCCGAGGCTGAGTCTATGATGTGAAGCAAGCGGCGGACATTATCAGATGCTAGTCTGGTTTTAATAAACCCTGTTTGGTCATGGTGAACCAGATGAGGCATGTAGCGCCCTAGGCGAGTAGCTAAGACCTTAGCGTAAAGCTTGACTTCGCAATTCAGAAGACTTAAAGGTGTGTAAGAAGAGCAGTCGTCGGGTGGCTTGTCCTTTTTTAATAATAAAGAAATTATTGCAATATTTGAACTGGCCGAAAAGGAGCCTCTATTAATGGAAAAATTGAACATATTCAACAGCAGAGGACCGAGTTGAGGCCAGAAAGCATCAAGTAGTTCTGGCGGTATTCCGTCCAGACCTGGAGATCTACCTTTATTCGTTGCTTTAATGGCCATCCTTAATTCTTCCAAATTGATAGGAGCCTCTAAAGAACCGATTGCTTCCTGGGGCAATTTAGGTAATTGTAATGATTTAAAGAATTCAGAACAGATTTTGTCATCATGAAGCACCTCTGACGTATAAAGATTTTGATAGAATGATTGAAAAGTACTGTTGATGCGTATCGGGTCAGAAGTTATGTCCCCCTCTTTAGTCCTTATGGCTGATATATTTGCTAGGTCATCGTTTTTCCTTAGTTTAAAAGCAAGCAAACGGCTGGGTCGAGCGCTGTTAGAGTAGTAATTCTGCCTAGTGCGATGAATAGTAAATTCTGCTTCCTTTCTTAACAGGCTGTTAAGTTCATCAATTGATTTTTGTCGCTTACAGATGTTTTCAGGAGAGATATTGTTTAACATGTCTTGCTCTAATGCTGCGATTTCGGATTCCAGACAGTCTATACGATGTTTTTTAGATTTATTAAGATTGGATGCAAAGGATATAGTTTTGTTTCTAATGCAACCTTTGACTGCATCCCAAAGCGCGCGTGGATCATCAACTGATGGGCTATTTATTCCAATAAATTCATCCAGCTCATCCTCAAGCTCTCGTATAAAAATGTCATTCTGAAGCAGAGATGTATTAAAACGCCATCGAACTGCCCTAGGTTGACCAGCAGCTCTTAAAGAGAAATTACAGAAAACAGCCCTATGATCAGATAAAGCAATTGGAGTCATCTCAGTGCTGCGAATATCACTGAAAAGGGTTTTGGATGCAAAGATATAGTCTATTCTTGAAAAGCTGTTATGTCGACCAGAGAAAAAGGAATATTCTCTCGAAGAGGGACAAATTAAGTTTTATTGTCCTCCAGGCTAAAGAATGAATTCATGAGAAAGTTTCAAGTAACAGATACACAGCTAGATAACAGATACACCGGTTGAGAGATATTCTCCAGCTGTTGAATCAAGTCGCGCCGAGACCGCTGCTGCAGCATGATGGTTGGAGGTCGAGATGCAGAAAAACAGCTGCTCCCTAATCCATATGAACTGAAATCTTTATTTGTCTACTTCTCAGGTTTCCTGAGCAGCTGGCTAATAGTTTATAGTAGTGTTGGCTCGCAGCGAGCTGTGGGGCACCGATTACAAGCAAAACCAAGCCCGAGTCTTTGCTAGAATCTCAGCTGATTGTATTACTGTAGCAGGCAGCATTTATAAGTAATACAGGCCTCAGGGAAAAGCAATCCTTGCCTGCTAGGCTTGCCACATTGATATGTGTGACTGTTTAAGTTTGTGCATATTTGAGGCAGACAGGATGACTTCTTCAAGAATTTCTGACATGATTATATCTGCTCTGCAAAGTGTTTTTCTTCTGTTCTCAAAGTCTAATGACTTGGGTGGACCCCGGCTGTCCTCTCCTTATTGTAATATTGATCCTCCTCTAAATATTCCCTGGACACGCCACTGTCCTGTCTTTGACCTCCATCCTCATCTCATCCTTCTACTCCGTTGCTCTTTATCCATCTCTCACAATACTATTTTAAACAATCCTCTATCCCCTTCCCATCGCCCCCCTCATCCTCTGCAACCTCTTCTCTGCTTTCTGCCCTCATCAGCTCAGTGGAGGAGAAATCAGTTTATGATGAGGGTGACTATATGCTTCCACAATAACTAGGCTTTATTGTATCTCCATAAAACTGTGCGAGTGAAGCTGCTACATTTGATGTTAACAAAAGAACTGAGAAAGAAGGCAAAGGTGCAACAGAGAAATGGAGTGAGCTTCAGGGAGGAAGATGGCCGAGTGGGGAGGTAAGGGAGCCATTAAATACGAACCCTTACTGCCCATGGCTGCCCTGTCTCCCTCCATTTTCTCCCCGATTCACTCTCCCTGTAATCACTGCAACACTGAGGGAACACTGGATTCTTCATGGAGCTGCAGATTCAGGCCCTAAATACCCCTGATGGATGGTCTATCTGGACACACACACACACACACACACACACACACCAGAATCCAACTCCTTTAAATGCCATCTGCCTTTGTAGTGGCATATTGGCAGACTGCATAGTGACAGAGCGTTCAGAGAGTATAAAGGTATCTGCTTGAACGTTTGAACCCCTTTCATGGACAAACAGTGCTGAAAAGTGATCCACTCACACTCAGAGAACGAGTGTCTGCTCGGTACTCTCCAGTGTATTTTGTAGTGATTCACAAGAAAGGGCAGCAGCCAGACATCAAAAACATCTTAGGCGCTCTCACACCACACCAACCGTACCGCGCCCAGGTACGCTTGGGCCGGATTTGTGTCCAGTGTGAGCGCTCTGTTCTGTACTTAAGAACGGTACGCTTCCTCGGCCCCGGCACGCTTGGAAGAGGTTTTGAGTACGCTACGGTTCATGCATGCGCACATGCACGGGTACACAATGTGGACAGGACGTAGGCTTTAATGGATAGGCCGTCCCTCTCATTATCGCTCAGTGTTCAACTCGGATCCCCCCACTATTGATCTGATTTATGTCTGAAAATACTGTTGAAGACTGTGTAGGACACAGCGGGATTCTGGGTCGGGTTTGGGCTTCAGACTCGTGGTGTGAGCGGGACTGGACCGGTACTTTTACAATAAAAATGCTGCTGTGTGTCTCCATCCAAAATCCGCTCTGTTTGCACTGTCTGCTCATGATTGCTAGCACTCACATGCACTGATGAGTCTTTACTAGAAATATGTGCAGACGGACTTGTCAGTAAAGTTTCAGCCATGTTCTCTGTGTTGAGACGGCGCTTCTTGTGAACAACATCAAGCCATGCGTGTGTCATATTACGATGATGATGACGTATGTACAACAGGCAATCGGCCCGTTTGGACTGGAGCAGTGTGAGGGGACCCCCTGTGGGGGGGCAATGGTGCCGAGGCACGGCATGGATCAAATGGCCCTGGTGTGAGTGTGCCCTTAGTGGTTGGCGTGCATGTGTGAGAGACAGACAGACAGAATCGCAATACACATGAGAGAGTGAGAAAGCAAGCACGGCACTGCATTCTTCGCCTGTTTTCCAAAACATAACCTGACAGCGTGTCCACTTGAGCAGCATTTTTCCTCTGCAGGAGGAAGCCAAACCGACTCGTAGAGGTGTGCTGCTCACAGACAGCGAGTCTCCCTGCATCAGATCCATCAGCTCATTGACTTCAAAGAGGCGGAGAAATATACCTCGGCGAACCGTGGGCTCATCTATCACCAAGCGCACTCCACGCCGGAGAAGAACAGGTCAAAGCTGCTGATGTTACCACGGGGAGCAGAGATACTAATCTGATTGGATGCAGAGCAGAGGGATGCTAATTGGATGAGACGGCAAGACGAGGGGATGCGTGAGAATATGGGGATTCAGTGTGAGCTCTGAGCGTATCGCAGACATCTCGGCAAAGTAAATTTAGCTCACCGTGAGTTTGCAAGTTTGCGTGCATCTAATGTGAACAGCAGATGGACAGTTGGAGTGACTCTGCAGAAATGCTAGACTTTTGGTGTTTGAGTTCAGAAACAGACTGAATGGAGTTAAGCTGTCCTTCCATTTTCATCTGTGTCATTGTACGCATTGCTTCAACCAAACTACGAAAACGAGGAACACTTATTATTCCTTTTTGAAAAGTGAAGTACCCCCCCCCCCCACTGCCCTGAAAAGGGCAAGTGATGCTTGCTGTACTATTAGTTACTGAGAAGGTACTTTCCCAATAAGTTCTGAATGACTTAGAGAACATACTTGTCATTGAGTCAGCTGATCTTTGTGTGTGTGAGTTAGTTATGATGGAGCTGACGCCCTCAGAAGACCGTGACCTAGCAATTGACTTGCAGGCCCTTTTATACCCTCTTCCTGTCAGAAGCCATCGGTGCGGGTGTCACACAATCAGCAAGAGGTGTGAGTGTGTCATCAGCGTTCGTGCCGTCTTACGGTGGGCTGAGGGTGCTGGAGCTGGATCACTGCTATGGAGTGTTATAGCCAGAGGGAGGGACATAAGGGTGTAAAACCTGGGATAACCCGACAGGGCTGGGATCGGTCATGGGCGGCGTCCAACGGAAACCATTTGGGATTAACAATCTTCTTATCCAGCCGAAATAAATACATGGTGATTTTAAGTATCTTAACACATATTAAGTCATATTTATGTAGAACGTGGATTAAACATCATGTAAAGAGGTGTTTTGGCAATATGACTTCTGTTAGATTAGTCTAAAAGGTTCATATCCTGTCTCCGCTCACATGTAATCGCTGCTTATGTGAGTTGCTCAGCATGAGCTGTTCATCCATCCTTCATTTCAGGATTACAAAATTAATGATGGAGAGGAGGGAGGGGCTTTTAGAAAAGGATGAGAGGAAGCACCCAGAGGTGACTCTGGGAGAATTGTAATTTGAGGCTAATAATCGGAAGCCATATAGATAAGCTAAGTAGTCCGTTTCTGCTCCAACTAATGGTTTTCAGTAAGGATAATTCAAATATACTGCTCTTTAACTTCCAATTACGTAGAAACATTGAGTACATGAACAATTCAGAGGTTTTACTTAAGAAGGTTAAGGTTAAACATTCACTTTTTATCACTGGTTTGAGGATGGCATTGTTTTCTGAACTGTCTTGCAGGCAGACTTAACAAACCAAGACTTTGGACGAATTTTCGTAATTGTGTAGTTATTCCAGTATCCTTTTAATCCATTTATTGCAATTAAAGCACAACAAAATAGTTTTTTTTGGGTTGATATGACACAAGAAGACACAGGTGGGCAGCCAAGAGTTAAGGCTGACAGCCGATTGGAGGAAACACTATTGACACACAGAAAAAATGAGGGAAAGGAAGTCAAGGAAAACCCAGGACACATGAAGCCGAGAACTTCAAAATAAAACGGGAAATGATTTACCACAAACTCATGACGGCTAATTCAGTTTTACAAAATATTGGCGGATCTTTGAATCCAATTTGAATTTGAGTGAGTTAATAAAAAGAAAATACTACAAATGTCATTAAGCCTCTGTACAAACAATGGCTCCTTTATTCTGTTACAACTGGAGAAATATTAAATATAATATGATAAAAAAGGTTGTTGAAGTGTCAGAGTTAAGCACTGGATGACATCAGTGAATATTTCAATATATGGTGGATTTTATGCTCTATAGGGATGTATTAAAACATAACGATCTAATCGATTGTGGTTCAGTAACGTCATGATTGTGACTTTACACGTATGAAATATGGTTACTAAGCTGTGATAAAGCCCTACCCCTTTAATAATTTAGCTGCAGCTGTATAGGTGCTACATTGATTTGCATAATGTGCATAGTAGTCACATAAAATAGATTTGCTAAATGTTTTTTCATTGCCCCCTATTAAAAGTAATTTCAGCACATGTGTCATCTAACGTTGTCATCTAGTATTTTCTGTTATCTTTAAAGTGCATAATATGTGATTGGGAGAGTTCAAATCTCAATGGCTCCCAACATGGTCACTCCTGAGTCATGGGTTAAAGGTGCTAACAATGCTACCAAAATGAACCAATAAGAACAGAGCTAACTGTTTACTTGACCGGAGGGAAGCATAGCTTGTGGTGACACTGAGTAAACGCCATGACAGCAGAGTGGAGCGGCAGGTAAACTGGCCAGTGGGGCACGCTGACATGCACGTATGGACTAATAACATGCTCTACCGGCTCAGAAATGTCAACAACACAAGGAGATGCTCGATAACAACACACACAGAGGGAGAGCTACTTCATGACCTGCTCAGCTAGAAGTTAGTACACCATATCTTCATGTAGCAAATGTTTGTTTGCTGCTAATTAATATTGCATGATGTCAGATTGCTGTAATATTGCACTTTTAATGGCCGTGTCTGAATGATAAAATGCCTTTAACTAAGATTAGTCTGGAAATCGTTTCAGTTATTCCTCCACACTCATTATCTTCACCGCTGTGTGATTTAAATAAATCCATATCATATTAAATTTAAGTTGTCAGTCAAGTACTTCAGTAAAATACTGTTTCTCTAGTTCAGCGAAATGGTTGCCATGGCATCCAGTGATTTAAATGAATCTCTGTGTCACAGCAATCCTTTTGAATAAGTCGTTTGGTATTTTTCTGATCTGGCATCTGACAAATAGGGTCTATTATCTTGTTACATTGCTTTGTTTTGAAGATAAAATGATTGACTAAAATATTTAAATATTAATCATACAAGTTTTATTTTGGGTACACTGATGATTATATTAGTTAGGAAATTATGAAATAGTATTTAGAATAATCGTTAGGTGAAAAATAATTGTTATAGCCAACAAATTTGTCATAATCTGCTGTAAAGTAGTCTCATTACATCATAGTAAACTGTGTACATTAGCAGTTAGAACTAGCGTGCATTAAACATTACAGAGTAAAGCAGGTGCTCCATTACACATCGATATATATTTCCTGAGGAGAGCTCAATTAGTAAATGCATTATGTAATTTGAAATCTCAGCAGGAAGATGAGTGTGACAGGCCTAAACCGATCCTAATCAATATTATAATTTAGCAATGACGAAGATAGAACCAATCCAACTGTCCCGGCCTCTGTACGTTACTGCCAGCCCAATGCTTAGCTGCTGTTAAACTGTACCGTTTCAACACAGAGACACCACAACACATCAGAATACAGCCGCACTCAAACAGTGACAGTGATGATCCTTTTTCCTGCCAACTTATATTAGAGAAAAAATTGTATTGAAACCTTTCCTTTTCTGAAATGGTTAGACTTTTATTTTATCCATTTTTAATCCTACAAACTGTCGTCCAACGGCAGACTCGACTTACAGCTGTCATTGTGAATATGGACAGTGTGTGTTAAGGCTGCTCTTAAAATACATAATAAATAGACGGAAATCTGAAAATGTTTTGCAAAGATGAGGACTTTTCTTCCAATGCCAAATAAGCCCGTTGTTATTGATGTATTGTGCATGGGCAACCAAAAGCATGGAAGGGGAGGGGTCCACGGATGAGGGTGCCCTTGGGGAGTTGAAGAGGTTAAATGTGAGGTCCCTGCAGTTCACAAAATTAAAAAAGTGTATTAGGCAGAGGTTATAATTAAACTGACCTGTCTGTTTCACTTCATATGTAACGCAAACGTACATTTACAATGTGCAATACTGTACATTGAGAGAGTGCAAGGTTAAAATCAGGCTTTGATTTGATGTACTGTCTGCCTCAAACAAGGATTTAGTTTCTAACCACAGCCAGGATCACTGTCTTTGTTTGGGTGAGACAGACCGGGAGCAAAACTAAGATGGATGGGCTCCAGACAGCTCCAGACCTACATACGTACGGATACAGTACACGTTCACACAATCACAGGCACACACACACACACACACACACACACACACACACACACACGCACACACACACACATCCACATCCAGACAGACATGCTAAACCGTTCTCTCAGAACCACTGTTTGGTTGGGAAGCATCCACACAGAGTGTGTGTGGGAAGACGCAAGACTCCATTTCTTTGTTTCTCCTCTTCTAGGCGAATGTCAACCCTTCGTTCTAAAGAGAGAGCACATGCGTATATGTGTGTGTGTGTGTGTGTGTGTGTGTGTGTGTGTGCGTGTGTGTGTTAAAATAAGGGTGGGTGTTTAAATAGATCCCATAATTGCATCACTTTCTTACCGTCTCTGAGCCCCCAGTAAAGCTCTTTCCTACAGAACCTACCTTCCTACACATACTTAAGTGCAAACGTTCTCCTACATCGACTGTGTGTATCACAAGCACTGTAATGTTGGCAACTACAATCCCCATGATGCTGTGCTTTCCTCTTTGTGGAGGGGCTTCAAGAATTTCTTATTTGTTTTTGGCAAACTTCTGTATTTGTTGATGTGCAGTGTGTTGTAGAAACAATCCAAGATGAATAGTTGATGAAGGAGACGGTGAAGAGGTGAGCTGTAAATGGAAGCAGAGAGAATGGGATGTGTGTGTGTGTGTGTGTGTGTGTGTGTGTGTGTGTGTGTGTGTGACATTTGTGTTAATCTTCCTCCTGAAGAACCACTGTTTAACTTTAACTTTTAATTATTTCCGGATTTTTACTTTATATTTGATTTGATATATATTTGTTCAAAACATTGTTTTTGCAGTTTCACCGATGGAGCTTAAGACAGAGATCGTCTGCTTTTTGTTAAATAACTGCATTTACTTTGTCCATTTGGCTAATATGGGCCAGTTGATTAACACCCACGGTCCCAGAAAGTAAGTGAGTTTGTTTTCAAGCCAACAAAGTGCCATGCCAGCGTTAACTAATGTGTTCAGAGACTTATTCTGCCTCCACCTCCACTCCACCCACAAACGCACGTCATCATGAGAGTCAACAGGACAGAAAAAGGGGGTCTTTAGTACACGCTTTGAGTCAAAGCTAAACATTAACTAGGATTTTTCCAGATGAAAGCGTGTGTTCAAAATCCATGCCTGCCCTGCAACTTGGAAAGGAACATCCTTCACATGTTAAGCCAGTTCAATCTCGGCATCCGCCGAACAGCTGTTCAGTCTGTCAGTTGTCCACGTGTTAATATCTAGGGACATTTTCCTCAAGTGTGAGGATCACTGTTCCACTTGGATGGGCCCAGCATCGCGGACGAACCCATCTGATCAATAGTCGTCTGAAGCAGACGCTTAAACATTCATTAATACTCTCACTTTAATATTGATTTCTTTTCCTCCCCTCAGAGATGAAGGCGGCCTCGCGGCCTCAGACTTGTAGTCTCTACACAGTACGTCAACCGCAGAAAAAGATGATAATTTAAGTATGAAATATCACACTTTGAGCACGAGTGTATTATGTGTAGTCCCCCCTCGAAGTGAAACAGGTGTCACGGTCTGATTTGGAAGATACCTGGCACCGTTGTGATAAGAAGATTTATTGCAAACATAAACCGCTGCAGATGATTACAGCGGAGGATATGATTTATGCCTCCTTCATTGAGGCAATCAGCATAATTTCCCTCGGTGTGACACAGTAAGGCCAGGATGAATATTCACACATGCGAGCACACATGCGAGCACACATGCGTGCCTGAATGCGTGCACGGAGGCAGCATGCACACAGAGACGGTGCTGTAATGGTGTCGTACTACTGTGAGAGCTGCTCAGATCGTATCTGTCTCCAATGCTCCCTCCTGTGAGCAGCTCTTTAAATATGTACCTACCACCCGAGGCTCAAACAGGTAAACAGCAAACACACACACACACACACACACACACACACAACATTGCCTTTGTAAAGTACAAAATAAAAGTGGCTTTGTTATTTAAATGCTTTTGGAATTTGAGGAAATTGTCTCTTTGTTCTGTTGCTGTAATTTTTCATCTAAAATGATTTGTCAAAGTTTCCGTGCTATAATACACAAAGTTGTAATTATATACTATACCTGCATTTTCAGTAACTTAAGATATTTTCCTCTTTAATTTTGGACTCACAGGTTTACAGCTTTTTGACAGGAAGTGGAATAGTCGTTTCAAAACGTATTCTCTCTTTGTGGGTTGCTATTCGTTGTTGTTTTCCTTGAAGAACAAACTTAAACTTAGTTTTACCTCAAACAAGATTCCCAGTTCTTAATTAACCACCACAGTGTTTCAGGGATGGAGTCATTGCTTGATGATGCTCCTTTTTTTCGTTCTAAAGACGTGTCAGCTGCTTGTTCAAGTTTCAGTGTTGTTCAGCAAACTT
Organism: Chelidonichthys spinosus; assembly: GCA_029853015.1. Classification (NCBI taxonomy): domain Eukaryota; kingdom Metazoa; phylum Chordata; class Actinopteri; order Perciformes; family Triglidae; genus Chelidonichthys; species Chelidonichthys spinosus. Next base: position 16,829,409 of record CM056829.1, read on the forward strand.
TACTTGACAAACTTTCATTGGAGACTTGGTGACCTAACTATCCACAGAAGCTCTGCAGCTCCGGTCCCGGAAAGTTTCCTAACTAACGTCCTAGTTACTAAGTACGGAGGCAGTATGCTCATGTCCTTTTCCAGACAGGTTCATTAGACTCAACTCCAGTCATTTCACTTCTCTTAGCCCCCCAATTTAAAAGTGGAAATTGGCATTTTCAAACATTCATTTGTAGCCATCCTCTGCAGTATGGGAGAACTTGGTTTTATTTGGTTTTATAATTTCTGTTCTTTTTATTTTTCCTCACAAGCTCGACACCTTCTCTGTGTATTTATTAGCACCGTAACGGTACACAAACGGTTCGGTTCCTTTTTGCTACAATAGGGAAAATGCAGCAAAACCTTTTTTTTGTTAAGATTTGAACATCATTAACATTCAACACTTGCTAAATGGCCATACTTAAAACTTTAACAGTTAAGACACTGAAATACTGGCATATTGTCCATAAGAAATGAATAAAAAACAATAAAACACAGTGTAACTCAATTTCCCCCGGGGGTCAAAAAGTACTGCGGATTGTGTAATCCAAGTCATTAAACTTGAGACCTGTTGAAAGTTCCTGGGCTCGGCTGTAACTTAAACTCATTACTACGACACAATGGACTGACTAAAATACACATGTGAAGGTTGTGGTGGGCCTTATGTTTACCAATATAATGGCAGTAGTTGTTTCCGCATATATGTCATCTTTATCAAATGTGTGTTTTCCAGCCTCACAACACAGAAAATGAATTAAAAAAAACAGCACACAGACACAAACAAATGTTTTTGTCCGTCCAGCTCGGTTGTTTAGATTCATCTCTTTGGCCTTCAGACGTGGTAGAAAGGAATCTGGCAGCCGAGTGCTTTCATCAGCACTATCTGGGATGAAGATCCACTCCTCTCCCCGGCTTTTGACTGATGCTCTTAATGAGATACTCTGTTTTTGGCTAAATGGTCAATGCTTTTATTTCCCCGGGGCGCCGTTGAGCTTGTTCGTACATGGCCACACTATTTTATGATTTTTTACACTGTTATTTCATTGAGCCTGTCCACCCTCGCAATCAATCAGCCCGTCATCCTGGTACAGTAGTACAGTATTTGCACACACACACACACACACACACACACACACACACACACACACACACACACACACACCATAAGTCATCTCAACATGTTTATGGAAGCACTAGGATCAATAGGCAGCCTCTGGCCATCAGGAATCAATACTGCAGCACATAGTGAGGACACAAGGCAAGAACAAAGCTGCACCATGATACACACACATGCACACACACACACACACATGCACACACACACACACACACACACACACACACACACTACTGCCATGAGCAGTGAATGATTGCTGTAGTGCTGGGGACTGTGTGATAAGGGATCCATTTGGAGCTAAACTCAGTCCTGGCCTCCAGTGATCCAGAGGGCAGCCACATATGAAAGGACTGTAATGCATCACTTCCATGAATCTTTTACAAAGTGAACAGATGCAGAGATGGCTTTTGCATTCATCTAAATGCACTTTATTTATCCGGAAGAAATGGGAAAAGTTGAATAATTAAGCTATGAAATTACATATTCGCCAGCAACTGGCGCCCGTTCTCAGTAAATGGCATGAAACCATCCTGCGACATGGCTGTAGGGATGACTATGTCGGATCTGTAAATGTTTATTTTGTTCAGTATCGCCTCGGTAATGCCTCATAGAGGGGCTCGAGAGGCTTTGCTTTGCTTTCAAAAACTAAAGTCATTACTTCCGTCTGTAATTTGGATATATTTATCCCTCCCACCCACATTTTTAGCAAACACTTTCAGAGTCAGAACCTCAGCCGTAGAGTTAGAGTCCAGCGAAGTCAAGTTGGAGAGCGGAGTTCTCTCTGAAATGACTTCATGACAAAGCTCTCTGTCGGCTTATAAATAGCACAACAAACCTCACCAAAATGTTTACCTGACTTAAAAAGAGAGGCCGTTTGTCTTCTGGAAACCAAGTGCGCTGTTTCATAGAAGGGGGGGGGGGGGTCTTACTGGAAGGGAGGGAGAGCAGGAAAATATACTAGGGAGAAAAAAAGCAATTAGGAGAAAGAAAGAAGGGAAAAAAAAATCTATTTTGGACAATTTCAAACGAGGTTGTCACAGCAATGCCAGGGGACTCTAGCTGTCTGTCTCCCCACATTGATAACGCGTGAACGCACACAGTCATTTACACACACACACACACACACACACACACACACACACACATGTCAGTCTGTGTGAGTTTCTGTGACAGTAGGATCAGTCTGCACCCCACAGGCTGTAACCCCTTGAAAACCTTCTCAAAACACTTTAATTAAAACGTCTCCCACAATTACAGCACATCCTGATGCTTTGACCTTCACACCTCCCATGAATACTGTGTCATGCTGTGTCTCTCTCTCTTTCTCGCCCTCCCTCTCACACACACACACACACATACACACTGTAGCTGTCAAGTCCTGAATTTAGCAGTTCCGGGTGCGAGAAGTGACGAGTTGTTTTTAGAATGATTTTATGCCAGGTACTTTTGAATCTCCTTCAGACCAACTTGACTCCTTGGCATTTGGGTTTGAATGTGTGGTCGCTGCCAAAAAGAGAAATAAGTAGGTCAATGTGATAAAGACAAACAAACAAAGTGTTTGTTAAAGTGAGAAGATATGCAAGTGCGGTGAAGTCATTCTGCTGGCTAGGAACTTGAATTGTGCCGTCATCTGTGATGTAGGAAGATCATATCAATCAAGCATTCTTAAATGCTGCAGTGTGGCAACGGGATGAGAGGGAAGGGGATCAGATGATTATCTAAACCTCTTTATTTGGAGGTAAAGCTGAGATGAACTTGTATGTGAGTATTACTGCGGTGACTATTAGTGTGAGAACATTTTGAAGTAGTATTTCAAGTGCCCCTCTTTACAGAAGTAAAAGTCCTATTTCTTTTGTGTACAAGTAGGTTACAATCAGTCGGAGCAGTTTCAAGGCTATGATTAAACTCTGACGATTTGAATCATCATTACAAACGATTACAAAGTATTTGTAAGAAAAACTGGTTCTTTGTTAAAAAACAAGAGTGCTGAGAGAATGCAGTGTTTGCATGCACAGTTTACATGTCATTGGATTCTTATTTAATGGGTTGCTGACAAATGATCATGTGATGAGAGTGCAGTACAAAACAACAATGTTATAATACAACTGTGATACGGTAAAATATAAACAGTGATACCATTATATGGGGTCACCCATAAAGTTGGAATAATTTGCAAATGTCTTGTCTTTTATAGCGCCAAACAAATGTTATGCATGAATTCACCTGGGTAAATGGGACACATGATGTAATCATGGCACCTGGTCAAAAGGGATGACTGATGCATTTAAATAGAATAAGCAGAGGATTGTGTCTAAAAACTAAATATTCCAACTTTATGGGCAGCAGTGTAGTAACCCAAATTAAAAGGCGAGTTAAAATATGTCTATTCATTTATTTCTAAAAATGCCATGGGGATTTGCTGTGCTCAGCTCCAAGAGGAGAGGGATCCACAGTTTAGGGCAATAAACACAGAAAGCCTGTTCACCAGATTCCTTGTGGGACACTTTAGGAGCTTCTCAAAGAACAGCAGTGGAAGATCTGAGCCTTGTGTTTGGGACATAAAATAATACACACAATTAATGAAGGTGCTAGGTTATGTAAGGCTCTGCAGATACGTTAAAGGACTTACAGGTAGCCAGTGTATTGACGTCTTTCTTTCTTATTATCGGTCAAAATCTTGGCTGCAGCTTTCGGAATAAATTGTAATTTCCTTAGAGTTTCCATGGAGACCATTAAACGGGGAGTTGAAATAATCTAAGCCGCTGGTAATAAAAGCACCAGTATTTCAGCATGGATAAAACAATCTAATTTTAGCAATGTTGCTGAAAAAAAATGTTTTTGCAACTTTGTTAGAAATACTAATACTTTTAAGATCAGATTCTAAAATAACTCCCACATCGGTTATATGTGTTTTCATTTGCTTGGACAAGCAAGCAAACACTGATTGAATTTCTGCCTTCCTGCTTAAAATGATTCCTCATCCAATCATCCATCCTCATCAGTGAGACATCGTTTATTTTTCAAGGTGTCTGAGAAGTAAAACTATAGTGGAAGTGCTGTAAACTTACATCAAGGGATGACTCCTGTGATTGCAAAAAGAAGTCAGATTTCAACGAAGCATAGAGAGAAAAGGACATTCTCACTTGATTTATTCCCTCAGTAAACATCTTAAATATGAGTTTAGGAAGTCTTAAATACAGCATGATTTTCATCTTGTAAATTAGGGTAATTTAAGATGGTAAAATAAGGTGAGGCCTTAGGGTACCTCACTGCAAGAAGGGTCTGAATCCGGGTTCGGGTTCCAGTCTCTACATGTCGGCACTGTGATAGACTGGCGTCCTGTCCAGGTGAACCCTGCCTTCGCCCAATGTCAGCTGGGATTGGCTCCAGCCCCCGGAATAGGAGAAGCGGTTCTAGATAATAGAGGTGGATGCTTTAGGGCTAATTTGGCGATGGACAAAATCCACTAAAATCCAACTTTTAGTGGCTCACAAAGAGAACTCTGTGTGTTTTGCGTCATCAGATTGGCTCTTCTGATTGGATTTATAGAGACCCATCAATCTCCTCAGAAAGAATATGATCATCGGCTAGTTAGCTGATAATGAACGTTCAGGGCATCTTCGGTGCTCTTGGCTTAGATCACCGTTGTATTATGCAATACAGTGCAAACTCCAGCAACAATGTGCTGCTGCATTTTGCCTGTTTAGTGCTTTTTTGTATAGCAATAACCAAGCAATAGAAGAGATCCACTGCTGTACCAGGACTCTCACATATATGGATATCTAAGATAGATGCACTGGAATCAGAAAACAGCCGTAGGCTATATCACACACACACACATATGAAACACACACACACACACACACACACACACACACGCAGGGCAGCATGCTGTGGGGTGGAAGATGGACACGATGTGCTGGCGACTTATCTGAAATGGGGAATGATGATGCCGGCCAAGGCCCATGATTGGTTATCCCATTTAGACCGAAGCCTGTGATTGGTTGTCGAACCGGCTTCTATCATGCATCACACAGATTCATCTGCTTCTCCGGATCTCTTCTCATGTAGGACCGATCCATCTCTCCCTCCCTCCCATAATCTGTCCTCCTCCCTTCATCTTTTCCTTCATCTCACTGCCCTCACTGTACCGCCCGTCCCTCCCTCACTTTATCTCTTCACCGCCCTTTCAGCTGCTTGTACTCGTCCCTCGCTTTTTCCACCCTTTTTCTGCTGTTTACCGCCCTCATTTAATTACTTTCTGCTCTTCATCCATCCCCTTGCTCTCTACACCTTTACAATCATCTTTCACCCGTAGCCCTCATTTTCTTCAAGCTCTCCCCTCTTCTTCCTCTTCGTCTCTGCCACCTCCCTTCCCAGTCCTGCGCCAGTCATTTTCCCTCTGCATACTGATAAAGTGCAGGCATGATTATGTGGGGCCGTTTATCAGCGGTGCGTTTTACCAGCAGCGGAGACCACAGCGGGGATAAAGGGAGTGGAAATACGATTTAGATGGAGATGGGAAATAACGGCAGAGAAAATATGGCTTGCGACCGAGTCGTAAGAACAGTAAAGAGCACTTATTTTATTTCACTTTTCCCGTATGTGTATGAAACCATCTCGGTCTGCAATCACTGACAGATTTATATCAGTCAACAAAACGTCCATCTCGGTTTCTTCTCCATCCGCTCTAAACAATAAAGATCTAGTTAGTTTCATATGGTGCCTTCATTCAAACTTGAGAAGGACAAAGCAGGAAACTCAGTGGGGAGTGAACTTTGTGTGTGTGTGTGTGTGTGTGTGTGTCCATTGCCTCACTTTCTGTCTAGCTGTACATTTTCCCGGGTGCCACTGGTTGTGTATCAAGGGCCAATCCATCTCTTCCTTCCCCCCCCCCCCCCTCTCTCTCTCTCTGTCTCCCCCCCCTCTCTCTCTCTCTCTCTCTCCTTCCTATCTGTTTCTTTCCAGATTCCTTCCTCAATCTTGTTGCTCTCTCTGTATCTCTACTCCAAGCATCGCTTCACAGATCCATCTCTCCGTGGCACCGTCGGTCTGCACAGCTTTTTTCCCCCTCCACTACTCCAGTTTAGCTATCTCAGACAGGCAGAGACACCCCTGCTTTTCCAACCCATGTTTTCTTTTATCATCTTCCTTTATTCCTCTCTTTCTTTCCTTGTCTCCTTCCCTCTCAAGCCCCTTGTCTTTCTCCGTCTCTCTCTGGAGCGTTGTTATCAAAAGCGATAGTTCACTTGCTGAAAATAATAAGCAGCTCCTTTTGAAGTCTGCAATGGCTGTTTGACGTCTCCGTGGTGTTTCATGCAGATATTGCCTCCATTTGTGACGGGGATAAACAAAAGATTAAACTTATTTTAAGGTCAGTCCGTGTGTGTGTGTGTGTGGGTGGTAAGTCTACCCCTTAGGGTCCACAGTGGCCTCCTGTCACCTTGCCAATCATATCAGTCAGGTGTGTTTTGATAACCTTATCTCTGCCTGAGCTCTGCATAGCCATAGGGTTGCCCCCTCCCCAACACACACACACACACACACACACACACACACACAATTTTACACATAGCAAATGAAAGCAGCTATAGAGCAGATAGGGATCGATGCTGCTAAATCAAGGACATGCACTATGCTGCTTCTCTCTGTCTCTGTGTGACTCTTATCTATAATGGAAAAGCCATATGTTTTCAGCTCCCTGCCTACCTTATGGTCTCGCTCGATCACAACATAAAATACTGCCGCAAAGTGTCTGCTGCCAGATTTTAAAAATGCATGGGTTTAAGGTTTTGGTGTCAAACTTGCAAAGTATTGTCCATTTTCACAATAGATACACAGAGACAGAGAGAGAGAGAGAGAGTTATAGTGAGAGAGAGAAGAACGGGATGGTTCTGCGGTGTGAGATCTCTTTCCGAGTAATTAAAAACGGTTTTAAAATCACTGTCGTGTGAAGAACAGATGCAGTAAACACTCAAAGTTTTCCTGTTTTGCTCTCTCTGAGGGCTGCGATGGGATTGGGATCCTGCCAGTCCTGTGGGACCAACACAAATGTAGCAAGGTTTGGTTACTTGGCATCAAAATGCAGTGCCTTCCACAACATTAAAATGAGAACAGCATCCGTGAATTGATTTAGTTTTTTTCTGTCCCTTCTCCCCATTTATCCAAATTTGAAATGCCCAATTGCCTTTTGTACTGTCATCCTTATTGCTAACTCTAATAATGTCGATAATAATGTATATGCGACTGAACGGTTGAAAAGTATGTAATGAAAAAAATCATTTTTGCCTTAACGTGGAATACACTATACAAGAGAACACACATCTGTACAAGCCTAACCACATGCAGAAAAGCATAATACCTTGGGATGCACCGTTTTATTGGTTTCTCATGATATATACTGCATTTACCGCCTTCGGCCATATTGGCAAATGTGTTGACATTTACAGATAGTGGCTGGACTCCGACAACAGTAGTTAGCATGCTACTGCTGCTGCTGATTCAGAGAAGAAGCCACTGGCTGGACGTAACTCACGAGGTCAGAGAGCAACGGGCGTCTAGCGTTAGAGATCTGTCCAGATACGCCGAGGCTCCGGCCATCAAACACATTGGCCTTATCTGTTGACCAAATTGTTATTTTAAACATTGTATCACCCCAGAATTCACAATCAGTGGATTCCTTTATCTTACATTTTTCAGTGACCCCATGTCTTTAACCAGCAGTTGGTACAATGGTGGTGTAATTGTGAAGTCCTGTGAGATAAACAGGCTGGATGGATGTCAAATGGGTCTTTTGTTCTCTCCATTTATCTTTACTTCTCAGAGCTTCCACAGCATTTGTGGAACCACGGTTCTAGTCTGTCGTGGGCCGGGTAAACTTGTCGTTTGGACATTTTTTTCTAACTGCTCTACTGCTTGAGAAAGTTTTTAAGAATATTTTATTGAATCAGTTTAATGGCATATGCTGTTGCGTATGTACATTATAACTCAAGCACTTTGGCTACTGGCGGGAACCATGACTCCAAATTTATCTGGGCTCTGCTCGGTTCCGCTTCCAGTGCCGGAAAGATGATAAACAACCACACTGATAAGAAGTGGGCTGACTAATATCCTAAGTACTCTGGCTTAAGGGCACTCCAATCAGGGATTATCGGGGCCGATCGCTGATCACTGGAAGCATCGTCACCATCTTGCAATAAGTCTCTGTAAGAGAACAGTTAATTCTCACTTCTAGTTTTTATTGTAATCTCCCGTTTGTCTTCAAAGCACTACTGTATCTTAAACATTGAAAAAGAACATGAATCCTTATTTAAAACCTTATTTTTCACGAGCTACTCGCTCCAAATAATGAAGATCCAGAATTATGGACAACTAAAGCTTTAAGGTATTGATAGGATATATATATATATATATATATATATATATATATATATATATATATATATATATATATAGGTTTAACTGGGAGACTTTTTTAAAATGAGATGACTCAACTATTTTGTAAATTGTTCTCTGCTAATAAAAAAGGACAAGGAGAGACAAGTTCCCCCTTTCAACTCTGCTTTGCTATAATATAATTATCAGTTCCGTGGTATAAGTTGATGCATCTGTGAGTACTTGAAGCAAGATAATCTTAATGGCATCATGTCGTGGTTCTGCACTGTTTCCTGATCTTGTAGTTTGAGTGTGTTGTGCGTTGAGGGAAGAGCAGGAAGTCTGTGAAGACATTTCTATGTAAATATTTCCAGTGAAAACTGTTGACAGTGAGCTTTGCTGATTGCTCTGAATAATCAGGACATTGTTTCTGGGAAGATAAAGTCGAGTTTCCCCGAATGTAAACCTTCAACGCTTAAAGGGAAATCAAACAAATTTCCATTCAGTCCTCCATTGTATTCATATGTTGGTGGTAATCTCAGATGTAGATATGTCAAGCACAACCTGGTTAACCACAAAGGTTAAAGGTTAAGGCTATGGAGCTGTTTTTCTATGGGTCTATTCTTTCTATTTAGTTCGTCTCGTGCATAAGGTTGCAAACACAGTCTAATCATGTCACACTGTTACACTGACCAACAGGTGGAGGTTACACAGATATGCTGTAAGGCATCAACTACGGCAGGAAAGAAGAAGACTGCAAGCTGGCAATCATGGATTCTAGATTTTTAAAAATGTCTTTGCAATTCACGAGGAAGGAAACACACTTGACGCGTTTGATTGGCTTCAAGGACACATGCAATACGTTTCAGTGAGGAACACCAGAACATGCTTACAAGAAAACTTCACAGGATACATTTAACTGAGAAAATTAGTTGTATCCTAGCCCCTTTAACTCATAAGATAGATTTTTTTATTTATTTAAATTGATAGATTTCTAGCCTGAAATCCTCTATATCTGTCATCAAGGAAGTGCAGCAGGATATTGGAGACAAATTTTGATAAATAAGCAGATTTGCCCCCAAGTCAATTTGGTGATGAGTGTAGCTTAAAAATAAATCAATTCAAGTGTCCCTGTAATGGCTCTTCCATTTTGGGCATATCTGTCTCTCCTGATATGTCAGACTGGTATAAATTAAACATGACCTCTCTCTTAAAAGCCCTGCAGGCAGATCTTGATCCTTTCATGAACTGGTAGCATTAGCCAAATAATAAAATCTTCATATTCCAGCAACCTGTGTATGTTAGACAGATGCTTCTACTTTGTAAGGACATGGTTTGTTTTTGAACAACAAAATGAGTTGCTTGTTAGTAACCCAACATGCAGTCAAAAGCTTACACCCATCCCCTGTTGCTTATACTTCCATTAAAACTCACTAATGAACACTTGTTTTATCAACTTTCCATCAAAAGTCAACACAAAAACCAGAATATAAAAACAAGGTCCGATATTTGGTGAATTTGATTACATTTGGACAGAGCTCGGCTCGCTGTTGTTCCTTGTTTTCAGTCTTTGTGGAAAGCAAACCCAACCGTCTGGCGGCCATAGCTTCATATTTAGCATACAGACATGAAAGTGGCATCAATCTTCCCATCGCTCTGAAAAAATATTACTCCAACAAAAATTGATGCAGCAGAACCAGAGATAACGTTTTTTTTATATATTAAAACCCGGAGCCTTCATCGCCCACAAATGTAAATGCAAGCTGCTTGAGAAACTACTTTAGCTGGAAAGCCTGTAGTTGAAATGAGCAAAGGTAACGCTGGCCATTCTGTCACATGCATTAGTGAACTATTTACCTCCTCCCATAAGAGAGAATTTAACTAGAAGAAGATTAACCCAAATACGGAGCTCAGTAATAAAACATGAGGGACAAACCTTAAATTGAACCCCACATGCTTTTGGATGTGCCCAATTTTCTTCAGAATGCTGACGCAAATATGAAAATGAAACATTATCAGTCGTCTCAACATTAGGAATATTATCATTGCAATTCAAGTAGGTTAAAAAAAATTAAGGTCTGAGATGGAGCTGGGTGATATGAAGATTTATCACCAAACTAAAAATAACTACCTATTTTCCTACATTGTTTTAATCACGTTTAAATAAAAACTGCTGACAAACTGCTTTATGGCATGTTGGTGTAATTTGGATGACACTTTACATCCAGTTCCTTACATGTGAGAGTGAAGCAGATGTCTATATATTAATTATTAACAGCCTTAATATCAGCAACCTCTCCTGTTATAAGCATCATCTGTTTTTGATTCATGATATAATTGATGTCCCCTTTGTTTAGATAAAATATAGGTGAGGTCTGTGAATAATTATTTTTTCTCTATATATTTTCACTTTGAAACTATGTTCTCAGGTTCTTAATCAATTACTCATAGGAGTATCCACAAATAGACTTCACCATGTGGTTATTTCATATAGACTGTGTATTGATTTATGGGGAAAACATGCTATTTTCGGATTTTTGTTATTATTAAGATATGAAATTACCATATTGTCATAGATGTCTTATCATAGACATATCTCCTTGCCTTAGACAGATGAATGAGGAACGTCATACTGCTGTATGCTGCTGTTTTTGTATATTTATACACATATATATATATATATATATATATATATATATATATATATATATATATGTATATTTATACACATATATATATATATATATATATATATATATATATATATATATATATTGATATAAATATATGTCCCTCTCTGTCTTCATGTAATCGTGTATGTATTTAACATGAATCAGAAAGGATTAACAAGATCATTACGTCCCGATCGGTAAATAACTGGGCTTTGAATGGTCCTCATGTGTTCCCACCGGCCTCTTGTGAGGCTTATCGCGTGTTCTGTACTCACTAATGAAGCAAATATAAATCTAAATGTCAGTTATTATGCTCTTGATGGCAGCGTGTTTGAAGCGCCCACTTTAATGTGGGCTGGAGGGGAAGGAGGGGTGAGGCGGAGGAGGAGTGTGGGTGGAGGATGAGTAGAGGTTAATGTGCATGGAGCAACTCAAAGCTTTCTTGGCTTGACTCAGGATGGCTGAGATCAGACAGAATGGCAGATTGCAGGTTTTACCCTCAGCTATTAGGATTGCTCTGCTCTCTCTCTCATCTCTTACACTCTTTCTTTCTCTCTCGCTACGTCCTCTCATGCCATCGTTACCTCTCTCTCCGTCTTTTCTTTTTTTTTTTTCCTTTCGCTCGTCCTCGCACATGCGTACAAGGCTTCAGCAGCACTCTCCCTCTCACCAACACCCTGTCGAGGTTTCTCCCTCTTTCGGTTTTTTCCTGCCTATTACTTCAGCCAGGGAAAAGTCTGTGCTTCAGCAGTCCTCTCCTGCTGCTGCACATCTTTATACCCCACATCATATTTGCTTAGATAGGTAGGGGGTGGCTCTCTAATGGCTCATTCTTTTTATCCTATTTACTGTGCGTGTGTGTGTGTGTGTGTGTGTGTTTGTGTGAGAGAGGGAGAATGCATGTGCACGTGTGCCTTAGGCCATGATGATCCATCAGACATGTACACACTCTCAGGGCAGAACCATTTCCCACTATCTCATTGCCTCTAAACTCAGTAAAATGTATTTTAGAAGCTCTGTCTTGCAGGTGTGATGTTTCCTACTATGAACATGTGCAATCAGCTCGAGGGAGGAAGAGGAAACCTGTGTTAACTTGCCGAAACAAACCCATAACCTCAGCATATGGACTTTTCACAGAATGTTAACTCTGATTGGGAAAAGGAGCAAAATAAAAAAATAAAATGTCATTTCTAGTCCATTCGTGTTCAAGTGGTGGGCAAATCACACCAAAAACCAATCGCTTCATTTGAGGGTGATCCTTTGCTTAATGACAAGCCAACATCATTTTGTATTTGGAAAAACTCAAGGCATGTATCTTCAAAGTAGTGTTTTTTTCTTTTTGCTTCAGCAACCTGTCGTTTTTATCTGGTTTTTCTCACTTTTGTTTTGCATAACTGCCTTTTTAAAATAAATGTAAAGAAACTGATAGCCTACTTATAAATTTGTACAGTGTTATTTGTTAGCCCATATCTTTAATGGAAAGCAGGACTTACAGGCTTCCTAAATCACTTTAAATCACTATGGGCGCTATAAAGCAACAGGTTGCATACTTTCTTCTTCCCGGGCGTTTATGTTACGCCATATGGTGCCGAAGCTGCTGAATGAGATGCTTCCACATGTTGGCTGTATTCAGTCATCAAACACTGATCAGCCTTGGTGAAATCTAAAATAGCAATAGAACTTGAAATGAGCGTTTTAACTTAAATCTCCCTCCTTTGTGCGTGTTACGTTTTCTGTTGTGGTTTTTTTTTACCATTTACAGTAAACAAAATAAGTTAAAGTCCTAGTCGGCAACATTTGTTTGATCATATTCATTGAAGCCAACACTCCGATAGAACAACATAAATCATCCGGTTTTAGAAAAAAAACGTGCCTGTATCATCCTGTCCAATCAGCACACAGGGCTGTGTTCGTGCACATGCCACAGAGCCCCTCCCCCTCGGGCTCGTTACAATATCACAGGCACACGCATTGCGTTGAATTGTTTGTAGTGTGATGGCGGAGGGAAGGAGCAACACTAGTATGCTTCCAATTCCTTGGTCAAAAACCGAAGCTAGGAGGTCCAAATCAACCAAGGAAAAGAAAACACCTGTAGAAAAGAAGGGAAAAAAGAAAGACGCTGAAGTGACGGGCGCGTTTACAGAAATCTGGTGCACATGCAATGAAGGGCACAAAGTCGAGGGGTTGTGGGGGAGGAGCATGAGAGTTGTTAACATTCAAAATCTGTGCCCTAGACCCGCTGGACTTCCCATCTCCAGCTTTAATATTTTACTTCAGTCCTGGCTTCAGTTGAACAGAGAAAAACTCGCCAATATGCTTTACTAAAAACAACAATACCGGAGTCATTATATTGATGTGAATATGCCAGAAAATAGATAATTTTAACTGATGAAAAGTAATATTTGTGTTGAAATAATGTCTTCATTATTATAGTCCTCAAACTGCTTAATATTGCTGATTTTTGCCACTGATGAATGCATGATGCACAACTTGGAAATTACTCACTGCCGTGGAACTGTGCCTTGTTTATTTTGGGCCCATCAGACTTGGAGTGTCACTAATTAAACATTTACATGATGCCTCCTGACGGCTGTACATATTATTGGAAATTCTAACTTTCTTTCTTTGGAACGGGGGGGAGAATTATTTTAGTATTTGAGTTTTATTACCTATTTGAATTAAAAAAAAATTGTTTTTGGAAAAGTGACAGCCCTACTGCAGACTATGAAGGCAGAAATATTGAAATCTTCGAGGTATGAATTTTCTGTATCTCTTCATTCATGATGCTACCTGGCACATTGCTGACATTGTGCAGACAACGTCATTGTGCAAAGAGACGAGGTCGGTTTTCTTCCACTGCTGCAGCATTCCATAGACGAGTGTTGGGCTGAATATGAAAGGTGAATGAATAGGTAGTTCCACCGATTCTTTCATTTTCCCCTTATTGAGTTTACTCCTGAGACAGCACAACTAATTAGCTGTCAGACCAGGACAAAGAGATACAGAGACTATAGAGTAATTATATACTCACACACACACACACACACACACACACACACACACTTACACTCAAAAAGGCTGTATGTGTTGATGGCGACACTTGACAAGTCAATAAGCCAATGGCTTATCTCCCATCCTGCTTCTCTCCCCCGCGCCGCTCTTTATTGATCGCTTCCATAATTATTCACTTTATCTAAAGCTGGAATTAGCCACCGCATAGCTGCCGGCCAAAAACCCTGGCCCAATGCATTTACATGCTCATACTGTTAGACTGACGCACTTACAGACCAGGCGTAGTGCAGGTGGATATAACCATTCAAGATATAACCATATTGATAGTTTGGTTGGGAAGTAAGGGAAGGAGGGGGGCGACACTGGACCTTGGACTGTTGTGACTATCTGAGCTTTGTGTATGGTCTCTAAGCAACATTTTCAATGCAAGGCTACAAACTGCATTTAATAGGAGAAAATAAATCGTTATCAAGTAGTCCACCGCAGAAAGATTTAACATTGATACATGTGTTTGTGTGCATACTTTCTCTCTTTTACCCTTTGTAATGGGAATTTTGGATGTCTGTAATTTATTATCAGAATATTTGTCAGGTCAGACGCCTATGACGCCTGTGTTCTGTAAATCTTGACCTTGCCTGTACACCTTGTCTTTGTAAGATAGGACATGATCCGTCCTTTGGTTCCTCCTCCTTAAAAGGGAGATTGCTGTTGGACTCAGGGTCGTTCCTGCTGATTCTGAACCTTTGCATCAGAAGGCAGGGGTGAATAGTACTTTCTTCTGCAGATGAGAATATTTAGTGGAATAAACCTCGGAGAAAAAGCGGATCCTGGTTGTTGATCTTTATTTTTCCACAACACCTTTTTAGTAAGATTGGTGGTTATTTTAAGACTCTTAAGCTTTTTAGTTTTTAAGAGAATAGCTGGTCCACCTTAAAGGTCTGCCACCTTAAGTGAGCCTGGGCCCAAGTTGCTGCTAACCCTGACAGAGTCTGCCAGGCAGACAACAGCTGATAACCTCGCAGCTTGTTAGACGAAGCGGTGGGAAGTTGTAGCTTAAAAGTAGCTGCGTGTGTCACGACGATGCACGCAACACCGTTTCTTTAACTCTTCTGAAAGGGTTAACTCGGGACTCAAATTATGGCTTGCACCTGTTTGTTCATCTGTTATCGTGTTCACTGATCTTGTCGCTTAATGGTAAATGATTGGTTAATGAGGGTCATATATTGGCTAGAAACATCTTTTAAAAGTTAGCATCCCTTCTTAGCAAATACTGAATGTTATTAACATCACATTTATTCTGTAAACACTTCCATGGCTTTCACTCAGGGCTCCCAGTCGTAAGATGTATTTGACCACAAATGACCACATGTAAGAGGAGTTGTGAAATATCAAAAAGTTTCATTTGGAATAAGATTTTCAAAAGGTTGTTTCTTAAACAGACATATCCGACTCACCTGTTAGGATGTGGTTCTTTGTAAACTAGGTTTATTGTCAAGCTGCAAATGGTTGAACCATGTTGAGAATACATATTTAACCATAGTAGATCAACTGTATTCACATCCCCAATTACCATTTCCCCAAAT
This sequence comes from Chelidonichthys spinosus, assembly GCA_029853015.1. Lineage (NCBI taxonomy): Eukaryota > Metazoa > Chordata > Actinopteri > Perciformes > Triglidae > Chelidonichthys > Chelidonichthys spinosus. The sequence goes on from CM056829.1 coordinate 16,845,196, forward strand.
TTACCAACACGTTAACCTGGTAAACTATTGGAAATTACATTTTACATCCAAAAGAGTAATTGACATAAATAATTGCATACAGCCGAATGCTACATTCCAATGCACTGTTGCAAAATGTTTAGAATAAAAATCAAATTACATTTGTTTCTCATCCTCGGCCCTCCACCCACAGACTCAGTCCACGATTTCACAACGGTTCCTTAATTAGATTAAAATTCAATAATTAGGACGTCTATGTGCAGCTCTGTGAAAGCCTCACAGAGGGTGACAGCAGCTTCCTGATCAGTTCTAATGAAAACACTCAGTGTGTTCATCTCGTATACCAAAAACCGCTGACATTGTGTCCTGTGTTGCAACCTGTGTTTGCCTACACATGCTTGTCAAGGTTTTTTTTTGGTCTCTCGCCTCCTATAAAAACAGTGGTTAAACAGTCTAATCCATCAGAGTACTCGATAGGTTATGTGCCAATAAACAAGTGCTCTCAGGACGATCGATCCGCTCATCAATAGATGACACTGTGGAGTCGTCGTGCTCCCATCCTGTCCATCAATGGCTGATCAGTCAATTTGACACTCTTTAAGCAAATAACCCCGGAGAGCCCGGCATAATGTGCTGTTAATAGCGATACAATGCATGCCGTGGAAGCACAGAGGGAACACACTTAGGCTCATACTGAAAGATGAACGTGACCGCTTGATGCGTGTGTTGTTGTCGAGAGTAAACCTTCCGACAATCGATCAATATTAGCTTATTGATAATCCTGGCTCAGACATGCTGTGTCTGTGTGAGTGTTTAGTCTCTTGAAAGTGGTAACAAGAGAAACACTAAAGTGCATTTTTAATGGGAGAGACGCAGGCAGACCTACACACTCCCACGGCCCAACACTGCAACATGCACTCCAACCTCTTACACAACTATTAGCAATGAAGTTGTTATCGCTCCCATTCCATTTTTCTTCTTTTCCTTTTCAGTTCATTCGATCAATTCTTGCCTCCATTTCACATCAAGACGCGCTCGTTCCTCGCTCTTTGCGTTCCAACGACCATCTGTCTCTCTCGACTGCTCTCTTCTCTGCTCCGCTGGAGGAAAACAGAAAATGGAGTCCTTCAACAGCTGCTTTATGGGCTTTCCTCCCTTGTTTTTCTCAGTTCATCAAATCGATCTTGTAACTTGACAAATATAAGCGTGAATGTAACGGTGGCCGGCGCACATCATGTACGCAGTGCGGTCTCCCAGTCTGATGACGGAGGCTGGTTTGCCTCTGCGCCGTCGTTAATCATATCTATCTTAACTCTACTATAATGAGCGTTGCTGTGATCTGACCGTGGCTGAGTACGGCCCCTTTCATCACTGCAGCGGGGAGATATGGAGATTCGCTAATCAGTGCCTCACAAGGCAGATGACCTGCGAGCCGCGGGTCTCTGGCGCTGCTACAGGGGGTTTGGTCCCGCGGCTCACTTCCAGGGGGAGGAGAAGTGGAAGAGAGGACATTTCATTTGTGTCGCGTGATAGACGAACCGTCAACGTGAACCTGTCGCACTCTTGATTGGACGAGCACAGGAACATTTATGTCTGGAGGACGGAGAAATGGGGCATTTAAAGGAGTTGCTTGATTGAGTCTCTTTACTTAGTTGCTTCAACAGATTTCGACTCCCAAACAACAGTACGATTTAATGTCTGTGCCATGATTTCCAGACCTACAAAAACAGTCCTCACAAAGCGTAATCCTGCTGTGTGTGCAAATCTCAGAGACCCGAGGGACCGTGTTGTTGGGCGCCCTGAAGGTTGCTGGTAGGGACACTCGAGGCTAACCACAAGCGAAGGGAAGACAAACAAGTTGTTCAATATTCACTGCAAACATAGTTTAGGAGGTAGTCACCGGGGTTAAATCAAGGGCCCTGAAACCTCTGCCAGGGGCAAGAAACCTCCTGGTAGGTTTGCATTAAGATACAGTAGCTAAAAGGGGTTACACAGGGTGATTTAAACTGATTATTTATTTAAGGGTATTGTACCATGTGTTATCCAGCCTGGGCTTACACAAGATTCAACCAACATTGTCATGTAACAATTGATACATCCGTTTCTAAAGATCAAATCACATAACAAGCAAACAGGGTTCTGCTCACTAGCTGTGGATTTAAACAGGACAATTAAATGCAAAATCAAACCTCACAATGCCAAAAATGCTGGACAATGTAGTTCGACCACACTTATGTGTGAGCTCTAGAGCCAAATTTGCGGTGTTTGATAAGGTATGTACTTCTCACCTAAATCCTACTTCATCAGAAATACCTGGAGATATAGGGCTCCAAACAAATCAGTCTTTGATTTTAAAATGACTCATCCCGGCGTGGTATTTCAGCGGTTTGATGAATTGGTTTGATGAACGTTCTTGGAACATTTAGTCGTAGCGTTAAGGTGATGAGGTTTATCGGACATCCCAGATCTGAACCGGGACTTCATCTCCTGGACGGACTGAGGATGTCTGCAAGAAATGTAGGCATAAAGGAAATTGCTGTGGGGGGAAAAAAAAGCTCCTGGTTGCCCTGTTGCCCCAATGATAATGACACAGATAAGCTGATGGAAAATGGGTGGACAAAAAACATGTATAGATGAATCGATGGACTGGGGAGAAGAAGGAAGCAAAGGGGAATATACGAGGAGGATTGAGATTAGGGAAGAGCACAGATGAGAGACGTGGAATAAAGAAACTAATATTATATTATAGAAAGCAGCGTCTAGGAGGGAGCAGAGGGGGACGAGGAGGAAAAGAGCAGTGCATGGTGAAAAAAAGGAGAGGCAGATAAGAAAGACTTGAAACAAGAACAGAGTAGGAGGAAGGGTGAGGTGTGGAGTAGAGTGGAAAGGTGACATTTGGTGACCAGGGGCTGTTTGTGGTGACATTTTCACACCTCTGCTCATCTCTAATGCCAGGACAATGTGCTCTGGCTCGTTTGTCACCCGCCTCCCTAACAAGCTTGTCACCGCTTCTTCTTCAGCTTCAGCTGCCCCCTTATGTGCGGGTTTGTGTGTCTTTGTGTGCATCGACCATTTGATTATCCGCATCACACACTCTAAATGTCTTTTTTATATCAGAGAAAATACCTTAATGGCCAAACGTGTTATTTCACCTTATATATTCCCATAATTAGACCTCGGTATGATTCCAGGAAGAGGCAACCATGGTTCTCTAAATCTCCATTACTAATTGTAGGGAGACAGACTCCATGCAAAAAGGATAAAGAGCCCAAACTATGTCATATTATCTCAGGTGATTTGCCTCCACTTCTTCTTGTATCCGAAGTGTGATTTTCAGACTAATTAAAGCACTGCAAAAAAAGTGAGTTGTACTTCAGTGGTACAATATGGATAACTGGGACACCCAATACACGCAGGGAGCATGAATATGTATGCCAAGAATACACCAAAGTAAAATATCATTTTAATCATGAGCATATCCTATAAAAAGATGTGGTCCTGGATAACGGCATCAATTAGAACATTTTTTTTATAAAATTGATGATTAAAGAAAAGGAATAAGATGAACATACATGTAATAAAAATGTATACGTCAGCCTGAATATGGGTTCGGTTCTGCCTCTTCGCTCAAACAGGTCACTTCTTTCAACTTTTTGATCAGACGGCTTAGTGACGGTGATGGACTGTGAAAGGCAGCGAGGCCGCCGTGTGAAATGATGAAATCTCTCCTTTATAGTGTTTCATGTTAGGGCACGACACTGCTCATTCATTTGAATTGCTCCTGTCTAAGTCGGTCCGGGAGTTCTGGTGAAGGGATGCAGCAATCGGTACCTTTAAAGGATCCTCTGTTCAACAGGGAAATTCTGTAATATGCCACCTTTATACCTTCATGACAATATCTATTATAGTTGATATTCTGTATGTCGATAGACATTTTTAACACCCAATCAGTCATTTTATGTCCACCTATATATCAAAATAGCATCTCTTGTGATTTGTAAAATGACTTAAACATATACTATATTATATAATGCACCAGCAAATTTCAACACAAAAACAGGCATATATCATGTATAAAGTATAAATATAGAATTGATTAGAATAGATTGGCCCCATTATGAGCGATACCCGATCCAGCTATTTGAGTCTGTACTGGCCTGATAATGGTTTTGCTGCATCCCTATTCATTCAAGTGAAACCACTATCTGGCCTGGCAACCTTTTACACAGGATGTGATGTCATCCAGTAAAGCACACCATTGACGTACCTTCCCGCCTAATGAATCTACTGAACCTGATGATTTTTGCAACAGGGGATGGAATTATGTTTGCTAGGAAAGTGATTAAGTTCTTTATAATGTTCCATTATCAAACCTGTGTTTGATAAACCTTCTATCTCATGGATGTATATTCAAACCGCAAACATGCTCCCATCCTCCTGTTTTCTGAACACCTGGTAAGGAGTGAAAAGGCCACACATGCACACATACACTGCATAAACACACTAATGAATGTCAAGGGGATACTATGTTTTGCCTGATGGCTTATTAAAGCAGAATGTGCCATTAATGCAGGCCCAGTCCCAGTATAACAACCAGCAATTACTCTCATCTCCAGCATTGGATTGGGAGCTTCACATTCATAAAGTGCACACTTCCCCCTTTGCCCAGCCCCCTCCCCATCTCCGGTCATCTGTGCTTCGTCACTTCACGGTATATTTCTCCTCCATTTCAATCGAATCACAAATCAAAATGTGAAAACAGTACATCCTGAACAATGACACCGGTGTGTCTGTATGTCCACCATCTCTCACATTCCTCCGTTCCGTCACATCTAATGGTTTCATCATGTTTTGTTTGTCATAGCCTACAACATCCCCGACATCGATCGCCATCCCATTAGTCGTCCTCCCCGCTGAAGGAAACCGTACCCCACACGATGGCTTTGCAGAGCCGGCTGTGGCAGCCTCCGTCCGTCCGTCTGTCTGTCTGTCTGTCTGTCTGTCTGTCTGTCTGTCTGTCTGCCTTCACAATCTGCATACACCCACGTTGTGCACATCAAATGTCTCTCTGAGCCTTTATCCACGTCAACAGCTAAAGCTTATTTACATGTTTAGGGCGATTAAACAAATCTATCTAATCCACGGAGAACATCATTTAACATTCAGCATTTGGACATCAGTGCCAAAGCGTTTTTATAAATTCATTAAAGTACCGAGGCGTTATGCAACCCAATTTCATTTCACATCAAATGTAATTTGGTTCTATGTATTAACTTGTCAAATGGAATAAAATGTATCAAAACTCAACAAGGGAAAAGAAACAAATCACCGCCTGCTGTTTTCCAAACAATATATTTAATTTTGCGATAATGGTGTATACGTTGTACGCATTAGCATCATCGTCATTTAATTTACAAAACTGGCTCATGAAGCTTTTACAGAAAAGGAGACATTATTTTTATCTCAACTAATATAGTTTTTTTTTACACTCTTGTGGTACATTTAAAAAAAATGACAGTATGAATAATTATCAGTTTATTGGCTCATAAACTCAGTTCTCAGGGGAGCCTCTCGATCAGCTGGTTTGAATTTTTATGGATTTTATACAAAATGTAATATATTCTCCTTATGTGTTTACAATACCTGTTATAGTCCAGAACATGTTCTGTTTTCTGACTTCATATGAATTAATTGTTTGCAGGAGGAATGGATTATTAGACATGAGGATTTATTCCTTAAGTTATTTAAATATTAATGATTAGTTCTAGTAAATTGGCAGAAAATGAAAACCTTTGTGTTTAATATTGTTGCTCTAAAACAAGACATTTGAATATGTCAGGCAAACTGTGCATTTTCACTATTTTTGTATGACATTGAATGCACCAAACTGATGAATTAACTTACCAAGGAAAGAAACAGATTTATTGTTGATAAAGTTCATGCTTTTCACATTTGATGTTCACACAAAAAACAATGCAGGTTATATCTTGTGAAATTGTTTTTTAATGTTGGTGATGAAATCAGTTCTTGTAAGAATTGTAAGATGCCATTTTTGCCATTCAATACACACATTTGACAATTCCCAAGTTGTTGAAAAAGTTATCAAACACCAACCAAACATGATCATCAGCTCATATGGGTCTAAGATCTAATCATCTAATTGCAAGGTTGCCAGTTCAAATCCTGCCTGGGCCCTTTGTTGCACTTTTATTTCTCTCTGCTGCCATCAAAAATGAGCATATCAATCAATTATGTCAGTAATTATTAGTTCCAGTGCTAATTATAATAATGACATGAACATGGATAAATAACCTCAATAAAAATTGAGATCACCTTTCTCTATTGTATGAGGAACTCTCAATAGAATATAATGACACACACCCACACACACCCACACACACACACACGGCTGAGTGCTTTAATGAGTCCTGTCATAACAATGGCAGGGACATGCCTAAACCCCTGTTATGTGGCATCTCATTTTCTCTCCGTTCGTGGCACCGAGGGGGAGAGAGAGGGGAGCCTTGTACCACTCCAATGAATGGTAATTAATTTTCAATTTGAGACATTATTAAATCCGTTCGCTCGCTGGGCTCTTTTTTTTTAAGTGCTCATCTCAGCTGCCGAAACATATGTTACCTTGAGAGCTTTCTGTGTTTCAAGGTCAGAGACTTAATGCTAATTGGAGAGAATATGTATGTATGTATGAATGCTTACATACGCAGACGTAGCATCACACACAATGAGCTGAAATCACGGTGTGATGCATGAAGCGACACCTGAACGGAGCTGACAGATTGCTCCGCCAGAGAGGCGCTGCGACACGACGCGGTGAGCCGCTGCTGTGGTGAACTTAAAATTGATATTGCTGTCCTCGGGGCGAAATATTCCTCTCATCTCTGTTTTCTTTCTCTATCTTTCTCTCTGGTTTTCTCTAGACTCACTCTACCTACAGCTGTCGCTCTGGTAAACACATTTAAAGAAAGTTGACCCGTGCAAGAGGATATCAGGGAAAGGAGCGGAGCAGCTTCTCTCCGCCGCCCTGGTCCTTAGGGCTGATGAAGATAACAGCTCATAACATCATGGCGACTTGGAATAGGCTGTGTGTGTGTGTGTTTGTGTGTGTGTGTGTGTGCGTGTGTGACTCGGGAGAGATTTGGATGATGAATGAGTGACCTTGCCTAAAGAGCTACATGTCCCTCTAGTGCAGCTTGATGGAGAGGTTGTGCCGGGTCCTGCTGTGTTTCTGTGTTTGTGTGTGTCTGCATCTCGCTGCGTGTGTTTGGGTTTGTGTGTCTCTTTTTTTCTCTGTGCACTTAAGAGATGCACATATTCTCGCTTCTGTGAGCATTCTTCATATGTATAGCTGAAGTGAAAGCAAATGTATCCACCAGGGAGAGAAAATACAAACATATACAGCGCATAGACGTTCTAAAAATACTCACTTCCTTTTTTCCAAATGCTTTCCCAAAACAGTAGGAGAGTTCAAGGAGACGTGAGATGAAAACATTGGCTGGTATCCAGCGACTGTCTGCTGTTGCATATTCCTGCATAAGCGTTTGCACGTATGTGCTCGCTGCATATGCCTGTGTGTGTGTGTGTGTGTGTGTGTGTGTGTGCACATGATCAGTCTTAACAAGTAATATGAGACACCTCTCCTCCCCACTGAGTTTGCAGATGCCAGCTGGAGGAACAAGGCTTTATTGCTTCATCGAAATGTCAGCGCACAGCATGTGTGAGCGTGACACCTAGAGATGGCGAGGTGGAGAGTTAATAATAATCGATTCATCGTGTGTCTTCTGTGGATCTTTTCACATTGAATTCATCTGAAACCAGAACCTGGCATGTTTTTTTTGTGGCATTATTATGGGTTCATTACTGTAGTCTATGTTTTCACATACTGTCGCTGAGGAGTGCTGCTATGCATGTTTAATGAAAGCGTCGGTGCAGGACGGCACTCTCTGTTTTGATTCTCTATTGTTCATCACTTTATCTAACAGGTGTTGTAGTTTATGTCACGTCAGACTTGTGGCTGCGCTGTGAAGGGCCAGAGCAGGCCAGCGGCATGCAACGCGATGAATCACGATGGAAGAGAGTCAACTGGTGAGCTGGTCGACTGCAGCCGGCTGAAGTGAGACGGGTAGTCACGACCAATGCCAAGATAAGCATGCTTTTGGTCACATTGACAATGCTGCTTGATGTAAAGAGGATATAATGTTGCCCCGGTTCATTATCGTGCAGCTGAGGCTAATGTGAATGCCACTAGTTTTGAAAGCATTTACAAGGTTAAAACGTGTCTTAATTTATTTAATATATTTAAATGAGAAAATAATAACATGAAATAACTAAAACAACTATATAGGTACTTATAAACAAATCACTTTCTAAACATCACATATACCATCCCTTTAAAGTGGGATGAGGGTAGTGAAAAGGGTGATAAACCAGAATATTAGACGGATAAACATATGTGAAAATCATGATTTAAAGCATAGTCGATGTCTTGTATTTGAGTCCTGGAGAATGAATGTGATATCAGCCCTCTCCTCTGCAGTCAGTCCGGATGCATTTCTATAAACAAGTTAATTACTTTTATTACTTAGCCAACTTGATACTGTTGACACATTATCAGCTGCTGACACACACAAATCAAACACTAATCATCATCATCACCTTTTTTGTCTTTATTGCATCTTGTTTGCTGGTATGAATACATTGATTAGGTTCTGAAAAACGAATTTGCTTCTGAGTGATGCGATCTGTTTCAATTTATATTACACACAAACTTTCTGCTGAGGCTACTTCATATTGCTCTCTCTCCACTTCTTTTCTGCTTGCTCACAACATTGTTGAAGCCCTTCATTTACAACACTTGGAATTGCAACATCCTGGGTGATTTCTGCTGGGAGGCCTGTCTGCAGGGAGCTGTAGTAGTCAAGTGAGGAGTTGCCAGGAGCTCGGACAAGCAACTGTGCTTTTGTGAGAAATGGATCGATAAATGTTGTCCAGAGTAAATTGACAGGATGGCACTTTGGCTGTGAAGTTGGTCTTATAAGGCAGCTGGCTGTCTGGAGTGGTGTTTTGGCAGTGAGGGTAGAGGAGGAAGGGATTGGTGATAAAGATGTTACACAGGAAGTACGTGCCATGAAGGAACAACAGCAGTGTTTACCAGACAAACAATGAAGGAAAAGCTGCTGGCATAAATCCTTGTCTAGACGTCACCCAGAGAAAAGGGGGAGTACGCCTTAACCCGCATTTCAGATCAGCTTCAAGAAGGCTTGGGTTGGCTCTGATAAGAAAAGCAACAGAGCATTAACCCTGAGAAGTGATGACTGATCTGAATGGGGGTTTTTTTGCATAAAAAAGGGGCAGAACATGGGACATAAGGCTGAGCCTAGAAGGATTCCATTTGGAGAGATCCTGTGCCGTGGAAAGGCACTGTGTTAGCTGCAAGCAACAGCCCTCTCAACAGGACACAAACCTTAAGCATGAAGACCCTGAGACATCCTTGTTGCAGTAAACGGGAGCATACCCTGTTGGCTTCCAGCCTGCAGTGTGGGAAGAATACTAGGAAGGATGATGAAGTTGCTCTGAGCTCAGCTCAGCAGAGTCCCTCTGTTACTTCCAGGAGTGCAGTCTTTATGGTATGAGCTGCCCTGAAGCCAGACAGCCGGAGCTCGAGAGAGCACAGGTCTTTATGCAAATAACACAGAATCATATTAAAAAAAAGAAATTCTAACTAAAAGCCAAAGAAGGTGAATGCGAAACATCCATCCTCTTTTCTAATCTTTTAACATACCTGTACTCCTCAATGCTTTGAGTTTAGTACTGTATGCTCTGCCTTACGTGATTATGCAACTAATCTCTCGTAAGGCTATTAGTTGGTCTGTTAATCTTTTTTATGGTCTTTTTTTATGGGGAATCAGTTTTTAGTCATTAGTTGAAAATGATAGTCACATCTCTAGTGTCTCAATACGATTCGCTAATATGCTCTGGTCTTTAATAACATCTAGTTTTTACAGTAATGATGACAGTAATACTGGAGAAGCAATTTTAGAAGTTTCTTCAATTAAATCAAGAAAATCAATTAGTCAAAGTGATCCGGTGACTGTTTGTTTGATAAAAACGAATTTTGCCGGGGGCTGGGGTAGAATTTAACCACCTCACAGCAACATCTCTCTTTTATCGTTATTGGCACTAGGAACTCCAGTTTTGGGCGATGGCTCATTACTTGGGTTTGGACATGAGGTGTTTTGGATGGCTGCTAATAAAATATGATACGTTGTTCAGCTCTGTGCTGTGTAGGGTGTAAGTAAGTCATGTCTGTGTATGCATGCCCACATGTGTGTGTGTGTGTGTGTGTGTTCCAGACCCACTAATGAAGTATTCATGGTGGGTCTGCTATCTGCGGTCTCCCCTTATGGCTGCCTCAGCTGGAGATAAGTCATTAATAGGCCTGTAACTGGAGGTCAGTGGGGTTCTCCGCACACCACATTATATGCTAGAGGCTGCACATTACCCAGAGCTTCCAGAGGTCCACAGGTTAATACCATGAAAATAGACTCAAATTTAGAGGCGGCTCACTGGATGCACACTAATGTTAATCCCTGCACAGTGTGGTAATTACTTAATGTAATGTACCAGATATGGTCATTGTGTCAAGTCAAGGAATGGAGGAAGGTACTGTATGTATCTGTAATGGATTGGAGATTAGTGAAAACAACATTGCTTCCAGTTTGATGCTGTTTAATTGCCACTGATACTGGCCGAGTACCTATAGTACTGTGTTTTCATCCATCCATCCATTTGGTCCGTTGGACCATAAGTAAGGGATGGAACCATACCGCACCCAACTACAACAATTGCCTGTCCATCTCACAACCCATTTTTTGCTCACTCATGAACAAGACCCTGGCTAGGGGTAGCTGCTTGCTCCCGACCCGGAGGGTGCAGCCCACCTGTTTCTGGCAGAACACCATTGCCTCAGACTTGGAGGTACTGACCCTCGTCCCAACTGCTTCACACTTGATGCAAACCGCCCCAGTGTGCGCTGCAGGTCACGTTCTGAAAGAGCCAACAGAACCACATCATACTTTCCTCACACCCGCCAGCCGCCTCTCACCCTGGGCAATTCCAGAAGGAAGGTCAGAGTCCAGCCCCTCTCTAGGACTTAGGTTCCTGAACCAGTGCCATGCGTGGAGTTGATCCCAGCTATATCTAGTCGTTAAACCTCCCACACCAGCTCTGGTTCCTTCCCCACCACAAAGATGACGTTCCTCAGCTCTAAAGCCAGTCTGCTATTCCGCCCAGTTACCAGCACTTGCCTGCCTCATGATGCTTTTTCTTGCCAAGGCCTGGCCATCATGTAGAAAAACATTGACAAGAAGGTGTTACAAGCCCTCTTAATTTGTGGTGGCATATTTGAGTGTTTTCAGCTCATTGCCAGTACATATTGTTACTGTACGTATAGCAGTATGCCAAAAAACATGTCACTAGTCAGACACAGACACTAATTCCCATTGGCAGGTGTCACTTTAAACTGGTATACTGATGGAAGATAATTCTCGAAAGGCAGTTTTCTCTCTTATGTCTATTCAATTCAGGTGATCTTATGTAAAACTAATCAGATTTGTTTGGCTAGTTCAACAGACACTATTAGGCTCTACGTTATACAGCAAATACATTTTTTTAAATACAGTATAACTGTGTTTGATGAATAAACAAAAAGGTGAACATTTTCCTTAAACTTTGAAATGTACTCATGTACTCGTATCATAAAACTACTCAGATAAAACCTCACCCACTACCACTGTTATGGCAATTTGATATCTGGTCAGTTGAGCGAACAAGCCGCAAGCAGGCACCTTCCCAGGAAGTGTCCACCGCATCTATTATTTAGCTGCGAGGTTGTCGTTGTAGTGTGTGTACAGTTAACTTGTCGATAATTAGATGCTTCAACTCCCCAAAATCCAAGCTAAGTTCATTGTCAGCCAGCTGCTGATTAAGTTAAGGGGGTAATTCCTGATATTAACAAAAGGCCAGGCTCAGTTAAGGTGGGTTGACCTTTAAGGTCGACCAGTGCTATTCATTTTTTAAACCTCTCAGGTTTGTGCTCCTTTTTTATAATATATACATTTTTTAAATATATTTTCCTTTTAACTGTTTAACTCATAACATGCTTAATTATTAACTTTCCTACTGCAAACTATGATCTGTTTGTATCTGGAAAACATCAGCAAGAGCATCATGTGCATTTAATTGGTTAGAGTCAGAAAGTAAGGAACATCTGATGGAAATAAAACAAATTTGGTAATGGTATATCATTAAGTACCCAAATTTAAGTTCTTGGTCGTATTAGATAAAAAAAAAAAACATTTATTTATAATTCTACACCAAAAAGGGACAGAATCTTTGTATACTGTATATACTATGTTCACTTATAAACAATTCATACCAATAGTCCCTGCAACAACCAAGTCAAATTATTTATTGATTTTAGGTCTATTGCCACTTTTAAAACTCATGAGCAACAGCCATTTTACGGCTGTGGGAACATTTCTCCTGGGAGATCAGCACTCAGACCTTCCTAGTAGAGGCTTAGCCCCTTAAATCTATATCGCAGATGACGCCCCTGGTTGAAATTATTACCTGCCTAAAGCAACAGCATGCTAGCGGTTGGTTCCACTGCATCAAATGAGTGTGTGGCTTTGTGCATGTGTCAGGTAGCCTGACTGTATCCCCTCACAGTGTTTCACCAGCAATAACAAGTGGGATAGCTCACTTGTGTCTATTGTTTTTAATTAACTTCAAGGTGGAACATGTGAAATTTAATGTGGAAAATGAAAAGATGTTAATTTCCTGCTTTGGAGGCAGTATGCTGGCATGAATAAAATACATTAAATCAGAGGGCTGGTCTCCGAGCTTAACACTCCTGAGAAAAGACAGTGAGGGTGGCACGTTAAAGAGTGGAATAGACAGTCAACAATTAGTGCTGCTTGTGTTGTGATTGGCTCCACTGGCAGCTTTCTATCTTTATTAAGCCGCATGGGTTTGAACGATATCATAAAGTAGGGAGGAAATCAGTGGAATTAGAATTCCATTAGAATTAACTGTTACAACCGTTTCATGTATGTGTGTGTTTGCATTTCTCTACATATATGTAGGCACGGCATTATTTAGATGGAATTTGAGGGTGTGTGACTCGTACACATACACACTGCTAAATGCAAACATGTTGAAACACAATTCATTGTTCAAACATCTGTAATTTCACATCCGAACAATTTCTAATAAAAGGCTAAAAACTGTGTTCCGTCAGTAATGCATGGTGGCTTTTCACTTAATTGGCCATGCTTGAAAAATTACACAACTTCCACCTACAGAACATTGCTATAGATAGCACATTATCTATGAAATATGAAATACGGGCAATACAAATATGCCTGTTACACTACCATTAGGAACGTCTCCATGGTTGACTTTACAGCGTTGCTATCAGATAAGCCAGCCATGGCGCCGTCCTAATTTCTCTAATTGGATGCCGGAAAAATAACAATCCAGAGAAATGGTCTGTAATTTTCACTAGCCAAACGCAGCACATATTAGGGACTGCCCTCCTCCGAGACTTTATTAGGGATCCAATATATACACCAGCACTTTGGGAGTTGGCTTCAGTAAAGAATGGTTCCTAATCAACTGAAAGTCATCTATAAGGGACTGGTCTGACGCAGATTAAACAATCTGGACTGATTACACCTCCTCTGTCAAGGTAATGAACATGCTTTATCAGACCCAGGAAATTATCCAAACCGCTGTGGAGGAGCATATGTTTGTGTGTGTGTGTGTGTGTGTGTGTGTGTGATGTGTGTTTCAGCATGCACTGTACATGTGTCCTTTTCTAGGGAGCGGTTCAATATGTGGTAGACCTTGGAGCCGGCGCTAGCATGCTCCTCAGACGGATGATCACATCTTCCATTTTGAGGTCGATCTGTCCCATGACAGTCCCACTGCAGCCGTCGCCATGGTACTGGTGTCGCAATCTGAGTGTATGTGAGCGTGCCGTGGGATTGATGGCTAAATGGGAAAAAAGACACAAAGCGATGACATAAAAATGTCAACAGCAGTCCCTGCTATGTGGAAGGTTTAGTGGCACGTCAGTGACTGCTATGCTACAGGATCTAAGCTCTCTACCCGTCCATCTCCTACATTATGATGACAGGATATAGCTCATACCCAGGACAGCTGTCTGCAGACTTTGTTACCTGATAGATAGGAGCAGGCGAAGAGTGACAGCGACAGAGGAATTGACAGATAATTCACAGGAGAATAACGCAGCACTGCAAAGATACATACGTAGGTGTAAACAAAGGTAAAGAAGTGTGTCTAATTTTGTAGGATTTTCATGCTTTGTGTGAATGTGTTCTACTTGAGCATTTGTGTGTGTGTGTGTGTGTATGTGTGTGTATGTGGTTTCCCCATGGGGAATTTTGCCCTGCTTTGTCCCCAACGTTGGAGGCCGGTCCCTGGGGAGCGTTGCATTCAGAGCGGTGGTCCATGATGATGGATGGAGTTCCAGAAGAGGGAAAAAACCCACAAATGAGGAGAGTAGAAAGACACATTTTGTTTTTCTGCCGTTTCATTACTATCATTAAGTCGACACTTGGCCTAGACTAATGCATCATTCGGGCTGATTAAAATAAAAATACAGGAATTTTCACCCTGAATTTTGTAGTCTACATCTTAAAGTTAAATGCATCAAACTGGTTCACGTTGAGAGCAATTATGAGTCTAGACAATTGTGTGCTCTAATAAACAATTTGATCATAAAGACATTGGTTGTATAGATATAAATTCTGGTTGAAGTTGAATCGCCTGGTCAGATTGGGCCCCACTGGTTGATACTAGACTAATCGGTAATCATGTGCAACTTTGATCATGGAAAATGAAATCTGAGCAAGTTTTCCTTTTCTATCACACATCAGAAAGTTGTGATGTGTTTGAGTTAATTTTCAGACATCTCCTGACCTGCAACGTGACTGCAAATCGCGATGTTGAAGAGATACATCCTACAAACCTCCCAGAGAGCATTGACGAGTTTTACATCATAAAATCTCCAGCTATGTATCCTGGTCAAAGTTAAAAAAACAAACAATTCTTTTATATGTCGTAATACGATGTTTTAACCCCCCCTGTTACCCTCAAATGATCGAAACACCTGTTATCTTGACCTCAGAAATGTATACCTTCAGAAAATGATTAGAATCACATTTGTTACCCAAGTTTGTGCTTCGGTGCTTCATGTTTCTTTGATAAAAAACGAAATAACCCATTAAATAAGACATACCCTCCCCCCTTTATACATCCAGAATGCGTATTATGTGAAATTGTGAAAGATTCGCAAAAAAAAAAAAAAAAAACATGAGCAGCATAAAGTCTAAGCAGTAGCTAAGCTCAGAAAATAATGATGCTTTTTTTGCGACATAATATTTGTGTTCTCTGTGAAGGTATTTGTGACACAAACTAAACAAAATATATATTGAAATGTGATTTGCACAAAAGAAACGCTTGCGGTGTGTAAAGGCCTCAAGGTAGACTCGATCTCTTCTCAATGCACTCTCTTCATGCTTGTTATTTCAAACATGTACCTGTCTGTGTGCCCATGAAGGTGAAGTGAATTCATAAGCATGCATATATAAATGTCTGCATGTGTGTGTTCACATGTACGCCTGCACAATTAATGTGAGGTCAAGTCCCACTAGTTGCTCTTTTGAGAACTATTGCTTTGTAATTTCACATTCATTAGGTATTCCCCTCCAACCGTTTCTGCGAGAAGAGGCTACCATAAATTTATAAATTGCCCTGCAAGCAGACTTGATATAATGCATCTAATTCCCACTCCCCGCTCTGTGCTGTGCATTTACCAGCCTTAATTCAGCTGTGGAACCTGCTTCAAGCACAGTCTGTGAAGTAGCTCGAGGTGCACTTCACTCAATTGTGCCAGAGAAATCTCCCACAAAAACAATCTAATCTCTTCCGCTGTTGTTCTTCTGTGCCCAAACCCGTCCCAGCACGGCACCGCACATTTTAATACACCCTAATCACTGTATGTGTGTATTTATTTTCCCCTTCATTTCTGTATTTTCACATTTTTCGATTTGACTGGAGTGTAAGGTCACGCCCACAGGGCACGTCTGTGTGTTGTCGAGACAACCTGGGCCTAACTTAGTGTTTTTCACCCTGTGTAGCTGGGAAGTTTGTTTATGTCAAACTCCCATTCACACCGGCGACCGGAAGGCTCGGCGGCTTTGGAGAAGACGTCTGCTGAATAAGGCTGTCTCAATGATTCAGCAGACAAAGTGTGAGCCTTGATGGTGTGAAGGTTAAAGCAGCTTATTGGAACATTGATTGTTATGCACTCTGATGCTGATATGAAAAGGTTCAATATGGATTTGTCTCAGGTGGATTTCCAAGGTTCACTGTTTTGTTTTTTTTGGCCTCTCACAGAATCCCTGTATTCACCTGTGATGCCCTTTAGATTCAGAGTCCAACCCTTGACACGTAAAGTGTTGTGTTTATTTAACCCTGCTGACATGAGAGTCACAGAGTTTAGATCGTTCCACTGCCTCTCATTGTGATTTTAGAAATGAAACCAGAGGTGAGAGTGTGGATGTCTTTATATTCATTTGAATCTGTTTTTAGGGGACAAAGTAATGAGTGAACGGAGCACACCTCCTGAAAACCATTTGTGTTTAAGGAGTTCAGAGTATTTGATTTTGCACTTAAAGTTAACTGGATTTAACAGGATTTCAAATTAAAACTGTGTTTGCATGATTTGCATAACCTGCACATTTTATAAGATACTTTTACATATGCTTGGAATTAGATTGGAACTGGATTTGGAACTGGTTCGATAATGTTAGTCAGTTCATTTATTCATTTAGTCTATGACACGGCCTCCTGTAAAATGCATCACTATATCGTGTCATCAAATGTCGATGTTTTGTACAAAACCCAAAGACACTCAATGGAAGTTAATAAATGTGTCCCGTTCAATGATCATTTGTAGGGATTGCAGACTGAACTGGGTGAAATCTGTTGAATGTAATTTTAATTTGCTCTCTTGGCTGTTTTAAGGCCTTTACACTGTATTTTTCCCCATGCGATTAATTTGCACATCAAAATATGGTTTCAAACTGTTTTATAAAGGCTCTGTGATCTGGAACAAGATGGCAAACTTGACAAAAGTGGCACACACCAAATCCTTACCTTTCACAATAAAAGACTGAGGCGTATCCACTGTAACTGTTTACCAGAGAGAGTTCATGTTCATTCAGAGCATTTAGCTAAAAGGAAACTCAATAAAATAGCTTACAGTAGCTTAGGCTATGCAACTATTTACCTTAGACCGGCTGCCAGATGCTGGATCATTAGGATTCTGGGAGTTAATCTTTGGTGCTGCAACTGTTGCTAATTTGCATTAGGCTACTGCTCGTTTGAATAGTTTTGATGCAAAATATTCCCAAGCAAGTATTTCGCATGTATGTAAGGTTGTAAAAGCCTTTTCACCATTAATCCACACATGATTAATGCACATTTTTCTCCAGATATATGTGATATGAAACCATTTTTTTAATGTGGAGTTAACATTTCATGTGGTCTCATTCACATGTGCAGGCAGGGAGAGATTAACTGAAGCAGCGTTGCTGGAATTACTCAGATGTTTTACAAAACAAGTAAAAATCATGTATTCAAACCTGACTTAAGTCAAAGCATGTAAGTATATCATGTACTTAAAGTGTAAACATAATTGGATCATATGGGGAGCTTTAGTTAACCAGATTAATAAGCATAATGTACAAAAAAGGAGTCTTACAAGTTTCAGAGTAGAATGAGAGCAACGACAGAACAAAATAGTTGGAAAGGCAAAATTGAATACGCATTCATGTTCACTAGAGTCTAAAAGAAGCTTATTGCCTCTGTTAAACCAAACACTCCTGGCACTCTGAGGGCATGACTGTTGGGTAGACAACCCAGGTGGCCATCAGTGAGAGTCTCTGTTGCTCCAACAGCCTGTTAAATATGTTATTCTGCAACTTTTTCCTTCCTTGGTGCACAGCCATTTATTTTAATAATCGGTCAGTTGGTACGAAACACTATAGGACCCTTAGGAGTCTGTTAATTGGGGAAGAAACATGCGGTATTGGATATCTATTTTGCATTCAGCAGCATTTGACTTCAAGCAAGAGGAGTCAATGATGAGGGCAGCCATTCAATAATGTAATACAAGATGTTCTCATGAAAGGTGTACAGACGGTGCATGATGGAGACAGGTGGGGAAGGTAGGAGCAGTGAGAGGTTGAATTGGGAAAATGTTTGAAAACTTGATTAATTTTTTCACGACTTTCTACTTTGAATCCAGTGTTTGTAAAAATCCACAGTTAAAGAGACGGTAGGGTTGGTGGTATCTAGAGGTCTGGTTGCAAATAGCGACCAACTGATTACCTTCAGCTCACTCCTTAGTGTAACCGTGGTAACACTTCACTCAGTCCACCCTTACTAAAGTAACATGTGCAAAGGAGCAAGTCAAATGCTGGCTAACACTCATGAAAACATTTCTGCACGTGATATCTTGATCATAAAACTTAAACTTAATGTTTCGATTATTGACTTTTCTGCATCGTGACTTGATCTTCAAAAAGAAAATTTGCACTGCATCTAAGAATCCTCGATAGAAGGTGCATTAGAGAGCTCTTCAAAGGTGAGGTCCGGGCCTTTGATGATTATTTTGAGTGAAATGAAGCAAGAGGAGAGAAGGCATGTGTTTAATGGGCGTGAGTTTGTGTTCAGACTTTGGTGAATGCAAAAGTAAGAAGCGGGGTGAAGGAAGGAGAAAGAAGAGGCTGGAAAAGAGACAGAGCATGGAGAATCCCCCCCCCCCCCCCCCCCCCCACACACACACACGGCTAAAGTACTTCTCTAAGCATTTCACTCTGGTTTGTTTGTGTTTCGCTTCCTCTTCTTCTGTCTCTTTCCCACTCCTAGCAGAATATAAAACGTCATACTGATGTGAGATGTACTGACAAAAGTGACACACAGACCACTGATGGACAGGAAAAGCGAAAGAAGTACAATAAAGGACTGTATATATATAATTATTTGAATATTCTGGCTGCAAATCATTATTGTCATCTGCCATTTTATCTAGAGCCCGACCGATATATCGGCGGGCCGATATAATCGGCTGATATTAGGCATTTTCCAAACTATCTGTATCTGCATTTATAAAGGCCGATAAATGAATATTTTAAAAATAAAATAAAAACGGACGAAACACCCTTATAGAACTTTACAGAATTTGTCTCCAGTCTTGTTTGAAGTTATATTTGTAATATTCCATGCTGTACTTTTATTCTGAAACTCCAGTACGGAGTAGAATGTTACAAATGTATGTCCATGGTTACTGTTGCCAGAGAGACGGGGAAAATAAAGAGTAGCGGAGCTACAGACAGCTACAGAGTTACGGTGCTGGTATCCGGTTTGTCGTACAGGATAGATTATTAACAGTGTGAGTAGTCTATCACAACATGGTGTCAGAGATTAGTCGCTAGACTACGGACCCGCCGCGTAAAAAAAAAAAAAAAAAGAGAAAGGAAGACGTGAAAAGTGTCGGTGAAAGTGCGTCGCTGAAAAGAAAAAAAACAACGGTAAGAAGAAATGGAAGCCTTCGGTGTTCCTACTGCCAAAATGGATTGGGACTCAACCAATTTACCGGATGGATGGCGGAGATTTCGACAACACGTCGAGCTCATGTTTACCGGACCACTTAAAGCAAAGTCAGAAGAGGAGAAATGTAGCTTTCTTCTGCTGTGGATCGGTGATAAAGGACGCGACATCAGCAACACTTGGACACTAACGGCTGACGAGGTGAAGACGTTAAAGACGTACTACGACAGATTCACGGAGTACCTCACCCCTAAAGCAAACCCCATCTTTGCCAGGTACAAGTTTCATGAGAAGACACAAGGAAGCAGTGAGTCTTTTGAACATTTTGTGACTGAACTGAAGTTGCTTGTGAAGGACTGTGGCTACGCAAACAGTGATGAAATGGTCAGGGACCGTATTGTGTTCGCCACCAACTCACCTAGAGTGCGAGAGAAGTTGCTTAGCAACGGACCGGAGCTGACGCTGGAGAAAGCAATAGACATAGCGCGCTCCCATGAATTATCACAAGCACAGTTAAAGGCTATGGCAAATGAATGTCAAGTGCATGCAGTCCACCACAAGATGGTAAAGCCAGGCGCCAGGAGAGGTGCTGTTAACAAGGTAAATGACTACCAGAAAAATCAGGAGAGAGCCTGTAGTATGTGTGGAGGAAACCACAACTACACAGCAGAGTGCCCTGCAAAAGGCAAGCAGTGTATGAAGTGCAAGAAGTTCAACCACTATGCAAGAGTGTGTAAAACAAAGCCTCAGACTCAGAATAGAGGAAGATACAAGAACGTTCACACAGTTGAAGAGGTCGACGAGGACTATGATTCTGAGCTGTATGTGGACACTGTTACTGCAGAGGAAGAGAATGAGGAAAGCGCATATGCAGACATCGGACTGGGACCACAGAACCAACAGCTGAAGTTCAAGCTGGATACTGGAGCTCAAGCCAGCATAATCCCAGCCACTGCCTTTGCCACACTCATGCCAAAAACACAGTTAAAAGCCCCAGATCATAGGTTAACAGGCTATGGGGGACACTCACTTGAAGTGAAAGGCTACTGCAACATAGAAGGGAGGTATAAAGAGAAGTCAACCATCCAGAAGTTCTATGTAGTGAACTGTAATGGGCCCCCTATCCTAGGCTTCAGAGCATGTAAAGCTGTAGGGTTAATTCAAGTAATCTATGCAGTGAGCAGTGAGAAAGAGATAACCACTCAGCCAGACAACATCTTAAGTGAGTATGCAGATGTTTTTGAAGGCATCGGCACATTCCCAGGTGAATGCAGTTTCACTATTGACCAAGAGGTAGCACCAGTGGTTTGTCCACCACGCAGAGTACCATTTGCACTAAAAGATCGTCTAAAAACAGAGTTAGACAACATGGAGAGAGAAAGCATAATCTGTAAAGTAACTGAGCCTACACAGTAGGTTAATGCCTTAGTAGTGTGTGAGAAACCAAAGACAGGCAAGCTTAGAATATGCCTGGACCCAAGACCCTTAAATAAGGCAATAATGAGGCCACACTACCCCCTACCCACACTTGAGGATGTAACATCCAAGTTAGCAGGGGCAAAGTTTTTCAGCATCTTAGATGCGAGATCAGGCTATTGGGCTATTAAGTTAAGCGAGGAGTCATCACTACTCACCACATTTAACACTACATGTGGTAGATATCGCTTTCTCAGGCTACCCTTTGGCATTATATCAGCCCAAGATGAGTTTCAGAGGCGAGTAGATGAGACATATGAAGGCCTTAGGGGCGTGGCTGGGATAGTGGATGACATCGTTGTTTTTGGAAAAACAAAGGAGGAGCACGACCGCAACCTCAGAGCAATGCTCAGCAGGACCAGAGAGCGAGGGATGAGGCTGAATCCTGAGAAGTGTCGCATCTGAGTTCCTGAAGTGAGCTACTTTGGACATAGGCTGACAGCAGACGGCCTAAGGCCAGACCCACTTAAGGTGAAAGCAATCAGAGAGATGTCACCGCCCAAAAGTGAGGCAGAGTTGGACACTGTTCTTGGTATGGTGACTTACCTAGCTAGGTTCGCTCCCAATCTATCTGAGGTTAACAGCACCACTAAGACAACTACTGAAGAAGGACACAGAGTGGTGCAAGTGGAACAATACACACTAGAGTGCATTCCAGCGGATGAAGGAGATCATCACAGCGGAGCCAGGGCCGGTGTTGGCCTACTTCGATCCTGAAAAAGAAGTGACACTGCAAGTAGATGCATCAAAAAATGGCCTGGGTGCAACCATCATGCAGGAAGGCAGGCCAGTTACATATGCATCAAAGCTGCTTAATAAGACAGAGCAGAATTACGCCCAAATAGAGAAGGAACTGTATGCAGTTTTATTTGGGTGTAGGAGGTTTCACGAGTACCTCTATGGGCGAAATGTAACTGTGGAGTCAGATCACAAACCACTGGAGTCCATACTCCGAAAACCACTAGCCCTTGCACCACCACGTTTACAGCGCATATTTCTGGCACTGCAGAAATACAGCATCACTCTCAAGCAGGTCATCTGGTCAGGCTGGCCGGAGACAAGAAAAAAGTGCCACCCACATGTCAGTGAGTATTGGAACCACCGTGATGAAATCACTGAGGCTGAGGGCATCCTTCTAAAAGGTGAGAAGATCATCATTCCACACAGCCTCAGACCTCACATGTTACGCTGCATACACACTGGACACTTTGGAGTGGAGAAAAGCAAGCACAGAGCACGGGACGTTATGTTTTGGCCAGGCATGAGTCAGCAGATAGAAGAAATGGTTAAACAATGTGACATCTGCCAAACACACCGCAGCTCCAAACCCAAAGGAGCCCATGCTCTCACATGAGATCCCGGAGAACCCGTGGGAGACTGTAGGAACAGACCTATTCTCACGGAACTCAGAGAACTATATTGTGATCTGTGACTACCTCAGCAGGTACTTTGAGGTGGAACGCCTAACACACATCACCACCAATGCTGTCATTCACAGAATGAAAGCAGTATTTGCAAGGCATGGCATCCCAAAAAAAGTGATTAGTGACAACGGGCCATGCTACCGCTCACATGAGTTTAAACAGTTTGCAGACTCATGGGGATTCCAGCATGTCACCTCAAGCCCACATTACCCGCAGAGCAACGGCCTTGCAGAAAGGACTGTTCAGACTGCAAAGCGGATCTTCACCAAGGCCAAGGAGGACAAGAGAGACCCGTACCTCAGCCTGCTGGAGTACAGAAACACTCCAGTTGATGGACTCAAATCACCAGCTCAAATCCTGATGAGTCGCAGACTACGCTCCATCCTGCCCAACACAACTCAACAACTACGACCTCAGGTAACCCCCCAGGACACTGTACGAGCAAGGAGAGAGAGCTGCCAACAGCGCCAAAAAGAGCACTACAGCAGATCTACAAAACCCTTATCACCACTACATGCCGGGACACCCATCCGTTTCCAGCAAGGAGATGGCACATGGAAACCAGCAACAGTCATCCAACCAGCTGAAACACCACGTAGCTACCACATCAGAACTGGCGATGGACAGACTTTCAGGCGCAACCGACGTCATCTGATCAACAACAACACACCTGTCATACAGCAGCCAGAGATCAGTGAGGACGACGCTGGACGAGACACAGAAAATGAACAGCAACAACCTGTGTCTGTGAGTGAGCCAGATCACTCTGGGCCTTATCGTACCAGATACGGCCGTGTGATTAAGCCAAGGAAAGCCTTTGACTTATAAACTTTCGTATGAAAAAAAAAAAAAAAACGTATGTCATGTTGCTGTGAAAATTGAATATTGCATTTAAATGAAAATGAATGAATTTTTAACTTGTGTTTTGAAAAAAAAAAAAAGTCCTTGAAAGAATAAGACACATTTATTTACAAATGTTCTATGCCCTGTTTAGAAATGTTTACATATACGTACAAAAAAATGTTTGCAGTATGGAACACTTGAGATAGCAGCATAGGCTACTGTGTTACTTGATGTAGTCAAAGTATTTATTATATTGTTATTTGTGACTTGCATAAGCACAGCTTATTTTTTCTGTTGAAGAGAGATGTAATATTCCATGCTGTACTTTTATTCTGAAACTCCAGTACGGAGTAGAATGTTACAAATGTATGTCCATGGTTACTGTTGCCAGAGAGACGGGGAAAATAAAGAGTAGCGGAGCTACAGACAGCTACAGAGTTACAGTGCTGGTATCCGGTTTGTCGTACAGGATAGATTATTAACAGTGTGAGTAGTCTATCACAACAATATTTATGAAGCTTACCAAGTTTTTTAATACTGGTAACTTTGTGTTTGGTTATTGTTGTTATTGTGTTTTTGTTCAAAGGACTTTAAGTTTTATATCTTAAGTTATTTATCAGAACTTTAATATATTTTGATGTTCCGTTGTGACAATAAAATAAACAAGTTTATTTTTAAACTGCATTATCATATTATTTTAGTGAAGACTCCTAAATAACTACACATAACTAATGTTAGGGAAATCTGTTAATGTTTTGTAACGCGTTTCTGAAAAAGAAAATCGGCCGATACATCGGAATATCGGATTTTTAAATCAACAAACATTTGTATCGGCATCGGCCTTCAAAATCCTTTATCGGTCGGGCTCTGATTTTATTCCTTAATCGATACATTTTTACTTGATAAACTGACTGATTTATTGACTAATTATTTCTGCTCTAGGTTACTGTGGATTCACAAATTTGATTCTCTCTATATTTGATTACAGTTTTCTGAAGGAGATGTTTTCATGGCAGTATATAATAAATCGAGCAGCTACCATTTTCAGACTGAGAATTACCTGAGAGCGTAGATATTAACTTGTTGGGCCACTTTTTTATATAATCCTCCCAAATAATAGTTTTGCTCAGGTTACCTTTAAATCATGAATATGTATTTAATAGGCTACATTTATTAGACAACTATGTTTATTTTTAAACATTTTTAACGAATGTCTCTGTTATTCTCAACATTTAATTGTTTCAACATATGAAAGTCACATTTTGTCACATTTCTTGTGTAAAGTGTCCACAATTGTTTTTCTCCCTGCTGAAAACAGCAGGAGCTTCTGAAAACCCCCAGCTGGGTGCGTGTTGGCTCCCCCTGAGAGGAGTTATGATCTATTTAACAACCTAACAACAATGGCAGCTTATTGCACATAATCTTATCTACGATTAGCAAAAGGTTCTTTTAATCAAAGCAAATATTGAAAATAAAAACATAATTTTGAGATTTTTACATTTGTGTTTTCTGCAAAAACACAATATCAATGACAGTAATAAAGTAAAAGGATAAACAGTTGCATTTGTAATGGTTTGTACTGACGGAAAAGGTTAGTCTGCTGTAACAAAATAAATCCTACTGGTATCAGCTGTGTATGTGATGATGTGGCTCATAGTCAATCAACAATCAGTGCTGGCAGCAGAATGTGATTGGACATCTCTAGTTTTGGCGATGCATCACCAGTTCAGATAACGCCACAAATATGGCCGGACATATTCGCTCTTTACAAGCGAGGAACCGGAAGCTGCTGTACCCTTCTGCTCTCTACATTTTGTTTTTATCTTCAACAATTTGCTCCCAATTCACTGGTGTTGACGCTATTGTTCTAACATTTTAAATGCACTTATTATAAGTCGCTTTAGACAAAAGTGTCTGCTAAATGCCCTAAATGTAAATGTAATGAGTTGTATTTATATATCTTTATTAATCAACTCTCGATAATCTTACAATGGTACAAAGACCTCAGTCAGTCCTGGAAAAAAAATGTTTTAATCAAATTTAATCTTGAGCAAAGTCAAATGATGAATTGTGACACCCCTAATATAATAAATGTAATGCTTCACATGGACGTGTCTTTGGGTTTCCATTTTTGCCAAACCAAGCACAACATATTTTTGCCAGTGCAGTCACCCAGACCTGATCCCTCACCAGCTTCCCAGCTGCTAACACTGCACACACCACTTGTGTTCAATGGGGAACCTTCCTGTGTGCACCAAGGCAGCCTTTATACAACAGTTAAAGTCGTTCTTCTATGGCAATCACTTATATATTCACAGTATTTATTATAGGGAATGCAAACAAAGGGGAAGGCAGGAACAAATGGATTTGCATGCGTGTTGGCCTGTAAACAACGCCTCACGTGGATGACGGAGCTTTGTCCAAACTCAACCTGCGACCATGACCATATTTCGGCCTCGAGCTTCAGTTCCACACACCAACAGAAGCACACAGATAATAGGACATTGATGCACCAAGACAAGTTGTCACTTCAACTGTTCTTTTTGTTTACTCCTGCTTCTCACTCCGTCTCATATTTAGATTCATGCACACACACACACACACACACGAGCATGCGCATACTTACTGTCTATTGCAGTTGTGAGGAGATCTAATCTGCAGAGCAGTTTAGAAAAGGTCAGTGTGCGCTCCTGTGAGAGGCATCGGCTGGCATGCGTAAACAAAATGTCTGAACCTTGTCAGACGCAGCCGCAAGAAACTTTTTCTGTCTCCTTGTGGAACAATGACGTCCCTGTTTACCCTCGCTGAAGCAGAGGGTTAAGCAATTATAATGATATCCAAATAATGTTTTAGCGTATTATATCATTTTTTTCAGAACCATATGGCCTAACAAAAATACATTTTTTACAGTTTGCCCATTTTCTTTTTTAAATCAAAATTCGACTTGGTGTTTTATTTCAGGATTTGTCTGAGACTGTCAGAATTTGAAAATGCTGTGGTCTTGGCCAAATCTCCCACGGGAATAATCTCTGTGATGTATGTTTGACTGCTGTACTCTGATTCCTAACCATGATCTGGGATTACGAGTTAATGCTGCAGATTGGATCAAGATTTGCAATGAAATGGACATCAGTTTGTAAGCATGAAATGCATTTTTCCATAGCACTTATTTTTCATGTTGTCTCCTATATTACATTACCTGACAGCTAATCTGCAGTCTCTATGTTTCCAGGGAAACATGTTTCCAGGGAAATCTGACAAAACTTCATGGTTATCTACTTGGTTATGTTTAGTAAAAACATCATGGTTTGGCTTCAAATTACTATGAAAGTGAAACTAATCAAAGATGCAACAGTACTTTGTTCATATGGGACTCGAACAGCAGTGTCTTGTGTTTCACTGAAATGTAATTCACAATGCAGTTTCATTGTGGGGGAATGGCATTTTTAAGAGACCAGGCTGCTTATTTTAACGTGCCATAAATGTAAAACACACGAGTACATTTATGTACTTGTTCTGGTCATGTGATGCCATCCAGACATTTTACAAAAAGAGGTCCATTTTGTGGTCACTGTCTTCTTTGTTTTACCTGTTAACTTTACTTCTGATTTTTTTATATGTACACAAAATATCTGTTAATAATTATTTTATTTCTACGTTAAGTTTTAAGATAAACGGCCATATATTGGTTGCAGGAGCTAATCAGAGTGCAGCTCCTCCAAAGAAACAGGAAGTCCAGCATCTGTCCCAGTCTAGTAAGGGAAGAATGTCGTTAGTGTGCATTTCCCTTTTTGAAAGCCTTTCTGTGTCCTCTATAGGCAAGAGGAAGTTCATCTTCATGTATTCATTTAATGTACAAATGATATCGTCTCTTCAGTGCATGGGTGTGTTTATGGGGGCAGCTGTGTACAGACTGTGTTGCCAATTCTGTTCAATTAGCCAATGAGAAGTTACAACTCTCATTTAATGCACTCCAAATGCTCTCATTAACCTTAAATTGGTACTTAATGCAAATAAAATAAACTGCATGCTGTTCTTAAGGACCAGGGAGTGTAGATTGCAGTAATTTACACAACTCCACTGTGACCAACCTTGATATCGCGAGGGTCGCAGAACATAAATACATTAATGAAACCTTTACTTCTAAATAAATACAGCAAACCTGCATATTTCACAGGGGAGGCTAGTGCTTATGTGCTATGGGCACCTTGCAGTTTTACAGAAACAGTTTGAGTGCCTCAAGTTGAAAACATTCAACACTCAGCACATTAATGGTCACCATCATCACCTTTTCCCTTTTGTAAATGAGAGCGCCGGCACATCTGAACTGTCAACAGCAACAATAGAGTAGTCAGATTTATAATTTCATTACATTGGAGTTGCAGGGTTGAATGAATAATTGCGCTCTGAATCACTTTAAGGCATCCGTTATTTATTTATTTAATTTTTAAAATTTGATTTATTTGTCAGGCAAAGTGCACGGCTTCTTAGCTCTACCAGAGCTATAAGTTAATATACATCCGCCCTGGGCACCAAACTGAGAATAACTTCTCTGTTAAGAAAATTAAAACTTTAGTATAAAAACAGTTATAAAACAGCATTAAGGCAGCACAACACAAAAAAACACAAGATTTCACTACATTGTCAAGTGTTTGCATTCATGCATTATGAACGAAACAGTCACCATTTCATCTTGAATTTAAAATCAGTAAGGCTGCAGGATCTCCTGGTGGAAATGAGCTGCAAAGGTTTGTTACCCTAATAGAGAAAGCTGATATAGATCTGTATTGTCATCACCTTAGTTGTTCATAATAATGAACCATGATGGCCTCTTGCATTAAGGTGAACGTTTTTTTCATCAAGTGCCTTGAGTGTTTGTTTGCACGTGTTGCAGTAGAACAACTGTTGTTTTCCCGGCTTATGACCAGCTTGTGATTCATATAGTTTTTCTGCATCTAAGGTAGCCATGGGTTCGGCCATTGACTTATCGACTCAGTTTGTAATTGAGCTCTTAAGTGTTAATTACTGCATGAACACAATAATGCACCATCTTGTCCTATATTAAGGTTGATCCATTGTACTGACTGAGAGTCTTAATTATCACCAGTTTAAGAGAAACATCATCATACATCATTTGCTTTTCTGTCATTGTTTCATTGTCAGGGCAAATGTAAATGCTGACATGGCTGTTAATTGTCATTTACAAGCAACCATATAATATAAGTGTGAGTTATTTTGCCTTTGCAATGATTAATAAAAATGGCTTCTATTTTCTTGTTTTAAAGCCTCATTGTATCCTAACTAGAGAACATGACACATTTTCACTTAATTATGTAATAACACACACATTTATTAATAAAAGGCCTGGCTGCAACATGCAATGCATTTTCCCACCATTTTGAACTAATTGATCACGTATCACATCGGTTATTACAAAATGTTGGTGTTTAACCTTTTTCATGAAAATGTAATGTGAAACAACCAAAATGGAGGTCTCCATTATAAGATCAATATGTGTTGTATAACTCTAAGAATTAATCATACTGTCAATCATACATTTAAAATTCCATTGAAACATTGGAATTGTCTTACTGTTTTAAACACTGTATTTATTGAGTTTTCAATTTTTGTTCATACAGGAACAGAGATTAAATAAAACATTTAAATAAAATTATAACAATTTGCAAAATAGTTGTAACATCAGGAGATAAACATGCTATGTACCTGTCCTATGACATTGGCCTGAATGAGGCTGCAGTGCACCTGGCTAAGTAATGTCTCAGCAGCTCCCTGCAATGTCACAACAGGTATTATCAACACTAAAAGGTCTGTATTCCTGTCTTTTATTATAAACTGCAGCAGTTTGCCTCAGAATGTGTTCTTACATAAAGAAGTGAACATTTATCACATTTTGTTGCGTTTCTACATGCTGTTCAACACGATCAGTATAGCTTTGATACATTTTCAGAATCTAAAAAAAAGAGGGGGGTGAAACAACAACAAAAGAAATGAAAAAATACTGTCAAGTTATCAGAAAAATGTCTCTCTTATGCAATAAAACACAATTGTGCTGTTTCTTTGAAAAGTCGACTGTTCTCTTTCCGAGGCAGCGAGTGTTCTTTGTGCCCGCGGGAGGAAATTATACAACTCCTTTTGTTCTGACTTGATTAAATACATTTCTTCCAGCAGCACCCTGTTCCTGCTTCTTTGCACTATGTTTAATTTCTCCAACACAGTCGTACACACACACACACACACACACACACACACACACACACACACACACACACTGTGCTCTGCCAGAAGAGCTGAACAGTTAAAGTTAAACTCAAGGCTTAACCACCGATCCAGCTTGCTGAACTTTCTGCTCTATCGACACTTCTGCTGAGATTAAATAAAGCCTGCATGGCTCCTTCCTCTACCTCTAACTCCATCACTACTTTCTCCTCTCCTCTCTCCCTTTTTCCTCCATTCCCTCCTCTCCTCCCTCATACCTATTTTCCATACGACTGCTTGCGTGCCCTTTCATATGCATTCAGGATTATCATCAACCTGCCGTTCTGTTTGTGTGTATGTGTATGCATGAGCTGGCGTGTGCGTGTGCTTATTCGTGTGCTTGCGTGTGTGGGAACGCCTGCTAAGATTACCATTTATCTCTCCGCTGATCACATCCGTGCCCAGGAATCCTGCAGAGGCATAAAAGAGGTGGTGCAAAAAAAATTATGCCAGCAGTGATTACACAGAGCTCGCTTGACTCTCACTTTATTGCTACTCCTTCCTCCGCCAAGAGCCTCTCCTCCATTCTCAAGTTGTTGGGCTTTCTCACGAGAAGATGATTTGCTGTCTTACGAAGGGTTGCTGACTCCCTCCCCCCGATTCGGTCTTTGGTCGACTTTTTAAACAAAAAAGGGCACCAGGCTGGATTTCTGACGGGGTAGAGGTGTGAAGATTTGTCACACAAACAAGGCTTTTATTAGATGAGATGGGACAATCGCTGTGAGGAAATTAAGCAATTATAGCCCCAGGTAATGGCGGTGCAAAACAAAAGTGTTGGAAATAAAAAATGTTGCGCATGAATCACAGCAAGCACATGGCTGGTGTGGCTCGATATTCCACAATCCTGTTCTTCTTCTACCTGTAGACTCAATAAACTGCTTACAGGACTTTAAATATCAAAGCGGTGCATCTGTTCAAATCTCTCCCCACAGAATAACTTATATTTTACATAAACTGCTATAACTAATATTGTGTTTCCTGGAGAACAACTGGAACATCATCATTGTGAATCATTTCAGGGGTTTATTATGATTTTTATTATAATTATTTATGTTACATTATATGTTTCATATCTTTGTTTTGGTTGGTTTTAGTTGTGAAGCTACATTAACACAGACATTCATTTGTTATTGTCCACAGAGACCACTTCCAATAACATCATAACAATTCATTACAACAACAGAAAAAGTGCAGGGAAAAGAAGCAGAAGCACAATTTCACACAGAAAGCTCTATATATTTAATGCAGTGGTACTTTAGTTACGCTGTCTCCTACTAGCTAAGTGGCTCATGTGACAAGATGTATCTGGATCGAGGGAGCTTAGCATCTTACCATCACAGCTCATGTGACTTTATATAAAAACAAAAACACTGAGTATCTGCCAATACAATGGCTATCTAATACTATTTTTGCTTTGTATGAATAAGCCATACAAATGCATTTGTAAAGATAGCATAATTATAAATATGATGCACATTGAAAATTCTCCTTCACTATTGTAGCAATGGATTCCCTAGCAAGAGAGCCACAACCAACAGCTACCAGTATACCTGTTATTAAAGCAACACTAAAGAGTATTTAGTGCCTGAAAATAATGTTTCCAAAATAGTTACAGTGGTTCATCATCTCAAAACTGGGTTAACGGCACTTTTTTTTTGTGGCTATAACCGCACTATGTAACTTTGCCTCGTCGGGTAGTGTTTTTGTAGTTCTAATGAGACTACAAATTTGACCTGCTTTACGGCAAGCGTTACAAAAGCCGGTAGGTGGAGGCTCTGCGTAGAGATCAGTGTGAGAACACCCGGCAGGTGCGTAGAAGATACCTTGCAGCTAGGTAGTTTTTAAATTTGCTTCATGGAAAGAAAAGGAGGAGTATAATGTCCGATGAGGTGAAGAAAAGAAAACGGGAGCATGACAAAGAAAGAGCTCGAACGAGAGTGAATATCGGACCGGCTCACACTTGTTGGCGAGAGCTGAAGGAGGCTACAAAATGCAAGACGGATGGTGACTTGGCTTTGTTGCTGCTGGACTTGTAGATAATACCGGTAATCATTTTTTTTTCCCAACAGTGTGCATCTGTGTACAATACATTGTTGATTATTTTATTGGCTCATGTTAGCTAATGCATTAGCTATTGTGCTAATATATATGTAACTATCGCTATGGCTCATGTTAGCTAAGCTTAGCTAAGGCGTTAGCTACTCTACCTTGTCACTGGACATCGTTCAACTCGTTCATCGTTTACAGAGCCGGTTCTGCATGCTAACAAATAACGTGCGTGCGACGGTAGGCTGCAGTAGGCTAAATTATTTACGATGGCGGTAATGGACAATCCCCTTCCAACCTGTAGGGAGACCGAAGAAGAAAAGTTCTTAAGTGTTGCTTTAAGTATTTCTACATGCATTGCCTTCATTAGTTGAGTTGAGAGCTGACTAGAAATAATGGGACGACTGAGGTCCCCTGTATTTGAAACATCTTCCTTGTGTTGCTTGGTTTGTGCACACACACACTCTGTCGTCGGGCTGGTGGGACCTGCAATCAAAGCGCTGCCATCCCTTCCCTCTCTACGCAACGTACTGAGAGTAATGTCCATGTACAAGAGGTGCCGAGTGAACAAGTGAATATTTAATGCACCTTGAATTAAAGCTTTGTAAAACACCCCTGGATGCCCTGTTGCTGTGATGTTGAAAGTGCCCAGCATTGAAGACGGTTCCCCGACATTAGACAAAGAGCCGAACAGAAAGCGGGGCTTTATCTTCGCTGACACACCACTTATCTCTTCTCACGCCTTAGTGGAGTCACTTTGCACTGATTTACTGAAACTCCAAACTGTGTCAGATTGAAAACAACATATTTCTCTAGAAAGGAACAAAAAAAACAAAAAAACATCTGCTGTGTAAAAATACAAAGCCTTGATATCGTGAAAATGGACCCTTAAAAACAACAGCAACAACGGGATACATTTCCACTTGAGAAGACATCATGCCTAGCATGGTTAGCATGGTTAGCATGTTGTTATTTGACACAGCCTAGGTTTCTTTAGCTGCACAATCAGCCGGGGTCAAAGAAATGTCATCTCCACCTCTTCATTCATTCTTCTCCTTTTCTCAGAGCCCACGCCTCCTCTGTGATAAAGACCTCTGTCTGAGACGGTTTAGGGGAGGGTGAAAGTCTGTGGGCTCAGCGTAAGCACAGGGAGGATTTCCGGCTCTCTCTCTGTCAAGCTGCAGGGTTATGTAGGGTTAGAGCAGTATTAGGGAGGGGAGGCAAGGCCTCGACAGTGGCGGCTCCCAATTGTTCTCTTCATGGAACATCATAGGGAAGGGAGGAAGACATTAACAGGCATATAAACAAATTAATTGAAGAAACCAGATGGATAACAACTTTACTTGCTTTTTCTGATCTGACACCTTAAGTTCATTTAGGTTTAGGGACAAAACCACCTTGGTTGTTCCCCTAAACAGCCGATAGGAGTACAATGAGGGACAATGAGGAACTCCATTTTATAACTGCACAGTTTGTACGTAATTGCACTGTTTTATTTATGTGTCACATGCTGCTTTTTAAATTACTCTGTTTTTGTACTATTTATCTTTTTTTATACTCGGATTTGACATTGTTTGGCATTCTGTTGACAGACGAACAAGTAATTTCATTGTACACAGAAACACGTTTGTTTACTGTGCATATGATAATAAATGCTTTGAATCTTGAATCTCTTGGTTAGGGTCAAGCAAAGATCATAGTCTGAGTTCAAATCCAACATCCCCTCCTCCTCCTGCAGACTGTATGGCTAAATATCAGCTGATGCTGTTGTTTTACTTGGTGGGCATCCCCTCATCAGATAAGATGCCAGTGTGGAGGATATATCCAGTGTCTGTTATAAGATACTGTGTACATTACATTATTGCAGTATACTGTGTTTGTTGCCTCTCCTGTGGTGAAACCATTAATGTCTCTGTATTGTGATAGCATCTTACCCTGTGATAATCAGCCAATCTCAATATATTCTCTCATTATGCTGACCTCCAGCATGTGAAAAAAAGCGTGAAATTAAAGAATTCCCCTGTGACGCGGACCCCTGGAGGCCCCCGCATCTGACTTTGGAAACCTCTGGTCGAGTGAGCAGCGTGCTCTCACTCCGGCCAGAGAGAGAGAGAGAGAGAGAGAGAGAGAGAGAGAGGAGAAAGTCTTTCCACCCTCCCTGACAGGCGGCCCAGCCATGTGGAAAAAGAGCTGTGTTTGCTACAGACTTCCGCTGTTCACTGCAGGGTTGCATAGTAATCTGTGTGCCTGGCCTTGCTGTGACCTACAGTTCCACCCTGAGACCCTGGAAAAACCTTGTTTAAACTAATGTTACTCCGCAAGCCTCTTTAATCCTTTCACTTCTTACATCTATTGCCACTTCACATTCTAAAAACGACAAGCAGACAAAGTCATCTCTTGGCCAGATAAAAAGCTCAGACTTATAATGCCGCTGCTCCGTTTCCTCAGCCTCGAGAGAACTTTCCCAGTGAGCCCCACCGGTCGTGTTCCCACCTAAAGTACCAGATTATAGCGTTCTTTACAATTCTCCACATATGGAGGAAGCCATGAGCTCACCAACCTAGTGGGTTTTCTAAAGTATTGTGCATGCATTATAAGTATTCTATTAAAAGCAGTTTAATTCTTATTTTTTGGTAAATTCCCCGAACCTGCAATACACTGCAAACCTGACTCAACTTACCTCTGCAGAAGGTATCTCCTTGTCAAGGCTAATGTCTAGTAACACCCGTACCTACAGAGATCATCTCCATTTAATAGACCGAGTTAACATTCTGTACCAATGCAGTCGCCTCGCTTTGCCCCAGTGGCCTGTAAAGTTGCCCAGTTCCACGATAATGATGCAGGAGAGAGAAGTGTGTCTCCACTGTGGCTGAGCAGAGCGTGTTGAGCTGTAGGGATGAGCGTGGAATAGCTCTCCTGCTGCACAAGCCGACTCTTCCTCAGTTCACCTTCTCGTTTAGATCAAGTCCCTGGTTCCCCGTTAGTTGTGTTTACTTACTGCAGTCAGAATTGTATGTGTGAGCACGTCTGTCTGGCGGTGTGTTCTTCACATTCAGCACAGATTACATTATGTTTACGTGACAAGTTACCCTGACATTCATTTTAATGTTGTCTCCAACTCTGACTCTCATTTGGCTTTTACACAAACTTTAACAAAACAGTCAATTTTGTGGCTCCTGATTGAGTCTAAGGGCACCATGCAATGCTATGACGAAAACAGCCAATGAGAAGTGAGGACGGCTACAATTTGATGTTTTTTTTTTTTTTTTGGTGGGGGGAAATCTTTTGGAATCTCAATTCACATTGGCTTTAATTTGATTCGATTCCAGTGTGTGTTGATTTAATTCAGAATTGGTTCTCGATTCTTTAGTTACTAAATAGAAATACAAACCACTCATCTCTTTCTTCTGGATTGTGGGATGGCAGGGTCAGGCAACGTAGCATCACATGCACCCTATACATTTCTGGAAGGTTGGGGTCGGTATAGCACTGCCGTGTGTGCCCAGACAGGGAAAGATAACTTTTAACTGCTGTGATATTTACCAAAACTTCAGAATCAGGTTTGACCCGGAGGGTAATATCAGCGTTGCAAGCGTTTGGCTTTGGACCAGATTCACACATTCCTCCAAGTCAAGTCAAGTGACTTTTATATTAATGGCCCAAATGCACAAATCACAAATTTGCCTCAAGGGCCCCACTTTCCCTTGTTCCCACTCTTGAGTTCTCACTATAGAATTGGCTATAACTAATAATTCTATATATTTCTATTAATGAATAGAGCAAATAAAAATCAAATTATCAAGAAAAGCATCGACTGGCCGTACTTGGCTGAATATAACGTTGGCTCACTCTGCAAATACTTCAAGCAGATCATCATCATAAATGTAACAGTGAGAGCATATTAAGATATCTCTCTCTCACTACTACAGGGAATATTTCCCTTGAATTATTATTATTATTTTGCTTTTAGAGACTTGGGTTAAAGCCCTCTGTTTGGGGAAATTAAAACAGAAATAATGGAACTGGCAAAATATTCAAAAACATACTTACTGGAGGTGGACACAAGCTTGACGTGACGCAAATGAACAGGTTGAGAATTCAGCGGGAGGCTATGTGGTGATTATTGTGTTCCACAATTAAAGGACCACTGTGGGCTGTAGCTAATAATAAGATAAAGAAGTTGTTAGTCTTGGGCAGTATTACTGTATACCATAGTATTTAGAAATCTAAACAGTATGATTGTCAAACCCATAATATATACAGGCGCTCCGCTTCCTCTGGTGCTGTATTGATGGGATGTATTGTGTGTATTTTGCTTTAGTCTTTTTCCAACTACAAAAGCAGTTTATAGCCACGTGATTTTTGTCAACTGCCAGCAAGATCACGACCTTGTGAAATGCCTTTTCACCAGTCTGTGATAACGCTGATGCATCAGAGTTAGCTTTCCTTGTTTTATTGTATGAGGTACTCTTGAAAGTCTGTAGCCTCACAATCAGTATCGGTAAGAGTTTGACGAATTTTTTGAATTAACTTTGAGGGATGTCATTATTTTTTCCCATCCGAGTCGAGAAGAGAAATGAAACCCAGAGTTAATTTTTTGCGATAATAATAATAATATGATGATCGGAGAAAGTTATTTGCTGGAGTGTCCAATCTGCACTTTGCTTTTTTTTATTTGGGTTGAGAGACATGGTTATCATTTTGCATATCAAAGGAGCACTGTCTGATGTTCAGGATATAGTAAAATATTTACCTGTGATGCCTGGAAGACAGTACCTCTTGATTCAGCAACTCTCTCTCCACTGCTTCCTCTCTGTTTTGATCTTTCTCTCTCTCTCTCTCTCTCTCTCTCTGCATGCTCCCTACCTCTCTTTTTGTTGAAAAGAATATTTTATCAAGTGTGTCATTATCATGTTCATTATTTTACCCTAATAACCCCTTTTGTTGTGTGCCCTTGCAGGCTTGTGAAAATGATAATGATCTGTGGTTAAATTGGCATTGGGTGAATGTTTGTAGTTGTTCAAAGGATGAGGAGAGCAGCATGCAGCAGTGACAGACCTGGCTGTGGGATGCATAGGAATACTTCAGAGGGACGGCGCCTGACAAACCGAACAGATGGTGTCGGAAACAAACACACGTGTTCACGCACGGACTGACGAGACACTTAACGCGCTAC
The DNA here is from genome assembly GCA_029853015.1 of Chelidonichthys spinosus. Taxonomy (NCBI): domain Eukaryota; kingdom Metazoa; phylum Chordata; class Actinopteri; order Perciformes; family Triglidae; genus Chelidonichthys; species Chelidonichthys spinosus. Next base: position 16,882,138 of record CM056829.1, read on the forward strand.
AATCATTCTTTAAACCTTAAATCTACATGTGACTATAACTAAAAACTGTCTTTTAGAGTGTCTTCTTTACTGAAAAGCTGCAGTGGAAACACTGGGCCTCATTCAAAACCAAAATTTGTAACATTTTGCATTTTTGCATCCAAATGCAAAGACGTAAATTGTTGAAATATATATAACTTGAGCAAGAAATTAATGTGACCGAAAGCCTAAAATTGTTTGTTGAGATTCTCTTCCTGTCATCACGAACATCCGATGATTTTAGAAATGGAGGGAACGCAACGCTTGTATCTGTCTGTGGGCTCCCAGAGCTTCACTATACCTCATAATGATAATAATAATACCTCAAAGTGTGTAAACCAGAGACTGTCTGAATGGTACAAACAACAACATGCTGCCATATTTATGCCTAGATGATTTTGAGTGTTGATGAAGCAGCTATGATATTAACATAGCCAATCAATCAAACTCCATTCAGAAAACAAGCATTTGAAAAGTCGTTTGCTTGTCGCTGTGCTGACAGACCTAACAAAGCACGACTTCGGGCTTTTTACAAATCGGCATCATTATGTTGCTATTCCGGCATCCTCTTTATCTGTTTACTGTGGTTAAATTATAGCAAAATTGTTCATTTTGTGTTCATGCAGCTGTAGTATACCAGTTGTGTGGTTTGTCTTCCAGACAGGATGCTGTTTGGTTTCCCAGCCTATCTGGGACTTCCAAAACATGTACAAAGTAGCATTAGTGGTTATTCTGGCCATGCTTGTTGTAACGTTGTAGGTTTGGAGGTAAGGTGGACTTTAACCAACATATCTTGAACATATTATGGATGCTAGTCCAATAATTTGAATCTCTCTTCGTGGGCTGACAAATCAGATGGTCTTCCTCCTCTTCCACCACCTGTTTTACTTCTTTTTCTTTTGGTTTGTTATTCTTTTTTGTGTATACGCTTTAATATGAAGTGCTTTGCAACCCAAGCCTTTATATTATAAGCATCATTCCCATGGAAACACTATTGAAACGTTTTATTGCTTTCCAGCACAAACACTATTGTCTCAATCTCTTAAGTAGTTTTTCTTAATTTAGGTGCAATGCTTCTCTCTGTTACAGCAACTTCACAGCTTTCTCCATGATAAACCTCCTAACTTATTTCTTTATAGAGAAATGGGGGCGTGGCAGTATGCTGACTGCACATTGCGGCCATGCACTTTTCAGTTTGGTTCTGATTCATTAACATCGGCATTGTGGTAAGAACAAAATTGGCTCATGAACACATGTCATGAATTTTGCCTGTGCACTATTAACTTTGAAAAACAACGTTTCTGCACACATATTAGGGAATTAGGCTACATTTAGGCACAGTAGTCATACCAAAACCCAGCTAGAACTTGGTGCTTTTAGTTACATCTTGTCAATCTTTGTCCGCACTTGTCAGGTGTTTTTTTTTTCTAATAAGTTGTCATTGGGAGTTATTGGCTGGGAGAGATGTCGTTAATTGTCTGTTTATGATTCAAAGATATGGGCATATAAAGTATGCTAACTATACTGTAAATGTACACAGCTGCTGCCTGGTCCTACCCTCCAACAGATCATCTGTAAGACAGATCCACACAACAATAGTTACATTCTAACAGTACTGAAACATATGCACAACCACCTGCAGACACCCACATTACTTCATAACAGCCTATTGTATACACTCACCACTCACTAAGACTTTCATCATCTCTGCCCGGTGTACGACTGTGCTAATCTCCCGTACTACAGGACCCATCTGCGTAATATCTTATATGCTCATTTATGACTGCATGCTCAAGGACCTCTTGTGGTTGTGGTGATTCACAATTTTTGACAAAACATTTTTTTATTGTGACAGTTTATAATTTTATAGCATCATTGACCCTCTTTACTGCCAGTAGTGAACTGCTTCCGTAACAAAAGGCAATTCTGGCAATCAGCTAGGCTTAAAAACAATCCTGACCCAGGCTGTACCACGGCTCACTATCTCCACACGTCCATAGAAAAGTTTCCTCTATTTTTGAACCGGAGCGTCTGCGAATTAATTCAATACCCAATATGTTATGATCCAGTACGAGATGAATAAAACCCTGTTTTTGTTGTCCTTGCTGCCATTTTGCCTATAAGGGCGCTGGGAGGAACAACTGAGTGAGAGTCAACTCATCTTTGTGTGAGAGGGGGAGAAGGGGGAGAGGAGGGAGACACACCTGGTGGAGACCTGCACTCTGCTGAGTTATTCTTTCTCCCTTCCTCCATAATTACACTCACAGTCAGAGAAACAGCCCTCCACAGTAGACGCTAATTAACTTACCATTCACAAACACACTCGTTTGAATCTCAGCATAAACAGCAGTTTATGTAATATTGAGACGTGCATGTCAGTGGTTTAGTGCATGCATGAAGGGAAAGGGGAGACTGTTATTGGCAACAAACATAGACAGAGTGCAGAAAGTCTCCATGTGGATCAAAGATAGTGAGGTACTTTTAGTAGCCCAACGACAAAGTCCTGTTTCCTTATCTGCATATTTTGTAATTCTTCGTGGCGATACAGCAGCTTCTTTATCAAAAGGATCGACAACTTACTAATCATGTCAGTTCCTCGTGTTCTCTCACTTTTAGAACATATTCCACAAACGACAAGCAGGAGCTGTTACTGTGTGCCCCAGTAATGAACGGGGCCAACCAAGACCCCCGACCAATGTAGGTTTTATTGTCATAAATGCCTTTTGTTCCTGGCAGCCTGAGCTAGCTTCCTTTGGTCCCGAGATGCCTTCCGTGATGTCCTCGTCTCGTTATGTGCAGAAGTCCCCGCTGACGGTGACGGCGTGCAAAAAAATAGAGGTGCGAGACAAAATGGTGATCATTGCGAGGGGAGCGAGAGAGGCGTTGGCATATTTAATTAAACGTGTTAACTAATGAGGAACAAGCTCGGCTGATGAAAGATAAGCAAGAAAAGCTTGTTGTTGCGTTTGTCTGCACACTTTTCTCCCGTGCAGCCCCCCAACCTCCCACTACAATCAGCGGTCCGAAAGCACACGGATGCAGGGAGAGTGTGAATAATTTAGTGCTAATGAGGGGGACAAATAATCCCCTCATCTGCATTGGAGGTAATTGATTCATGGGGACAGTTTTCCCTCTCCACCTCATTCCTCCACATGCCCCACCTTCATCCTCTCTTCTTCCTCTTAGTCTTTCTCCTCATCATTCCAACATTCTGTCTATCCACAGTCTGCTTTCTCCCCAGGGCATTTGTGTGTTCCATTACTGCTCACCCTGCCCATGACAGCTGCTATTAACCTTGGAAGTGTACGTGTGTGTGTGTGTGTGTGTGTGTGCCTGGCCAAGCGATGGAGTGAGACTGTTAGTATATATGTGTGTGTGTGTGTGTGTGTGTGTGTGCATATTCATTGGTTTGTCAGTGTACATTTCCCTGTGTGTGAGACAAATGAATTAAAGAGAGTAAGACAGCTAGTTTGTGTGTGTGTCTGTGTTTGTGCATGTGTGTGTGTGTGTACGCGTGTGTGTGTGTGCATGTGTAAACAGGTGGGACATATTAAAACAGCCGTAGGCAGTCTCTCATATCCACAGACCCCCGTGTCATACTAAATACTGTAGCCCTCCACTTTCCCTCCTGACCTGTTTTCTCTCTTGTTTCACAAACATGCACATTATCCCTCTCTTCCCTCTTCTCATCAGGTTTCTCTTGATACACCACTCTCTTCCCGCACCCCCACCCCTCACTTCACTCACTTCCACCTTCACTCGAGCCAACTTTCCGTAATGAAACTCTAATGGTCTGCCATTCGTTTCCGCTCTTTGCTTAGTGAGGTGATGCAGCAAGGGCTAATGGTCCTATTTGTGTGTGTTGTGTGTGTGTGTGTGTGTCCAGGACTGTATCACAGATAGGGAGACAGTGGTATCATCAGCCTATGGGCCCTATAACATTTTGCTGCAGTAGCCAGGTGCCCCCCATAACTCTAACTAATGTCTCAATACCATCCTATTTACTGCTGTGAGGTAGATGCAAGTGTAAGTGTGTGTGTGTGTTCGCGTGTGGGTGTGTGTGTGCGAGTGTGTATTTGTGCGTTTGTGTTGGCAGGAGAGAGAGAGGATCCTTGGGGAGAGCAGATAGATGGAATAATGCATGTTTTGAATATTATTACTATGCAGAATCTGGATGGAATATTGGGAGGCATTCAAGCACTGATGGGACTCAGTAATGGCAGTGGTGTCTGGGACCGGACGCACACACAGACACACACACACACACACACATTTTCGTGGAGACGCTGACAAGCGTAAATGACTTGGATTAATGATGTTGCAAACATTGAGGAAATACAGGTGGTTCATTTTCCTCAAACTCTTGTTTGTGTTTTCTCATTTGATGATCCAGCTCTGTACACCTTTACGACCGTATGTGTGTTTGTGTGTGTGTTTGTGTGTGTGTGTGTGTTCATATGTGTGCATGCATGCGTATATGTCTAACCCATCACACTGGTTTTGATTATCGATGATAGGCAGTGTAATGAGGTGCCATAAAATCGGATTAATTTGAAGCTGGGCAAGAAACCACCACCAGATGCTCCCTGCCGGCTTACTCTCTCTCTACACACACCTACACACACACACATACACCCACACACACACAGGGCTTTGATGCTGAGAGCGGAGGTGGGGAGGATATTTGGTCCTTTGTCTCAGTTCATCTCCAGTGTATATGCATATCTGCGTCAGCTCTTGTGAAGGTAAACACAGCTCCATCTCCGCGACTAGATCAATACTTCCCCTCGTTCTTCTTCTGCACACATTCAAACTCACTCCCCGTCTGTGTGAGTGGGATAATGGGCCGCCAACAAAACAAAGTGGATTTGTTTGCCCAAGTTTTCAAAAAAAGATGTTCACAAATTCTTAAATGAAAAACCCTCGATTTGTCATATTTGTTTCTTGCTGTGCACTCTAAGCTATCCTGTGACTCAACCATTTGTACTTTGTGAGGAGAGAAATTATAAGACATGATTGGCTCCTTCCTGTGCTTGTTACACCGCCAGTTGGTGTTTTGCTCATCTGCATCTTTGTGAACATATCCAACGACTGGGTGGTGCAGGGAGATAAGTGCTTGTGAATTGCATGATGCTAACATGGGTACCAATTTTCATCCACTTTTCTTTTCCAGTTCGGTGACATCCCAGTGGGGCCTGTTCAACCCAACAGCACACTGTTGAAACTAAAAGTGCTGATCATGTGATGTGGATGTGTGTGGAAATTACATTTAGTTTAACAATGAATTCCAATTTATAGTGAATTGTTTCAATACACGTAGCTCTACGTCTGTTTTTCAATGACACCTCCATCCGGATGTCATGGAACCAATAATGATGATAATGTCAGAGTTCATGTTTTTGGTTACATTGGTATTATAACAGTCATGTTTGATTAGGTACAAGTTTTTTAAGGGTGTTTTTTCTCTTTCTTTTCACCCATTTATTATGTTCTTGTATGTGTCATATATCGGAAGTAATATTGTAAAAACAAATAATCGGGATAATCTCACTAACAGCTGAAATGCTTTCCTGATAACCAACATGTTGTAAAAATAATCAATATCAAGAAGCACCAGACCCTTTGTTTTTGTATAAATATTGATATTATGCTACTTATATATGCTACTATATATGCAACTTCTTTCAATTTAATTTAAATTCCATTTCAGTTCATATGACAAAACATGTTGCCAAAGCACTCATATGATTATGAAATGCAGTGAATACAATTAACCTAAACAAAACAGAATGGAGAGAAATACATACAGTGAATATACTAGAATGAAATGGACAGAATCACAGTATCACTCTGTCTCTCTATCTGGTTGCCTGTGAGTTCCTCTCAGTATTCTGCTGTGCTATAGTATGGACTAAATGAAGGAAAAGGTCAATTGCTGTTGTCAAGTAAATCCCTATCTGGATTTATGACAATTGTCTGGCAGAGAGGGGATGTGCGAGGATGAGAGGACCTAATTCTGCCCTCTGCATACATTGCTTCCTCGTCCAATTAACTGCACACTTTAGCAAGCTCCCATAAACACTTGCACAAATATGCACGCACGCAATAACACACTGTCTCTTTCTCTGCCTCTCTTTAGGCTTTCTAGTATCTCTCACATACACAACCCTGTCTAATTAATGCAGGAACCTGCTGGCAACAGAGAGCTGACCTGAAAAGAACTCTCCTCTTTCCACGCCTCCCTCTCTGTCTGCTCTTTCCCTTATCAAACTTTTTACCATTTTTTAAAAAATCTGGGTTGACAGAAAGTGCAGCTACCTGTAACCTTAGCCATCAAATCTAGATCTCGCATAGCTAGTGCGAGCCAGATATTAGCTGTCTCCTTCTTTTCTTCCTGCTGCCTTTCTTCGAACAGGCAGCCCGGTCCATTAATGCTCGTTTGCATGCATGTGTGTATGCAGGTGTGTTTTTTCTGTCTGTGTGAATGTGTCTTTGCGTAAGTGTGTATTTGTTCTCTCGTATCCCTCTGCTATCCCCAGCAGTCTCCAATCTGCAGACTACGTTATTGAGCTAGACACTTTTGTTCTTATATGGGCAGATATTCCTTCATCACGTTTCCCTGTCAGGATTTGTGTGCGTGTGCGTTATTGTCTGTTCAATAGTTGCATGTACTTGAATTACATCATCTTCACGGTACTTTTCATCAGTGGTGGAAGAAGTACTGAGATAGTTTACTTAAGTACAAGTAGGAGTACCACAGTGTATAAATTATATAAATAAAGTCCTCAATGGTAATGACTGATGCAAGTAACAGTCCTGCATTCTACATTTGAATCATGTAAAAGTACAAATGTAGTAGCATGAAAATATACGTATACGAAGAATGTCTCATTTCAGAACTTTATTATTATTATTATTATTATGGATTTTAATTATGAATGCCTTCATCTGTAAATACTTTTAATATTGCAGCTGGTGAAGATGGCACTAATTTGAATCACAATAAATATTGCTTGGTAGCTTGTGAATTTCCCTCCAGGTTCAAGTTTTATCTTAAATGCTTATAATATATCAGAATGCATTTGTTGGCTATATTTTGTACAAACATATGTGAATCTACAAAGTAACTTAAGATAGTGAATTAATGTTGTGGGATAAAAAGTTGAATGTTTTTCTGCTGAATTGTAGCGAACTAGATCATAAAAGTATCATAAAATAGTACATTCCAGTTTTGGGCGAGTACGGAAACTACATTGACACAAACTCATTCCAAATCAATGCATATAATATAAAAAGATATAATAGAATGCTGGACGCTGGTACTTAAGTACAGAATACTGGTACATAAGTACAGAACACTGGTACTTAAGTAAAGAACACTGGTACATAAGTACAGAACACTGGTACATAAGTAAAGAACACTGGTACATAAGTAAAGAACACTGGTACTTAAGTAAAGAACACTGGTACATAAGTACAGAACACTGGTACTTAAGTAAAGAACACTGGTACATAAGTACAGAACACTGGTACTTAAGTAAAGAACACTGGTACATAAGTAAAGAACACTGGTACTTAAGTAAAGAACACTGGTACTTAAGTAAAGAACACTGGTACATAAGTACAGAACACTGGTACTTAAGTACAGAACACTGGTACTTAAGTAAAGAACACTGGTACATAAGTACAGAACACTGGTACTTAAGTAAAGAACACTGGTACATAAGTAAAGAACACTGGTACTTAAGTAAAGAACACTGGTACATAAGTACAGAACACTGGTACTTAAGTAAAGAACACTGGTACATAAGTACAGAACACTGGTACTTAAGTAAAGAACACTGGTACTTAAGTACAGAACACTGGTACATAAGTACAGAACACTGGTACTTAAGTAAAGAACACTGATACATAAGTACAGAACACTGGTACTTAAGTACAGAACACTTAGGTACATAAGTACAGAACACTGGTACATAAGTACAGAACACTGGTACTTAAGTAAAGAACACTGGTACTTAAGTACAGAATACTGGTACTTAAGTAAAGAACACTGGTACTTAAGTACAGAACACTGGTACATAAGTACAGAACACTGGTACTTAAGTAAAGAACACTGGTACTTAAGTAAAGAACACTGGTACTTGTACAGAACAATTAGGTACAGAACTTCAGTGAGTAATCCGATACTTCCCACCACGACTTTGATGAAGCTTTATGAAGTCAGTGCACTTGTCCTTGACTGTGCATACATCTTCATGTGCGTCCATGTTTGCATGCGTGTCTGTCAGCAGGGTGATTCTTAAATCGTATTCTCCTGCCATATGCTATCTGATTATATGATCCAAAGGGCAGAAGTTCTCCCTCACCTCCAGCTTCCACCGTAATGAAAAAAGCTCAGATTATGAAAATACCTCCCTCCCCCCCGCTGCCACCGACACCTATCGGGAGCGAAGGGGAGGGCCTTGATTTCTCTGTTCCCGGCTCAGTTTCCTGTGCAGACTGTGTGAGTGACCTGGAGGTCTGGTTAAAGATAGAGATGAGATGGCAAACACATCGAAATTAGATCCTGGATGATTAGATGCTGCACTCGACTTCCACAACGTTATTGAAGAACTCCTCTGACTGACACTTTCACTCACTTCAGTTTAGCAAGATGAAGATGGAGATTAATCATTACTGAGCCGGAGTTCTCCGAAGGAGAAATGGGAGTACGGAGAACTGAGATTGAAGGTTCACTAATTGCTTGAATCTTCAATTCCTTTGCCATAAAACCACCCTGAAACTTGAATTCAGTTTGATTTTGTGTGAAATATGACACACAAAGACGTGTTAGATATTGAGTGTTGAGCGTGTTATTGTAAATTTGAAGAAAGATGCGATCTGGACGATGGACAGAGTGCTCCGTGTCTTCACTGCTGCTGAACTTTATCTGTATTTTAGAGATTAGTACCACTTTGGGACCCGTAACTGGCAGGTACTATACATTCGTTATCCTTTAAAACATGCTCATGGTGCTGGATAGTCTTTTCAAATGTTTTTGGACTCGATCAACTCTATTGTAAAAACAACTTGGACAAATAGCTCTATCCATGGTGCTGAAATGCTGTGCTATATCTGTATCATGTAGCTCTGTGTTGCTATAGTGTCTCCTTAGTTATAAACTGTAAGTGACGAAGGAAGCCCTGTACATCCACCACAGGACCCCCGCACACAAACTGTCCTTTATAAAGCTGAAAGCTGTTATTAGCATTGGAACCACTTATATGCATCTTGCCATATACTGGCGACTGGCGGCCATCACCCTTGCGGACTGCGTTCTGCTGGACATTAACATCTCGTTCACTAACGATCAATGACTGGCAGTTGGTGGAGGGAGCATTGTTTAATTACTTCTCTCATTTGATGAGATTGGAATCAGCGCCGTGGTGACATTTGGCTACATCATGTCCACGCTCTTACTTAATTAACCATCGAAGTGAAACGGAATGAAATGAGAATGTGCATCACTAATGTCTGCCGAGCGACGGGGAGACATCTTTTACTTGAGGTTTAACTCAGCATGCATGAACACATGTTGTCTTCAACTTTCTGTAACAAATTATTATTTCGGTGATCGTCTGCCCAACGATCACAGGAGAAGCTGGCCAGCAGCCTCCTGCAGTGGAACTCCTTCAGTCAGTGAGCACTTGCCTTCATTGTTGTTATTATGGAGCTGTCTGGATAAGTGAGAGCGCATATAGAGATAATACTGAGTATATTTTGGTATATTTTCCAGCCAGTTACACACAGGCACACTGTCACACATGCACAAACAGACTTTCTTGCTCATACTGTAGAAAAACACAAACACACCAACACACACACACGCACACATAATTTAATGGCCTGTGGTTATATATTTCTCTTTGATGTGGTCCCAGGGGACATAGATTTATGGCTCTTGTCTCCAGAATCACTTTTGGTATCAAAACGCTGTTCAGCGCCACACAAAATAAGGCTGCATGTGTGGGACTCAGCAGGCGGGGAGGCCGTATGAGTCCTCAAGTCATCCGAAGGATACGACACACAACACATTCAGCTGCACATAATGCACTCAAATTGAGATGGCTTCCGGAAATACTGTATGAATACTAAGTAATGGATGTGCTAGCGACTACCCAGACATATTTGAACGCTTTCCTGTAGTGTTTTCACTATTTTACAATCAATAATTGCGGCCCAGTATTTTTCAGAGTGTCACAAAGCGTGACTTATTTCTTTTCTTTGCAACTGTGTCACCACACACAACATCCCCATCTCTTTGGAATCACGCTCGCACACTTAGTCACGTATACCGAGCTACTAATACAAATACAAAACAAACACTCTAATACAAATGTCTTGCGATAAATCATATCTCGATGAAGTTTATGATGTTCGGTGTTTATTGAAATAAGTTTGTTTGAACTCTATGATTTAGTTTGTGTTGCCGTTGAGCTGTAATGCATTATACAGCTATGTGTCTGAATGTTCTCAGTCATCTAGGTCATGGTAATCTTTGAAAGCTTTATCGTAGGCAACTGGACACTTTAAATACTAGCTACAAAGCAAAGAATCTCTATTTAACCTCTTATGAGGTTAAATACCTAAACTCTCTTAGGGAGGAGAAACGTTTTCAAAAACCTAAAGCAAAGTAGACAGGTATGTGTTTCTGTCATTTAGCCTACCTTCATTGATCGAAATACCCTTTTAGTTGGAAATAAAACAACATAGTTCAGCAAACTAACTGTGCCTTTAGTTAACTTTAAGGAAAGATGGTGGTTTCCGTTCAACATTAATAAACACAATATGTCTCAAGGAACTGTTGACTTTTGGTGCATTTAACTATGAATCAAAGAATCTGTCTGTCTCTCTGTCTGTCTGTCCAGTCTGTCTGTCTGTCCGTCTAGTCTTTGCTTGTCCTGAGAACTGTTCATCCAGCATATTTCACACTTGGTGATTGTATTGCCGGGGAACCAAGGGAGTGCTTTTGTCGAATTTGGTCCAATTTAGACACACGGCACATTAAATATTAATACACTTTCAATTAACAAGCAAACAGCACTCCATTTGATAGTGGGTGTGGGGCTTCAGGGTTCTGAGTCCAGGATGTGAAACAGTCACAAAATGCAATCTGTCAGTTTCGTGTACAGGGACACGATTGCATTTTGTGACTCCATTTTTTCGTGTCACTCAGCTCAAACATTGTGATCCTTTGACGTGGTGGGCGGGCGGATGGATCCAACACAGGACTATCAACCACGAAACCTAACAAAGATTTATTGCCTCAACCTAACGTTCACTTCGTAGCATAATGTCGTCCCGACTGACACGTGCAATACTAAAGTTAAAATACGTACATATGTACACATATATTTAAAGGCGCCATATGTAAGAATGTGGCCAAAAACGGTACTACATTCAAATTCAAAACACTGCAGCGAGTCGTATCCGCCTCCCCCTCCACCCCCTCCCCTCCAGACTCGCGGTTGCCAGAGCTGTTGTCGTATCCTCCGTCAACTTACCTGTCTAGGAGAAGAGTAGCCAATCCTGCATCCGATTTCAAATTCCTCTCAGCTTTCAACTGTCTCCACCGTTCAAATGCATCCCCTATATAGACCCTCGCTTTGCCTCGGTTTTTATCTTGGCGTTTTTGTGAATCATAACGAGCTCTTTTGGGTTTTGTTGCCTCCGCCATTGTAGCTCAGTCGAAACTGGCAACCCGTGGTTGCGCGGCAGCTGAGACTCAACTGACTGCAATGATTTGTAGACGCCGGTGGGTGGCGCCACATGCCAAAACATGTTTTCAAAACATAAACATGATTTGCGGTCCGCAAAATATTTTTTTTAAATGCGAATATTTTGGCTGTACTGTTGTTGTTGGTGAGTTCAGTATGTTAGATGATCATTATTCCTGAGTCTCTATGACATATTAGGATGATTTTACAGCCAGTTGGTTTAGATTTCTTACATATTGTACCTTTAAAATAGAATATTTCATGTTGCATGTACACAAATCAGTAGATTTCAATTTAGTGACTATTTCACAAACTGGTGTGAAAAATCAAAGAGATCATTGATTACACTTGAGAACAGGAGCTTGGAGGAGCGCTGCACTCAGTGTCTCTATCTCCGCCTCTCAAACCTCAGCTGATCATCGTGCTACTATAATGTATGGTGGTATTGGTGGTTTGTGGGTCATGATCAGTTGAATAATGCATATTTTTACAGGTTTGGTGGTGCGGATTGACTCTCAAAGCAGAATGAGTGGGGGCCGATATAAAAAAACAAAAAACCCTGACTGGAGCATAATTTCTTGATAGGCTTTGAGGGTGAACATATTAGAATTGGCATATTTCAAAATGTTTTGTATAATGAATAACCTTATCATTTTGTTTGAAATATATCAACAAATGCTGCTTCTACTGCTCGTCTTAGTTTCAGAAATAATTTGAGTATGGGTAGGTGGTTGCGGGACTGCTTCAAATCTGTTATCAATTTAAGTATAAAATAATTGGAATAAAAATATTTATTCATGCTGTAAATAGTTTTTTGTTCTAAATGTTTATCATTTATAACTATTTGAGGCTCCCATGTAGAGTGCCCAGTGCACGTTGACCATTTAGTTCATCTAGAAATGCAGAATCGTTTTTATTCCCACATCGACCAATCAAAAGGTTGAAGATTTACTCAGATTCGAGTTGGCAGATATTTTCTTTGGTTGACTGCAGCACTAATTAATGACTGTGAGAGAGTAGCAACTTGGGTGTGTTCGTCTGAGCATTTAGCTCTGAACAGGCATATTAATATATCTGTTACGAGTTCCTACGGCAAAGAAAAGGACCAAGGGCAGACCAGCTACAATGCCGTTAAACAGCTTTATTGTGACCAAACAGAAGGGGGGGACGATGGGGAGGAGGGGAGATCCGGGGAGATCCAGGGAGGGGTGAGAGTCCAGGGGTGCGGGGAGGGAATCCTGGGGGGGAGCCGAAGAGGGAGGGGTAGTCCAGGGAGGAGGGCAGGTCCAGGGACGGCGACAAGGAGGCAGGGGCAGAGGAACTGGAGGCAGAGGAAAACAGGGGTCAAAAATGAGTAAATGAGTAAGAAACTCTGAAGAGCGCACGAGAACAAATAGCTGAGGCCTGACTGTTACCGCAGAGAAGACTGTAAAGTTCTGGCAGCGATGAGTGAGGAGACCAGGGTTTTTGAGCCGGTGCGTGATGAGGTGATGTGTTGCAGCTGTGTCCCCTGCACACCTGTCGCCAATCCCTGGAGCACTGCCTGAGAGGGAGAGAGAGACACACCCACACTGGGAGGGGCAGGGCAGAATGCAACAATATCACTGCATTAGTTATGTTTACTAACACCATTACCTTTCCCGACCTTAACCAAGTGAGAAATCATAAAGATAACAATAAAAAAGTTGGATATTGGATTAATTTGCCAGATATATTAAATAGCTTAATTAAGATTGAAGTATAAAACAGCCTCATGTGTTAATAGAAATAATATTGTGGATGGCTAACCCGAACCCTATCATTCCAAACATATCTGCTGTTGCAAATGAGTTGTATATACACCCTGATACTGATTCTGGCACACTCATAGTACTATTGTGAATAGAGAGCAGCATTAGGAGTTGTCTCCACGACTCCCCCCCACCCCACCAGTCTCTCTCCAACGGGTCAGCAGGAGGAGCCCCTGGGACAAATCAAGCAAACCCTTTCCTTGATCACATTTGTGTGCAGAAGAATTTATTTTTCCATTTAAGATTATGAAAGACTGCCTGAACATCAAAATAAAAGGATCTCAACTAATCCTATGATAAAAAGAGGAGGTGACATAATGTATTTATAACCGGTAGTTTATGGTAAAGCTTGGCACCATGGACCAGATGAGCACGTGTACACTACCGGCCTTTTGTGAGCCAGATCCCGAAACGCAGACCATGCATTTGGAGTGTCTGCACAGCCGGAGCGTGGAGCTCGTTTAGGCGTGCATGTCACCGGGGCTGCCAACCATAAATTAATGAATCAAGTTGAAAATGTCAAAGCAGGTCCCAGGTCGCTCTACCGTAGCTCAGCTGTAGAGCACTGTCAGCAGCAGACGGCTAACTGATGGTACGAGAGCCTCACAAAACAAACACATGCACACACACACACACACACACACACACACAGCACACACACGCACACACACACACGCACACACACACACACACACACACACACACACACACACACACGCACACGCACACACACACACACTCTGCCAAGTCTTCCATTTCTCTTGTTATAAAAAAGGTCATTCTTGTCTCTTCTCCCCTCTCACTTCAGTGGGTGGTCAGATCTCAGCGCTCTCGCCCCGAGTATGTATTCAAGAGTGATTACTGCATGTGTTGGTGGTGGTACATCATTATTATGTACAGTATGTCTCGCTGGTGCATGTTTTGCTACTTGTGTACAAAAAATGTGGTTCCCTCCTTGCCAGCAGATTGACGTTCTGGTTTCGTATCCATCAGCGCGAACAGCTCGGATCCATCATAGCCCACAACACTTCCTTTGTCCAGAGAGCCACGAGTCGACATGACAGGCTATTCATGTATTTATATCCTGGGGTAGTGGGAAAAAGAAAAAGTCATTATGCAGCTGTGTTAAGGGCAGGAGGGTGATAATTCTTCTCCTCTTCACACTCTTCGTCACCACCTCATCTTTCTTTGCCTTTCATCACCCTCTTCTCCTTTTGCGGGTGCCTGCAGCAACATGTGATTGATAAGGAAAGTACAAACAGCATGACAAGGAGAGCAGCTGAGTTCATGAAGAACGTCTTGCACTGGAATAGTTTAGAGGCTTCTGTGCACAATCAAACCTGGATAATCTAATTATGAGGATGTGCGATAGCATCATATAGGTTCCTGCTTCCCACTTTGTTGTAATCATTTCTGATCATGTCTCTGGTCACATAGAGCGCCACCAATTTATTGGATATTAGCCTATCAGAAATGGCTCATACAATATGCCGATATGTGCAGATATTAAACATACATTGTTTAAGGATACACTGCAAAATTTTACGCTGTGAATTCACAATAAATTATTGGATAAATTTTGCATGACTTTCACAGTAAGGATTACAGCAATATACTGTGAATTAAGTCACAGCAATTTACTGTGATTTCAGTATTGTGATATTACAATGCATTGTTGTAAAAGCACAGCTGTATACTGTAACTTTACAGCTTCTATGGCAACGCAATTACTGTGATATTACAGTACATTACCGGGGAATTACAACCTTTTGCTGTACATCATTACAACAAGGCCCTGTACTTTTACTGTGAATTCACAATAAATTATTGGATAAATTTTGCATGACTTTCACGGTAAGGATTACAGCAATTTACTGTGATTTCAGTATTGTGATATTACAATGCATTGTTGTAAAAGAACAAACAACTCTGAGGTAAAGTCAATGTTAGCCCAATGGCATATTTATTTACAAATAAATATTTTTCAACATACAGCAAATGTCAAGAAATTCAAGAATACAAGAAATTCAACTTCCTAGTCAAACTTTCCAAAGCCATCTTAAAATGCAGAGAAATTGTGCAGAAACTTACGAGTCAACTACCTGTCTCACTATGATGGCCAAGTCAATAGGTTTCCTCAAAAGGGCGCTCACATGAGGGTTTATTGTTGTCTGCTCCTTGGTCTTTGAGCCTCTTCCAGGATTGATGCCCAGGAAGCACCTGTTAATAAGCAAAGATAGTTTCAGTTTTAAATAGATTTATGGATGAGTTCGCGAGATCAGGATGGTCTCACCAGGCTAGCCTCAGGTACCTCCATTGTCAGCAATTTAGACCTCAAGACAATCATTGAGTTGGAAGCCTCTACTATAATGTGAATTACAAGGTTAAATATATATACAATACCTTTGAATGAACTCCAGCGTCAACGATCCAGCAGCAGGATACTCGAGGTTGAAGACTGCTGAAGAAAGCAGCTACTCCGTGTAAAAACAAAGGGTGTGGGCCCATCACGACATGTCCCTCGATGAATATCAGCCATCCAGAGGGCTTCATCATGTTACCTGAAAATGAATAGATACAACATCATGTGTGATGAGCACTTTGAGATCTGCTTCAGATACAAAGGGCTATACAAATGTAATTTGTTATCATTATTATTATTATTTATTGTGGTGATGTAGATTTCTAGAATAAAAAAAAAATACTGAGTTAGAAATGTCGATACTAGATCCAAGTAACATTACCTTGAATGAACAAGCAGGAGGTGCTGGGGCGTTCTGGAGTACTAATGTCCACAGCAGTGGTGTAAGTGGCACATGGCTGTAACATAGTAACACACAATAGCATGGATTTAACATTAAAGGATAAATATTGTTCATTGTCAGAGGTAGTAAATCATACAAGGTAATACATGGCGTCTAATGTAATCACTCATTTTACATTTTAAATATTTGAATAAAAAATCTTTACATTTCAAGGATGCGTCAGGTGGTAGAGCTGATGGGTCAGATGATAGAGCTGGTAGGTCAGGTGGTAGAGCTGGTGGGTCTGGTGGTAGAGCTGGTGGGTCAGGTGGTAGAGCTGGTGGGTCAGGTGGTAGAGCTGGTGGGTCAGGTGGTAGAGCTGGTGGGTCAGGTGGTATAGGCCCATCAGCCTGCAGGTAGGACCTATGCTGCCTAAACATATGAATTTGCAGTCCTGTGTGTTTTCTGTAGCAGTCAGGCACCCCACACTGGAAGTAATAATAGGGGGCATTAGTATACTGTTTTGTGTGCTGAACAAAGTTATACACAGTATCATACACATGCTCACATCTAACCAATTTACAGTGGAACATTGTGGTGCATTTAAACTAGTCACCTACCTGATCTATTTCTCCTCACTCTTAGCCGGACACTGAACAGGATAGTTAGCCTGGCCATCTGATGACGTAGAAAAAAAGAAAAAGGAGAAATTACACAAAGGCAACCAACAATATGCATTTCAGTTTGAATGCAGATTATGATCATGAGTATGTTGTAAAAAAAATGATCTGTACATAAAACGTAATGGAGATTTTTGGAGTTGCATCACCTGTGTACGGCAATATTATCCCTAGCTGAAACTCGATCGAGAGCAAAAGCGTTTTTGCAGAATAGTAGCCTATCCATGCATGGAGAGGAGCTGGTCTATGTGGAATATCTCTAACGATGCAGGGAGCCGCTACATGCCCCATAGACTAGCTAGTCATTAGCCTGCTTAGATCGGCTACCGTTCGGCAAAACCGCTTTTGCTCTGCAGTGAATAGTCAAAAACGAACGGGAAAGTAAGTGAAAAAGTTCGTGCTTAATGTCGCTACGTGTACTTTTCAGTGCGTTATGTTCGGCCACGTAGCCCCGGTTTGATATGAAGCGGAACTGGAGAATGCGGGTGTATTGTTAGCCTCGGCTAACACGGTTAACCCTGTGTTTCGGTGCGGAAAGACCACTCATGAGAGGAGAATAGTGACGGCGACGTTACGCGAATATACAGCAAAACACCGCCGCCGCACGCGCTCACCCAGAGCAGACCAGCCCCGCGAGCGAACATGACGACAACAGTACCGGTAACAGTCCGGAACGAAATGACATCCGAGTGGAAACAACGGCCCGCTACTGACCAGTTCGGCTTCAAATCAAACCTGGGCTACATGGTCTAACCATATAACACATTGAAAAGTACACGTAGCGACATTAAACACGAACGTTTTCACTTCCTTTCCCGTTCGTTTTCCTTCTTATTTCTCTCTCGTCTTATTGTTCTTATCTCACGTAGCAAATCCTTGCTAATCGTGCTAGCAGCCGTTTGCTAGCTAGTATTATTACTACTGCTATTAGCAAATGCTGTGAGATAACGTTCAACAATTTCGGGCAGTAAATATTATCATATTACAACAACACAGGTGTAAGTGCTGCAAACAGAGTTATGCGTGCTGCTCACCTTCTCCATTCAGCCGGGATGAGAAGAGGGAAACCGCCGCGTCTTCAGTTCAAACAAGTTCGGTTATGTCATGTGACTTCCCAGGGTAGTTCAATACAGTATTTCACTGTAATAATACTGTTGAATGCTGTGAAATCCTTGCATTTTTTTACTGTGTTGCTGTGATATTACAGACCTTGTTGTGATATAACAGGGGTTTTTTGATTGCAGGATTTTACTGTAAAATTAGAGTTAGATGCTGTAAAAATACAAGATACTGTAGTTTTTACAGGTATTCATTGGGATATTACAGGGGAACTAAATTACAACAAGTTACTGTAAAATAATACTGTTAATTATTGTGAAATGCTGGTAATTTCTAACAGTGTATACTATAATAAGCGCTACTAGAATGTTTCAGAAATTGTGCCATTGCATAGTTAGGATGCGGGTCCCACAGCTATATGTGGCAAAATGCAGCTGGAGTGAAGAAATGTAATGATCAAAACTTTAAACCAGCACAGAATGACAATCAACAAAATAAACAACCAACACATTACAAATACTCACAAAAGTAACATTTGCATTTTGGAACCTAAAACAGCTCACATTCCAGGCATTGGATATGTGGGCCGTCCCTAACACAATACTTGGGGGACATGCTAATCACCACTAGCTTGAGCCTATGGCATTTCACGCTGCATAAATCAGCCTAGCAGCTAGTTTCCTCACTCATAACACTCTTACTTGGTTATAAGTGACTGCACCTGCTGACAGAACACCACGGTTACATTTTAACCTGCATGTAAGTTTTGTCAGGCTAACTGTATTGCAACAGAGCAGCAGGTGCTGGTATGAAGGGCAACAAGTTAAGGGGAGCCAAAAAAAAAGTCTGTCTGAATGGTTGGCTGGCGGTCACAGGACAGTTACCCGTGCTGCGGCCGCCTCTTGTGGCGCAAGTTGAGACACAAGCGATTGACATTCAAAGCCGTCTGTCTCTCAAGTGCGGTCGTGGAGTGCCTGCGGTCACACGGCTACGTCGCAGCCGCCTACCTGTGCTGCGCCCGCCTCTCCACCTCCACCTCCTCCATGTTCCGTGTTGTCCCTTGTTTATAACTCATACAAGCTAGGCAGCTATGGCGTTTCACGGGCAGCTTCAGCTGTCGCGTTGTTTTAGGGACGCTGGTGTAATGCCGCCAACCGCTTCAAAGTCTTGCGATACCCGATCCATGACTCTGTAACCGATTCATCTAGGAATTCATTGATAATTCGTATCGATTGAGGAGGCTGCTACCGATGCAGCCGTATCTCTCACTTGTTGAACCGAATACCCGGTCGCATCGGTTTATCGTTTACAACCCTAGTCTCTAGTACCATGTGATTCATTAGAAGCATAACGATCATAAAGCAGCACCTAAACCCAAACCAATGGCGGACAATTTCAGTTTCAGTTAGCAGTAACTCAAAGAAAGCGTCGCACAGAACAGTTTTCCACTTTCATGAGCACGTTTCAGAAGTTACTAAAGCACAAGTTGATGATTTTCCAGCAGCCTGTATTTCCATGCTTAGATGCAAAACACCCTGTTAAATGCTCTCACACATGTTCTGTACACGGTTGAACTGTCACTTACATGTACAGACTCATGCACATCTGTCAGTGGTGATGTTGCTAATGAAGCCTGCTGCAGTTAGTCACTCAGACAGACTGGCAGCACTCGGTTATCTCCAAGACATCTTTTAGTACTGTACTTTTATATATAAATACCCAGTACATACATCAGCTCCCCTTTTCACACTTTCACCTCTCTCTGTGTTTGTTCTTCTGTTTAACCTTCACAGAGTATATTAATGGTAAACATGTACAGAGACGGCCATCTTCTGAAAGAACATCTTCAGTGTTGCTTTTATGTAACCTTAACCCTTAACGCAGTTTATGTATTGATCAAACACTTACTTTAAGAAGAGTTGAAAGTGAAGGTTAAAACATTATACATCATCATTTTCAGCTCGTTACATCTTGCAAGTGTAGGTGCAGGTTTTACATCTGGTGAGCTGGAAGCCCAGTAAAGACATTGCACTTCACGTGAGTGATCATGAGGCACTCTTCAAATTCTGTTACCTTTAATCATGGGGGATTCATGAGAGCGGCCCGTTTGCTTTCTCCCTGTGTAATTGTTATGATCTAAGGTTTATGTTGGTTATTTCTTGCTTTATTTTGAAGTTCCCTGCCTCTTGTGTCCTGTGGTTTTCTTGACTTCCTGTCTTTTTCCCCCCTCCTCTTTTTCCGTATGTCACATGTGTAGTTCGAGCAGCCCTGCTTTGTTTCCTCCAATCGGCTTGCAGCGTGCCCACCTGTGTCTTGTTGCCTGATTAGTTTGTCGTGTATTGAGTCCCTGTTGTTCCTCGTGTCTGTGTCCGGTCGTCTGCTGTGTTTATCTTGCCTTTCTCTGCCTCACTCCCAGCCTGCTTTTGTCCTGCGTTCATGTTCCCCATCGCCTTCTGGTTTGGCTTTTCAGCTTTCTTTGTTCCTTCTGGTATTTTATCCACTTTTTATTGCCTAAGCCTGCCTCCTCAGTTTCTTGTTCTCTGTCAGTATCTCATCATCAGCTGAGCCATTAAAGCTCACTTTTAATTTAGTTTGACCTGCCTGCCTCCTTTTTGCATTTGCGCCATTTTGCTTTTCATTAACCCTCAGCAATGGCCACCTCAGCCCTATTTAAACAGGACATGTATTACCAGGGGACCCCGTGATTTATTGGTAAATGGATCTGAATTCTATAGCGCTAATTCTTTTCAACTAAGATTCCTCACAAAGGCACAGAGAAAACAAAAACCACAACAAAATATATTTAACCCACATCACTGAGATACAGATTCACACAATGGGCCCTAGTTTCGTAGACCAGGCGCAGTCAGCTTTCAGCGCAGTCAGCTTTCAGCGCACCTGCGCCGCGCCGACGGGGCGTGTCCGCCTGGACTTTGCAAGTTTCGTGCACCTCGCAGGCTCGCGCAGGCACACCTCCGGTCTCGCCCACCGGCGCAAGTGGGAAAGATGGAGGAGAAGAAGGCGTGAGTGGGAGACGAGGAGGAGACGAGGCGTGGACTGGGATTAATACAGCCGATTCAGATCTTCACCAATCAAATGAGCTCCTCTCCTCTCCTTTAATGCGTTAGGGGAGGTTCAGTGCAAGATCCGTCACTTGACAACCCGATGACAGAAGCAGCGCCGCCGCTCCAACCACGCGCATCAAGCCTGTGCGTGCATATCATAATAATAACAATGCCGATATAATAAAAAAAAAAACAGGAGAGAGAGAGGGAGATGTTTTGGTCCGAGAGGCTGAGTTTCCGTTACGCGTGCCATCCGCCTTTGATCTGACGTCAGATGTGACGGGACAATCTATATAGATATAAATTCACGTGTTGATTCAATTAGTTGCATTAAATACTGTTTGTTGTGATTATTTATTGCATTTAAATGTGCCTGGAACTGTGGAAACCTGCCTGTGAGGTCTCGGTGACGTGTACGCACTGCGCGCCGGTCCGCCAAACTTCCGATCCGCCGGCTGTGATTCGCATTGAATCAATGGACTTTATTTACGCCTTGCGCCTTGCGCTGAAAGTAGACCAGGTCGGAGCTGGCGAGCTTTCAGCGCAATCTCGGCGAGGCTTTTTGCCACGAAACTTCCGCTACGCCAAGCTGAATCTGTGACGCCTCCCCCTGCTGCGCCGCCACACCCATCTTGGCGCAGGCGATCCACCAAACTGCCAAACTGACGGTGCGCAAAGCTGCGCGGGTCGAAACTTGCACTGCGCCGGCTGCGCCACCCTGCGCCGCCCTGCGCTGGTCTACGAAACTAGGGCCCATAGACTGATATTCTCACATGATCTGTGTCTGGGGAAATATAGGAGGTCATTTGCTGTGGAATGGTTCCTCGACAAAGTACGGACTCACATAGGATTAAGTTTACAGAAGATTATTGCAAATTTCTAGATGCCTCCAGGTAATACTTGTCCTGTGTTAATAGGACTTGACTACCCGGTGTAATCAATAGATGGAGTGACTCACTAGACAGATACCATAAGATTGACAACTAATAACAACAGAACTAATAATAATATAATAATAACAACGGTAATAATATGATAATAATAATAATGATAATAATTATTATTATAATAATAATATTTTATATATGGGCGCCTTTAGGTACACTCAAGGAAACCTTACATGTACAAATAATAAGAATATAAACAGATACACAACAGTAAAAACAGAACAAACATAAATATAAAGCAATAAACAACATCAGACTAATAATTCTAGACTGCAGACATTTAGTTTTTCTCCATATATGAGGGTGAAATATGACTCATTAGATCCAGCAGAGGTCCAGCTTTATTGTTCCTTACGCCGGCGGTTCCCAATTTGGGCGTTGGGACCCTCACAGAGGTTTGCTTGTGTCACACGGTTATCACCTACGCATGTCTACAAACATTACAAAACATATATTCTGGCAAAGAAAACTACATGTAGTTATCATGGTATTTCTTTGTGAGTTAGTTATGACAGATCTGCAGTAACATTGTTATTTTAAGCAATGCTGATGCTATTTGTGCTTTGCAGACAGATTGTGTGAGGGTTTCTACAGTGGCAAGGCAAATTTATTTCTATAGCCCATTTCATACAGTATGCAATTCAATGTGCTTTACAGAACACAGTCACAGAATATAGATAGAATCCAGTTAGGAAACAAAAACAAATAATATTACAGCATTTATGACATTTAAGAAATAGTAAAAAGAGATTAACGTATTAAAATACAGTGCAAAATGCATGAATAAATAAATCATCAAAATTAATAATTAGTAGGTAAAAAAGATGAATTTACGAAGAATGAATTATGAGTAAAACGAAGTATACCATAATAAAATAAAGGATTTCAGTTAAAGGCTAAAGAGAGTAGGTTTGTTTTTAGCCTGGTCTTGAAACTGTCAATAGTGGGGGCACTTTTGATGTGGTCTGGTAAAGCATTCCAAAGTTGTACTGCATAGTAACTGAAGGCTGCTTGACCTTGTTTAGTTTTTACAGTAGGGGCCACCAACAAGAGTCTATCCTGGGATCGGAGGGGTCTGGGAGGTACATAAGACTGGAGCATGTCCTTAAAATATCCAGGTCCAAAACCATGCATTGGTTTAAAAACAAGTAGCAGCACATTAAAATCAATTCTGTAGCTTACTGGAAGCCAGCGAAGGGATTTTAGTACTGGAGTTATATGTTCAGTTCTTCTGGTCTAGCTGCTGCATTTTGTATTAGCTGAAGCTTTTTTATATGTTTTCTGGGGGGGTCTAGCGAAAAGACTATTACAATAGTCAATTCTGCTGGAAATAAATGCATGGATAAGTTTTTCAAGTCTGCCTGTGACATAAAACCTCTCAAGTTTGCAATGTTTTGTTAAGTGATAAAATGCTGATTTACAGATGGATGATAGATGTTGATTAAATGACAGGTCACTATCCAGAATGACACCTTGGTTTCAGTGGCCTTTGGTTTTAATCCTGTTGTATTAAGAAATTCACTGACCTGGTGCCTGTCGTTTACTCTTCCAAAGACAATAACTTATTTTTTTATCACTGTTAAGTAGCAGAAAATTAACACACATCTGATCTATGCACAGAGTGAGAGATTCTAGTGGGCTACGGTCATTGGGAGAGATTGCTAGGTCGTCAGCGTAGCTATGGTATAAGATCTGATGTTTTTTGATTTGTCCAAGTAGGAGCACATACAAATTGAACAATAGGGGCCCTAGGATCGATCCTTGGGGAACACCACAGTTTAAGGGGATAGATGAGAAAGTGTAATTGCCAATAGTGACAAAGAAAGTTCTGTCCGTGAGATAGGATTTGAGCCAGTCAATCACTGTGCCCCTCAGACCAACCAGGTGCTCAAGCCTGTGGAGCAGTATTGCATGGTCAACCGTGTCAAATGCAGCACTCAAGTCTAGTAAGACCAGTGCAGTTGTTTTCCCACTGTCAGTACTTATGTCATTCAATACCTTAGCAAGGGTGGTGATAGGTTCGAAAACCAGGCTGAAATGGGTCATGGATTATCAGTTAAAAACTATCCTTTCAATTATTTTGCAGTTGAAAGGCACGGTTAGATGGGCCTGTAGCTGTTATTTACAGAGGCGTCTAATATATAGGCGTTTAATAAGGGGTTTTACAATGGCTGTTTTAAGGGACTTTGGGTAAATGCCATATTTTAGCAATGTATTTAACTATATTCAGTACATCTGGTATTAGGAGATGGAGGACAGATTTGAAAAACTGAGTTAGGCAGAACATCCACATTGGAGGATGAGAGATTGTACGTTTGTAGTTTTTAGAAGAATTGTACTGTCTATCAAAGAAAATGTTGACATTACATTGTTTGGTATTCCTTCTATGAGAGAGTCCAGGCTGTGTATGGTTTTCAGTTGTGAGGATATGCTAGATCTTATATTGTGAATTTTAGTATTAAAGAAAGCAGCAAAGTCATTGCAGGCTTCAGTAGAGATAAACTCACTGGGAAACTGAAAGACGTTTGATGAAACTGAGAACTGAGAGATGTTTGAGAAGGATTGCCTAACCTTATATATTTCACAGTTATACTTGCGAAGCGTTTCTTTGTAGATAAAAAGGTGGATTATGAGTTTCTGTTTCTGCCATTTCCTTTCAGTTTTCCTGCATTCTCTTTTAAGGGATTTGACTGTGGGATTTAGTAGCCATGGAGCTTTTTTTTGTTGGTGATTGTTTTGGCAACATGGTTCATGACATGTCATTTGTGAAATAAAATGATCCATTAAACACATCTGTTTGATTTGATTGCTGCTCAGGAACAGGTAAGGGTTCAAACTTACGAACAGATGATAGTGTTGACTCAAATAGAGCAGCTGTGTTCTTCGTTGATGATACGCTTTTCAATCGTCATCTGGTTGGTATGAAGAGAAGGAGACAAATGTACATCAAAGAATACACAGAAATGGTCTGACAATGTTACATCTTTAACACATACAGATACAGAAAGGCCCTTTGTAATAACAAGATCTAGAGTATGTCCCAGAGAGTGGGTTGGCCCCTGCACATGCTGAGTAAGATTAAAAGTTTCTGTTAGGGAAATAAAGTCTTTAGTTTGCTTATTGTCTGCGTTGTCTATATGCAGGTTAAAATCACCTTTAAATGATAAAATCAACTTCAAGGCAAATGACTGATACTAACAGAAAGAAAAGAAAGAAAAATACTAACAGAATGTTTGGGAGGTCTATGAACAGTCAGTACGGAGAGTCTGAGGGGTGCACATAAATACTCAAATGACTTTAAATAACCAAATGACATGTTTGAACTGAAATAAGGCTTTAAACAGGAAGGCTATTCATCCTCCTTTTTTGCTTGGTCTGGTAACATTCAAAAACTCAAAATCAGGAGGGGCAGATGCAATGAGCACAGTGTCAAAGTTTGTTTGATCAAGCCAGGTTTCTGTTAGAAATAAAAAATCAAATTTGTTGGAAGAAATAAGGTCATTAATTAGGAAGGACTTCCCTGAGAGAGATCTGACATTAAGGAGTGCAAACTTTGCCATGAGAGATTTGCCAGGATGAATTAAAGTGAGTGTCTGTGGTTTCAGTACCACTACATGTGGTCTAGGTGGTCTGTCTGGTGTAGGCTTATGAATGTTGCTCTTTCTTATCAGCACAGTGATGGGAAAGGTAGCATTATTCGGACCTGGGGCAGGTGTGGGCATACCGCAATGGGCTGCTTCCGGGGGAGACCAGCAGGTAGGGCTCATGTTGGAAGAGTGAGCGATGAAGAAGACTTGAGGGACCGGGAGTTGGACAGCGTGGAGGATATTGTCTGTAAGCATGCTGCTACCTAGCCAGCTCGGATAAACGTTTCCAGAACAGATTAAAATTATCGATAAAACCTAAATTGTGGGCAGTGCAGGAGGACTGAAGCCAGGTATTGAGGCTGAGGATTCTGCTGAAACGTTCTGCTCCGCGGGCCAGAGTTGGAATAGGACCGGAAGCGAAGACAGACTTTTCACAGTTTGTTAAAAACCTAAAAAGATCTTTAAAATTATTTTTGGTCAGCTCGGACTGCTTTAGTTGAATCATTAGATCCAACATGCACTATTACACGTTGGATGTCCTCCTTAAGGTCTGAGATCTTTTTATTTGCCTTTTTTAAAAGTTCACTGTCTTCACAGGGCATGGCAGGCATAGTTGCCAGGGCCTTGGCTTCCCTAGCAGCAGCAGGAGAGATCCTGACGTCCGATCATTAAAATATGCAAGCCAGATAACAAATGTGCTTAAAATAGACCAGAAGCAAAAGCGTGTATTAAAATATGAGCTTAAAATGGATAAAAAGGTAACTATAAGGGGAGCAGTTTCCCCATGGTGCCCAAACAAAAGGGAGCACCGGCGCAGGAAATGTGCGTCACCACGTCGGGCGGGGCTCTCTACAGTTTGTGCTGCCTTTACCTTACAATGAACAGATGGAAGGAACTGGCAAAATCATTAAAAGTATCAAGTTGATTCTTCCACAGATAACTGAGGCTCAAGGCAAGGGAAGAGTACAGCTTTTGTCACCGTCAGCCTCGGGGCCAGAGTCTGCTTGAACACTTCCTGTCGAATGTGGTCTATCTGCCGAAGTCGCGAACATACTGTTCAATTTTTACCTTCTGCTGTACTTTAGATGTGCCTCAGAGCTGTGAGCCAGCAGTGCATAGGCTGGTTTGTGACAGTGGGGGAGTAACGTATACAATGCCAGAAGCTTTGGCTGATCATTCTTTCCCAGATTAAAAAAAAAAAAAGTGAAAAACTTGAAAAGTACTAGTAGTGCTTTTACAATCCATGGATTTTATGTTCCATTGTCAAGGCTTCGGTTCCAGCACTGAACCTCTCCTGTCTTTTCAAGTGAAATCAGGCATCATAACATAAAATAAAGTTCAATAAAGCAGCAATTACTTTAAAAAAAATAACAGCAGACCAAATACAGGACTCCTTATGACACTTTGAATGGAGGCATGACTGAGTTGGCATTTGAATTTCTCTCAGCCTGAAGGAGATAAAAGCATCAGGTACAGCAACAACAAACAGATGGTTTAACATAGGAATGCAGTGGAACAATATTTTGTTCATCAGTTACTTTGCACATCCTGATATCTTTTATTGATAACATTTAGGGTTGCAAAGGGTTGGGACATTACCAAGGGAGGTTCAGCTTGCGAATATTTGCACAATTTCAGCTTTTTAAAAGTCATACCCATCACATGTGCATCCCACTCTTCTGCCAACACTACAGCACAGTCTGAGCCAAAGGACTACATGTTTTTTAATATAATAACCTGAGTGAATATATTTTATTATAGTTTGCAAAGTGGCCTAAAGCTACTGTTACCATGTGGGATGTCGCTTGATTGAGTATATTAATTGAGGAGTTTTCAAGTAATCCTTTTCCATTCTTTCTTTATTGTAAAACATATCTTTTCTAAATTAGTTATTAAGTTTAAACCCTGAGTTTGCAGAGAACCCAACACCTGCCCCGATTAGTTATCTTGCTAGCTCGCTAACTCGTCACATTGTACCGACCATTTGAAAAATTAAAGCAATTGTAAATTTCCATCGAAGCTCACAGTTGAACTGTTTGAATGACTTAACACATGTGCAGAGGTGGCCATTCAATTCCTTTTAATTTTGAGATCCTGTTTTTTACTCAGGCAGGGGTTGGGGGAGTGGGGGGGTGGTTGGAGGGGGTGGGGCTCTGATGCATTTGTTTGGATAAATCTTTTTAACGGTGAAAATGACCTTTTTAAATCCTTCCAGAATTGTGGCTGATAACAGGGTGTTGAAATACTGACCCAATAAAGAGTTGGTTATCTATGGCCGACAGATGTCTTGCAGAAACAATGCTGATGACGGGTAGAAACAATAGCACACACACACACACACATGCACCTGCGCACTCAGCTGGGTCAAAATAAAGTACTGTGGTTTCACTCTGGGGGGTGAAAAGTTCTCAAAATACATTAACATTTTATAGAAGCTGTGTGCTTGTTGCACTTGGGTAATGCAGCTTGATTTAGTACCATTATGCTGAACCAAAGTGTTTCTCTTTCCACCTTACCCTCTAAGCCTTTAAGGATCTCATGAGTCTTGCAAAAATATATTTACTGTACGATCTGTGTGTATGTTTACATGTGTGTCTGTTTGTCCACCGCCATGCGGACGTCCACTGCTTTTATGAGGCTTTTGAGTTACACCCTTTAATAAGAAGACGTTGTGGGAATTTTTGGCGTCTTTCTAGAATCATAAGCCCATCCTCAGAGGTTGTGCAGTGATAAAGTTGTCAGCTGAATATTACCCACCCATAGAGAATTTACTTCCTTTTATAAGTGTGTGTTTGTTTGTGTGTGTGTGTTAGTTCAGCCTTGTGACTGTATGGCAATTATGAAGGCCTATCGACTGACATACATTGATTGCACATTGAATATTTTTTATTTTATTTTTTTTAACCTTTTTTAAGAGTCTGTGCTCTCCCCATACATTTCAACAGCACTAACCTACATGACCTACATTCTTACCCCACGTTTCCACCATTTTGCCCCAGAGACATGTTCTCTCAGGAGGGAAACGTTCCAGGCTTAACCCCCTTCTCTTCCCTGGGTGTCTGGACCGCTCAGTGGTGGTAAAACTGCCAATGATGGATGCTCACCGCATAAAAGCCTGGTGTGTGTGTGTGTGTGTGTGTGTGTGTGTGTGTGTGTCGCACAAATTAAGTATTTTATGGGGAGCGAAGGAGGGTGGTATATGGAGTTTTTTAACCACAGGCGGAGTGTCTTCACTGCATGTAGACCAGAGTTTATGATTATTGTATTAATGCAACAGTTACAGTAATAGCGTGTGGTAGATTAATATGCAATAAACAGCCTGAAAAGGGGCTCGATACTTTAAAAGCTATTTTGTTTATTTATTTTGTAATTATTCCACCTGTTTGTAAAACCAACAAAAAAATATTTTTTGCTTCGTCTCTTGCAGTTGCAGCAATCTGTGTACTGTGACGAGCACTTTTACCGAATGAAAAATAAAATAGGAATATTCATGTCAATGCAGTTTAACACAGACATGTTTTGCCTGTGATAGATTTTACACAGCGCCAGTCAACAGCTGTCTGGAGTTACAGCATACTCTGGCTGACCGTCCTCTGAATGCAGATCACTAATGGGAGAGAATGAGACAGAGAGACAGTAAAGCAGAGAAATCTTCATCTTCCCCCGAGAACTCGGCTGTTCACCTCGGGAAGGCCTCGGGGGATGCTGGGAGTCGGAGGCACTCGTGTTATTTGACTGTAGTTTTTTAGCTAAATTGTTCTCCAGCTGAATTCCCCCGAGGATTAGCCTCGAAACAGCAGCCGGCCTGACTGGCAGCTCGCAGTCGTCGCAACGCTGTCACTTCAATGCTCGCAGTGTAATACAGCAAAGTCCACCATCGCTTTCACTGCAGTAGTGGGACATTATTAATGGGTCATCAGCCCTCTAACACCTAATAGTGTTGACGTGAAGACAGAGTTTGAATAAAATTTTCCCTGACAGCATGTCTAAATATGTGAGGGAGGGAGAAAGATAGAGGGAGGGAAACGCGTGATGCTGTTAAACAGTTTTAAAGAGCGAGAGAAAAGAAGACCAGGCTGATTTTCATGTGAGCTCAGAGATTTTTCTTATTACCGGCGTTTGCAATTTGATGCATCATTCAGAGGATCGATTGTCATTTTCTGTGTGACTATATGAGCTTCTCAGCAACCTTACAGTAGTTATGAAACACACAAATACCCATTAATGCACCCTTTTTATTGAAAGTATTCCTGGTATATTCTGAGAACCA
Source organism: Chelidonichthys spinosus (assembly GCA_029853015.1). Lineage (NCBI taxonomy): Eukaryota > Metazoa > Chordata > Actinopteri > Perciformes > Triglidae > Chelidonichthys > Chelidonichthys spinosus. The sequence goes on from CM056829.1 coordinate 16,912,057, forward strand.
CTCATACCACAGTTCTGGCAAAAACTCAACTCAATCATTTCAAAGACTCTAACTTTTTATTGATTTTCCTTTTTTTTTTATTTCAGTTGAAGTACAACACAAGGAAATTAAATGCAGTTGTCACAACATTTTTTACAACACATGAAGAGAGCGACAGCTGGAAGACAACGGTGAAATCTGATAAATATGACAATCCAATCCATCTGTCCGCCTTGTGCATTTGCATGATATTAACTTGTTATGCTTTTGTAGACGACTGACGCAAAAAAATATTATTATTCACTGTCAAAACTGCAGCTTTGAAGGATGTCTCGGCATATTACGAATACTTGACTTATTCACCTGTTAAATAAATTTGATTCATAATATTTCAAATGTGCAAGATATGAGATTGGGATTGCTTGTCAATGACTCTCAACATGGCAATGAGTACCGGCTTGTAACAAACAGCTAACAGCGCTAAAAGTGCAAGCTACGGTAAACTTGCTAGCGCTCGTTCTATCTGAACTTCTGACATCAGAGAGGAAAACAGCAGCGTACACATACATGCTGTTGCTATATCATATGTCACGCCAAGTAGGATTCTTCTCTCTCAACACTCCAAGCCTCCACCAATAGCTGGTCAAGTGTCTCGCCAAATGCTAATATATGCTAATCCACTCTGAATTGACACGCCACTGTTAGCCCGACGCTAGAACAAAAGGCTGGAGGTAACCTTTCTCTCATCGCTCAGCCGCTGCAGCTCAGGATAAAAGTCTTTTCAGAGGAGCAGATATGCACAGAGACACACTCGGCCTGCAAAACAGCTCCCACTGGGCTCGCTTGGTTTTTCCCAACACAACTTGTGTACAAGTGACAAGATCCTTAGTGAGAAGTCAGAGCAGGTAAAGAGTGAGCAGTATCCATTTTTTTGTGTTTGTGTGCTCTTTCCATTGCACTTCAGCTAACAAGACGATCCACTGCAAATCTTCCAGAAAAGGACTTCTTCTATTCCTTCTTATTCTATTCTTCTTCTTCTTCTTCTTCTTCTTCTTCTTCTTCTTCTTCTTCTTCTTCTTCAATTCGGTCAAAGCATGTGTTCCTGTACCACTCCAGTTTTATTCCCCCCTCTTCTGTGAGTGGAGGGCTGAGTGTGGAAAGCCTGGTTAACCTCAGTCGGGCCCTTGGGGGGATACTCGTGCTGTATGCTACATGTCAGAGGCTTAATGATGGCTCACAGTCGACTCCGCTTCAGCTCAGCCTGAACAGTGAGAATGTGCACGTAGGGCTCACGTGTGTGTGTGTGTGTGTGTGTGTGTGTGTGTGTGTGTGATGATACATGGGATGTGCCTCTGTGTGTGTTTTTAAGATCATGGGTTAACTACATTGGGCACGGTGTCAAAAGCAGGTCTTTGGCTGGTGAACACGCCGCCGACTCCACTCACTAGTTACCATGGAGACATAGCTGCTAATTCTTGACAGCTTTGCCACCGTTATCAATATTATGGACATTGATTTTGGTCCCATTTGCAAATTGCTGTGAAAGGCTTTTTAAAATGTGAAGGCACTACCTGTCAATTGTTTCACGTTGATAGTTTATGGTCAGCGTTATAGCAGACATGTCGGCGAATCAGTAACTTCTATTTAAAATCAGAGTTGCTTCTTTTCTTCCACCAGGTTTCAGTTTGACATAAGTTGCAATTGTGCAGCTCCATAGAGGTTTCTCTGGCAATGTTACATCCAGTTTTGTCAGCAAATATTGGCAAGCATATTTTACCTACTCCCTGAATGCCCATGTTGGAGCGTTGTAATCTTTTTTTATTTATTACACCCGTTTTGTGTTTACTGATTTAGTTTTGCTGTGATCACTTGACCTCCAACCAAGCTGTTCATGCTCATCCTGGGGTTTTATGAATCTGCTTCATAGACATACTTTAGGGGGGAAAAGAGGAAACACTGTCGTTCTGAGATGAGTCAATCACATTACCTTACACACAGTCAACATGTCCTTTTTTCAGCCTAACATCGTTGAAACAGAGAAGCTTGTATGCGGATAGGCAGAGCAACACGTTAGCAGACTGCAGAATGGTTCCTCTCTGCTCCAAGCCCCCAGGTTGGGCTCCAGGCTTTGAAGCAAATATGACATAATGGCCAAACTGAGAAAGTCTGTAAATCTGAGGAAATTAATTGGTGTGAATCAAATTCCCTGTACGAATAGAATAGACCTTATTTAAGTCATTAGGTCCTAAAAGTTGTAAAATGCACAAATAGCCAAATCCAGACTAATTTTCTTGCAGCCATTCATGTGAATGAGAACGAGACAGAGTGGCAGGGGGGGCGGAGTTACGAAAGCGCATTCCATGGATGCATAAGATCGCTAGAAGTCCAGGTAGTTTTAAGCTCAGAAATCAAATATTTTGGGCTTCATGCACCAGTGAGCAACTGTCAGGTGTGCAGACAAATTAGGCAGATAAAATACAGGATATTGTTTCTTTCATGGGGGACGGGTGGTCCCGTATTGCAATGGTAGGGGAAACACTGGCTTCTACAATTACTTTGGCCTTCTATCTGAACACACAAATGCTATTTACCTTTGTGATTCCAGTTTAGTTACTTGTTTTTCCCCTTTTAAATCAGTAATCTTAAGCTGCAAGAAATGTTTTCGCAATTTCACAATTGCTTCCATACTAACTTCAAAAGCAATCTTCTGTCTACTTCAGTCTTTATTTGAAGAGTGTTTAACTTTCCTAGCTGTGCAAATACACACAGTGAGGGCAGAAGATATGATCTGAACTATACACACACACACACACACACACACACACACACACATCCCTAAAGAAAGTTTCCAAGATAAGCTATTCATGGACATTTGACAGTTTAAATCAAAAACAGAGCAAGCTCACATTTTAGATTAATTTGCTCTCTTTCCAAAAGTACTGCGATCCTTACAATTCTAGACAAGAAACTCATTAAAAGTGGACATTGGAAGTAGCAATCTTTTTTAAATGAGCGGACTGGAAAAGCTATCAAACTACAAAAAAAAAAAAAAAAAAAAAAAAATATATATATATATATATATATATATTATATTTTTTTTTTTTTTTTTTTTCTTATCTACATTGAAGCACTCAAAGCTCAGCAAGACATGCTTTTAGATATTAGAGCTGTGAAATGACAAACTCGGGACCTTTCATCTGATATTTAATTTGATTTGTAAGCTGTTATTTTACTTGGATCGTCCATTTCTATCAAAAGGACAAGAACTGAATACAAGCAATAATTCTGATGCTCCGAAGACACACAAGATCTTTTTGAGAGAAGTGGGACGTCTGGATGGTTCTGCAGGCCTTGTGCTGTTTGACAGATCACATTGAATCGCTAATCTAACAGTAGCAAATACTTGTTGTGGTGGCTGCTGCTAAATCAGTTAAAGCTATGGTCTACATTCTGAAAATCAGTTGAGCCTCTGAGACCCCCCCCCAAACAAACCCCTCCCCTCAGTGTTCCACGATTCGGCGAGGCGGGATGATGAGGAGCAGGGGAGACGAGGTGATTGGACGGAAGGTACGAGTTGATAGGAGCCTTCCGGAGCAATGGCTCCCATTGGTCAATTTCTATGCAGGCCTACGGCTGATAGACTGAATGGATTGTTTTAGCTTTAATAAACTGGTTAGAGGCCATATCTAGCGTGCCACATTTATTTGAATGGCTGATCAAAGTTTTCTGTAACCACTTAGCTAATCAGGGTGAAAGCAGGGTACACCTTGGACGAGGTTATCGCAGGGCTGACGTAGACGGACAAACATTCACACTCACGTTCACAGCACATTATAGTTGCATTGTAACTGCCTGGAAAAGAAAAATGATCCTTTAAAATGGAGCTTACCTCACAAGATCAAAATAACACAGTAGTGCTTAATTTGATTCCTGTCATGTGAATGAAAGCTGTGTGTGTGTGTGTGTGTGTGTGTGTGTGTGTGTGTGTTGAAGCCCATTTACTACACAAGGAAAACAAGACAAAAGTACAAAACAAAACTAGTGCATTGATGTGCATTTTGTAAAATTTGCATCAGAAAGAAAGGAAACAGCAGCAACAAAAACTATTTTCCGGGCAGATGACATGGCAGGCGTCGTAATATTTTAAAATTCAACATCACCTAAGTTTGAATACCAAGCATCAGAGATGTAAACACGGAGTCAACCTCTCATCCCAACGGGGTCCAGCGCTCTGTCCTGCAGGCTCTGTGAAGACATGGGCACAACACAGACTGACCTCCTGGTTCTGGGTTAGCCTGAGGTCTTATCTCATCCATGTTGTTTTCCTGGACAGCGGAGTCACCCGAGGTCCTAATTGGGTTAGTTAAGCTTCCGTCTCCAACCCACCCCTCCTCCCTCTGTTCCTGGGGCAGTTCCCTTTGCTTTCATTGGCATTTGGCTCGTTGATCGGCCACGGGCAGCGATCATCTCAAGGTCCGCTGCACTAAATCCAATTTCCTCATTCATACATTTTGACCTTTTTCAAAATGCACTACTGATGATTTGCATGTTTGTTAAATATTGAACAAGTCAGAATCACAAGAAATTATGTGTTTACATGTCACCAAAAGAATCAAATTAAATACAGGATGCAAAACCTGGTCTCCTTTGTGAGGCCACCAATCACCCGGACAACTTTTGTTCTTCCTTCACTTTTTCCACTGAAGGTGAGACATGCACAAACATAGTTTTTAATGCACCAGTCAATTATTGGGTTTGGTGCTTTGTTGCTGTCATAACATTTCTTCAGTTATGACTAATGGAAAGAAAACATCCATAACACACATTATTTGACTACACTTTGTTTATCTGCTTTTTAACATTTATCCTAAATTCACCAGAAAGGCGCGTAACATAATGCTTCCTTTGCATATTTAAATATAAGTAACCATATTCACCTGTAGTGGTTTCTCAAAAACACTTTTTACACCAAATTCCCACTTCAGAAGCAATTACATGCCTATCTACTGTATAATCTGAGGGTATTTACAGAGGGGTGTGTTCATATATCATTCATAGCCTGATTTATATAACATTTATTCTTAAATACATTGTGAAATGATGTTTATGTGGCTGTTGACAGTATTTTCTGAGTTATGGAGTAATAAAAAAAGATGAATCCCAAATTTGCTCTGTAAAAACCTTTGTTCATTATGTCAACAAATTAAAACAAGGATTTTGTTTCTGGCTTTATTAGATGGTCGCATTTCTGCAAACATTTAATTTAAATAAAGATAATGCCTGTGGTACAATGGTAATAGATACAAATGTTACCAAATTAAACTGTGGAGTCTCCCCTTGAAAAAAAGAAAAAGATGCCACTGAGCATAATTCAGTTCTACTCTGCAGGAGTCCTTAGTCCTCTTGTGGAAGGTGTCGTTGAGGTGGCAGTGGGTGTCTGTGAGACTAGCAGCACAGAGAGCAAGGGAGATGAATATTTTAAAAAAAAGGGTAGCTCTGCAAAAGAAGGAACACATGCAGACGCAGGATCCATGATGGGGCTGGTGGTAAGAGGCGAGGCTGGACCAGAGAAAAGTCAGAGGGTCACTACAGTCGGGACCACGAATGTCCTTTCAAATATGTGTAGTTTTTACAATTCTGTCAGACTGACATTGCCTTGTATTGGCTGCTTTAGTTCAGGCTGTGTTACGTCCAGTAAAGTGGAGCTATACCGGCGGTTTACAGACCCAGAAGACTTTACTGATGCGTACAAAGGAGTGTGCATCTGTGAAGAGTGTTTGTGTATATCGGCCTCGCAGTGGTTTTCTCCTACGAGAATCTCCAGGGCAAAATATCTCTAGAACTCTCTGGGGTCCCACCATCGCATCCATAAACATGCACGCACACAACCATTACACAACAGCCTACAAACAATTCTATTTGCCTTTCCCCAGATACGACTCCTTCTTTACCTTGCAGCATTAAAGGGGTAGAGATTATTCCTTCTATTTCCAGGGAAATGGATTTTATATCAGCTTTGTTGTTTGTAAATCAGACCTCCATTTCCAAGAAAGCAAGGAGGGGGCATTATTCTTATCTCCTTGACTGTATTTGTAAAACTCAACAATATAGGTTACAACTTCTCACATTTCCTACCTGCGTGCCTTGGGAGTACGATTTTCCTGTTACAGCTGCTACATCTGCGACGGAATAAATCAATTAAAGTGCAAAGGCAGAATAAAGAAACATGAACATGCTTCCTGCCACTTTTGGAAATAGATTTATTTTGAAGCTTGTTCCCAGATCTTTCACGTTTCGTTATCATTCCCTTTGAACCCCATCTCCCAAAACTGAGTTCAGGAATACAGTGGAATCATTTGCATTTAGACTGATAAGTTATTGGAGGGGAGTCGGATCATATATGGACTAAGCTTACTGAATTAAGTTCAATTATGCATGGCTTCACTTGTTGCGGTCAGGGTGGACTTTCTGAACCCAGTTTACTGATGAAATGGTAACTGTGGGATAAAAGATCCTCCTCAAATGTTGCTTATCCCGACTCCTACCCATGCACACCCACAGGGGAACAGCAACATTAGGCCCAGCCACCATCAAAGTTCCTTTCTTTTTTTCTTTTTTCGGTTTATCATAGACTTGTAAGATATCATACCGACAAGAAGGGAGAGGAAAATGTAGAGGGAGCCAGCGCCGTCGCAGATGGAAATCGATGAAGATGACGAGGATTTAGATAGTCTGATTGAAATCTGCTGGCTTAAGTCATTTATGAGATCTGAAAAAAAAACAAAACAAATGTGATTACCCATACCTCCCCGGACCTCCCTCCCCCTCCAATCCCCCACTCCTCCCCCACACTCACTCCTTCTCTCTTTTCATTCTTCACTAGATCTGTCACTCAGCCCTGAAATATTCATGCCCGGCTCTGAAAAATGAATGCATCTGCCAAAAGGAGCAGAAGTTGAAGAGAGAGAAGTTAGTCATTTCGATAGATACTCTCTCATGATGAAAGTGACAGAGGGCTTCGAGTCAGGACGTCCTTTCAGGAGATGCGAGTGACGTCGCGGCCACACTGTTTGTGTGTGTGTGTTTGCGGAATGTACGTAGCATGTGGGTCTGTGTGCGTCATGTTTGTACTAGTGAGAAAATCGTAAAGTAAATGCAGTTTTTAAGTGGAGCAGGCTCAAATACTGTCCAATGAGTTGTCTCCTCCCAGGACAGTGAATGGATGAATTCGCTGTCCTCTGGACGCTTCACAGCATGGTTTAAATGCAGAGGATGACTTTCATGTCTGTACCTATACGTGTGTGACAGTACAGTTTTTAAAGAGAGAGAGAGAGAGAGAGAGAGAGAGAGAGAGAGAGAGAGAGAGAGAGAGAGAGAGCTAAAGTCTTGCTGAGTTTGAATTACTACAACATGAATGATTGAAAGGAGCTGAGCTCTTCTATATTTGACCTCAGGATACTACCGGTTGATGAGACTGACACTGAAAATTGAGCAAACACACACATACACACAAACAAACACGCGGTAACAACAGGGTGAGGTTGGCTTCGCTCGGCCCAGTGCATTGTACATAGTGAAAATAATGGACCTTCATCAGAGGTTCTCTACCTCTCTCTCTCGCTCTCTCTCTCTCTGATCTTTCTATTTAATTGGCTCAGAGTTTCTCGGCTCTCAGTCTCCACAAAGTACATTTGGTATTGATCCTTTTTCTTTGGCTTCACAGACTCTGCTTCCCATAGTTATCCCATCTACTGCTGGTGTCTCTATCAGTTGTCTTCACAGGCACACACAAACACACACACACACACACACCCTAGAGAACACACACTCTTAAATAGTGCCGCTTTATGAAGTCTTATGTAAAGCCTTGGGAAATTAAATTGGCCCGAGTTTGTCACAGAAAATCCTGCAGATCTTTTCTTTTAGTCTTTGTTTTTTGTTTTTTTCTAATCACTCTACTTTGCAATTAGCTCTGATGTGACTTAAGTGTAAAATCAGATGTTGAAACAAACAGGTGCGTGTGCGTGTGTTCACGTAAGTTTGTGTGTGTAATGTATGACATGATAATAATGACCTGAGTGGTGCATCTTCTGAAAAATGAATTGAAAACTCACCCGGCTAATATTAATGAACTAAACTTGGCTCAGAGGTCCTCGGGTGATTGTTGACATGTGGTGCTTTGAGTCCAGACTACAAAGGTGGTAAAAAAGTGGTAAAAAAGTTCCATACAGTAGAAAACATACAGTTGAACCAGAATCGCTTCACCACTTCTGTTCTTCTTCTTAGACTGAATGTCACGATCGGCACCGTTAATTGGACGTCATTTTCAAACACTCTCCTCACCGTCTAAGGTATGAGTCACAGAAGCTGTTGCTCTTATGACATTAGAGTACAAACGCAGCCCGTAATGTTTTTACAGCCGAGTGCATTCTCATCTTTCTTTTGAGCCTGATTGCAATCATGCATGTTGCAAAATATAAACATGCTTGAGGCGAACGCGTCGGTTGTGAGGGGTTCGGAGTCGGCCAGAGGTCTCGAGAGTGAGTGTGCCTCTTCCATCCAGACCTCTCGAAGGCAATCAATAGAAAATAAAATGAGAAATATAAATCCAGGATTTGGGAAAGGGAGGGAGAAGGAAGAAGTCATTTGTTTATTTGTTTTTATAATAACTTTAGTTTACATTCATTTGTTTGCTTATGTATATTCAAAAATGACATGTAGGGGAGCTTTATTCATGTATTCTCCAACCTTTCACAAAATAAATCAGTATGAGCGTGACGCCCCTTTATAAATGTGCTTAAGTTACCATAGATGCTCATAATTTGTGATCAGTGTGGTATTGCAGAGTGGCGTTTCCAGGAGGCCAACCCTTATTTATTGATATAATAAAGAAAATGGCAATCTAGTGACCTCGGTGGGAAAACAAATCAAAGCACTATTCACTGGAAGGTGATAGTAACACGTGTGCAAAGTTTTGATGGTCTTTAATTTTCCTCAAGGCTTTTGGGAGTCACATGACGGGATGGCGTAATACACACCGACGCACAGAAGACTTGTGTACAAACATATTTACAACATCAACGCGTCTGGAACAAGATGTCGGGGATTGATATTCATGCTGTTTCATGCTCACACACCCGAAACACACATGCAGTCGTCCGGGGGCGTCCCACAGGTAGCTAATGCAGAATAACATTGTTTCCAGCACGCTGGGCTATTAATCATGGATGAACTCCTGCATCACTGACAAATCAGCCTAATCTCACAAGGAGGGTAGGGTGTGAGTGCACGCGCACACACACACACACATGCATGCATGCGCACAGAGGAGAGTGTGTGTGGACACACGCATGCATTTTATCAGTCTAATCTCATAGGAAAGAGCATGCTCTGACTGACAAACAGAGAATTAATGCAGAGCAGGGGGCTCTCCCCCCCTCTTCCTCCTCCTGTCTCAATCTTTACTTATCCGTCTCTCTCATGTCCTTCTCCTCCCCTCACGTCTTCTCTTTTCTCCTTTTCGCCTCTTGTTTCTTTTCGTGGTAAAAAGAAGAAAACAACATCTGCACGCAGTCTGCAGACAGGCTGGTGGAACACGGCGAGCAGACTGATGGTCTGAGCGACGCCGCCGTTTTATATATGGAATGGCGCATCTCTTAAGTGTAGTGTAATAACGATAATGGGGGGGAAACAAACAGGTGCTTCATACATTCAGCAGACACATGAAGACGCACATGCACACGCATTTAATGACTCAGCAGACTAAGAGACTACACTGCGGTAATATCCACCGTGCAGGAGGTGCGTGCGTGGTCAAGAACAAATGAGCACGTTAAATAAATAAGAATGCAGTCCAAACACATCTGTCCAGAATGGAGGGCGGACGGCTGGGGAACGGGGTTGATGCAAAGGCCTGAAGGGTAAACGTATTTACATTCTGTGTTGGCATGCATGTGTGTTCTGTGTGCACGTCGGCGTGGACGGAAACCCTCGTACACCCGCTTCCATGACTCACAGATCTTTGAGGTCTAAAGCCTCCTTCAGCTGCGGCTTAAACACTTGCATATCTCACAGCCCTGTTGGAACATACAATGACATCCTGTCCCCTTAACGCCCACCTCTGTTCCATTCCCTTCTCCCTCGTCCCTCCGACTCGCTGCTCTGTACCCTGACAGATACACGGCTCCTGGCCGCCCTACAGGACTCCGGGGAAATGAGATACAAATACTACAGTATCTGCCGTACTGTGGTATCTGGCCAAAACCAGTGCTCGTAGCCGGTGGCAATAAAAACAGCAGCTCGCCCACATGGTTGGGGTAAAACAACGCACGATAAAGCGAGACGATTCCAGATACACGGCGGAACTGGATGTCGTATACCATCTTGATTCTAACCCCCTCATTTAGCCGGGTGCAAGGTATTTAACTTCCCCTGATCTCGGGGCTTATCTGCAAATGTATGTCTTTGGCGCAATTAAGGGGTTAAGCTTCAAAGCATTGTATGAGTCGTTACAAATGCAGGGCATGTCTTCCTCTCGCTGCTTGTCGAGGAGCGTAAATACATGTAGACTTTTAATCTCTGGTCCAAACACGGAAGACACACAGATGTTCTTACATCACTGTATATCCACCACAGTGTATCTATGTGTCCTTTAATTTGCCCGGCTAATGCAGCACTCTAGCATAGTGATAAGAGTGTAATCTTCTTAGGTGTGGCGAAAGCTTAATCAATATTAACATATTCCTCAGCTCCCTCTCCATTGAATAATTGATATCCCCACACAGTCTTGCTGAGAATGAAATAAGATGTAGGAGTATTAAAATAACTTCCCCGAGATAAAAGAAAATTGATTAAAAAAAGATGGCTGAAAATTAAAGAGAAGGAAAGGGAGCCTAAGGGATTGGACTTTGCATACAAATGAAGAAAAGAGGTTGGGAGGGTTGGAGAAAAAAGGAAGGAACTTTAGGGAAGTTATGAGCCCATTTATCTAACGCCAGTCACCGCGCACACACGGCCGGCTGGGTTTTTTACCGAACCAATCAAAGCAGTTAATCTGAGGGATCCACTGTAGCCTCGGCAATCTCTGACCTCCTTGTAAAACATGTAGTTATTAATCAGTGATTACTCATCTGTAATTTTCGCATGATTACCTCTTCATTAAAACTTGCAGGGGTGCCGTCTCAGAGGTCACCTGACGGGGCCGCCTCTCTGTTCCCAACTGTAACATCCAAAAGCATTCTTCAAGCCTAACAGGCCACGCCTGCAGCTCTGGCTAACCTGGACCAAAAGCTTCCCAGCGATAGTGATAATTAGAAATAATAGAAGTTTTAAAAAATGTATTTCCAGGAGGTCCTCCGGTTCAACTGCTGTATTTAAAATGTTAAATTATGCCACAGATTGCTAAATGACTTAGAGTTAAAAAGGGAAATCTGAATGCGTTCTGGCCTGGAGACTATATAGCTGAACCCCCACAGCTGCAAGGACAACACAGGGAAGGATTTTCAAGTTGGATGCAGTGAGAGGATCCGGCTTAAGAGGACTCCTACATTTGGACCACCTCAGCGCTATCAGATCCCTGCTGACACCTCACCTACCACCCCCGGGGTTTTACCACGGCTCACAGGTTGAGAGGAAGACGGGAGTTTGAGTTTGTGAGTTTGTGTGCACAACTGTGTCTAGTTTCACGTACGTGTTTGTGTGAGACGGGAGAAAAGAAGCACGGAAAGTTCTCCAGCTGTCGGGGACGAAGTCTCAAGGTCGCCGCTCTCACATAGGCGACGCAAGGACGATTGTTTGGGTGAAGCGGTGGACGTCTGACAGTTGTGTTCAATCAGCGCCAGGGAAAGTGATGGGTGAAAATGAGATGTCGACAAGATGAGGATGAGGCCAATACGGAACGAAGATGAAGTCAGCGACCACAAACAACATAGAGTTTTATATGATATTAATACACAGGAGGTCAGCAGCACTGTTCTGTGTGTCTGCTGAATATAAAAAAAGATGATGACTTGAGAGTGAAATGAGACGAGTGGGTGATTGGAGGAGTGTGCACAGCTGACCGTCCTTCTGTCTCTTGAGCGTGTGTGTGTGTGTGTGTGTGTGTGTGTGTAAACTGGTCCCTCATTCAGCACTGTATCAGATCCCCTCCATCTCTATTTGACAGGCAGCTGACGTGCAGAGAGGTGAGATAGCTGCTCCGATCAATGTCTTCGATCCACACACCCTGACAGTTACTAACACACTCGCAGACCTATCCTTCATGATTCACTGCTGTTTTTTTTTTTTACATAAAAAAAAAATACGATTAAGCTCATACTGCCTCCCCTCCCAAAGTGAATCAGTGACAGTGAATCAACCATCCGTCACTATTAACGGTTGGGAGGTTCACTTTTAAATGCGTCTAATTCTTCAAACGCTACAGTAGGTAGCCGTAATCATAACTTATGACCAAGCAATTAGGAAGGAATAAAACCTTTTTTCATGGTCCGTTTTAGTGTTATTCTTTTAATAGAGGGGCATTAAGATGTTGAATTTGCGGGGGAGAAAATGGGAGTTTGCAGCTGCTTGTGCCTCCATCTCATGCGCCTGACTAACCAAACTTTAGCCCGTTAACTGTCTGGTCTAATTACGCTGCATCAATACACACACTGACTTTACTATCGGCCTGTCTGAGGGTCTGCTTTTGCTTTTTTATAAGGAAAGAGCTATAGGACAGGGAGGGGAATCGACTCTATCGCTACACACGTTTGCAGACTGACACAGTTTTCTTTCCAATTTTCCGGTCAACCTTCCGTTGCACGAATTATGGGCATATGTGTGAATGTTGTGTCTGATGTCCTTGCTTCCTCTCTGTCCTCTGTCTTTTCACTGACTGTTCTATTTCCTTTATCTTTCCCTCTCTCTCTCTCTGTCTCTGCTGCCCTGGGCTCCTGTCAGCTGAAACAAATGGCAGCGCCTCAAACCGCCACGGCGCTGGGCAGGTGTCAGTCAGGTTGCAAAGTGCAGCTATTGATCACGGTTGGGTGCAAAGTCAATACAAAGTAGAAATGACACACTCTATTTGGCAGCAGCATACACGCGTGTAATGCTCGTGCAGTAGATTGGTTGTACGCTTTCCTTTTTCCAGCCCTTTATCCATCCAGTGTGACTTTGGGTTCTGCATGAAGTCATTTTGAGCGTAAGTATCTCTCTTTACTGCATCCCTCATCGAAAATCAGCCATCTTTACATTTAATGTGGGCAATAAACTCGTATCTAGAATCTATTTTACATCCAAAAGTAATAGTGGTGTTCCCGCCACCAGGTTCGCTCTGACACTCACAGGCATCACCAGCGTTTTGAGTGAATGTTGGGAGACATTTAGTAAAGCCCCGTTTCATGGTCGATGAGGTTAACGGGAGTCCCACTCTACACATGGATTGGATGTTTGATGGGTAGTTCAGGGTCTAATCTCTCCCTCAGATAGTACCGCTGCATGCAATGAAAAGGCCGTATCATGCTTTACATCAGCACTCCACCTCCTAAAGAACCAGAAATGATTTCTTTCTTGGTAATTCCATGTATTCTTCTTCTTTGTCAAAACCTGGTGCTTACATTACCCATAATGCAACTCAAACGCAAGCAAGGATTTGGGTGTGTAGTAGCTGGATACCCTCATTTACTGCTTTAACATTCTGTCATTCATTTTGTGATATGAATAAACGTGGGAGGGTTGAATATGAAACTGTTCTGTGCAGAAGTGTAGATGAAGTTCAAAAGTACGAAGTAGCAAATGATCAATTAATGGTATTGATTTTGAAGATGTGTGTAAACTCTGTGGTTTCCGTGCCGATAACCAGCTAATTGCCAAACTTCTGTCTGTTTCCTTGCAAACTTCTAAGAAGTTCCCCTTGTAAGCTTCCTGCAGCCAACAAGAATGGTGTCGGCTAATGTTGTTCCTGTCAATGCGTCAATCAGAGCCCGTTTACAGCCAAACCCCGGTCTGGCCGGCTCCGCCGTCTGGTCTCACAGGGAGAGCAGCATTCGGTCGGACATCTTCGCTCACAGTTTCACTTTCGCACTATCTCACACTCCTTTGTGTTTTGTGCTGCTTGACTGCAGCATTAATGACGGAAGACTTTTATCTGCTTGGATAGGATTTGATCTAGGGCTGCAATTAATTATCATTTTCATGACTGGTTAATAATCATTTTTCATTTGAATATTTTATAGACAGATTCAAGATTAAGCACCATTCACACAAAACTCATGTAAAAAAACAAATAATGTAAACACAATTATGTCCATCAAATAATCAAATTGTTCAAATCAAGTTGTTTTGTCTGGCCGAGAGAATTAAATTTGCAATCACATAAAATAGAAAAAATTGATTCCATATACAGTATAACAAGCTGGAAGTGGTGCATGTTTAGCAGTTTTGCTTGATAAATTACTAAAATTGTAAATGAATTGATGAATATTCGATTCATTTTTCATGAATCAATTCATATTTTCACCGCTAACTGGATGTTTCAATGCCATTCACAGAACTAATCACACACAAAATGAATCAAAACAACCTTAAATCCCAAATAAAAGACACGGTGGGACAATGGAGACGATCCGTATGTCAGACAGGCGATGTGTGGGAAGCCAACAAGGACAGGAGTTCACCTGAAGGATCACCATGTGATGATGTGTGCTCAGCCTCCCACACACTGGGATCAGTTGGAGCCGCAATTAAAATAAATGAAAAAATAAGAATCAAATTATACATGTATTGCCTTTCAAATTGATCATTTGTGCTCAACAAATCTTCTCCTGGAAAGATGTAGCCTATAAATAATTCATGTTTTCAGGATTTGTACATGTGTGCATTTGTTGCTGCCTATTAGTAGCCTAATGCGTATAAGGCATAGTAGAGTATTGCATAGCTAAACTTCATCACTGGGAAGAAAAATTACAATATTAATAATATAATGAGTGAACTAGTTCATTCCTCCATGATTTCTGATGGTGTGTTGTGGAAGTATTTCCCAGCTGCTTTAGACAAATACAGTCTGTATGAACGATGCCTGATGAGCCATTCTGTTACCTTTTGTCTTCCCGATACAGAGTGCACGTGATTTAAAAACAAAAAACAGGCGTAACAGGTCATAATTCTGTCTTGTGTATTTTATATTGCAAACAATATATTTTATTCTTGCAAAAAAAATATATTTTTTACAAGATTATGATGACGTTATCATTTAACCTCCAATACTTTTACTCAGTGGACCTTGAGTGCATCTCAATGTTACTCAATTGAATCTCCATTAAGCTCCTTTATTTAGCCAAGCAGGATTGTGCTGCACACAGCTAACGCTCACCAGCTCTCCTCCCGCCGGTTTCATCCGAGGTCTTTTGCTCACAATGTAGCATGATTAGAGAAAAACCAGGTGCACAAGAGATGTGTTGTTCTTGTTTTCACATGTGAAGTACCGATTGATCAGGCAGGATCTGGGAACAAGTGACGCATGTTGTTGTTGTTGTCTTTCTGTGTAGCATAAAAATGATATGAGAATGTGATAATGTTGTTCAGAGCGTTACTGACATTTGTAACAGAAAAAAAAATAGGTGTTTTTTTCACCTAAAGGAATCTGAATATCATGTTGGAAACTGCATGGTTGGACTTTGAAACTACAACAAATTCGCCAATTTTGTGCCTTTTGTTTTGCTGTTGTTTCGAACACCCCTGGGTTTCCTAGAAAAAAGGAATTCAATGCATTTCTTTATTTTCCGTGAAGGTGACCTCCTCTCTCCGTCCATGGTGCTGATATATGTGCCATGGTGTTTCCCCCATTGCCTCGGTGAGAAAGAAGGCAAGAGACAAAATATTTTATTTACCTTATTTAAATGCACTCGTTTCATTGGAGCTCACTGTTACAGTCTTTACTGTGTTTTGGCTTCAATGAAGGTGGGGCACGTGCAGAATACAGTGTGTGTGTGTGTATGTGTGTGTGTGTGTGTGGTGTTCTGTTCTGAAATGCAGTGACTTAAACCAAGTCAGAGTAGAAGAGCTAGCAAATAAAAGAAAAGCCGCTCAGCTAATTTATGCAGTGTAAAATGCCACAGGCTTAAGTTAATAGCTGCAACTACCCCTCTGGCTTTTGCTGACACAACAGCCCTGCACCCACCAGTAATTAGACCCATCCCCAGGGACGCTACAAACCCTAACATTACCTTCCAAAAGGAGTGATTTTAACATAACATAACTTCAGACAGAATGGAAGAGTTTTGCTTATTTTTGTATAATTTATTAATTTAACATACATATTTTTTCAGATGGACTTAAGTTACATGGAGAGAGAGACTTAAGAAAAAAACACTTTTATTTGCCATATTGCACATCCATTCACAGTCATTCTGCTTTTGACCAACTAGTCATTAAATGAGGCTGAGTTTTCTCTCATCAACAGCTGTTCACACACATACACACACACACACACACACACACACACACACACACACATGCTCGTATAACAAATGTGCTCCTGACATAAGGTGTGTGAAAATGTGCTATATAAAAGCAGCAGAGGAATGCCGAGTTTCTTGCAAGTGCATTCTTGTCGTACAGATGTCCGACCCACGTTGCAGCTATTTTCAACCCCGTTTCCCACTCTTTTTAGTTGACATGCATTGGAGCTGACTTCTTCCATTTACATTCAGGAAACATGGAAAGAGAACCTCATCTGCCTCATCTGGTCCATCAGATGGAAACAAGACGACAGACGGAGCAGGAAATGTTTAAAAGCCCAGGAAACCCGGCTAGAAACTATTTCCATCGTAAGACACCGTGCCATCATCTCCGACGTCACTCACTGCCCTCCCCACGCACGCACTAAAACATTTATACTGCCATGCCTGTCTGCTGATGGTTCTGCCTGTGAATTATTTACCAGTGTAAATGCAGGAACAATCTAATTGAAGAGAAAGGAACTCCACTGGAGATGAAACTGCCCCCCCCATAAGATAAATGCTTCCCGGTTGATGCGGTCAGATTCTGTTGCTGTTTTTGTATTTTCATAGCTCGCCATCTGCAGCTGTTTGCAATTAACCACAATGTTAATGACTTCTCCTCTGTTAGTAACATTTCAGAATGTTATACAGTGGTTTCAGCCTGCTTCGTGTGCTGTCTGTATCACGATGGACGTCTGAAGCCGTGTGAGGTAAACGTCTAAAACGTCTAACTCCCAGCCAACATCTGGCCAATTAACAGTGTTGCATGTAAGGGATAAATCAGGAGATGCAATGATTTCAGCTTTTCACACCTTCTGGATGACTTCTATGTCTTGTTGATTTGAAGTTGGAGATTCACAACAAACCTGCCCCCCTTATTATGACCGATTGGTATGAAGCCAAAACATACTTTTCTTGAAGAAAAGTTGTGATTCAACCATATCTTACGATTCTCTGACTTGAAACTGAAATCCATGGGGGAGCCTGAAATTACAGAGACGTGACCCAAAAGAACGCCTAAATATTCTGGGAGATTTGTTTATTAGTAAATATAAGAAAATCAAACTCAAAAGTGTTTGAATTGTATTTGATTTCCAGCATGAATGCTGCTTCACCACACTGCTGCCACATCTGAGAGCCAAAATAATAAAAACAATGAAGCACACAAACACGAATGCAGCCGAGGCACAGATGATTGGTTACCTTTGGTCATTCAACTGGTAATTTACTTACAAATCAGCATTTGTGTCAAACACCGCAATACCTGCAGGACACCAGACGTTGGAGCAAAAAAAAAACAAAAAAAACAAGATGCTTACAGCACATTCCAGATTAAGAGGGGGAAAAACGGAAAAGCAGTTTGCACACACTGCAGGATAAATATTGGCTGGGGACATCACTGCTGTGTGCCTGATGATGAGATTCCCTGCACATAGCAAAAAAAAAAAAGATACGTTCTAACTTACACGGTATCGCGCGTGCACACACTCCCACGGTTACACACACGCGGCTCTCCCTCCTTTGAAGTGCTGCATCACTAGACTGTAATGGAATTCTATAGCTGACTGCTGACTGGAGGCTTTGGAGGGGGATGGATGGAGAACTGGATGGATGGAGAGAGAAATGAAAGGAGAGGCAGGCGGGAAGGTGGGAAAAATTGATTGAAGGAAAAATGGTGGACTGTTTTTGTGTTCATGCATTTGAAGAATGGCGCCCCCTGCTTCCACACGCTTTTGCATGCATGTGTGTGTTTGAATACTCCCAGAGTGATGCCATTGATATTAGGTGTGACACACTGAGTTATAAAGGTTCATTTTCTTCTCATGACCCCCTCCTTTTTCCTTTTTTTAAAACCCCACCTTGCTCACAACTTCAAAAAGCCTCCCCAGGGTGAGGACGTAAGTGTATGCAACACTCCTTCCCTCTCTCCTTTTCAGCCTCCGCTTTAGCAGGGGACAAGAGGGTACTGTAAATTACTTTTTGATTCATCCCCTTTAATTATGCAAATAGACTTCATTATCTGCGGTGACTCTAAAGTGTTGTGGAACGTATTCATTAGTCTGCGTGTGGAGCTGGGAGAGTGTCATTTAGGGGTACTCAAGTGTGTACAATTTTGCATGCTCACTTTTTTTTGTTTAAGTGTGCAGTGCGTTCAACAGGGTGTGTGTGTGTGTGTGTGTACCCCTGCTTATGTACAATGCGTCCTTTCTTGTTTCACGTTAACCCTTTTAGTGTCACAGTGAAACAAAGGTGTGTTCAGCTCCGCTAATGTGTATTTGGGGTAAAATTCAGAAGAGGAATCAGATTCTTCAGATTTCATCGGATCGCTAGGAAGTGGAGCCAAAGTGGCGTGAAACCTTGTGACTTATGGTGCATTACAGAGCAGTAGAGAGATTTTAGGTTGTTGAGGACTATCCGCCTACCCACACTTCCCTCACCTTTGTTTTTAGATGAAGAGGAGGAGGAGGAGGGCGCATTTGAAATGAGATCCATACACACACCTTCAATCCAGGATATCACTCTGCGATATACTTGGAAATATTAAGACAAAAACATGAGTATGGTATCTCTTTGGTTATACAGCACAACATAAGCTGGCTATGTGCGAACGTTACAATGCCGTTATCTCCTAAAGCACACGTATGAATTCAGCTCTGCTCATCGGTCTGCGTCCTCACTTATCAGCGAAGCAGACAGTTTTAGAACGGAAACTCTCCTGAGTTTTGGATTCAGCACAAACTCTATGCGACTGTAATTATGCAAAACAGGCGGTTAACTTAATAAACAGTGTCTGTAAACAACAGTACAAAGACACCGTTTCCTTGCGTCCTCCCATTCTCTCCCTCTCTCTCTCTCTCTCTCTCTGTCTCTCTCTCTCTCTCTCTCTCTGTTGTTCTTTCCGTTACCTCTCTCCCTTTATCGCCACCCATGTTCAACGCCAGGGTTTTTTTCAGTCTCGGCGATGAGCGTCCGAATTTGAGTGAAGTGTCTGAAGTCGGCAGAAGAAAACACTGGCACCGTCTCAACAGCCAAAATAAACAGCTGATGGTGCGGCGAGGGAGCTGAATAGACTTAATGAGTAGACCATGGCAGCGTGACCCAGATCTGGTTTGGAGACCGGCACTAAGCTGCCCACAAAAACCAAACTGACAATAACAGTCATCAACAGCAATTCTCATTAATTACAGTGGCGACACTCGTGTTGGGCTGCACGGTGGTGTAGTGGATAGCACTCTTGCCTCACAGCAAGAGGGTCCCGGGTTCGATCCCCGGGTCAGCCCCGGGTTCCTTCTGTGTGGAGTTTGCATGTTCTCCCCGTGTAAGCGTGGGTTCTCTCCGGGTTCTCCGGCTTCCTCCCACAGTCCAAAGACATGCAGGATGGGGATAGGTAAATTGGTGACTCTAAATTGCCTGTAGGTGTGAATGTGAGCGTGAATGGTTGTTTGTCTCTACATGTCAGCCCTGCGATAGTCTGGCATCCTGTCCAGGGTGTACCCTGCCCTCGCCCATTGACAGCTGGGATCGGCTCCAGCACCCCCCGCGACCCTGAATACTGGATAAGCGGTAGAAAATGGATGGATGGATGGACACTCGTGTTCTCCAAATAAGTCCAAACGAATGTGTGTGTGTGTGTGTGTGTGTGTGTGTGTGTGTGTGTGTGTGTGTGTGTGTGACGTCTCTCGTCTCTCAATTGTTGTCTCCTCCTAATCTCCTCTACTTCTCCTCATCCCCCTATCTCTTCCACGTCCTGTAATGCTCTTATTTAACTTGGCATCATCCCACCCTCACATCCTCAGTGCTGCACACTAAATGTCAACAACTGAATATTCATCACAACGCTGACAGCCCTCCCCTCTGTCTAATCCCAGACAGGGGATCCTTTCTCTCTCTCTCTCTCTCTCTCTCTCTCTCTCTCTGCAGACTGATTAGAAGCAGATTTGTATTTTGCCAATATTACCAATATTAGAACAGTCATCTTCTGCAATATCCCACTTATTCAATTTCAGGGTTTATATTATTTTCTCTGCAACAGCATTTTATACTTTCTTCGTCTTTTGTTTTATGTTTCAAAGATCTATATTTTTACCGTACTTTTAAACACAGAACGCATGAAAGTAAAAAAAATTGCAAAGGGGATGAGAGAAAAAGATTGGTTGAACAATGGTGGGATTTTAAAATCTTGTCAAATATATTGCACAATTTAAGCAAAGAAATCAACAGAAGGCTGATGATTCACAGCATGACCAGTAGTCCTTTTTTGATCAAGTCCACCATAGTGGGAATATCATAAATGATCTGCACTAGTGCCTGTCTGCCACACTGGATTCCTGGTAAACTGCTTCACTAATGTAGCTGCACGTATGAATGGCGGGTGTCTCTGTCCTCAAAGGGTTCTTCTGTTTACCGAGGACGGATTGTGATTCCTAAACACTGGAGAAACGAGAGCAGAAAGACAGTTTGTTAGCTGATCCACTCAATAAATCTGTTCTATGAGACAAACTCATGACACCACTTCTCCCATAACAAGTGCTTTTAACTGATGGGTGAACGCATTCTACCGTATTAGTATCAAGAAGGGCCCAGGACTACATTTGACATCTGGTTCCAAGGTATGAAAGGTTTCGATGCAGGAAAAGCTTCATTAAAACCCAAACATTTATATTTTCCTGAACCTAACCCAGTTGGTTTGTTGTTTAAATCTAAAGAGCTTTCTGACAGGAAGCCCTGAAGGCAAACTTCCCTCATTGCTTAGAGACAACTGCCTTGAGGAATATATGATTTTTAATAAGGCTGCAGGGAGACGATGGATGCAGTTAGTTCACTGACTGAATCTCATGAGTTTAGATTTTGGTACAACATATTAGCGGATGTGTTCACTGAGATTCGCTGGAACTCCGAGCATCACATTGCAGTGAATGTTGTGAGCAACTGGTGTGTTTTTACCCGGGTGATCAGCCTCATGTCCTACTTCTCATCTAAACATTATGCAAAAGCGACAATTTGGGAGACATTTCTGAAGCGGTCGTCGTGTTTGCTAATCGGAGGTGCATTCTGCAGGTGTAGGTGGGGTCCATGCTGTCGTCTCAGCGAGGCAGAGCGCTCGCCAGACGTCTATTGTGCAGCACAGCTGCCCGTCCCTCGGAGACGTCCCCTGAGCCTCGCCGGCCCTCGATAAACGAAATGCTTGGGTTGGCTGTGTTTTGCCTCTGCTGACACAATGTGTCAACAGCCTGCTAGTGATACTAGACGCCATGGAAATGATACCACGACAACACACACATGGACACACACACACACACACACACACACACACAGTCTTATCTGTGAGTCATCGGCACAACCGTAATCACTGAGACTCATATTTAACGCTCATTCAGGAGCGACTCGCGGGGAATGAAAGGGAAGCACACACACCTCCTTTCATGCTTCCCTTGACATGAATGACACAGCCGTGGTTGAGGTTATCTGCCTTTGTGTGTGTGTGTGTGTGTGTGTGTGTGTGTGTGTGTGTGTGTGTGTGTGTGTGTGTGTGTGGATATCAGGAAGTGTGTTTGAGGGGAGTGACAGGTTGAGACCGCCATGTAAGGAAGCCTTTGGGCCTGTGCTGCTTATCAGTCCCACACACATTCTTTCCTCCTCTCTTTCTCGCACACAAAGAAAGACACGTACATGCACACGCACACTCTCGGCTAAATTATATGTCACGCTGATCCGTTGAGTTCATTTGTAACCTGCTCAGATCTGCTCCGTCCACCCAAGTCTCACGACAGGAGCCGTATTATTTTTAGGCCATCAATTTGCACGAGCATCACAGGACACATTCCACCTCCTCGCCATCCTCCCGTGCGTTCATCTACGTGTCAGAGTCGGACAAGAGAAGGTTTCTGGCTGTGTGCCACACAGACGAGATGGTGCTTTTAATGATGAAAAATGTTTCAGGGATATTTGTCTCTAGGATAGAAAGCATAAAGGCTTTACTTTCTGATTCAGGTTTGTTGTGTGAGTGACATGGCTGATGTCAAGAACCATCAGGGTACATTTGTGTACATAGACTGTTTGTTTTAAAGATCAGGTCAGGCCATCTCCTTGCATGGCGGCATCGGTGTGTGATTGGATAAAAGTGCCAAATGTATGCAGTTTACTGACAGCTGGCCTGTTTATGGAACCTAAAAAATCAGAATCTATCCATCCATCCATCAAAAAACACTTGTGTTGACAGCACAATTTTTTCCTACGTGCATGTTTTTGGCATTTATCATTTTTGAGTGGAAAAGATGAACCACACTTCTGATCATACTGTTATTTAAAATAACAGACTTTAAGCTCTCAGTGTCCTACAAGTGATTAATCCTGTCTCAGTTATGCTGTTTATCTGGATTAACTAACCGTCACCATGCCAAAGATGTGTTGCCATGCACGCTATGATAACTAACATGAGGTAAGCAAACAATTGCTAAATATCATCTCCAATACATTCTTCGTGTCCTTCTGTTGTCCCGGAGAAAACAGAAAAAGCAGACGGGAGCATCATTGTAGTTCGGGAACGATGGCTTGATTCATGTTGGATAAGGGAACACTTACAGCTTCATGTTCTCATTTATGTCAGCTGGCACTCTGCTGTACGCTATGAATGGCAGCACTGCTGGCACATGATGCACTTAAACTAACACTTAAACTAAATCATTGGGCTTCATGTTCATGCTGTTCATGCTCAAACATGTCAGGCTCTTGACATCATTTTATTTACTAAATGATATGCCCGCACTTTTAATTTAATCATTTTAAGATTATGCAGATTTTAGTCATTTGAATTAATAAAACTATGATGATTGCATATTGAGTAATAACATTTTTTTGATTTTGACATAATTTGCCCAGAGACGTTTAATTATCTTAACAGGCTCAGCCTCACTGAAATGCAGCCACTGTAAATGAATCACCTGTGATTGACAAGTCAAAATGTCCTCTAAGAATAGATTTATGAAATTCAATCATTCCAAGGTTGAGTTAGTCCAGTATAATAAAGGGTGCACTCACACTAGGCCCAGGCAGTATTTTCAGTCAAAAATCGGCTTGATAATGGAGTTTGCAAATTACTAAATAAGGAAAGGTATAAGTTCTATAGGTGTACTATATCTAACCAACATATGACCATGATGTGGTACAAGACAAATAATGTGGTGACATCGTTTCAGTGGCTAAAGATTGATTTTGGTATCTAAAAAGACATTGTGTAGACGCTGGGAAGAAAGCAACATTTAATCATTTTAGCTTTTTAGGAGCTTTGGGGGTCCAGATATCCATGTGTGTGTGTGCCCTTAAAGAAGAAATGGCATCAGTAGGATGTGTGCAAAGAATAGAGAAACTTATTTTGGTGCGATGACCCTGAGAAAAGCAAACCTAGCAGATTATTATCAGTTCTCACAGCTGTGAAAAAAGAAAAGAGTTCTCGTGTTCCCTATATTTTTAGCATGAAATGTATGCCGTCACCAGGATTTCACTGAGAGTATCTTAACAGAGGAGGAATTCTGCCTCGCCTCAAATAAAGACGCCTTCTGCAGACGTCAAAGGGAAACGCTTACCTGTGTTCACCAGCTGCCTGGGAAAACAGGCAACAGGTTATTCTCTAGAGGAGTTTTGTTTTTGTCCTGGCTCATTTACAGGTGTATGTGTGTTGTTGTTTTTTTGGAAATCGTATAAATAAATAGTCCATTGCCAGGCCTGTTGGAAAGGTGCCTGTAAAATCTGACTTAACTGGATATGGAAGCAGTTATACAGAGCCAGAGTCCTGATGTCACTTCTGTGACTTCATCTTTCATTCTGCATTTCTTTCATTTCTCTTTATGAAAGGAATGAAACGTCTTCCTGGGATTTACTTTCCATATTCTACGACAAATTGGCATGGCTTTTAACAGATAAAAATTACGTCCCCCGTGAAAATGAAACTTCTATTCCTACTACTACTTATTGGTTTAATCCAATAATCATTTTAGATGTAATCTCTGCTGTCTAAAAAAAACCTTCTCAGCGTTCCCTCCCTCTCTCCTGCTGCTGTTCCAAACATATCTGAACTAACCTCTCAACCACGTGTAAAATAATATACATATAGATAAAAAAAACAATTCATATTACTGTATTTAAAGACATATTACATAAACAGAATAAGAGTTAAGGATAGTTTCTCCTGATCTAGGTATATGGAGCAACTTATTATTGAGACTGGATTTGTGTGGTTGTTAGCATTGTTACAAATGCCAATGGGATTTTAAATGTTACTCCTTCTAGAGAGTTAAAAATAGGCTAGACGTTCTGGTTTGTGCGCGCTATTCAATCCTGCATGTGTCACCTTCCTTTCCTCACATGACATGTCGGCATCCAGGATAGCCGATCTCCTCGTTTGGCCCGATGTAACATCTGCTGTGGCATCTGCTGTTAGCGCGGTTAACCATGGAGCATCCTGACTAATCTCGGCAGCGTCTGGATATTCAGAGTAAAGCCACAAATAACTAGATTAATGCTTAGCAGCAGCGTTGATGCTTTTTGCCAGGCGGGTAGAAGAGCTGCACTTCATACCTCGCTTCAGCGGCGGTGGGAGATGCTGCGTATAACTAGGCGGGAGTGGATTGGCATTAAGGCTGTGGAAGAATCTCATTGAGCCTCACGTGGTCGACTCAACACCGAGGCTCAAGAAACACCTTGCAAGCAATTAACACGAATACTAATGCAGCTGTGGTATTCTGATATCAAAACCCATTTTTACACGGTTTCCTCTCTGCAATAATAGCAGAGTCTGTTCCGCGCTCACTTCCTGTTCCTCCTCTCGTATGTGTGAGAATCCGTGCGGCGGTTTATTCTCTGTAATCTTTTAATGACATGCACTAACGATGCGTTGAGGCTCCGAGAGAGGCCGTGCCGCGGAGCGCACATGGAGGACGAGTGGGTGCTCGGCAGAAGGCCGCCGCCCCCCCCCCCCCCGAGAGGATCCACGAGGAGATTAGCCAAATCAGAAAAGCGTTTTAGAGGAACGCAGCTTTAATGCAACACAACACAGATAGCGCATGTGTGTGTCATGGACAGAAAAGATGGATATCCGCAGCTTTCTGACACACGTGGTGTTTTGAAACTTTCTCAGTCCGAGCCCTCTTGTTCCGTCTCCTTCATCGTCCGGCATCAACGTTTTATCGCTGGCAGCTGTGTGCTTACATTACACTACATCCTGCTGTTTTTCCACATCCTCCTTTACTGCCTTTGATTGGTTCTATATTTAAATCTACATCAGCCCATGTTACGGTAGCACGTAATGACCATACTGTCTCATGGGGTTGAGTGAGTGAGTTTCTCATCCACTTGTCAGACTTGATGACTTGCAGAGATAGTTGGGATGGGAAATTAAGAAATATATAGGCAGGATATAAAGCAGACACTCTGCGTGATGGAAGTAGCATACATTGTGATTTTGACAAGTTGCAGTCATGTTCCTGTGATCATCTGATGTAGATCCATCATGCTGCCGTCAGTCACTTCAACCTGGTACAGCTGACGTGGATGTGAGGACATTTATTCTGACAAGGAACCGCATTTATTTGATCTAATGTGAGAGAGCTTGGTTTTTCTGCTACACCAAACGTGGTCTTTTTATCTCAATCTGTATATACAGAGTTTGGAGTTTTTCTTTTAGACAAAACACACATTTTTAAAAAATTAGGTTAATAAAGTATTGTGACCAAGATTTGAAATTTTTATTCATAAATGATCTACCCCGATACGATATATACCTGGCTGAAGAAAAACAAACAAACAACGCTTCCAAGAAGATAAGATTGTAAACCCTTCTGCCTGCTTATCTCTGTCTGAAATGTATTTTTTGTTTCCCCAAAAATGAGATATGTAGGCAGGGAGGACAGTTAGTGACAGTGTGGGCTCTGAGGTACCTCTGACAGCTTGAGGGTGTAGCAGCGTATTACTTTTGTAATTTGTAAAAATGTAAACGTAAAACCAAAG
The DNA here is from genome assembly GCA_029853015.1 of Chelidonichthys spinosus. NCBI lineage: Eukaryota > Metazoa > Chordata > Actinopteri > Perciformes > Triglidae > Chelidonichthys > Chelidonichthys spinosus. Next base: position 16,938,513 of record CM056829.1, read on the forward strand.
AACATTTGGTCTTTACAAATCAAGACTTAATAATCCAACAATGGCTAAGCTGCCTGGGGAAAAAAAAAAATTGAAAATTGAATCATGGACCTGGAGAATCATGAAAAGGTTGATAATAAACTTAGTATTACTGCCAATTCACAATCAATGTTTAAAAAAAACCTCACTGGCTGATAACGCTCCATGAAATGCCAAAATTAGAGCCACAACATCCTGCACTAAATCTTGTTTACTAGCGCAGCCTGCTCTCCAAGTCCTGGCTGGAACGTTCTGCATACAAATATCTTTTTTCCTTCCTCACCTGCTTGGGATTTCTGTGGGGAAATTCCAGCCCAATAAACAGGTTTCTCCTGCTAGAGTTCCTCCTGTTATAGGAGAAACCTGTATATTCCAGCCCAATAAACAGGTTTCTCCTGCTAGAGTTCCTCCTGTTATAGGAGAAACCTGTATATTCCAGCCCAATAAACAGGTTTCTCCTGCTAGAGTTCCTCCTGTTATAGGAGAAACCTGTATATTCCAGCCCAATAAACAGGTTTCTCCTGCTAGAGTTCCTCCTGTTATAGGAGAAACCTGTATATTCCAGCCCAATAAACGGGTTTCTCCTGCTAGAGTTCCTCCTGTTATAGGAGAAACCTGTATATTCCAGCCCAATAAACGGGTTTCTCCTGCTAGAGTTCCTCCTGTTATAGGAGAAACCTGTATATTCCAGCCCAATAAACAGGTTTCTCCTGCTAGACTTTCCCCATCGAGGTCAGCATGTTGGAGGAAGAACAGCGTTCCATTATCTGGAGTTTTTTTCCTGTTTGTCAACAAACAATTTAATTTGAAGCAGGAAATAAAGATGATTCAATTTTAAAAAATAACAGGAAAGCAATTACCAGTTATTGATGACATTTCTTGGAGTCAACACAATAACACCAGTGGTTACACTTTTCTTAATTCTACTTCCTGTCGCTTGAAATCAATTCAAACTGATGTTATCAATAATGCTTTCAGCTCCAAGCATCCGATGTGAAACAATACAGTTCCTTGGACCCTTCATCGGAGGAAACCAAAAATGCAGAGATTTCTCTTTTCCTTTGAAAGTTTTTATTCATTTCATATAATACTGACACATGTACTCAATAGCGGTTAACAGGCGTTTAAAAACACAGATATTAAAACCATTAGAGCGTTGATTTATTTTTAGCCCCGTTGATTCCATGGACCATTTTTTACACGTTTACATGTTTCAATATACCATAACATCTACTTGGTATTAGTCTAACCTCACCCCTGAAAGGATTTTGTCCTCTTGTCAACAAAAAAAGAATGACAAACTGTCTCTCCATTTAAAAAAAAATGGCATGTGGTAAGCCACAAACTATTCAAGGTAAATATTCTTATGGAGGTGAAATCTGAAAAAGAGAAAAGGTTGGGTTTCAGATGTGAGAAACATTTTGACAGCATCGAGCGTGTCATATGTGGCACAGTCAAATTTAAACGTGTCACCCCGACTACATGAGACAGCCATTCTGGATCTATTCCCTCATATATTTTTTGTAGGCTCGTTTATAATGCAGGAGAGCCGTCTGAAGTCCAGATCCCCTTTATTTCCAGTATGCATATCGAACACAACTAAGCCATAGAAGAGAGATGAAGAATACAGAATGCTGTAAAGGAATTTTTTTTTAGCCACTGTTTTTATGTCACTGTCCACTTGTTTGAAGTTGTTGTTTGTACCAGTAAAGGATTGTGGGTGATGCAGTCCTGTTCGGCAAAAGGACCAAGGACACTCAGTTGTGTTTTAAGGTGATGGAAGACGGTGTAAAGAGTCCTGTCTCTTCAGCCTTCGCATCTCGGATGTCCTCAGAAAAATTTTTTAACATTTACTCGTTCCTCACAGAAGTCCGTCTGAGTGTGTTTCCTCACCGCTGATAGGTCCATTGTGCTGTGTAAGTAACTCTATCACCATTTCTGCTGCTCCTCTTGAGATGGGTAGGACTATCGAGTCACCTGAATCGGGGAGAAAAGAAAGTGGGTCACTGAAAGTAGTTCTCAAAAACAGTTGGTGATGAAGCTCCGCACGGAAACAAAGTACAAAATATTCTGGTAGAACCTTTGAAACGATGCAGCGCGCTCTGCTATTTGGAAATAATGGGAAGCGATTCATGTTGGTGGAGCGCCGGCGACGTGGCTAGCGCTCCGTCTCTCCTGGCACAGGACGAAACAAGACGCAGCTTGAATCATGGCAGGCGGCCCACAATGCCTCGCTCTCAGCGCCTGGCACGCTGCCACGTCATTTTGTCTATTTCTCAAGACGGCTGCTCTAATCACATGGTCTCTTTATCGCGTCAATCCATCTTTTCCATTTTCTCTGCTCGTGCACTCACTTCTCACTTCTGGATGATTTCAAGCAATTACGAGACGTTCAACTGGCCAAACGACCAAACAGACAACAAATTGCCGTGTAACTGCCGGTGCTTTGGCGTGTGAGAGACCAGACTCCCCAAGTCTATAATTTTCCTGCATGCTTTTCTCTCTCATTGTGTTTTCCAGTGGCTTCGCCCCAACACCCGCCGCCCCCTCTGTACTTCCTGTTGTGGGACTCCGTCTTTCGTTCGACCCAGGGGCCATCTAACAAAGTGTGAAGGCCAACCATCACTGAGAGAGGCTCGTAGGAGCGTTTCCTCCAAGCTGGGAGCTGAAACCGCTCTACCGTATCTGCTCCCGGTGGCTCCGGGCCATCTTTCTGGGCCCGATCCCATTGCCTTCAGGCGTCTACTCCTGTGCCTGATCAAAGAGTCTGCAGGTGTTTGTTGTCGAGCCAGTTCACTACACGCGTACACCGCTGCGTCTCTGTGCCTGCCACGCTTAAAGGTGCTTCAAACCCCCTTCAGGTGTTCACCCCCTCGCCTGTTTAAATATGCCTGTAGGTTGCCGTTTCTGTGCCTTCTAAAAAAAAAGCGGATTTAAGTGGTTAGATCTCAATTTACAAAGAACACAAGCAGTTCTCTACTGTCATCTCTATGGGCCTGTCAAGGCCCACGAGTGCCATGTTTTCTATTGCCTATTCCACAAGCTTTAGTGGCAGCTCAGATGGCCACGAGGCGGATGTCCCCTTCACTCCCACATTCTAGACACTCTTTGTGAATGACTTAGTCACACAAGAGTAGATTACCCGAAGCAATTATATAAATGGTTTGATCTGGATTTGTTTTTTTAAATTATTATTTGATCACCTGAAAGCTGCATTAATGGCTTTGCATAGGTCTTGATTCACTGTTTGCATGGTTTCTATGGAAGAGATTTCACAATATAGTGCCTAAAGCCCTCTTTAGGTTGATGGCGCTTGCACAGTGCCACATCGGGTTTCATGTTGATGTAAGCTTTCTACGCAAAGGCACACACACACACACACACACATGCACACACACACACACACACACACCTTGCGGTGTATGACAGCTCAGTGGCTTGGCAGCCCGGCCGTGTCTGTCTGCTCATCCATATGATATTATTTGGCATTGATCGAGCTGTCTTCCATCCCCTCCCTCTCTCCTCCCTCTGCCCTCCCCCTCTCCTCCTCTCCTCTGCTCCCAGCCAGGGATGGATGGAAGAAAGGATGGAAAGTGCCAAACCCTCTTTTGTACTCTGGCCTGCTCCGTGTACCCAGACACACACGGAGCATAAGCTCCCTGTCCGCTGACCAGTTCCAATAATCTTTTATCTTCCTATCACCTCTGCCTCCGCTTGTTATTCTTTCCTTTCTCATCTATCTCAACCGGCCTCGTTCTTCCTTTATGCTGCTCTCTCTCTCTTTATCTCTCTCTCTCTCTCTCTCTCTCTCTCATCCTCATTTTCTCTCACTCCATCGTCAATTTCAATTTACGAGCGGGTCTTAATGGGACTATAAGAGAACGTTCGATGCTATTGATCTGGATGCCAGCGCATCTTGACCTCAACGTACCACACCAGAGGAGAAAAAAAATCACTCTTTTCATCATCAGGCAAGCACATCAGCTAACACGCTCTCATAGTGCTCTCTCTCACACACACACACACACACACACACACACACACACACACACAGATCATTGATCAAAGACATGAATGCAAGAGACAGCAAATATTTGTGCTCTTTCAAACTACGACCGAGTCAATGATAAAGCGGTGCTCGGCTGAATCTGGCTCACTTTGATCTCGCTCGGGAAATTTTGAATACGCTCTTTGGGTTGATAACACTAAATGCATGAGATCAGATCTGTGAATTGACTTCTGAATGGCACTCGCACATTCAGAACTTACATCATCTTCATATCTGATCAACCCTCGCGAGCCCCCCTTCAATTATGCCCGTTTCATACTCCGAGACCACTCTGCCGTTTTCTGTTTCCATCTCTTTTGTCTCTTTAAGCTCGCTGTGATGTGAGCGCTGGGTTTTTGGGGAATTCAGTAATGCTTATGAACTGCATGTTTGAGCTCGGGTCCAGCACAGCAGAAAACTATTTTGAGATGAGGAGGGAAAGAGTGTGACTTGAGGATGCGAGGTCCACTTTGCTCGGCTAGAGGTGAGCAGAGTCAAAAAGTAAGGAAGGAATTCGTAATCAGCTAGGTGTATGGGAGATATTTTAGTGTTTGAAAGGAAGAGAGAGTGCGAAAGTCAGAGGAACCCACGTGTGTCTTGTGCTTTACTTATCCCTCTCTCTTTTTTCCCGAGGAGATGCACTCTCCCTCCTCTGACCACGCCTTCGATCAATTATTTAGGCAGAAAACAAAGGTCTGAACCCGGCCATGAATAATGGAGGATGAGAAGGCAGAGAGAAGGATGGAGGTTAGAAACAGAAGCGTACGGTGGCGAGAGGTGAGGTTTCGCACAAAGTCCCTCCCATGACTGGCAGCCAAGAGTCCGCTCGGGGTCAAGTCGCTGTGGAGAAGCCAACAGGTGGTGGGGTTCGGGGCTCAGCAGAGATACAGGCTGTAATGTACAGCACTACGTGAAAATGTATGAAACACGATTAGAATAACAGTCGTCTTATGGGCTAACGGGAGCGTAAAAACGATCAATTACCGCTGTAGTGTATCGGCTGTGGTGGATCGTTGTTTTTGCCGCAAGTCAGATGGCATGCCAGTCAGACGCAGAGAAGCAGGGCAAGTGGGAGTGAAGGGAATCGTGATGTGCTCTCTTGCTGCGTGTGCGCGTGTTATTTGCCTTGTTCCTGTTGGCCTTGTTTTTCTTCAGAGACTGTTTGATGTTAGATCCAAGATGGGCAGGGTGAGAAAGTAAAGAGAGCAGAATTGGGTGAGGAAACGGATGGAGGGGAGAAGAGGAGCAGGAGATGGAGACAAACAGGGCAGAAGAAGAGAGGGCAGACGTAGAACACCAGAGGCGGAAGAGGGTCACTTTGTGGTGGGTCTGACCGGGTGTGTCCATGCATGGATGTGGGAGATGGATAAACAGTGTTTGTGTGAGAGAGAGGGGGATAGAGATATTACTGAGAGAGAACACCAACCTTCGTGGTCTTGACTTTGTTGCCCGTGCTGCAGCTCCATCCTGTGAGGTCTGGGAGGACCTTACACTCCTCATTATCCATACAAGGCTGCATCTGACACCACCACTTCTGGGCTACGATGGAGGCTGAGAGGGGGAGGGGAGAAAGAACGGGGGCAAATATTTAGTTTGGTAAAAACGTGACTCTGTTTTTGTGGGTTTCTTTTTCTTTTTTCATTTCATGCTTTCATGTGTTTCTAGTGTATTTGGGAATTTAGATTCTGAGTTCTACCTGGCCAAGTTTCCAAACCAACTGTAAAATAACTTTTAAGAGAATGGCCAAGAGGAAATGTGAATTGTGTGTTGTCTTGTTAGCAATAAAATCCCCCAAATCTGGATCAGTCGACTCTTTGTTGAAGCTCTAGTTGTTAGCAATTGCACAAATGGAAGTCACAAGGAAATTATAAGGGAAATATAGAGCTTCTGATTTGAACTGCTACACTTTTCATCTTGTTAGTGGAGCGGCAGCTTTAAATAATGATGCCATGATTTACTTGTGAAACCAGTTTCCTTTGCACTTTGTCATGTGTTGCTTTTATCAACACACTGAGTTACACCTCAGCTAAGTGGACAAAATGTTTGCGATATTATGCTTTTTTTTTCTTTGAATTGAAACAGCTTTAGTTATTCCGAGAATGCAGTCCTATGATTGCAAAACATGAGTTTAATGTGTATGAACCCTTACTTTATAATTTTTAATATAGTATATATTATTTATTATTATTTAATATCATCAAGATCATTCTTGAGATGTATTCCATTATGTCCCAATCCTATTAACCTACAGGGAAATATAAAATAGAATATCATTTTGACCCCCTTTCAGCAATAAAGAGAAATGGGGTTTCTCCCATTTTTTAAAGTGCAGATTATTACTTTATGCACGGACACTAGAATCACATGAATACAAACAGCATATATGGGGTTATTTACATTTCCAATTTATGTAAGAAAAAAATGACAAAACTGGAGTCAAAGTTTATCTGAGAGAGCTGAATCGTTTATTGTTTCGACTTGATTTGTTTACAACTCAAGTCAACTAATTGACGAGGTTCCTTTAGAAAATACAAAATGGAAAGGCTTTGAAAGAGAAAACACATCAATTAAATATCATCACGAAATAAGAAGTAACAAAAAAACACTCAGCACAGCAGAAGCCAACTGACTGAATGTGCTAATGAAGAAGGTTCTTATGAATGCCCTTATTTCATCCGACAAATGAAAGGTTTAGTCACATACCAGATAATATCATGTCTAGCATGTAAGTATTTACGTTATTGTCACTCTAACTTAAACATACTTTGTCAGAAAACAGCCTGTGTCCAGTGACATGATTCCCCGGGGATTAGAAATACTTTTCTTGAACTTTGCAGTGTCTGAGGAACTTCCAGAGGATTTCTTAGTAATCAGATTTTTGGCCATGGTAGCCGCTTTGAGCCGAGTCCCAGTATACAAAGCTCAGGCCAAGTTTCAGCCAGTCATCATTATGTGGTCTGTCAGAATTTGTGTCAGCTCAATATTGATGTCATACCCGCAAGCAGTTTAAGAGTTTTATGGTTAATAAAGCCTTTCCAAGTGGAGAGAGCCACGAGCACTTACAACGAATTAAAGTGCTGTTTAGTTAGAAATGGTTTCTCGTACTATTAATAATAATCAGTTGTGGACTGCAAGCATTGTACATTAATTCAAGTGCTGAACGGACTGCGAGTACAATTTCATGTCAATTGTAATTTCCATTGTATGCTATAGTTCTGTTACTAGTTAGTTCAAGATTTTACAGAGAAAACGTGTTATAGTATAACACGTTTAAGTATATAAAAAACAATACCGTGTTATAGATTTAACTACGTCAACGTATGTAAAATGTACGTATATCAGCTCCTCCTTAACCAGCCTTATCCCTTACTTGTACTCTTTACACGATGCATCAATAATAATGGTTCAGTAATATGATATACCACTAACACATACTTTGATACTTAGTTTTGGAGTGAAATGTAATTAACTTGTAATATACAGTGCGGTGTCACTCCTTCTACTCTAGTAAAGAATTTGAATTATTCTTCCACCACTGGTCCGACTTGTGGCATCTGTGGCGTTGTGCTGTGTGATAAAACTGCACATTTCTGAGTGGCCTTTTATTGTGACCAGCCTGAGGCACACCTGTGCAATAACCACGCCGTCTAATCAGCATCTTGATATGCCACACCTGTCAGGTGGATGGATTATCTCTGCAAAGGAGAAGTGCTCACATACACAGATTTAAACCAATTTATGAACACAATTTGTGAGAAAAGGGCCCTTTTGTGCATGTAGAAAAAGCCTTAGATCTTTGATTTCAGCTCATGAATAAAAAACAAAAGTGTTGCTTTTATATTGTTGTTCAGTGTATTAGCCGGGAAAAGCCTCACTGAGATTAAAAACCTGCTTTACAAAAGTGTCCTGGCCAAGACAGACAGCAGCACAATAAACACTCAGAGCAGTACGCCCTCATTTATTCACTTAATACATCTATTTAAAGATATAGGGTTTTAACATGAAATCCAAAGGCAAGAAACAACAGAGCCGGAGCGACTGCAGTCTGTGATTTCATCAAGTGCCACTATGATAGCTGCAGGGGGGTGCAGGATACTCATTTTGTGGACACGGCAACAGTAACCAGGGAATTTTCTCTGGGTACATTTTCCTGCCTTGAACAATTTTCAGCATTACTGCGAAGGGGGGGAAAAAAACGCTCATTAATGTGTTGAAGCTCAGATAAACGTTTGAATCTGCAGCATCAACCTTTCATTCATTGTCAACAACGCAGTGCCAGAAAGATAACATTTTCTGCAGATTCTAATATTTGCTGTAAGGATTCATGTTGGGAGCCTTTTTATGTTCACATAACATTGATTGAAGTGCTCGGTATAATAGCAGGAACACCTGAATTCCTCCTCGTGGAGCATTTTCCCTTTTCTGCCTCTCTGTTAAAAATCCATTTTCTTATAATTTGTTACATTTACATTGTGTGTCATCGGGGTTATTTGCTCGCTTGTGAAGCGCAGATTACTTTTACTGTTCAAAATAGTTCCGATTTCTGTTTATTCTTACTATGTATCTAAGAAATGGCTGGAGTATGCATTTCATTATTTGAATTGCTTGTGTGTGCAATGTAAACATATGCCATCCATCATCTTTTGGGGGGTTCTGCCGCCATAGTGACACATTAGGGTGGAGCTAAGTGCAACCAGATGCTGAATAAGACGTTAGATGTTTAGGATAGCCCCGCCCTTAAGCATTATTTATCATCTATTTTACTCTGAATGGGATCATAACTAAGACAATGATCACCATGCTGTATTGAAGAAGACTCAATATCATTACTTTGTAATAAATCAAGTGAGTAGGGTCTTTTTGTCATAGACTTCAACACAATCAGACATCTTTTTACAACCACTGGAGTCTCCCCCTGATGGCCACTTGGAAGAATGCAAGACACTTCCCAGAACAAAAAAACACTGCTAAGAGAGCATTGACATGTATTTCTTCACTGAGTCGCATAGGGCTGGGTATTGTTTAGAATCTCACGATTCGATTTGATTTCGATTCGTTGGGTCACGATTCGATATCGATTCGATTCAATATTGATTGAAATGCTTCGATATCGATTCAGTATCAAGTAGAAATACACAAGTAAGAGTACCAGATAATTTTTTCAAATAATTAATTTAGTTTCATGCCTTATGAACAGCCGTGGTATAACTCATAGCATGATAAAACAGGACACTGCTTAAACACTGAACTACAGTGCATGTAACGGGTTCACACCGGCCACAGAAGCTATGGTAGTAGACAGTAGTAGTGCAGATATACCGTTGAAATGCACATATTTGTTTATCTACTCTTCACATTTATTAAATGTATTTTCTCTTCCTGTTTCCCAGTGCGAGTTGAGATACACAACTATGATCGCATTTGTCAATCGCGGTATTTTATTTTGAAAATTGCTTTTATTTTGAAAATTGCTTTTATTTTGAAAATTGCTTTTATTTTGAAAATTGGCCAGATTGTCCCGTGTTTCTTTAGCTGTGGCTGCAGAGCCTGAATTGGGACACAGCTACTGTGTGATTTACTGCCAGAACTGACGCGTTCGCTCGCGGGACGCGCAATAAACAGAGCAGACGCCGAAACGATCGCTTCACGGCGCGGGACGGCCGCGCCTATTCGCGGTGCTCCGTGTCTGGTGTGAACGACACTATCGCTTAACAGGGGCGCCGAAAGGAAGCGGGCTCTGCTACGCGCCTATTCGCCGCGCTTCCACGGCCGGTGTGTACTCACTCCGGTCGCCATATTGTAATGGTTTGGTCTAGTGCGGCCCCCGTCCGTACAGCGCGAATCACACGAGGGTGTTGGTCACAGCGCCCCCACTGGCCAGGGGCTTGAATCGATTCAGAAGATTGCTGAATCGACATTGAATTGCGGGGAAAAGAATCGCAATGCATTGCTGAATCGATATTTTTACCCACCCCTAGAGTCGCACACACCAGAGGAACTGTTTGAAATAGACAGATTGCAGTGTAATGTATTTGATGTAATGACATATTTCATACAGGAGCTCTGGGTCAAATTACACCCCAGCTATGTTTTTGAGGGCCACATCTGTGAGGATTACTGCTTCAAGACCAGCCAGACTTTATAAATTATACCTCAGTCTGAGACACTTGTGTGGGAGAACGGACCATTTATAGCCCAAGTTATAATATTAGATTTAGCAGAAAAAATGCTCTGTTCTTTGATGGGGTTTTAAAAGTATTCAAGCATCAACAAGACTTGTGTTGGAAGATAAACCCTTAGTTCCCAAACAAACACATACGTGTCACACATCCACATGCCATCAGTTAAATCCGTTAGACCAAAACATCTGGAATATAAAGATGATTTGGATCCATGGTTTAGTACCGCAGGCACGTAGGAAATGTTGCACACAACATACAAATACGTACCATCAACACAGGAGGGCATGGCCCGGGTGGTGCCGGCCACCTGTCCAGGGAAGCAGGAACATTTGACAGTCTGAGATCTCTCCTCAATCTTGTTCTTGTTGCAGCAGCGATGGGCGGCGATCACCTCGCATGTCCCTGCCTTCACATGCACTGTGGAACGGAAAGAGAAACACACTGGTTTGATATCGGACATTAACAGGGAAGAGACAAAAGGGAAAGATGGCCGTTGGATCGCAGGCCACATATCAGGCAAGTGTGATGTTGAAAAAATCACCAAAACAATCAGATCTTTGTTGGTGTGATTATGAGTGAGGATGTTTTCTACCAGTCTATAATCCAGAAACAGAAAGACTGCAACAACAAAAAAATGAGGACAAGTGGATCAGATCATGGCAATAATGATGAAATGAACCTCGACAGGACAGATGTGTCAGTCACTGCCAAAGGCTCGGACAAAATGACCCCTTTGCCAAACGAAAAACTGGCAACATGAAAATGATGTCAGACTGAACAGAATGAAAAGGCAATTTAGCCCGATTGTGAGACTATTATCAGACAGCCACGAGCAACAAAAGAGCATTTCATAATTGGAATGATCAAATCGAGATTCTTTATTTATGCACTGATATGCACAATAAAAAAAACATGCACCCGTGTAAGAATCCACACTTACAGAAACTCGCATGCATGTAGCACAACTCACAAATATAACATATCTGCAAGTGGCAGTTTCTCCCCGCGTGGCTGCCGAGCCACAGCTGCTCCTTCACTAAGAGCATCTGCATAGAAAATGCATGTTGGGTCTCTTGTGGCCCTTCTGCAAGACACAAAATCAAACTGTAACTCGGTAGTTACAAAGAGGAGAAAAAAGGGGCCGATGTTTATGTTTGAATATACTGATTTGATTCTACGGTAACAATCCAGGGACGGAATGAGTTTTAATACTGATGTAGGAAGAAGAACTTAAAGGGCCCCTTCACTTATATATACCTATAGCTACCGCTTTGTGTGTGCATTTACGTGCACGCTCTTCAGTCAGACAGCAGTGCGGTTAATTAACAACAAGTCCACCCCGAGCACAGAAGTCCCTCGAGTCGGCTAAGAGAGAGGGAACAAAGAAATCTCACTACATTTGAAGATTTGCGATGTCAACACATGGCCCTTTCATACGCAGACTTTCATCAAATACATGAAAATGTCAAGGACAAACAATGAGCGCTGCAGTATGTCAAGAGTACTGTGTGTGTGTGTGTGTGTGTGTGTGTGTGTGTGTGTGTGTTTGCATGCTCGTACTGTCATAGGGTCACTGGTCCGGTGTGTGTGTGTGTGTGTGTGTGTGTTATGTACCTACAATGTGTACTGTTGGTGTCTTTTGAGTGTTTACTGTGTATCTGTGTGTGTGTGTGTGTGTTATGTACCTATAATGTGTAGTGTTGGTGTCTTTTGAGTGTTTACTGTGTATCTGTGTGTGTGTGTGTGTGTGTGTGTGTGTGTGTTATGTGTACCTACAATGTGTACTGTTGGTGTCTTTTGAGTGTTATCTGTGTGTGTGTGTGTGTGTGTGTGTGTGTGTGTGCATGCTCGTACAGTCATATGGTCACCGGTCCGGTGTGTGTGTGTTTGCATTCTCGTACAGTCGTATGGTCACCGGTCCGGTGTGTGTGTCTGTGTGTGTGTGTGTGTGTGTTTGCATGCTCGTACAGTCGTATGGTCACCGGTCCGGTGTGTGTGTGTGTGTGTGTGTGTGTGTGTGTGTGTGTGTGTGTGTGTTTGCATGCTCGTACAGTCGTATGGTCACCGGTCCGGTGTGTGTGTGTGTGTGTGTGTGTGTGTGTGTGTGTGTGTGTGTGTGTTTGCATGCTCGTACAGTCGTATGGTCACCGGTCCGGTGTGTGTGTGTGTGTGTGTCTGTGTGTGTATGTACACTCTGACTTCTCACACAGTCGTTGGAAGTCACTGATATTTCCATGACAAAAGAACGCGCCCACAATAAAACAAAGGGCACACATTGCGTGGCAATGAAAACTAAAGCAGCAAACAATGACTCCACTCCGTTGAAAGAGTATTTAAAAGTGAGGTGAACTGAACTGAAAGGCAGAGCGCGGATATGTTAAACAGGCTAACAGACATTTGAAAAGTTCTTAATTTGCTCAGTTAATGAGAAAAAAGACAAAGCAGCGATCCCGCAAAGCCCAGTCCAATTAATATCTCGGTGAAACGCTCAGTCTAATATCTCGCCCACTGTGTGTCTGTCTCTCCTCGTTCTTTTATGTCCTCTGATTTCCCTTTTTGATCCGCTGTGCGGTTGATGGTGATGTTGGCTTGATTGATCTGTCCGTCTGTCTGTCCTTCCGTCCGACACACAGGAAGTTATCTCGTGATGCAGATTTGGTGCTAACTTTTCTCCCCCAGAGGATGATCCCCGTGGTGAATTAGGTCATTCCCTCACCTTTGCTCCATCATCACCATCAGGCAGTTTCATTTGTATACAAGAGACGTCTGCATGTGACTCCAACGCCTTAGTCCACATGGTGAACTCTTCATAGCACTGCATTTCCACACCTCAGTGAACCTTTGACCTTTCCTCTATTCCCAGACATCAGGCCACACTTGGATGATCCCCACAGGATCTCTGTCCATTACGGCTCCACATGACCTTTGCTCAAACGCCGACTTCGGGCCAAATTGTCAAGTTTGTACTAATGACAAATTAATGAACAGTTCGCCATGAAATGTCTTGATTTCTTCCTCTCCCCCCAGAGGATGGATTACATCCAGTCTGTTGATACTGTGGCTGCCTTCGTTCCACTCTTCAACTTTCCACTCGCAGGAAGGATATGTGATGATCTAACCTGCTCGCTGTTTCACTTTTGCCCAGTATGGCTTATTTATGCTTCCCCAGAGGTAGAGCTTTCTTTTGTATTTGGAGATTTCTTGAGATCACTTTGACATTTTTATCTCCTTTCGTCGCAAGGCTGAAAGATTATCCAAATCATCAGTGGGCCATTTATACCATCCAACACTTTAATGCCCATCGCAGCCTCTAGAGATCTCTAGTGGGCTTTAGAGTTTAAGATTTGTTTGATACTAATACCTCTCATTATGCCTCTCTCTCTCTCTCTCTCTCTCTCTCTCTCTCTCTCTCTCTCTCTCTCTCTGCACCACCTTTACTGGCGTGCTTTTGTTTTTTTTTTCCCCTTATAAGGCTCGACAACCTGGTCGGCTCAGGAAGTCCCCCCCCCATAGTGAACACCTTAGCCCAGCCCCCGCCAGCACACGCAGGCCTCAGCCCATTTTTGGGGCTGAGCACCTGCAGCAGTAATTGACTCAGCATTAGTAAGAGCGGCGGTGCACTAAGCTGAGTATAGAGGAGTAATGAGAATATGGGGGGTTGAGGATTTTACTGGAGGGATGTAAAAGTTCACTGACGCTTGATTACACAAATTAATGTTAATAGACGGCAGTGCATTTCTTCAATATGGACCACACGGTGAAATGAATGACAGGATGGTTGAGTAATTATTTTGGCGCCGCTTGGTACGGACTGTGCAGACTGTCCTGTTTTATTTAACTCAAACTCTTAATTGTCAGCCTGTTCAAGTTATTACTGAATTAAGTTTGACAACTTTTAAACCGTCACTGCAGCCAGGTGGCAGTATCCACTGTAGTGATGAGACGCTGTGTGCCAAAGCCCCACTGGCCCAAACTGTGTGATTACTATGATCATTTGATTGCTGCAATTCATGTCTTTTACAAAATGCACACTGTGGTACTGCAATCATCCTGTCTGAGGCCTGATTGAGTTTTTAATCCTCCAAATCAACCTTGAAAATACGAAAAACTGCTTTTTAAATGGATGCAGTACTCGATGTGTCAAAAAGGCCGTATTAACAGTACTGATTTCACACATGATCGGATGAAAACTATCCTTGCTGCACTCTTAAGTCTTCCTCAACATTAATCACTCATGTACTGTTTCTGGTAGATTTGTGCTGAATGTGTTTGATTTCTCTGGATGCAAAAAGTAATGGAGAAGGTGTTTCATTTCAGACTGTCATTTTCTGTCTTGTTTTGACATGTTCCCACAAGAGGAAGTAGAGGTGGGACAGCAGGAGTAAAACAACATAAGCAGGGCGAAGTATGTTTCCTTTCACTAGTTTGTTGTCGCTCACCTCCTCCATCATTCTCACAGAGAAAGTGTAAGAACAGGAAGGACATGTCTTTACCAGCATCATGCCAATGGTCAGGATGTGACACCTCAGCTTTAGACAGAGCTGCATTTTAATATTAGCTTGGTGGACCTGCAGGCTGCCAAATCTATGATCATATGATCTTTATATTCTCATATAAAAAAAACTTCCAGTTGATCACTACTCGCATGGAAACCGCTGCAAAGGCATATATGTGTGGTGAGTGCTCTCTAGCTTTGTAATGCAGCTAGTTTGAGGCCTTGTTAATAATTACCAATCTGCTAGATAATGAGTCAGGTGGGGCGGGGGGGTCACATACTCCAATAGTCTGATAAATACTCAGCTAAATTAGGCATTACTCACCACATGACATGTTGTTTTCAGTGCTTAAATAAATGTAAACACAAACTTGCTGTGTACATGTGTGTGTGTGTGTGTGTGAGTGTGTGTGTGTGTGTGTGTGTGTGTGTGTGTGTGAGTGAGGTACTAAGAAGAATGATGCTAAACTTCAACATTCAGTTCAGTTTGAACAGGTAAGACTGCAACCCTCCGTGTATTTCCTAAATGGCTCCTATTTTCCTTCGCCATCCCTTTGACACTTCATCTATCCATTTCTCTGCTTCCTCATCTTCTCACCTCGTCCCACCGCTATTTCATAAATGACCCCTCCCTTTCTCAATCTCTCTTAGCCACTCCAGCGACACATTTTTCCCTCCGCTCTCTCTTGCTCTTAGCGCCGCACAGCAAACCCAGCGGGGTAGCAAACCATTATCCTCAATCACAGGCCCTGAATCAGAGAATTTTTACACTTTCTATGTGTTCCTCTACTTTCATCCCGTGTCTGTCTCTCACACTGTGGACATCCCCCCCAAACCCCCCCCCAGGCCCCCTCCATATTCCTCTCTACTTTTATCCCTGCCTCTCTTAACACAGCAGTGGCTGTTAACCCCATTTACTAGGGATGACGTGGTACTGACAGACCAACAGATGGACAGATTGCTGAACGCGCAACAACCAGGAGCTCTGTGTGTGTGTGTGTGTGTGTGTGTGTGTGTGTGGTTTCATTGACACACACGAGGGCTCTGAGATAGCTCTCTTGTTCCCAGTGGGGTCCTTCTTTCAAATGTTATTCCCACCACTGGGGGCCTCTCTCTCCCTCCACCCCCCCCCCCCACCCCCCCACCCCACCCCACCACACACACACACACAAGTTGCGCCATCCGCCTTTACAGCATATAACCCTCCTCTGCCAAATGAGAAGCCTCAGCGATAGAGCTCTACTCTTCATATCCATAACGATGTCACAGAGCCTCCGGTGCTACCTATTACGTGAGGCTGTGCCCATGAATGTCTCTCGTCCCCTCGTTTCCTGCTCTGACCAGTTACTAAGCCTCATCTTTGGATCGCAGCTCTGCCAGCAGTCTCTTCCTCTCCGTGTTATGTTTCCTCCCACCATTTGGATGGAACAATAAGGGAGCTGACGCCAAATATCTTCTGTATGTCAGGCCCCACAGGCACACTTGTCAGCCAATGGTTTTTTTGCCACACAAATCTGTTTCAGAAGAAATAGCTGTAAAACTAATAACATTTATAAATCACAAAAAAAAAACACACACACACACTTCATCTCTAGACGTACATTCAACAACAAGAGTTTGTTGGACTTTGTCAGAGGAGCTGACAGTCCCTGATCAGGTCTGATGAAGTACTGGCATGATGGATGAGTGGACATATGAGATACATATGAGCCTCCTGGTTTCTATACAAAGCTTGGATTTCAGAAACATGGGCTCATGTTTATTCATTTGTTTCTACTTCACTAAGTAAATCACCCATTTAAGTTGTTATTTGTTGTTTAGCTTTAACCAGTTGGACGAGAGGAAATATGTTTAAAAAGCATCTGACCTTGTGGCCCAGCCCCTAAATAACCGACATATTGAAAATGATGCTTCAAATCACTAAATGTAGCCATGGTACACACTGTTTAGATGCATTATATTAATCACATATTTAGTATGGATACATATTTAAGTATTTCCCCAAGGCCCACTGTGTTCTTTCAACAAAGAGCATATTTTGAAATGGAAATTCACTTCTGACTGCTTGCCAAATTAATTAGATTACAATGTACGTTTCTCACTGTGTGTGTGTGTGTGTGCGTGTGTGTGTGTGTGTGTGTGTGTGTGTGTGTGTGTGAGTGTGTGTGTGTGTGGACCCATCAGTGCATGTACGTCCATGCATTTTTGTTAATAATTAGATTACATTGGCCTCTGAGATGGCACCGTTCGTTATGAATCGTAAATACGGAGCAAATTAAAATTCTGTTTAAGAGCCTGCCAAGAAAATTAGCATTGAGAGAAAGGGAGGCACGCACACTCGACCACGATTGTCTTCTCGTTCCTCGTCCCTGTTTCCTATTCTCTGTGAAAGCTTTCTGCTTGTCTACAACTCCAACAACAACTCCAACCGACCTCTCTTCTCATCTACCGCCACACTATGTCTACCTAATTGTTACTCCAAGGTTCAAGATACAAAACAAATACAGGAAACAAATGTCTCTCTCTCTCTCCCTCTTTAGATAGGTAAAGTTGCTCAAGATGGAAGAAGGTTTGATTCGTCTTTCCTCCATGAATTCCTTTTGAATAAGAACTAACATTAGCATTGTGTGTGTGTGTGTGTGTGTGTGTGTGTGTTTGTGTGTGTGTGTGTTTGTGTGTTGACTAGACTGATCAATGATGGCGTCCTCCCGGAGGAGTTTGACTCCCATCACACACTAATGTCCCTCTCTGTTTTTCTGACCCTTGAGACCAACAAGAAGGAAAAGAAAGTATGGCATTCATCCAATATGGCTACAAAAAACAACAAGATGTTTCAACTGTTTTCTTGGCTTTGAGAAAGGATCTTATTGGAACAGTATTATTTGAACTGCTCTAATTTGATTTGCTGCTATATTGTTTATGCAAAACAAAATCAATCTACAAATAAGGGGGCGGACTAACTTGGGTCTTGTGCAGGCCGGAGAACTGTTACAAATGTCCGAAGCAATTTATCAGTTTAGTTTCTCTTTTTTTTGTCTCGGACTTGCAGAGTTGACCTAATATTCTCTCTTTCCAAAAAACACACAATGGCATTAATTACTGTGGCTGGCGTGTCAGACAACGGCAAGATAAACTGAACACATCTTGTCCCCCTCGGCAATACTGTAAAGTTGCACCATGTTTCTTATTTTCCATGTTTTGCCCCATGAAATAAAAATGAATTTTAGATGTTTTTTCAATTGACAACAGCTACATGCTGCTGCCAGAAAACAATGAGAGCCGTGAGAGTGAACCGAAGCAGATGCACCTGAAACTCACTCAAGCCCAGAGGAGCTGCAGATTCGGGTATCGACTTTAAGCGTCCATTTTCACATTGACATTTATATATTTATACATTATTGACCTTGGGATAAATGGGACCTCATCGGTTCAAAAAGGAAGAAAATGGAAGCAAACTATGGTTTCTATACAGTTCCAAAGTATGACACAAGTAAATATATATAAAAAAATATATTTATTAATTGTAAAAAAGAAAAGAAGAGATTTTGCTATAATTGGATCGGGGAGTGAAAGCTGAAGTGGCTGAATAATCTGATCTGGAACATTTGTGCACCGTAAGAATTGAGGAAGTCAATTGAAACTAAAACATCAGCCCTAAAAACTGCCTCTGCTTCTCACGACAGTAGGTAGAGTGCAAACTGCAGGCCGAAGCTGCTCTTCATAGCACATTCACACACACACACACACACACACACCGTCCTATCACGCACCGGCCCTCAGCCCAGCGACCCCGAATGAGTGACTGACCAAGATTGAAAACTGTTTGCTCACAGCAGCAGCTCCTGCTCACGATGTGACAAAAATAGAGAGTGAAAGAGAGCGGAAGAAACAGCGGGATCTGGCTCCTCTGAATTTAGACCTGAAAGGAAAAACAAAATACCGCGGACATCCAGGGATCGTCCCTGTCAGAGAATATGCCTCGTCATCCCTCCCGTTGAGACAAGCTCGTCGGCTTGCACAGGAAAAAAAGATTCTAATTGCATTTGCTCCTCTTGTCTCTGTCTCTCTTTCACCTTAGGGTCAGTGACAATTGTGTCATCAAAGATGTGACACGTTGCATGCTGAACCACTCCATCTGTAACACGCTCCGTCCACCACCACCACCCCTGTGCTAATCATCCTCACTCATATGGGACCAGCTTGTGCCACATTGTCTCCCTGCTCCCCAAAACCACACCTCCTGTTCTCCATCACTGATCTCCATGCAGGTCTTATGCAGCACTGATGAGGGACCCAGACCACCACCAGCACCACCGTCCTCCTGCTACTATGTACAACATATTACCTCATGCGACAGGACGGGCCTGGTGACACATGGCGTGTCTTGACATACCAGTGACCCCCGTCGCCGCCATCGCTGCCACCCAACAGCAGACGATTTGTACTAATTTGTGCTTCAGGCGAGAAATTAGGGCAGTGAATTGGGTATAAATTGTTAATATGCTCAGATGCATTTACACAGCATTACCACTCAGCCATTAACCTGTGTTGGCGTGTGTGTGTGTGTGTGTGTGTGTGCGGGTTGGTGCATGAGGCCCTCGTGTTTTAGGCCGTGTTAATTGTTAACTGCTGACTGGAGGTGACTTTTCACAGGCCCTTGGGGGATTTCCAGGTCTCCTTCATCTGTATTTCTGTCTCCCTTCTCCCCCCCCCCCCCCCCTCTCTCTCTCTCTCTCTCTCTCTCTCTCTCTCTCTCTCTCTCAATGTGCACAGTCGTGGGGGAGCTCCGATTTCTGCCAGACTCTTTGTATTTCTCTGACTGAAGTTGGTGTCTCTCTCTTCCTTTGTCTGCCTCTCAGTCTCTGTTCTCTCCTTTTCTGTGTCATTCTGGCAAACCAGTATAGACACAAAAACACAATGATTGAGTTCAGTCCAATCCCCCTGCAGTTTTGTCTTTGTCAGTCAGCGAACAGACGCGAGGAGAGACCTATAGCACGGCAGCCATGTTGATGATGATTTCATTCCGTCTGAATTCTCTGCCTGTCAGAGGAACGAGGATGGACACTTGTAAACGTCAAGCTACGTGTATTTCACTTGAACGGGTTGTGATGCCTTCGCATGCCTGAGTGCATAATGCATGTGTGTGCTTACGTGAGTTACGGCCGTTGTTTATGTCACGCTGTTGCAGACGTGTCGTTTCACAGATGGAGATAAATAGCCTGCAGTTTGCTCTGTGTGAAGGGTTTGAACAGTCCCACGTGTTACACCACACACACGACCAGTTCATTGTAACACACTCTCATCCTGTGTGTGTCGGTCTTAATGATGGCGTCCGATTTAAGTCCAAAGTTGCAATAAAACATGGTCATGTGCAAATTGTATTATTTCACACACGCAAATTTAACTCACACTCACACAATATAAGTGCTCGCATGAATTCATTCTACCGCAATTTGAGCAGTCAGCTGTGAGCAAGAAACCAAACATAGGGAGAGGCAGCTTGGCGATCGCTACAGGGCATTCTGCTCTCCAGACATGATCTCTGTTTGTGGGGTTCACTTCTGCTCGCACGGGTCGACAGAGTTGCGACCGTTGGGGGCGGAAACCAAGGGAGGCACTCGCCCTCTTATGATTGGTCAACGTGATCACACCCACACGGACTTCCTTGTACCTCGATTGGCAGCTTCCAACAGGCAGATAGTTTCGCCAACTTAAAGTGGATTACATCTGTTTTCAAATTCAGATTTAGACATCCTTATTGGTCCCAAGAAGGGCAATACATTTTCAGCTTACCCCGTCCTCAGTCACACAAACAACCAACAACTTAAGCATTGTGTGAAGTTACACAGAGAAAACGAAAAGAGTGGTGGAGATGAGAAAGATATGGGTGGCGTGAATATTTGAAGTAGCTGAAGAAAAAAGCCTTGTGTAAATTAACAATGCACTCCCAGATAATATTAATATTTCAATATTTAGGCTATCATGACTGTATATGCCACTATGTGATATACACTGTGCAAAAGCTTGTTTTGATTCTGTAGTTAGTTGTATAACTACTATTGCAAAGGCATTATAACAATGTCAGTATAACAATGGTAGACCTATTTTATTCTCATTTTTATTTCTAGGAACAAGAGACTTTAGATACGGAAGAGACATCTTCTAAACACATGTTAGAATGCACCAGAATCCACATATCAAATCATATCCCCTCCACATATCAAATGCTGCTGACACCCCTGGGAATATCTGTTGGTTTTCCTCAGAGGGGCATGAGGACAGAGAACTGATGAGACAAAATGTGATCAGGTCTTTTTAACCTGAATTTCCCAGAGGGAGCACAAGTCTCTTTGCTTGACTCCAACGATCTTGGAACAAACCTTAACAATAATACATGTTATTGTCCTTAATGGATAATCCATTAAACCAACAGAAAATGTTAAAAGACTTTCAATAAATGAGCATTAAATAAATCCTCTGATTAACAATGAAAGAGTTCACTTTCCTCATCAAGTGGATTCTCTGTTGTCCGCGTTTGACAATAGATTCAATCTTTGTATCAAACTTAAGATGACAAGCAAACACTGTTCTGAGATATTTATAAGTCTCCACAGTCTGGACTTTTTCACTATATACGATACTAGCTTTGTTTGTCTGAAGTCAATAATAATTTCCTTTGTTTATGTTCAGTTTCACGTTTACGTTCATCATCACACCAGTTAACTAACTCAGGTAATGCAGGACCATCAGCCTCTGAACCTGGAAGCAAAGATAGGAGGACAGTGTCATCAGAAAACTTAACCATCTATAAAATAAACAATGGTGTTTTTAAAGATCTTTTCATAGTAAGTAATCAAATATGTGTGTGTAGCAGAACTTTAAATGGTTGAAGTGGTTTGTATCCATTATTTCCTTGAACAAAACTACCCATAACCAATAGTAGCCTCTGTACACGCTACAAACTGTCACCACGTTTTAGAATAACATGTTTTCCGAGGATGCATGAAAGGCCTTCAACATGCTACTTTCTGGTGTGACCGAGCATTTACTCCTAAAAGATGAAAATATGGCAAAATACTTTTGGAAGCTAGCCAGCTGCTCACAACACCCTCAAGGATGGAACTGATGTACAAATAGTGCTGCTGCAACCTTTTCCCCCCCAGAACAATTCAGACCTGGGGACGTGGCAATTCATGGAAGTAGTCTTAACCCCCTAGGCCAGGGTGACATCAACATTCATTACTCATTAAACACATATTATTTAGCCTTTTTCCTCATGTTTGGAACTCATTTTAGACCAACTTATTCTACTTTAATAAGTATGTGATTTAAAAAGAACACCACGGCCCTTATGTGCCTCTTACAGGAGACAAATGAGTCTCCCTCATTCCCTAAATTAAACAGATTTTGTCCCTGGTTAGTTCAAATTGCAGTAAAAGATAAATGGTGGTACATGTTGAATTAAGGATCGATAAAAAGAGTAGTTTTTTATGAGTTCCCTGCCCATTTCTGTCCCCGATGTTTACCCAGACTTATGAAGACTGAGCACATTTGATGGCATTGATAAAAGTAATGGAAGCCTTTATTGACACACAACCATCATTTTCTTATGAGCCTCAAGAGATAAGGTCTTTTTTATGTTTGATACCTCACATTGGCAAGAAACAGCTCAGTACCATAATTATATTGTTGTGTAATTACTCAATCAACTATCTTTGATAAAGATGCCATGGCCATATTTCAAACGGCTTCATTGGCCGCCAAACGTTGACGTGTGATCTGACGGGGCTCTCCGATTGGTGCATTAAAAAACCCCATCTCTTCTTAGGGCCTCGCTTCCATTGCGTCAGCACTTTCTCTCTAAATGCATTCATCAGTACAGATCATTACATCCTTCCACTCCTCTCCTCCCTTTGCTCTATCTGCCCCTCGTCCCATCCCTCACTAGCAAATGAAAGGAAAACCCCGGTGCGTCTGAGGCTGGCTGGCAGCAGAGCCAGAGGTGAAAAGATGAGACGAGAGAGGCAGCGGAGACGAAGGCAGAGAGATGGAACAAGAGAAGAGAGAAAAGCATGCCTGGTTCTGACTGAGAGGGGCGTTTGTGTTGAAGGGATGGTTAGTCTCTGTTAGGGCTCTGTGGGAACTGGAAAACCACCATAGTTGGGCTATTAGTACGCAGCAGGATAAAACTTACAAAATTACCCTGACAACAGTGAGGCTGGAGAAGCACCTACTGAGTACCGGGGCCATTCTGTACGATACAGTTGTGCATACGTGTTCTGTATACTGCAGGTTCAGCTTTTGATTTTAAAATGTTTCTTCCTTTTCTTTTCTTTTTTTTAATTCCATGACATGTTTTCATCCAGCTGGCCTGGCTGCAGTGACAACATGTTGTATTGATTTTATAAGGGGGTCACGGTCAATTACAGAAATCCACATTTCATTTCCAATGTTAACATTGTTATGTTGTATTTACTATCCAACAGTATGCGCATGGCTTTACACACACACTGTTTTTTTTTATACATGAATTTGTTCATTCATTCATTTATTCATTATAACATTCCGTGACACAGATTTCCTTCCTCCGACCTGCTTCATTCTCTTTGAGTTAAAAATGAATGCCAGGCTTTCCGCTGTCCAGCCAGTTTGAGAGACTGGGCACCCATTCTGAATGTTATCAGCCCATTAAATAGCTGTTATCAGTCGTTATCACTGCCATTATAACACTTCAGATGGGGCAAAATGGGCCAACTGCACGTGGTGAAACGGTCACGGTTTCTAAACTAGGGTTGTCAAACGATTAAACATTTTAAACAGATTAATCACAGGGTAGCTGTGGATTAGTCATGATTAATCACCATTCGTAAATACTGTATATCCAAAAAATTCCCATTTTCTCTGTATAATGAAGTGGGAATGGAAAGATCAATGACAGAAGGCGTATATGCACCATACTTTGAAGCCTCTACAAATCTACAGACTGAGAACTAACACTTAAATTGCAGATACCGAGTACCGATACGAGTACTAAATAATACCATTACAGTTTTAACAATAACTTTAAAACATTCAACTTTGTGTTTTCCTGATAAAAACAGCAGAGTTTGCAGTATGGGTATTAATAATTATCTTTTCAACAATGCTTTCAATTACACAGTTGAAATAAATATTAAATATAAAAAAGCTAAGAGACTCAGAGGAGCTTGTCACTTAAAGGAGTATAGTGCTGGACCAACTTAAAGGTCAGTCCCCTTTAATTGTTGCAAAAACATAGATTGTGTCTCCTCATAAATCTTTAAGAGTTGTAGCTTTTATTTACACATTAACTTCGCAGCTAAAGTAACTGATGTGGTGGAGACTTGTCTGTTATTACATATTACATATTACAGCTGCTGATTAATGCTGATTTAACATGTTTGTGCATCAGATTATTGTTGCAGCTGGGGCGGCTTATAGGCTCAACTGATGAGAGGTTAACGTCACGTCGCCTTAGATGTATCGGAGTAGTTATTCAAGGCTGTTACCCCCGGAGCATGAGCTGTCATAAAACATCTAAAAGCAAAAAGCCCATCAGATCGGGAACCTGATTCAAAGTCTGATATTTGTGTCAGTTTAACATGAAAAGTTTGCCAACCACTGTGCTAGCTCACTGGAATGGCATGATAACAAAATGAGTCTCACCTGCTTTTCCTGTTATGACAAGTCAATGTGTCGGTTTAGTTGGGAAGGACAACTCACACCTTTAACATTCTCATCAGTATGTAGAGTCTGGTGATGTCACATAGTTCTTAGACTAATTAGAGGTCTAATTAGCCTGCGTTGGTGTGCAGGGCCTTGCCCACTCTTCTTTCTCATAGCCGTGCCTGATTAGATCTCTCCTCAGGTCTGTGTGGGCATTTTGCTGCACTTTTAGATGAGACTGCTTTGCAATTCCAGCATGACTCAACCCAACATCAACCGGAGTAGAGGTCTAATCAGACGACTGACTAAAAAAACACCTGTATGGGTTTGCACAGCCTTTACAAGAGGCAGGACATTGCTCAAATTACTTTCTGTTTTTGCATATCCCTTTGGCTCTCACAGCTTCACGACATCAGAGGAGGGAAACATTTTGTTTTTTGTTTAAGGAAACCACGCCAAGGCTGTAGCAGCACAGCAAATATCCTGTATTTGCTTGAGGCAGCCTGTATAATTCACTTCAGTGGCACAAGGGAAGATATTAAAGAATTCAGAGGCAGAGTTTCATTTTGAGACCAAAAATACAAAGGCACTTATTTATTTGAATCACATTTCACAGTCTTCACTTTTCTTGTTTTACTTTTCTGTAAGGTACTAATCTGCAAACTTTGCAGGAGATCTGAGGAAAGTTGTGGGCTACATTGCATAAATATTGTATACTGCAAGTACACAAGTGCATTCATCCTGACCCCAGCCACATCTTAATCACACATACAGGTCAATGTTGTGGGATCTGGGGAATTGATCATCACTTAAAAGCAAAAAAACACCAAACCCTGGCAGGGTATTTTGATTTTTGTACCAATTAAAAGTGTTTATCTGTAATTAGATATTTATACGAGTAATTGGTTCATTAAAATATTGATGAGCCCCCCCCCTCGTGATCAAGAAGGCATTCCCTGATTAATAGGGTTACCTTGCACTTCACATGTCCTTGTAATTACATTTTCTGTACACAGTTGGCACACAACCCAACTGACGTCCAAGATCCAAGCTTTTCAGGACGTAATTGGTTTGTCTACTGGGTCACTGTACAACATGCAGAAGATAAAGGTTTTTTAATTAATTAAGTTAATTACGTAATTAAGGTTTATTACAACAAAAAACAAAACAAAGCACAAATCTAAATAAAATGTAGGACTTATAAAAATCAAATGACGGTCTGAAGAGTGTGATTGCTCTGAGAGGAGTGTGAACGTAAATCGTCTTCCTTTATGATGCATCGTATGGACGGTTTAAAGCAGCCCATCCTCACGTGAATGACATCTTCTGTGTGAAGAGGTCGCTGCACAGGTTGTCATGAATCCATTTATGACTCTCCGTCTATCTCATGCAAGTCTTGTATTCATTCTCACAGTGAGTCCTGCTTAAGAACACACACACACACACAGAAGTCACACACCAATATAAACATTCCAAGAGGAAGCCCTGTTATTTCCAGGACATCTCTCGTTCATAGATGAAAAATAGAATTTCTATTAATCAGAAACAAAAAAAAAAAGCATAAAACGCTCAGTGAGGGATTGAGTGATTTGTGCTTTAATGCAGCCCACAGAGTATTTACAGTGGTGTTCTGCTAGGATTAGTTGTGTGAGAGGATTAGTGAAGCTGCATTACTGCTGTTTTATTTAACTCACAACAGCAAAAGACTAAAAATAAAAGCCTCTTAACCACATTTAGGAAACATGAGAGGCCGGGGCTGGACAGTTAGACAAACATGTTTGTGTCGTCTTTAGAGACCTACGCTGGAAAAAGTTACGCGTAGAAACACGTGTGCACATGTTTTTTTGTTTTTTTTCACGCACTCAACGTTCTGTGCTTAATCTTAATCTAGTAATCTGCTGAAAGTTGCCCCGTGCAGCATATGCTACGCGCTGAAACACTGTGTCATATCAGTTAAGGCAATGATGTTTGTGAGAGTGCAGCATATGCAGATACTGGCGGGCTCGTCAGTGGGAAACTCACCGAGAGAGGAGAGGATTAATGCAGAAGGACTGGCAGAGAGAGGGAGACGGTGGAAGAGGGAAATTTGCAGAGGCAGCACATCACCTCTCTCTCTCCCTCTCGTTCTCTGCCTCTCTCTGCCACATTCTCTTCCCTTGCATCAGCATTGATCACAGTACATCAGTAAAGTAAAGAGCACCCCATCCATCAGCGCATGGCTGTGGAGCTGAATACTAAAGCTTCTCTCCACAACGTACGGACACCGAAGCACAATCATAATGCAATATTAAAATTTGCAAAACAAAAATCTGTGCTCATCCAGTGAAAAACACCGATGTTTGAGACCACACTGGGATATTTCACAATGCCTAACCAAACAGCAAAATTCTCCCCAGTCACATTTTCATTATCACGACTGGTGATGTGTGTTCGGATCTCTTTTGGTCCAACTTTGAATATTGTGTTTTCAGCACACGCTCTTTTTTTAACACATTTTCCTGAATTGGTGGCTATTTGCTCACGCCGACGGTCCATTATCTCTGCATGCACCTAAACCTCTGCTTCTAATTAATTGGTTTAGAAAATGAAAGTATGAACGTATACGGCTACAATTTCCTGCCCACATGCTGTGTATGTGAAGCTCCTGTGTAGGATAAAATGTTCCATTCATTATTCACAGAGCTTCAAGTGTGCCAGCCCTACTGGGAAAACTACTCTGCTTTAGTTCCGGCCAATAGAAGACAGGCAACACTGGGGATCCCTAAACATGCAACAAAAGAAGCCTTGGAGAAAGCGTGTTCATGCTGTGATGCTACACAATTGTTGTGTATGAGTATACACATGGCCAATAAAATAAAAGCTTTGGCTCTCCTGAAAGCCTGTCTCAAATATCTCAAATGGTTCAAAAGGTGACAGCCAGCCATGTGTTTCCTCGCCAAACATCTGGTCATTTGAAGAACCTCCTGAGACTCAGGAACATGGGGAATGAAAGGTGGAGGGAAACGGGGTCAAACGGCCCCCGAGGAGGCAGAGCAGAAAGGCTTTGATGTGCTTGGGGCTTAGCTGTTAACATTATACACTTTCAATGGTAATTTTTAACCTTACAAATAAACAATAACTCACTCAATGAAATATATACCTTCACAAATTCTTTGTAGTTTGTAGTTTTCGTTTATTTTCCAGCAGGCCACATTCATGCAGATTAGTGCATTTGAATATCAAGTTGCCCGTAGGTGTGCACGTGAGCATAACGGTGCGTCGTGTGTTAGTTATTTAATGCATTGTATTCGGTTTCTCATCCTGTACAAATTGTGAGGCCCCTTGAGGCAAACATGAAACCTTTTTCAGTTAACTCAGGCAATGCTGATCAGTCTGTCTGAGATTGTGAATATGAAACGAAAGACCTCCAGCCATTTTATTAGTAATGTCTGAGAAAGCAAATGACCAGAGTTAAACTATGATGCAGTAAATTTACAACCAATCGACACATTCAGTGGGAAAGGATTTAACGCTAAACCATGTCAATAGTCAGGAGATGATATAGTTGACACGTTTCATTTTTATGATTGGAATAAATTGAACATAAACACAACTATAAAGTCACTGATTTTATTCTAGCCAGGGACCTTTTTTCATGTCATAGCCCATTCGCTACCCATTTCCTGTCACTGTCAAACTGTCCGATAAAAAAATATAAAGGCTTTTCATTTTTATGTTCTTCTGTGAGGGTTTAAACCCATTATAATTTACACCCTGCAGCCAGGAAGGTACTGGTGATCTCTGGTAGTTTGAGCTTTTCTGTCTGAGAGAGTGCGTTGAACCAACAACCTTCAAGTCCCAAACTAAGATCCTCTGGTCTTCCTTGACGCTAATGAAAGGAAATGGTATGTATTGGTTATACATATTTCAGAGCATCCCTCCCTGTTTACCGAGAGCTCACTTGAAAGAGCGATTCCAACCTCGATGTGACTTTCATGTAAAATAGAGCCAAAAAGAATTACAGGCGCAGAATTGAAAATTCAAATTGCGTGTATCCATAAGACTGTGTTCCTATGAATACCAAAGGCGAGTATTGTACAAACACATAAGAACAAAACCGCCGCGCCACCCACCAGGCAAATACCTCTGGAGGACAAATTGGAAATTGAATCATAAACTATAAAGAGCCAAGGTTGAGTTCAGCCGCGGAATAAAAGAGAGTCGGGATGGAGGTGGAGAGGAGAAAAGAAAGAACGGCTGCATTAAATAAAAGTTTGCTCTTTCACTCCGGCCCCTGCAGAAATTCACGCTGTGCTACCTGATTGAAATTTCCTGGTTTAATAGCTGTGAAATAAAGTAAAAGTTGGGAAGAGGAGGAGAGAGGGAATATGAAACAGAGGCCGAAAGCGAGGAAAGGAGTGGCAGCGGAACGAGGACGGAGAGAGGCTTTGAAAGTCGGGAGACCAAAAGATACACGGAATTAATGGAAGGTGAATTACTTGATGACTTATAAAAACTGCAATCAGGGCTAATTAGTCATTACTGTATTAAATGTGTCTCCCTGTGGTTCGCCGAAATCTTAAACTGCACTCCTGTTGTAACCATCCTAGTTCCACTTAGTGGCTTCACCAAAGGCAGAGAGCCAATAAAGGCTTAAGTTTTACTTAAGAAAACATAGAGATGTACCAAGCTGGGTCTGTGCAGGGTTGGCTGGTGAGCTAACAGGTAACGATTAGCGCTAATGAATGCAATGAGAGGGCCCCAATGAGGTAATCTCACCGTGCAGCCAGAGGAAACTCTTCATTTACGCCAATTAATACAAACTTAATTGGACAGTGGCATCAGCACCCAGACACATACTGTAAATGCTTTTCGTGTGAACTCTCAGGGTTCAACATTTGTGTTTGTAAATCCTTTCCTCTGCATCTTCCTCTGCAGCTTTCTCAGATTGTCTGTTGTTGTGTTGCTATGGCAGATTCAGATTTTTTTCTTGGGATTGTTTATTCTAACTGTATCCTTACAGAAACACCTGTGTGTCAGGCCTTTCATACAACAGTGCAAAAATACATTGTTGGGTTAACGTGGGTCAGATTGACGTTTAGTACAGACGTTCATGTTCCTTGCAGGATGAACTTTAGTCAAGGTGCTGGTTTTAGTGAAATGCCTCAATGACAATTGTTTGACTCTTGGTGAAATTTGGCATTCATTCACTTTTTTTTTTTAAGATGAGTTGTAGTAACCTTGGTGATTGATGACTTTACTTTTTCACCATCACCAGCTCTACATTTCCATTTGTTCATGGCCAAATACCTGCAAAACGAATGACCTTCCACAGCCTCAGCTGTTAACTTCAGGTTTTGTGCCTGTCAGCTAAGATGGTGAATATAGTAAAAATTAAACCTGCTAAACTGGTTCATCCTCTTTTATGGAATGAATAAAAAGATAATCATAGTGGATTCCTAAACAATCAGGAATCCCACATTTCCATTAGTCTACATTCTTGGACTCTTAGACTGTGAGGTTTCTAAATCAACAATAGACTTTTGTTTTTTCATCCTATGAACCTATGTATCATCTTAGACCAACGCTCTAAAACAGTCAAACACACACATGAGTGGCAAAGGCAGAAGGTACAAATACATAGTTAAATATATTCACAGCACATTGCTTGTCCTTAGTAACCCAATCACACTCACGGTCCGCTTTTGTTTATCTGCCGACCTGGTTCTTCAGGCGTACGCCATGAATCATACCTACTCCGAGCAGAGTGCATCTCGCTGTCTAGCATCAACTTTCTACTTTCATAGATATTCATTTTCCGCAGTTGGTGGGAAATAGTGTCTATAAACACACTCCTCATGTTCAATATTTCAGGAAACAATCTGCTTGATATATATTAGAGAATATATTTATCATCTCCACATCCCGCCAATGTGTGACAGAAACATGTGTGACTCGTAATAAACCCCAAACATAATCCTGTGATACATGACAAAAGGCCATAGTGCCTGGTAATCAAATACTCCCCTGGCACGTTAAAACGGCATACATCATGGTTAAAACAACACATGCGTTACCAAGGACACACTGATTGGCAAAGGTGAGTTTATGCAAATGTAGTTCTTTGGAATTTGTCAACACCAATTGAAGTGGAGCGAGAGAGAAAAGAAGGGGGAGGGAGAGAGAGGCAGCGGCTGTATAACACTCATAATGATGAACAAATGAGCAGCTCATAATTAACAGGTATCTTTGGTTGCTAAGACAATGAGCCAAAGGTCACCACTCTTCAGTTTGATGTAATTGTAATTTGAACAAAGTTTAAGTACGAGCATTTTTAAATGTGCCATGACCTGTTTGGACCACAAGAGGTGTTGAAACTACTTTCTATCTTCATCATGTCAGGTCAATTTTATTTATACAGCCCTATATCCCAAATCCAACATTTGTCTCAAGAGGCTTTACAAAATCTGACCCTTCAGTTTGATCAGGAAAAACTCCCATCATCTTGTCTATTATTAACATTATTATAAATGTTTTCCCGTACTGAGATGCAATGTATTTGTCATTTCATCATTGTAATTATTGTGAAAATGTAAGTGGACTGCATATTTAAAACTTAATTTCTAATTGTTCATAACTGATGCACCGGTGTTCAAGTAGCATTTCACAGTTGTAGCTAGACAACACGGTGCACGTTTGAGCTGGAGGCGCCGTTGTACACCAAATACAGCGGGCGGCATCACATGACAAATGTGGTTCCTGAGAGACTCGTTGCTGTCAAAGTCACTTCTGAGTGATCAAATCAAATCCCTCTCGATATCGTACCCCAGTTACCTGCTCTAACTGCCAGTTTTTAATTTAAACGCCCCAGCTGTAAGTCTTATCTCTTCCTATGCGCTCTGTGGTGTATGGAGATTTATGGCACTGTTTCTGTTTATTTGTATCAACTGCTTTATTGTGTGAATAGCAATAGCGTATCTTTATATTGTTGCTTTATAATTTAAGAAACAACAACATGCAGATGTGGGTCATCGTTCAAATGTCACAGCCATGGACTGGCAGGAATAAGAATTGCCAGAACAACCAGAACAATTCAAATGTCAGCAGTAAAAAAGGTAAATGTCTTCCTTCTCAGTTCCACAAAGGAAAATATCCAGATTGGTTTAATACATCCCTGCAGACTTCAGCATTCTGCAAAACCCTGTTTAAGTTCAGCAATGTATTTTTGGTTGATTTGATTATCTGTGCCACTACTAATAATTAGTTGGTTTTAATCAGTTAATAATAATAATAAATAAGAGTGGCCTCTCTTTCTCACATACAAGAACGTTCCCTCTTTTTCAAATTTAAAATTTGTGATTTTCAGCTTGAATCTTTAACGAGCACAAATGGAGCCGTGTTGTAGACCCAACATGGAGTGCAGCTCTGCTGTGGAGCAGCCTTTAAGGAGGGCAGACAGCCTGTCTCCACGTATCACATTAGAGAGGGAGTGTACATGCATGTAAGCGTGTGTGCATGTGCTTGTGCGTGTTCTTTCACTGCAGGCTCCGTGTGCACGCCTGACTGGATGCGCATGTCCATCTGAGCTTATGTGAGAGCGCTTTAACACATGCAACTTAGCATACCTACAGATCGTCGTCCTTACAGCCGCATTCCTCTCCTTGGCAAATAAAGTGCCTTTCAGAGTAAGTTAAATTCCTCGCAGCCTCTAATCGGTGACGATGTGTGGAGATCGCAGCCTATGGACTGAGAATCAATGACTCGACAGTGTGTGGTGAAGTGATCAGCATAATCGCGTTCCGCTTTACTTCAAAACCCAAGCCAAGCTGTTTCTCCTACGATTGGCAAAGCCACTGACACACTTAGGCCTGTCCACAAATGAGATG
This sequence comes from Chelidonichthys spinosus, assembly GCA_029853015.1. Taxonomy (NCBI): domain Eukaryota; kingdom Metazoa; phylum Chordata; class Actinopteri; order Perciformes; family Triglidae; genus Chelidonichthys; species Chelidonichthys spinosus. The sequence goes on from CM056829.1 coordinate 16,970,805, forward strand.
TCTTCATTGCAGGAGATCTGAAGTCGGCAAAGAGTGCTAGAGCTCTGTGGTCCGGGCATGCAGCCTGTAATTTCCACACGGTTCTGTAGTGATGTGTGTGATAAAGCGTGTGAATAAGAGAAAAGGACAGGAAGATGGATGGGTTAACAGATGGAAAGGCACCGATGGCAAAGGAGAAGCATCTTTTTCTGTTCTGGCCTGAGAGATAAAAATCGAGAGAATAAAAGGTGAGCAGAAGCTAGGTGGGCACACACACACACACACACACACTATATTCACACACACGTTCAAGCACACACCAAGACTTCTTTTGCCACTTCTCAGCCACCTCCTCTCTCCTCCTGAGGTCGCCACAGCTGTCTTGTGAGCACATACATACTTGAGCAGGTGGCAAGAACACAAAAACACACATACGGGCTTTTAGGACTTAATGTGAAAGACAGTCGTCTTGCAAGGTATGCATCTTCAAAAAAACACTACTAACTATAGTGTTGGCTAAAGCAGAACTCCCATTTCTCCCATGGCTTCAATTCAATTATATTTATAGTGTAATATCACAACAAAAGTTATCTCAGGACAAACATCGAGCTAATGTGGCCAGCTATCACCTTTTTTAGTGCACCTTGTAATAATTAGAGTTTAAATGTAGATAGTTTACACGTTCTGCAAAAAAACTAATATAAGACTTCAAATGATTTCAATTTATTTTTAAATGCTCACAATCGTTGGTGTAACCTTGGCCACAAAATAGAGTTTTTCTGGGGGGGAGGAAGTAATTGCAGCAACCAGTCATTCCCTCAGTCCAATAATATCACAATAAAATATGCTCTAAATTCCTGCATATATGTGTGTGTATGTGTGTGTGTGTGTGTGTGTGTGTGTGTGAGACCGTCAACCTTGGAGTGACCTAAGGGATTGTATTTAGTAATTATCTGATTACTCCTCTGTTTTTCGCCACTCAGACAACCTGCAACTGGATCACGCTGTAACTCCCTGATTACAACTTACTCTGCAATCAATCACCCATTAACAGGAGCACACGGGCGGCACACAGTCCCGATCACACACCGACACGCTGCATGTCACCCTAAAGCATCGACACCACCTCCACCGCCGCTGCCACTATATCAGAGGATGGTATGATATAATAGCCGTGATGGAATCTTCAAAAGCACAAAGCCAAACTGCTAAACCTTTTTCTCATCTGGTGACTTTGCCCTTCATGTCTCTAACCCGGTGTTTACAGTGTTTTTCGTTGCTTTGTGCGAACCTCAGCACTTAACGGAAAGCCAGGCGATACGCCGCAATAAGCGAGCATCTCGGTCCTCTCTATGTCTTTTCACCAGCCTTCCATTTATGAAAATGTTTGCCCTTGCCTTGTCAAAAAATCTCTTTTAGAGGAGGAAATAATGCCCGGCAGAGTCTCTAACACACAAACACACACACACACACACACAGTTGTGGTTATAGGTTTTCGCATTCCACCAAGAACACACACACATAAATTCAGGCAAAAAACCTTGTCGTCTCTGAGAAGTGATAAGATTATGAGAAACGTTCCCTTTCCACACAGAAGGCCAACGGACTCGCTCGCTACCTGTCCAGATGCCGCATTCTTCTTAAAGAATTAAAGAAGACACTCCGACTCATCAATCATTTTTGCCTTTCAGTCATCCGCTAATGGAACATCCAAACGAGGCAGATGTTGAGACACACTCGCTGCAGTATAAATATCTTTAGCTCCAGTGACATTAGACGCTCAGTGACAACGATGACAAAGACAACCGGTTCAGACGAAGGGCAGCTGGTGCACGCCACTTTGTCACGACATGAAAGCCAAAGGCAGAGCTTAACATTCCCGAGCCATCGCTGCCTTCCGTACGCGGTCAAACCGAAGACGGGATGCAGAGACGGACCATCATCACGTCCCGGTTGTGTCCTCGGGAGGTTTTGTCTTTGTCCACTTTGTTTTTGTCCGGAAATGTCGTCCCTGGTTCTGTCTGCTTTCTACTCCGAAGGAGGAACAGTGCGGATATACAACATGATCTGCATGTTTCTACAGTATGTACAACATGTGAGGTTTCCTTTTATTAACCAATAGACAGCCAGACTGATTTTTTCACCACTTTTGACAGTATGGACAAAATATTGAAAATATATTTTAATATAATATAATCATACCTCCACCACAACAGATTTAATTCAATGCCTTTCTCTATATTTAAGTTGTTTTTTTGTCCTCCCTATACATGTAGGGAGCAGGATATTAGCATAACCATCACTAACTATGACCCCGGTGCTATAACATGATTTAACTAACAGGCTCCTCGGCCACATAAAACGCTCTTTATATAAGCTCTCATACATATACACTGTAGGTAGCAGGTATGTTGTGTTCTCTATTAAAATGTTGACTTTTTCCCAGAGGAAGGTAATTCTCACACATCATTATGAAGCGGAGAGAGAGATAAAGACACCCAACCTCCGCATGAGAAACCAACTGGAGAGCAGTAAGAGGCCCCCGGGCTCAATCATGCCAGTGACTCAGCCACTTGGTTCACATGGGAGGGGTGTCACGCAGCCGGGGATTTCTAATCCATAAGGCTCACTGCTCGCCATGCGTGCTGTAACCTACAGGCATTCTGTAAAGACGCCCCGCTCCGATGGGGGACTGCGAAGATGTGAAAGCCCCCTGAACTGAGAAGACCTTTTCTTGTTGGATTACTCGTATTCCCCTTCCTTTTATTAAATAACTTTTTCTGTGCGTTCTTTCCTGGTAACCGGCCTCTGTGGTCTCGTATTTCATTGTGAATCCGACCCCTGCATTCCCTCGGGTGGTGCTTTACAACACGTGAAAATAAATTGGCTGCAGAGGCTGCCTGCAGTGGTAATCCACGATAGATCCAATACCATGAATGGCAGCAGTAGATATGTTACACACACACACACGTTTACGTACCTGTGTGGCTCCTGTGTGCCTGTGTGAGGGAGGCCAGACAGAGGGACAGCAGTAGGCTCCACACACCTACTCCGCAGATGCAAGGACCCCGTTCCCACATTCTGGAGAGGAAAGAAAACGTACAATCCATTAGGAAACATGCATAAACCAAAGAATGCACTGCACATTGCATTACTGTTTTTTTTTTAAGCAGATAAGCGGATGTGATTTCAGACATATACTGCCTTATTAGCCACGCTAGCCAGATTAATTTAAAGCGTTATGGCAGTGGATCACATAAGACATTAAAAATGGCTTTGAAGACATTTCTCAACAACTATTGGATGGATTCTATCATGTTTCCATCAGCTTGAATTTTAATAATTTTGGTGATCCCTTGACTCATAAGCAAGGGTCAAAATAGAAATGTTTCAGTTGATGAAATATCCACTAAATGCATGGCATTCCCATCAGCCTCTGCACTTTGTGTTAAGTGCTAATAAGCAGATAACATTGTTATAATTCTGTCGGCAACATCATTGTGGCTATCTCAGCATTTAGCTAACACGGTCATGCTAGGCTCTGTGAAGCGCTGGCTATGTTAGCACATAGCTAATACGGCCTCACAGAGCAGAACATGACTGTAGGATCTGTCTTGTTAAATCACAAATGCTTAAACCTTGGACAACTTTCCAACTGTTAAATGTATAGACACAAAATGTACACAGACAGGAGAAAAATATTTACGCAGATTGTTTCCTTCAACAGATGGAAGACACAAGTAGGGAGAAACAAAGGGATAAAGGACAGAAAGTAGGGGATTATCATTGCTTGTAGGTTTGGAAACTGTTTAATTCTCTATCTTGGCTGCAAACAGAAGAATAACGTCAAAAACAGAGATGAGCCAAGTTCTGTTAATGTGTTCCACAGCATCGCCATCCAGAGATTAACTCCTGTGTCTGTTGTTTTTTATATTTAGATGGCACATGTTGAGCTAAGAGTACTGTAATCCAAACCAAAGCATTTCAAGGCTTTTAGACTCCTTGGGTCTGCCAAATATCTGTCTGACACAAAACCCACCTTCTGGTGAAAATAAACCTCTTTTTTTCTTTTTGGAAAAACAAAAGAAACCACGGACAAAATTATTATTAGTCACCAACTTTTAACAATGTCTGTGTGTGTATATATATATATATATATATATCATTGTATATATATATATATATCATTGTATATATATTAATCATTTATTCTATGTAGGATGCAAACAAGGATGAATATAAACACTCAAAAACACACAAAAGAAAGTCTTGTTTTGTGTCTCTAGTTTTGCGAATGCTGGCAGGTGTTTGCAAGTGGCGAGTAGGGATGCATATGATTAAAGCACTTTGTATTCTGAGCACTGAGCAGCACGGAAACATCCACAACAGACGAGACACAAACTCTGCCTCCACTAAGGAAACTGTTTCGTAAATAAGTTAGAATACATGTGTGAATAAATAACTATGAAGGTAAATATGTTGCAAAATGCAAGAGGTGACTTGATGTCTTTAGACTTGATGTGAGAACATGTACAACAAAATTTGCACTTATAAAATATTCACACATGTGAGATGAATTTGAAGTCACAGGAACGTGTTTAACGTACGTTACATTGATGAAGGGAGAGAGCTCATACACGCTGTTTGGATTTTAATGCTTGTCATTTGATAGGCTAAATAACATTATATTGCATTAATGAACTCCAATTAGAATCACATTTTAAAAAGGTAGCTAAAGAGCTATTGAATACTCATATTTGACCTGTCATGAAAAAAAACTTTCCTTTGTAGATTAGCCTATATTTCAAAGGTCAAAAGTAAATAAGAGATGTGAGGTTGTGGTGTTGATGAACTCCTTAATCACAGCACCAGTCTACGGAAACAAAGCTTTTGAAAGAAACCCTGGCTGTGTGCCATCGCGGATGTAACTTCACAGACAGAGGACAGCACATCAGGGACAGCAGAGAAAAGGAGCGATTCATCTTCTGATTTCTTTTCTTTTAGTCATAAATTCACTTTTTTTTTTTCTCTCACATGTTTCTTTCTGACTTCAAATTCAGCTCACATGGGTAAAAATTGAGTCTTAGGTCTACAAGCTCTTCCATTTTGCAACATATTTAGTTTCATACTAGCGTGAAACTGGGATACAACATGATGAGAAACAACCCATTTTAGCTTAAACACCATGTTGACACGAAAATTAAACAGGAATGCTAGTTTCTCAATATTAACAACCCCAGGCTCACGTCACTCTATAAATACTTTCCACTGTGGCTGATTTCATTTTCCATCGGAGGTGAAGCGAAAAAATGTGAAATACTTTTGAGCAGATATGTGATGATGTAAGTAAAACAAACCAAACTTTCCAGGTTTGTGTGAGAGTCTGTGCAGATTAGCTCAGTGCAGATGAGATTATGCACATGCCTGGTTGGGTCTCAGTATCTGCTGATTTATTTGTGCACATGTATTTGGGCATATATCCGTGTGAATGTGTGTGTGAGCGCACTTATGCCACGAGGAAGTGTGTGCGCGCGCTCGTGTGCGTGTGTGTGTTTGTGTGTTAAGCCCTGGCTTGAGTTCTGAGCTGGGTGTGTGAGTCATCTGACTATGCAGCCATGCATTTCTAGAGCTGGGAGAAGCTGCAAAGCCAGACAGGCTGAGCCAAGGCTTTCTCTGGTTGGAGGGCATCACATACAGAGAATCATACACATATACGCTTCACTGACGCTTTTTTTTCTCTCTTTTCTTCCATTCACCCCTCGTTCCTACATCCTCTCCTCCCTTCCCTCCTCCCGTACACACCGTATGCTCCGCTAGTAAATAATTAGGAGACAGAACAGAGACGCTGCCCCGCTTCCTCTCCAGCTTATTTAGACACACAGCAAGTGTTGTGATGATGTAGTGCCACTTCATATTGGCTGGTTTGTTTGGTCTGTCTGCCGCAGAAATGAGTGGGTGTGTATAGAAATGAATTTGGAAAAACAACAGGAGAGAGAGAGAGAGAGAGAGAGGGAGAGGGAGAGAGGAGGTGGGGGAGGAAGCTGTTCAGTGCATTCTCATTCCTGACTCGTCTCGGTCACTGGTCTTGGGCCTAAAACTATATGATTCTCTAGTTAACCCTCTAGCGTCAGTTTTGGAAGTGTCGGGGTCAGACACGCTGTCTGTTTGCAATCTTCGCATACACGGTGTACTTTCAAAATAAACAGCTGGGTGAAGTCCCGTGTTTCTTTGACTCATCTGCCGCCACCGATCCGACTGTCGCACACTTTATACTAGGCAGAAGGCAGGTTTACTTTTGAGTTATTTAAAAGGCCGCTGTGTTTGAGATAATATCTCCATCCGCCCCTCCCGACCCTCGTAGGCATCAGTGAGAAATCCGGATGTGCAGGTGTAAATTGTGGCTAAGCAGCATTGGATCCTATAACCCTGAATGATGTAGCTTTCATTAACCGAACACATAGGAGCGAGAGAGAAAGGGAGAGTGAGGGGGAGGAAGAGATGGAGTTGGAGAAAGAGTAGCGGTCTCCGATGAGTTCTGCAGTCTGTTCCATCCCTTTAATTAGTCCCATTGGAATGCCCTCCCCGCTCCGTGAGGCTGATCAGCTTCCCTTCCATATCTCCAGTCTCTATTTGTGTGTGTGTGTGTGTGTGTGTGTGTTTGTATGCATCTTAGCTAAAGCTGGACAGACATCTCATGGGCATGTGAGTTCTGGTTGATCTCCCAACGGTCGATGAGAAAAAATGTGGTGGAAATACATTAATATTCAAGGAGTTCCCATTCCCTGAAATATACGCCATTTGGAGAATGGGATGCCTGTACTCTCTCTCTCGCTCTCTCTCTCTCTCTCTCTCTCTCTCTCTCTCTCTCGCAGTGTCACCACATCATTTCTCATCCATCTAGTCTGTTTTTTAAATATGGAGGAATAGAGATGAGAATAAATAGTTCTGAGGCGGCATGTTGCAACGCTATAAACCACTTTCAGGGTGCTTACAGACCTTATCTGTTTGGTTTGGTTTAAACAAACTCCGCCTGGGAGCAAAGAATGGGATGAACCGTGAGCGGAAGGCCTGTTCAGTACACAGAGCTGTTCTATCAGTTGTAGATAGAGACAAATTCAATTTAAAGTCTTACACAGACTGCATGATTCTAAAACTGAACCGAACAAGATATTTGAATTAGTTTCTCCCATATGATCGATGTGATGCTGCCGAACGATCACTATCAGACTCTTTCTGGCACTGTCCAGTACTGAATCATGTCTGGGATGAAATATTTAATTGGTTTATCAAACAGTATGAAATAAAGATTCAGCCAGACTGTAAACTGGAGGTTTTCATTGTCCCCAAGTTTCAGGAGATGGTTCAATAAAATGCTGGTGTTGCTCAAACAGTTGCTTCTTTCTTTCTTTCTTTCTTTCTTTCTTTCTTTCTTTCTTTCTTTCTTTCTTTCTTTCTTTCTTTCTTTCTTAGTTTGGTGTAAATTGTCAGACAAATACAACTACAAAACACAGTTTAAAACAGACATCAAGCATAATGCTCCAGGGTCTGACAGCACATTGCCCCTAGTAATTATTCATAACATGCTTTATATTTGCAGTCTTATGATAATAATAAAGCACCTAATAAAATTAGATGATCTGATGGGGGTCCTGATGCAGGCGGACAATCACCAAAACACTGAGTTATTGTTTAGTCAGTTTGTTTGTGTGAACATGAACTGGGCCAGAACTCAAAGAAAATACTTTAACACCAAGTACAGTGTAGTGTAGCTTTTACCTTGTTTGTGTGTGTTTCGTGTGTGTCGATGGGAGCGTGCCCTCCGTCACACAAACCTATGCATTTGTATGACTATGAATTATTACAGTAGCTGTGGATCTTATTCATCCTGAGTAGCTCAATGTCCTGTGGAGTGGTACCAAGGCGAAGGTCATCAGGGTGCTCACTGTAGCTTGCTGTGCTATTCAAAGTACCAGCGCCAAAAGAAATGGATGATATTATCTGATATTGTCAAGAGGCCTGAAAAGGACATTGATGATAGAAGGGAAAGATGAAAGGGAAGAAAATTAGTGCTTAAGAGGGAGGTGAGGAACCAGAGAGAACATTAGGAGGATGAAGGACAGGGGAGGAAATAAAGGTTCACAGTTGGAACCAAGCTGATCTGATATCGCTATTCGGTTCTGAAACTGATATAATTCACTCATCAGATATTGAAATGTGTAATTATGGTGGGAAATGTCTCTTCGGCCATGTTGGGATGACTGCAAACAGGAGTCGAGTAGCTGCTTCAAGCCCAGAACCTCGGGGCTCGAGGACGGTCCGACTTTACAGACAGTTAGCACAGTTTGTATTTCAGTGTTCACCACTTAATCACACAGCTTGTGATTGGAGAGGAAAGAATCAACATGTCTGCCAGCAACGTCAATCACCAAAACAGTCATGTTAAAGAAGGGTTTGTATGTAAAGTGTTACATAAAACAATGAAGTATCACTTTTATTACTTCACCTGTTTCCTTAATGGATTGCCAATCCCCCGGATGGATTACAAGAACAAGCGATGGCTCGTTGTAACAGCTGAACACTGCGCTGCAGGAGAGTTGCTAGGTTGCTACATATATCTGTTTATTACGTTAATTTATTAAAATCATGACGTGAGTTCTTTTGCAATCGTAGGTGTCTGACGCGGGCGACCCCAGAGGGTTAAAGATCTAGCCTCTCGTCCATTAATGCCAATATTCCAGCTTTAAGCAGGAGAGAGGGGGCGCTCACGTGTATTAGTCTTGCTAGAGTGTCCCCTATACCAGCTGATTTCTGACTTTATGGTAACCATAGCAACCGCTCGCCACTTCCACAGGTCAACTTCTGACAGTTGTCACAGATTGATTGTTGTCTTTAACTCGTTTGACTTCGTTGTTCGATATTTATTTCTCTGCAGAGTTCTTACATTTTTTTATTTAAAATACTCACTTTGAAACCGGTATGAAAGAGTTTTCCTTAGCGCTCTGAAATTCTCATATTCATTTTAAACCCATACGAAATGTACTTATTAGTAGTTGATCATTGCTGTACACTTGATTTGTTCACGTTTTTTAACTCATTAAAGGCCTTGCCTGGCAGTAATTTGCCCTCCTACACATGTTTGCAAGTGAAGCCTACTCAACTTTAAAAATCAAAAATGCAACGCTGTGCATATTTTATGCAAAAGGACTTACTTTTTCCTCATCAATATTGTATTATGTGAACGTAGGTGGAGAATCTCAACCCACTGATCTGTCTGAACCAAGGAAAACTACTCTACTGATTTATGCTGATTTGTTGGTAGCCAGGCATGGCTCTGGGAATGGCAATGTCAGTCGGTCATTAAGTCATGGTCCTTCGGTCCAGGAGCTGCACATGCACAGACAATCTCTCCTGGTTAACATTCACAGTATTGCACTCGCCTCCTCACATGGAAAGTGACAGAAAAAAAAAAACAGGCTCCTTTCTCACCTCAGCACAGCCGAAGTGGACGTTAATGTCTGTTTTTGGGAAGTTTCGGAAATGCTTGTACAGCCATACACAATAAATGTGTGGTAGCCAAGCTTGCACCCAGCAGTAGATGAGTATCAGTGTTTCCTGGTGTTACAGGCATGGTGGTGCACCATTGCAATGGAACCCCCAGCAGGCCAAGCAAGGAAGGTGTAAAACAAACAAATATGAGGGATGCATCGATTCATGGTATTGAGTCCGATACTGTGCTCATGTACTCAAACTCGTAATGTTAGCGAGTTTGCGTTGGAGAGAGAGTGAGTATGAAAGTCAGCAGTAACGGTACAGACGTGAAGGTATCAGAGCAGCGTGTGTTCTGCTTATTTAGCGGTGAATAAAAGCTAGACACGAGCTAAGTTCCTGTGTCTTGTTGAGCCATTCAGCTGATAATTAAAGTGAAGGGGGTTAGCCCTGAAGTAAGCAACAACTCTGGCTGCTCCGGCTCAGGACCACTTAAGGTGGAATGACCTTTAAGTTGGACGACTGTTATTCTCCTTTAAGTGACAAGCTGCTCCTCTGAGGCTTTACCATGTCTTTTAACTGTGTAACTGACAGCACGGTTAAATGGTTATTTATTATTATCCCTACTGCAAACTCTGCTCTGTTTGTATCAGGAAACCACAAAGTTGAATGTTTAAATATCAGCAATCATGTTGTATTTTTAATTTGTTACAGTCAGAAAGTGATTGTTAGAACTAATGGTATTATTAAGTACTCATAGCAGTACTCTGTATCGGCAAGTGCTGAAAATGTAGTATTGGTACTTGTACTTGGTCTGAAAAGAAAATGTATATATTAATAAAAAAATATATTATATAAAATAATCATATATATATATATATATATATATATATATATATATATATATATATATATATATATATATATATATATATAATATTCAATAAATGCCTAAGCTTAATGAGTCATCCTCACCTTGAGTTCAATTTCTTTCAAGTCTTGTATATGTAGAGTGAACAAAGATTTGAATGCAAATATACATTGAAGGCTTGCTGACTGAAGCACCAACATGCCATCATTAGTGGGGATAATTTTAGGGGAAACACCGAATATGAATAGATGGAACACAATAGAGCGATGATTTGTCAGAGGAGGTCTGCGTATTCTTGTGACTTAATGGAAGGGTTTGTTTTATAGATTTAGGACTGTGGCTCTCCAAACCTAATTGCAACCCTGGGAGGTTTCAGCTTGATTAGGCCTCCCTGATCCTGCAGTGCGTCTTCCATGTGTGTTTCATTAATGAAATCCACAGTTTGGCCTTTGTGGATGAATTCACTCCATTTGACCTGTGGAGGCTCCAAATTAAGCCTCCAATTTAACAAGCATTGTGGGAAGTCATTGCTCTGTGTGTGTGTGTGTGTGTGTGTGTGTCAGGAGCTAAGAGAAAATGAGGAGTGGGGAGCTTTTGGCCATCTCCTCATCCAATCCTCTGCCTCTTATCACTCTTTCACTCGGCAACCGTGTTCTATGACTTCAGCCGAGTGCACATCACAGACTTGACATTCCCATCTTTCAGATCAGCTTTGGCCTGCCGCTGCCTGTGTGTCCCAACACATCCCTAAAGCTCGATTCGACCCAGGGGTGTCACACTCTATCTATGTCCCCTCCCTCTCTGTTAGTGTGCTGCGTGCTGTGTGCTAACCTGGAGAACTCGCTGCACTGCAAGGTAAAAAATCCTGATGTCACTACAAATCCATCGTCCACACACACACACAAACACACACACGCGACACAGCCGTCCCTAAAACATCCCCAGGTCAAAGACACGCACAACGTACACGCACGCCGTACAGGAACAACACACCGCTGCGGCGTGCGTCTGCTGACAGTGCAGATCCAGGTGGTAAACGCAGTTATGTTGTCTGAGCCTTTTCTATCACGCACGGCATCAGTCAATAAAAGAAAAAGGGAATTGCCAGCCCTCACCTACAGGCGGGAGCTACACCATAGCCGTAAGCTGGCTTAACACTGCAAAAATAACATCAAAGTCGCTCTCTCCATAGAATACACAGCACAACACTTTCATATATATATATATCACATTTTGACTACACTTCAAATTTCTGCAAGGTTCTTGGGCATAACAGAGAGAAACACTTTGAACTAAATAAACAAATGCAAAGTAGGATCTTGAAGCTTTGGAATTTAGGAAAATATATTAAAGCGAAATGCAAATGGCTTCCAGTGTGTGGGCCCTGACGCGGGGGAGAGATGGTACCGTCAGGCATGGGAGAGCACGGATGAAAAAAATAATCCCGGGTGGGGGAAGAAATAGCTTCTTTAATTCAATTTCAATCTGGGGTTTTTTGACTTCTGTAGACTTTTGGCTGGGATTATCTAACAGCTAGCAAAGTGGAAATCCATCCAATGTTATAAGCCTTTGTTGACAAATGTAATAGTTGTTCTTCAGAGGAAGAACAACCGTTCAAAGTAAAACCCCTTTTTTTTTTCCTTTTTTTTTTTGCTGCTCCAGCAACATTAGGAATTGAGGCAGTTCAGTAAAAGTCTCATCAAAGAGAGAAAACAAAGGAGGAACTACTAGGAAGTAAAAGGGTGCAGCTATTCCATTTCTGAAATCACTAACGGGGGAATGAAGGTTCTGCTTTTCCAGCAGCACTTTAATAAGAGTCTGATTTCATCCGTCCGTCTCCCAGACAGACAGGTGAAAGTGACCGACAGCAAAGACACTTTTTCTCTCTTTTTCTCCCTCTGCTCTCCTCCCTCTCTCCCCCTCCACTCCCCCTCTCTCTCTCCCTCTGCTCTCCCCCCTCTCTCCCCCTCCACTCCCCCTCTCTCTCCCTCTGCTCTCCCCTCTCTCTCCCCCTCCACTCCCCCCTCTCTCCCCCTCTGCTCTCCCCTCTCTTGCAACTTAATTTTTCATCACACCGTGGTTTCCAGAGGGCGGCTGCTTTTTCTCCTCTCCACTGCCCTCAGCTGGTATATTTAGATCCTTTCCCTCCTTCTCCTCCATATCAGCATCTCTCATCATTCCTTCCTTCATCATCAACATCAATGCTTTGTTACTTTACTTAATTAACTTTACCAACATGTGTCTGCATTCGTTATGAATCAGGGTTATTTAAAAAAAAAGCAAACACACAAAAAACTTGGTTTCAGCTTCTCAAATGTGAGGATTTTTCAGTTTTTCTCTGTTTTGTATCGTTTTAATTCATTATCCTTTGATTTTGAATTGGGCCTCCAGAAAATTGTGATTGTTTCTCGTACAACACCAAACCTGTAAACTGAACTGGCTGACCACCTTATATTCAGAGCTTGTGCAGACTGGTTTTGTACAGAACTGAACGCAACAGCTTGGACTGATTGTACTACTGAATTGTTGAAAATGACTATCGTATGTACTGAAGTGCATTTGAAGGGTGATGCGACTTAGTAGCTTGGGGGGGGAAGGGAGCCATCTATAGTCAGAGATTAAAAATCGTTGAGCTGAATGGAAAACACTTATTCAAACCAGCCAATGGTTGGTATTTCCACCCCTGTGATGCATTGATCAATTAACCATAATATGCACATTTATCAAACAGCAAAATAATTGGGGTTTTTAACATTATTTTATAAATAGGCAGTTTGAGGTAAAAACAAAAACATACAATTTCATACATTTAACCTGCTGAACCCTGTTTTTGGTCAGTTAACTAAGCGGTTATAATTCCCTTATGGCATTGTCACTACAAGTCCTGGCTATGCTGTTTGTTGTTATTTTAGATTAAAACATGTGCATGGCACATTATTTTTGAGTTTATCCCCATTTGTAGCTATTATTCTTCTCGGTTGATGTACACGTGAAGTATGACGTTGCCATGGGAATGGCAAGTCCCATTTGCACTTCACTGAGTTATGACGCCGACAAGAAGCGATGTGATTTTTGATGAAAGAGCTTCAATCGGGTGTCAGCGGTTAAAGAAAAACTCTCGTGTTACTCAAAGGTGATTAGGAATTGAAGTGGTCTATGAGAACCACACACACACACACACACACGGCGAGGCCGTCCCTTCAGGACTTCACTCTCAGGCACTCTGAAACCAACACCTGCCGCTGGAGCAAACACACACTTAGAAGCACACTGTGAGCTCTCACTGTGCACTCAATATTTTGTTGAAAGAAAAGTCTTGTTGGGTTATAAGATGAGCCGCCGTGATATGGGACCCTGAAAAACACACGGTTGTGAGAGAGAAAGCGATGGAGGAGGGTAAAAGTGGGATTATGGGAGTGAACGTTACACTTTCCCTGTTGTTTTCCTTTTCTTTTTGGAGAGAAGACGCTCAGTGACGTAAGGCGGGGCGGACCAAGCTGCCCACAGAAACTTCTGCCTCAGTTTAATGAATACTTAAAGAGGGGAAAAGAGCTTTGGAGATGGTGAAGGGGCTTTGGTGCATCTTTCCTTCCTTCCTTTTTACTTCCTTTCTTTGACTCTGCCACACAATAACGGAGTTACAAAGGAACTATGTAGAGATCACAACGGGGTGTCTCGCTGATGGCTTCAGTCCTCTCTGGTCTCATTCTCTCACCCTCCTAAACTCCCCCAGTCCAGACCTATTTCTCTGCCCTAAATGCATAATTTTGTAAATGAAGCATCTGCTTGTGTGGCCCCAGTAGGCTCATATGTATCAGACTGAGGCTGACACACACACACACCATCACTCAAAAATAGTTTGGCTAATAGTGCCCACACATATGTAGCATCTGGGAGGTATCTTTAAGGGTAGATGACAGCAGCTGTATGTCTTCACACGTTTCAGTGTGCACACGTTAAATGTTGATACAGCAATAACAAGAAGCCGTGGGGTTTGTGCAAAAATATATAATAACATAAAATGTGAGAGAGGATGCTGATTACTGCGGAGGCGATTAATCATGACAGTAAAAAGGTGGGTTGCTCTGTCAACCGAAACAAAGTCTGTATTTAGGTTTCCCTGAATTAGGACGGGCCTTTATCAGGAGCACATTTGTTCTTGTCTGCTGCAGGAGCGGTACAGATAAAACAATACGCTGGGAGCTCTCACACGTATAATATACTGGAAATACTGCAGAGGAAAGCTAAGCAGGGGAGTCGATATTAATCTGCGCAAAAAAACACCGTTAGCGTGAGGTCAGTGTTTCTATAGTAACGTAACTCTCTGTGTATTGGCATGACAACAGAATTACAGTGCAACGTATCTGGCTCTGGGGAAGTAAAAACCCTGATTGTCTGTTTTTATTTTTAACACTAGAATGTGACTGTTCAATTTCATACCGTGTGTTAAAACCTATTATCCTAAATTTAGAAAATCCTCTATATATGGGTGTCGCTTTACAGCTAAGAATGGTATCAGTATCTCTGTTCTGTAAGAAAAAGCAACACCCAGACTAAAGCAGAGAGGCTCATCATCACACAAACTTCACCTTCTCCTTTTTGTTCGTCTCTCCTTCCGCGATCACTCGTCATTGCTTTCCCTCATTTCACCTCACAGCCTGGTGGACATAAGTTATGCATGCTGTTTTCATATAGGTTGCCATGATTTGGTGTGCGTGTGTGTGTGTGTGTGTGTGTGCTGTGTGTGCTGTGTTGTGTTGTGTTTACAACCGGCAGCCATAGACAGCAGCAGAGCAATAATGGTGTATAACTCATCCTAATGATGCAACAGTGAAGCAGCAGGTAAGGTCAACACTAGAGACTGTGGTGGAAGGTGAACTGCCTGGACAGACAGACACACACACACACACACACACACACACACACACATACGGACAGACGTGAATGAATCACACCCCAACAAACACACCTCCAGGCCCATAAACATGTACCCTGCCAATCTCTATACCACTCCCCATCCACTTTCTCCCCTATTTGCCTGCAACCCATTATTTTTTCAGCTTTCCTTTTTTTCTTCTCTCGATTTCTCCATCCCAGCTCCTCTCCTCCCTCAACCCTTCATCCCTCCTCTCCTCCCTCCATCCCTCCCTCCCTCTGTCTCATGGTGATAATGTTGGAGGTCAGTTGACGCCCTGAGGAAGAGGGTTGATGAATAGATCCATGATCACTGGCTGTAATTACAGTGTCAAATGAACTGTATGTCCAGGTTCAGTGTGTGTGTGTGTGTGTGTGTTCTTTCCTAATGTGCTAGTCAGCTCCCCACAGATGCAGCTGCCATATCAGCATACACAACAACAGATGGGCTCCAGTTACACACACACACACACACACACACGCAAATCCACATACAAAACCACTGTCTCACATATCATTTATCATAGTTTGAAATAATAAAAGTAGCACATCCAACTAGAATATTTATAACAATTATGTGTGTTTATGTGCATACATTTAGTCTTCACACCATTCCTGTACAGGCTCATGCGTGAACAGACAGGTGCGTATCTAAACACCAGCATCCTGTCTGAGCAGATTCAACTCAGCAGGACCCTCTTTACACTGCCAGGAATTTTGGCAAACACACACACACACACACACAAACACTAAAAACTCCAATCACAAGGTATTACCAACGGATCAGGGTGAGCTATTGACTTCTACACACATGTCTCCAGCAGACATGATAATGGAGAGCGGAAGCCACTGGGGCAGGCAGATCAACAGCTGCTAGCAAGATTCAGAGGCAGACAGACGGACAAACAGAGAGTTTAGTTCTCCTGGTGGGTGAAATTATGTCTCTTTTTGTTTTGGTCTCACTGGTGGAGAAAAAAAGAGACAGAAAAGAAGCTCTTGGGTTGCTTGTGAAATATAAATGTATTTACATGAATAAAAGCTCAGGTCTAAGACTGTTTCATGGTTTCATCCACTAATGAAGGATCTTTCTTAAATCGATAGTAACTGATTTTTATTTGGCCACTCGGGGGAAGTGGACACGGCGTTGCCATATGATACTTGTTTTCACCTTTGAGTTGATTTGTGTTATTTTCACATCCAGCAGTTATGGAGCAACATTATCATCCATTTAGAGTTGTGTTTCCTTCCACCTGATGACTCCAATATACACCTTTAGCTGCTGAATGCTGCACTATGTTCACCATCTAGTCACCAACTGTCTGTCTGCTGTCTGGTGCTGAGCAGGCATTTTTACTTAAGTGTGATTTCACTGACAAAACATTTGCCTGCTGCAGCTGGAAACGATGCGGTAACAGTGAACCGAACAGTAAACCATTAAACAAGCAACTCAAACTGTCAGGTTTATAACTAGGAGCTATCCCTTTCACATTGTCATTGATATGTCGTTATTATGAAAAATATTGATGGCAGCTACTTTAAAATCTACTCTCTGCCAGTATGTGTTCAATACATAATGTGCCAATATGTGACGGATACAAGCCAGCGGGAGTTTAAGAATGTTTCTGCGACTACAGAATTGATTGGTTGAGATTTGGTTTTCTACATCTCTGTAGACATTGTCCCTGTAAATTGAGTCATTTATTCATACTGCTTGGTCTCATGCACAAAGGTGCCTTCAACACACACACACACACACACACACATGCACACACACGTGCACACACACACGTGCACCCCCCTGTTTCCATGGATGCGTTATATGCACAAGAAAATATTTATATTACAGAGGCAACCTAATCAAATTCTAGAGCTGCATTTAGAGGAAGAGGAAACATGGATAAACGTTAATTGCCGTGCATGTGTGTGTGTGTGTGTGTGTATGTGAGTGTGCATCTCAGTGTGTATGCATCTGCATATGTGTATGTCAGAGAGACAGACAGAGAGAGAGAGAGAGAGAGTGTGTGTCTCGTTGGTATTCCAGTGTGGCTTGTTGTGAGTGTGGTTTCCCACAATTCTTATCAGAATTGTGATCACAGAAAACTGGTCTCCTCAAATGGAACACATCCCTCCCTCAAACTATCAGGACCCACACTTACACACACACACACACACACATACATCCCTATGTTTCTCTGTTCGTGACTCCGTTCCTCGAGTCTAATTCAATCTTCAACTTATAACCCGTCGCTGAAACACACGTAGCCGAGAACATGAATGCAATTTGGAGCAATCTGAGGTGAGTCTGTCTGTCTTGAATATATAGCAGTTTCTTCCTTTGGAAGTCCTGCTCAGAACCAGCGGAGGCATTCAGCCTGGGGAGAGATAAAACAATTGCTGGCTTAGAAAAATTCAAAACAAAGGGGGAAAAAATGCGTTGGCAAATACAAAGTACCAGGGAAAAGATGACATGTAATATTCAGTGGGAAAAGTAAAGAGGTCGGCATTTTGAGGACTGGTTGGGGGGGATGAAGCAAATGGCTGCCAGTTTGTATCAGAATGTGTGTCTCTTTCTCTCTGCCTTTTTATTATTTGAGATCGAAACACTCACTTCTTTTTTTTTTATTTTATCAAGAAATTGCCTGATTGGCAAGTTGGCGATGTAGTCGAGTGACTCAAAGTGCACTCACTTTAAAGCAACGCAGCACTTCAGTAGCAGCGAGGTAGATCTGCATGCTGATATGCTGAGAAATGCATCACACACAGCAGTTCATGCAGAGGCAAAAAAAAAAAAACGTGACAAAAAAAAATACTGAGATAAGAAGAATCTCGTTGCAAATCTGGCTTTGCTTCATTTTGGGAAATGTGCCCTAGTTAGCACCCTGCTGCTTGATAAACACACACACACTACCCACACACACACACACACACAATTATTATTATTTCTCTACTGTTTCTTTCTCTCCACCTTCACTGCATCCCTCCATCCCTGCTCTGCACTCCCATGACAGCTTCTCCTCTCCAGGGTTTAGACGTTTGACGGGTGTCACTTATACGCACTCAGACTGGCAAGTTGTGAACCCACACACACACACACACACACACACGTCTAATAGGAACAATGAAAACATTTATACACAAATATAATAAGATACACTTTCAGGCACCCACCTTTGATATGAGGTAATCTGCAGTCAATGAATACATTAGCACTTGTCTGTGTGACACCTCTTCTAAGTGACTGAGCTGTTACCTCTGCATCTGCAAATTGGATGAACAAATAAATCTATAATTCTCCCACATCACAGGCTATGGGAAATGTGCTAATCCTCAAAGCCATAATGTATTCATGTTATTCATCTTCACGCTTAACATGCACAACCCCTCTTATTCAAATATTTAGTTTTCACATCCTTTCAATCAAATTTGCATGGATTGATTTTGGGAATGTTTAAAACATCGAGTCTTGCGCCTATAGATAGCTCAGTAATCCGTTTGAAGGGAGGGAGAGAGAGAGAGATGTTCTGGTGTCACAGTTAAACGTTGTATTGTTGTGATACTTGTGATAATATCGAGCAACGACTTATTTTTCAACTCGTGTTGCAGGTCACAGTTGCGTTTCATCAAAGTCTCGCAGCTGTGAGCCTCAGTGTCAAACAGCCCCGCATTTTAAGGGGAACTTCAAACGGTTCATTTTTAGTCAATCAAGCTGTTTTACTTGGAGGCAGAAGACGATGAATTGTTCAAGTCAGGTTGAAAAAAAAAAAAAACCTTTGAAAATGATCTGGTTCATGCCGATGTGTGTTACAGAACTAGAGAGAACTGAAAAGACAACTAGCACGATGAAACGTTAAACTAATAAAAAATATCCAAAACATTCGCAGCAGGCAGTCTGATAATGTGACAAATCCTGACTTCATGGCAAAGTATCGCCAAGAATTTAATTGGGATGTCGCCTCTGTGTTTAAAGGGCCAGTTCCTCTAAATGTATTCAACATCAAAGCGAAGCAATTCATACTTCATGAAGCATGGTATGATATCATGGAGTGTTTTACTTTACTTACTCTGACAGTGGTCTTGGTTGCACTTTTTTATTATTCCAGTAAATGGAATATGAAATCTTAAAAAAAGAAAGTGGGAACTTTTATGTTTTCAATGGAAAGAACCTAAAGCCTGCTGGAAAAGTCAGAAGATGACTATAATAATAATAATAATATATAATATAATTATATATATATATATACATAAACTTCATGTGTATTTATTTTGAAATGTAGTCCCTGGACAAACCATGGGGATGAGTGGTTGGATGTTTGGTTCACACATTCATGTGTGGCTGATGAATGGTCAGCTGAACATGCTCCTCCACCTCCTCTCTGTTAGCAGAGCCGCATCAACCCATCATCATAGAAAAACAAGTACCGGTGCAGTTCTGGTAAATAAAGTGCACTAAAACAATTTGTTGGCTCACTTTTTTGTAGTCTGACTATCAAGTGAAGTTCCTTTTGTTCTTAATTAGGAAGACCCCTGGTTGAGGAGAGACATTTCTTAATAACACCATATGTGTTGTGTTTCCGCCTAAGGATCCAAGTTAGACACCGGACACCTTTAGGAATTCCCTGTGGTGCCAATAAATGATAGTGTTACATTTACCACTTCGCTGGTTTTATTATCCAGCAGCTGCAGTTAGCTGTAGGCTGCTGTCTCACCAACAAGGCTACATCAGAAGCAAGAGCAGGACAAACAATTAAGTGGTCACAGAGGTATGAGGATAGTGTGTGTGTGTGTGTGTGTGTGTGTGAAGGAGAGAGAGAGAGTTTATCATTTAACAAGATTACACATAAAGGTACATCCATTCACATTACCTGATTATGCCTGATTACAGGCTTCTGTCTTCTGATTGTGCAATTCTGGTGTACAGGTCAGCACACACACACACACACACACACACAGTAAATATTCAGCCAGTGTCCCGCCGCCCTGACAGCATATTGGCAAAATAAACAGCGTCAGTCCTATCAACACAAAGATCTCACCCTGCGAGTGAGAGACTCAGACATGCACCTGGTCGGAACACACACACCTAACCAAATATAAATCTGTGCACACACACTCTAAACACATCTGGCAATCAGAGATATGCAGAAACACACAGCGGGGAAAGAGGATCAGTGGAATATTGATATTACAAACACGCATGCATACACCTGCGCTCTCTCTCTCTCAGACACACACACACACACACACACTCCACCAGGAGGAGATATAGACTGTTACTGACAGGCTGGAGGACGAATTATTTCCTGGCAACCGTTGTCTCCTTGCCTCTTAATCCAGGCTGTGGGAGGCGGGTGGTGTTGACATCTGAGACCAGTGTGTGGGATCCTCTCACATCTGACCTTTAACACAGCCAGACCAGAGCAGGTAAAGGTCTACAACTCCCCTGTGACTTGCATAGATTTGATACTGTACTCCAGAGCAAAAGCAAGAGAGAGAGGGGGAGAGACAGAGAGGGAGACAGAGAGAGAGAGAGAGAGAGAGGGAGGATAGACAGCACTGGGATTTACTGATAGACCTTGAACCTATTCGCTACAAGGGAAAGTAGGTTCCTTTTATCTTTCTTTTCAAGATCACTCTTTCAGATTCCACTTTTTCTGACTAGGACTTTTGCAAGCACATTAGCGAAAAGCTTGAAAAGGCACGATGCTCACTGAGCACGTTCCTCGGAGTATTCTGTTTCTCTGCTGGGTCCTTGGTGGAGTTGAAAAGGTGGCCTTAGTCAAGGCCCAACTTAAAACATTCACAATACATCATGTGATTGCATTATTGATTCAGCATCAAAGTGAACAGCCCAGTATTCTGACTAATTACATTCATATCGGACAATTTGGCAGTGCAGCGCCTTCTGTTGAAGTCCACTGTGTTGGGGAAGCGACGGTAGTTTGGAAGTGTTGCTCGTGAATCTACAAGTTTCCTGGCAAAGAGAGCAATTGTGCTCATTATTTTATGGCGCAAGTACATCCGATGCTAACATTAAAGGGATAGTTCAACATATTGTAGGTGCTTATTCATTTTCTTGCCTGAAGCTAGATGAGAATGGATACCAGAAGAAGATACATACCACTCTCATATCTGTCCTTTAAATGTGAATCTACAGATGATTGGCTTAGTGTCCTTCCTGGACTCCTGTGAGGTCATTAGGAGGCCCGGAGGCTCCACAAAGTCACTGCACCCAGAAAGTATGGCGATGAAGGTCAATATCCAGGATTATGCCAAATTGCCCGATGTCCTCATGTCTATAAAAATGATTGCAATAGGGCTGTAGTCTGGGAAAGTTGCTTTAACGTTTATAGCGACAGCAGCATTATAGCGAGTGTTAATCATCACCAGATGACCTCGCACGTCCACAGCTCTCCTCAGCCAAGAGAAGGGAAGCGAGGCCAGGCTTTGACCAGCCACCCCTACCCACGACACCTGCCACACGGGTCAATCAGCCAAGGGTGCCACGACTGTCCGGGCCAGGGTGAGCCGGGACGCTGGTCACCAGGCAGTTTAATCTCCAACAGATTCCCACCACCTGGCTCTACTGGCGTCGCACCAAGCCCTGCAGCCCTGCAGCCCTCCAATCTGGCAACTCCTACTGTCGTGTTGCAGAGGGTCAAACTGAAATCATCTGGAAATGGATGGAAAGATGGATGGGAAGATGGACGGGAGCACATAAGTGCAGGCAGGGCATGCGGCCTATATTTGAAACCTGCGTCCCGCAAAGAAAACAGTTTGAATGCGTCATCTATTCCCCTGATCAGTCCTGCTGTATTCTGGTACCGTTGGAGCCACGGGTGGCCCGCAGGCTATACTGCTGCATAAGTGTATGTGAATACATGAATGTTTGCCTCAGGGGAGGATTTGCTCTTGGGTCTTTGATTACCAGTTTGCAGTCAGGCTTTTCAAAATGACATGATTCTTAGATCCCCCTTCAGCAATATAGCATGTGGCTTGTGCTTAAATCTCCCATCTGTTGGATGAGGATTTAGCATTTTGGCTTGGCTGTCCATGTCTTTGTTGTAAATGTGTGCTTGCAAAACTGTTTTATGCCTCTGAATGCAGTGGGAGGTCAACCATGTATGGCTTAGCTCCAAAGAGAGGTTTGAAGAAAATCGAAGAAATGCTTATCTTTTTTTTAAGAATATTAAGGAAGATCACACCCTATTTTGTATCAAAGGTATAACTGGTTGCACTGGATTGCATAACCAACCAGAACATCTGACACACTTTGGACACAGCAGCTTCATTTCCCTATCCTCCAAATCCTCCGCTCAGCACTTTGTACACACACATCAAAACAAAGGCATTCACACAGACCTGCACGTATCACTTTGCAAGAGGTTTAACCAAAGGATGCATCCGTCCTCTGTATTAACTTACAGGCATGTGTGTCTGCATGTAAACCCTTTACATGCCATGTTTTGCTGTGAGGACATTCACTCAGATCATCCATTGTTAACACACTGACATACACACATAAAAGCAGTTCAGGGCTGTCTGTAACTCATCCCTTTATTAGTTTATTATAATCTTTTTTGACAGATATTATTCCATAGTCGACCACTTTAAAAAATACATAAAGAGCTGAAACTGAAAATATCCTCTCTGTTCCGACCAACAAACATTAGATGAAGCAGAGAGGAGCTGGTAGATATTTGGTATTTTTACACAGCAACCGACTCAAAAGATTAATACATTGTCAGATGAGCAAAACGGCAATGCTCGACATGTAATATGTAATACATATCTATAATTGTGTTCTTATTTTGAAGCTTGAGAAACACCCTTCATTAACATTCATGTCAATAAATCCTCCTGAACGGCATTCAAGTAAATTGACTTGATTTAAATGAAGACATGTGCTGTGCAGGAACAGAGACAGGCATGTCTTTCACAACCCAGATTCATTTGGATGACTAATAATAGTCCACACTGCTCCATGAATCATGGTTATTAAGCACCACGAAAAAAAGGATATTTGAAGTCCCCTGGCTGCTTATTTTTCACGGTCTCATTGAGCAAAGTTAGGAGACACAGATGCGGAGCCCTCGCCCACAATACCAACAAAACAGAAGCTCCATGACTCAACGTTACAATGCAGTTACGCAAATGAAAGGCTTATGTTTATGCTGCACTCAGCTCGTCACTTAAAAACAGAAGGGCAGAGTCTGAGGCAAAACGGAGCAACCGGATTGACATAGATGAGTGTAGGGGCAAGAAAAGAAGCCAAGAGGCGCCCAGTCATGGAGAGAGAAAGGCAGACGGAGGAAGAGAAAGGATTGGTTGGTAGGTGGGGGACCTCGAAAAAGCTTTTGTTCTCTGAACACGGAGGGTTAGTGAGGCAGCACTTGGCAGTTGGTTCAAAGCAACAAACTCTAAATCAATCTTTTACAGCTTGTCCAGACAGACTGCCATAGACATGTGCAAACGGACACAAAAAAACGACATACACATCGTAGCAACCACAAACAAGCAGACACTTTGTAGTAGACCTGTGTGGAGGGGGGAAAGGTTTTCACTTTTTTCAATGCCGACGCATGTAATGTTTGAAATAGGAGAGTCAGGCTTGATACCGAGACTGTGTGTGTGTGCGTGTGCGTGTGTGTGTGTGTGTGTGTGTGTGTGTGTGTGTGCGTGTGTGTGTGCGTGTGTGTGTGCGTGTGTGTGTGTGTGAGTGGGGCCATGCTGTGTTTCTTTAATGAGCTCAGTTTACACACTTCGTTAATTGGCTGGCACAGCAAAGGACCGTCCAAGATCTACAGGCAAGTCTGCACACACACACACACGCACACACACACACACACACACAGACAGAGAGAGATAGATACACATCTCCATTTCACTGTTCTTATTTATTCATGTATTAGTTAGTTTGTTCCACTAGGTTCACTTGCAGGCTGCTGTAGTAATTGCCACTATATTCTCTGCATTGATTTCCACTCCAACTGCAATGCTCAGTGCCATGAGTGCACACACACACACACACACACACCCATGCATACACAGCCGCTGACTCCATGTGCAAATATGCCTCTGCAAGAAACAAGCAACTGTGTATTAGATTTTTTACACAATTCATCCACCCATTTATCCGTTTACGCGTATCTCCCTAACACATATTCATTCTGCGGTAGTAAACAGACAGGTGAAGCTGCAAGAAGCGCAGCCATTGTAATTAAAGAATCTGGGAGGAGGAGAGAGAGAGACAAGCTTTCTGTCAGCGCACCCCTTATCATAACGGGCTGTAAAAATAGCATCAACCCCACAATCCAGTGGGGTGGTGTTCTCTCCGCTTGCAGCTCAGTGCTTGTTTCTAGTGAGCAAATGGCGGTACAATGGAGAGATTTCACCGTACAACAAATGCAGAGCAGCCTGACTCGGTCCACATAGGCATTCTCCTCGAGCCGTGATGCATTCGGACTGGACTGTGTGTGCGTGCGTGTCTGCACGTGTGCGTCTGTGTGCGAGAGAGCCATGCTAAACATGATTACAGATGGGAATAGTGCGTGTGTGTCTGTGTATGCGTGTTTGTGAGTATGTGGGCAGGCAGGACAGAAGGCCTGCTGGGAGAGATAACTGCTCAAATCTGTCCTCTCCTTCTCACTCACACCCTTCTGCTCAGACCTCTAAAAGCTTACCCCTTAGGCTTACCATGCCCACATAAACACACACACACACACACACACACACACACACACACACACACGCACACACACACGCACACACAGGATCCTCATATCAACCCTATACCCAACTCTGTTTCAGTCATCACAGTCCTCCCAAGTCCAAAGCAGCAGTGGTTGATTTGAGAGAGATGAACGCGGAGAGACAAGAAAAAAGATGGACGGACAACAAGTGCATTAGCGGGGATCCGTCCAGCCGGGGCTTATCATCTATTGATGAGACGCAAGTTCACACATGTACGCGAATATATGCACATATGCACTCACTTGCGTTGGAGGGAGACAGAGAGGGGTCGTTTAATATTTAAACAGAATGTCCAAACTGAATAAGGGTGACACAAGGAAAGACTGAGTTCCCTTCCTCCCCCCCACCAAAAAAATATTAAAATCTCATAGATTCTACAGATATCACACTGCATGAAACTCAAAGTGAAGGCACACAAAGCTTCTTTCACAAATCTACATATTTTGTTTATCCTCCATGTGCCCACTTTCAAGAATTGCTTTTTTCGGCAGCGGCTCTTCCTTTGCGGCGACCCGTTGCCCTCCCTTCTAATCTTTGTCCCGATGAACAAACACCTACAGACGTCAGATAGATTTTCTCTGCACCGTGCCTCATTGCATTATCTCCTTTCTCCCCCAAACAGGGGGGGGGGGGGGTAATACTGACAGAAGCACCATCTCAACATGCTTTGCAGTCTCAACTGTGAAGAAATCTGTCCTTTAAAGCAGCGGAGCAACCCCACCTCTCCCCCAGACATCATGGGGCAACATTGTCACATCCTCACACACATCGTCAGTGTTTGGGTGACAACGTTCACACTGTGAAATGATTGTAATTTGAAGATTTCCATGGAGAGTATGCCAAGTTTCCTGGTTTGTTCCCAAAGCACCATGGACAGCCCCTTCACGGCTGCACTGGTCAGCACCACGGACAGCTCCCTCCTGCATGAGGCGCAGTCTGGGTGACGCAGGGCAGATTTACCCATTAATGGCATTCAAGGGCCTTTAGGGGCCTCATTAGAGTAATCAAGGGTATGCACAATGCAGAGTATTCTTATCATATAAAGTATACTCACAGCTCAATGGACGGTGAAATCTTACCTGATGTCTCACTGATGAGATTTAACTGATGGACATTTGATTCTCATATTTTCAACTCCGTCTTCTGAACTGATCCACAGTCTTCCATGCTCAGTAAAAAAAAGAACTCAACAGCATGCAGGGTCAGAATGGAATCAGGCTCTTTCATATCAAAAAGGGTTTGTTGTGTTGTTGATGAGGGCTTTTGAAAAAAAAACAAGACTAAGACTCTGTGAGGTGCACTTAGGCACGACGACACTTTGTTTCCTCAAGCCACCATGCTAACATTAACAATGCTAACACGCTGATGTTTAGCATGTTCACCATCTTAGATTTGCATTGTATCACGTTTTCACTAATTAGCACAAAACAAGGCAAATGGGAACGCCATTGGTTTATAGTTTATCAAGTGAGTGAATTAATGTATGACAAATGTCACTTTAAACCAAAAATGTCAACCTCGTGGTTCACAAAGGTCATTAGAACTCATGCTCTGGGAACCATGAATGTCCAAACTTTCATGGCAATCCATCTAATAGTTGTTCAGATAATTTGGACCAACAGACGGGCCAACAGAGCAACATTACCATCTAAAGAGCCATAACGTTAGCATGGCTATACATTTATCATGCGGCTATCTCATTTTCACACACAATAGCACAGGCATGCTGTTAATAGGTCAACTGCAAAATCATTTAAATGTGAGATAAGAGCAACAAAACACGTAGAAAACATATTGACAGAAAAAATTGACAATGTAATTCCTTGTGACCGAAATCCTTAAAGCCATCGGCATTGCAAATAAAGCTCCTTTTTGTGCCCCCTTCTGCCACAGCTGCAGTCTGGGAGAGGACACAAGGCCAGCTCAGCCTCATCACATAAAGGCAGGCGGAATGCTAATAAGTTGGATTCAATCAAATTGAAAGCAGTCTTTTGGTAATTCATGGCTTTAAAATTAGAATTTTTGTTCTGCATTCAGAGCCTCTCTCTGCTTCGCCCCCACAGACCGAATCCCATCCCGACTCGGACTGAGAGAATGTTGTGTGATCTACTGGCCGTGTCTATTTAAATGTAGAAAGACACTTAAAACGAAATATATGAGGATTCTAGTTGATCTTGGAGTGAGTAATATCCTATTTGTTTTACTGTAACATGATCTTTGGTGCTAAACAGCTGCTGCTGATGTTCCATTTATTACAGTAGATATCATCTTTTCAAGTCACTATTTCTTTTTTCCAGACGCTATTTGTGATTAAGTCTTGTTTTCTGTCAGCACTGGCACATATCTTTGTCTCCTTGGCCTTGGGGGCTATCGCTAAGTCCAGCTAAGCAACACATCCCTGTAATGAACAACTGTGGCTTCTGGCAGACATTTATTGGACATCATTATCTGTCTACCCCAAATGGCCAAACCTGCACTGCGTGTTTAAGAAAATGTAAAAGCTAGATACACGTTGTGTTCACTCAGAAAACAGAGCATTAAAAGCAAATGATTATTTGTATTAAGCTGACCCGAACGGCAAGTCTTCTCTGTGTGCCTTCAGAGTGCTCTGGCTAATAGCAGTGTCATAATATTAGTCATATTAAGGGGGGATTAGTAAGAGAAACCGTCTTAAGGATGTGATCCCTGGGAGGAGGGTGTCAGATACTGCTTGTATTACTGTCAGCCCTGTCTCACACCCACACTGGGAGTCTAACAGCCTCGCCTGCTTTCCTCAATAGGATCTGTAGAGAAACATGACACACTGAAGCGCACCACCTACTGCAGCACATTGCCCACTTCCCCTGTGTTTTTTTTTTTTTATCTCATCTATTGGAGTGCTGGTGTGAGACACGTCAAATAGAAAAACAGAAAGGCTCCGGCTTAGTTGGGAAGTTGAAGCATGCAGATTTAGGAGAACGAAGTCTTATCTTGATCTTCTTAACAAGGTGTTCCCTCCAACTGGGCAGACTGTGCCCTTTATGCTTGAAGCCAACGTGACAAGTGACTTTTCATAACTGCATCACTTATGTAAGAGTATGTTTTTTTGAAAATGCCAGTGGAGAGTGCACATGCATCTCCCCATTAGCCACAAAGATATGTAGCTATTACCACAATATCATCCATTTCTAGCTCCACTGGTGCAGTCAGATGGCAGGAACACAACAACAAAAGAAGCTGTCAACGGCAGTATAGCATGGTAGGTTAAACTCACCACTTAAGTTACCACTTTTTACACTATTGCATGCATTACATTCAAATAAACCCAGTCTATTGTTCTGTTTTTCTTTGCATGTGAGAGAAGAGCCTAGATTAAGTTGGTAACCAAGATGAGCTGTCCTCTATAGTTGGAGTCAAAGTCTTAGTCTTAGCCAACCATACTCAACAACATTGCTAGTGTTTCATTGCCTGTAGCCCCACACAGGTATATAATCACCATCCCTCACTGGTTGACAACACTATTATAATGTGTGTGTGTGTGTGTGTGTGTGTGTGTGTGTGTGTGTTATCTCCGTCTCCGTCTCCTTTGCTGCCATAAGTGGGCTTCAAGCTGGAGACCAGCTTCTTAGACACCACACACAGCCACCTCCCCAAACTGCGGTTATTACTGCTGTGCATGTGCCCCAGCTCAAATATACCATTCTACAGTATATAAAGCTTCATACCGAATTCATAATTGCATAATTAGATATAATTGCGTGTGCTGTGGGCTTGCCTGACGAGCTAATGAGCCAGCCGTAAAATAGCTAGTGGTTCCACTTATAAGAGCATAATGAAAGACTAAAAGATAAAAGGGCATACACAGACAAACACAGGCAGCCAGTAGGATAGGCCCTGAGCTGAACACAGGCAACAACAACAAAAAAAAAGCATAGAAATTATTAAAGGAAAGGAGTGCGTGAGTTTACGACTCTCATTACACTCTGTCAACAGCGGCTCCATCACTGAGTCTTTGTGACTCCTATCACCGAGTGTCACTCTGGTTCCCATGTCACAGTCACCTTTACCGTTGCAAGAGGAAAGAGAAACAAGGCAACAATCTCACACACACACACACCTCCGGAGTGCAGACACACACACCGAGAGAGACACACACACGTCCTTGGTGTACCTAATGACCACAGTGATTGCCGCGTAGTCGTTTTTGTTGATGAAGAAAGCTGCGGGAGCCAGATTGTTGTATGTGTGGCAGAGATCTGACTTCTGGCCAAGGGCTCCTCGTTGCCGTCAGCCATAATGAGTCAGCCGCGATGCCGCCCGAAGCTGAAGTGTCTGTGTCGGCCTGTTTATTACCGCGGCTGAAAGTGATACCGTATCCCGTATACACCTCTCACTGCAGACTCATTAGCAGAAGCTATAGCTGCACCAAAATCAACAAATCAAATTGCTTTTCTTAATAAGTTGCTATGTGTCGCAGCACAGCTGGCCTCTACAATAGCAACCGTAGTTGTAGTTAACCTAAACACCAGGAATTCAGCTACTATGGCACCGCAGCATCCACCACAATGTTTCTGAAAGCCTGTGTCAGAAAATAAATGTCAGTCAACAACTGCTTACGAGACAATCCACCTTTGCATTACATTCAATTAAGAAACTATTAAAAATGTGTTTTTTTTTTCAACAATAAGCTTTTCTTGAATACAGTACACAACAAACCACTTGTTCTTTTGGGGAATTCTACTAATTACATCATACACCTGGGCTGCATGGTGGTGTAGTGGGTAGCACTGTCGCCTCACATGCGGGTTAAGGTTCCTTCTGTGTGGAGTTTGCATGTTCTCCCCGTGTTAGCGTGGGTTCTCTCTGGGTTCTCCGGCTTCCTCCCACAGTCCAAAGACATGCAGATGGGGATAGGTTCATTGATGACTCCAATGATAGCAGGGATCGGCTCCAGCCCCCCCGCGACCCTGAATACAGGATAAGCGGTAGCTTTAGCAGAACTACACTTGATTATAGTAACGCTAATAAGGCAAACATGAGGTGTTCAGTACACACTTTAATGCCAAATTTCTCTACTTCCACTACTATCTCCCTATAGTCAGTAAAGAGACTGTACTGGTTCACCGTTGTCACTGACTGAATCAGTAGCTCTTCACCCTCGCTGGTGACTGAGAGCCCCAGGGTTTGATGCAGTACCTTACTTCCTGGTGAAAATCTTATTATAAGAAAATAAGTGATGCCTTCACTTGCTGGTGTACACACTGCTTAGCTTAGGGGAAACGTGGAAAGGGAAAAAGTACATAGTCAGTGACTATGAATATTTTAACTGATCAGAACCAATCAATCAAAATGTCCACCTCTATGTTAAAATGAATGAGTTTGATCGAGACAGCACAACAGAGAGGTTGGTCGAGAGGGATGGCCATTAACAGTGTAAATGAAGGGAAACATGTAATGACAGGACCCTGGAGTCACTGATGAGGGTGATGGATGGCTTTCAGCTCAAATACATGGCAGGTCATCACTCAGCGCAGACATAAGCACGCACATACGGTGCGTTTTCACATACAGAGTCACACACTCACTCATGCTCTTTGTTATTCTCTCCCTTATTAACCTTCTGCACATCCACTTATACTACCTCACACAAGCTATTCAGCATTGTACTGTTGGCCCTGCAGTCACATAAATTGCCTTGGAAAACACACACACACTCAGAGCATCACTCACCGTTGCCCGATCACATACCCTCATTAGTCAAAGAAGGGAAGCACTGCCACAGTGTTCCCATGTCTTCTCTGTCTGTCTCTCTGCCACGGATCATCATCAGTGTCTATGACCTATCGCTATATTAATATAGGATAGAAATAGATAGAAAATGCCAAAAAATAATGATGAATAGCAATAACAGACAAACAAAATGGCTTATTTTTTCTGACCAACCGAAAAAAGTCCGATCCCTGAATTTTTTTATATTAATACAGCATGGCTGTGCCTGACAAATGTGTGTTATTTTTTTACTCGATTGATAATAATGAAGCAAATAATTCAGGGCTGCAACTCCTGGTTATTTTTATTCTTATTTTTTTATTGTTATTGCTTTGTTTATTTTTAGATTAAGTGGTTAAAGACTTAAAATGGACTGCTTTTACCAAAAAAACAAAGATACTCAATTTATAATGGTAAAAAATGGAAGAAAAAACAGCAAATCATCATATTTAAGAAGCTGTAACCAGACTTCTTTTTACATTTTTTGCTTGATAAATAATCTAATCCATTATCTCTATTATTATTGTTGGAAGAGTTCAGCATAGTGTCTTAAAATTGCTAATTTTGTCCAACCATCAAAAAAATACATATTCATATTTATACTAATAACATAGAAGTAACTACAAAAAGTGTTTTTCTATGTGATGAATTACATAAATAATTAATTGCTACTACTACTACAGATTATTTTTATTCTGGATTAATCATTTAGTCAACAAAATCTCTTGCCCAAAAATGCTCTAAAACACATATATTCAATTAGCGGTGATATTAAATATAGAAAAGCAGCGGCTTGTCATATTTGAGAAGCAAGAACCAGATTTTCTCAAGCATTGTTCATTTTATTCTCTGACCAGTATCTTCTTCTCTTGAATTGCGGATCGTAAACCACCCGGGCCACTTACGTAAACTGGAAGCAGCTGGACATTAAGAAGCAAGTGCACCCACAACCTGCTTCAAGCTTCAGACGCTGATGGGATTTGATATCAATGCACAGATTATGATGGCTTTTATTAGAGAAATACAGTCATTATAGATCAAATAAATTACCTGAACCCAGCGAGTGTTTTTACACACCAGTTTCAACGGTAGATACAACAGGGAGGCTGAGGTCTGCAGACACTGATGCACACAAGATGTGTTGCAGACAGGAGACATCAGGGTTGCTTGGTTTTTAAAGTGTTGCAAATTAATTTTCTGACCACCAACTAACTCATAAATAAATAATCCATTTTCTCTCATTTGACCACTGAATTAAACAACAATCTGTTTCAGCCAGACACAGCGTGACAACGCCAGTCACTGAAGGATAAGCTTTGAGTCCCCCCCCCCCCCTCTCTGCTCTCCTCTCCCTCCGGTCTTCACCCTTCCTTGCTCTGTAGTCAAGGGAAACAGTGTGTGGGGTACAGAGGTGCTGGGCAAACAGTGGTTCTGCAAAGTGCTTTTTGTCCGGGCTGTGTATACCTGGGTAATAGAGGCAGTAATGGAGTTTGTTCAGGCTAAGGTAATCCTGGAGCTTCTGCTGCTGTTTCCCTCTGACGCTGTTCTGTTCCACAGCAGGTACTGATGCTGTTGTAGCTGTCACCGCTACCGTGCCACACAAGCCGTCTGGGAGCGAAGCAATGTGTTCATGCGAATGTGGATTTTCTGCAACAACAAAAAAAAGTGTGTGTGTGTGTGAGTGTGTGTGTGAGCGCGCATCCTGAGCAAATAAAATGCACACACATAAAGCGAGGTTCTGCTGAAAGATGTATGTCTGCGGGGGAGGGGATGTGTCTGCTTTGGTAGAAAAGTCTTAGTCTGTGTGTGTGTGTGTGTGTGTGTGTGTGTGTGTGTGTGTGTGTGGAGAGAGAGAAGGAATCTAGAAAATATATGTTTGGATGTGATAGCTCACCTTTGGGAGTCGGGATAAGAACAGGGCTGGCGGCGAGGAATGAATTTACGGGACCCGATCTCCCAGAAACAATTTCTTTATGTGGGTTACACACATTTAGAGCGGCTACTCGTCCCCCCTGGGCCTTGGCACACCACACACGGCTACTGGAGATGGCCAATGAAATACAAAACACCTTTTATTGGACACATGCTTTTTATTTATTTTCATTTATCCCCTGTAGCTGTATTTTCCTTTTTCCCTCTCTCTCGCTCTGTGTGTTCAGGTGTCTGGTGTTTCTCTTTCTCAGTCTTGTTCTTTCTCTTTTTTTCCATTCCGTCCAATCCTCTCCTCGTCAAGCACAGCTACAGGAGGTGGCGGATGAAAACAAGATCACCTTTAACACATCCTATACTTTTTTATTATTTCTTGTTGCTTGCTCTCTTTGTCTCTGTCTGTCACCCTCTGTCTCTTTTTGTCTCTCTGGCCAGCAGCGTCCACATCATTCTCATGACCCAGAGGGCTTATTGGTAGAAGAGAAGGATGCAAAAAGAGGGAGCGTGCATGTTAAAAGTGCACGGGGTGAAGTAACTGTGTGATATGGAAACATGAAAGCTTGCTGTATGTTTGAGTATGACTCTGCATTTGTGCTTTTGGTAAAACTATCCATTTACCGTGGAATATGCTGTGTGTTATTCCTGCATTGCTCTTCACATTCAAACATTCATTTTCTATAAACATGCATCCCTGCGGCACAGGGATTAAGAAGCCAACCACCTTTTGTTGCATCTGTCTCCCTCATTTCCTGTCACCTTTTCACTAATCGCTGTGTCATATAGGCATGAAATGGCAAAAAAAAAAAGTCGAAAGAAAAATCTAAATTGCTATCCTTTAAGGGACACGGTTTTGGTCCCCTGATGGGAATTGAGATCCCTACGATGTGACTGTGATGACATTTACATTAATCAAGTACATACTGGATCATAATGATTTAAGCATTAATCTAAATGTAATCTATAATCTAAACACAACCCTCAAACTCACTTTACAGAAATGTCTCCACATGTTAAAGCCTAAAATCTCACACAGATGGAATGGTAGCTTATTACTCCTGAAATTAAACATAAAGTGATTACAACAACGCAGATTAGATATAGGTTGAATAAACGCATGTCATATTTTAAAGCTTTATTCAAAAATGAAATCCCCAACACTGTAATCTGTTGCTCGATTCTATTCCCACTTCCTCTGTCCTCATTTGTCCATCGACTTCCTTTGTCATATCTATGTCGCCTCCCTGCAATTAGTAGTGTGAGCATTAAAACCCACAGTGATTACTGAATGAACTGGGGATGTTGTTGCATGTTTCATGTTAGTATTATTTGGCTGCGGCCACATTAAAACTACATTTTAGAACCATTCCAGGTTTATTATAATGTATTCCTGTATTTTCCCCAGCACCCGATCTGGGTTCCCCCCTCTCCCCGCCTCCTCCTCCCGGCCTCTTTACTCTCCTGTCAATCATGTCTCACTGTCACTTCTCTTGTTTTGTAACTCTCCAACTCCACGTCTCTGCTTTGTCTCCTCTATTTTCCTCACGGAGGACCATGAAAACAGAGAGCCAGAAACAGATGGAGCAGGACTCAAGGTCGTTTAAACAAATCAAGGTCACAAAAGGCCGTAAGATAACGGGATCAGGAGACACAAATATTACCATGCGTCGCTGTTCTCATACAAAGTATGTAGCTATTCCTACGAGAAGTCATTAGTACTCAAACGTTGACTTATTTGTCACATGACTTTTGGACTTAAAGGCATAATATGAAGTCACGTTGACGGTTTGCTGTTTCAAACTTCACCCCTCCTCTGCAGCTCAAGGAGAGAGAGAGAGAGAGAGAGGAGAGAGAGAGAGAGAGAGAGAGAGAGAGAGCAGCGATGGCTGAGTGATTTGGAAGTGAGTGAAGAGAGGGGCAAAGCCTTGAATCAGAAGATAATAAAACGGATGATTTTTATTTTTTGGATTGTTTCACAGCAGTTGCATCCTCACAAAACTGCAAGGTTCTGGATTTGGCATGGCTTCATCCTGCGCTGGGCTGCCTTCTCTCTCTGTGTGCTGGTGACTGTGTGAGGCCTGTGAGGACTCTGAGCCTCGGTAGGTTGAGTGACAAAGCAGCGGTGTTTGACCTGGGAATGGGAACAGGCTTATTGGATTTGGGGCTCTTTGCTGACGCCCAGAAGAGTCCACCGCAACATAAGAAGAGAAGAGGAAATGCAGGTAGAGGGTCACTGCAGATACAGACACCACTAGTCGGTCATAAGTGAGGACTGAGAGGGATTTTTAAGTAGTAAATATGTATAACTCACATCAGGATTCTTCCTTAACCTAACCAAGTAGTTTTGTCACCAAAAACACAGCAGGGGTGGCCCATGGGGTTGTGTTACCCCCGTGTGATCAGTGCATGTTAACACATCCGAACCTAAGCCACTAGAACAGCTTCCATCTCCCGGCTTCAACCAAATTGATGCACTATATGTGGCCACTGTCACCAACAAAGGTCACCTTATGAATCACAATCTACAGTACATCAGGTGATCCATGGTGCTGTTGCAGAAGACGCCCACCGCTGCTGCTTTCAGGATGATGAGCTTCCCGACACTCCACCGAACACATCTTCACATTTTTAACGTGTGAACGCAGTACGTTAGTGTCATGTGGAGAATGGGAGATTAGTTTAACACAAGGTTCCTTTTTTTAACCCTCTGCGTTTCATTTCTCATTTTTCGATCCCTCCATATTTTCTTCCTTATATACCAACTCTCTCTCTCTCTCTCTCTCTCTCTCTCTCTCAACACAGGCCTACTTATCATTTAGCACCTCTGGACACAGCACAGCTTCTAGACTCAGTCAACAAGAAATAAGCAGCTGTTTGCCCCGCTAAACACCAGCTCTGCATAACATAGCACACTGAACTCGACGCCATATGCCCCAAAGACCTGTGTGTGTGTGTGTGTGTGTGTGTGTGTGTGTGTGTGTGTATGAGAGAGAGAGAGAGAGAGAGAGAGAGAGAGAGAGAGAGAGAGAGAGAGAGAGAGAGAGAGAGAGGGGCTTTGCAACGCCTGAAACAACCGCAATCATTTGTCTTGTGCTCTAAAATCTACCACTAGAATAAAACTGATACCATACTAGAGCAGGCTGATGGGATATTCCCATGGAGGCACTATTTTGGCATAACTCTCACGTCTTCATCAAATCAAAACCATTGTCTATTCCCTTAAATGAAACAGACGAAGTGTAATCCATTCTGTGCGTAACAGGTTTGAGCAGACACATTAAAGCGTATTGATCGTGCGTGGCAGGTGTGTCTCCAATTTACTTTTTTTGTTCTTTTTTTTTCAATCACAGTGCAGACATAGAGCAGAAAGAGCAGAGACCCTGGTGATGTTGCTGTGCAGGTGTGAAGGTGGTGATCCGTACCTGTTGGTGCGGTGTGGTCTCGTTCTGTTAGCCCAGCAGGTGATCCTCTCTCCTCATAGCCGCTCCGCTATCCGAGACGGAGGAGAGGCTCGCATCCCCTCTCCGGTACCATAAAACGGCTCCTCTCACACTCACACTCACACACACACACCGGCCGCTTATCGGTTCAACTAGAGCGTAAAAGTTACACCATAGCATCCACCTCCGCAGTCGGGCTGGGGAGGAACGAAGCCCGCGTGGATGATGTGACCTCCCGGGTTAAAAACCAGCGGCTACTCCGGTGCGATAAAAAAAAATGTTCCCCCCTGAAAGTTCCGCGCCTCTCCTCTTTCGCACAGAGACGGGAAACTTAGTTATTATTAAGCCACGTCAACATGGAGGGAAACGTCCAATTTAAACCTCCCCGATCAACCTCCCGTTCTGCACCGACGACCCCTCTTTATCCTCCGGAGGGGGACGCGGTGGGAAAGTAGCCGAGTGTGACGGGACAGAGGTGCGATGCGGTCGGGAGTCCGGCAGACTGTTAGCGCGCTCCCGCCTGTCCGCCTGGAAGATGGAGAGCGCTGCTTCTTCCCCCGGCAGCTGGGAAGTGGAGCAGCGCCCCCTAGCGGCCTGCAGCGAGAACAACCGGCAAATGCAATAAACGTAAATGATACTGTACAGTGACCATATGGGCTGCGCCGAGACCTGTTTGATACGTGATATTTGTCCTCTCTTGCCAGCGTGGACTGGCAGACCAACAGGAAGAGGCACGAGCTAATGTATCAGCACGTGCGCGCACACCCATACACACGCACACACACACACACACACACACACACACACACACACATAGGGTCTACACATTCGCACACACACACAAACATACACACGCATACGCACACAGACACACACACACGCATTCACATACGCACACACACACACAACTCCAAATACGTCAGCACACTGCTCTCTGGGGGCTGGATGCTGGACATGGGGAAGTCTGAAATGTTTGTGTCACTTCAAGAAGGACAAAACAATATTGGATCGCCCACCCCTTCACCCTCATCGCGCTCCCTCCCTCCCTCCCCTCTCTCTCTCTCCCTCTCTCTCACACTCTTGCAGCTGTGTGAAGTTCAAATTAAATTGAACTCACTTTAGCTGAGCTATGGGCATTTCCCAGTAGACCAACAGGAGCAGAGGGGTGATCGACACCATGCCCAACCAAACTGACCTGTGTGTGTGTGTGTGTGTGTGTGTGTGTGTGTGTGTGTGTGTGTGTGTGTGTGTGTGTGTGTGTGTGCGTGTGTGTGTGTGTGTGTGTGTGTGGTCTCAGTCTTCCACTGTCTGGAATGACCTGAGCTGCCAAAAGAAGTTCTCACAACAAATTACTTTCTCCAGACTGTCACTCTGTAGTTCATTTGAGGAAGCAGCCTCATTGGCTCTGGAATGTAACTGTGTGTGTGTGTGTGTGTGTGGGCATACATGGTTTACAAAACCAATTTTCAGGTTTACTCACCAGCATTACAAGACCAATCGGGTTAAGGAACCAATTTTGATGGTCTCGTAAACATAAAACTTTATAATGTTATAATTATTGAATATTAATTGCATAAGTCATTATGAATATGTGTGTGATTACATAGTTCCTAGTGTAATCAGTTAATATAGTTGTTCTACTGTTATGGCCCACCCCCTGCCTTTCTGACGTTCACACATATTGGTCTCACATGACAGGATGGGTTTGTGAGACCAAGACGTGTGTGTCCAACAGCGACACCAGAGGCCGCAAGAGACATTGCAAGTTATACACTTTCCCGCGTAAATATACACAATGACCCGCCAATTTTACACACAAGGCGCCAACTTCAGCGGGCTTGCTGTGTAGACCAGCCGGGACCAGGAGTGGGATTATCTTCGAAAAGTAAGACTTTCATATTTTACACATATATGACTGACAGCATGAATTAATGTTCATGCTGGTTGTTAGCTAACAGATTAC
The DNA here is from genome assembly GCA_029853015.1 of Chelidonichthys spinosus. Classification (NCBI taxonomy): domain Eukaryota; kingdom Metazoa; phylum Chordata; class Actinopteri; order Perciformes; family Triglidae; genus Chelidonichthys; species Chelidonichthys spinosus. The sequence goes on from CM056829.1 coordinate 17,008,882, forward strand.
TCTAAAACGTCAGGGAGTTTTCTGATAACTACACACTCTGTACACATGATTATTTCGGTTTGTATTTCGTACAATGTGTGTCAGCTTTCACTGAATCCTCTGCCAGTCAGCTAGCTAAACAGCGGTAGTTTCTGAAAGAGTAAAATCCAAATCCTGTCTGCGTTTTTAAACCGTTTAACAAGACGATCTTGAACGCAACGTTTGACTTCCAGTAGTTCCCTGCCCTGGCCTGAACACACTCCGCTGTGAAGCTAGGTCATGCGAGAACGTGTCTCCCGTTGTTCGCATCATGTCTGTTACAGCCAGCTCGTGTAAACGGCTTTAGCACTGCAGCTAGCTGGTAAGCTAATTGTCATCACAGTTACTCTGTCAGGGTTTCATCATTCGGCGAAGCAACTAGTTTTTTGTTGCGGTTTGGCTGCTGGCCTTTGGACGCTTTTAGACCAGGTCTGGCTTGCAGCTAGCTGGTAAGCTAATTCTGTTCTGTCATCACAGTTACTCTTTCAGGGTTTCAGTGTAGACCAGCCGGGACCAGGAGTGGGATGAACTTCGAAAAGTAAGACTTTCATATTTTACATATATATGACTGACAGCATGAATTAATGTTCATGCTAGTTGTTAGCTAACAGATTACTCTAAAACGTCAGGGAGTTATCTGATAACTACACACTCTGTACTAGGGGTGTAACGGTTCTGAACCGAAACGGAAAATCTCGGTTCAGAGGACTTCGGTTCAGAAACTCATTCTATCTTCCCGAACCTCGGTTCATCCCCGACCGCACACGTGTGTCGGGTCACTCCGGTTAGTTTCATTTCTGCAAGATGGCTAATAAACCTGAGCTAGCGGATCCCCCGTGTTTACACAACTTCTTCTTCGTTGGTGTTGAATAGCAGTCGGCGTATACCTGGCTGTTTCCGTGACGCGAGTTTCACGTGAGGGTATGAAAAGGTTTCGTTTATTTTATTTTTTTTTCATAAATGCTTATATTATCAGGTCGACAAGCATTTATAAAAAATCGGCGAAACTTTTTCATACGCTGGCGTGAAACTCGCGTCACAGAAACAGCTGGGTAAACGCCGACTGCCATTAAACACCAACGAAGAAGAAGCTGTGTAAACACGGTGCCGTCTCCGCAAACAGCGTAGCTTTAGCAGTAGAATCAGGCAAGTGTTCTTTTTAAATAAACTCCTGATGTACTTACAAACTTTAAAATGCCTCGTTTTGTGAGTGCAGACCCTATGTGTACTACTGCAGACGTTTGGTAACACTCCATGCATTATTAGTGGGGACATTTACGAGATATACTGTAAGTACCGTAAGTACCATAGCGCTATTACGAAGCCATTCGGCTGATCGCCCTATCTTGACCACTGCTGACCATCGCTAAAAATGCTTCCGAGGGGGTGTTTGGCTGGAGGTCTTGTGGAAATTACCTACACTTTAAGAGAAGTGGTTTTTATTTATTTTTGTTATACCTCACAGGGCTCCAGACTAACTTTTTGCATTGGTAGCACTGGTGTGCCTAACTTTTTTTTTTAGGTGCACCAGCACAAAATTTAGGTGCACCCAGATTTTTCATCGCGTCGCCTTTAACGCCAAAAAGTCACCTTTTTATTGCTCTCCTTTTACATAATGACACCCCTTATGGCCTAGGTTAACTGCAGCACCATCAGCACCCAGAGGAACCGTTTTCTGCAGCCAATCTGCACACTGATGCTGTTTGTGGCACAATAAAAAGATCATACAGGTCACTAGCCTATAGATTGCAAATGGAAAACTGTTTATGTGATCTTAGCCTAGCCTACTTATATTTTTACTTAGGCTATTCATTTTTAATAATAATATTAGGAATAGGCTACTATACAATTTCCTATTCATGATGTCTCATGCTGTAATGTGGGCCTTCAAACACTGTGCGTGTCCATGCTCCATGTCCAATTAACATGTTGACCGGCCTCCCTTTACGCAAAATGCAGCAGTAGACAATAACGCACTCCTTCGTAGAGACGTCTGTGTCGCCGTCAATCATGAATGACGTGTACGTGGCGTTTCCAACCTCAGCTGTCTTGTTCTTCAGTGTGTCGGCATTTTTTTCATCAGAATAATTTCTGACTTAAATTTAGTGAACGGCAACTCTTCCGTTGCAATATTGTATGCAACGTTTAATTTTATAATAATTTCAGATTCCTCAGCGGACCTGATCGATACAGCCTGACGCTGAAATGCAGCTGGATGAGAGGACACTTTATTAACACACTTATCACGGCATGTAGTATGCTTTTTGGACATATTGCGCTTTTTCAGCGTCTCGATGCGAAATGTTGACTCTTCCACAAACGCACTATTACCGGACAAATTCTGACCGCACTCCCGACAATAAATGCAGTGCATTGAGTCCCTTTCTTTATCGTACATCAGCCAGGGAAATTGCTTCAACCAGTCCTTTCTGAAGGCATATTTTTGGGCTTTTTAATTAGTCTCGGGGCGAGGCTTTCTGCCTCTCGTCATTTTCAAAGAGAATCGATGCGCTCAGGAGTACCTGCTCAGCTCGCTCGCATTTTCGAACTGACACAATTTACAGCGGTGAAAAGGACCACAGCCAATCAGAGGCAAGGACCCGCCTGCGCTCTGTCTCTTATTGGTTTAGACCACGATACCGTCAGGAGAACACAAAGAGATGCTGCGCTTATGATTTTTTTTTTTTTTACCCGAGCAGCGTTGGTTGCACCAGTGCGACCTACAATTTTTTTCAGTCGCACTCATAAAAATTTTGGTCGCATATGCGACCAAAATGGTCGCACTCTGGAGCCCTGCCTCAGACTGGTGTAAGAAGTTTTTCATTTTTACTTTATTTAGACAATGTAGACTGGTCTTAAGACAAATGTTTAATTTTTGTATTCCTTAAGAGATTAATAGAAGTGTTTAAAAAATGTTTTTGTTGTGGACTTGTTTAAAGAGAAGTGTTATACTTGTTAATATAACTAATGTTCATGTTCTTGATATATCCTTTTGATAAAATCCAGATATTTTTTCTGGAAGTTTCCAAAAGGTTTTTCAGTATGTTTTCAAAAACCGAGGTTTGAACCGAACCGTAAGTCAAAAACCGAAGTCGAACCGAATCGTGGTTTTGGTGAACCGTTACACCCCTACTCTGTACACATGATTATTTTGTTTTTTATTTCGTACAATGTGTGTCAGCTTTCACTGAATCCTCTGCCAGTCAGCTAGCTAAACAGCGGTAGTTTCTGAAAGAGTAAAATCCAAATCCTGTCTGCGTTTTTAAACCGTTTAACAAGACGATCTTGAACGCAACGTTTGACTTCCAGTAGTTCCCTGCCCTGGCCTGAACACACTCCGCTGTGAAGCTAGGTCATGCGAGAACGTGTCTCCCGTTGTTCGCATCATGTCTGTTACAGCCAGCTCGTGTAAACGGCTTTAGCACTGCAGCTAGCTGGTAAGCTAATTGTCATCACAGTTACTCTGTCAGGGTTTCATCATTCGGCGAACCGCAACTAGTTTTTTGTTGCGGTTTGGCTGCTGGCTTTCGGACGCTTTGTTGTAGATGGCTTCGCTCGGTAGCGGAGGCTCCGCTTTGATTTTAGGGGTAGGTTGTGTTGTTTGCATAAAATATTGTTGCTCTATTATGCCGAATTATCGTTTATGATCTGCTTCATGAAGTTTGATATGAAGTGATGGTTATAGTTATGATTTTAGCTGTATTTTGGGCATATAAACAGGCGTTGTACCGATTTTAGACCAGGTCTGGCTGACTCGATTGATGTATAACATCACCACATTCTTTTTGATTAGTGCATTGATGAACACTGCATTCTGTTTTTATCGCTAAAAGTCCCCCAATTACTAAAACAACAGACTGAGTCAGAGCAGGAATAAGTGTCAATAAGTTAACACAATAAAGTTTTATTGTGTAGTGTTGTCCGTTAATTCATTATTTACCAGACTTGGATGATAAAGTGGTGGAATGTGACTGAATGAGGTCATAGCTACATTACTAATGAATGTGTTTAACAGCATTTCACTGTTTAAATTCACTACATTTGTTGAAGTATCTGAAATACACAAATACATTTCTAACATTTAAAATTGTGTAAATCCCCTCACTGGATCATGTTGTTATATTACAATACATGTCTGATTTTTTTAAATCTTCACCTACAGTTGCTCCTGTGTTTGTTACATTAAAGATGCACAGATTTATTTAAATGTATTGTATCTGTGGCCACAAACAGTCACATTCCACCAATAATTAAATGTGCACAGTCAGCATGGTGTGGGTGCTTAACATACTCAGAGTTGATTGAACTAATTCAGATCAGCTGCTCTGGAACCGATACTCAGAGTTCAGGGTTAGACACAGAGTTTGTTGAACCTCCTGTCTGGAATATCCCTCTGGTCTAAGATTGAAGCAAATGTCAACATTGCTTTTCCCTTAACTGACTGATGGAGGCTGGAAGCAAACTTCAGCATCGTCTAGCTTAAGCTGTGTCGGTGCCTAGCATAATACCTTTATAGGCCACAGCTAAAATGAGTTCTGATAATGCTGTCTATTTGTAAGGACTGACTTGACATGATATTTTGCAGTGAGGCGAGGCAGACTAGACCCCATTTGTGATGCACAATATCACGTAAGACTGAAGAAGGACAAAGCGTTCTGTGTTTGGAGATACATCGGCCCTATCAAAGGTAAGATTTTGCTTTAAACCCTGTGTGTACTTGCGTACTGTAAGTGCTTGATTTGAGATTCGATGATGTCTGATGTCTTGTTTCTCAAAGCCCCGAAATCACAATAAGCTTGAATATTATTAAAGGATAACTACCGTTTTTTACAACCTAGACCTAGCAAAATATGTGATAATTTACTCACCCAGATAACTTTGGTGTCATTCGGCGTCGTTTGGACGAAATTAGATCCAGTGTAGCGGCGATATATCCATATAATGGGAGAGACGGGGCAGCGACACACAGCCTCTATATAACACATTATCTGCCACGAAACTAGTTTATTTCACCAATATTTTGTCATGATATGCTAGCGTTATTAGCCTCTGAGTCCGGGCTCGTCTATTGTCAACATCCGGGGTCTGTAGATTGATCTGATTTTTATGTCAGTTTTAGTAGTTTTTGGTAAGTTGTGGTCAGGTTTTACACACAGCAGCCCTGTCTCCCACAGTCTTGCTCAAAGAGGTTTGTCAGTACACTGTCAGTGTAGATTCAAACACAGGAAGTGCTTTAAAATGACCTGAAACAATGCTAACTCACTGCTTCTGTATATGGCTAAGATTCAGTATGGCTTGTGTGTTTTTGTGTTTGCATGATCATGGTGTTTGAGGCCAGTGTTTGGCATATGAGGACAGCAGTGAGACAGTGTTAACCAGTACTTTATTACAAAGACTTGTGTGTGTTTGTGTGTGGCCCAGTAATGGTTTATAAGGACAGAGTGAAGCATACAAGGTCATACAGTAAAATACAGTATGTCACATCACAGTTTTGCATGATTTTAAATATTGGTTTGTGACAAAAGCAGTTTAGGATCAAATTTCAGTGTTTTCATCAAGTTATGCCTTTTCTCATCGAGGAAAAAGAGTAAATATTGTGAATCTGTAAAGTAATGTTGAGATGATATTTGATGAGTGAGTTAGCTGATGAATTTCACCTTCTTTCCTCATGATTGTCATTTTTTATCATAATTTCCCTTTTATTATTGTTTTTATTACTCTCATTTTCATCAACTGTTATTTATTTATTTATTTATTGATAGGAAGAGGTGTGTTTGCACTGGAGCCAATTCGTAAAGGCTCCCAAATCACAATAAGCTTGAATCTTATCAATTTCTTTTTTTCAATCTTTGTCAGTTTTAGGTCATTTTTATGTCAGTTTTAGTAGTTTTTGGTAAGTTGTAGGGATGCACGATAACTTTTTTTTTAAACCGATACCGATAACCGATAACTTTCAGCTCCTAAAGGCCGATACCGATACCGATAACACACACACACACACACATATATATATGATCATGACATTAATACTATGAACAAACCCAAAAACACTTTTGACTCTTTAAATGGAGATTTATTTTTTCCAATGAAAAACTATTGGCAAGCCTCTCAAAAAGAATAAAGGCCCCTTAAACTGATGCAAATACATGCATCGGGATTACAAACTGAAAAGTGCATTCCAGAAGTTCAAAAAAAAATATATATAGAACATTGATGCACGGACACAAGCTAGATTCAAACTTTTCCATGTAAACACAATCTGAAAAAGTGCATTCCTCAATAACAAATAAAATGTACATAATGCACTGACACAAGTTAGACTGGTTGTCTATGTAAACAAACTGAAAAAGTGCATTCCTCAATATAACAATAAATAAAATGTTCATAATGCACTGACACAAGTTAGAGTTGTCTGTGTAAACAAACTGAAAAAGTGCATTCCTCAATAACAATAAATAAAATGTTTATAATGCACTGACACAAGTTAGACTTGTCTGTGTAAACAAACTAAAAAAGTGCATTCCATAGTAACAAAAAATTCAAAAAAGATCAAAAGGTGGCACATGTTCTGACCTGATATCGCACTGTATTCTGAACATTCAACCTTTGGTTCATGTACTCGTCATCTACCCTTTTACCTCTTGATGGATCAGGGGAAGATTTTTTTTAATGAGAAGCAGCATCTCTGCCTTTTCGCATGCAAATCTGTTTCTTTCCTCGGTCATCACGTGACCAGCAGCAGAAAACAAGCGCTCGCTGTCGACACTTGTGCAAGGCGCTGACAGATATTTCCGAGCAAGCTTGGCCATGCACTCAAAACGGGACTGGTTGCTCCTCCAGTATTCCAGTGGACAACGGCTCACGTGAAGCGTTGGCTCCGACAGATATGACTGGAGCTAAAAAAATACACAGCAGAAAAATACAATCTAATTATGATGTTGTTCTGACCATAAACGCGAGTTATGAGTTGCATCTTTAGAAAATGTTAAATAAATCTATACACTTACTTCTGCATCTACTCTGCTGTTTTCCTGGTGAATGGCAGCTTCAGTGTTTTCTTCCAGTATTGCCTCAAACATTCCCAACAATGAGTTATTCCCGTCTTCCCTGCTCCTCTTTCCTGGTGGCTCCTCTGGCTGGGCAGTGCCAGCTGTGGCACCATCATTCTCCAGCAACTTTTCCCGAAGCATACCTGTTGCTTGCCGTTTTGATGCGAGGGTGAAGTAGCGGTCCTTATATCTCGGGTCCAGTATTGTTGCCAGATAGTACAGGGGCTCTTCCTCGACGTGACCAAAACGTGATTGCACTGCTTTTAACAGGGTGTCCTTTGATGTCTTTACTCCGTGGTCTGTTGGAACAGTTTGCTTAAGCAGACGTGTCAAGGCTTGGGTGGAGGGGATAACGTCTGCAACTGTGGCTGTGGCCTTGCTGATGTTTCTGGTCAGCTGTTCACATGGATCGAGGATGGTGAGCATGTTTTCGACCAGGGTCCATTGGTGGGCGTTGAGTACTGCGGGCAAATGGTGTTCAACTGCATATGCTGCAATAGCTTGTTTCTGCGCCACTAAACTCTTAAGCATGTAAAACGTGCTGTTCCATCGCGTAGCTATGTCTTGTTGGAGTCGTGTTTGTGGCACTTGCAGCCGTTCTTGTAACTTCCTCAGGGCGGAGGACGCTACTTGAGAATGTCTAAAATGTCCAACAATCTTGCGTCCAATGGCAACACAGTCAGACACAGCTCTTTGACTTAACACAGCCTCGTTCACAGCAAGTTGTAAAGAGTGGGCCATGCAGCCCAGGCTTGCAACACCGCACTCCTTCATTGCCTTTTCCATATTACGCGCATTATCTCGTAAGACAACATGCACCATCTCCTTCTTAATATTCCACCGCTGTAGCATAGCTTCAAAAGTCTGGTGAATCATTGTACCCGTGTGTGAGCCGGGCAGCTCCTGGGACTGTAACACCGCTCTGTATAGTTAAAAGTCTGTATTTAACCACTGCGCGGTCAGACTCATCATGCTTACAGGGCTGACATCACAAGTCCATATATCCACAGTGAAGCTTATGTCTTTCACGTTGTTATCAATCAAAGTGTGAATACATTTGGCGATCGCATCATACTTAGCTGGAAGGCACACATCAGAAAAGTAGCGGCGGCTCGGCAATGTAAACCGTGGCTCCAAGTGATTAATCAAGCGAGAAAAGCCTCTGTCTTCAACGAGGGTGAAGGGCTGGTCGTCAAGTGCCATCATTTCCATGATTAGGTCCTCAATAGCCTTAGCCCGTGGGTCATTTCTGGCAAATTTCTTGGATTTTTCGAAAGCCTCGCCGATGTTTGGAAGTCCCGGTGGCTTCTTTGCGGCTGGCTTTAAGTTGCTAGCGTCTTTAGCAGCCCGGGCGTCCTCATACGCTTTAAAAACTCCGTCGAAGCGATGGCTATGTTTTAGGTGACTTATCAGGTTTGACGTATTGAAGCTCGTGCTACTTTTACCTCCTCGTGGAACTTGTTTCGAACATTTGTTACAAATAACAAGCGACTTGTTTTCTTCGGAAACTTTGAAAAAGTCCCACACTATGGACGCCATGTTGTCTGTTTTTAAACGTAAGCACGCTGTGCTGCATGCACGCTGTGCTGCATTCCAGGTGTGACGGAAAGTCCCCGTTCCCACGTTTGCTAGTCCTTCTTTCGGCCTTTTAAATTAACGTTTCTATTGTTTAAGTGTAACATGTGGAAAGATACTGTGGATATCAATGCAAATCAGCAACTACCAAAACTATGACCGAGTTAACGAGTTATTTTCGGACATGAGGGGGTATTCTTGAATTTTCCCAGAAAGGGTTTTCCTGATTATGCCAACGTCAATTGAACGCAGCATTCACTGCAGGCCATTCAGTGTCTCAGAGTGGAAGCGGGGCACTGCCGTGCTGATAAAATTATCGGGGCTATTCGTCATGATATCGGACTTATCGGAATGACGTAATAATTTCCTGTTATCGGCCCGATAACTATCGGCCCGATAATTATCGTGCATCCCTAGTAAGTTGTGGTCAGGTTTTACACACAGCAGCCCTGTCTCCCACAGTCTTGCTCAAAGAGGTTTGTCAGTACACTGTCAGTGTAGATTCAAACACAGGAAGTGCTTTAAAATGACCTGAAACAATGCTAACTCACTGCTTCTGTATATGGCTAAGATTCAGTATGGCTTGTGTGTTTTTGTGTTTGCATGATCATGGTGTTTGAGGCCAGTGTTTGGCATATGAGGACAGCAGTGAGACAGTGTTAACCAGTACTTTATTACAAAGACTTGTGTGTGTTTGTGTGTGGCCCAGTAATGGTTTATAAGGACAGAGTGAAGCATACAAGGTCATACAGTAAAATACAGTATGTCACATCACAGTTTTGCATGATTTTAAATATTGGTTTGTGACAAAAGCAGTTTAGGATCAAATTTCACAGTGTTTTCATCAAGTTATGTCTTTTCTCATCGAGTCATTTTTTATCATAATTTCACTTTTTAAATTATTTTTATTACCCTCATTTTGATTAACTGTTATTTATTTATTTATTTATTGATAGGAAGAGGTGTGTTTGCATTGGAGCCAATTCATAAAGGCTCATTCATTTTGGAGTACAGAGGAGTTTTGGAGAAGACTAAGAGGACTGCAGCATGGAACGAGTATACATACATCTTCAATCATAAAGGAACGGAATATTGGTGAGTAAGCTGAATTGCAGGATGTTATTCTTGATCAAAAGCCAAACCACACATGACCAGTGTTTCCACTATGGGGCCGAATAGTGGCACTACGGTGACGGGGACATCGAAACTCGTGACGTCGCAGATGGGCCCCACTCGGCACCACTCTGCAGTGGAGACACGGCAGTCAAGATGGCCGAATGAGGGGAAGTTCTTGTCAAATTCTTGTCAGTAAGGGAGAGTTTTGATGTCCGCGCAATCCTAATGCGACAGTTTTTTGTAGTGCGACTTTGTCGTTGGCCCACTTGTCGAACATATTCTTTTTTTCTTTTTTTTTTAACTGTGTAGATGGTTGCTAATAGGCTAATGCTCCTCTTCTGCTAGGTTTTACAAGTGCCACTTGATTTGGCGCTTTCTGATAACGTCACATCCCGCTCTGTTTTCACCCAATCAGCGAGTAAACCTTAAGCCCCAGCTGGGAGCTTTTCCGGGCTGATCTGAGTACCTACTCCGAGGCAGGGTTTTATTTCGGCCCCGTAAAGGTTCCCGGATGGCCCTGAGTGGGAAGGCCCTATAATGGAGACACGGACCCGTATTTTGGCCCGGTTGGCCCCGTAGTGGAAACGGCCCTATGCAGAAATTCCTGGGTGATAGAAATGCTTGCCAATCATGTTCTTGCTTCTAGACTACAATTTTGTTAACATTTTTAGTAACTCATTCTTGTAACTCCTGTAGCATTGATGCTTCAAGTGAAGATGGGACACTTGGCAGACTCGTGAATGATGCTGAAAAGCCAAATGCGAAAGTGAAAAAAATAGAGGTGGATGGTGTACCCAGTCTGTGTTTGTTTGCCATCGTTGACATTGAGGAAGGGCAAGAAATAACCTATGACTACGGAGGAGAAAACCTGCCATGGCGTTCTTGCCAAAGGCATCAAATATCCAAGGTAGAGTACATTTGACCAATTTAATCTATTTAAAAAAAATAATGAATAGTATATAATAAGAAGACTGCAGCATCACATAAGATCTTTCTCTCTGTCTCCTCTCTGTCTCCTGTCTGTCTCCTCTCCGTCTCCTCTGTCCTCTCTCCGTCCTCTGTCTCCTCTGTCCTCTCTTTCGGTCCTCTCTGTCTCCTCTCCGTCTCCTCTCTGATTCCTCTGTCCTGTCTGTGTCTCCTTTCTGTGAAGTTTGATATGTCAGCTCAATGTCAAATTCAGTATTTCAGCAGCAGATGTTCTACATTGAAATAACTGCCATGTCTCCCTCTTTCATTCTCCTCTGGTTCTCCCTTTTTGCCTCTCCATCAGCCTATGGTTCCAACTACAGTTGAGGAACCTGTTCTCCACAGACCAGTTGTCTCTCCATCTACAAGTCACAAACAAGTCGTCTCTCCATCTACAGGCCACATACCAGTCGTCTCTCCATCTACAGGCCACATACCAGTCGTCTCTCCATCTACAGGCCACATACCAGTCGTCTCTCCATCTACAGGCCACATACCAGTCGTCTCTCCATCTACAGGCCACATACCAGTCGTCTCTCCATCTTCAGGCCACAAACAAGTCGTCTCTCCATCTACAAGTCACGCACAAGTCGTCTCTCCATCTACAGGCCACATACCAGTCGTCTCTCCATCTACAAGTCACGCACAAGTCGTCTCTCCATCTACAGGCCACATACCAGTCGTCTCTCCATCTACAGGCCACATACCAGTCGTCTCTCCATCTACAGGCCACGCACAAGTCGTCTCTCCATCTACAAGTCACGCACAAGTCGTCTCTCCATCTACAAGTCACGCACAAGTCGTCTCTCCATCTACAAGTCACGCACAAGTCGTCTCTCCATCTACAGGCCACATACCAGTCGTCTCTCCATCTACAAGTCACGCACAAGTCGTCTCTCCATCTACAGGCCACATACCAGTCGTCTCTCCATCTACAAGTCACGCACAAGTCGTCTCTCCATCTACAAGTCACGCACAAGTCGTCTCTCCATCTACAAGTCACGCACAAGTCGTCTCTCCATCTACAGGCCACATACCAGTCGTCTCTCCATCTACAAGTCACGCACAAGTCGTCTCTCCATCTACAAGTCACGCACAAGTCGTCTCTCCATCTACAAGTCACGCACAAGTCGTCTCTCCATCTACAGGCCACATACCAGTCGTCTCTCCATCTACAAGTCACGCACAAGTCGTCTCTCCATCTACAAGTCACGCACAAGTCGTCTCTCCATCTACAGGCCACATACCAGTCGTCTCTCCATCTACAGGCCACATACCAGTCGTCTCTCCATCTACAGGCCACATACCAGTCATCTCTCCATCTACAAGTCACACACAAGTCGTCTCTCCATCTACAGGCCACATACCAGTCATCTCTCCATCTACAAGTCACACACAAGTCGTCTCTCCAGTCATCTCTCCATCTACAGGCCACATACCAGTCGTCTCTCCATCTACAGGCCACAAACCAGTCGTCTCTCCATCTACAAGTCACACACAAGTTGTCTCTCCAGTCATCCTCCACACGGCCACAAACCAGTCGTCTCTCCATCTACAAGTTCACACACAAGTGCTCTCCAGTCAGTTCCCTGTCGTCTCTCCACTACAGGCACCACCATTCCTCTCCTCCACAGTGCTCCCTGAAGAGGTTTGTCAGTACATTTGTTGGTTAGCTTTAAATGCAGGAAGCCAATTACGACGACGATTACCTGGAAACACACGGTGAAATCTTTTCAATTTACCGTAGTCACGCACGTCTCTCTCCATCTACACCACATACCAGTCGTCTCTCCATCTACAGTCCCACAAGTCGTCTCTCCATCTACAGGCCACTACCAGTCTCTCTCCCTACAGCCACATACCAGTCGTCTCTCCATCTACAGGCCACGCACAAGTCGTCTCTCCATCTACAAGCCACACAGTCGTCTCTCCATCTACAAGTCACGCACAAGTCGTCTCTCCACTCAATCACCACAGTCTCTCTCCATCACAGGCCACATACCTCGTCCTCCATCTCAAGTCACGCACAAGTCTCTCTCCATCACAGGCCACAACCAGTCGTCTCCCATCCAAGTCACGCACAAGTCGTCTCCCATCTACAAGTCACGCACAAGTCGTCTCTCCACTACAAGTCACGCACAAGTCGTCTCTCCATCTACAGGCCACATACCGTCGTCTCTCCATCTACAAGTCACGCACAAGTCGTCTCTCCATCACACAACAGTTCTCTCTACAATCACGCACAAGTCGCTCATCCATCTCAGCCACAAGTCGTCATCTCCATCTACAAGTCACGCACAAGTCGTCTCTCCACTACAGGCCTACCAGTCGTCTCTCCATCTCAAAGTCACGCACAAGTCGTCTCTCCATCTACAAGTCACGCACAAGTCGTCTCTCCATCTACAAGTCACGCACAAGTCGTCTCTCCATCTACAGGCCACATACCAGTCGTCTCTCCATCTACAAGTCACGCACAAGTCGTCTCTCCATCTACAAGTCACGCACAAGTCGTCTCTCCATCTACAGGCCACATACCAGTCGTCTCTCCATCTACAGGCCACATACCAGTCGTCTCTCCATCTACAGGCCACATACCAGTCATCTCTCCATCTACAAGTCACACACAAGTCGTCTCTCCATCTACAGGCCACATACCAGTCATCTCTCCATCTACAAGTCACACACAAGTCGTCTCTCCAGTCATCTCTCCATCTACAGGCCACATACCAGTCGTCTCTCCATCTACAGGCCACAAACCAGTCGTCTCTCCATCTACAAGTCACACACAAGTTGTCTCTCCAGTCATCTCTCCATCTACAGGCCACAAACCAGTCGTCTCTCCATCTACAAGTCACACACAAGTCGTCTCTCCAGTCGTCTCTCCTGTCGTCTCTCCATCTACAGGCCACACACCATTCCTCTCCTCCACAGTGCTCCCTGAAGAGGTTTGTCAGTACATTTGTTGGTGTAGCTTTAAATGCAGGAAGCACAATTACGACGACGATTACCTGGAAACGAAACTACGGTGAAATAGCTTTTAATATTTCACCGTAGTCACGCACAAGTCGTCTCTCCATCTACAGGCCACATACCAGTCGTCTCTCCATCTACAAGTCACGCACAAGTCGTCTCTCCATCTACAGGCCACATACCAGTCGTCTCTCCATCTACAGGCCACATACCAGTCGTCTCTCCATCTACAGGCCACGCACAAGTCGTCTCTCCATCTACAAGTCACGCACAAGTCGTCTCTCCATCTACAGGCCACATACCAGTCATCTCTCCATCTACAAGTCACACACAAGTCGTCTCTCCAGTCATCTCTCCATCTACAGGCCACATACCAGTCGTCTCTCCATCTACAGGCCACAAACCAGTCGTCTCTCCATCTACAAGTCACACACAAGTTGTCTCTCCAGTCATCTCTCCATCTACAGGCCACAAACCAGTCGTCTCTCCATCTACAAGTCACACACAAGTCGTCTCTCCAGTCGTCTCTCCTGTCGTCTCTCCATCTACAGGCCACACACCATTCCTCTCCTCCACAGTGCTCCCTGAAGAGGTTTGTCAGTACATTTGTTGGTGTAGCTTTAAATGCAGGAAGCACAATTACGACGACGATTACCTGGAAACGAAACTACGGTGAAATAGCTTTTAATATTTCACCGTAGTTGTAATTGTGCTTTTACACGAAGGTTTGACTCGGGTACATTCACAAAATAAGCCGAGGTTGCATTTTGGCAAGAGATTGTTTTCTATGTGATTATATTTATATATATATATATTAACAGATGCATATTATTATATATTATTATAAATTATTATTATTATTATATATTTAATACACTCTCAATGTCACATTCCTACCAGAAACCATAACTACATTCAGATGTGTTGTATATTCAGATGGTCAAACCATATCATTGACTCAACTGTCCCACTTTGTATTTATATTTTTCACGTTGTCTTTGCTTTGAATGTCTTCACACACACACGGTACATCACTTTTACTGTTTCAGCTCTTCTCTTCTTCTTGTGAACTCTAAACTTGTGGGTTGATTGTGAGTCACTGTATCTTTGTGTTTTTAATGTCAAACTCGCTGCAGTGTGACACTGAATTACTCACAAAGCATACAGAGGGATCACTAAACCTATCGTAGCTGCAGAATTAAAGGTGAAGTGATAAACTGTAGCACACCATCAGTAAAACTAAATCAAAGCTGTAGAGAGAGCATTCATTGTAAAGGAGAAGTCCTGTACCAGTGTGTCATCTCTGTCACTTCACATGCATTCGTTCATTTTGGATTCTTTTTGTAATTCAACTCTTTCAACTACACTTTAAGTGTAATGTTTTTAATGTTTTTTAGGAAGTTGCCGGTAACATCTGGCAGGGGGACAGCCAATGTAAATCAGCCTCTGGCTGCAATTGGGTGCAATAATGTTTTTTTAATATATTATATGTTCAATGTTGCACATTGTCCCATTGAAATAAATGAATTGAAATTGAAATCTCTTAATTGCTTAGAGTAAACAAAAGATCAAACAATAGATTGGCGTCTAACTAATAAACAAATAATTCAAACAATCAGCGCATGATGAGCGGCACACGTACCGACAGTGTCTCTGTGGTTTCTCCTCATGTTGAAGAAGTAATGGTTGTCATTCATTCATTAATTTGTGAACAGATTATTAATCTAACTCAGATTTATTTGTATATTCTCTTAACCTGAAGAGTAAGTTTTTTTTATGTGATACTAAAAACTTGCAGTTTTGCATGTAATCTTTGTACTGACTCTACAGCAGCAACCGACTTGCTTTGACTTGTAAAATATGCTAACCTTGCTTCTAACTTTTTTTTCTTCCTCGGTTGAGATGTAGCGTGTGAGGGGGAGGGTGAAGAGCAGCAGCACCGCCTCCATCCACGACTCAGAGGTGCATTGCTAATGAGCAACTGGCGCTCTGCAGAAGGAGAGTCTTGGAAAATGGCACAGGTTTTGTTATTTTGGCTAAAAACTTAATAAGTAAGGGATAATGTATAGTTCGGAGGTTGGGGTTTATTTCTCCATAACAACCGACTAACTGTACATTATCCCGCTTATTACACGGCCTTACGAGTGAAACAAATAATAAATAATCACCCACAATGATTCAGCAGCGACAAGGATCGCTCGGTAAAGTTTTCACTTTCACTTTCGGGGCCGGCCTGAGAGGAGCTGGACAGCGTGTTGTGGTTGGTGTAACGCGTTGAAAGTCCAGCTGTCTTGCTTATGTTGCTACATGTTGCCAGGGCGGATCAGAGCGCCGTCCCTAGCAACGGTCTGATATACTTGACGACGGTCATTATACAGAAATATCAGACCGTAGAACGCAGCGATGGACCAATCAGAGAGCAGCATTCAATAGAGCCCTGTAATAACAATTTAAAGACCACTGAAAATGAAAATAGCTAAAAAAGGAGGATTGGAGTGAGGGTTTTTAAGAGATTAAATATAGTATTGTATTCTTGTAGACCTTGTAATGTTGGTCAGTCCTCGCATACCATTACCTGGTTTGTGTTTGTGTTATATGTGAACAGGCCTTGTAACGTTGGTCAGACCTCGCATACCATTACCTGGTTTGTGTTTGTGTTATATGTGAACAGGCCTTGTAACGTTGGTCAGACCTCGCATACCATTACCTGGTTTGTGTTTGTGTTATATGTGAACAGACCTTGTAATGTTGGTCAGTCCTCGCATACCATTACCTGGTTTGTGTTTGTGTTATATGTGAACAGGCCTTGTAACGTTGGTCAGACCTCGCATACCATTACCTGGTTTGTGTTTGTGTTATATGTGAACAGGCCTTGTAACGTTGGTCAGACCTCGCATACCATTACCTGGTTTGTGTTTGTGTTATATGTGAACAGACCTTGTAATGTTGGTCAGTCCTCGCATACCATTACCTGGTTTGTGTTTGTGTTATATGTGAACAGGCCTTGTAACGTTGGTCAGACCTCGCATACCATTACCTGGTTTGTGTTTGTGTTATATGTGAACAGACCTTGTAATGTTGGTCAGTCCTCGCATACCATTACCTGGTTTGTGTTTGTGTTATATGTGAACAGGCCTTGTAACGTTGGTCAGACCTCGCATACCATTACCTGGTTTGTGTTTGTGTGTTATATGTGAACAGGCCTTGTAATGTTGGTCAGTCCTCGCATACCATTACCTGGTTTGTGTTTGTGTGTTATATGTGAACAGGCCTCATAAACACTGTTGGTTTCACAAACCACCATTTGTGTGACCCCGTAAGCCTGTGATATGTCACATATTCTTCTAAAAGAAAAATGATGATTTTGAAGTCAGATTTGTGTTCTGCAGACAAAATACAAATTTTGGATATGTCTTTTAAGTTCACCAGATGTTGCGTTAGGTATGGTCTCATAAACCACTGCCATGCAAGAATCTGCAAGATTGGTCTCTTAAACCATGTATGCCTGTATGTGTGTGTGTGTGTGTGTGTGTGTGTGAGTGTGTGTGTGTGTGTGTGTGTGTGTGTGTGTGTGTGTGTGTGTGTGTGTGTGTGTGTGTGTGTGTGTGTGTGTGCGCGTGTGCGCATGTCCTCTGTCTGCAAGAGAATCCGGTGATAGTGATAGGTATCAAGGCCAAGAAAGTCAGGAATTCAAGTAACTTGGTCGTAATCCACTAGATACGCAGCCAAGGAAAGTACATTTGAAGCTGTAGCGGTGTGTGTGTGTGTGTGTGTAGAGTATAGCCTATATAGGAGTCAGCATGCAAGTGCCAGAGTGTGTGTGTGTGTGTGTGTGTGTGTGTGTGTGTGTGTGAGAGATGTAATCGAGGTGATGATGTATGGTTGCACACATGGATGACAGGGTAATTGATCCATAGTGGGGGCGTGATTGTGTGCGTGTGCATGTGAAGAGGTCATATATCATTTCACCCAGTGAGCTAATCTGTTACTCTGACAAAGAGTTCAGATTACTGATCTCACCTCTCCTCTCAGTCCCCCTTCTGGAGCCTTCAACACTCACTTCCTCTATTTTTTTCACCCTCTGCGTTTCATTTCTCATTTTTTGATCCCTCCATATTTTCTTCCTTATATACCAACATGTTCTCCCTCCCTCCCTCCCTCCCTCTCTCTCTCTCCCTCCCTCTCTCTCTCCCCCTCTCCCCAAGTAACATGGGTGAATCATGGATAACCCTGCCATGGGATTTGTCTTATGCACCGTTCTCTGGCAGCACAGTTAGACTCAGCATGTGGACTGCAAGATAACAAATACAGACACGCATGCATGCGAGATCCCAGGGCTGCTTGGAAGCCCCCTAAAAATCAACCTAATTCCTTCGGGATCTTTGGCATTTGCACACACGTCGCCCCCCGCACACATATACACTCCGGTCGGCGGCATCTCGGTGACACAAAGAGGGATTTAACGGGTGCCAATCTGAGACCTTGGTGCGTTTCTGTCACAGGATAGATAGTCAAGTCCCACAGAGAGAAGTTTCACAGACCACACGACAGCCTTGGAGAGGCATGGTGTGCTTATGGAGGAACACATGCTAGAACACCCAAACACAGCCGCATGGACATATTCATAGAGCAGTTATATAATGGAGCAGATACAATGGAATCGGGTTTACTTGTCACACATTTCCCTTCAATCGCAGAAGTGAAATCAGCTCATCGAGACAACTGAGATGGAGAAAATCCTGCACAATGAGATAATCCTTCCAGTTTGCCATTTGACCTTCCTTTACAAAAATGATTTCCCCTAAGTCAGCTCATACTCTTTATTTGGTTTATGTATAGAGAGAGTATATATATGTTTCTGTGTTTTTGAAAAACACTTGGAAATATGACGCAGGCTATTATTTGTACTTCATATACAAAACCTCAAAGAGAAATAGAAGAGACCGCCAATATTCTATATTTTTCGTTACTGTCCACAAATTCCATGAAAAGACCTGCAATATTTGAATATTTTACCACTTCCCCGGCCTGTCTGTGTATCTCAGCCTGCAGCCCTTTGGTTCCTAAAGTAGTAAATCTTAAAGAAGCTATTAGTCAACATGTTTATAATAACAGACTTGAGAATTTTGAGACTTGAGAAAATATGTGGGATTGACTTCAGGACTGTGTTGTGATTGTAAAAAAACATGTGCAACATTGTAGCCCAGTTTTTTTTATATATATATATATATGGTTCTATATAGTTAAAAACAAAGATACAGAATAAACTACAGTATATCAGGCGTTTAGCTCTACAGGAAAAACATGTTCGGAGCATCAGTTAACTGTTGGTTTTTCGTGGGATTTGTAAAATATGGAATCACATCAGACTTATCGTTTAAGAAAAAATGTCATTTCCTATGGCCGCCATCTGTTACAATACATTCCAACTAACATCGCAAAACACACCCAGCACAATGCCGCGTAACATTCGATTTCCATGTAAAAACATCAAAGTGAAGATGAAAGCTCTCCACGCGGCAGCGTGCATGTGCACACGCGCGTGCGTTCTCCAAGTCGTGCCAGATGACTCTTATTACCAAATACCATGTGGCAGAGAACGCCGAGTGCACCGGTTCATTTGGAAGGAGCACACAGAAACACACAATTTGTGTTCTGTGTTGCATTGGCAGGCGGTAATACCGGCATTAGCATATGAAAGACGGCAGCTGGAAGGTGTAGCTGTCACTGTTGTTGCCGCTTGTTGCTTGTTGTGTTATCCATTTGGATGGCAGCTCCTCTGTTCTCGCTAACCCCACGTCTCGCTAACATCCTCCGCTGCACTCCCTCCTGTCTTTCTGTGTGTCTCCTTCTGTCTGTCAGTCATGCTCCCACTTTTTCCCTCCTCTCCATGTATGACTAATCATATCCCTCAGGGTATACGCAGGGACACACATCACATTATTATGAAGCGTGGAAAAAAATGGCGTGGACATGCATTGTTTATCATGCTTGGTGTCAGACTTCCTGGAAATCCTCAAATGAATTTTCCTAAAAGTTCCCCCTAATCGAGGAATCTCTGCATTCGTTTGTAAAACAGCTGAATAAGTCTTCTGAGAAGAAAGCGAGTTACGATTTTTAAAAAAAAGTTACAGTCGATCACTTATCACAGGCCATGAGTTGAGTTGAAAGACAGACTTGCCCTCGGCGAAGAACGCCTTATCTCAGATAGCAGCGGGGTGCAACCTACCGACTGAACTCTCTCTCTCCCCTCTCTGTCTGTTTCTCTCTCTTTCTCGCCCTCAAAGATGTAAATGTTCAAACGGACTAATTCCTTCAAAGCTCCAATGAGCATGAAAGGCCGGTCTCCACCCTCATTGCTAATTGATGGCCGCGCATCGCTGCATTAAAGCTACATGAGCCTTTGCTTGGGACTCTCATTAGCGGTAACTACACTCGCGTTAGATGCATAAAAATTACATGACAGACATCCCAGACAAACCTGACGCTGATCCCCCTTTCAGTCTCATTCGGTCACGTTAAACGTCATTTACAGAGCAGGAAATGAGTTGCATGATCTTATTGCCCTAAAAAGAGGTGGGGACAGCCTCTCTGTTATTCACATGCTTCAACTGATGTTGCACTCTTCCTCACCTCTCCTTGTGACTGTTTAACAATGACAACATGCTTATTTTGGAGCTTTCCTCCCCAAGGAAAGCCAGTCTGGCACTTGTTGAGCCTCAGACTCAAGAGCAACATGGCAGACTGACTGACAACATGTCCCAGTCCCGGCACCTCGGGGATCCTCCCCTCGGGGAGAGCTTGGAGAAGAACATCTTTGATGTGAGCATCTGCTCGCCTTCTTGCCACTGCACCCATAACCCTGGAGAAGACAGCTTTTTGATGCTTTTCAAACAGCGTTGATTGGTGGCAGAACAAGCTGTAACCCCAATGTTGTCACATGTCGACTGTATTAAGGCATTATGGCAAAACATGTTGTCTTGCAGACCTTAAGAAAATGGAAGTTACTGCCCATTAGCTCTGTTTTGGCCTCTGGCTCTTTCACAGCTGAAGCCTCTGATGTGTTCCCCGGCTAGCTGCTTACTATGTCTGCTGTGTGGTGCTGGGCAGGTAGTGTATGGTGGAGTTTCACTGGAAACAGCTGCCTCATGTGGCTGAGAACAGCGTTGATGACAGCAGCGAATGTGAGTGTGAATGTGGGCCGTAAGGATGAAAGATAAAAAACAGTAACATGTTGTGGTTTATTTCGTCCACTAAGTTACTTTGCAATACAATTCTCATGATGACATAATGACTCCCTTATATCGTCCTCTGTTACCCACCCTGATCTCAAAGGCCTTTTTCAAATAGAAACTGTTCGGACCAGCTGGACTGCTGGTTCCCTCACATCCAGCTGACTTTGACAAACACAGCAAGGTGTATATGAAGAGAATCGTGTCACTACTTGATGTGCCGCTCTGCCGTGTTCTCAAAATGTCACTCCTTCACGCTTCGCCAGGCTTTACACAAACATGGACTCAAGAGGAGCACACCAGGGACACCTCCACGGAAATGGACTGTCCTCAGCTGGCACAGACAAACATTATTTCTTGTGTCCTTGTTGCCTGTTTGACCAATATTTGCATTCACTGCCAAGCTAGTGTGATGTTTGGCAGTGCGAGGAGGAGAGAACAGACACTTCTACCTGTTGATTAGGAGTGCAGTTTCACAGGTTTTTGTCACACATACAGCAGGTCCCTCTGGAGGACCTCAAACTTATCAGATATCCGTGTGTGACGGGAGCCAGTTATCCCATACGTGGAGGC
Source organism: Chelidonichthys spinosus (assembly GCA_029853015.1). Taxonomy (NCBI): domain Eukaryota; kingdom Metazoa; phylum Chordata; class Actinopteri; order Perciformes; family Triglidae; genus Chelidonichthys; species Chelidonichthys spinosus. The sequence continues at coordinate 17,030,381 of CM056829.1, forward strand.
TGATATGCGCACCAGCTGGAGAGCTCTCTGGGTGCAACGAGAGACTGGTTTCCGTGGCTTTTTAAAATATTCAGTGGTGAAGATGATGGCACAGGTTCACGTGGCGATGCAAATAAATTCTCTGCCTCCTCATTCACGCCACAGGGAACAATAAAGACACAGGGAGAGACGTCTGAGTATCTACGAAGAGGTATAGAGACATTTGTTTTCATTTTGAAACCGATCCTTAGAGAGACTAAAAAGACATCCTCTCCCCGCCTGGTGTCTTGACCTCTCGGCACTACTCATCTGAGCAGCAGGGCCGCGAGGTCGCCTTTTATAATCTCCCGAGCACAATGAAATACAGGCGTTATAATGCAACAGCCACTCATAATCCAAAAGCTTTTCAGGAAAAACAACAGCCATAAAAATCTGGGATTACGTCGTTCCACACTACCGGTCCAGGAGACAGAACTATCTATTGCTCCTTCTCCTTCCTTCTTTTTTAATCCTCTCTCACTATCCCTCTCTGTCCTTCTCTCAATCTCGTAAACGGCTTTAGGAGGATGGAATCAGACAGGAAAAGGCTCTATTTGGAGACTGGAGAGTAAAGTTTTCAACAGCGTTTGCCAGCTTTATCCGGTATAGTACAGTTATAGAGAGAGATAGAGAGAGCGTATAGTTTCTTAGGCTTTAGTTCTTCCACTCGTATTGAAAGCATCCATAGATATTATGCCCATCCCTGCTTCCACCGCCCTGCAACACTGTGGCTCAGTGTACATAAACTGGATTAAGGGGTCTGACTCTAACACAAGCTTGGATGCACGCCTTTACATATTTGAAAGCCACCGCTGGATTATTTGGCAGTGAAATCAGATTAAACTTTTTTACTGTCGCCTCAATTCCATTTTTATGTTCGCACGGCTTGCTCATCCCCGTAAAGCCTTACAAGAAGGAGGCAAACTGTCCTGAAACTCCTCGTGAACACGGTCCGCTGAACAAGCCCAGATTTCCATTCACGCAGGTTTAAATTGCCCGATAGTCAGACGGCGTCCCATCCATACAGATGTGCGTCCGTAACCCCACAGAGGCATCGCTGTGCAAAGCACGGCCACTGAAAGCAATTCAGGCTGTTTGTATATGCTGCCAGTGGGACTACACTGCATCCATTCATCCGCCTCACCCCTCCTCTCCCTCCTCTCCCCACCTGCTTCCCCCCTTCACTTCTTTCCTCTGACCTCCTCGTCTCCCCCCCGATGACAACACCTACGCGTGATTAATGATGATCCACGCTGGCCATTGGCTGTTATTTGGGAGCATCTTATTTTAGGCAGTGGGGATCATACTCACTCACTCTTCTTGCTGTTCCCAGTTGTGTTTTTACTCAACTGACTCCAGCTTACTGAGGAAAAAGATACCAGAGGGAGCCGAGATGAAAGACACTTTGGAGAGGAGAAAACCAGTGAGCCCACATTCCCTGCTACTAATAGCACTATTTTGAAGAAAAATCAGCTCCGAGCGTGAGTAGGAGGAGGCAGCCGGGGTCGGCGGTTATAAATGTCATCTTGTGGAGAAACATGTTTGGGTTTTTTTATTTGGTTTTGGCCTAGTTCAAAAAGAGGAGTGAACGAGCGTGAATACTAAGCAGGGGTGGTTTATGGGATGTCAATGTTGGGAAATGAGTCTCTTTAAACACTTTATGTAAAGAAAATGAATTGTTATGCAACTGTCAAAAAAGAAAAGCATGCAGAGGAGTTTCCTTAAGTGTCACCATTTGTGTGATTTTACCACCCTCTAGTGGTGAGTCTGTTTTTTGCCAAGATATACACTATATTGCCAAAAGTATTCACTCACCTGCATTGACTCGCATATGAATTTAAGTGACATCCCATTCTTAGTCCATAGGGTTTAATATGACATCAGTCCACCCTTTGCAGCTATAACAGCTTCAACTCTTCTGGAAGGCTTTCAACAAGGTTCAGGGGTGTGTTTATGGGACTTTTTGACCATTCTTCCAGAAGTGTATTTGTGAGGTCACACACTGATGTTGGATGGGAAGGCCTGGCTCTCAGTCTCCACTCTAATTCATCCCAAATGTGTCCTTTCAGGTTGAGGTCAGGACTCTGTGCAGGCCAGTCAAGTTCATCCACACCAAACTCTCTCATCCATGTCTTCGTCACTCCAGAGAACCACTGCTCTAGAGTCCAGTGGCGGCGTGCTTTACACCACTGCATCCAACGCTTTGCATTGCACTTGCTGATATATGGCTTGGATGCAGCTGATTGCCATGGAAACCATTCCATGAAGCTCTCTACGCTGTTCTTGAGCTAATCTGACCTCTGTGCACTATGTGCCTCAGTATCCGCTGACCCCGCTCCTTCATTTTACGTGGTCTACCACTTCTTGGCTGAGTTGCTGTCGTTCCCAGTCGCTTTCACTTTGTTATAATCCCACTGACAGTTGACTGTGGAATATTTAGTAGTGAAGAAATTCTACGACTAGACTTGTTGCACAGGTGGCATCCTATCACAGTACCACGCTGGAATTCACTGAGCTCCTGAGAGCGACCCATTCTTTCATACATGTTTGTAGAAACAGTCTGCATGCCAAGGTGCTGCTTTTATACAACTGTGGCCATGGAAGTGATTGGAACACCTGATTTAAATTAGTTGGATGGGTGAGTGAATAATTTTGGCAATATAGTGTATGTTGATGGAACAATAATGAAAAAGTCGCTCACATAAAAAGCTGGTTCATTTACATTCAGCTGGTTCATTACAACCCTGCCTTCGCCCAATGACAGCTGGGATCGGCTCCAGCCCCCCCGTGACCCTAAATACAGGATAAGCGGTAGAAAATGGATGGATGGTTCATTACAAGGTTATGTTTTCTTTTTTCTTTTCCTTATTTACAAATGATTTTGCTTTTAATAACGACACGGTTAAACTGATAAAATATGCTGATGACATGGCCTTGGTTGGCCTTTTACAGAAACATGTCCCATCTGGTGAGGCCACCTTGCTCATGTGAAAGCCCTTGAAGCATGGTGTAATAATAGTCAGTTAGAGATAAATGTGTCGAAAACAAAGGAGCTGCTTTTTTGTAAAAAGCAAGACATGAAAATAGAGCCAGTCTCACTCAATGACCAATGTGTTGAAACTTAAAAAAATGTTCACAGCGACTAGGCCTTCTTAGAAGACAAAGCTGTCTTAGTGTTAGCTCACAGATCCTTGAACTTGTGTACTAAACAAATTTGGGAGTATTAACATTCCATCTCCCTGCTTGGTTTTAAGTTGTAAATGTACAACTCAACTGAACAGGGTTGTGTAAATGACAAGCAAAACAGTGGGCAAACCACAAAAACAGCTGACAAACCTTGAGAGGCTGAGGAGGAAAAAGAAGGATAGTAGCAGATGCTTCCCAACCTCTTTCTAGCCAGTTTGAACTTCTGAAGTCTGGAGACGTTATAGGGATCCTCTGGCTGAAAGCATATTAAAAAATGTTTTTATCCCCAATGCTGTTAGTCTTTTTAACTCAACAAAGTGAATAATCCACAGAAATGACGTGACTGCTACTTATTATTTATTATTATTTCATTTCTAGTGTTTCTTTTAACCTTTTTAAATATATTCTGCCTTGTCTGTGCTGCGGTCTGTCATATGTCTCTGAGATGTGTCTGTCTGTTTTATGTTTTGGTGAGCCAAAGATAATTTTCCACCCTGGTGGACAATACAGATTTATTCTATTCTATTCTATCCTCACAGATGATATTGCTGTGATTTGAAAGTATTTGTTTTGACAAGTGTTATCCAAAACACATCTGGTCGACAGAGGAAGATAAAGTATCAAATCATGTGTCGGTTATGGAGCTTCGTCAGACATTCTGTTCACAATGAGAACAAAAATGTCTTCATTCGAAAGCCACACGCTGTAACAACCAATGGGAGCTCAAACACCTGAGAAGGTAAGCACATGACTATTGGCTTTTTCTTGTTTGGTTCTTTGATCACTTCTTGGCCTACAACATTTGTTTGGCTCTTTAGTTCATACATCCAATACTATTTTTACATCTTTCTTCTTCATCTGGGCGTTTTTATGGTTTTCACTTGATATATTGTTATTTATTATATTGTTATTTTTAGCAGATATAACTGGTTCATAATAAGCTATATTATGCCCATCCCAAGTTTCCAGACCCATAGAAACACTTTCATATCTTGTTTTACCAAATCAAGAGTCCAAACCCAAAGATGTTCAATGTGCTATCGTTAAAGACTAAGAACCCCAGAAAATAGTCACAATTGAGATGCTGGAGCCGTGAGTGGGTAGCACTCTCGCCTCACAGCAAGAGGGTCCTGGGTTCAATTCCCGGGTCGGCCCGGGTTCCTTCTGTGTGGAGTTTGCACGTTCTCCCCGTGTAAGCGTGGGTTCTCTCCGGGTTCTCCGGCTTCCTCCCACAGTCCAAAGACATGCAGGATGGGGATAGGTTAATTGGTGACTCTAAATGTCCTGTAGGTGTGAATGTGAGCGTGAATGGTTGTCTGTCTCTACATGTCAGCCCTGTGATAGACTGGCGTCCTGTCCAGGGTGTACCCTGCCTTCGCCCAATGACAGCTGGGATCGGCTCCAGCCCCCCCGCGACCCTAAATACAGGATAAGCGGTAGAAAATGGATGGATGGATGGATGGAGCCGTGAGGATGAAAACTATTTATTACATGCAGATGAACTAATTAGCTGATCAGATGATGATTACAGCCCTGTTTGTGATAACTGGGTGATTTTTAAATCCCCATCTAATCTTTCTTTGTTCTATTTCCAGTTTTATTAAACAGATTTGTGTCATAGTGTCTCAATTAAGGCTGCTTTTTATATCAGTTACTGATAACTTATAAAACCACACAAAGATGTTTTAGTTCACATTGATGCTTGGCCAGAACGCTGTGCCTCTAATAAATCACATGCTTTCGGGGACTTTGTCCTTCCAAGCCTGAAGATGAGTCCAGATGCTGTCTACATCCTTTGAACTAAATTATTTTGACGAGGTGGGGTTTCCTCCTGTTCGTGTCCTCGGCATTCCTGTCGCTAGGTTACCTCGGTCAAACAATGACGTGCATAGTGCTTGTACTACATGCGTCACGCCACTAAGTGTCACTGCGTCCTCACATTTCAGTTGCGCCGATGCCAACAGGGTGATGTGAGGACACCTCGTCCACCTCCTCTCTCATGAGTAAACTTCCTCAGGGAGTGACTCAGTGGTTCACTGCAGCCTCCAGCTTCCTGTTCTCTGTTTTCGCTGATCCACGACGACCAGTGTGGGGAAAAAAGATGAGAAATGGGTTTCTTGGAGGATATCTTGGTGTTATCTCCTGGGGTCAAAGGCACCACATAACCCCAATACTGATGTAATTAAGCTTTGATAAATCAATCAGGTTCAAGCCGTCCTCTCAAAGTCATACTTTTATTGGTTGATATGATAATATGTTGATCAACATATTCTGGACACTGTTATGCAATGTTAATATATTTTGTAATACAATGTGTCTCAATCTATATTTTATAAACAATGGCATTATGAAAGATGTCCCATACTCTATCCTAATACTACAGTCTGTAGGGTGTCAGAATAAAAGTTCAGGCCGCACTTTCTGGAGGGTGAAAGCTTAAACTCTGTCAGGTGTGGATGGTCCTGGCAGTCCAATAGAGCAACTCTTTCTAAAGACCCTCCCTGTTAAATGTCCAGGAGCATCAGCACATCAGAGCATCAGCACATCTTCACACTGGACTTATTTTGGATCAGCCCACGCATCACTGCTCTGTTACCAGAGGAGTATGAACAGCCAACATCTTCCAAGTCCATAAATAAAAGCAGAAGCCAATCTCCTGCTTTGATACCACTGGTGTAAAAGTACAGACCCTGGACAGGACACTAGTGGGTTGTGGTGGGCCTCTGTCTTTAGTTAAACCCTCATAAGCTTCTTTCCAGACATCACCAAGCCATGCTCAGTTGATGCTTCGCCTTGTCTGAATGAAAGAAACAAAGTCTCTGTGGATTCTTCAAAAGACAGATGTGAAAAACAGTAGGCAGTTCTGCACCACTGCTATATGCACTCTGCCACGCACCGTCATTAACGTTTGAAAAGTGGGATGTTTTTTCCATTAAGATATAGGAAATACATTCAGCCCCCCGTATTTCTTGTATTTCCCCCCATGATGAACAGTCGCTCTGGAGGGGCCAGTAAAAAAGACTCTGTGCTGACAAGCAAACTAGGCTTTTCTAGACTGCGGGATGCATATTCCTGGCCTAGAATTGATCAAGTGGGGAAATTACAAGGTGGTGTGTTTGTTGCTGTTGCCCAAGGTGAAAAGAACTCGGAATGGCAGAGCTCCCGCAGGATCTCAGTCAGAGCGAGCCCCGTTTCCGGGTGCTGGTCACATTTTATCTTCTTGGGCTGAGACTGCCCCGTACAGAGGTTGAACTTGGCACGCAACCAAGTCTTACTGGTCAGTTATCTCTGATGTGAACTTACGGAAATGTAATATGAAGGCGTGTATGGATGTTGTCCTTGAGGCGTGTATCTATTCTAGCAAACCTAAGAACAAAGAGGGCCTTGAAGATTTAACGGGTTCCTGCTTATCAAGTTAAATGTCACACTGCTCTAATGAGCACAACCAGTGATATATATGAGTTCAGTGAAAAAGTACAAGTCTAAAGTGAAGAAAAAAAGCAAGTTGTAACAGTTTGAACCAGATATTCCGCTAACAAACACAGTACATTATTGTCATATTATTATTTACCATCACAGGATGGTAAATATCCAGTAGCTAAGCCAAAGCAAAATATGCCAAACGGCAATTCAGTCAGCTGAAACTGACCTTTGACCTCCCGTCAAAAAGGGGGAAGACAACATGAGACTCAAACCGGGAAGACATCTGACTCAACAGCAGCACAGGCCCATCAGGCCTCCACTTCCTCCTCTGATGGAGACAGTATAGGTCTGGTCACCCAGGTGAAAACCTATACAACACACAGCACTCATATCCTCTCGCACTGAGGAGGACTTCCTTTTCTTTTTTACTATAAAAACACATCTATATTATAATTTAAATAACAGGAAAGCACAATTTAAGTGAAATTGTATGGGCATAAATGGAAGAACTTCAAGTATACTTAGTTAGTACACTGAAGTACCTGGCCATATATTTATTAAATTAATGTTTGCTTCATTTGTGTTCCGAGTATATTTAAAATGTATTGAGTGCTCTCTGCATTGGTACCCCCACTACCTCGGAGGCTGTTACATTCATGGTTCATGATCTGAACTGAAATCCTTAGAGGCAGCTCTGCAGGCTCTAAGGAAGTCAGGTGACATATAAAGGGCCACAGAGTCCGAGTAGTGAGGAGGTCGCAGTAGCCAAAATGTTGATGCCTTCATTGGTTTGGTTGATTAGGTTATAGTCATGACGACTGGTTGGTTAGTGTACCAATATCAGGGTCAGCCAATCAGAGGGAGAGAACAATACGTCCTTCCTTTACCATGGGGAAAAACATTAATTGGGGGTCAGGAGGAAACCTCCGGTTCTGAAAAAGTGAAGCCAGGCTGATGTGCCTGCATTCTCTCCTTCTGGCCATCAGGGGCCGACTTCTCTGGATGCAAAAGGAAGTCTGACTGCATGGAACTCTGTGATAAAATGACCCTACACTTGGACATGAGAGGCCCTGGGATAAAGCTGAGAATAGGCTTCTACTTCTCACTTGATTTATTATCGCAGTAAACATTGTAAACATGAGTTTATGGTCTCAACCTCTAGTTTCAAGTCTTCTGCAATACAGCATGATGTGTCATTTAGTAAATTATGGTCCATTTAGAGTCAAATACATACAATACAAAAACAAAAGTACTAGTATCTACAAATATCTCAAAAACAGTGTTGAGTGGAGCCGTGTCGTACCAAACACTGGAAATGGAGGATCAGAGTATTATATCTCTCGCAGTTTATTCACTGAAACAAACAGACGACACGAAGACATTACTTCTTTTTTTCTGCATATAGGTATATGAGGTATCTATCATATATGTATATATATATATATATATATATATATATATATAAATATATATATATATATATATATATATAAATATATATATATATATATATATATATATATATATATATATATATATATATATATATATATATATATATATATATGCATATAGGCATATGAGGTATTGTCAATAGCTTGAAACACAAAACCTGTATTTAATCCAATCATCATGTCTAAATGCCTGAACATCGTCTATGGTGCTCCAACTGAAGCCTCACAAAGGAAATCTTCATCTTTCTGAAGCAGCAACAGCCGGAGCGACGAGGGAAAGCTTGAAATCAGACACGGCTAAGTGTGTTTTGAGTCTACCTCTCACGAAGACAAAGCTTTGGTGTCTGGCTGTGCCTTTATTTAGTAAGTCTGGAGCAGAGGTGTGCACTTTCTTCCAACACTAGCAGTGTGAGTGTTGGCAGCTCCTAATTTCTCTGGTTACATAACCTCTCTCTGATCTGCTACCTGAGGCCAGCATCAAAATAACCCCCCTGCACACCCATACCTTGAAAACAAACTCAAAAGTGCAAAAGTATTCACAAACTCCTCAGAGCACTTTGCTTTTCAATTCAGGTTCAGCTCCTTGAGCTTATGCCACAACGCTCATAATTACATCCATAAACCTCATTGCTTATTTCCCCCACAGAGGAGCATGTTTTCCACAGCCTCACATGCCATAAAGAGACATTTAAACAGCAGGCTGACTGTTGTTTACAGCCACACCTGTGCTGGTTAATTGTTCTTTCAACGACTTCCAGTTAAAGAGGAGGAAGCTCATGAGGGCTCAGACTCTGACCCTCGGTCCAACCACTGGACTTCAGAGAGGAGGAAATCATTGCGGGGCCCCTGGAAGACACAACATCATCAGTTGCTTTCGGCAAAGTAGAGTAAATGAGAAAACCTTTATGGTTCATGCTGCATCATTATTTCACATTCAGCAGATGCAGCATTTCATTTCAAGTGGTGATTGCATCCAAACAGGAACAGCTGTGTGTCTACGTCAGGTGAAAGATGACCTTTCACTTTGAACTCAACCTTTATCTGGTTCCGCAACCTAAATTAGTCGACTTAGATGATGGTTTGTTCCAGATCAGGGCACAAAATGGATCAAATTTGGCAGGTATAAATACTTATTCCTGGGTCATTTTGAAGGTATCCAGTACTGATACACAGCCCTGATTTAAGATTAGGTTCTAGTACTGATGTAACTTTTAAATACAAGATAATAGTAAAAAAAGAATTAAAAACGTCACATCTATATGACACTTCCACCCCTTCCTTATAAAGGTGCTAAATTCTGAAATTCAGAGAATTGATATTGTAGTAAAACAACTATTTGCTATGTAAAGATATAATATAGTGGAGTATTGACATCAGCAGCTGAGAGTGAAGTTGATAGCCCTCTGTGTGTGTTGTTGGCCATGTATTCAAGTTAATGCATGTGTGCTCTGGCTGCGGTGTAGCGCGCTCATGCGCCATGTGGAGGCAATGCCTCGACTAAATGCTCTGAATTTGGCATTTAACTGTCTGTGTCAAGTTAGGGCGGCTGTGGCTCAGAAGTAGAGCGAGTCGTCCTCCAATCAGAAGATTGGCGGTTTGAATCCCAGTGTCCTTGGGCAAGATGCTGAACCCCCAATTGCCCCCGATGCTACGCCATTGGTGTATGAAAGAGTTAGATCTTGATGTGCAGGCGGCTCCTCTGCCATCATTGTATGAACGTGTGTGTGAACGGGTAAAAGTGACTGAATGTTGTGTAAAACGCCTTGAGTAGCTAGTTAGCTAGTAAAGCGCTACATAAATGCAGGTCCATTTACACTCGCCACTCTCCCTTTCTTTAATAAAATGTGTGAATTTAATTCAAAATCAAATCACAAAGCTTATCCAACGGAATAGGGAATTAAAATAAGCATACAGAGTACAATGTCCATAAGCTTCTTTTCTGGAAACACTGTGACTGAGCGCTAACTAGGCTAAGGCTTGGGACACATAATTTAATTTTAACACGAAAATTATCTCACAAACTCACAACAAATGAAGAGATTTCCCTTTTTCTTTTGTAGAGATACTGTTTCCATAGATTATTATGTCCACTGAATCTTAATCCATGTAATTGGATCAGTATGAGAGTACAAGTCAGGAAAGTCATCTCATTGTTAATTGTTAGCTTATAAATGTCAGACAGCCCATCTTTTGGTGACGAGGGGCGTCCAGATGATCCATATTCTTTGTGATTTTAGCGCTCTCATGTGAGCAGACAGAACGACCGTAGTGCTGTCAGTTTGGCTCCTCCCACAAAATGCATAATCGTATTTATAAATGCAAATAGGGTCTATTTCTATTCTCTAACAAACAGATGAGACTGATCTCGATCTTCTAATCTAACCGTCGGCAAGAAGTCTTCCTTTAATCTTGTTCTCAGTCTCGTTTCCTCTTCATCAGCTCGGTGAAATCCCCCCTCCCTCCACCAACTCAGCACTCATCGCCCACTCCTCATTCAACGCTGCTGTAACCTCCGGTTTCCCTCCGTGCTGCTCCTCATCCCTGATAATCTGGGACAGATGATGCAGAGTGTGCAGCACGAGCCCGTCTACAACGGCATGAAACCCCCCATGGACACACAAAGAGGCACTTCACCCAGACATGAATTATGGATCATATGAAAATGAATAATGAAAGGAAGATAATATATTTTTGCTGGAACTGCTGGAAGTTTTGCAACTAGGGATAAACAGGGAAAGATGAATCATTCCAGAGTGTTAACGACACAATGTCCATGATGTCATTGTGTTTGCCAACAAACGCACATTCAATAAAGAAATTATAATCAAATCTACTGAGCCTGAGGCCAATCATGAATCATATGCTGTCACAGTGATTATACTATCATTCCCAGATCAAAATGATCTTTTTAATCCTCAATATCTATTTAAAAGTGATGCAAGCTTAGACTTTGCACAGAGCCAACACTGAGAGTTGCTTTAGTACCATTTCACTAGATTCTGACTGCAAACATTGTGAATGCAATCAAAATAGAGAAAGCAATCCACCCAAATAAGAACTGGGCGTGTGTGTGATCAGATTAAAGAAAGTAAGAAACAGGAGACACAAACTAAAAGTGAACAAAATATTTACAAAATAGCCAAAGTTCATATGAGGAGCATGTCAGTGGAGGTCAAATGAAGAGATGATTTCTTTCAACAAATGTATTTATTGTTTGTCGCTTTTGGCTCTCTACAGGATACGTCTAGGGCTTTCATTGTGAAAGGTTTTTGCTCCAGTATGAATTTTTTCCATGAATTACACGTTTGTTGATTTCATTGATAATTTTACTCCTCAAGCAGTCACATTTTGTAGTATAACTGTTGAAAGTATAAGACTGGGAAAATACATAATCAGAAAGACGATGCACCGAAAAGTCCCATAAGTGCTGTCTCTCTCTGAATCTATGATGTTTGTTCGGTACCAAGATGTTAGATTATTCACACTAACAACAGGTCTCGCTTGTTCGTACATTTACATTTACATTTAATTGATATTTAGGGAATTTAACAGATGCTTTTGTCCAAAGTGACTTACAATAAGTACATTTGTCAGAAGAAAGTAAAACAACAATATATCGCTGTCGGTACATAAGGACGTCAATAGAATACTTTTTAAGCATGGCTAGGTTAACCCATTGCTGGTATAACAAAGATAGTGTGGAAGAAACTCTTCAGGTCCAATTCGGTGGCTGGTTCAAATGAGGTTTAATCACTGACAGTGGAGAAAGAGCAATGTCGCAGTTGCCACACAGTCTATTCTGCCGTATGTGGCGTGAGCGATGACCTTATACACAGAACCAAAGGGGCAGGTCTAAACAGTGAATTTACATAGATTCAATACGCGTCTCTACCAAGTGGGAGAGACGTCCTGAGACAACATAAAGGTGTGACTTCCTCGGAACAGCTGGGTTCTTGCTACATAGTGTCACAACAGGGGCCATTCATGAAGGCCTTGATCAAGTATGTGGAATGAAGGTGTTTCGGAGACGGTCCAGGAAGGGGGACAGATCAGAGGGTCTCATCATTAACATGACAAGGCTTACATACAATGAATGCAGCTCAGCAAGACATTTGAGGTTCCCGAGAGGAAGTAACAAAACAAAAAAAAACAAATTGGAAGGTAACACATTTTCTTCTACAATAGCAAGGGTGAGATGCTACATGATGCTAACAGTGGCGGGTCCAGAGATTTTCTGTTGCAAGTGCTATGGGGATGCTCAACACTTGCTGCAGAAGGCTTGAGAAGGTGCTTTGAATTCGGGGGCATTTCATTATGGTGGTCGCATCGAACCACCCTTGGTATATATACACGCGTACACGCCCGCATTAACTCGTTCCGCGACTATAAGCATATATGTAAAAGTATTCAACACAAGGGCTATAGATACAACATACATGACATCAAGGACGAAATTTAGATTTCAGAGGTGGGGGGACACACGTATTTTTAATAAAACTCTAACTTTGAGTTCACTGTGTTTTCTAGAAGTTCTTCTAGTTTTCTATTGCTACTTTTAAGTCTACTGTTCCCTTCTTTGGTTTGAATGGTTGTTAATCATGTAGCAAAACATTATCACCCAATTCTAATCCAATAGTAATAACAACAACAATAATAATACATTTTTATTGATCAGCTTTGTAAATGATGAGGAGGATCTTGAAGTGGATATGCTGCTTTATTGGGAGCCAGTGAAGGTGTTGCAGGATGGGTGTAACGCATTTCTTTGAGTAACTTAGACTTTCACTTCTAAAGAAGTCTCACTTTTCTTTCTTTAGACATCCTGGCTGATCTAATTACCAAACACACATACACACACGCACGCACATACGCACACGGACACCGATTCAAACGTTAATGTAAATGAAACCTCTGATATTAACATCCTTCTAGCAGACGTGAACCAGGCTGAGCAAACTCCCAACTTAGAGTAGCGGACTCCTGTAGGACTCCTGACTGCAGACTAGCAGACCGTCGGTGTGCAAGCAAGATGGAGTGACAGCGGGGACGGCCAATCACACAAGAAACGGCAGAGCCAATCGAGGAGCTTGTGGGCGGTCTAAACTGAGCGGCCGTTTTCCACTTGGTCCTAGTGCTTGACGCGTCTCTGTTTACTATAGAGTGACTTTGTTTTTGGACCGTAAAAAGTGCAGGGGACCAAAACGGCCTTTTGAAAAAGTGCAGGGGACATGTCCCCTGTGTCCCCCCCCCCCCCCTAAATTACGTCTGTGCATGACATTAAAATATAAATACAAAAAAACTACAGACATTTCTTGGGGGTGCTGGGCGGGTGCTATGGCTATTATAAGGGGAGCTACAGCACCACCTAGCTCCCCCATGGCGCCGCCACTGGATGCTAACTACTATTTTTCAGTGCCAGGACGATATATTGAAACGATTTACGAAATACTTTAAAACACATCAACACGATAAGTGCGATACTGCAGAAAAACAGTGACGTGCCCTGCGTTCCTGCAGCAAGGTTTACTTCCTCCTGACGAACTGTACAGCAACCGTTCAGGCCCTCTGGCTGAAACAGGGAGGAGACTCAAACAGAAACCTCCCCACCTGGATCCAGGTATGAGGATGTCTGAATAAGCCAATGACTGCCCAACATTCCCCGTCCGTCTCTTTTCTACAGGAGAAAAATCATTAACAATTAAGTAGATCAGGATCAGGAGCTGATTCATTCCCGTCACGTTTGCCCGAGGCCCCCGGCAACAAACAAACCAGGCAGAGGTGACAGAGGAGAGCACCGTTTTGTAGATTAATTGGTATTAAGTTAATTAGGGCGTAGCTGGGAACCCCGTTGGGTCAGGACCCCGGTATTGTGTCCCCAGGTGATCCATCCTGGGAACTGAACCCTCGCTGACACACAGTGGAAGGCTCACAGCTTTCAGGGCATTAACAGTCGGGTCGCTGCCATGGAAACCAACCATACACAACAAAGCTAAACGCTACCTCACAAGAATACTAACAGAGCAGAGAGCCAGTAAACACCAACTGGTCTGGTCTAACTAAATCAATCAGTGTTGTGCTGAGGTTTGGGAGGTGTTACATGTCTGGGTGGGGACCATGTAAATATCCTCTACTCGTTATGAATGTAGGTAACGTTGGTGAGCGAGTAGGGAGGGGCTCACATGAGAGAAGTTACTCTGTACACTCGGCATTCCAGCATGAAGTGGACTCAAAGTATCCCACAATCCATCTTGATAAGTAGTCTACAACTGATGGTCCCTAACCCAGTGTTATATACCATCATGCATTGCTCTGAGAAAAAAGAAACCAAACTGACAATAGGAGAGAGCAGCGATTGAGACAAATCCATGACTTACAAAGTACTTAAAAAAAAAAAACACTCATTGTATTCACATTGAAAACTGATCCTTTGGTTGTTATTAAACAATGATATATATATATATATATATATATATATATATATATATATATATATATATATATATATATATACACTGGGCATCACTACTTCAACGAATTAGCTTACAATATGTATTTATTATAAAAAATGTGTCTGTATTTATGATGGATGGTCTGTGATGTAATTAACAGCGCAGGTTTTGGTTTCCTTTATGCTGCTTCTCTGGTCTCTGCGAGTTTCACTGAGAACTCCACACACACACACACACACACACACACACACACACACACACACACACACACACGATTTTCCAGCTTTTACATTTTCCATTGAGAGTTTTCGGAGATTCTCAAAAAAGCCCCAGTTGAGGCAAATGGATAAGCTTCGTGTCACGGTTCACAGACGTGAGCCTATGAATCACCTAGCAGGCTAAATATCTGACCTGTCGGGGAGCTACAGCCAATGACAGCGCAAGGGTTTCAGGGGAAACTGGGGGGAGGGGTCTGCTATTCATAAAAAAAAAATAAAAACAGGCGAGTCCTTTATTTTACAAAATGATGGACAAATCACTTTCTTTGATTTAAATATAAATGTTGTGTAACATCAAATTCATTGATATGAATACAATTTAGAATGTTTTTGTTAGGACTATTTAAATTTAATGAATCCACGACATACAATATTTCTTGAAATATCATATCATCAATAACATAATCTGAATCTGTAATTTAACATATTTCATTGATCTGTTCAGCTACTTTGAACTTTGAAACTCAAGGCCGTATTCCACAAACTAATGGGTGATTTCTGGTTACTACGTCCACTTCTTATATACAGTTTCTGGTGTAAATAAGTTGGTTTACTTCCTCTTGAACAGTCGGCAGTAACTTAAATTCACATAATTTTTCAAAGATAGGAAAACTGCTCTTATTGTTGCCTTGATTCTAAAATATAGAGTAGAAGAGAAATTTAAAAATGCTTTACACCAACCTGGTTATTCAGTGAATGTGGTCTCGAATTTCCTCCCATAACCTGATTCCTCCAAATAATAATAATAAGGACACAACAACTATCCGTGTTTCTCCTGGGGCCTGTTCCAGAAAGTAGGTTTTCCTGAAACTCTGAGTTTGTTAACCCTGGGAAGAGGGATACTCTTGAGTTTTCCGTTCCAGAAAGAGAGGTAACTCAACCTTTAGGTCAGTTACCATAGTAACTGACTCTGGGAACCTAACCTGCTCGCTGGCAGGTTTGCTTCAACATATCCTGAGTTTCTCCCTACATGTCTCCGCCTTTTTACAGAATCTGAACCAACTCTGAAAAAAAATTAACTGAGTCCCAGCTCCATGTGAAGGGTCTTGAAATGGATCATGAGAGCATGAGCGGTAATGTGGACACTACCAGACTGGCAGCCGGACTGGTCAGGAGAAAACCTTAGCTATGAGATCACACATACAAGCAGTGTGGCTGGCCTCACCCTTTACTGCTGCGGCGGCACCAATTGACATTTGCCTGATTTGAAAATCTCTCAAATTGAAGGAGAAATTAGCACATATATGGAGCTTTTTGAAAATAGTTGAAATTTATTTAAAGAGAAGCTTGAGAGAGAGAAAAAAACTTGTGGAATCATAAGAGGCACCCGCAGAATTGCTTTTCTTCAGGGTAAACTGAGTAGAAATCATCCGTCCGTAAGGCTCAACTGTCACGAAAAAAGTGATTTACTTTGAGATATTTTTAAATCAACAGAAGTTAAGCACGTTGAAACAGACTAAATGCTGGGAATCACTATTCATGCTTGGGGCTGAAAACAAATGCAATTGTTCCTCCACAGTGAAATATGGTCTCAACCAGTTTCAGCAACAGAACCGCTTGGCTTTATTTCAATTCCAACTGAAAAATCTGTCCGTTTTAATGCTTTCATTTTCAAACGTGTTGCATCCAAGATTACTACCGGTCTCCTCCTGCCTCCAATCTTTGTCTGGTGCTGCCATCTAGTGGACATATATGAGTTCCTCATTTAGCAGCTTTTTAAAACGAAGAAGGAATGGTTTAAATTGTTGAGTCAGTTGTGTTTTGAAGGGCATCAACTTAGATTGTTCAAATTAAAACTGTTTTGATCTCATCAGGACCTGGAAAAACATAAACATGCCTTCATCACCTCTCAGTGAGACGACTGTCACTCCCTGAATGTGGAGTTTTCTCCTGTTCAAAATGCAGGACTTTTAACTGGAACACAGAAAAGACAACACATCACTCCTGTTTTGACTCACCTGCACTGGTTACCAGTGAAATACAGAATGGATGTCAACATTTTAAATGGATAAGTGTCACATAGGTTACTGACCTGCTAACTCCATATTATACTCACAGGTCACGCGTGACAGAGACCATCCCACTCATTTGAATCTGATTTATTTATTTAACTTTGATTGTATTGTTTTATTGTAGTACATTTATGCCTTCTATGTCTTTAACTATGTACATCTGTACTGATGCAGATCTTAACCCATCTGCCTCAACTAGAGAGCACTTTAGGGTATCTCCTCTTTTAAATGGCCTCTATAAATAAACTGACTTGAATTTATTAACCTCGATGGGCAATCCAATTTTTTTCCCATTCCATTTTTATTTCTCACACACACACAGAGAGAGAGAGAGAGAGAGAGAGAGAGAGAGAGAGAGAGAGAGAGAGAGAGAGAGAGAGAGAGAGAGAGAGAGAGAGAAATGTGTTTTCTCTCTTCCTCTCTCTCTCTCAGCTGGGAAAGAGGGACAACTTTGATTATTGAGTGTTTACAAACGACAATGCTACGTAGTGGACCTTTAACGCCTGCCACTGTGCTTGCAGAGCTCAAAACTTTGGGCAACAGGCCCAAAAGTAGACGTTTTTGGATGTGGAAGCTCTACACTCCCTTCATCCATGAAAATACATCCCATAAATAGACTACATTAGATTAAGCTAAATGGACTAAATAAACTTCCAACTGAATACTGTGAAGACACGTAAAGAATTATAAACTGGATGATCGTTTTTGGACCCGTTCCTTCCAAAATGACATTGTCACTGAATATAATTTGACCTTTGTTGATGGTAAACAATCCCAGGCAGAGTTAGTGAGCTACAGCACGTATAATAAGGTTATACAAGACAACATTAGTGTTGTTGAACAATGACACAAAGACAGCTGACTGACTGCCTTACACCACAGCTGTGGTCTCGTGATGCCCTTTACATATCAAATGATAACGAGCTTAATACTGAGAATCCATTGTAATCAGGTCACACACCTGTTAAATGTATTACAGCAGAAAGTTCTATTCATGTCTTTTAAACTAAAAATAATAATAATAATAATAATTAAAAAGACAAAGAACATTGGGTTGAGTTTCTGAAGTTCATGGCATGTCTACAGAGTTGCTGAAAAAAACCCCAGTAGGATTCACTTCAATATTATCCCAATCTTAAAAAGGCAGTACAAAATGAAATCACAAATATTTTTATTGCATCACAGATAAGACACATTTTTTACTAAACATAATTTTAAGTGTAAACCAATCAAATAATCTTAAATAAGATGATCATAAATCATAAGGTTTGTATCTCTATGTTTTAAATCAGGATATTTGTCACTTGTCCAGCATGATAGACCGCTTTTTCAAGTCACTCGTGATGATACGATTCACCAGGATCAACTTATTATAGTGTCTTTTATCGTGATCCACAATAAACTAAAATAAACTTCCTCGTGTTCACTATATAATTAACACAACATGGTTTATTGCACGTTCTGTGGGGGTTTATATGAACAAGGCTGTCCTTATCCGACCCTGAGACTCTCCTCCCCTTCCTCCCGTCTCTGCTGGTGACTGTTGGCTGCCGTCAGCACCACATGCCTCCCACAGGCGGCCCGACCCGAGCGCTCCGCCAACAACCCTAGCGGTGGCCCGGTGCCAACCTGCACTTGTGGAGTAGTTAGTAAGGGGGAAAGGTTGCAACTTATCTCTTGCTGTCTTTCTTTCTGTCGCGCCGTCTCATGCACATGCACTCCCACTTCCTGGCCACAGAGAACACAGTCCCCTCTGTCCTAATGTAACCTCGTCTGAAGCGACCTCATCTCGGCTCTGTCTGCACAGGAGCTGTGAACGGAGAATGAACAGAGAGTGAGAAAGGTGAATGAGAGAAAGTTTATTCTGCAGCTAAACTCAACCCACTTTGTCTTTCTTGCTCTGCCAGTCCTATCACATGCTTTGCTAGATTGTTTACTTGTGCTGATTTGATCTCCCTCCCTCCCTCTCTCCCATGCAGTCTCTTTCTCCCCCGCCCACCAGTTGGTTCCTGCTTAGTGTTATGTGGCGATAGGAGCAGAGACGAAACGGGGAAAAACAGCCTTTTCTCTCAAGATTCAGACTTTTCCTGTTGCATCTTCTAATCCTGCAGTTTCTTACAACTACAGTGAGTATCTGTCGATGGCGAATCAAATAACCAGACTACAATAGATGTTTGGCAAGGGGGGGATGACGGAGGGTTAGAGCCCCCCTCCTCCTCTCTAAACCCCACAGCTTGTGAGCGTGGCGGACGTGCAGGAAAGACAGTAAACCATGACACAGATTGGCAGAGAGATTTGCAGAATCGTAGCTGTGTTTTTAATTAGTGTGTTTGCAAAGCTTGAAAATGCTCGATAGACATAATTAAGTATTTCAAATCTCATGGTGCTATATTTATACCAAAATAAAAGCATGATCTGGTGCTTAGAAAGGTTACTCCATACATGTCCCTTTAATCTGCAGGGAAAAAACTTAGAGAGCAAATACGTCTCCTTTTTAGTAATGTTCCTGTTTACTTCTGCCGGCTCGTAAGGTCAGCCCGGACTCTTAAATTGACTAAATGCCAATTTCCGCCATTTTTGTTTGCTGCGTGTGTGAAGCTACAGGACGACAGATAAAGGACAAACACTAAAGCAATATAAGAGAAACTTTTTGAACATTATTGCTTAGCAACTCAAATAACAGACTGAACATATCGTCTCCAGGTTAATGCACTGTTGTATGCCATAATGTGACCTGTTGCACTGAAGTCCACCTGTTACTTTCACCCGGGAAACTAAAATCTAAACGAGTTAAGAATACCAGATTTATCAGCTGTTTTCATCCCTGCACAAATCCCCTGGTACCTTAGACTGTCACCTAAAGCCCTTTTCATCGATAATGGTGACGCAATGGTTTAAGTACAGAAGAATATGTTATGGAAGAACTCATCGAACATATCTTAACTATCAAAAGGTCACACATCAGTCACTCAGTTTAAACAGGTAGTTGCTAGGCTCTAAGCATGCCACACCTCCACCGCTGCCAGTAAAACTTGATTCTATTTTAGTGGCAGCTTGTTTATTTATATTAGAAGTTACACTGCAGCATATTTAACAGTCAATGACACGGTCAGAGAGGTAAATAAGAGATGAATGAGCTTAATGAGATCTGCTCATTCACTGATGTGAATAACAACTTGTGCATATTTGTGTGAGCACAAAAGATCCTTAATGAACTGGTACTAAATATTATGGTCTTTGCATTTGCTGTCCAAACTCAGTTGTTTCACACGTAAACAAAACTACTCTATCCACATTATAAACACAAGATAAAATCACATTTTTAGAACTGCTTTTAATAAATATGTGACTAATGTTCTACTTTTGTCTGTTTGTTCTTATTTTAACTGTAAAGCGAGATTGAGTACCATTAAAAGAGCTCTATAAATGTATTATTATGTTTAGTCAAAGGGACAAAACAACAACAATACCTTCAGGAACTTGCTTCAGACAAAAGCGTCAGAGTAACTGTACCTATATTTCGGATTATGTGGATTGCCCCGTTGAAACAGGCTCCCTACCATTTCCAAAGTAACGTTCATGACTGGAGAATGTGCTGCAACGTTACTTTTTAGACTTATTTCCGACAGCACCTGAAGGCAGCATTAGTTGCAGCAGCTGAATTGAATAACTTAATCAGAAGGCTTTTGAAGCATGTGAGTGTGTGCAGCACCAGCAGTAGATGTTTCCTCACACCCAGCACTGATAACTCAACGTAGGACAAATCGTATCCATCGATTGTTAAACCGATACCACAATTAGACGACTGCTAACTAGCCTAGCATAGCGTTTATGAGATGGACACTGGTAGAAATGTGAAAACAATGCTTGTGTTGTCAGAATGTTTAGCCTCATAAAGTGTTTTTTCACTCACCTGTTTTCAGATGCTACACCTGTTTGGAAGGCGCGTGGGAAGCCTGGCGGCCAGGCGCTCGACGGTGGCCTTCACTGCCAGCAGCGCGAGGATGGCGAGCCACGGTCACGGTAACATGACGTCACGTGATTACCTCTGAACTAGAGCAGTAGAAACGCATCGGGATGGGTTTAAAGTGTGAAAGAATGATAAACTACCGGGTCAAAGGCCACTAGCTGGGTGTGGGTATACACAGGTGTTGCACCAAATTGTGACCCGTCAGATTCAGGAACCCAATAGGGAATGTCGGCCATATTGTTGTTTTTAATCCTACTAACGTTATTTCACATGCTTTCGCAGGTGGACGGGATTTACTCAAGTACTGTGTATTTAAGTACAAATGTTAGGTGTCATTCTTGAGTTTTCCTTCTAGTCCACTACATTTCAGAGGACAAAGAACTTAATACTCCAACGTAATTATTTGGCAGCTTTAGCTATGAGTAGCTCCTCTGCATATAAATCATACAAAGAGCTTGAATGTAGTAATAAATCTAACTGTATAGTAGAGCTAAAATGATTCAGTTAATCAAATCAACTGGCCACTATTTTGATGGAGAACATCCAGCAGATGAATCCATAATGAAAATAATAATTACTTGCAGTATCTTATATATCTTGCCTATACAAAATGGTTAAATATATTGATTATACTTGCATACTTTTACATAATCATTTTCAATGCAGGATTTGAGGGGGAAAAAACTGCTTTAAAATCCTTGTGTGCACACAGGAAGTCGCATGAAATTTGACGAGCAGTGGGCTGCAGGAAGGACACTTTCCATACTCGTATCCGGGCTCTACAATAATAAACTTTATAGAGCGCTTATCAAAACAAAGTACAAAGTGCTTCACTGACAGAATAAAATGCTATGGTGAATAATAAAATAAAAAACGGCAAGATTAAAATAAACAAACGATAGAACAGGCAACTCAGTGTGTTGTTTTTTTTTTAGAAGAGACTTTATGCTCACTTTTAAGTCCGTATGTCTGCAGACTTTACCTAAGGGAGTTACCCACAAAGCATAGCGCTGTGATGTTAAACACTGGGGAACCAGGGGAGCCCAGAGGAATTAAAAATATACAAAGGGTACATATTTTTTCAAAAAGCATTCCTGGAGATGGTTGCTTGATAGGAATGGTACAAGAACACAGTAAATGTTGGCAGAGGTAGATGCAGCTGCATGAAACATGATTCAAATCTGACTATTTGGATTAGTCACTCACTCACTTTTTAAATTTGATCTAACTTTTTCCAATTATTCAGAAGGCCGATGTACCAGAACAGGCCTCAGGCTAAAGTGGCCTCAAACCAGCAGATGGCGCTGTTGTACCGTCATGACTCGGCATACATGTAGACAGATGATCCTCGTGGTTATTGTTCAAGTACAGGACACAAGTTCCAGTTTTTCGAGACCAGGCTTTTAAAACATGTTGACTCAACTGTACATTGTTGTTGTAGCAGCTGGTTCCTAACGTGACCTTCCTGTCTCTGTCCATCCAGAGGTGGCTGAGTCGGTGGACATGTCTCAGCCAATGTACTGGGACCGTCTGGACACCCCTCTGCCTGACAGACCCTACAAAGACGTCCTGACTGCTGCTGACCAAAGCCTTAAACAGAAGGAGAAGGGACCCTGGAGCCAGCTGACCAATGAGGAGAAGATTGCATGTAGGTTGATCACACAAGAAGCCCAAAACACACGTCTCCTCCAAAATGAAACACTATTATTGACCACAATGCACTAATTTTAAGTATTATACTAACAAGTACAATTCTAAAGGTACACTTCTGAGTATAATCATTGGGTTGTATTTATCTGATGTAGTTTGATATAGTTTAGGAGTCCAGCCTTTTGATTTTAACTTTTCAAACCTTCAAATCTTGGATCCCTCCTATATATCTGTACATAGAAGCCAGTTGCTTGCTGCTAAATGAATGCTCAGAATGGATTATTTTTAAAGATGGAGAAAGCAGAAATATGTCCATATTTCATTAATGGTACACTTCTCTATTGTCTCTCCTTGACCTCGATCTCACCCACCTCCCACCCCCTCCCCCTGCAGTGTATCGGCTCACTTTCCGTCTCACCTACCCAGAGATGAAGAGTCCATCAGCAGAGTGGAAGACGGTCATCGGCGGCATCTTCATCTTCATCGGCTTCACCGGCCTGGTGGTCTGGTGGCAGAGAGTCTACGGTAAACCCGCCTTGTTAGTCCTGAAGGGACAAATGCCACATCTTTAAGGTCTGACAATGAAAGAGGTTCAGAAGAGTAAAGCTTCTCAGCCTCGACATCACACACCTGCTGTCGCTGCCTCTTAATGAGCTCTTTATCACAGCAGCTGTTGTCACTGACGGCAGAAAAAGCACAGCTGTAACTAACGACATTACTGTTGGCTCTGTTCTCTTTTTGAAGACTCCCAGTAAGCCAGCTGGTATAAAACCAGATCCCTGTAAATGGATTTTCAGCCTTTTTAGATGTTTAACCGGTGTTTTGACGGTCGCTATGAGACAGGTCTACCAGAATAAAACGTCACTTTATGCTGTTCATGAATAAGTTGAAAAGATCAACTGCACTCAAATGATGGGCCGTATATGTCTCTCTGCCTTCTTCACTGTAGTCTACCCTGAACGGCCCAGGACCTTTGAAGCAGAGTGGCAGTCCAAGCAGCTACAGAGGATGTTGGACATGAGGGTCAACCCCATCGAGGGCTTCTCAGCCAAGTGGGACTATGAGAAGGGCCAGTGGAAGTAAACGGATGGGTGTCAAACCAACTGGAAGGCTGGAGCTCGTCCACGGTCCAGTTCCACCTGAGATTCTCTGTCAGGGTCCTCCTCTCCAACCACTGCAGCCTTCTGCCACAGTCCGTCCTGTTGTAAACCTATAATATTACTAATTAAAAAAAGTTTTGCTTATGTCTCTGTCCAATTCTTATGATCCTGAGTAGGCTCTGCTCCACTACTCATCTGCTTCACAAAGCGGAACACAAAAACTTAATCAGGCTGCTGAGAATTCATTACATTTCACCAGTGGAGGAGTAGCTCTTTACTCAAGAACCTGAACTTAACCTAGTAAGTAATAGTAGTAGTAGTAGTAGTAGTTCCATATTGACTTGACAAGTTACTTGTTATTTTGCAGGTTGTTTTTAATACAAAGAATTGATCATCTTCTACTATGTCAATTTTTCAGTGATAAAGAGAAAAAAATGCTTTTAAATCAACATCATACATCACTTTCAATTTTACAAAATAATAATATTTGTCCCTACATAGCAAGCTCATTCTCTACCTGCTGATGTGTGGCACTTAGCAGTAAAGTTGATGTTGAATTATTAAGCTTTGTTACTGCTTTACAGAGGCCACATGGATCCAGAAGCAGTTAGGTTGCTACTCTGCTGCTTGTGTTCCTCAGATCCACCCGTCGCTCCTCCGCAACCCAAATATGGTCACTTCTGTTCACTAATTTCAAAAACTCAAATGGCAACAGCCACAACACCGAACTCCAGGCTTCAAAACTGTAGTCTGGGTGACATCACTGACCGCGTCCACTCTCCTTATAGCTGATAAACACCGGAGTGTCCATGGTAGATAAAAGTAAACATCTGATCTTATGCAGTCTATGGTGCCAATTAGTAATTATAAATATGCACAACAAATAGCAATTCACTAAACTAAGATACTGCTGAGCAATTCCCATTTCCTCCATCATTCAGGTGTAAAATTGACTTCACTTCAGGCAGATTGGAGTGTCTCTTCATGTGTGCATGCTTGAACACACCTATCCAGGTCTGTGGAACAAACATGGCAGACTCAGCACATCTTCCAACATTGGCTTTATTAGGTTCAATGTAATTTAAGATTTTTACAACGGCATTCTAAGACATACAAACAGACCACTGGACACGGTTGCAACCTTTAATTGTGTACTCTTTGTGGCCAACAAGAATTTTTCCTCACTAATGGCAGTCCAATAATCCTAAAAAAACACACAAAAAACACAATGAATGACTATGCACATCAATGCAAAGATGGAGTTTAAGGCCATTTGAAGGGGCACATTATGATTTTTTATCTTTTTTTTTTTTACACCAGATATAAATGTTTGAAAGCCATCGGTTCTGATTTCCTTAAATATGTCACTAAGCTAACGTACTATTCTACCGTAATCAGTTTAAATAACTAGCATATATATATATATATATATATATATATATATATTATTTATATAGGGTTGTGCCAATGCTGTCACATTTTTTTTCACCTTCATTTGTGCCTTCAAGAACATTTTGCCACATGCACATACACACACGCACATACACACACACACGCGCACACACACGCACGCACACACACACACACAGACACATATATACACTCGTTTTGGAAGGGAACTTGTTTCAGTGAGGGCCAGGACAGCAGAGGAAAGCTTGCGAGCAGCTTCTTAGGGGTGCACACGCTAGAAAAATATATATACGCTGTACTGGAATGTATGAGGGCAGACCTTGGCTAAAGGATGCTCTAAGGACACGAGCATTAAGGGCTGATACTCAGCTATGGTCAATGCAGCTGTTTTTTTAACAGTTTAGAAGGCGACATGTTTAAAGACGTACACGTGAACTAGGAGGATGAAACTTAATGAATCAGAAGATGTTTCAGTTGTAAATGTGAGTTCACAGCCCCTCTCCACACGGCTGAATCAAGTGTCGGACCCTCGTATTGGTTAGAGGATGACACCTGCCTGTCCTGTGCTTGACCGAGCTGCTGTAACACACCTCCTCTCCCCTTCCCAGTTAATGAACCGAGCTACCAGTTGCTGGTGCGTGAAACACCAGGCGACAAACACTCCTCCGACTCCAGCTTTACACTTTAAACAAAGACGTCTCCCATGGCCGACATGTGACTAGCAGGCGTGTGCGTTGCGAGCTGGTGTGCAAGGCCGAGGTGTGTTTGTGCAGAGCGGCAGGTGGGCCAGCTGTGACTGACACACGTGGCTAGTCACGGTGACAGCCGAGGGATCGCAGAGGAAGAGGCGGGGCTGGTTGCGGATGGAGAGAGGAGGAGAGACGGATGGAGTTTTGACAGATTTGAGGCGACTGGGGAGGATGGAGGAGGAGGAGTTGGGAGGGGGAGGGGGGGTGTGCCGGGAAAGCAAAGCAGGGATAAGTTGGAGTGAATGAGTGTGAGATGGGATGCGAAGGTTTGGGCTTCTACGGCGCTTCAGCCACTGACAGCTGCCGATTCGCTCACAAGTGGTAAACAGACACATTTCTCATCAAACTCATGTGAAGCAGAACGGCATCGCCTCCTCAAACACGGACGCTGCATCAGTTTGCTACATTCATCTCCAAAAAAGGCTCCGATGTTGAACTGTCAGTTATGAGTGTATGCTTTAAATAATAGTTGATTGGCTGCTGGACATGATTAGGATTTTATTGCAAAGATGAGCAAAGAAATGACCCCAACACTTTACTTTAACCCTGTCGAGCAGCTTAAACAATTAATGGCTGCAACTTAACGTTTACTTTCATCGTCGATTAATCTTGATTCTAATTATTACTCAATAGCTTAATCGATAAAATGTCACAACATAAGTGAAACATGTCCGTCACAATTTCCCAGTCTTCACATGTTGTTTTATCAGACCAACAGTCCAGAATGTACAATTATAGAACATGACATCAGAGAAGAGAAGAAGCAAATCCTCACATGTAAGAAGCTGGAACCAGTGCATCCTGTCATTTCTGCTTGATGACTATTAATCAACACTGTTGACTTTCAATCGACTAATTGTTTGCAGCTCTCTAATTGATAAATACATTGTTTATAACGCACTATAATGTAGTTCTGAACTGATATTAACATCTTTTAAGTGTTTATGTATTTTCTCAACAATTATAACGAATCTATTATTGGACTAATGAATGAATAACAGTATATTGTCTTATTATAAGTAATACAACAGAAGTATTCAACTAGCTTTGAAAACTGTCACCATCACAGAGTTTGCCCACCAGGGAGCGCAGTCGAGCTGACTTTTCTCAAATGTCCTAGTATGGATCTGGTTCACATAAAAAAAAATAAAAAAAAGTTATCGGCTGATACAATTATCTGAGAGATCCCAAATATCTGTATTGGCCGGGTCGACTTATATTTAAATCTAACATGATCTATGTCATATTTACTTTACTGTATTTATTGATTTAACTCCTTTACCGCATGGCCCGACAGAAGATACAATTTCTAAACCTGAATAATCTGTTTGTGTGTATGAACCTTGAAACTAATCTAATATCACACTGTAAGATTTGTTCATGTGTAGTCAGATAGCATTAAATAAAGTCCATACTTCATTAACATCACATGAGAAGTTATGATTGATATTAATAAAACACCATTATAGTGTTTGGTAAACCATTTATTAAATGCGTCTGAATGCTAAATAGTGGGTTAAAATAAAGTGTTGCCAGAGATAAAAGCTGTACACCCAAACATGCGACCTGGAGGAGAGTCCGTCATGCTGTGCCGCTCTGTGTGTTGTATGTGTTGCTACAGTATTTGCTGCATTCCTCAGCTACTGTGCCGTAAACGCGGCCCGCTCGCATGAACTGCAGTTCCGCTGATTCACTGGCCACACACACACACAGTAGCCTGGCAGTCGGAGAGCGGATTAAACACAAACAGGATCAAATCAAGGCCAAGTACGATCACGGAGCACAAATCAGCGGGAGCAGCTGGGTTTTAATGGTTCACATATCCAAACCCCAAAAAATAAATGCACCAACAAACACAAACAAGCAGGGGAGCTAGTTTCCCCCGTTTAGGTTAAGACTCCCATGTTATTGTTAACTAAAATCTCCTTGACCGTTCACACTAAATCAATGAAGCATGAAGGGGGGCGGGGGGTCAAAAACACTCAGTGTAAGGAGTCATGGGACATGACGCTGCACTGTATGTGATGGCGATTACAAAATGGGACCCAGAGAAGCTGTTGGGGGGCAGGTGCTACATCATCCATATGGCACACAGTGAGTTGTTGGTGAGGAAGGGCAACAACACAGGCTTCAGGGCGAGACGGTCAGATCCGCCCCGCCCTGCTGACTTTTTATATATCTGTGAAGGCTGGAGTCAGTCTTTTCAACACAAACATGGGAAAGCAAACAATTTGTTAAAACTAAAGGGTACAAACATAAAGAGAAAGGAATAGAAGGAACAACTGGTTCAGTGAATGAAAGGAATAACGTGTCTGTCCGTGTGTCACCGCACATTTGTCATCGTGGTGGAATCAGGTGAACACATGAATACTAGTAACTCTTCCTCTTCTGTCTTTTTTCTTAAAAGTTCAACAACATGTGAGGATTCTTAGTCCACTGTGGGATGTGTGAGGATGGGGGAAGAGGGGGGGGGGGGGGAGTAAACATCATCAGCAGTTCTGACGAGACAAACAGGACCTTCATTTTAACTTCTGTGGGGTTTGAGGGGAAGGTTGAGGGGAGTGATGGAGGCGGGTGGAGAGGGTCTCCCTTCACAGGCGTTTCTGGGCGATGAGCGAGCCCACCACGACTCCGGTCACCAGGGTCATCCCCGCCAGCAGCCACTTCTTGAAACTCTCCTGAGACCTCCTGTTCTCTGCCGCCGCGTCCTGCCCGAACATTTCGGCAAAGCGCTCCTGGTGAGAAAGAGAGAAAAATGGGTTTTTGCTTCACATTATGCGAGATGTATTCAAATCTGAAAAAAAAAAAAACACATGCATACACACTTCCCACAGGTCTCAGGTAGGTTTACAGTGTCAGGTAGATTTCCCCTGTAAAGGTCTCCAGGCCTCAAACAAGCAGAACCGCCCACAGCTGGGTATCCGTATGACTGTCACAGCCCACATGGGAACTTTCTGTGTACCGCAGCGATCATACAGGTGATCACTGCCAGCAAAAAGCCCCAAAGGCCACCTGCATCAATGCTGTGCTCACTGACAACAAGATCACATTCATTAAAAGGAAAGATCCACATCATTCAAATTCAGCGTTCTGACCCGGTCACCTGCCCACACCTTCCCATCCCACTGCTGTTGCTGACATTCTTTCCAGCGTTAGCCGCCCACTGAAACCATTTCCTGGTAATGAGCTGCACAGTTTTAACGTCCAGCCAGAAGGAGGCACCAGTTTGACTCAAATCTCATGTCTCAACAGATCAGCTGATCCGGACATGACCCACTACTGCCTGTTCAAAACGGTCTACTGTGCCTCACCTTAGTAAATATTATTCACTCCTTCTTAATGAGAAATCATCTTTAAATGTCACCTGACTTAATCACATGTCTGATTGTTAGTCAGAGGTGGATGCACCAGACGGTACAGGAGGTATTTTATGGAGGAGGATGGGGTGGGGGTGCTGTTACTGGAAGCTGTGCTGAGAAAGGAGACAGGAAGTAGAGAGTGAAAGGACAGAGAGCTTATCAGTGAATCAAAACCCAGGAATTTGAGTCTTCTGATCCCGACGCCGGAAACTCCTCACCCTGATTTAATCGCATGGATGCTGAAAGAAAGTCATCATCAAATCATCTCCAATGTCTAAATTCACTACTACAACGGGTAAATACAGGGCAGAGCCTCTATTCTGATACAGTGGAGCGCGAGTGTAATACCCAGCAAATGAGCGGAGAAAACAGTAAGTCAACCCTTCAGTTATTGTATTGAGCTAAAAAGCCAAATAGTCTTCAGCTTGTCAAATGTGCGTCTCAGCTTTTCTTTGCGACGCAACAGGAAACTGAACACCTTCTGGTTCGGACTTGAACAAAACAGGGAATGTATAAGATGCCACTTTGGCCTCTGGGAAATTATAAGATCATTTTTTGACATTTCATTGACAAAACGATGGATTCATCTTGCAAATGATCTGCAGATTAACCGATAATGAAAACAATCAGTAGTTGCAGCCCAAAAGTGATTAAAAACGTTCACTGAAAGGCTGGTAAAACCTACTGCCGATTTAAGATGATTGTAGATACATCAGTATTCAGTGAGGTTGAGGAATATTTGCATAATCTCCAATAAGACGGCAATGTTAGCATCAGTGGGACCAATTACACTGTGAAGAACATGACATTGTTATTCACCGACTGCTGTGTATAAAAGCTGCACACTGAAGATTATTACAGTCATTTGCTATCTCTGACCTGACAGCTGCCTTAAGCAGTTACTGTGTTATAAAGTTAACTTGCAATAAAAGAAACAAATGCAAACATTTTATTCTGACTCGATCCACAATGTGCACTGTTTGAATGTGAGATCACTGTTCAAAGAAGTGATCTCACTTTGTAGAAATAGTCTTTCAGGGAGCTCACATTTCCAACCAGGTTTTTGATCTTCCTCTCCTGTCGGTGAATCTCAGCAAATTAATGAGCTTCGGTATCGACTGGATCAGTAAGGAAATTAAACGGTGTGTCCGACAGCTCCTCCAGGCCCCGAGGCCGGGGACACACCTACAGATTATTAGTTGCCACAGGAACTGACCCAGAGGGTCATTTCTGTCTCTGGAGCTGAAAACCCTAAGGGTCCCTCAACTCTTTGAGTTTTTTCTGGCAACGCCCCTTTCTGGAACAGACCCCAGGAAGACACAGCAACAAATAACCGGGGGAGTGACGGCCAAAGATCAGAGGTGGTTCACAGAGAAAAAAGGGCTCGACAGAAAGAATGAGGAGGTGTAGGCGCTTCATTCCAGGAGTTTGAAGTCATTCTGACTTCATTCTGATTCCTGCTTGATAAGACAACTGTGGAGTCTAGTTTCTTTTACGGCCCAGTTTCTACGTGGTGACATCACCTCCACCATTGGACCGCTGGAAGTGCAAACTAGAAGTTGAACAATGAAACTGCCTGGTCGTAGAGTTGTCAGGAAACACACCAACAATGAGAGCACAGTTACAGGATGACTAAATAATATAAATGTAGGGGGGGGGGGGGGGGGGTGTTTTACACTTTGTCATGTCTGATGCAATGCGATGCCTTCTTCTGAAGAAATGAATGTTTGGCTTCATGTCTGATATTTCTAAGAAGTGTGTGAATGTGCAGGTGGAAGATAAGGGGGAGATGAACGTGCAGTGATGAACTCATTTCTGCGGTGTGAACTACGGCCTTTACCGGAAACAGATACCAGCAGCTCAATACAGGAGGCGTTTAAGTCTTTATGTCTTAAATTCTGGTGATATTGAATATTTTGTTCGTCAACAAGCTCCATCAAAAGCAAAAAATCCTGCCATGGATTGATCCAAAAACGATTAAAAATACATCAAAGGGCCACGCTGTTGCACTGACGGTCGTGATCCCACATTATGATGAACACACACACTGTAATTTATTTTGATTCAGTCCCACAGCTGGTAACACTCACTGGAGAGCTGCATGTCTATTAATCCGCAGCTGAAAATAGTCCCCAACAAAATTACACTTTCCGACTGTTTGATTCATGTTTGCTGATATAAAATGTAAGTAAATACTGGGCCTTAAATGACTAGACTAGACTACAGTAGAATATTTTAGACTAGGGATGGGATATAGCATTTGATCATGGATCGCAATCCAAAACACTCATCAACACACATCAGTACACTTCAAGAGTTAAGGGTTAACGTTAAGTTTGCTATTTTGGAACAACTAATCACAACTAAGCACAATTTGAAGGAAATTTAGTGTACTTTTATTTCCTGGAATTGAAGAACTTCAAGTATACTAGGTACATTTAAGTACATGGCTGTGTATGTACTAAAGTCAACTGTGTAAAGTCACTGCTCTATGAATGTGAAGGGCAGTTTGTGGGCCAAACTGGTCTTACAGTAGCGCTCTCCTTCACGGTGAAGCTCTAAATAAACAAACTGATACACACCTTCATTTGAATACTGTAGAAACTCAGTGAGTAAACATTCTGGAGAGGCTTTAACACTTGCGCGCTGAGTCAATGTTCCCGGTCAATGAGTGGTATCTGAGGAATTTGAAAATAGGTAGCTGAGGTTTGGACGTTTCACTAGAGGCCACTCGGCCCCTCATACAAGGTTCACTCAAGGGGAGAATTTCACCTTCAAACTCACTCACTCACTCACTCCTCTAACCCACTGTACCAAGGCCTTGTTAATAACATAGGGAACCACTGGCTGCATGTGAGGAAGCTGAGTAAGAGTAAATATTTGTCTTATTTTTGTCAACTTCACCTTGACTTCCAACAGGCCTTGAAGCAGCACATGAAGATTTGCTGGCCTTCTTGTAAGCCATTAAAACCCAAATCCACGTTAGTTATGACTCAGAAGGCAACATGGATGGATGATGACTACGCTGCATTAAAAGTAAAGGGATTCATCAATGACACTGAAGGAAATAATGACTAATTGTGATCACATGGCACTGTGAATCATGAAATATGAGTCATTGCATCTTTTTAACATCTTCCAGAAAAGGGCCAGTCTGACTATCACCTATCCCTTTCTGTGAAAGTTTCCAGGGCAACAGCAGAGGAATGTGGGTGTAGAGAGCAAACTGCAGCACATTGTGATGGTTATTGACACCTGTAAAAGGGTTATGTCAAGACATGTCAGCTTTCAGAGGGCAGGAACTAGAGAATGAAGCAGTCGCACTGGTTATGTGGCAGAAGGATGCTGAGGAGAGCTCAGTCAAAATCTGTAGGAAGATCAACATTACCTGTTTGTGTACATTTATTTATATCCTCACTCTTGTCTTACTGGGTGTGATGGCTTCAGCAGACTGATAAAGATCCTACATTTACTACTTATTCAAGAAAGCTTGGTATAGCAGCGTTAAAGTTTTTAAGTTCCAGTTAAAAGAATGTTGATTTGCCCTGAGGCATATTTAGCTAAATGCCCACAACTACTGTGTGTAAGAGACTAGGAATCCATTTTTGTTTTTGTGTTGCAGGATACGGCTGGTGATATTCTCTATTTTTATTATTAACAAATCACATGTAAAGATAAAACCAACTGTCACTCTGACAGCTCCAGGCCATCTATGTCTCTCTATCCAATTCCATTGGTTCCAGCTAGCAACGCAAATCTTTAAACTCATATATGTATAGTTGTTTGCTGTTGTTATTTTAAAAAGGCTAATTCATTTTCTAAAAATACATGGGCACTTCTCAAACAGAAAATAATGAATTGACAGGGGACCATTTTCTACTGAGGATTAATACACACTTGGCACTCTAGTGAGTGTTCCTGGCAGCAGGATGCTGTTTGTGGGACTCAAAGTGTGTGTGTGTGTGTGTGTGTGTGTTCATAGATATGAATGTCACCCAGAGCCCTCATTGACAGGTTTTTGGACAAAAAAGGGTTTCAAGGCACAGAGGAATACATTATTTTACAATGATAATGATTAAAAACATAAATATTGACCTGAAGTAATGCGTCATTGCTGAACTGTGACATTCTTGTGGCACCAAGATAAAATAAATCAAACACTGCAATGCAACCATCTTTCCATTGGTAGCAGTAGTGTCATCATTAGTAGGATTCACAGGGTCCTAGGTCATTATTAAAAATCTATCATCTCTCCACTGTAGCCACAGTGTCTCCACTATTTGTACACAATTCAAAATAAAATTATTAAAAACAAACCATTTCTGTCAGCTATTTCATCTACTTTAAAACTCTTCACTTGGCATTCAGATAACTATCTTCACTGTTTCATTTCTTTACCAGCATTACCAGTCAGCTCACCGTGCACATGTCAAGGCAGCACTGTTTGTTTGATACGCTCAATCTCCCCCGAGTCCCACCTGGCAGGTAAACCCAGTCTTTATCTGCTCTTTCCCTTTCACACGGTCACGCCTTTATTTCTTTATCTCCGCTCTGTTCCCAGAGGAAATCAGGTGCTAGGCAGCGGCCTGCAGAGCGCTTTCAGGCCTTGTCTCTAGCCCCCCCTCCTCCCTCTGCTTTTCTATGTCTAACTTTCTCTTTCTTCGTTAGCCAGGAAGGAGAAGGGAAAAAAAGGATGAGGGAAGGATTAGCTCATGAAAGCAAAAGGTGGTATATAGGAGAGGGAAAGGGAGAGAAACAGTGAAGGGGCACAGGAAAGGAGATTCTGCAGTTGGTTGCCACGGCTACTGGGAAGCAGCTGATTAGCGTGTGTGATGTATGTGGATGTGTGTGTGTGTGTGTGTGTGTGGATATAGGTTCGTCTCTGTGGCTGATAAATGGCCCAATACTACATGTGGCGAAAGGAGCATTTTAACGATCAGGGCTCCAGAGTGCGACCATTTTGGTCGCATATGCGACCAAAATTTTTATGAGTGCGACTGAAAAAAATTGTAGGTCGCACTGGTGCAACCAACGCTGCTCGGGTGAAAAAAAAAATCATAAGCGCAGCATCTCTTTGTGTTCTCCTGACGGTATCGTGGTCTAAACCAATAAGAGACAGAGCGCAGGCGGGTCCTTGCCTCTGATTGGCTGTGGTCCTTTTCACCGCTGTAAATTGTGTCAGTTCGAAAATGCGAGCGAGCTGAGCAGGTACTCCTGAGCGCATCGATTCTCTTTGAAAATGACGAGAGGCAGAAAGCCTCGCCCCGAGACTAATTAAAAAGCCCAATAATACGCCTTCAGACAGGACTGGTTGAAGCAATTTCCCTGGCTGATGTACGATGAAGAAAGGGACTCAATGCACTGCATTTATTGTCGGGAGTGCGGTCAGAATTTGTCCGGTAATAGTGCGTTTGTGGAGGAGTCAACAACATTTCGCATCGAGACGTTGAAAAAGCGCAATATGTCCAAAAAGCATACGACATGCCGTGATAAGTGTGTTAATAAAGTGGCCCCTCATCCAGCTGCGTTTCAGCGTCAGGCTGTATCGATCAGGTCCGCTGAGGAATCTGAAATTATTATAAAATTAAACGTCCCATATAATATTGCAACGGAAGAGTTGCCGTTCACTAAATTTAAGTCAGAAATTATTCTGATGAAAAAAATGCCTACACACTGAAGAACAAGACAGCTGAGGTTGGAAACGCCACGTACATTCATGATTGACGGCGACACAGACGTCTCTACGAAGGAGTGCGTTATTGTCTACTGCCGCGTTTTGCGTAAAGGGAGGCCGGTCAACATGTTAATTGGACATGTCGAGGTGGAGCATGGACACGGACATGTTTGAAGGCCCACATTACAGCATGAGACATCATGAATAGGAAATTGTATAGTAGCCTATTCCTAACATTATTATTAAAAATGAATAGCCTAAGTAAAAATATAAGTAGGCTAGGCTAAGATCACATAAACAGTTTCCATTTGCAATCTATAGGCTAGTGACCTGTATGGTCTTTTTATTGTGCCACAAACAGCATCAGTGTGCAGATTGGCTGCAGAAAACGGTTGCTCTGGGTGCTGATGGTGCTGCAGTTAACCTAGGCCATAAGGGGGGTGTCATTATGTAAAAGGAGAGCAATAAAAAGGTGACTTTTTGGCGTTAAAGGCGACGCGATGAAAAACGTGGGTGCACCTAAATTTTGTGCTGGTGCACCTAAAAAAAAAAGTTAGGCGCACCAGTGCTACCAATGCAAAAAGTTAGTCTGGAGCCCTGACGATCATTAGCAGCAGCTTCCTATTCATCAGCTCTGACTTGTCGGTTGCTTTGGATTGCACCATAACAAGAGGCAAGACTCGAATCCCCTTATGGTGAAAGTCCCTGACCACGACACACACACACACACACACACAGAGACACACACAGACACACACAAACACACAGTTGGTTAATACTTTACATCCTTATCCTTTTTAGGCAAAAAAATGTGGATGGAGATGAATTGAAATTCAATAACTTAGGGACAATTTAGGTAAGCACATTGCATTAGTATTAGAAATCACATGAGTGATCATGATGTCAAGCTGCATGCTGATGGAGTTAGGCTGCGTGAGCAAATACATAGAAATTGTATATCTTTTACAAATGCTTCAACAATTGGTCGATTGATAAAATTAGTCAATGAGTGTTTGTATAATGTGTTACATTATTGTGGAAGTGTTAAGTTATTCCACTCAGATCTGGTCTTCGACCTGGACCTTTGGCCTTATTCTATCTGGTAGTTTTTCTACCCAGATCTGGTCTCATTCTACCCGGATATCTGGCCTAGTTCTAGGTTTAGTTGGCTGCTCCCTAAGACTGATATAGATCTGAGCTCTTCTTTCAGGAAAAATACATACTACTTAACTGTATCCATGACAAATCTCCTGTTGTAACAATGGTATAACACAGTTTGTCTTATAAAAAAAGCTCAGTAACAAAATAAAAAGTACACAATAAAGGTTTTATGGAGCTATGGTGACCTCTGACAGATCACCTGACCAGTAATCCACACACTCCTTGTGTGTACAATGTGTGCTTTCCAACAGTTTCACAATGTTAACAATCAGGTTACAGCTCAGCTCTTGCGATTACACTGATCAGTATGTTGAGCATTGTTATGATGCAACAGAAATATACTTAAAACGAAACCTGCGTCAGTCAGGCTTGACTGAAGATGTCTCTAGGGACTTGTGATTGGTATTTCCCAAAATATCAGTCTACTAAAAAAACATACAAGAAAAAGCACTGGTTATAGCTGTGATATTACTAATGTTCAGCTCTAGGAACAAGTTTCTCTTGTGAGAGTCCTTCTGTCTACGTGTACAACATCCGACCTAGACGGCTCGCTTTCAACAAACAGGGAACGCTTTCTAGCAACCCAACCTGCAGAGCACATGACGTTCGAGCCACACTGGCCACAAGCGCCGCGTGGAAACTGGTTAAAAGACGCAGACATGGTGTCCATGACAAAACTGTGCTGACGCTAGAGAGGAAGCTGAAGCTCCCATTCACAGGCAGAGAAGAATCCAGAGGGTTGGGGTTTGCTAACTGAAAACTTCTGTACACTGATAGAAAGCTGACAAAGGCTCTTTGCCTTTCCCTCTCCCACATAAGCCCACTTTGAGTGCGTGTTTGTGTGCAACGCTCTCTTTGAATAGCTGTGACTTGACAAAAACAATCTAGATCAACCAGCTTTGAACCAGTCCAATCCAGAAAGAGGAGACAAATGAGCACATGAGGTAAAGGGGAAAGTTACTGGAACTGTAAGTGCTCATGCTCTGCGGGAAGTCGGGCATCATGGGAAAGAGAAAAACAAATAAATCAATCAATAATGGCTGCATTTTTCTGTGATGAGACAGAGAGATGTTGGTGAGATTTGGTGTTTTTCAGCCTTTTTAAAAACATTTGAGACTTTAACTAATGAGCAGAAACAAGAATTAAAAAATTCCAATGTACCACGAACATGCTTTGAATGCCCTATGCTTATTGTATTAAAGGACATAACTGTATATCTATG
Source organism: Chelidonichthys spinosus (assembly GCA_029853015.1). Taxonomy (NCBI): domain Eukaryota; kingdom Metazoa; phylum Chordata; class Actinopteri; order Perciformes; family Triglidae; genus Chelidonichthys; species Chelidonichthys spinosus. The sequence goes on from CM056829.1 coordinate 17,067,496, forward strand.
TGCGCAAGTGCATGAATGAGCAGGGCAATGTGATTCATAACAAAGGCCACATCCGCACAGTCAGTCAATGAACTGCCAGAAAGGAATGTAAGAAAAAGACGGGCTTTTGTTGTCTCTTTCTGTTCCACATAACGTCCAAGTCTAACTAGCAGCAACTGGAACGTTTTATAGTGTACCGTAGACAAAACTTCTATTGCTATGCCTTTCAGAGGGCTGTCTAGAACTTAAGACCGCATAAGAACTGATTCTTGAGAATCCCAAATCCCACATGGGGGGAGGTGGGAAAAACAAAAAGCAGGAGAACAGTTCAAGAGTTCACAAGGAGCCAGCGACCTGGAGCCCGATGGTCCCTGGCTCTTGATACACTTCAAGACGTCAGCTGCAGTTGAGCAACACTTCCTGCCAGTTGTAACATTTGGGATGTGTACACGCAAACAGCGCGTGGCCTTGTGCACACAAGCAGATTGGGTCCAGGGTGACGATGTGTTTTTGTTTACTGAGTCAAGCTACCGTTGCGTCCGTGTGACTGTTGAAATATGGTTCACAGCAACACGCCAAGGTGACACGTTGTTCTGGACAGTGAAACAAGATGATGTCATATTAAGTTCTCGATACAGTGACTGAATGTGATGTTTGTGTGTTTGCTGCAACCTCTGCCTTTAATTCTGAAAAACAGACCATGAGCGGATCATGAGATCACAGTGACTCGGCAAGATCTAAAGTAACAGCAGATGACTGAAACTGTCTGAGGAAATGCAGACACAATGTTCATAGGTAATGTCAGGCTGAAGGACATGCTGTGTTGGAGATGAGAAATCCAATCACATCATCCATATTTTAACACTTCATCAATCATATTAATGGCCTTTCTCAAGAATAAATATTGCTGTCGAAATGTATTCAGACTGTTCTGGCTATTCAAATTCACTTAATCAATTAATTGGATGTACTTTAGAGACACACCAACAACTATAAAAGTTCCTACAATTTGCATTGCAGACAAGGCTAAGCTTTGAAGCCCAAGATATTCTCTGGATATCTCCACAATCATATTGTTTCAGAGCATATATCTGACGCTCTGTCCATCAGGCCTTTATGATAAGAGTGCTAGACAATTCACCCCTCAGCCTCCCCACATGGCTGATGGGTCATTCCGTGTCATTTCATCAAATGCCTCCCACCTTACCATCTCAGAATGTCCTGAAAAAATTTGAGTACAAAGACACACTTGTTAATAGGACAAATCCAAAATATTAGGTCTCTACTGTCAACAGTTTTCTCATGAAATGTCATTGAATGAAGGGTAGTTTAGACGGTTTTTGGCACCATGCTCTAAAAAGCCATTTTTAAACGGCATTATCTGGAAAACTATCTCACCTGTGGCCTTCAAAATTTCTACAGTGTATAAATATACAGTATATACAGTGACAAACTGTTATTCAATATCAAACTTTGGAGACTTTTCTACTGTAATGTAAAATCTTTATGTTCAAATTAAGATTATTATTTGATTTGGTTGTGTAATTTATATACTTAAAGTATGACAAAATGTACAGTCTTCAATATTACGCTATGTTTGTTCATGGTTTAAGACATTAAAAGCTGCTTTCACCATGTTCAACTCACATCTAAGGACTTATTGCCTTTGTAACTACAACTGTGCTACATTTTAATATTTTCGTAAGGCTAAATTTATCAGTAGCATTTAGTCACATGTAAGTCTTTGGTAAATGGTAAAAAACACATTTGAATTGCCCTGCTGTAATGTTTACTTGTAGGATATTAAGACATGCAGTACCAAAAACGGCCACAAAAACCCCACCAATATCAGGATTTTACAAAATCACTGTGACAAAATCAGGCAAAACACCCTCCCAATTTTTTAATATGATTTTAACAAGAATATGATCTTTAAAAAAAACTAAGTTTGGACCTGATACGTGTTGTCAGTTATTTGGAATATGACTCTGAAGTTGGGCAAAGATGTGTTTACTTCCATATTTGAGCCTTAATATCTGTGAAACCAATAATCTAAGAGAAACCATATTTTGTAGAATGTTTAAGCTAACACCAGAGATAGAGGCAGAAGTGATAGAAGTCTTTTATCTGTAAAAATGGGAACTCAGACACTCTTCAAATGTACTACTTTATTTCAAAAAGCCTCATTTTAAGTACCTACCATACTAGGTTATAATTGAGCTAGACCCCCAATTTTCCATGTCTGGAGACTATTGATAAGATATACTCTGTAGAAATTTTGAAGGCCACAGGTGAGATAGTTTTCCAGATATTGCTGTTTAAAAATGGCTTTTTAGAGCATGGTGTCAAAAACCGTCTAAACTACCCTTCATTCAATGATGTTTCATGAGAAAACTATTGACAGTAGAGACCTAATATTTTGGATTTGTCCTATTAACAAGTGTGTCTTTGTACTTGAATTTTTTCAGGACATTCTGAGATGGTCAGGTGGGAAGATTTTCAGAAATTTGATGAAATGACACGGAATGACCCTATACAATCCCCACAGTGAAGTATGTGGGGTGGATGGGGGTGCTTCTCAGTGTCAGGGAAAGGGAGACTGATCACAATCAATGGAGAAGTCCCCAAAGAGAAGCTGCTCCAGACTACTCATGACCTTAAACTGAGGCAAAAGATTCACCCCCCAGCATAGCAATGACCAAAGGCCTACAGCCAAGACAGCGCTGGAGTGGCTTCGGGATACATTTCTGTCCAAAGCCCGACAGAACACCTGTGGAGGGACCATGTATATAAGAGGTGGATTTAGTCACCATGAGGTTGTGGACTACAAAGTTCAGCGTTTGGCATTTTGGCTGTTGCCATCTTGAATTTTGTCCATCGCCATCTTGGATTTTATGTGACCATATTTGGACTTCTGAGGTGTGACTTTTTCACGCAGTCCCAAAAAATTCTAAAGTTTCATCATAAAATATAAGGATGTCATGGTTTAAACTCCCCGTAACCTCATGACCTTCATCCTTATCAAGAGAGTCAATGCCATCATATGATTAAAATGACTGTTGTTGCCGTTATTTTGTACATCATTCTAGAGGCCTTGTGGTTGCATGATGTCACTTTTAATATTTATAGCATAAAATTTGAGTTCAGTTGGGGGGAAAAGCCAACAATGTGAGTGACTGTTCCTCCTTTCTTATCAATGTCCTCATCATCTCTTCCTGCTCCTCCTCAAGGCCTTACGACCCGTCATCATCTGTATTAGAATTCGCAAAGGCATTTTCAAACATTAACAAGGCCAGAGACTGGCCAACTGCCAAACATCTCATGCGACCAGGAAAGGAAGGGGATGCTGTAGAACAAAGCACAATCAAAGAAATCCACAGCACAGTCAGAGTAAAAGACAAGCCCAGACGCTGGCTAAAACTAAGGGCAAATGGGAATTAAGTTCCATCAAAAAAGACAGACTGCTCAAGCTAACAGCCAAAAAGATGAAAATGAGAGGAAAATATGAAAAATGCATACACTTGCTGATGCCTGAAGAGGAGGGCATCCATTCAAATCGTATTGCTTAAAATGTGCATGTTTCATATGGCCTAAGTTCTTCTTCCGTTGCCTATGTAGTTATTGTATATTCAAGCAGCAGCCTGTATAAACAGGGCTTTTTTCCACTGGATGTGGTTTCCATCTAATTATTTCTCTGATGCAGTGCGAACAAGAAAACATGACATTTTAAAGAAAAAGCTGAGGGGCAGAAGCTATTTGCAAAAAAAAAAAAATTCTTAACCATCATAGCTGAGAAAGTGGTGTAAAAATAAACAACTTCTTCTTCTTCTGCACGACACTTATTGGAAATTGTCTTCTGACTTCATGTTCTCGGCTAGCTCACCGCCACCTTAAGCATCTCATCAATGCTGGTGTTGTGAGGGTGGCGAGGGGGGACATCGGAACTAGTTCGAAGCGTGATGAATCATTTCCAAGCAAAGGAAGCGAGAAAATGAGGAAGTTGAATCATTAAACCTCCCCTCGGTGGTGACACTTGCGGACGTTCTTGGCATCAATGTTTCTCTATGTACTCTGTTGTCTGCTTTTGGGTGTTGGAGCAGACTCTCTGTGTATGTGTATGTGCACGTGTTGAGCCGGCGGTGAGACCATGAATTAAAGAGGAGATTAATGAGTCAGGACATGGAGGCTCAGACTCCAATCTGTTCCTTGCCCCACTCTGGGGGCTGTTTCTCTCCACAAACCCCATTCTGTCAGCAAACACACACATATGCATACACCGCTCAGGCACAGCAGGACGACCAAGGACTCAGGACTGTTTGTGCGTACCTCTGGCAGAGGCAGCACATGCTTAGGAAAGCGTAAAAACACAGAGCAGGGAGAGGCTGGCGAAGACCATGTCTGCTCTGACTGGATGTCTTTCACAGTATAACACACCACTCTGTAGGCCACCGCCACATCCAGACACCTCACCATGACCCCGAGACCTGCCATCTGTCTCGATGGCAGAGAAGCAGAAATTAAGAGAGGAAACAGTGAAACTGAGACAGAACAAATGACACAAAGAGAGGTAGGGAGAGAGACAGAAAAGTGAGACGAGAGTAGAACAAAAGAACAAGAGTGAAGCAGACTGTGTGTGTGTGTGTGTGTGGGGGGGGGGGGGGGGGGGGGCTGACGAAAACAACTGGAAACAAAAAAAAGGGGGGGAAACCCACGAGGAGTAAAGTATGCGGAGAGAGGAGCAAGTGTCAGCACTGAGGCTCAGTGACAGATTTCCTTGAAACTACGCTTCCCTTCATTTTCATAAAGTTCAACGACATGAAAGAAACAGATTCCCCAGAATCACTTCAGAACAGATGAATATCTATAGGCCCTGCACGAGTCCGTTTTTTGTTCTCTCTTTCTATTATCTCCTCTCTCTTATTGCAGTGCTGCTGAAGATAGCTCTTGACTTTATTGCTTTACCCCCTCGGCCATTCTAGCAGGCCCATGATGAATATAACGACGATGGCATCGATGCTCTTTATCATCAGTCCTTGCTATATGAGATGGGGAGCAGCATTACCATGAAATACTCATCAACCCTCTCTATCCAATCCTCAGGTCTCGCACTTTAATACATGGTATGAGACTCACTAATCCCATGATATGCCTCATAATCTGATCACAGATATGAGCATAGAGAGACAAACACAGAGGAGAGAGAGCAAGCGGGCTAGGGCAGGATAGAGAGAGATGAAATGCAATCAGAGAGGAGAGGGCAGGTGCTTAGGCTTTGCTCTCAGCTTCATGAAGACAGAAGATGGTAAAAAAAAAAGAATGAAAAAGAGTCCATCGAAGGAGGGATGTGGGCTGGAGCAGAGGTGGGGACAGCAGAGAGAAGGAGAGGGAAGAACGAAGGGGGAGATGGAGGGGGAAAGACTTGCTCGTGACCTCATTTCAACACTCTGCCTCGGAGAAGTGGAGCAGCACGTAGGCAACCAAATGTAGTGTCTCCAATCATCCAGCTGCTCATAGAACATGTAGCTGCACATATCTTCACCACGCACTAACCTGCACCACGCACGCAGTGTAACCTATAAACCTACAAACTGCATCCTCGTCTAGCTGAGTCACCAGCCTCGTTTTCCTCTCCGTTCGCCTCTCTCTACCCTCGTCTTCCACGCGTTGCCAGACGCTACACTGGTAGTCTGATGTCTACCAGTCTGGCAGAGCTTGCTCTAATAGCTTCATGCTCTGGAGCAGCACTACAGACAAGCACGCGCTCATTTATTACACAGCTGGATACCTGTCCTGTATACATAAACAGCGTCTGGATATGGAACACACTGGTGTCTCGCTGTGTTTTGTCTAATTGAGAGAAGAGAAAGAGACAGAGAGAGGCAATCTGATGCAGTCTAAATGCAGCAAATGTAGTCATGAGAGGCTGCATTGAGGTCTCACTGCTGTGTGTGATGCTCCAGGGCTACAGGTCTCGTTGTGCACATGACTGACTGATGCTCTGACAGAAGCTGAAAACACACACAGAGGGGGGTTGTTGTCCAAATGCCTGCTCCGACACAAATACCTAATATAGAACTGATCAGATGATTAGTAATCAATTTAATGATTCGCTTGTTTCATCAGCTAAAATAACATCAAAATACACAGTTCTTCTTGGTTAACATCACAATCTGTTTTGTTGGGTGTGTGTTTGTTCCAATGGCCTTTGCACCAGTTTGTCACATCTAAAAAATAGAGCAAAAGTCGGACTGAATGATCCCGCAGGAATGGTACAGCCCAGTTGTCCTCAGATGTGAGCATGTAGCCGCCTCCTGCAACCACACAGGAATGGTCCGGCCAAATCCCTTTCCTTAAAAGGTAAACAAGAGTCTCCATTTCATGCGTGTTTTCAACACAACCGAAACACACCGAAAAACATGTAACATGTCTGATGTCCTTGTCGTGGAGCTGGAGGCAACTGAAACATGCAATCTGTTTGCTGCCATTTTCAAGCTGTGACTCTGACACACAACATTGAGTACAAACACACACGTGTGCACACACAAAGACGGACCCACGGATCATGAAAAACTAATGTGTGAGCTTAATCACATGCATGCAGAAACAACAGAGAAGCATCCATGGCTGAGCAGCCACATTCAATCTGCATAGAACCGCCCACCACACAGAGGCGTTTATTGACACCCACTCTAACAAAAGTGGTCGCCATTGATCCAATGTAAAAAGGGTTTTTCGGGAGCGCAGGGTGTGTGTAATTCTGTGTGTGTCACATGTTTTTAAAAAATGAGACAATGACAAAGTCGCTTCAAGCAGTAGCTTTATCTACAAAGTGACGACATACCTGTCGGGCACAACTAAAATGCCATTCAGGCAAAATTTCTGTGTGTGTGTGCGCATGTGTGCGTGTGTGCGTGTGTGCATGCGCGCGACCACAGGTTCTTTGTTTGAGGCGGTCACATGACGAGTCTGGCTTGGCGCCGTCCCCTCCCCTCTGCAGCATGCCACCATACAATAAAATGCTCAAATGTATGAGACAACAACAAACCATACACACGATCAGTTCGTGGGAACTTTGTCTGCTGAGCAAAACGATGTCCAAAAAAACAAAAGATTAAAAAAAAAAAAATCTCTCCTAATTAGCCATGCATGAGAGCCATTAGTGATAACGGGAAGAGGAGGAGGACGGGATAGAGGGAGGTAAGGCGAGAGTGAAAGTGGGATGAAGGGAAGATGGTGGTGGCAGATGCACAGGTGGGGGTGGAGGTGTCGCGGTAGTGAGCAAGGATCAAGTCAGAGGAAATCAATAGCGCTGATGACGATGCTACGGCGGGTGTGTGTGTTTTTGATAAACAAACTGGGGAAAAAGCACTGGAACATGGGTACACGGGGTTAACGGGCCAGATTTACGAGGCGTGCGGCTGCATGTCTGCTCTAGAATATGTTTAGCCACTATAGACTGTAAGGTAGACAAGCGCTAGATGGATGTAGAGGAGGAAGGGCAGACAAGGGTGGAAATAAAGGAGCTCAGACATGATGAATAGAGGAGGAGGAGGAGGAGGAGGAGGAGGCAGGGAGGTGCAGATAGAAAAATAAGGGCCAAAAATCGATTTCTGGTGGCGGGAGGGGTGAACGTAGAGGAGGTGGAAGGACACTGGAGAGAAACGGAGGGAGAGACGTATAGAAGATGAAGGGTGGGGGCGGGTGTGAGAGGAAGAGACAGAGGGGGAGATGAAGGCGGGCTGGATAGGTCCCAAGGGTGAGATTTCGTGCTCTTCTCCGGTAGGGTAGTCTGACAGACGACTCTGTGGATCTAAGTGCCTATCCTATGTGCATGTTAATTACAGAGAGAGAGAGAGAGAGAGAGAGAGAGAGGAGAGAGAGAGAGAGAGAGAATAAATCTGTAGTAAGTAAGAAAGGCACAAAGGAAGCTCAGGTGTTTCTCTCGTCAAAACAAGTCAATGGACTGACCCTCCACGGGCCTTTAATTACAGCCAGAGTCTTCCCCACTTTACAGTACAGCCAGCCTGCATACACCCACATTCACACACATGGAAAAACATATGGTACAACATACAACAATTGGTGGCTCTGTCCACAACTGCCATGAAAATGCCAAAGGAAATGGGTTACTCAATCTCTCGATATTTTCCAACTTCCCTAACCATGACTTCTGTGGCTCTCCATCCATCTATATTAGACACGGCATTTCATGCCACGATTATCCTGGCCATTCCCCCGATAACCATCATAAATGCTTAAACTTAATAAAATGGCACTTAAAACATACTGGAATCAATTGACATTTTGTGAAGGAACAAAAAAAATATGTCGATCTCTTTTTAGTGAAAAACAAATCAAATCATCTTAAATAAGACGATCATACAGCCTAAAGGCTGGATTATGCTTCCGCGTTGACACAACGCAAGGGAGCTTGCGGACCCCTTACGTCCTTGCGGACCCCCCTTGCGTCGACGCAAGGGCCTGACGTGTGCCTCCCAAAAATCCTCGACGCGCGTCGAGGCGACGCAACGCCAACGCAGCACCAACGCAGCGGCATCGGCTGTGATTGGTCCGCTAACTACATCCGCTGGAGACCGCTATCCGGTTTCCATTCATAAACACCGCCATTTAAACTTTTAAAAGGCTACTTTTATTGTTTTCACCTTGTTTTATTGTTTGCACCTTGTCGCTTTTGCACAAAGAAATAAAACACCAAGTTCTTAAAAAATTGTGGATGTTTAAAGCCGGAAAGTAAATAAATACGCTATTACGAGGCTAACGACGATATACGTCAAGAGTCTCGGTCGGTCGGTGTCTTTACAAAAAACATAGCGCCCTTTACCGGTGTGGCATTGAATTGCATTTCGACACGTAAACCCAACGCAGAACCATCACGGTCTCCAAGCAACTGCGTCGCCGTTGCGTTGCCGTTGCGTGATCACTACGCGGAAGCATAATCAGGCCTTAAGGTCTCCCTGCCAATATTAAGGGTATTTTACTTCTCTACTATTTACAAATATCCCAATAATGGTAATTCTCCACGATCAACTTATTGTGTTTTTTTGTTGTTGTTTTTTTTTTAAATCACAGCCAGTGCAACACTGTGGCTCAACATGGAGCTTTTGTTGACAATATAGAATATCACCAGACTTCTTATCAGTACCCGACCATGACAGGCTAAGAACACTAGACACTATAGTTAGACTTTCACTGCCTGCGAACATCTTCCTTGTAGTTAACTTTTCCTTGACCTTACAGAGGCCGTCGACAGCACAAGTGGGATAATAGCCCCCCCCCAGCTCCAGTCAAGTCTTGACTAAACGAGTTCAGCCTTTATGAGTCTGTCAGGGAGAGGGGAAAAAAACATTGTTTCCACAGTAGCAGGTCGACATATTATTCATCTATAATTGGTAATAACCCCGCACCCCCTCCCTGAGGCGGCTCAATCTCTTCTGAGTAATCACTGCCATCGCCTCCGCTGCTGGAAACAACATTATTAGGTCGATGGCACTGTCTCTACCTCTGCTGCCTGCCAAGGTTTATTATCTGACAATATATGGCTTCTTTTAACACCACATGCTGTGGTGTCTGGCTGTTGAGCATATTTAGCTCACATCCTGAACTATTATCAAATATCCTAATAGGCAGTGGAGGCTCCAAAATAAGCTCCGGCGGGATCATTTGGGCAGTTTTTCTGACAGCGAGGTTTGCTCTCATGTGCAAAACACCGTTCTCTTTAGCAGGCGCCTCAGCGACTCATGCATTAAAAATTAACATGAAAACTAGGGCTGGGTATCGATACTTGATACCTTTAAGGGATCGACCAAAATAATCCAGTACCAAGTAGTGTTGGAACTTCTCCAGTCAAACAATAAATGCATAGCAAATGACTATTTGTATGGTTTTGCTCACTGCCGTGTTATTGGCCAACTACCAACAACAAATTAATATAATAATTTACATCAATGATTTAACCTCAAGACTAGCTTCAAATTAATTTACATCATCTGTTCTATTGTTGTAGTATAACCTTCAAACAATTCTTTCTCAGGTTCGCCTTTATTTTCTGTGTCACAACCCTTCCAAAACAGAAAACACTGAGATATTTGGGAAGCAACAATAAGATCATGAGCCACAGCGATCGAGCGACTGAGTGAAAGTGACCTTGCTGCTGCTTAGAGCAGACTAATATTTCATCAGCTAGCACTCAGGGCACACCTGCCTCACAGCTATACTCAGGTTCCCACATCTGCCAACGGCTCTGTGCTTCATCCCTGTGAGGAGGCGTCAGGGGAGGGAAGGGAGGAAGAAAGAAAGAGGGAAATAAAAGACAGAACGAATGAAAAACAACAAAGTCTCATGTGGGTTTACTTGCAGGCTCCGATATATTTCAGAGAAAAAAAAGCTTATCTTGAATTTGAACAGAGAAACCACAAAAAAAGAGAATGTAATGACATTGTGGGGAAAGCACTAGAGAAATGTAACGGTAAAACACCTACTGAATTGCATATTTTAGTTTTCTATCGCGGCTTGGGACTACCCCTAAGAGTACTGTGTTGACTAATGTTTCAAGTAGGGATTTTTATCGTGGGTTGTGACAAAAAGAAAACAGCAATAAAGCAGTACATTTCCATTATCTTGATAATCAGGAATATTGTCACATAAATTAATTGTAAAAAGTTGTACAGCTTGCAATCATGTAGAGAAGTGAAACATAGAGCAACATTTTAAAAAAGGCCTCCAGGAATTGCCAGAAAGAACACATTTTTTAATATTTTATGTATACATCATTTTGTATTTGTCCTTTATGATCTTCACATAAAAAAGTTGTGTTCCAGGAAATCAAAAGCAGAATAAAAGTGAATTATACAAAGCTCACTGGGGAAGGAAGTGGTATCATGTGCTCAAGCCAACGTTAGCCAACAGCAGAAGTGAAAACCGTACCAGTGCTACTCACAACACACTGATCCATTCAGCATTTCAGATAGAGTCATTCACTTCTCCAAGTCGAGGTTACAGTGACATGCAAGCCACCGACTATGAGCCACTACAGCAATGCTAACTGTAACTGGTGTTGTAAGTCCAGTTTGTTGCTGAGCAAACTGTCTACGAGTGTAAATGTGCTTTAAGGAAGGGTGTGCCGAGATGAGATCATAGAGAACATTACGCTGCGTTGATGACATTGATGGTAATATTTATGAGTGGTCAGGATGAGAAAGTAGATGTAAGATTGGACAAACCTCTTCATGGTTAATCTGAATCAGCCTCCACTTTCTGAACAAGTACTTACTGTAGCTCTACAAAGAGCTGTTTAGCTATTAGGACTAATGATAGTAATTATTAATATTTAAATGAGGTAATCTCCTGGGAACCTGCAATCTTACATGGAACCGGGCATTGGGCGGTGCGAATTATGCGATGCAATGAGGCTTATTCCTGTGAGTTGAAATATTTCAACTCAAGGGAAGAATTTGCAAGACACGAAAGCCTATCAGCGTTGAGATTCTCCTCCTGTTGTCCCGATGTTGCTGAATCGGAAATGGAAACAAATATTGTACAAGTCTGAGGTCTAGGATAAAACCTCATATTAGTACAGAGGCCACAACAAGGTCGCTGCCGTATTTATGACTAAATTACTTTATTTTACATAATTGTCCATACATTTTAAGTTTATGGAGTTAAGTTTATATAGCCTACCTCCGATCGATCCAAACTCCATTTGGAGTTATTCCGTTATTTCAGCATCCTTTTTATCAATTTATTGCAAATAAATCACAAATAAAAGTTTATTTTGGGTTCATAGTTGGGGAAAACCACAAGGCGTGTGGCTTGCTATTCACAGTGAATACAGCTCAGTGGAATTCCCAGAGCATCTCTGGGTGATTTTATGGTGTCAGACAGGACCCCGTTTGGTTTCCTGGTATATCTGGGACTTCACAACATGTACAAAGCAACAATAGTGGTTATGTCAGCCGTGATTGATGAAACCTTGTTGGTGTCTACGTGGAGGTTTATGAGGCCATCCTCACTATCTCTCTCTCCTCCGTGTTATCTCCAGTCCAAAATTGAAAGAAATAGATAGATTCTTGGTCTGCAGTGTAAACAACACCAAAGCCACTGTGTCTGCCCAGTGAGTGAGTTTTCATATGCTATTCAGCCAATGGGATGTCAGTTTCCATAGGATCGACCTCCGACCTGGCGTAATGCAGCGCTGCAGCAAATCTAAACAGCCCCTCACCCCGCTCTCCCTCATACCATCAAATGGCCAGCACAAAGGAATAGAGCTGACCTCAACTGTCCTGGAGGTTCATGAGCGCACCTGCATGTACACAAAAACAAACTGGGATTGTACGTACCAGGACAGCCCACTCTCTAACAACAGAAGAAAAACAAGCTTTCATCTGCATGCAGCTGCCTTGGTGAAGAACATAAGAGAACAGAGGAGAATAATGGACAGATAGTGGAAGAAGAGAAGCAAAAAACAAAAGCACAGAGCCAATCAACTGACCGGAGTAAAACAAAGGGCTATCTGTTAAAGCCGTGGACTTTATCCCACCCTGTGATGAGAGAACTTCGATCCCTCGGCAGGCAAGCTGCAGAGACCTACAAAGCACTGATGTAGCCAGTTAAGCTCCCACTTCGACTCAGCTCATTGAGCTCTGTGCTGCTGATCAATTAGAGAACAGCTGAACCAGCTGCTGACCACACAAACATTCTGTTTTCTAACATTTTTAAGTACAGGGTTTTTTTTATACCACGACTGTGTTGCCTGCCATCTAGGTCTTCTCCATTATAATGAATCTGAAGTCTTTTCTCCTCCGCTGTCGGAGAATCAACTTCACCCCTGTGCCTTGTCACAATAGAGGCTGACACAGTTGAAATGCTAGCATGCAGGCTTATCTGGCCCATCTGGATAAGTCTCAACATGTAGGATGGAATAAAAACTCTGCTCTGGATATGAGATACAACTCACCAACAATGATGGAGTGTCACTGAAGGCCAGATCAGCAAGATAAACACAGCCACCCAACAAGCACATGATCCGAGCTCTACAATAGGGATTGTAAGGCGAGTAAATCTCGTAACTATTAAGCCCGATTGGTAAAGAAAATAATTAAACATAGTTTTTTTCCAGAGCTGACAAAGGAAGTAGCTAAGGAATGAGCCATACCCAAAGCACCGAAACACATTTCCCCGTGTATGTTCTGTGTGTGAGAGAGAGACTTACCCATCCTCCTTGGTTCTGGATCCAGGGCTGAATATGGTTGTCCAGGTAGACCGTCATCCACTCAATGATCCTGCCCACCAGCGGACTCATCTCCTTCTCCACGCACTCCACGCACAGCGCCCCACCGAAAGCAAAAAGTCCCACGATGCGGCCCCAGTTGACCCCGTCCCGGAACACCTCGTCCATCACGTTCTCGAAGCTTTGGTAGGCCGTGGCCGGCGTGATGTGCAGCTGGTTGTGCAGATCGCTGAAGGCGCGGGCGTAACGCAGCTCAAACTCGTTGGCCGAGTCCCGCAGGGCCTCTTTCACTGCGTCCAGGCTCGCCGTTGACGGCAACCGTTGCTCCCGCAGCGGGGACGCTGGTGGGGTCCCGGGACTTAGGCCGTTAAAAGTCCCATTGGCGTGCGTCGCTACCCGCTGTTCCTCTCCCAACCCTGCCTCCCCCCCATCAGTCCTGTTGGGAGGCTCTATGAGTCCCATGTGGTTGAGAGGATAGTTTCTCTGGGAGAGTTTATAGTTTATGTAGTAGACCACCAGTTCTCTGTTTTGAGTCATGTTGTGTTTTAAAGATGCGTTTTCTCTTTGCTCCGGTCCGTCTCTGCTCCTCTCTTGGTCGAGCCTCGCTGTGTAAGAGTGAACACACGCTGCGCCAGGCTTTTACCTGCTCAGACCACCATGGTCAGCTGATATCCAGAGGACACTTGGGAGGTGAAAACCAAACCTACACAAGGCTGACAAATCAGCTCAGGTCCTGTAGAGAGACAACAATGAAAGGTCAAAGTCTGGATAGGCTAAGCATGCTGTGATAGAGCTCTCTCTCTATATATATATATATATATGCGTGTGTGTGTGTGTGTGTAGGAGGAAAGAGTGTGTGTAGGGATGGCTGTAGACTTTCAAATTAAGTCTACGGACGGGTAGGTCAAAGTGCATCTCTCTAATTGGACTGTTACATATGGAGCAGATGGCATTGATATTAACGAGACAATGGTAAAGCGAATGAGAGAGAGAGAAAAAGAGAGCGAGAGAGAGCGAGGGAGATAGAGAGCAGACGGGAACAGTGAGAGAGACAAAGGGAGGGGTGGTGTGAGGAGGGTGAGCTTTAGGTGAGGAAACATCAGAAGGACGGTCTGGGGCTTTAGACAGTCACCATGTCCTAATCAGTGACCTCTGACCATCAGACTGAGCTTTTTAGGCACCTTGTTTGTCTCGGCTCCCGGCTCTCCGTTAGTTACACGCTGATCTGCATACTGTCACACTTACGTGTGCCCTTGAATCCCCACACAAATGACTTTCCTGCTGATATATCCAGCATCCAACGGGTTATTGTCTCATTGGCAGCGCTGGAGGTTTTGTCAGAATTCATTAACACACATTATCCACGGTGGCCTCACATCCCTACCTCCATTCTGGGTTGAATGCTGCTTTGATACTACTCTCTTTTAGTATGCTAGCACAGGTTGTATTATAGAATAGAATAAGATCACTATCGGCTTACAGTAGATGCTGGCTGTCATTGCTCCAGCTCCTCAACCATAAATGTACCTGAGAGGATAATGGGCTGCTGCATTACGTCTCCATTAGTCAACTAAAGTTAAACCACTGTGCTTACATTCCCACCGGACATCCAGTGAGCATAACATGGTGAACTCTTCATGAACTCAAACTCTATTAGCAAACATATTTGACTAAATCTTGAGTAAATCTTGAGTAATTCTGTATGTTCCGCATTGAGGCAAGTAGCTACAATTACAGTCTTGTGTTAAGAGTGACATACTGGGTTTAATAGCACTCTGGTGAAGGGGTCAAATGCAGGTTGAGCAAATGTTTGGTACCTTTGTTATGGCGGATGTTGTGGAAATAATCATGAGTGTAATCACACCTATATGGATCATGAAAATAAGTCAAACTAATGTTTAAATGTAAAAGCAATACAAAGTATGTTGCTGCTTAAAATCAATGTATGATGGTTAACAAAAAAGCTTAATATCTATATACAAATACTTTTGGATTAGAGCTGCAAGAACATTGGCTGCTTGGTTGATTAGGTTTTGTACTGCTGGTCAAATAAAACAAGCAGCCTGAATGTATCTCCTTGGGGATGTGGAAAGTTATGACACTATGTCCTGATATTTTTCAACATTATTATTCCTGAAAAATAATTCTGCAGATTAATCAAATGAGAAAAAAGAAAAGTTAGTTTCATCCCTGATTCACATGTTGAAAAATAATTTTAAAAAGCATGTACATATTAAATCAGTAGTTACATGCAGCGTGAGTCTGTCAGCCGAATTCTCAAGCCTGCCTTCTGACACGTCTAAAATATTCTGGTGTTAAACCCAGCGGTATAGCGGTTCATAAATAGTTGGTGCTAGGCATGGGTGGATATCACCGATAGAGCACACTTCATTTTTTTTTGGGGGGGGGGGGGGGGGGTGAAAAAACAAATAATCAAACAATCTTAAATGGGGAAATCATAAATCATATTGTTCCCCAGCATAAATAATGGATAATAAAAATTGTATAATTAAAATTAAATTAAAATACATGTTTGCTGTATTTAAAAAAAAGTCTAGCTTTTTTGACTTGTCTACCATGATCGATAAAGTCACTTGTGACGATATTTACAATTATCCTGATAACAGATATTCACCACCATCAACCTATTGTGAGTGTTAATCACGATTTGCGATAAAACCTCATATCGTCCCATCCCTAGTTGGTGCACTAAAGTTACCTCTGGATGATGCTGATAGTAAAGGAAACAACCCATTTTCTTACAAAACTAATATTGCAAACAGCTTAATATTACTACTAAGGTGTGCGGTAAAAATAAATGCACTTCAGTAAAGATTTATGTCAACATCCTGCAGCCGACATGGCCGACATCCCTGGAACAAAAGACAATCTGGCGGAGTAACTGTGTGACAAAGCCGTTCCCTCGTCTTCTGCTGTCGCCAACACGTCAACCTACACACAAGAAGATGTGGGAGGATGGCCTGCCGATGATCCCAAACTGGTTATCACGTGGGAACCTGACATTTCCTATAACAATAAAGGCATTTAAGCAGATAAGTGGTTGAACCTAACAATTGGCATGTGAGGCAAATGGAAGGGGAGCGCCATGCAAATAGTGCTGGTGACGTTACATAATACCCCACTCTTCCTAACGACGGACGCGCAGGAAAGCTAAACAAGCAAAGTGCTACACTTTCATCACAAGTCACAAACTTCTCGCAGACAAACATCCAGCGAACTACCTAGACAAGAATTGGCAAGGCAAAGCAACGCAAACGGCGTGTTGAAGGTGGAAAAAGACCCACAAGGCAGCAGTGTTTACAACAGCCACATGGTCCCAAAGCTACCAGCACGTGGCTCGGGTTTTAATAGCCCAACGCGGATGTAAACACTACGCAGCTCCTACGGGAAGACTGACAGGTCGAAATGTAGCACCTAAATGCAACATTTGGGTGACAACCGCTCGAATATGAACTCGCACGCCACTAACCGACGGGTGTGTTCGCGTTTATTACGGTGGAATCTGGACTGTAACTTGCAGATAAAGCAAGCAGGGGATGGTCGCGATAGTGCAGCGCCTCTGCTGCGTGCGCTGCCCGTGTGAGCCCCCCCCCCCCATCTGTGTTTCCATGTAATTAATCCCCCAGATTAAACATTAATTCACATTTCCATTTTGATCGCCTATGTGAAGACTATATAAAATATAATAAGGACTGACATTGGAATCTTACCAGCAGTACTGAATAAAACGGAGTTGCCCTCCACGGTTTGTTCCCCGTTTCCCTCTGTGAAAATGTGGAGAAGAAAATCCCGAGTATCTCAGCCTGTCTGCACAAAACGCTGTCAAAACCCAAGAATGTAGGATAGCCACTTTGTGTGCATGTTTGCACGTATGAGTCTTCCCCTCCACACTTCGCACGCCCAGTCCTCTATTACGTAATACGACGCCTTCAGAGATGTCTGGATATGTGTGGCTCACCATCATATCGAGCACACTCGTTTGTGTTGCCCTTTAAACCCAGCACAACACATAATAAACACTCCATCTACCAATAAACTGATGCGAATACATAGTTTATTGTTCTACACTATAAACTAAAAATATATGTAATCATTTATTTTTTCAATTTCCGTGTGCTCAACTATTGCGGGATGTATGTCTGTATGAACTCTTTGTTCACTTTTGATCTGTGACAGGCTGAGCTCGTTTTCTTTATTCCATTAACTACAGCATTTACGTGTTGATGCGCTTCTCGATTCAAGCATTCGAGTCGCCGCAGTTAACTCATTTTTAACATTGTGCTTTATTCAACAAACACGTTGGCATTTCCAATCCGAGGCACACTTTGGAAATGTAATTTACGGACGGATGAACGGGGTTTAGTCGGAGCCCCTGAAGGCAGCACAGGCCATTCCATTCTACCGTCATAAACACTGGGCTGAGACCTTTAATCACAAGACATAAAAACGCCACTTTGAGACACCACCCTCTGTCCCAGTTCTAAATAGCCTCCACCACACCAGCGATCATAAAACAAAACTAATTCTTATGCGAACCTTTACAGACACACACGCAGCTCCGCCTACGCGAACGATACTGTAGGCAGCTCCTGGACGTATACGTTAGGCTCCTGAAGATGGCTGTCACTGTCATTTACACATCAGTCGCACATTCGCACAGCCGCCACGGTATTCACCGTGGCACAATCATTCACTGCGGTTTGCACGTATGCTTTGCATCAAGCTTAATTATATTTTACGAGGAAACGGCACAAGGAAACAACTACGGTTACGTGTTCTTCCAAATCTGTCGACCTTCTTCCTCTAAACGGCGTTAACGTTAGCCGGATTCAGGAAAAGCCTCCCTTCCCCAGCCGTCCCCCGCCGACACAACGGTCACAATCATTACAATCACATTCATAGCCGGACCAGTAACTCTTACTTGTAGGGTGGTCTCCATAAAATCATGTCTGGTGGCTCACAATCCAGACCCCGGCAGGAGTAATCCTATCAGTCATCGCTAGCGCGTCTGGCTAACGCCGACGGAGATCTCCTAGCCAGCTACTGGCTGCCACAGATCCGCCCACACTTACGTTGGCTACGTAACTTCTTCACGCCAGCCGACTGTTTCAGTCCGACCAGGTGAACGACAGCCTAAACCACCGTGAATACAACAGAAATGTAGTCCTTTCACCGCAGTGTGGTGTTCACGGGTCACTCCATGAATTTATATGCGAGCTAGCAAGCGGCAAGGATGTCCCAGCTAGCTAGCGTTAGCGCTAACTGGCTAAAAGCGAGCTTTTTTTTTGGGGGGGGGGGGGGGGGGGTCTTGACTCATGCTCCGGGAATTATGTTAAATCAAGTGCAACTGTTGCCTCCCCAATTGTTTGCCCATCTCGTTACTCATTAAGGATTAGCTACGCGGCGTTTTCCTTAACGGGGATCCACGTAGCAACGGTTAAAACAGCTTTCCGATTTACTTGCCAAAACAAAGGATGTAAGGGGTCTCCATGGTAACCTTTGTTACCCCCAAAATGCAGCGCGCTGCAGGTCGACAACCAGTTTGAGCAGAGCGCCTCCCTGTGGACCTCTTTATATAGAAACGCGTCCAACTCTCTTTCAACAAAATTATCCAGCAACAATTAATTTAGCAAGTCAGTATGAGATCTTTTTCCTAATTTGTTGGATTAAATTCTTGGATTAGAAAATATATATATTATTTTGGTAATGGACCTTCACAAAATAGTCGAAATTGGTGTGAAAACGGAAATCAAAAATTAAAAAGAAAATACAGAAAAGTGGTGATATGAAGACCATAAAAATCCTAATTCCATGTACAAGTAAATAAGGGCTTAAACTGGCTTTAGTGCCCTTTAGGAAGTCATATTTTGTCTCGTCAAAGCAGAAAAAGCTCAGGTGGAACGGATAACATTATTGACAGCTCCGTCCTGTTAAGTTGCCACAGTAAATTACATAAGCCTGGATGCACATTACCAGAGCCAGAGAACGGAAAACCAGCAATTCTTAATTTGTTATTAGTAGCACTGCCTGTATTTGACAAGTCAAAATGTTTACAGTGATTTTGCAGTGGACGCTCAATTTTCACTAGAGCGGATCAGAATTCAGGTTTATTGATTATTTCACCAAATGTTTGTAAGATTACATCACAATATTATGTATAGAACCATAAAGCACTTTCATTTCTATGTATCTTACATTGAAAACTTTACAGTCTGCTTTTTTAATTTTCTGTATATATATATATATATATATTTATATATTCCCTTGCTTTAGGGAAGAAAAGTAGACATCCATAGTTGCAAGGGAAGGAATGCTTTTCAAAAAATATTTAAATGCACTTTTAAATAATTACATACATCCTTCTTTTAAAACTGGCATGGAATAAACTATGAAGTATCCAGGATCCAGAGATTCCAGCATCTCCGTCGATGCAAGTTTTGGTTTCGCCCTGTTCCTGAATCTTTCTGTGGTTGAACTCTTACTGTTGACTGTGACACAACACTGCTGGGCACTCCAATCATCGTGAGCAAGCCGATACACTGGGCGGCGTTAATACATGAGCAAACTGTCGGCAACAGATGTGCAAAAGAGTGTGGGAAATAGACAACCACTGTGTCATCTTACACAGGGCTAATTGATGGATTAGTGGAGGATTTTATGAGCCAGCTGTAATTCTGAAGCCAGGAGGAACTGACTCCATGTTAAGTCCTTCAGTGTAAGGCTTTCAGAGTCAACAAATAAAGGAATGCTTGGCAGGGAGATGTAGCCAGTCTTTCTACTAACCTTTCATTGTAAATCAGCAATCATCCTGAAAAAATAATCATAAAACAAATTAAAGCGAGTGAGCAAAAATAAATAAGTAAAATCTCATTGATGAGGAATTCAAACGATGACGGGACGGTGTGTCACAGAGAGCAAGCAAAGGCGTATTAGATCTTTGATAGTGTTGTAAGAGATGCAGATTGGTTTCATCCACAACTGAGGGATTCAGTCTCTTAACAATGGTAATAGCCCGCCTCCAAATAACACAGACCTAAGACGGAACATAAACATTAAAGTGACAAACAATGCTTTGGGATAGGCATCAATACATGAGGGTTCAGGTACTACAACATATTTTGATTAGATCACCAAACTCACAATAAGGGCGACACTGATGGTGCCATCATTTTCTAACAGGCACAGCTGGCCAAGAGATTTCTGCGAAATCGCAAATGTAACGTTCATCGAATTTGCCGCTATCGTTCATTTGCTTTCAGCATGTAGATATACTTTTTTTGTATTAAAACAAAACAAAAAAACATCAAAATTACAATATCAATAAATTATTCGTTTACAGTTCTTTTCTTGTCATTACACTTTGAGATGAGGGTCAGAGGGATGATGAATTACAACAGACAGCAGAGAGGGCTGGTCACAGTGCTGTTCATCCCCGAGAGAAAGACAGGACGAAGGACAGGGTGAAGACTTTTCTACCAGCCGAGTGCCGTAGAAAAGCTCAACACTTTAATGCAGACTCCTGAACTGAGACCCACACGCTATAGTCTTTGTCATCACCCTCTGTAATCTGTCCCAGTCCAAAAGGAGGAGGAAAGTCTCTTATGTGTCCACCTGTGATCAATGTCCGCCATCATCGCTGCCCACTCATTTTAGGATGTGGGAGTTCGGACACGTGCCCCCTCGGGAGCAGCGATGTGGAAGACGGTGCCAATGCGCAGGAAGAAGCGCCTGAGGACGGCCCGCAACTCGGGGATCAGGTCGAACTGCATCATTTCACACAGTTGGGGGTAGTAGCAGGAAGCATGGGGCTTGAACTGGAAAAAGAAGGAGAAATTAGCACAACGAATATAGGCCATACTTGTAATGTACATGTGATTCAGAAAGGCTTTCAGTTTGAAATATACTGCCCCCACATCCCAGTATCTCCATCCATGGATTGAGAACTACCCATGGATGTATATAAGAACTGGACGTAGGCTTCGGCAGTCACCCATTTGATTGTGGACTACGGTTTTGAAGCCTCAAGTTTGGCATTTTGACTGTTGCCATCTTGGATTTTGCAACCAGTGAATGGAATTGACCATATTTGGACGACGGAGAAGTAACGGGTGGGTCTGGGGAACACAAGTGGCAGTGCAGCACTGCGGAGCAGCAACTGTACAGGTCAACTTTACAGCTAAGTGTTAGAGTCATCTTAGTAGCTCATTGCATCGGTAGTGAAGCTGTAATACCGACCTATCAATTGCAAAGTAGCCCCGTCCAAAAGCATGCCCTGCTTTATGGTCTATTTGACTCAAAATGGACCATAATTTACTAAATGAACATCATGCTTTATGGAAGAAGACTTGAAACTAGCAATTATAATAGCATTTTTTTTTAAGATTATTTTTTTGGCTAGAATGCCGTTCAAGCTTTTTATACTTTTTCAGACAGCGTGGAAACAGGTTGAGAGAGAGGGAGATGACATGCGAGAAATATGTGAAATCAGTCTTCTGTTTGCAACCAGAGGAGTCACCCCCTGATGGCCAGGAGAGAGAAGGCAGGATTAAGGCACTTAAGCTTTGGCTTCACTTTTCAGAACCGCCTGGATCTACCTTTGCATTATGTAAGCCTATCAAAGGAGACTTTGTTGGGAGGGGGCTTAAAGAGACAGGAGCTATAAATGTAGTTTTTCAGACAGAGGTTGAATACAGGTTTATTCAGACAGGCAGTATAAGAAAAATCATGTTTTTTTTGTTTTTTTACATTCAAACATGTAAACATGTTCTAGGAGAAACCCCAAATTCAAGTATGAAAAATGAGCTGTCCCCTTCTATCCCTGTTAACCAAAGTGTTTCCAAAAACGAAACTAGTGGATTGGGAAACAGTGACAATGTACATGACAGAAAGGAAGGGCGGTTGCTCTTGCTTGTGTGGGCGCTGCTGGGAAGCCAAAGAGTTCACACCAGGGTGCTGATTTAACCTGTCAAGGGGCAAATTCTGTCTTCAGCATGTTTTTGCTGCTCTTAAGGGCAATTTCATTGAAATATGAAATTGTATTCAGGCAAATAAACAGCTTGTAGAAATAAGATTTGTTTTGAACAAGTTTTCCAAAATTCACAGTGGGCCTTGCACAAGAGACTGGAGGCAGCCGGTCCACTTTAACAATACTGTTCTAATTTTTGTTGATGCAGTGGTTAGTGTGGTATTGGCCCTTTCTTCAAAAGCTGGCTGCATGGCGCCAACATTTCCTTCTGTTTTAAGCTGCATGCTGGGTTGTTTTCTCACAAAAAACATCCATAGTTCTGGTCCAAAATGCACTGCAAAGAAACCCTCGTGGGTTGCCATGAATTATTGACGAATCATGCAATCTCTGCGTGAGTGCATGATTCATAGGTGACATCTCACAAACGTGGCTATAATCACACAAAAAAAATCTATTGAAAGGAAAATGTAAAAAGGGTCAATTTACATATTTGAACCCCTGTTCTTTAACTAATGGACGGGCTGTCTTTGATTTCTGGTTCAGATTTATCACAGTTCGACATATTTATGATCCAGAGCTGTCCTGCCTCGATAAACTACCAGTGTTGAGTTGGAGGTATTCTTTGTGTGTGGATCATAGATGTTATATTAAGACAGCTCTCCTGTGACTGAAGCCATAAATCCTCATAAATCCTCAGTGAAAGTGGATGGGACACGAGCCAGACTAAAAAAATGTTTTACCTGTCAAATAAATTATTAATTTGTGGTAGTTCTTAAAAAGATGTATATTCAAGTGTTCATTTTTCTTAGTCTAAGTCTGGTTTTAATTAGTTATTTGATGCTATAAAAAGGTGGTATGACTTCCTGATTGACAGCTGCTCTGAGTGAAGAAGCCACAGAGCCGGAGCCTCAGGAATTGTGAGAGAGATGTAATCTTTCCATAACCATCACGAGTCTGTGTAATAGAACATGCGTCAATACATATATTTATAGAGGTAATATTTTTGTTACTGTGGTGCTAACTAGCAGGTAGGTGGCTCACACTACAACAACCCCACCGCCAGGCACGATTGAGTCCGGATTGTTTGTCCAGTGTGAGCGCTCCGTTCCATACATAAGAACGGTAAGCTTCCTCGGCCCCAGCACGCTTGGAAGAGGTTTTTGAGTATGGACTTGTCAGTAAAGTCCTGATTACCACTGTGCAGACTGGCTCCAAATTACGTCAAAATCTCAAGATGGCAGGTCCCGTGTAGGGATACTTTGTTTCACTTTTGCACAATGGGAGGAAATGGAGACGCAGCGTCCATTTATATACAGTCTACGCTATGTGTGTGTGTGTGTGTGTGTGTGTGTTCCTGCCTTGTCATCAGGCAGCCGTAGCGTCCTGGTGAGCAGCAGCATCAGCAGGCTGTTCCAAGCCTCCCTGTGGCTCTCTGAGGTCAGACTGATGAAGTAGGCCAGAGCTTCACTACACACCCTGAGAACGACCAACACACACAAACACACACACGTTAGATCACTACCAACATGACAACACTAAAGCACTGATTCAGCAGAAGTGGTTGGCCCGTACCAGAGCTACAAGAGTAGAACTATTATTATTGTTATTAAAGAAGATCCGGCCATGGCTACACATCTTAAACTAAGCCTCCAAAACCAGTTATTTAATGATTAAAAACCCACGTACTCTTGATGTAATACATAAGTCAACTGCTCCGGTGCAGCTGCTCAGTGAAAAACACAAGGTGATTTGTAGCATGCCAATACAGTCTACAAGATACACACACAGTGGACAGTTCATAAATACATAATGAGGTATGAGCCACGTGTCAAACAGCTCACTCAACGTAGAACAAAGTGCTGCACTTAT
The DNA here is from genome assembly GCA_029853015.1 of Chelidonichthys spinosus. NCBI lineage: Eukaryota > Metazoa > Chordata > Actinopteri > Perciformes > Triglidae > Chelidonichthys > Chelidonichthys spinosus. Next base: position 17,091,576 of record CM056829.1, read on the forward strand.
CTGCAAGTGACACAGTTGGTGTTGATTTATCCTAAGTTCGACATGTAACCAGCCAATAACAAGCTGCTATTTAAACATTTTGGAGAACAAATCCACCAAAATGACCAGAGCTACTGCCGTATGTCATACTCACAGCAGCAGGCGTGTCTGGATGTCAGGCCATGAGTCCTGCAGCTGGAGGTCAGAGTACATCCTGAACAAGATCCTCAGGCTGCAGGCGAGACTGCTGGTTTCCTGCTTCAACAAGTTGGGCTTGGATTTCCCTTTAAATCCTGAGGGCGAAAGAGAAATAATCCTCCGTAAATAAAACAACAACAAGAGGGCTTTGCATGGCATGGAGCAGGCCTATTCAGCTGGATGCCAACAGGCAGACTCCAGCCCGCAGATCAATTCTGTTTACCAATAAATAAAATGTACAACCTATAGAAAAACAATTTTGACACAATAAATTCTTCTAGCGCAGTGAAAAATAAATTCATAACTGATAACGTTGTGGCGTGAAAAGAGGAGACTGACAGCAAACGGATCGTAGATATAGAACAGTATAGAACGGACGAGTCAAACTTTTTCAGACCATCAAGGTGAAAGTGAGAAATATACACAAATTATATTGCAAATTCATTCCCATGTATGCTGATCAGACTAATCAGTCATCATCTCTCTACCTCTGCTGACACATGCACACACATGCAGGGATGAGAGTGAGTTACTATGGTTACGTGCACGCTCTCAGTCCGTGGCTCAGAAACTTCTGTCAATAAACTAAATTGTGTATTTGGTTTTCATAGCAGCCTCAATCTACCTCATCAAGATGAGTGCACATGGCCGTTTCTTGACTTTTAGAATTGCAGGACATTCGTTTTTAATTACAATATTTTTTCAGTCCTCGATATTTGGTCCTCCTTTTTAAAACACAAATATCTGCAGTATATGTCAGAAATTGTACGTAATAAAAAACAAATTAGCAACAACATAGATGAATAACCCTGGCTTAGTGGTTCAGATAAAGGCAATGTCCCTGGTTTGGTTTTTGCAGCGATCTCTCTCTCCCCTTATTCCCTTTATGTATCTCTACTGTCTCGATTAAATAAAGGCAAGAAATGACAAAACAATAATGTTGGAGCAGCCTTGGGGTTTTAGGTAGGAGAGGCAAAGAAACACTTTGTCCCTACTCTGAGTCTGGCCATGATCATTTTCTCTGGAAAACAACATGTCTCACACTGTAATGACGTGTGAAGATATTATCAGGGCGACTGGCCTGAATAATTACAACACAAAGAAAACATTCTCTTAGCAGAGGTCATCAAATTAAAGGTTTCAGCTTCAGTCCAGGTATAAATCCTGTGGAACATTTGTGAAACAGACTTTTAATTTGCACTGAATGTAAATATTAGATGACTATAACTTTACAATTTGGACACCTCAATTTAAGACTATTGAAGGCTGTGAGGTTGGACAATGTACTTTTAGACCTTGAAACACCGTCTCATAACAGAGATGGTCTCATAACTTTGACTCACATATATAGAATAAGTGCAGAAGATACAATTTTACACACTAATTGATCACGGAGGACTATTTACCCGCCCTCCACAGCGCTGTCCTCTGTTCATTGTTGGAGTTGAAGTCCTTGGCGAAGGTGTGTGACTCCAGGAGACAGTCCAGCAGCTTGAAGAGGTGTGCAGAGGTCATGTGTCTGTACATACCTTGTTCAGAACCCACCTCGCCTCCCTCAGCCTCCGACTCTTCCAGAGCATCTCGCTGACGGGAGGACAGTTGGAGACAGCTTTAAGTATATCTAACAATTCAGGATTAAACAGGGCTGTCCTTTGATCAAAGGTTCAGAGCGATATGTGAGCCTTTACAAACTTTCCCTTGTTTCCCTTTTCAACTGTGAGTTTCCTCAACTGTAAATAAAAAAACAAGTGATTCCAACCTCGAGGTTATGGTAGAATCTATCCAAATGTTAGCTGTTGTAACTTACCTGTGCAGCAGCCATGTTCTCAGCGTCCTCCTTCTTGCTGGTTGCTGGGTAAAACACAATGTTGTCTATGGTCTGGATAAGTTCAAGCTGTACGACACATTTAATCAGAAGCCCCGCAAACAGCTTCTGGTCTGAAACTCCTGGAGAGCAGAAAAAAAAACAGGTGGTGAAGAGACATGAGGGTAAAACTGGCTTTTAGGGGGACAAAATACTACATTGGCAGTCTAATTTCAAAGGGACAAATATGTGATTTAACAGTTAAATTAAGTATCTGATTCAAATAAGAGTTTCAGGTTAAATTTGCGTTTGCAGTGTGTATGAACTTGAGTGTGTGCATGCTGTGTACTCACTAGTGTTGGGCTTGCTCTTCCAGGTGTCGTCGCTGGACATCTGGCTGTGTCCCCTCTCAGACAGAGCTCTGTCATAGCTGCTCTGGGACAGGCTGTCAAAATCAGCATCCTGGAGATCAACACCAACAAACATCATAGACGTTCACAGGTTAGTGTCGGACTTCTGATACGGATTATATCAGTAATTTCACTGGTTAAAAGCAGCTTCTCGTGTTTCAGGTCAAGGGAAAATCATCTGTTGGGCTGATGTTGTACATGCGGGAATTATTGTTGAGGTATTTGAGTCAATTTATTTGTTATCTTACATAAGAAAATCGGCCATCTGCAGATTCCTCTTCCTGCCCAGCCGGTCTCCAAGTCAATAAACTGAAAAGCAAACCGAATGGCAGATTAGGAATTCAGTGCTGCGATCACTTACATCCTGTTACAGAAGCACAATAACCATTAACTACATTAGGCTTTGTCCACACGTACACGGGTATTTCTACAAACAAACCACACACCTGGGACATGGTCTGGGTCTGTGTTGCATTGGATGATGCAGCATTCTGACTCCTCTGTTCCTCAACATAGTGTAAGAGTAAAGTACATTTATGTGTTGACAGGTAAAATGTCCTGTCAACAGGTAATTTGGCTAAGAGGCAGTTCATAGATGTATCATTACAACATGCCTCATAAGTGAGGCAGATAAAGGCACACACTCAGACATTACAAGCCAAATACTCAGCAAAAAGGCCAAAACATATGGGGGGAAAAAAAAATACCAGTGATCGCGTGGACAAGGTCTTAGCCTTATTCTTCACTTTCCTATTAACCTCCCTATGAGGTGCTTTCTTTAACTAGACAACGGTGTGTTTCGTCTATAAAACAGCAACCATTACTCAAATAACTGACTGAATGAACGCTCACATCAAGACATTCATGTGCGGTTTCATTAATATTCACAAGTTGATTGAACTGAAACTAAATAGAGTACAATAGCTCAGGACTTACGCATGAGGGCTGGTGTTTTGGAAGATCTCCAACATACAGGAGCAGGTGATGTTCCAGACCTCGGGGCTGAACTTCTCCCCGTTCAGGATCACCAGGTTCTCCAAGCAGTTTGTTCCCGACCGAGCCAGCTGCTCGTTGTCTGTAGAAGAAAGGTTAATGACTTCCAGGCACATCGGACACACAGAAATACTGTGAACTTGACTGAGGTCCACAGGGTGCTTGTCAGGGCCTGAAAGCTTTGGACAACAGAATCCTGATATTTGCTGAATGATTGGATTTTGATACAGAAATGCACACATAGAAAGACACTAAGGTCCCCTATCCCCCTCCAAATGCAGATATTCTTGTATAGAACCTGATCTCACCGGTCCCTTATGGTTCTACAAGCTAGCAGGTCTGCACAGCAGTTTGTCTTACCTCTCTGCCATTTCCCACATTATTAGCTCTGTGTGTGGATGAGTATTACGAGTGTTCTGCTTTACCCATCTACATCTGAACACCCACCTTGCCTGACACACCACTGTAGCTGCGTGAAAATGTCAGCCAGCAGGATTTCACTGAGAGGCTCATAAAACTGGGTGAACACGTCACAGATGGCGTACAGAGCGTGGTTGCATGTTGTCGTCATCCACTCAGTTTTCTGGAGGAAAAGAACAAACAACCTTAAGCAAATATTTTTATATAAATCCAACATTTTATATACTGTAAGTCTGTGTATAGAGCTTTATGGTTCTTCTGCCTCTCCACGTCACACAAGAGGATATCCTTCAGATATTGAATTGACTCGTAAAACATAAACGGGACTTGACGGCCTGCTGCCAGTGACCTCTGACCTCTGTCTGCTGCTCAGGGAGCTTCATGTTGTCAAAGATGCGGAAGACGATTCTGAAGAGGTCGTGCCACCAATGCTTCTCGAATGTGTGACCGTAGCTTTTCATGATCTCAAACATGACTGTGAGCCCTCTGTCAGAAGAAAAGACACATAGTTCACACGTTTGTCTTGTTGCTTCACAGCTCAGCAACCACAACAAACACAGTACAATATGGGTTCTGTAGCACTCCAACAACAGCAAAGTGTTTCAATCCTGCTCCTTTCCGCTGCACCGATTCTACTTTTTAACTGATATTGTCCCATGATTTTGTGTCTAAATGGATAATGGGAATACAACAACAAACAAACAACGCTGCATCCGCTAAACTGGCTGAAATGTGATGGGGTAGTTCACGAAATGTGCTTGTTTTTGCCACCGACAGGCTCAAATTGTTATTATAACTGTCTGACAACATTATGGAAAAGTCCCTACAGAGAAACACAACATGTTTCTTTACCCTTTGCTTAATCAGGTTCTGTCAATCTGTGACTTGTGAGTGCTGAGAGGTTGTGGGTTGTACAGAAAGTTATCTAAAAGTTATTTCAATGTCATGGTTAAATATTTTGCCCAATAAAAACAAACATTATATTTCTCTGTAGTGTCCTTTCCATAATGCTGTCAGACAATATGTCAGCAGAAACAAATAGCACTTTTAAATGGACGTACATTGACGGTCAGAAATTGCACAGAAGGATTACATTGCAGCCCTTTAAGCAGCTGCAGCAATTTCCAAAATTGTTGTCACTTAGATCCAGAAAATATGGGAAAATAGAGTCCGATTAGATTTGTCCTCCATGTTCATTTTCACATTGACATGGGGGCTGTAATACTTACAATAATCACATCTGAATGTCAGCTGTCTTTGTTTGTATTATGATCAAGGATGGCCAGAAACCTCACTGTAGCTGAAAGGTGTTGCTAAAGGTGCTGAAAACTGAAACTAGTCACTAAGCAGTGAAATGATGAGCTCCACTCCACGCCAAGCTGTTTTCCTACCTGGTCCGGACATCCAGCTTGCAGCGGTTGATGATACAAGAGAGCTCAAACAGAATGGGGAACCAGCCACGGACCCACACCCGATCACCTGGGGCAACATTCATGTCATCGCTGGTGTACTCCCTCAGGGCCTTAACAGGGACACATGGGGAGTAATAATACAGTTAGTTTTGAAGAAACCACATAGTGCTATTCGCACGTTAATAGATAAATGCCATTATCTTGTCACACAAATGACATTTTATTGAGCTAGTATTGTCACAACTCAGTCGTTCCCACCTGTGGCCTGTCGGAGACGTATTTAGCACAGTGTCGGATGAGTCTGATGGCCTCCATACTGGTGTCAGGAAAAGCTGCGTTGCACACAAACTCTGACAGGCACTTAACTGCATCTTGGAACGAATCAATAGCAGCTGCAAAGTGCTTCTGGAAGGTATTCACTGAGGGAAGAGTGACGAGGAGAGGAAAAGAAAATAGGAAAACATGAATGATTTGGTTGGTTTGGGAGATTAAAAAAAAAAAAAGGTATCATATCTATCAATCTATGTAGTAAACGCTTTGTATTTCTAAAGTGAGAAAGGATTTTAACCTACCTTCAAAACTGAGACCTTCCCTGATTTTCTGGGTTATCATATGGAGTGATTTCTATGTGTTTTGGGTAAATCCAAAGGATTTGTAGTTTAAACAGGCTCCCAGGAGCCATGCCTCCCCTTCAGCTTGTCGTTAGCAAATTACTTTATCAGCTAATGTCATGAAGCAACCAACAGCAGATCTATGCAGTCTAGCGACGTTTCAGTTAACTGGCTAACCTTAGCTTCCTATTTTTGAGGAGAGAGCTGCAATCGTACTCACTGACAATGTGCCCAGTGGTCTGGAAGGCCAGCTCCACTATGGTTTCATCGTGGTCGGAGGCTGCCTGATGAAACACTGAAAAGATGTTCTTCCAACCTGAACGGATGTTGGCCGCCTGGGAGTTCACCATCTGAGCCACACACCTGATCACCATGTCTCTGATAGTAGGGGACCTGGGAGGCAAGCAGGGTTTTCAGTTTTATACACTATATATAACCTATTTCTGCCCCACTATTCCGAATCAGTCTTACTCCTATAACCATGTAGATTTTTACTATAATTATAAAATAGAGATGCACTGATACTACTTATCTTTAGACCCAGGACAAGCTTATACCGTATAATACCATTACAGATAATATCAGCAGACACACAGCTGACAACTTCACAGCTAGATGAACTGATGTGGTGTAGACTCACTAGACCGTCTGTCTGCTGATAAATGAAGATTTAACATGTTTGTTCATCAGGTTATTGTCGCCGCTGGGCTCTGGGCAGCTTATTAGGCTCAATGGTATGAGGTTACGATCAAAGTAGTTTTATGAGTATGAGTACAGTATCGGACCAGATACTGGTATCATTGCATCTCTCATACACACAGGCCTCCCTCATCTCATCCTACCGTATTACAACGTATTACCTGTTCTTTTTCATGATGTGCTCAAAAGGCCTCAGGAAATCTTTCTGGAAGCGGAAGTTGGCCAACTCTCCTTTCTCCAAGAATTTCATGGAGAGCTGCCTCAGCGAGTCCACCGCAAAGATGGCGACATCCTCATTGGGGTTACAGCCCACCTAGACGAAGACATGAGTGGAGTTCAGCAATGCATTCAATTTACTCTGATTTACTAAATGTATAAATCACAGTGAAGTGTTTCTTTATGAGACCGTTTGGATATTGGGTATACTCTAATTTAATGATCGTTTTTGGTCACTTGGGGGCAGCGCAGCAAGCCGAGAACCCAACACTTAAAATCACCTTATATATTTGATAATGGCAAATGTTAGAAAACAGTTGGTTATTTATTCATCCAAGAGACATGGAGCAACATTTGCATTCATTTAAAATTTCTGGCCACTTGGTGAATCCAAAGCCAGCTTTCCCTGTGACTGGATGAAGTAATGATACAGTGGTAGACACGGATCCACAGTTCCATCCATTGTTGGATCTTTGTAGCTTTTGGAATTAATAAAAACAATTATGCAACTGTATTTTAAGTGACACAGCATGGTAAATGAAAAGCTCAGTGAAGGGCGAAAAACATGCCCAACCTAAGTATATTAAAATAAATCCCAGCCTGTATAGAAATAATTACAGAGCCTTCTTATGTCCCTGTAGCAATAATAAATCTGAGTCCTAAAGGAGGCGATACAAGACAAAACAAAGAGTATGAACCAGCAGGGAGCATCACCGAGAACACTGTCTTCCCACTGCTGCTGCTGCTGCCTGCCACAACACCACTCACGCAAGCCACAAGTGGATGTAGACACCACGGCAACACCCATTGGGTTGTGGAGAACAGTTCTTAAGCCTCGAGTTTGGCATTTTGGCTGTCATTTTCTTGGTTTTGGGCCGTCGCCATATTGGTCTTTGCAGCCAAAAGTGGGTGAGCACAAGAGAGTGAAGCTAAATACAATTAAATGCTGAATAAGTCATTTTAAGATGACCAAAATGTTCATAACTTTCATGAGCTGAAACACACTAAGAAAACATGGACAACTTCTAGATCTGACAACGCCATGTTTGCAACCTGTCAATCACAAGGTAGCCCCGCCATAAATCATACCCTGGTCTATTTGACTCTAAATGCACAATCATTTACTAAATGAACATTATGCTGTACTGAAGTAGACTTGGAACTAGATATTGAGACCATAAACTTGTGTTTACAATGTAGAATAAATTATTCTTTACTTGGATAATAGAGCTTATAGATAATTATTAATTATCAACTAATTAAGAGTGTTTATATATATATATATATATATATATATATATATATAAACTTTTCAAATGCTTTAGTCCACTGACCTTGTTGAAGTGGTCTCCTATGACCTGCCAAATTCGAGACCACTGCAGCCTGATGCGGTTCATGTTATAATAGGAGATTTCCACAATCTTTTGCAAGCTGAACATCCTCGGCTGGTGTGCCGAGGCCAGCTCATCCATGGAGACCGCACACAGCCACCGCACAAAGTCCACTGGAGACAATTAATACAGGAGCATGCGATGAGTAACTTCCCTTTCTTTGTAACAAACACAAACAGAGATGCTGAACGTCACACTCACCGATTGCGTTTCCATCTAGTCTGGTGGAACCAGTGAAGATCCTGCAAATTTAAAAGCAGCGTTCATATTTGTAGGGAACAACCTCATTTATCATTAAAAGCAGTCTATAGATGCATTTACTATGTTTTATTAATGTATCCCGAGTGTTTTTATGGGCAGTTTGTCTGACCTGTCCACAGCTACCACCACACTCTGAGAGCTGGTCTCGCCAACGGACTCCTGGATGTGAGCCATCTGTCTCTTGTCCTGGCTTCCCACCAGGTTGCCTGCAACATTAAAGACATTACATGAGCTCATGTCTACAGTCAGGCATCAGACACAAAACACAACACATGCTTGTGAATAAAACACAGTGAAAAAAGAAATGTGTGTGTGCTGATATATGTAAAGAAGATGTTTATTTTGTTTTGTTTTACACACTAGCTGCTTTGGAGTCAATACTGAATATCTGGTGGTTAAAAGAAATTATAATCCCAGTCTGCAACATTTTTTCAATGCGTGCATGCGGGTTTTACCCAGGCCCAGCGGCATGAACTCCTCTGTGCCGGAGGGCAAGCCCCTGATGCTGGCCTCCCTGTCCCGGACCACTCCCGAGATGTAGCGCGTCTTCACCCCAGTGCCGATCAACTGGGCGAGCTCCAGCTGACTGATGCACCTCAAGATCTACAACACAGAGATATACGCAACAAATCACTAAGAGAGGGGTTGTATGTTTTATTATTATTTATTTATTGTTACTATGAAAGCCCAATTTCACTAATGTGTTGAAAAAGAGATCCTGTAAGTCATTATAATGAGAAACGTGCTCTAAATAATGACTTAGTATCTAAAAAGTTTTTTTTTTTTTTTTTTAAATCGCAAATAAACAGTATCTGATTATTTGATATAAATGATAATTAGTCATTATTTGGATAGTTAGTCTTAATAATGGTTTAACACATGATCTCTTTTTTCCATCACAGGGCTAAGTTTTTTGTTTTCTTTTACTGGTGGAACTGGGCTTCCATAGAGAACAGTTTTGATCCAGAAATTAGCATTTTTATTATTAAACTCTCAAAAAGGTTGAAGTCTCTTTCTCGGCTGGCGAGAACATAATTGACATGGGGCCTATTTATCAAACATCTCAGGATCTGATCTTGGAATTGCACCGCAGTTTACAAAAAGATGAAAGCACTAAAAGTGATTTATGAAGCTTGTACACTGAGAAGGACTATCTCTCCTAAAGAGTGACATCATTGTTTTGAACACAGCTGCCAAGAAGAATTTATGATCATGTATTGTGGTTCTCTGACCGTGACCTTTTGAAATATTCAGTAGAAGGTTTTCAATGCAAATTGTTTTTACAAGTTTATTACGTGTAGGCCTTATGTTTATGGGCAAATAACATCCAATGGGTAGACTTTACGTTTAGAGGCAAATAACGGAAGTGACTAACCTATCTAGGTCATTTATTAATGAATATGAAATAAAATCATATTTGTAACCCCTATCATTATTTACTAATAATCCATTCGCAAAAGGCTGAAAGTAAACACTGGGAAGCCACTTGTGTGACTTTAACAATAAATATAAACATAAACATTTTAAACAAATTGTTGGTTATATTACATTATACTGAGAGTTCTAAGTAATTTGTCACAAAATGGCCATAAATGCATCAGTTTTTATCTAAGTGTGCCTAATAGATCTGCAGCTGAGCGTTTCCTCTGTGCTGCTAGTGCTCATAAATCCTGGAAGTAAAGAGTCACCTCATGCCAGGAGTTGCCCAGGTAGTTTCCATCAGTGTGGGCCACCGTGATCAGGGTCTTGATGGTGTCGATGTTCTTCTGCTTCATCTCTGTGATGCTGGAACTGGCCGTCAGCAGGGTGAACCTGGCCAATGCTTGGACGTACGCGTCTCGCTCCAGCTACGGACAGGAAGGACAGTTAATACACAGCCATCGTTAAGCACTGAGCCAATAATAAAATGTATGTGTGTGCAAATTCAATTTAGCCTACAATAATAATAATAATAATAATAACTAAAAACGTATGGGAAACATTTTGTCTCAACATTTGTAAAGGCATCGGCTACATCCTCGTCCATCGACACAACCCTATCACCACACCTGCATGTTGAAGATGCTGGCGATCCTGATGGCACATCGAATGCCCTCCAGACAAAGTGAAGCCACCTCCGGGTCGTCACAGTCCTGCAGACCCACACTGAACGCTGCCAGCAAGGGGGTCCACGCCAGCTGCAATGCACAGAAATGATTGGCAGAATGTTAAATTGGTTCAACAGTTCCTGACTCTCTGGTCACAGTAAGCCTCCTACTGTTCAAAGACCTGGTTCCATCTAAGCAGTAGTACCTTGAACATTGGCCTGACGTGCTCCAAGTGCGTGGCGCTGAAGAAGGGGGCCTGAGCGTGGCTGACGGCCTCCATCAGAGCTTTAGCGGTCTTCGCCATCTGCTCCATCTCCACGTTGTACAGCAGACGCCGCTGCTTCTCACTGGCTACACCTGGACGGCAAACAGTGAATAGTGTCAGGGGAAGAACAACGCAGTGATACATCGCTAGTCTCTTTTTAACCAGAAACTGTTCAGAAAGCACAGCAGAGAAAAGTTTCATTTCAGTGAGTAATCCTGGCAGGATGAAAGGAGACAAGAACTCACTCTGCTTGGTGGACTTTGGAGTGATTGAGAACTCTTTGCTCTCCTTCATGGCGATCTTCTTGCCTGCGATCTCATCGTATATAGAAGATAGATACTCTTCAGGCAGGTCCTTACTATCGTTAATACCGCGATTCATCTTGATGTACTGCTCCTTTGTCATCTTGTTCTTCACCTACATAAATGAAGAAGACAGAGAAAGGCATTTGGAGCGATTCATTAAAAAGGGAGGAAATCCAGAGTTCAGCTGATTTGTGGTTTTTGATGCACGTCTGGAAAGCAGTGCAGCCAAAAAAAAAAAGTTATGTGGGTCATTTTTAAGCTTTTAATCCCTTTGACTAGTCTATTTTTAAAATAAAACATTAACAGGCCAATTTATTAACTATTAAAGGCTTCCATATAACAGTGGTTCAGATTAGTTACCCCTCAAGCTGCTGCTGGCCCGTTCAAATGCATGAGCTGGTAAATTACTTTTTGCTGTGTTTATACCGTTTACCATGTTAAGAGTGATACATTTTAAACCAACTGTCAATGTGATAAAGTTTCTGAGTTGCAAAACCCTGTCTGAGTGATATAAACTACTGCATAGCGTTTGATGTTGGCTGAGCCTTCAAGCTCATGGACCTGTTACTCAAACCGGACTTTCATCAAACCCTAAGAGGCAAGAGAGAGATAAAATTCATGCGACCCATTTTCAAGACTTTGTTGTCTCCCTTTATGACTTAAGAACAGGTGAGAACAGATTTTCCAGGATAATCTTTCTCAATTATTGTTAGTTGGCTGGTGATTGTTTTTGTTGTCATATTGTTTGTTGTTGTAATACAAATTTGGCCACAAGAGGCTGAAGTGCACAACAACACTATTCTAAACTGTGGTTTAAGCAGTAGTGAAGCTGGAAACTCTGAATTCTGTAACCTCGGCACCCGCAGTACGGCACTTGGAGCTTTTCACCAAGTTTACAAAGACAGCCAATTTGTTTTAAATTGCTTTAGAAATACGAGCTCTAAATGATCTACATTAAAAAAAAAATTAAAATACTTTGCCAGCCAGATCAGATGGTTAACAGGATATCCAACCTTTGTTTCATAAATGCATTTAATAATTGACTCCTTTATTTACAGGGCTTGTGTAAAAGGTAGTTTAAATTTGAATAACAATTCCTCCTCTAGAATGAGGAGGTTGATTTATGACATTTAGTATATTTTCTTTGTCATGAATGGCTTTTAAGCCTTGCATGCTTGTATCTCACCCGTCATCTGCGGAGGCTCGCACCGTGGTGCCACAAAGTATAACGTTTGAATAGGACTAAAAGCATTTCATGTTTTCTTCAAGTTGAGTTATTTTCTCCAGGATTCTAAACACAACGTACGAACACGGAACAAAAATAAAGACGCAACACTTTTGTTTTTGCTCCATTTTTTTCGAATTCACCTGCCAAACAACTTCGATTCTCCTGGCAAAACCTTTTTTCACCTGTTCTTCAGTCAGAGATCAGAAATCGCACCAGCAGATTTTTTTTGCCTCACTTGCCTGTCAGGGCTTCCGTGTTTTTTGATGTGAATGCTTTAAAATGCATAATGCCTTTAAGCAGTGCTGCTTTTCTTCCACTTAACCTGTGTGACGACTTGGTGTTATCCTTTATTAAATTACAACAAAGAAGATGCAACTTCCTGAAGACGGCTGCATGTCTATTATATTCCACCGAGAGATGAGACACCAGACACATTTGCATACTTGGTGATAAAATGGCCCACATATGGTGATGATAATGAGAGGACATCAAACAATCTACCACTCTCACCTGAGGACTGTGCAGATCTGTGGTGAGCATAATGATGGAGTATGCCAGCACGTAGGCAGTGTCTGCACTGGCAAACAGCGTCTGTCTGTAGAAGAGGACGCATCAGTTAATTACAAAAATTACAGTGTTTTCTTGCTAATCAAACACTTGATGTGGGTCTTACCCCTGGTTGCACTCTAAGTATCGGGCAGCAAACTTCTCCATCAGCCTGTCAATCTTCTGGGCCTCACCAGGCAGCCTGAAACCTTCCAGGAAAGCTCTGAGTGCCGAGACAAAGTCCCGGCCACAAAAGTCCAACTGGTCCACGTAGCAGTACATCACTTCTTTGTTGAACTTGATGTTCTCGCCCAGGAACTCTCCCACCTGGGTCTGTGGATGCAGAGGTAAAGTGTTTGGGGGGAGATTACTAATTTGAATTAACTGCTGTGTTGCTGGAGAAGACAGCATTGTACAACCGAAATGGAAATAGTCCCTCACCGTGTCCAGTCTGTCCTCCTGTTGCAGGAACTGGGCGATGTCCTCGGCTGCGGCACCCAGCATGCCCTGGTCCTGCAGGTACTGGATACCTCGCTTTGGCTTCTTGTTGAAACTGGGGAGAGAGCAGAGGAAAACATAAACACTCGTCTTCTCACTAAACCAGAACAAAAGTTTCAAATATAAAAGGTGAAAATATTCCGCTCTACTGGACTGTCCCGTTGATTGATCCTAAGTAATCCTAACCAGGATGAGAAAGGGGCTCACAGTTCGATGCCGTGCTCAATGATGTCCTTTTGCTGTTTGATAACCTCGTACTGCTCGGGATGGTCCGCCTGGGAAACCGCAATGCTGGAGGACACGGTGGAGTCCTGCGAACTGATGCTGTCTCGCCGTCCCGCCAGCGGTTCTGGGAGCTTCAGCTCTCCTCCCTCACTATCAGATGGATGCTCCTGGCCTGCAAACAAGTCACACACGCAATTACTTTTTTGTTTAGACCCTCCACTCTCCTGTGCATTGCTCACATATTTGTTGTACACTGCAGACTTACCTAAGTTAGCTTGAAGGTTTGGATTAACATACATGTCTTTGCTCCACTCCACCATACATTTGAGAATGGACACCAGACACTCCAAACCCTTTTTACGTAGACTCAGCTCCTGTGGACATTACAGAACCAACAAGGTTTATTTACAGTATCACACAAACAAGTGGTGTTACGCAACAAAAAACAATATGGCTCCTGCTGTATGCTTGATGAGATTACAACTAGATGCATACGAATTTTCATTATACGGATCATCCAAAAAATCGTGGAGCTGTCTAGCTCACTATCGCTGTAGACAAATGAAGAATAGGGCCTGATTTAAAAAATACAGGATACAAAACATACATTTTATTTATTAATCCTATATTTCTACATGGAGACCTTATGATCTACGATCATCTAATTTAATTCATTTGATTATAAAAAAGATTGCGTCTTATCCGTGATGCTATAAAAACATTTGGTTCAAAACAAACTTTAAAGTGATTCCAGTATGTTTTATTGCACTTTTAAGCATGTGACTTATTATATTTTGTCCAGGATAATCGTGACATGAAATTTCATATCGTCCCATACAACTCGACAAAGAGAAAACAACCCATTAAATCGTAACACTACTGAGTGTACCTGCAGAGGAGTCATCCCGAGCTCCTGACCACTTCTGCCCTGAGCGATCTTTGACAGGTCGTTGACCAGGCGCTCAAATATGTTGGCTGCATTCAAGTCACAGTCATAGTTCACGTAGATGTCAACCACGCACTGGGCATCTGGGGGGACAAAACGGAGTGAGAATACACTGTTGGTTGAAGTGATCAGTGAATACAATATAAAGAATTGATTTGCAGCACTTCTCAAATCTAGCTCAGGATATCAAGCAGGCTGCTCAAATACTGGACCACCTTGACCAGAACCTGACCACGATGGCACCAATTAAACTTATTTCAAAAGCTTTGTGTGAAGAACTCCCCTGCCTGCTGACATAACAATAGCAGAATCACTCCAGAGCTGCGCCAGAAGAAAAGACGGCATGGTAGGATGACGCTCACCAACACGTGTGCATGTGACTCGTGCTGTTAGAGCACATGAACATGCAATTTGTTTTCAGTGCCAGCAACAGCTGGAAGAACAGAATAGTCATGGGAAAATATGAGAAGCAGCTACAAGCAGGAGACTTAAAGCCCTTTTACCTTGTTGAATAAATGTCATGGAACATTTACATGTTGATCTCATGTCTGAATAAATGTCTGTCACGTTTACATTAAATTTCCAATCTGGAACAAATGCTGATG
Source organism: Chelidonichthys spinosus (assembly GCA_029853015.1). Classification (NCBI taxonomy): domain Eukaryota; kingdom Metazoa; phylum Chordata; class Actinopteri; order Perciformes; family Triglidae; genus Chelidonichthys; species Chelidonichthys spinosus. The sequence continues at coordinate 17,106,675 of CM056829.1, forward strand.
AACATAAAAGCTGAAGCAGCACAAGTTCAAATGCAAACTGCATGGATGAATAACTCAGACTCATTGTATTGGTATTCTATGATTGTGTACCTTCGGACATTATAAAACAGGCAGAAGGATTCAATCTAATAAAGGATTCAATTCAATCTGCAAGAAGAAACAAAACCCATCAGCGATGCAGCCTATGAGTTAACAGAAAACACTCCTCCTCTATCACATCATTAAACTTCAGCTCACTGCGTCTTCCAAACGATATCCAAATTATATAATTTGTTCTTGCAGACCAGGTTCATTTTCATAAATGTCCTATCATGTCTAAATAGAGCCGTAAGTTACGTTAACATAAAAGTCACCTATGTATGAGAGATAAAAAGCCATCACTTTAGCATCTTGTGTTGTTATTCCACGCATGAAAGGGCTTTAGTTTGTCTGTGTGTCTCATTGTTTAGTCGGAAGTTGAGAAAAGGCTGCGTCCATGGATTTGTACCTGCACAGATGCGTGTTAGAGTCTGGATAACCATCCACTTGTGTTCAAAGGAGCTGGTCGATGTCTCCAGGATGGTCAAAAAGATCTCCCGGAAAAACACCTGAGGCAAGGTGGACAAGAGGAGACAAGTCAGGAGGTTAGGGTGTGTCTCTGTAATGAGTATAATGGTCCTTTTCTAGTGCATACTTGTATTTCAGGTTCCTACTAGAACATGTTTATAACACACTAAAGGAAAGGGCAAAACATACAAATATAATAGGGCCTCTTTGAATCAAACAAGCTGCAACAGGTACATTTCTCTCTTCAGACAAAAACTCAGCACAGATGTCACAGTCTGATCCTGTTACTCTATATCTGTACCTCAATCTGCATCTTCAGGTGGACCTTGAAGTGGGAGAGCAACGTGAGGAAGATAGCCAGCGAAAGCTCAAAGACCTCAGGCACAGAGGAGACGCCATTTTTGGACAGAGCCACACACAGATACTGTTTGATGGCATTGACGAACATCTCGTGGGTGCGAAACACCGGCCCGGCGCCCTGCAGCACGGAGAGCAGCAGCTGCAGGGAGACAATCTTGGACCGCAACTCATGGGACCTGCAGAGGAGAGGGATTGTCGTCAGTTACAGTTGCCGTAAATGTAAAGGGACGAGACAAAGACACTGAAGAGCAAGATGCTAAATGTGCCTTAATGCCCAGTTTACTCTTAGTTGAGGGGAATAAATTGAATGTAGACCGGACTGACTTCTTTGTGAGCTTCTTCCAGGCTCAGTTTACTCTGGCCTATTCACACCGACTGGCTCTAGAGTTACTGTAACTAGAGACGACTGGGCCACACCGGGATGGAAACCGGCAAGTTAACCTGTGGACATTGAGATGAGCTGATGTGCCAAAAGGCATTTTTGTTTTGGCAAACAGTTGTCATCTAAAAGCCCAAAAGTGAGTCAAGGAAGGTTTTCAGAGTACAAGCGTTGATTTAAGATGTTGATTTCGACGAGATTTCGGTGTTACCATTAACGATTCTAGATCAGGATGTTAAAGTCGAACTGAAACGCCATTTCAAGAGAATCTAGCTTCTTTATGGTGATGAATTTCTGAGTAAAACAGGATAGACAGGCCGGACATAACATTTGATTGCTGTAAAGATTAGCCCACAACCGTCTCAGCTGTAGATTGATTGATGGATTATTATGATATAATTGGTTGAAATTGGTTTGTACTAGCTGATGTATGCATGCATCATATTTTGTTCTCCTGGACGGAACTTTTTTTCAGATTTTGAGTTAAAAATATGTAGAAATATATTTTTTGGTATATATTTTAAAATTGCTTAACAGTATGTGATGTGAGGGATGTGATCTAAAAGGGTTAAAAAGGCATTTTCCATTTCAGCTCGACTGTAAGGGAAACTTAAAATATCTTCACGGTGTGATGTAAAAAGAAAGGCTGAGATAAGGCTCAGACTTAAGAGGACTGGTTATGTAAGTTATCGTGCTTTTACAGGTTATAAGAAACAAAGCACTCACTTTGGGTCTGGAGGTCCTTCAGCCAGAGGCTTCATGGAGAGTTTGCACAGAGAGCGAAACACCAGAAAGGCATCTTTCTGCAAGATGTGGGAGAATCGTGCTGCACCATGGGGTCCCTGCAGAGCCTCGGCATCCTGAGAAAGATGAATAAAGTCAGTCTTACTTGTTAAATAAAAAAAAAAGGAAAGCAACAGCTCGGATTTATCGAGCTCTAAACTGTTTCTGTGTTGGGACACTTCCATATTGACTGAGGTTTGTGGCAAAGCTCCACAAGTGCCCAGCAGACCTGAGGTTTGAGTCAAGAATCTGAACAGGGTTAACATGCTCATTTCAAAAGTTTCTCATTTTAGCAGCAATGCATTTCCAACTTACTACATTCCCACTATATTCACTGAACTCTTCTCTCTTTAACTTGCATTGGCTGTGCACAAGAATGGCTGATGACAGGGACTACACAGAGTTGCACTTCAGTATAATATAACTGATAAAAAAATGAATGAAGTGAGCTTTCTGGCCATGTCTCACATGTGCAAAACATATATTTGGCTGCCTGCAAACATATGCAAAAGAGGATGTGCACATGCTTATTATTTACAATTTATGTACCAACACCACGATACACAAGTACATTAAGATTAACTTCACCAATTGCCAGTTAAAATGTTCCCTTAACAGGCGTAACCTTGTGGGGAGATCATGCGTTTGGTCCTGTGTGTATGCATCTGTCCACAGCTAATATCACATAGTTATGGACCATAAGCCTGATATAGTTTGTGCTCAGTTATGAGAGCATGTTCAAGGACGTCTCATGGTTGTGCTGATACAGATCTTTTGAAAGCATATTTTATTGACTGTTTTATAGCATTATTGACTGTTTAGAATCCAGGTTAAGTAACCGGCTGGTGGGCGCCACAATTGATTACAACTGCTTCTGTAGGAAAAGGCATTTCAGGCAAACAGCTACGCTAAAAACAAGCCTCACCTCCTTTGCAGGCATCATTTTGCGTTTCGCTGTGGCCCAAAAACTTACATCTATAGAAAAGTTTGCAGTTTTTACTGAGTTTATGTGTTTAGTTTTTCGACCGTGTTTTCCCTCAGCACACAACGGATTAAGAACTAGAAAGTTATAAAACTGCTCACTAGCATATCTGTGGAGGAAACAGAAGAGCGGTCCTCAATGATTCCGTTCATCTGCTGGCCCTCCGCTCGGACTCGAGGAGGAGCCACTTCTGTCTGCTCATCGACAGGGTGAGCTGGATGCTCAACTCCTAGAGAGGATATGTTCAGGTAAAAACAGTCGCAGAAGAGTGCATTGACATTTATCAGAAAAAAATGACAAAAAATTAGACAGATGACATAAAATAGCAAAAAAAATAAGTTCTTACCTGTTCCACTGTGTATTTGTGCAGACTGTTGCTCTCCATCCTCTCCTTCAGTCACTGAGGACTCTGCTGGATCCGGATTGCTCTGTTTGTCCACTTCGGCGTGCTCAGCTGCTGAAGCAGGCGTCTCTACACCGTCAACTTCAAACACAGAATCTGATATAATCAAATAAAGAGTCATGAGGATTAAAGAAGTGTTTTATCCTAAAAGAGTTAAAGAAAGAAAGATTTTGACACTGAAAGATGGGGACGAACGTTGACACATACCTCTTGATGGTGTGATCTGTTCTTCTCCTCCGTTCATGGCAGCGTCGCCACCCTCAGGTTCTCCATTGATTGATGGTGCGTCTGGTGTTTGGTCTTGGTCCTGGTCAGGGGCTGGTGGTGGGGGTGTGGAGCTGGTGGTGTTGGTGGTAGTGAGGTCTGGTGAACTACCTGCCGGGGACGGGGAGTTCTGGGGCTCCGGAGTGGGCGTCCGGTCAGACCGAGGAGAGCCCGATCTCCGATGACCTGGGACTGGGGATGGGTTCTGCTGGGGCAGACGAAGCCGGTCCTTCTCCTGCTCCTGAGCCTCCAGAGCCTGTAGAGGCCGCGGAAGGAGAAGAGGATGTAGTTGTTTCGGGAATTTGGAAAAATTTGACAAAAATAAATAGTTTAATATAGCCAAAAGCGCCATTCTGGGTTCCAGCCCTTTTTTGCTCAACAGAAGGGAGAAACAAAGCTGGGGGCTGCTCAGCGGTTCCTGAGATATGGCATTCACAAGAATGTACCGGACGGACAACAGCGAGTGCACAGCAGAATGCCAGAGCTCCCTCAACTGACATCAGTTGTATGGATATAGAGTAAGTAAATTAAATGCACTAACAGCCTGGTTTTCCATGCGTGTGAAGATAACATTGAGCATCTGTGTGAGTGTGGCCTTCGCGGTGGTCTGGTTGATGAGGTTGCGGCTGGCCAGGTAGATGTTGTAGCACGTTCTGACGGTAAGGAGCACCGTGCCCTCATGAATCTCTATGTGCGGGGAGGTCACCGCCGTCAGCAGGGCCTGGAAGGAAACAAAAGGAAGTCAAGACTTATCAGACAGGAAGTATTGTTTAGAAGATGCAGCTGCTGCACCTGCTGAATCACCACTTGACTTCCCTTTTGAAGAGTGTTAATGGCACAGAAGAGCAGTTCTCATATTCTGCTACTGTATGTTTGGTGCAAAATTCAACTATCAATTTTGATTACTCAAAAACTGATTCTAAGAAAAATATGAAAAAAAAAAAGCAGAAAAATATGCGCTAAAGTCTTTATTAGTCTGTCTAAATAAACTGCACTGACATTCAGGGTTTATTCAGTGGTGAATGTAAGACAAACAAATGTTGATAATCTGCTATAAATCTTTTGTCAACAGTGATAAAAAGGGTGTGCTTGTTATAGCAGGGGAGACTTTGTCCTTTTTAAACAACCAGGATGTGCCTTTCATTCAGAAAGAGGAAACTCCAGAAGGCAGTTGAATGAATCGCAATAACTGCACAAAAAACAAGACAGATCGTCAAACTGAACAAGTTGCCAGGAAATGAGAATGAATGCTTTTAAAAGGTCTGAGAAATATGGTAAAACTGTAAACCAATAATTACTTTTCTTAACTCCGTCTTTAGCAAAAGAACAAATGCAGACATGCAAACATGACAGAAAGCTCTTAAGCGTGGAGGACTAAAGTGTCTCCTTCCTGCTGACGGTGTAACAACAACATTGACAGCTGGAGGATCGGAAGGCTACCAGATAAACAGAGAGGCAGGTATACCTTAATGATCTGTAGCTGAACTCCCTCATCGGTCTGCGGGCCCTGGAAGCAGTTGCAAATGGTTTCCAACAGTCGGTCGATCAGCCGCTTGCCCGGGCTTCTGCTGTCTGGAGCGTTGCCTGTGATATGGCCGTACGCAATCAGCTTCTACAGTGAAGAAAGCGTGCACAGGTCAGGGCAACTGAAGCAGAGCGAGTGTGTCATTCTCTACGTCGTTTGGGGTCTTAGTGTAATTGAAGTAATTTCGTGGGTTGTCATGCACAGAATTCACTACAAGCTTGTAATGGGGTGTACGTGTGTGAGTTTCAGGTTTATTTCAGTGACACTTGCCCGTTTGTTTGGCTAAATTGTGAGTATGTAAGAAACAGAGAAATTCAGAGGTCATTGTGTGGCCATGCGTGTTATCAAGGGCTCATTTGATCAAAGGTGACCAAAAAGGCACAAATCATCACATACCGAGAGCCCAGAGCCAAAGATATCCTGACATTTCAGCCTTAGACCTTTCAATGTCAGGTCTAAGTCAAATCCCTGACTCTAAAATGCATCAAAATCGTGCAAAATTAAAAATGGAGGATTTCCAGTTGGGCAGCGCGAATGAAATCCAATGTGAAGTATGTCTAAAATCATGAGAGCAATGTGTACCTCTTTTCAGGTATATGGGAGCAACTATGTCCCACACATTAGGGGGCGCTATGGAGCCCGCTAAACATGCATGAACCCAATAATTTTAACTCTTGCAATGTTCCCAGGTTTTGATGTCCACCAAGTTTTAGAAGTTTAAGTATACCAAGGGTATTAAAGTGTTAAAGTGATGAGGGTCCGATATGCCACATTCAAGCCAAATAACATGAAATCGCAAAAATTACAATTTGAACATGGATAGAGATTAATGATCCCACCAAGTCTTGTAAATGTTAAATGGACCTGCATCATTAAGGTGCTTTTATCATATTTGCGACCACTTTTTTTTCACGCCCAAGCACCGCGGAAACTTAGAAATTTCCAACACAAATTTTGCCCCTCAAAAATGTGACTGCACAGCAGAAAAACAATTTCTACTAAAACAAACAGTTCCTCCTTTCAGTGCCACAGCCATTCGGCACTTTCATGCTCTATTTTTATAACAAGTGCCTTACATGGGTATATCAACACCATAAAGGACTACAGATTGGAACAATGAGACAAGTAAACCAGGCAATTACAGGTACAAACATGAAATCAAACACATAACAGGTGAATGGGACAACTCAACTTCCATTCTACCAATAGCACACTGAATGTACCTGGTGGATAATACCCAATGTAAACACACAAGTGTCAATACTATGAAAATCTACAAAGAGATTAAACGGAGTGCGTGTGTGTGTGTGTGTGTGTGTGTGTGTGTAATGTAGAGCCATTGTTCCGGGTGAATGTCAGAAGTGTTAAAAAACAGGTGTAACAAGAATTCACCTCCCTGTAAACAAGACAGGGAATGCCAGTTTAACTGTATTCATGTGCACAATCCACAACTGTGTGTGTGTGTGTCAGTGAATACTAACCTGCAGACAGTCCAGAGAGGTGCTAACTATCCGGGGGGACTTTGACTGACAGGCCAACTCGAAGGGCAGCACGTATTTGTCCGCCTCGATGTAGTTGGCTCTGGGTGGGACCACTGTACCATCCCTGCAGGGACGAGGAGAGCAAACACAGTCCCATTGAAACGTCATGGCAACTCCAGTAGATGATGTGAACTGATAAAGTGCTGTGTAAAACTTTTCACTGTACATTTATATACTCATCGATAAGACGTTAACAGAGCATTAAACTTTACATTTGAACCTTAGAAAATTATAAAGTTGAATAAGCTTGTCTGTAGGAGCAGATATATTACCAGGAGGTTTAAATAACTAATGATATACTCCAAAGTAGCAGTTATAAAAGCAGCAAATCACCTTTGTCACAAATCACAGCGAGCAGCTGGAGTTTACTGCCGACTGCTTCAGGGTAAACCTTACCTCAACCTCTTGGCTGGCGTCACAAAAAGGGGGGGAAAGCCAAAACTAACTGCTACTTCATTCATTCATTCATTCATTCATTCAGGGGAAAACTGTATGTGCATAACAATACTCACTTTTGTTTTTCAAGCTCTGCCTTGATTTCATCTGTGGAGGGACACAGATGAGATTAAGTGTTATTGAAGTGTGAACTTTGACCCTTTCAGCTGACATCAGTGTGATATGATTTGACTATAGATCTGGGGGCGATCAGGAACCTGACTGGAGGCGGATGTGCTTTGTTTCCCAGTTTCATTGGAAGACAAGCAATGTTTTGAGTCAACGTATGCAACCGCATGTAAAGATTTAATCTGAGACGCCCCCTATTTTTTTATTGTTAATCACATTTGGTTCAACTGAACGACCGGCTTCAGATCTTTGGTCTCATTCCCTGCATCAGCATTCCCATCCGTTCTGCCATCAGAAGCTTTTCTCCTTAAAATCAATTTTCATTTGTTCATACTTTTCATCCCACATTAGTCAATCCATTACTACAGACGCACTACTCAGCTACCCAGCGTTGCAGCCTTGAACAGCGAGTAATGGCGCACGTTCAGCGAGATGTGACCAACAAAATTGATTAGCCTGACAAGCAACGTGGTAGCGGACGCTGCTCAACTCAACACTCACAAACTTGTGCAGCTACGCAAGAGGAAATTAGCTTGAGCAATATCCAACAACAACTGTCACAATCACGGTTATGGTGATGGCATATTTCAAGTAACTATCAAAGATGTAGGACCTATTATCTCATGTAATGAAAATGTAATCTCTCTTTCCACTTTGTACACCCATTCAATCACGGTGGTAAAAGATGCAAAGCCCTGCAATCCACAGCATAACAACTTTGATATTTGAACGTAGGGGAAAGATGTTTGTGAAGCTTGCACAGAGTTTACCAAAACACCAGACAGTCAGTGGGTATGACCGTGCAACACACACAAAACAGGCTACATTGGTGGCGAGTGTTGTGTTCTGTTGGAATCATGAATAATGAGAGAGTGTCACTGGCAGATAGGGACAAGGAGCAGATTCAACATCTCCAAAGGCACCCCCCCCCCCCCACACACACACACACACACACACACACACACACACACACACACACACACACACACACACACACACACACACCTCTCAGTGACATTTATTTCTTGGCATTCAGAGTTACTGTAGTCCTCCCTCTTTTACTGTAAACCTTAGCAATGAAGAACCTCTTGCTTGCCAATCACCTGCATGGAGTGAGGCACAGGACTGAAACACAAACTAACTGTATTTGGACAGTACCAGCCCAGTGTGTGGTGATAAATACTTTATTATGTCTGATTCTCACGCGCTTTTGAAGCTTCTATATGCCAAAAATGTATCGTTCACATGTCACAACAACAAAAGGAGAATAGGCCAAGCACCTGGAGCTGTAATAGAAACAGCCATATCGCAATGAATTGAGCATCCTGGTGTGTGTGTGTGTGTGTGTGTGTGTGTGTGTGTGTGTGTGTGTGTGTGTGTAAGTAACACTATCCGTGATCGAGTTGAATGGAAAAGCACGGCGTCAGAGGATCCTGGAGTTAGGTAGCCTGGCGTGTGTCTGGGTGCAGAGCAGGACCGGGCTGTCTGGCTGGGTGACAGTGCTACGTACAACACAGGGATTGGTCTGTTTAGCTAGCTAACCTAGCCCTCACTAGCTAACGGCAGCTGCCTGCTAGCTTGTTTACCTGCCGACGTTGACAGAGACGACGAAAGCAGGACGTTAGCATGAAAGAATAACCAAGACGCGAAAGTGTTGCCCACATCAAACACAACTAGCTGTGAACGTCAACCGGGCAGCCGAACAGGCGATGAAGGCCATTCAGGTGCTAACGCTAACGCTAGCTAACTGGGTAGCGCCCCCCGTCTTTCAAACGAGACAGACACAAGCGAAACGTTTCAGTGAAGCACCACGTAAAACACAACACGAGTCCACTTACCGAGCGCCACCTGACAGGCTTTGCGCAGCTGGCTGTTCTGGCTCCTCTTCACCTCCTTATCCGAGAGGATTTTCTCCAGCGCCCTGGACAGAAACATGCTCTTGGTTTTACTGTTTTCTGCCTTCGACTGCGAGTGCTGCTGTTGTGGCGGTGGTTGTGGTGTCCGGTGTGGTTGTTGCTGCATCTCTCGGTCTTGTTACCGCTTCTCTCTCAGGCCGTCATTTTCGGCCTGGCCCCGAGAGTCAGCAGGTGACAAGGGAAAAGCTAACGAAAGCCAGGCTATCGGTGTCAGCCGAGACGAGTCGCTACCTCAGCTCAGCGCCGCCATGCTGCTTACACGTCACGTCACGTGATGCTCAGCTGTCTGGGTTTTGACAACAGCGCCCTGAGGAGTTTGTAACCCCCAAATGGGGTCAAATACTCTCGTGTTAAACCCACAGAGCTCTAAGCGTTATCAAAAGTCGAAAGTGTATAACATGCCTAGTTTAATATATCATAGAGGAGCTGTAAACGTTACGCGACTTGAACAACTGTTCGTAGTTTTCATCGCTGTAGCAAATCAAGCGCTCCCCATGAAAAGCACAGTTCCTAAAATGTCCTGCAGGTGGCACTGATATACCACAATCAGAAATGAGATTATTGAATTGGTGTTCAGTGTGTATAATAATTACAAATAATAAACAAGAAGCAAGTACCTAGGCCTGTTCCGATAACACATTTTACTGGGCGATTAATTGTTCCAGAAATTATTGCAATAAGCGATAATATTGCCATTTTGAGACCATTTTCAACTGATATAATGAAAATGGCATAATAATGCAAGTACACCCTTTCAAAGATCAAAACCATGTTTTGTTTACGGTTGCCATGGCAACCACGAAAAAGACCGTAACAAAAACATGGTTGCCATGGCAACCACGAAAAAGACGCGTAACAAAACACATGGTTGCCATGGCAACCACGAAAAAGACGCGTAACAAAACCATGGTTGCCATGGCAACCACGAAAAAGACGTGTAACAAAACCATGGTTGCCATGGCAACCACGAAAAAGACGCGTAACAAAACCATGGTTGCCATGGCAACCGCGAAAAAGACACGTAACAAAACACATGGTTGCCATGGCAACCACGAAAAAGATGCATAACAAAGAATGGTTGCCATGGCAACCACGAAAAAGACGCGTAACAAAACACATGGTTGCCATGGCAACCATAAATAAACGGAACAAAACACATCTTTTTAAAACTCCAAATCTCAACTAGTCCGGGGTTTTTGCTGCCTGAAAACGCAAATTTTTCAAACCAGCTCCCGGGGTGGAAAAGAAAAAAACGACACTCCTGGCTCGTTTCATGTACGTTTTCATCTAGATGGCGAAAACGAATACGATGACCGACCAGCCCGTCCCTCGACCCTGACTTCTTCCCCCGCGATGTCTGGTAACAACAACAACAATAACGGCGGCCTCCGTGCTCGTAGCAGATATTCTGCTCGTCTGTACGTCGGCGTATTAGGGCCACTGTATGAACAAAAAAACGGGGCCGAGAGAGGGGGGCAATATTCCGGGAAAAAAGTCGGAGATTTGCTACTTTATTACGATGCTAACAAACAACCGCTAGCTAACATCCGATGAATGTTTTTTCTAATGAATCCATCCCAACGTGTGACAACGCCTCGTTAAGGTCCTTAGGGTGACGGCTGTTGATGCTTGTTGTTGGTTTTATTTATACGGGCCAAATTGTCATCTTATGGGTGTTTATTGATCGGGTGGCGATTAGCCGTAGCTCTCACGTGTTGCCATAGCAATGGCAAACATCCAGTCAAGCTCCAACTCTTCTTCTGCCTTTTTTTTGTAGCAGAAACAGCGCCGCATAAGGCCCTGGAATATGTACTACAGCGCGCTGTGTCGTTTTCAGTGGATTCGTCTGGACGCAGATTTTCTTGAAACGACGCCAAGGCAAAACGGAGGAAAAAAGTAACCTCCTGAGCTAATTCCCCTCATGCGATTAATTGATTTATTGCTTATTGGACAGTCCTACAAGTACTGCAGTCAAGAACATAAACATAAATGAAAAAATACTATAAATGAAGACTATATACACATATGCAGCCATATATAAATCATCACTCCACCCATTGTGAACTGCTTATCTATTGTAGAGACAGACAACCATTCACACTCACATTCACACCTACGGGCACACCTTCTCCAACTGCCGCAGGAAGTACATCCTCTGCTGTGCCTTCTTGAAGCTACAATGAAGCTACCTACCGAACAACTGGTCAGTTTATTTACCATATTTTCCTGTGATAACGAAGAACGGGGGCATTAATAAACCTTACATGCACAACTTTAGACAGACAACAAACAACGTTGATTGCTACATATTAGTTTATTTTATCCAGCTTCTCCAATCAGCAATTACAGGTGCACATCGATTTATTCATACATCTCCAGTTGAATCTTAAAACGTTTTCATTAAATGTGATAAAAATGAACATCATATATATCATCGATATGAAAATACTGACAATCTTCATTACAAATCTATACCATTGGATTTATCTGGCAAGCAAAAATCATTGCTCAGTCACTTAAAGAAAAAAAAAAGTAAGAGAAAAAAAACTGGACTCAAAGCAAAACAAGTAGCCTGTTTTGAAGTTGTGCCAATACATCCGTCTCTCCCACAAAATATTGATAATTCACAGTATTGGAAAAAAAAAATAGTAGTGTCATGTCTTAAATCCCCTATCGAAATCATCTCCTATTGGGGCGATAACATGAGAGTTACAAATAAAAACAACAATCACGGACAAATGAAAACATACCAATTATAAAAAATAAAGTCATAAAATGTGTAAAAATTAAGAAAATATGCAGACGCATGATTAGAGAATAAATAACAATGTCGCTGTGGTTACAATCCCAGTGTCCTGTGGTAAAAGTAAGAAATTAAGAAAATAAATTATCGTTGATTTTTAAAAGTCTTCCATTCAGAGTACCATTCGTCACAGTTTAACATCAGGAATGAAAGGAGACAGAATCCCATCAGCACTCGGTGTACCAAAGAAGACAGTACCGTATACATATATAGGTTGAAATACAACAGTGGATGCACACACACAACATGCGTGTTGGTTTCCAGTCATAGATATTCACCGCCTGATAAGCTCAACTCTTATTAAAGCAAGAACCAGACCTACAAAAGGATAGACATTAATGTGATAGTGATTTGTATGAATGTGCTGCTTTTCATTACCATGTTTTAGCGAGTAAAATAAAAGCCACGCTACAGTCAATGGAATCACTTTTAACGAGAGCAAATATCTGAAAATCACTGAGAGAAATGATAGACATGGGCTCTCCAGTGGGGGAGGCTGTTAGCAACAGCATGTATGGTTAATGGATATATACATGTACACACTTCCAGGAAATATTATGGATTTGCCTTAAGAACAGGAACTTAAACTGTCAGAATGACTTCTTTGTGTGTTTCATGGGATCTGTAGCACATTTCAGATAGAGACAATTGCAATTTCATGTTCATTTGTTGGTGATGACGGATTCATTTTTGCTCCTTTTGCTGAGGACATGTCAAGGAATGCAACAGCTTCGATGGGAATGCCGAATAGAGTTGAGAGCCAAAACATACCGTACATAAGCAGGTCCTGCCTCGCCTTTATCAAACAGTAAGTGATTCAGTTTGTGCCCAGCTCACCAGCATGAGCGTTTGTTTTAGTATGACTCAATCTGACCAGGACTTATCCTAAGATACAAGCGGTTTCTCTCATCGCAGTATTTATCGCTCATTTCAACTAATGCCTGTGGTTTTATTTGCTGATAGTGTTACAGTACAGCTATTGATCTGCCATTTAGGCCCAATGTCAATATTTAATAGCATACTGAATAAAGTTGTTACATTCTCCCCTAGTGCGTCATTAACTGAAATCAATGGGAAAGAACATTTTAAAGGAAGTGGTGCTGAAATGCTTTTCATATGTGAATGTCCTGGTACAAGTCCAAGAGAACTCGGGGCCTGGGTAGAAAATGAGATAAAAGCATTGAGATAAAATATTCTGAGTCATGCTTCAGAAATAATGGAGAGGGTGAAAACAAACAAACAAAAATATTAAATCATATTCACATTTTGTCATTTGTACACACGCAGCAGGGGAAATAGCCCTTGTCGTGGAAAGGAGAGGGAGTGCAATATGTAGGAAATATGAGAGGGAAAAAATAATTATACAATGTCTCACTTCCAGTTTCCAGTCACTCCAGCAATTTTCTGGAGTGACTCGCAACTTGGAATTGGTCAGATGGACACTGGTCATGAAGTCACTTGTGAGGTACAAGCATTATGTTAAAAAAAAAATACAAATAAACCAAAATATTACATAAAACACCAAGCCTGATGGTAAAGGGATTTAAAAAAACAAGTTGCCACCATAATTTTCAAAGTCATCAACCTTCATTAACACAGCAGGTAAAAAGAGGGGGGGCGGGGGGGTACAAACAGCAAACAACAGTGCTAAAAGCATCCGAGCCAACACAAAGAGCCCACACTACAGTATTATTGCAGATCTCAGCGCTTGTTAGATTGTACGGAAAAAGTACCGCAGCCGTTTACCAATCATGCTTGTCACCTGGGGGAAGAGAGGTGGTCATTGTGTGATTGTGCGGTGAAGGAGGGGATGGGGGACTAGGCAAAAAATGAAAAAAAAAAAAAAAACAGCCACAGATTGTCAACAAATGCTTAAGCTAAAATCCTACTTCAGTGTGTTTGTTATAGGGCCTGGAATGATCTTGTTAAATATGTCATCTCTTCTTGGGACTGATGATGATGGAGCATCTCATTTGCACCCTCTTGTGGACGCTCAATGCAACAACAGATTCCAGGTTTAAACAAGTGCGTAGTGGTGACAAATGAAGTGGAGGGTAAGGAGGCATCAAATGACACTTCTACACTTCTTTGTCAGACATATTTGTATACTTAGGGTGGGGTGGGGGTGGGGGTGGGGTGTTTAACTAGTGGCACACATGCATGGTCATTGGCATGTAGAGGAGAAAAGTAGAGTGCAGTGTTTGACGTGTAAATGTTAGGATGTACAAACATGTAGGTGTCAGTGTCATGTGACGTGAGATTTCATATGTACACTTTTCTTTGTGCTTCTCAGGTACAGTCTGTGTGATGGTATGGACGTTCCCGTGTTGGAGGAGCCGATACAACTCCCACCAGTGTGAGTTGGTCTCTCTGGTTTCCAGTGTTTAACGTGCCAATGCTCAGCCTACAGAGTTATAACGGTGCCTTCCTCCTCCAGACTCCGCCTGTCAGTTGCTCTGTCTGGGGACGGCGTAGTCGAAGCGGCAATGGCGTTGCTTAGTGATCCGCTGCTGCCGCTGGCTGGCAGGGTTCCGTTGGCGTTGAGAGAGAGGGCGAAGGCAGAGGTGGTGGTTGAGGTGTGGCTCGTAGCGAGGCAGCAAGGCATGCTATAGTTGGAGGGGGCACGTCTGATGGGCTCGGCCTCGCCTCCCACCTCAATCACCAGGTCCTCGTCGTCCTCGTCGCTCTCTAGCTCCCCAACGGGGAAGTTCTGGATGATGTGCGATGGCATGGGGGCGGTGGCACCGCCGCGTGCGATGAGCAGCCATAGTAGCTAGCACCGCTGTCTGACGAGCGCCCTGAGCTACCAGACGCTGTGCCTCCTCCTCCGCGAACGACATTGTTCCGCTGGTTGGCGGGCTTGACGGTGATGATGAGGTTGTGACTGTTGGCGATCATCATGTCAGTCACCTGGTCCAAAGACTTGCCAGCAACCTCAATACCGTTCACCTCCAGCACCTCGTCATTGACTGCCAGCAGGCCGGTGCTCTCTGCCAGCCCACCAGGCACCATGCGAGAGATGAATATCCCCGGGACCTTCTCCAGGCCCTGGGAAGTGACCCGCACGCTGGAGCCATCGCGGATGTAGAAGCCCAACGGTTTCTCCTGTCCGTGCTTGTACAGGCGAACGCGTCGGTGCGTCTCGGGGAGGATGTCCACATCGATGATGGAGGAGACGGGGCGGAAGTCCCTAGGAAGGCTGATGATCACCGGTGGTTTTTTCCTGTTGGCGTCAGGCCGCAGGAGAACGGCCGAAAGCACCGTGTTTTTCTTCCGGGTCAGCGAGTTGGTACCAAACGTGTAATCAGCTTCCTCTGCAAAATAAATGATAGAGGAAGTAGAGAGTAAAGAAGAAAAAGAGATGTGGCAAAAGGGTTGAGGGCAGAAAGTAGGGGAAGAGAGAAACAAAGGGAAGAGAGATGAACAAAAGCTGGTTAAGGCCAGGCTAATTAAACATCAAGGCTGACACGCTGTTGCATCATGTTGTTTCAGTAGAATTAATAATGCTTTGCAATTGAGCAGCTCTCAGCCTGAAGCATCCCTGCAGGGTCTCACACACACACACACACACACACACACACACACACACACACACACACCAGAACCAGAACCAGAACCAGAACCAGAACCAGAACTCACATGACCCACTAACAACAGCGTCTGCTAAACGCCCTACATGTAAATGTAACTCCCCTCAGGTCATACGGATACTAAATGCCACAACATCCACACTGACAACCAACACGTGTTAAGCTGGTGGTAGTTAGAGCTTAGCTTAGCTTTAGAGGTGCTGGTAGGCAAAATTGTTACCGTTCATCTTCATGCTATGCCAAGCTAAGCTAAGCTAACCATCTCCTGGTTGAGGCTTCATATTAACAGACACTCGTGTTGATCTTCTCATTAATCTCTCAGCAAGAAAGCGAACGTGCATGTGTCCCCGAACGTCACACTAGTCCTTTAAACACATTTAGACATCTCCGTTTCAAATGGGAGAGAGTGGGTTAGACATAACAAAAAGGTCACATTTTAGCTGCATGAGTCACTGGGATGCCTCAAAACCCTGCGCATTATGTACATTTTATGGAGGAAGTGTTGAGCTGCTGTAGACTTTAACCCAGCTGATATTCATACTAGACCAAGGGCTGGGAAGGGAAGGGAGGGAAACACTAGACCTTGGTTACCTAATAGTTAATCAGTACAATACACGCTGCTAAATATTAACATCTTTGTGACATTCATTCTCTTTCCTTTTTTTTAAAACCCCACCCGTTTAACTCAAGTTTCTATCTATTCTGGTGTTATTTTTAACATTGTTCTTTTGAATATGTCCTTTTTCACCTTTTTTTTTTTTCATAGGCCTCACTTTTTGACAGCACTCTGTAAACTGTATTTTTAGATGGAGGCGCTCTATAAATAAAGATCTGGTAATCTTGCATTGATCCCATGCTCATTGTTTGTCACTTCTTCTGAGTGTAAATGTGTGTGCTGGCGTGCGTGCATGTGAGTGAGTGAGTAATCTGGGAAAATATCCTTTCGGGTGGCTGATAAAGATTTGGGCTCTCAGGTTCTAACAGGCACTCACCCCACCACTCCCCTCTCCATCCTTAAAACCAAAACAAAGGATCGACTGTCCCGAGAAAGAGCAGCAGTCTCACGTTTCAATTCCCATGAGGCACGGGTCCAGTTTATACACACTTGCTATATCTTTGCCAGCCCTGACCTTATGGGCCAACTCCCCATGAGAGAAAAAAAACAAAAACATATAGCAACAGTTGCTTCATAAGAACATGAGGGTTAAAATGCTAACACACAAGTTTCTTCAGACAAGCTTTGCTATCGTTTTTCCTGCATGCCGTATCCTTGCTGTGCACGTAAACACTGCCATAAAAGAGAAGCATTATGCGAAAAGAGCGTACAGGTAAGAAGTTCAACGCACAATGAAAGTTGACACAGTGACGCATAGGAGGAGGCGATGCACCACACCTCATTTCACTCTTTCTAGACTTGCCATCTAGAACATCCCTCTCTCTCCAGCATATGGAAGCACATAGTTAGAGTTGACGGACCCCGAGGGCTACTCAGATACACTTTGTATGGCAGCAAATGTTACGAGCATGCAGCTTCCTGACCGCAGCATAAGGCCCAGACTCGTGGATACAACATATACAACGAGAGAGTGAGAGAGAGAGAGAGAGAGAGAGAGAGAGAGAGAGAGAGAGAGACAGAGAGAGAGAGAGAGAGTCTAATTGGCTACAAAAGGCCTACAGGCAAAGCACAATACAAACACACACTGTTCCCCCGTTGTAGAAAAGGTACAAATGACCTGATTTTGTTTCCACATTTTATTTACACAGAGGGTTTGAGAATAACACGCTCAATTGTCTCAAGACACTAAAAAATAATGTGCCGGATGATATAATAAACTTGTGCAAAATACACAAATATATTTGCTGTAAATGGCTGACACGGTGACGCGAAAATGTTATATATATATGTATCTTTATGTCACCAACCCATGCCATGTTAAGATGTTTAAAGTAGCTCTGTCTCACCTTTATCGAAGCTTCTCATCACATTGATTTTATCGCAACAACACTCATATTAGGTTGATCTTGGTGAAGTTCTGTTATCAAATATTCTTAAATATCGTTGACAAAGTTGTCTAGCTCGCTATCATGGTAAAAGTGAAAAACAGCCTGATTTGAAAAATGCATGTCACAATACACAATTTAAACCTACAATGGCCCTAAAAATACTGGTATCACTTCACAATTTGTTCAGCAAAATAACGTGCATTTTCTTTTTAACTAAATGGAAAATGATTCCATTATGTTTTGCTGCCGCATATTTTGACGATTATCTAGATAATATTGTGAATCACAATTCTTTTGGCCAGTATGATTGTGACTAGATAGAAGATACATCTCCCGTGTATCAGCATCTTATTTAAGGCACGTAACACGTAATCGCCAGCCCTGCAGTCGGCCACGGCTCTGCGCAGGTTAGGTATTCCAACTATGCAGAGGCTGATTCGATTTCCCACACTTTGAATGGAGTCAGCGGAGGAGCAAAGGAAGCAAAGCAATGGAGGAGAAAATGACAACCCAACACACATCATCACAAGTGAGGACACATGCAGCGATGCTTAGTCATTCCTCTCTGTAGTATGTAACGAACACACACACGCAGCCTGAACAACTAACGCATCCGACATTGACGGGACCATCACAACACCGCCTAAGGAGAGGAAAGCACTTGTGCAAACTGGCGTGCATTGGTTGAACACATCATCTTCCTCAGTGCTCTATTCTTCACACACTCTGGATGCATCACAGCTCCAACCCTGGACTTTGGCTTTAAAATAATAGGAGGCAACGCTAATGGCTCCGAATAAGTGGTATTTGCAGGCATTTAGAACGCACCACAGCTACTGACACGTGCCATTACCTACTTATCTCGACCAAAGAAATATGACAACAAACAAATCAAAGAAATTACTCTTTCATGCTCTAAAAATTTAAAGAAAAAGAAGGTAATACACATTAGGCATGGTACGATTATCCTGGTCAAAATAATTGTGTTTCACAATATTATCCTGATTCCCGAATCTTCATAATATGCTTAAAACAGAAAATAACACAAAGACAGACTTTAGCCTTTCATTTTGTTAAGAAAATAATTGAAACGTATTGTCTCATAGGAGACATCTTTTTCAGTGAAAAACAAGCAAAAAATATTAAATAAGGTCATCATATTCTTCCTTCATAATTAAAGGATAAATAAATATTAAATAAATAAAAACTTTGTTACATGGTAATTCCTGGATTTTTAAAACCAAGCTTTTCACTTCTCTACCATGACAGCGTGCTGGACAACTTTTTCTTTATTTGAAAAGAAAAATCCTATATATCACCCAAGCCCTCATTACACAGCGCCTCACCTTGTTTCCTTACACTCATACGTGCACCTGCTCCAGCACTATCATTACACCCACACTCCTAGTTACATAGTAGTAACAATTACAATGATGCAGGATGACAAAGACCTGGCTTTCCTTGTAACATAATGATCCCTGACAACAACGATGACACCAGCAATCCACTACTTCTGGTCCTCGTCATCCCGGGCGCTGCGTCAAGGAAACCCCATGCTGTGTCCAGGTGAGAAAACACGATCTGGAAGGAGCTACATGACAGTGATAAGTACAACCACTATCAGTATGACATCTGCTACCGACTCTACAACCGTAATTGTCGCGTGAGGGACGAGTAAATGTGAAAGTAGAACAATCTTTCTTTGTATGACACAGCGACCAAACCCATATAACTACACCAGTGACGTATGGAGCATTACAAAACACGGTCACAACAAATAATCTCTGAAATAAATAGGAAAAACTGTCCAGAGACTTAGATAAAAAGTAAGGCCCAGTCTTTGTTTATAATGAATAACATTTGCTGTCCATGAAACCCTGTCTTCAGTATCCAAACGTAACGCACGTCTCATGGATCAGAGTATGAAAAACACCAAGAAAAGGGCAAGCCGTTGAAGGTTGTGGTGTTCTGGAAACAGTCAGGTTTGTTGAAGACAAGCCTGTACGTTGACCACACAGCCGGTGCCACGGTGCTCCTGACACGGAGCGATACAAGACGAAGGGGGAGTGTACGAGTGCGTGTCTCAATGTCAACTTGTGTCGATGAGAAAAACCAGGGATGGTGTAAAACACAAGACTTGAAACAGGCACGAGAGACGGATATACAGTGAAAACACGGTGGGGGAGAGAGGGGGGGAGGGGGGGAGAGAGAGAGGAAGAAAGGAAAAAGAGAGGAGGTGGTGATAAAAAAAACTTTCAAAGGAAGAAATTCCCGAAGGGTTACTATTCCTGGTGTGGTGAGCATACCTCCCTGGCACAGCCCAGATAAAAGTGCCTTAATGCTGCTGATAAGATGGGGGAGAAAGAAATGGAAGGAGGGAGCTCAAAAGGGAGAGTGCTGAGAGGAAAGGACTGAATAGGAACAGCAACAGAACAGAAGCAGCCTACACATTGTACTGATTGGGAAAGGAAGATGCTAAAGAGGTGATCCAGCCGGAGCAAAGACAAAGCCTTGATATAGAATTGAGCTGACAATTTGAGGAATTACTTATAAATCTATAATTCAAAAGACTTCAGCCATGAATATTAGCCTGACTCCTTGGCCTCATATAATCTCTCACAAATTCTCTATTAGACTCATCAGTCCTGCTTTATCATTCTGTTTTGGCAGGAGTAATTTATCAACAAAAAAATACCGAAACACTGGAGGGGAAGCCAGCTTTAATGCAGCATTATGGGACGTACAAATTAACAGCATTTACGGTTGAGAATTAATACATTTTATGTGCCAGTCTACGCTCATGTTGCATCTTGTCGGCATTGTGAAGCCATTCCATCAATTTCTTTTGTGCTGACAGACTTCTCTCCTCCTCACCCTGCCATGTGTCCTTCACTCAATCTGTCCCTCAGTCTCTCTGGTCCATCTCTAAACAGGAGCCTTTTTGTCCCTCCACCTTTGTCTGCCCCTCTTGGTCTTGCAGATTCTGCTACTACTACTACTCAATGATCCTTTGAGGCCAGTGTTGGGACAATGGATTGAAATGAGGATTAGTATAGGTCTGGGACTAGATGAAGGACTGAGACATGCTGCTAGGAGTCGATATGGGGCATGTAGACTGGAGCAGGGATGTGCCTGGATTTGAGCTTGGGACAGGGAGGGGTATGGGACGGGGGCAGGGATGTACGTTTTAGTACTGGGTTACAGGAAGGAGCCTGAGTCGAGGGTGAGACTATATCTTCTGATTCTGATAAACCGAGCTTCCTAGCAGCCTTGCTACATGGAAACTACACGCATGCTACATACTGTCGCTCATGCGCCTGAATAGGGACTTTACAGGGGAGGGATGTGCAGGGGGATTCCAGCTTCTGGCGCTGTCCTGCCTTCAACATCTTGCCCTGGAAAGGAACACAGCCAGCCTGCAGTTAGATCAGGCAACTGGGGGAAAATTAGCCGACTGCACCATAGATAAAGCAATGAGAGACTTAATAGCATTATAAATTTGAGGAAAAAAATGTAACTTCACCCCCAGATCTGAGCCAAAGTCTACCTACTGCATCGTTTTGTCGGAGACTTCCATATAACAGCCTTGAAATTGAATGCAGCATCGACAAACACGACCGCTACAGTAACAGCAATATGGCATGGGGCAATGCCTTTTATTAATTTACTGTTGATCAGACCACAAATGAGACCAGAATTAGCTATGCAGGGCTCCAGAGTGCGACCATTTTGGTCGCATATGCGACCAAAATTTTTATGAGTGTGACTGAAAAAAATTGTAGGTCGCACTGGTGCAACCAACGCTGCTCGGGTGAAAAAAAAAATCATAAGCGCAGCATCTCTTTGTGTTCTCCTGACGGTATCGTGGTCTAAACCAATAAGAGACAGAGCGCAGGCGGGTCCTTGCCTCTGATTGGCTGTGGTCCTTTTCACCGCTGTAAATTGTGTCAGTTCGAAAATGCGAGCGAGCTGAGCAGGTACTCTGAGCGCTTCGATTCTCTTTGAAAATGACGAGAGGCAGAAAGCCTCGCCCCGAGACTAATTAAAAAGCCCAATAATACGCCTTCAGACAGGACTGGTTGAAGCAATTTCCCTGGCTGATGTACGATGAAGAAAGGGACTCAATGCACTGCATTTATTGTCGGGAGTGCGGTCAGAATTTGTCCGGTAATAGTGCGTTTGTGGAGGAGTCAACAACATTTCGCATCGAGACGTTGAAAAAGCGCAATATGTCCAAAAAGCATACGACATGCCGTGATAAGTGTGTTAATAAAGTGGCCCCTCATCCAGCTGCGTTTCAGCGTCAGGCTGTATCGATCAGGTCCGCTGAGGAATCCGAAATTATTATAAAATTAAACGTCCCATATAATATTGCAACGGAAGAGTTGCCGTTCACTAAATTTAAGTCAGAAATTATTCTGATGAAACAAAATGCCGACACTGAAGAACAAGACAGCTGCGGAGGTTGGAAACGCCACGTACACGTCATTCATGATTGACGGCGACACAGACGTCTCTACGAAGGAGTGCGTTATTGTCTACTGCCGCGTTTTGCGTAAAGGGAGGCCGGTCAACATGTTAATTGGACATGTCGAGGTGGAGCATGGACACGGACATGTTTGAAGGCCCACATTACAGCATGAGACATCATGAATAGGAAATTGTATAGTAGCCTATTCCTAATATTATTATTAAAAATGAATAGCCTAAGTAAAAATATAAGTAGGCTAGGCTAAGATCACATAAACAGTTTCCATTTGCAATCTATAGGCTAGTGACCTGTATGGTCTTTTTATTGTGCCACAAACAGCATCAGTGTGCAGATTGGCTGCAGAAAACGGTTGCTCTGGGTGCTGATGGTGCTGCAGTTAACCTAGGCCATAAGGGGGGTGTCATTATGTAAAAGGAGAGCAATAAAAAGGTGACTTTTTGGCGTTAAAGGCGACGCGATGAAAAACGTGGGTGCACCTAAATTTTGTGCTGGTGCACCTAAAAAAAAAAGTTAGGCGCACCAGTGCTACCAATGCAAAAAGTTAGTTAGTTGCTATGGCACCCCGTGGGAGACCTCTTTGCCGGGGGGAGAGCAGGCGCCAGCTTCTGTCGCAGCTGTGGCAACTGGAAGAGGAACTATTACAAATACAAAACTAACATGGATCAAAGATTCATGATAGAAATAGTCATTTGTTTGCATTTTCAGGTGTCCCGTCAGCAGTTTAACAGAAGGTTGGTTTTTTTTTTTTTGTTTTTTTTTTTTTTTTTTTATAACAATGGTGTTCTATGGGGGAGCATGTTTTTGAGCTGCAGGGGGATTTCTACTTTAATACAGCGAGTGGCTACTTATGGCAGCAGCGTATCCACTTCTTATTGTACATACATACCAGTGTAGCATGAAAGCATGGTGGAATTAGCGAGCGAACATCAGGGCGCTAAGTAGCCAGCTGCTTAATGAGAAAAATGTAAATGACTTAATGCTTCATCTACAGTGTAGGAAAGCACATTGCCATCATAGATAATCATTAATCCTGATTCTCCAGATGTTGGAAAGTGCTGTTAGCTTGATTTTCAGTCCACAGAAAGGAGAGAACAAGCTTGTGCTGTGATTGTAAACACAGTGGTTACTGAAAAAGTAAAAACAATAGATGCTATGAGGAGAGGTGGGGAGGGGGGTCTCATTAGAACCTGTACATTTTTTTTTTAAATTCATGACAGGGCCCAAATGCTCAACTTCTTTTTAATAATAATTTTTAAAAAAACACCAAAGAAATATGAATGAAATAGATCTATCTGCTCAAATGTTCCAAAATGAAAAGATACCACTGATTATTAATGTATTCTAATGCATCTTCACATCTGGGAGGAAACCATCTACAGTTTGGGTAATATTAATTTGAACACCTTTCAGTCTACATCCAGGATTTAAATTTTAATACAAATAAATGACTATACAGTCGTCTCTTTTTCAGGAGAATCTACCATGGTCTACCTTGGTCTTGCACAGCACTGTCAGCTAAAATGGCCAGAAACAAAGCTCTTTGTTTCACCTGTATAGACAGTATGAGAGGAATTTATATAGGCTTGCATTTATGACATGAATTTGAGTCCCAAGCTGACAAAGTTCAACAATCTCTGTTATAGCATGTCATAATTGGTAAACACTGCAGGTGTGTTTATATACCCAGTTTGGTCACAGCCATGGCGTAAATAAGGCTGCACATGTATTTTGGCAACATAAGTACGGCAGACTGCAACATCTTCTCAAGCTATGCAAGGACCTTAACCACCAAATATCGCAAATACAACCTCTACAAACTGAATTTCCAGATCCATGTGCTATTAGCAAGTGAATACATGAGAAAGTGGCCTAATATTCAGTGGCTACATAAAGAAACCTAACATCTAACCAGCAAGAAATACAACCATATAATGGGGTAGATGGTTCCAACTGCATTATCCATGGTCATGTACAGAATGTCAAATACCATGACAAAGATTCAGAGTTTATTGAGTTTTAAAATGGGCGCTACAAACATACTGTATAAGCAACAGTTTTAATTCAATGTTTCTAGCTTAGTAACTGGTCTGGATGGCTGGAGCAAAAACATCAGCTCCATTGCCAAAATGCACACGCATATTTTTGATATCGGCTGTAAAAGGGTCTGTAGCTCCTCCTACCTTCATCCCTCCCTCCATCTCCCCCATCACCTTACTTGTTTTTCAGTTTCTTTCTTATGGATTGCAGTGGTCAACAGCCCACTTTCTTCCTTTCAGTTTGACAGTTTGCCCACTTGCCTCCCTCTCCCCCTTCACCTCTCCCTTTCCACATTGGTCCAAAGCGCTGTTTCTCCCTCCTTTCTCCTCCAATCCAGTTATTTTTGTCCAGAGTTCTTCCCCTCCCTCTATCCATTCATCCTCACTAACCATCTCCGTTATAGACTCTCAGACTTTCTCAACTCAGAGAGCCTGGGCTCCCCTTCTCTTCTTCCATCTAAGCTTCCATCTTCTTGCAGCATGTCTCATGCAGCCAGGTTTCACAGGGCAGAGAGTAAGGTTTTAGCCACACACGTTATGCACTCTCTTGTTTTAAATCTTTTTTCCTTTGAGCGTTCTCTTTCTCTGTCCATTTATACCCCCTGTTGACGGAGCCAGTCTCTGGAGCCGAGGGTCCAGTCTGGCCTCCTGTGTCCTGTCTAATCTGGCCAGCAGACTTGATCAGAGGCTGGCCACATTCCACCCAAAATTCCCCTACCCCCCCTCTCTCCATCTCTCTCCCTCTCCATTTCTTTCTCTCTCTCCCACCCTCCCCAGCTTGGGCCTCACTCTGCATTCCTCCCTCACTAATACTATTCCCACTATCCTCCTCTCTCTCTCTCCCTCTTGCTGCATTCCTGTCACACTTACTCCACTCCCTCTCCTTTCCCCACATCTCTAATTACATGCCATGCCTAAACAATGCCTTATACATTACTCCCTCTAATACTGTTTACTCCATCTCCCTTTCATCCTTCCATCTCTCTTATTAGGTTCCTCCTCCACGCATTCCTCCTCCATTGCTATGAATCAATCGCTCCCTCACTCCTAGGAGTAATTCATGCTCTGTGGAAAACTTGAGCTCCAAAGTAGGGATGTATGATTTCTATTTTTTCAGATCGTACTCCTAAACTTCACTCCTGTGCTTAATCCATTACACCTGCCAGCACTCTGTCTCCCTCTCTTTAATCCTTTTATCTCATGCTCACAGTACAAATATCTCCCTCCCTACATATTGTGGCGTTCTCACTTATCCTAACGTTTTACACTGCATTACTTTCATCCAAATCGTTTATTTCCACCACAATGTCTTCCCCGTTTCACGTGGTTCTCTGTGACCGTCCCATCTCTCGATATACCTATAGCGACTATCCCTTTCATCACCTCCCAGTACTTGGTACATTGCTTATCACACTCAAGAGCTGCTGCTGCTGCTGTTGTTATCCTGCTCTAATGCTTGCTTTAGAGGGTGGATAGACTTTGTCCATGTTGTACTTTCACACTGTACATTTCCTTTTCACTGCTGGTTACTAATTACGAAGGCAGTCACTGCTGGGATAAGCAATACTAGCATTCCTGTCCCTCTCCATAGTTTATTGCTCTACTTTACTGGGGAGGAGGAACGGTTCTATTCAATACTGAAACTGTAAGAGCGATGAGCAACATCACCAAACAAACCCACGCCCCGAGAGAGACTGCATCAAAAGCTGCTACCACTACATGGATGACAACCTAGAAACTCGCTTTCTCTTTCTTTCTCTGTGTGTGTGTGAGATGGATGTTATGGATGACTGATACAGGCAAACATGGCGTCACTTGAACTCGGGTGAATCCCTTTTAATAATAGCCAATCATACGTCACTCACACATTTCCCAACGCTGATAACACAACAAGTAAAATAAAATAATACTTTAAAAAAAGTAACAAACATCAACATTACTCAGTTGACTGTTTTGGATTCAACAGCTGACTAATGAACACAGCATTCTCCATTTACACGGAGCTTAGCAAAAATAGGGAGGACCAGGAAGTAGCTCATCAAAACCCTCATCCAATGTGCTTCCTGGACTGGGTATCATTTACATTTTATTGATTCCGATTCACATGGTTTGTGTCGTGTCTGACATACTCAAAGTAGATACAACTGCATGAGAATATCAGACACATGCAAATTACAGAGTAAGCTTCAGAAAGACCTTAAAATAGGGACAGTTCATCCTAAAATTAAAATATATATTTTTGCTTTTAACTGTAGTGCTATTTATCAATTTAGAGTGTTTTGGTGTGAGTTGAAGAGTGTTGGAGGTATCAGAGATGTCTGCCTTACTTCCAATATCATGAAAAATTAAAAATGCATTTAAAAAAAAGCTCATGACTCGGTTTTTACAGCTTTCAACTGATCACTGCACAGAAGGAAGCGTACATTTACTCAGAACACTACTGTTAGCTCACCTAGCACTACTGAGCTAGCTCAGGTTACAGCTCAGCTGAGTAGGGCGGCGTCAATGTTTACATCTTACTCACACTGCCTCTCATCCACAAGTAGATACCCATGCTGATACACCTGCATGAAACAAAGCAAGCTCTGTGGATTATCTTGAGTAATCGGGTCATATAGTTGTTATATAGTTACATTATATCGGAGAGAAGGCAGACATCTCTACGGATAATACCTCCAACACTAGGAAACCTACACCAAAACTGTCTGGTTTGATAAATAGCACTACAGGTAAATATATATATATATATAAAAAGATGTATTTTTGACTTTGAAGTGAACTGTCACTTTAAGATTGTGTTTTCAAATGCGAGCAATACTGCTGCCAGCAGGCTTTGCAGCTCCCATCAGCCTTAAAAGAGACTCATGCACTGTTAATCCACCTATGAACGGGCCTCTTCACTGCTGCCATGACAACCAGTAAACAGTGGACACTTCACTGCCAGCTCAATAATCATCAACGCATTGTTCACGGATGGGGGAGGCTTCCTCCGGTGCTGTTGAGTTATACTGGTGTTTTGAAGCAATTTTAAAAATAACTGTCATAGACGGAGTCCTGTAGTCCACACACAGGCCCAAACACTTACCCCGTTTGTCAGCAGTGAACAATACAAGGTTAATGGCTGGTCAGTGATGTAGCGTTGATGCATGAATAACAACAATGTGGGCATTATTCAAACCAGATCACAGCAATACAACAACAGACACTCTCAGCCAAACATCCATCCCTCCATCGGTCCATTCAACCATCTGCACATCAATGAAGGAACAAAACTCACAGGGCACCTAGCCTAGGATATACGACGTAGGATTTAGTCTCTCAGACAAACCAAATGCAGTGCCAAAAATAACCTCACATGAAACGTGTGCACTGTGCGGAGACTAGACACTTATTTTTACACCCACACACAAATTATGTCAAACGGAAATGGTTCGTCAGAAACCTGAGAATCTCTGCGACTGGAGATTTAAGTGTTGCATTTATTAGCTCCGAAACACATTTCCCAGATATCTATGTCATAAAATTTCACTGCACTATTCCATGGAGGCCAAGTTATGACAAACTATGGCCCAAACTGCTGCCATGTCTGAAGTTCTGCTCTTCTGCAATTATGACCAATCACATAACATCTGACCACTCAAAAACATAAACAAAATTGCTCAGTACTTAAAGGACATAGTAGTAGTCTAATGGCATTATAAGTCAGTTTGTGATGGAAAACTAAAGCGATGTGATGCACTAAACACAAACTGGTTTAGTGGAATAACCCAGCAGTTGAGAGCTGAAACTGTGGTTGGGTCACACAGGTGTGACAAAGCATGACCCCCCACTATGACCGGTCACCTTTTCTGCTAATAACACAAAAGAGTTTGAAGCTGACAAATAAGGGTTTTTGAAAAAGGACCATCTCCCTTTGGTGCAAGGTGATTTGTGCTTTTAACAACAAACAAGATCAGTAAGGTTTTAGCATTAAAACTAGTTCTCCAAACAAACTCACTCTGTTAAATTGACATGTTGCCAAGAGAGAAGATGAACCGTGAATTTGGGGTAATACTTTCCACATACACAAACAGCGCTCAGAGTTGGCCTGACATACCTAGAAAATAATAAATCTGCAGATAAATAATAAATCATCTATAAGCTGACAATGTGCTGCATCCACACACTGCAGAGCCTTTAAAGCTGGGATCAACTGGTGCTTAGCTGTAAGGTGAAGGGGGGTAGACAAATCAGGAGCAAAACCAGGGTCTGAGTGGAATTGGGGTCTACAGGGGGTTCTGGTTACATTAGTGTGTGTCTGGGTCTTCTGTCTTTGTTCTATCTTTTCTACAAGACAATGCGTGTTAAATAAGTGCTGAATTGATGTGTGTCCGCTTGCGTGTTTCATGCGCTTCCTGTGTGTGTGAGCAGCAGTGAGCCCAGCGTGGGGCTAGCTGTCTGGAGTGTGTAATTGAAACACAGTCCCATGCAGCGCTACGGAGTGACCCCACTAATCTCCTCCTGACAAAGTGGCTTAGCTTCTATAAGGTCATATGGCACAGCGAGACAGCTTAAACACAGAGGAGCGCACAGCCCGGCCTGCCCTGACCAGCAGACCCTGGGGTCCCCCCCTGCATTCAACGGGTCACACTCGGCAACACATTTGCAAGAACCCACTTTAAAATAACTCAATACAAAAGCCATTTGTTGTTATAAATATATAGCCTGACAGAAACAGGTTTATGCTAATCCCTAAACACATGCAAACAATGACTAGCAAACTAACAGTGAACATGAACAAATATTACAGCGACCAAAAACCTCCAGGTGCTAACTAACTACCCAACCCCCAGCACATGGAAAGATAATAAGGAATTGCCTGTGACACTGTAGGACAACACTCATAATAGGTATTGGTAGAGATTATATCAGAGCCAGCGGGGTAGTAAGAAACAACAGCAGTATTGTATACAAAAAGTGTTCGTCAGCAGCCACACAGTAAAAACACATCTCCCATGTGACTGAAAAGAAACAGGATATCCTAATCGGACAAGTACCCCCTGGGCAGTTTGACTAATGGTGGGAAGAACAGACAGAAGTGACAAATAAATCAATTTTTATATCCACACACACACACACACACACACACACACACACACACACACACACACACACACACACACACACACACACACACACACACATATACATATACATATACATATACACACACACACACACACACACACACACACACACACACTCTTTAAAATTGAAACAAACAGCAAGGTTGCTGACCTTTGTGGGTGAAAAAGAGACAACAGAGGACCACTAAGTTGTAAGTTAGTAGTTAGTTTGCAAAGACAGCTCATCGAGAAAAATAAATGAGCAACTTGCAACAAACTGAAAAGCTAAAGTGTTACTTTTATCTTTTAACTTTACCTAGACAAAATACACAAAGCTTAATAACATATTTCCCTGTGCAAATCAGCCTATCCCAAATGTCTAAGCTATACTGTTCAAAACCAACACAAGACTTTTGTTTGTGTTTCAATAAGAAGGCAGATATGCCTTAGTAAACATGTGGAAACTTGAACTCTTTGTTCAAACACTTTCTCTGTGCTTACCTTTCCTCTGCAGGAACAGTCTGAGTAGAGGGCTGGCAGTGGAGATGGCTTTGTGGTAGTTATCATTGTTGTTGATGGGCAGCAGGTCACCGTGTACGTCGGCATACTCCACCAACAACTCCACATTGGGGATGCGGTGCACGTGCTGCAGGAGGCCATAGAACTCATCAAAGCGACCCGGCTTCGAACGATCCAACGAGAACCGACGAAACTCTGCACCAAACTGGGACGGAGCAGAGAGGCATACACATGTGAGCACAGCCCTGAGATAGCAGAGATGCAGTGATGCATGCTTCAAATGTATGCATGCAATATTCAGAAACATTAAAAGGGTCTAAGATTTTGGGCTGTGACTGAAAAGTGCATACTGTTATGGTAGTCTAGCTCATTTCAAAACAGCTGTAACCTGTATGAGAGAGTCTGTCATCCATGTGGACAGGCCAACATGCCACATGTGATGAATAATTAAAGCAGACTTTGTGATGTGTCTGTCTCTACAATTCTGTGTTTGTGGATGCAATGTGTTCATGACTGAACAGCATTGTCTAATCATGCTGTCTGACAGAATGTTTGCCATTCAGTTATAAGAAAGACTATGCGTTTCCAGCATACATGCATTCCTACAAAACATTTGCTGGCTTAATAGTAACGCCATACTCAGTGTGGTCTGACTGGATCAATGGCTGCAGATGCCTAATCTTTAGACAACTGTTTGGCTGAGACAGAGCCCAGTGTCCCATTGGTGGTTTTGAGAAGTGATGAGAGGAACCAAGTGTTGTGGTTACTGTTGCCCAGCGCTGACAAAAGATGATCGACAATTCACCGCCAACCCAGACACGTGTTATGCAGTAGTACAAAGCTAAATTATATATTAATAACTATAAGGTGGGGAACAAAAACAGCCCCTAGACTCAGGCCCCCCGGCCTGTTTTATGGTCAGTGCCCACATTTTGACATTAGTAGACAAAACACTTCCAATAAATGCTAGTTTTGGGAAGGAGACAATGTCAAATAGAGAATATTTTATAACATTGCGTTAAGTGTTTTCTTTTTTATGGGGGGGGGGGGGGGGGGTTACATTGTATGTATTGACACAAACAAATAGGTCACAGTTCGTGTCAACATATCTATGTCTTAAAAACTAGTTTTGAGCAGCATTGAGGCGCCATTCCTCAGCATGTGTACGTAATCATGCCTCGGGAAGAATGGCGGAAGGAGCCATGAGCCTATCGCAGGCCGTATGACACCCACACGTACAGGGAAATAACACAAGATACGACTATAATAACATGTCATGCCAGAATAATCTGGCAGAAACGATTGACAATTTATATAAACTTCCCATGAGGTTATTCTGAAAACAAACTTGACTTGAGTCAATATTTGTCAGCTTTCCAAGAAGGAAGCGGCGGAGGAGGCTGTGACAGGTGACACTTGCTCACCGCGGCGTCAGCTGACGATAACCTCCACCATCAAACTTACTCACGTCAACTCAGAATCAAACTAACGTCACGGTCAACGTAAAAGTTGTATGTACGGCGAGATACCGGTGAGATAGACCGAGTAACGAAACCCGCGTCGGGCTAACGTTAATCACGCATTAGCTTGCGTCTATGTAATTTGTGCGACATCATAACTTGCTATCAAGCCACTTAACGTTAGCAGGCTAAATTAGCTTCGGAGCAACCGACGCGGGGAGACCACAGATACAGCGAGTCAACTGACAGAGAAGTGTCCGTAATGTAACGTCACCTTGCTCTTCACCTCCACGGCACACAGAGAACGGTTGCTCGGCAATCGGTGGTTTTTGTTCATGTTTCACCGCCAAAGCACTCGTACACTCCTGTCTCCTGCCGCCGCCGCCGCCGCTCCGTATCCCAAAACGGTTTTTCCGTTAACGCGGACTGACGCGCGACTTCTCAACGTCCGCCGGTTTGCCTTGTTCCTCCACGAATGCGCCCACGGCTGTCGGCCAGCCGAGCTCACCCGGTAAACTTCTCTCCTCTCATACTTGCCGCGGTAGCTACACCACTACTATGTACTGTGTCAGGCTACCTCTATGACTCCCCCCTCCTCCTCTCTCCCTCTGTGCCTGTAGAGCTGGCAACACAAGACTTCAAAATAAAAGACAGTAAGATTTCACAATAAGAGCCCTCTCTCATTCAGTCCTGGCAGAGCTCCCAACTTTGCTCCAAAGCAACTAAAATATTACACCGCCTGTATATGATATCACCCATAATGTTTGGGTTCGTGACAAAATAAAATAGAAATAGTGTACACAAATGTGACATTATAGCCAAATTATACCTTGTTTGGTATAATGTGTTTATAGTTTACACGATGCAGTGGTAGCATATTTTAAATTAAACGCTATTATGGCAAATACAGATATAACATTTATGCGGTAGGACAAGGTATAGGAAGCTGCAATATATTTCTTATTGCATAGTGACATCTTCTGGCCAAAAGCTATATAGGCTGCTGGCTACCTACACAGCAGTGTATGCACACACTTAGGTGTGTATACAATGCAATAAAGCTATTAATACATTGATACAGTGGTACACAAAAAGATATGTGAGCTCATCATAGAGCACCAGTACCAATGGAATCAATACAGTGGACTAATACATTTTATCTCATGCTATAAAATTAATTAGATATATGCCAGTCAATCATCTGTAATTGAATAAAGAGGTGGTTAACCTGGGAAGATTATCATAATCTATTTTTATAATTTCATGTAAGGGCCAGTAAAATTATAATAATGGGATGACTCTCCAGCCAACTCTATTGCCGATTATTCTCTTGACTGTATGCCAGAAAAATAATGACTTCATCCAAACACAATATGCAATATGCCAAAAAATACGAGGATTCCTACTACATCCGGTCACATTTTGCTGAATGCATCCAGCATGGTTTACTACCCACAATCCTTTGCGCAGCAGATATATGAACAAGGGGGTCAAAGTTCAAGGTGCCATGTTATGTCAGGCAATAGTGCATGCTTTGTAAGGGAAGCTGCAGTAGTAAAAGAAAAAGTATGTGATTTGGAACATAGCCTAACTCTCCTGTCATCTCACACCCAGCCTCTCCCTCCTGCCTGTAACCCTTCCCACCTCTTCCATCACCCGACCTTCCAGTTTCTCTGACCTTCCCTGCCCACCTGCTCCCCTTTTTGCTTGTAAACCCAGCCCATCATTCCCTGCCAGATTGTGCTCCTGCCTTAGCTTTTCCAGCCTTCTGTTTTGCCTCCCTGACCCCTTTTTTGTTTGCCTGTTTTGATCCACCAGTCTGCTTTTGACTTTTGCCTGTTTTTCCACCACGAGTCAACATGAGCTTTTACATAAATGAGTGGTACATCTGGGTTCAAACCTTGTTATCTACTGAACTTTTACACACAACGTTTTGTTGTGCAGAATAATCAGACCCAGAAAAATATAATTAAAGGTCATTTTTGTTTCATTAGGGAACAGGTTGTGGATTTAAAGGATATTGAATTCAAAGTCATATTGTTGTTTTCACTTATGTGCTGAATTAGACCTCAAACTCTGCTTGATTTTACTGCTCTGCACTTTTGTTTGTGTTATCTTTTAAAGGTCACGTTGATAACATTTTTCCATCCATACATCGTCTACCGCTTATCCTGTATTCAGGGTCGCGGGGGGGCTGGAGCCAATCCCAGCTGTCATTGGGTGAAGACAGGGTTCACCCTGGACAGGACGCCAGTCTATCACAGGGCCCTATCCTCATCCTGCATGTTTTTGGACTGTCGATGGAAGCCGGAGAACCCGGAGAGAACCCACGCTTACACGGGGAGAACATGCAAACTCCACACAGAAGGAACCGACAGTGCTACCCACTACACCACCGTGCAGCCCTGATAACATTTTTATTTAAACAAATCATTTTAAAGAAAAATACATCCACAGAGCTTTTAGAATGGTGCAGACTCAAAGTATCACTTCTCATGAAAATTATTTTTTGATTGTGAATTAATAATTTAAAAAAATTTTGATGGGTCAAAAATGAATGTTTTGTTTACCTCTGGAGATGGGTAACGTGTAGCTGCGGCTTCTAGCAAGGCTTGTGAGCTAATAGAATAACGATGTTGGTATCACGTGGTATCTGCTTAGTCAGGGGTCAAGAGTCTTTGGGGTTGCCAGTTAGTGTGGAAAAACGGAAAAATGGCAGTAAGCGGGGCGGCATTTCGGTACCAGTCCCAAGTAACAAAGTAACCCAAATAAGCTACATGTTGTAAAATGAATTCATACCATGAAAGATTCATCACCTGACATGAGTCTGTCTGAGTGTCACTCCACTCGACCATGAAAACGCAGGTTGTGCAACGAACTGGCAACCCATCTTTGAGTAACAACTATGCTGTGATGAATGCAATGGAAGGGTGTGGTGTGAGTGCGACATCTAGTGGCTGGATGTTATCAATGTTGTCAATAGCACCTTTAAACTTAATATTGAGGGTGAGTTTGCATGTTCTCCTTGTGTTAGTGTGGGTTTTCTGTGGTCCACTCTGGCTTCCTCCCATAGTCCCAAGACATGCAATTATTTTTATTGATTACAACAGAAAAGTGATCAGTGGTTGCCTACACCTTTATCATTATTGTTATCTCATGCGATCTTCTGTGTGTCTGAGTGAGTGAATGTGCACCTCTGTGTCTGTCCACAGCTAATCTCACATTCTGCTGAAGCAATATGCATAATATCTTGGGTATACCAATAACGTCTGTATGCTCAAGGACCTCGTGTGGTTGCTGTGACTCACACTCAAAACACCTTTTATTGTCTGTTTATTACTGCCATTGACTGCTGCTTTAAGTTCGAGCTGAAATGAAAAATGCCTTTTTAACCCTTTGAGATCACATCCCTGGTCATATTGTGCAATAACCAACAAAGAAATTACAAACAGGACAAAAGATCAACTTCTTCATATTTTTATATCAAAATATGAGCTAGAACCAACCAATTTCAACCAATAATATCATGACATTCGTCCATCAATCTATCAGAGCTAGAGAAGGTCTTGAGATAATCTTTTCAATTATCAAATCAAATTCCTCCCAATGTTATGTCCCGCATCTCCATCCTGTACAACTCTGAAATACATCACCATACTGAAGCTAGAGACTCTTGAAATTCTGTTTCAGCGCGACTTTAATCTGAACTCTAAACTCCATGAATTGATCTAGAATGAGTTCAAACACCTGTTGTAAAGCAATGTGTATATGATCAACTTGAGTAGGAAGGAAGAAACATAAAGGATGGTGCATCAGCTGGAATAAGTCAGATCTCCATTCACATTTCTCGTATTATCTGCTCCTAATGAACCAAAACGAATCACAAGCTTTTTTCACAGAGGACATTTGACATGTCCCGGTGAAATAAAAGTGAATGTGGCTGGGTTCCATTAAGCCGCTCCGACTTCAGAGTCCTGGTGATGCGCATGCTGGCACTCTGTCACGGCTCCCGGGACACTTGAAGAATAGATGCATTGTTAATGTTATTAGTAGCAACTGAGCTTTTTATACAATGACAAGACAAAATATCTGCTGTAAGAAAAGAACAACAACATTAAGAATAATGTACTTGATTTGTATATAAATTCTGTACAAGGTGTAAAAACAGGGAAAATATCATAAAATAAAACATCATAAGATTAAACACACTTTATAAAGTAAAATAAAAAAAAACAAGATTAAATAGAATACATAGAATGAATAACATAAAACCTACTGAATAATAATTCTAACATTAATACTAAAAACAGCACCCATTTTTGCAGCATCATCAAACGGTTCCTATTCTCTTATACTCTTATTTTTTTCAGTGGTGGAGACTTGAATTTTTAAAATGAAAACTCGAGTATTTTGACCAATCAGCGCCTGGAAAAAAAAGCCTGGCTCTTGTTCAGTTGAGGTGCCTTATGGATGAGGCTTTTTTTTAGGACAATGAAAGGCCAAGTATGTCATATTATTAGAAAGTCGAATCATACATATTTAATCAAATACATCAGGACTCAGGAAGCGTATCATAGAGGATTAAGAGTTCCCCCATAGAAAAAGCAGAAATAGTATGGTTTTCTGGGTCAGATCATTTTCTGAAATCTGAATCCTACACAGAATTTGTTCGCATATGTAATAAAGTAAATCAAAAAACTTAATTAATACTATAAAGACTCAAAAATACATTTCTTCATATTTTTATATAATTTCTTCCTGTAAAACTAAATGTGAAGATGTGAAGAATCGATGCTTACATCAGCTAGTACCAATCAATAACATCATGACATCCATCAACCAATCCACAGCTACGGCTCTGCAGAGGTGAGCTAATCTTTCCGACTATCAAATCAAATTCCTCCTGAAATGCCATTTCAGCTCCGCTTGAAGACTGGAATCTTGCTTGACATCACATGTGCTTTTGTAAAAGTAACATTATTCTGTAGTAATTCAGTGTGTATTTTGCAGACTTTTGGTTTTGAATGGATAAAAACATTTAAAAATCATTTGAGGCTGTGATGCTGAACTCCTCGAACCAACTGAAAGAGCTGAAACAACACAAGGGCACCGAACAAGTTCTTTCTGTACTCAGAAATATGTTTTCATAGCAGCAGGGTCATGTGGGGATGACAGACACCGTCCTTCAGATGGACAGAACAGGTTCAGGTGTGATGCAGCAGACATCTTTAGACCTACAAGGGTTAGCAGCCGCTGCCTTGTCCTTTCCATGCCTCCCAAACACACGTTTACCTTCAGTGCACACACTATTGCAGAGGAGCCCTCAATCTGCTGCTGCTGCTTCTCTCTCTCTCTCTCTCTCTCTCTCTCTCTCTCTCTCTCTCTCTCTCTCTCTCTCTAGATGATGACATCATCATCACCACCAGTTTCTGCAGCTCTATTCATGCAGCATCCTGGAAAGTTTGATTCACATTTAGACGTGTAAACTGGAGGCTATTTGGCTGTCACTTCAGGTGAAAATAATAAAAAAATCACCTTAATCTACCCAGCTGCATACAGCAGAACATTTCCTCTGTCCCCAATTTGAGAAAATAAAAATCACTTCACCTCTGAGTTTGAACTGTGTGCTAGCAAGGTGGCCAGCAAAATCTGTGGAATAGTAGCTTTTTAGTCTCTGGGTTTTTATGGGTGAAAAACAAAATGAATAAGGTGTTATATTGCTAAACTTTTAAGATAGAAACTGTTTTTTGGCATGGTGAGATTGTCTTAGGTGGATAGCAGCAGCCAGTGATGTATGGTATAGGTTGTTATTGCAGGTAGCAGTAAGCATGGTGGAGTTGCACCAGAACATTGACGTTGCAGGGCAGCAGGTTTGGTGGCAACCACTCGCTGTCTGAAAGCCTGGTTGGACAGAGCCAGACTAGCTCTCCCTCTGGTGCACAGCAGCAGAATTCTCCCTTTGTCAGGAGACAGCATATTATCTATTTACCCATTCACACAAATTCATACACTGGTGGCAGAGGAGCCAGCTGCCAATCAAGGGTCCAAATCTAAATTCACACACATTCACACACAGATGCACGGCCTTCGGGGGCAATTTGGGTTTAGTATCTTGCCCAAGGACACCTCAGCATTGAACCACGATTTTCGATTAGAGGACAACTCGCTCTATCTCCACACAGCCACCCCAGAGCTGGATTTCTTAAATGAAATAAGAACAAAGAACAACACTGAAGGTTTTTCTAGACAGAGAACATGTTTTGTTGATCCTTTCACGACGGGCTTCGCCAAGAGTCTGATTGACAGATGGTGCATCCAATTACCTACAAAGTATTTTTGGCTGGACCTTAGAGGGGCCCTATAGTGGCTCTGCAGCTGAGCAAGTAGGAAGTATGTAAGTATGTAAGTAAGTAAGTATCTGACTGATCAAATTGCACCTTCGGTCATAGCCAGTCACAAGGTAGCCAGGCTTTAAAGCATACCCTGCTTTATGGACTATTTGACTCATGATACTAAATGAACATCATGCTGTATTGAAGAAGACTTGAAACTAGAAATTGAGACCATAAACTCATATTTACATTGTTTACTGAGATAATAAAGAAGTAAGGTCGTTTTCTTTGCCGGATTTTTCATGACTTTAATGTCTCACTCTCCAACTTCAGAGGGTTCACATATTCGACTGTTCTTCTCTGGACTGTAATGAACCCTGACTCTCTCCAAGTCTGTCACAATTGCAACTTTGTGACTTCCTGCACTCCTTTATGTCTTCTAGTTATTCTTGTGTCATCTCCCCTCTCAGATCTCCTCATCTTTTCAATCTCACCGCCATCACAAATCTCTCTCTCTCTCTCTCTCTCTCTCTCTCATAATTGGCCACAGGTCTTGCCCTCTTTCTCTTTTCCCCTCTTTCTTTTCATTACCTTGCTTTTGTCTGAGTCATTCAATTTCATCAAATTCTTCTCATGAATCATTTGCACGGTGCGCGTGCGTGTAGCAAGGCCGTTATAACTGCAGGAGGCGCTAGCAGTGAGATAGGTGTGCAACCATCTCTCTCTCTCAGTTACCCTCTCTCTCTCTCTCTCCCTCCCAAGTCCCCCCCTCTGCTGTGTCTGTGCCTCCCACCCCCTCCATCAGCCAGCACTGCAGAAGTGCTCCTCTTGTCTGCCCTGCAGTCTGCAAGTCCCCCCCCCCATCCTCCTCCTCCTCCTCCTGCCCTCTCTCTCTCTCTCTCTCTCTCTCTCTCTCTCTCTCTCTCTCTCTCTCTCTCTCTCTCTCTCTCTCTCTCTCTCTCTCTCTCTCTGGTGTCATTGTCCTGGTTTGTGTGGCACCCTGATCTGGATGACCTCTGGCGACATGCAATATTCAGAGGATGTGAAGTACATGATTACATTTTGTAGCCACAACATCACAGGCATCACTTCCACTGCCGCACACAAGTACAAATTTGTTATTATTATTATTATTATTACCCCCCCCCCCCCCCCCCCCCCCCCCCCCCCCCCCCCCATGCTAAAGGGACTCTCGTGGTGGTTCCTGCCAGTTTCCTATGGGGGGCGCCATCAGTTACAACCTGCTTTCAACCCCTTCCTCACCTCACCTCCTCTAATCTGACTCCCTGATCTCCCCTCACCCTCTCCCCCTCTCCCCCTCTCCCCCTCTCTATGGCGTTCTGATTGTCATGTGACCACGGCTCAGGTGGAGGCAAACTGACCTGTGGCCAGTTCAACCAATTAGCCTCCCCCCTGTAAAATTGACGTGCTGTTGT
Organism: Chelidonichthys spinosus; assembly: GCA_029853015.1. Taxonomy (NCBI): domain Eukaryota; kingdom Metazoa; phylum Chordata; class Actinopteri; order Perciformes; family Triglidae; genus Chelidonichthys; species Chelidonichthys spinosus. The sequence continues at coordinate 17,145,715 of CM056829.1, forward strand.
ATCTCAGCAGCCTGCACCTCTTTGTGTCTGTCTGACTGCACACACACGCACACACACACACACACACACACACACACACACACACACTCACACACACGCACACACACACACCTCCTTGTCTTTCCTCTTGCTACAGGGGGCGCCATCTCAACACCACCATCAGCTCCCCTCCCCCCACTCCTCCTTTCTCTACTCCTTCCTCTCCCATTATTTTCCATCTCTCCTCCTCCTCCCCCCCCTCTGCCCCTACCACTCCCCCCTTCTCCTCTCTCTCCTTTTTGCTTCTCCTTCCTCACACTCCCATCCCTGCCTGACTCCCTTTTTCCTCTCTCCCCAGCTCCTTTCCCCCACCCTTTCCCTCCCCCCCTCTCTCTTTCGCCTCCCCTGCCCTCCCCTTCCCCCGTTGAAAGGCTGTTAAGCGCTCCTTCTGCACACAGCACTGCAGATGAGGCCTCCGCCTCCCCCACAGTCTGCCAGGCCTCTCTCACTCTCTCCTTCAGCCTCCCCCACCACTCCTTCCCTCCCTCCCTCCCTCTCTCTCACTCCTTACAACAGCATAGCAACACTGACTAGCCAGCCAAGGAGAGTCTTGCCTCTCTCACTCTCTCCCTCTTGCACTGGGGTAATTTCCCTCCATTTTAGATTCCTCCTCCCAGGGCGGCAAAGGATGATACTCTAATTAAAGACTCTGATATATATATATATAAATATATAAAATATATAAAGCGAATGGACGCATCTGACCTCACTTGGTAGAACAGTGTGACTCACAAGATCTAACTCAGTCAGACCTGATTGATCCCTACTTGGGGAGTGCCATTTGTCCATTGGTGCACCTCAGCAAAGGGTTAATAATATAGTGTCTCCACCCAATCTTATGATTGGTAACATTATGACGGGCTCCATTTGCTGTAGCTGTATAACAAGAACACGCATTGTAGCTCTGTGACAAACATCATTTATTCCGTTTCATGTTTTCTGAAAACACCTCAGAAAGGGGCACGTTTAAACGAGGTTTACATCAAATGTGCAGCTTGCCACAGGTTTCATCTGGTCATGGAAACTGGACAGCATCGGTTTAAAGAGGGGATGAGGTCATGGTAAAAGGAACAATTCCTTAACCATCAGAGTAGTTTTCAATTATTGACTCCTTCAGCTGTAATGTCTGTGGCCAAAAATGATAAGGCTTCATCGAGCAGTGAAATCATCATTCTGCACAGTTAAAAAGCGAAGACTCGTTCTCCATTACACCAGAATACCGCTTTGATCTTGTGAGGCTAAAAATGGTGGGCAACTTAATTCCAGTTACCAGGCAATGCTGGATCTTACAAAATAGTCAAAGAAACAACTCACTTCATATCTTTACTGTGATAGTCCAACATCAGCGTCCTCGGTGTTGGGACAGAAGGACAAGATACAGTGCCGTAAAAAAGTATTTGCCCCCTTCCTGATTTCTTCATTTTTTGCATATTTGTCACACTTAAATGGCTCAGATCATCAAAATAATTTTAATAGAAGACAAAGACAACATGAGTGAAAACAAAATGTTTTTTATATGATTATTTCATTTATTGAAGGTAATGAATTATTCCAAACCTATCAGCCATGTGAAAAAGTAATTTCCCCTTCAACCCCCCATGTTTTCTCCATTTGTTAATAATGGCTCTCATTGGTGTCCGCTGGAGTCCCAGAGCCTGGCTTTGTAAACCAGACTGATAAATGGCAACGATTTTTTTTTCCCTCATTTGTAGTTTTAATCACAGCATCATGTGGTGCTTTTTTAGATCTTTTAGTTTAACATTGCCAGACAGGTTCCATCTAAGTGTTCAGATTGAACAGGTAATCAAGTAATCATTCTTGGGCATGTCTTGTGAAATTGAACCCCAAGTATCAATTAAGTTCTTTTGGTTGATTGAGCAACCAAGGGGGCAATTACTTATACACAGAGGGCCTGGTAGGGTTGGATATTTTTCCCCTTCAATAAATAAAATAATAATTTAAAACTGCATTTTTTTTGTTCACTCTGGTTGTCTTTGTCTTACGTTAAAATTTGTTTCATAATGTGAAACATTTAAGTGTGACAAATATGCAAAAAACAAAGAAATGAGGAAGGGGGGAAATACCTTTTCAAGGCACTGTTTCTTTTAAAGATGTTAAGAACTGCAGGGGAAAAAATCCTATTTGTGTCGATATCTTTATTCTAAAAGTTACGAAGAAGCGTAAAATGTCATTAAGGTGTGCTGATTGATTTGTCAAGATAAGTCAAACCTGATTCGGAAATGAAATATTCAAGCAACTAAGTCTTGAATATCTGTTAATCTGTTCAGATTTAATTAACTTGGAGGAAAGGATCAGTTTCATACCTGGTGATTGCTTTGTTTTCTTGCACAACAAACAAGAATACCATCAGACTTCGATGTCACTTATAGACTTAACAAAAGGGATCCATCTGGATTCTGGTGTGAAGCTGTTAACAAACTTATCTTCATAATTCAAAATAAACTTGACAGCCAAGTGTTGAAGTAATCCTTGTTACTAATTGCATTGGTAGTGTGGTAGTTATGGCAGCGAGGCCGTGGTAGTGACCTGTCGATCACAAGGTCCCCTAAAGCATTCTCTACTTTATAGTTGATTTAACTCCAAATGCCCTTATTTTCCTGTATAGAGGATCCAACTGATGGATCCGTCTTCCCCAACTTATCCCAAGATTCATTGCAAAACAGTGTGATGATTGGATTAAAATCAACATGGCAACAAGCGATATGGGCCGGAGACGTGAAAAATACACGCTCATCTGAAAAACATCATGTCCCGATGGCGCCGGCGGTGAAGCATATCCTCCATCATAATATAAAATAAAAAGAATAAAATATTATCTCTGGTTCCATTTTAATAGGAAACATTAGCTACCTTTTCCAAGCTATTTCTTGTCAACCGCAGCACGTTGCTAGGCAACAGGAGCAGCAACGGTGGCACCAACAGTAAAACCCTCTGCAGATCAGACCGCCTCATTTTGTAGACCTCAAAGGACCCGGTCGACGTAGACTGCTGCCTCTGAATTGGGACACAGCTATTGTCATTGTTCCCAGTCTTGTCCTGCCCTTGAATAAAATTGTAGTTCATTATTGGTTTAAACGTTTGAATGATCCCTCCCTTCCTATTCCATGCAAATGAAACTGCAGCAGTTTTCTATGTTTTTCTAGTTGAGCAACAGGTTTCAACAGTGCGCAATGTTTTGAAATGGACACATTTGTTAACATTTGGTTGCCGTTTAGGATCAAGTCAACATTTTTGGTTTGTGACCCCGAAAAATGATGTAGTATCTTCTTGTGATCGCTCATCATGGGTTGTGGACTTAGTGTAGCAGCTGTGAGCAGTGGCTTTTCTTTGTTTGATTTCATTGAAAAGGACATTTAAAGGCAACAATCTACAGCCCAATCAAGAAGTTACTAGTAAACTAGTGCAAACACTTTGCAACAGATGTTTGTAGTGTTTTGCTTGAGTTTCCCTCAAGTATTAATGGGATACAATTATAGCAACTAGCATGTAAGGCAGTTTTTAAGAAGCAACTTTGAGGAGGAAGTACAGACTTGATATTATTCATATTCTAAAAGAAATAAGAGATTCAAAGCTTTGCCGATTCATTAATTATTTTCATCCCACTGCTCCTGACTTTACACAAAGACACTGGCATGGTCATCATTTCCGTGAGAAGCACAATTACAGCACTTTATTGTTCATAAATGCTTAAGTGAAAAATGAAAACATAAAACAAATACACACAATTCAAAGAACACAACTCTTTTTTTCAGAAAAGAAAAACAAAACAAACCCAATTGCTTTCGCTTGTGGATGTCAGTATGGTGGTTATTGTCCAGTCTTGTCTTGTGTAGCAAAGAAACATCGCCAGGTTCAAAATTGTGAAAATGAAAAGCAAGTAGAGTACAGTCATGGCTAATGTGCATAAGGCTGCACAGGGTAGATGAAATGTTCCTTTAAACTGTAAGAGAATAAGAATAGCTTGGCACCACCATTCTTTCATAACAGAAAAAAAATTAGAAAAATAAAAATCGAATCAAGTTTAAAGCAAAAATCAAATCAATTCTGTTATTTCATTTATATATAGATATATTATTTTTGCAAAAAAACTAAGTTTTTGTTAAAAAATAAACTTAAACATACGAGAAAATACCAGCCACCAAAGCGACAACTATCGTTAAGCATACCAATGTAGAACATATGAGGCTACCTTACACACAGGTAATAGCAAATATTTAAGGGTACATGTACGGCAACATCTGTCCAAACATGTCTAAAAGACTGTACAAATGTACACTACCCATCTCAGTATAACTACATGAAAAATGATGGATTATCTGGTCAGTTTAAAAGCTTTACCTCACAACAACTCAATATTTTAAGCCAACCTTTCAAGTTTAGTGGCCAATCAACGGCAATAACTTCTTATCTCAATGTAATAAAGTATAGAGAAGGCAAAAAACCTATTTGTTTGGTGTGACCTCTCTATCGTCTTTGCGCCTCTCCTCCAACTTGCGGGAGGAAACATTAAAACTTTGTTCACAAATCTTTACATCAATCCTAGCTGCTCTTTGAGTCCTGCCTTTAAAAGGTCATTGGATGGCTTGTTTTGAGTTTCCACTCAAATAGTGTTCTCTCCTTATCGCTCCCTCATTCACAGATACCCAATGTAACTGGGCAGTGTCCTTCAGTTTGGGCGAGGCAGGTTTGTTGGCGTGGATCAATTTTAAAGTGTCTTTTGGATTTAATCAGACCTGCTGTTTGCCCAGCTGTGCCTCGTCTCTCCTGCTTCTTGCAGATGATGGGACAAACTTGGGAATAATGATGGGATGAGCGTCTCTTCCTTTAACAATCCCTGAGCCTTCCGCAGACCCGAAACCATTCTCATGTGCCTCTTCATCTTCATCGTCAACATCATCATCATCATCGTCGTCATCTTCGTCGTCGTCGTCATCTTCGTCGTCTTCCTCGTCATCTTCGTCTGACAATTCATCTAGATTTGAAACAACCTTAGCTTCTGTCCCCGGCTCCAGTCTCTCCTTGGCTCCAATAAGCAGTTTGTTACCATGGAGATGTACCTCTCCCTCTTGTTCCTTGTCGTCCTTCTGCTCCTCTTCCTCATCACTGTCAGAGTCAATGGCGATGGGCTCTGAAAGGTCTAGAGGTATTTTCTGTGGTAAGGTGCTGTTGATTGTCTTGGTTTGGTCTCTGCTCGGGGCAGATGGCATCGCTTTAGTACCTTCCACAGTCCCAGTTGGCTTTCCCTTCTGTGGTGGAGCCACGCCACCATTAGCAGCTACAAGCTCTTTATGTCGGCGGAGAGCTTGTTCCGACATGCCTATATGTTTCCTAGATGTCCGCCTCTTGCTATGCCTGCCCTCATACACGCCATCCTGTACGAACGCCAGCTCATGACTCACTTTGCTGAGCTCGTGCATACTGAACCCGAGCAACACACTGGCATTCTGGGTTTCGCATTCCTGTACGCATTTCCTTCTTTTGTTGCCGAAGTGGCTGGAGATGTCCGACTTCCACAGCCACAGACTGGCTGCCAGCTTCTCCACCTCCCGCCGAGTGGGATACGGCGCTTGGTTAAAGTATTGCGTTAGAAATGCCTTTCTGGATTCGTATGACTCATTTTCGTGTCCTTTGGGGTCAAGAGCCAGAGTTACCGGTTCATCAGGATTTTCTACAAATGCAGATGGACCGTTACTGTCCCGTGGGTGGGCCCTTTCCCCAGGGGGCCTCCTTCGTTTTGGTGCACTAGTGTCAGAGCTATCAAAGCTGGCCCGTTTGAGGGTGCTGCTTTGGGCCTGGCTGACCCGGGAAGAATGAGCTACCCGGCTATCCTGCCCGTTTTGGGTTTTCCCAACACCTCGACAGTGCACCAAGTGCAGAGTGATGGTGGAGGCAGTCATGTTACTTGTATAAACCCCCAAACAGTGAATACACTTGTAGGTCAGTTTCTTTTCTACAGGGTGGACTGTCTGAATCACCTGGTGCCTCTCTCTCAAGTGGTGGGCCAGTGAGTCGGAGATCGGACCTTTCAGGATAGAGAAGCAAAGAGGACACAGTGTCTTGCCTATGTCTCTCTTGTAGGGCACAGATGCCTGTGGAACACTCTTGGCTGGTGCACTGTCAGCAGCCCCTAAAGGCGTTTTAGGTGGGTGCGGAGGAATAAGCCTCTTGCTTGATATTAGTGAGGCAGGTGATGCAGAATTATTGTTTTGAGCGTGAAACGCCACCGACTCCTCTGGAGCATCTCTCATGTTGTAAGTAGTGACAATCAACTGAACATTCTTGGGATTGCCCTGCTGCAGAGTGAGGTCAAAGGTCAAGGGAGAATCTGTGCGTGGGCCAATGCTCTCATCTGGGTGCGACAGCCGCATGTGGGCCACCATCTTCTCAACATCATTGAAGGTTGCACGGCAGTGCGGGCAAGACAGACCGTGGATCAGCATGTGGTTTAACAATGTGTCACTGGGGAGATAGCGGTTGCAGTAGAGACACTTGCTGGTGAAGTTGTGGATCTTCATGATGTAGTTGGCGACAGCCGGCACCTTCTCCGCTTTGTGCTCCTTCTCAAAATGAGAACTGTAAACGTTCTCAGGGAAGAGCTCATTGCAGATTGTGCAGATTTTCCACTTCTGGGTGTAGGATGTGCCTAGGACTGAGGAGCCCCCTTTCTTGGCTGTGACAGAGGCTACAGTAGTAGCTGCCGCCTGGACACGTGAACCCAAGGGGTTGGATTTGAGTGAAGAAGAGGCATTTAGCATAACTGGACTCCGCAGGTTGCCGGCCGAAATAAGCTGCTTTGCGGCATGAGACTGCTGGGGAACAGAAACCTGGGCATTCCCTGGTAAAGTAACCCTCACTTGCTGGCTGCCAATGGAGAACGACTGGGTGGTCCCAGCCTTTAACCGTATTCCATCATGTTTCATCCCAGATAGAAGACTTTGAGCACTGAAGCCAGTCTTTGATGAGACAATAACTCTACCCAGCTGCTGTGAGCCAGTAGGCCTTGTAGTGGCCATTACTGCACCTTTGGGGCCCATCCCAATGATGGTCTTGTCCCCCAGGGTCTTGGGGGGGATCATGATGATGGGTTTGGGACGGGGGACTATCACACTGGTATGTCCAATCATGGCAGTCACCTGGTAGCCAATCCTCTCGTGGTCCTCAATGACGTGTTGGACAAGTGCCTCGTAGGTCCTTGGAACAAACAGACACTTCTTGCAGTGAATCTGGTTACTGTTAACATTGTTTGTGTTGTGACTGTCGGAGCCACCATTGTGAGCATTTGTCTTCTCCCCTGGTTTTACAATATAGGGCTGGGCCACTTGCTGGAAGTGTTCCCGGTAGATGTGCTTTCGCACTACATTGTACAGAGGGTCCCTGTAGGTACACTTCTTGCAGTAGTACACCGCCTGTTCCACACTGTCCCCAGTCCTTTTCAGCACCCCGTCCTTCATCATGATCCCACCAGCTCCCGCAACCATTCCACCGGGGCCCTGCCGCACAGTGCTGTTAGGCATGTGGAACAGTTTGATGTGCGTTTCCAGAGTCTTTTTGTTACCATTGTAAGTGCAGTAGGGGCAGTTGAGCAGAATGTTGTTCTCAAAGTCCTCGCTGTGGACGTTGCGGAAATGGCTCTTGTATGCAGAGAAGTACTTAGATGAAAAGAGGCAGCCAGTGCAGCAGAAGGGCTTTGATCTGTAGTCCTACAGACACAAGGTGGAAAAAAAAAGAAGCTTAGACTTGAAAAGTTCTTTGTCTAAAGGAATTAAGAGTTATTACCATTGTAGCATTATATACTTTCTGTGTTTGTGGCATGAACATAATAATAATAATAATAAAAACAATAGATATTAGTGTTGTAAAAAAACACATGAAATGTATGCGAGTGCATCACACACCTGGACTTTGGTATGTGATGGTTCCCACATGCACACATCTTCCCAGGTAGTGTGCTTTATATACACCTCTGGAGGAATGAAGTCTTTATAGTCCTAAACAACAAGGAAATTAAGATTAATATTTGATGATGATGAAACAAAGGGCTCAATCACAACTTGTTCCTTGTCCTGGAGAAAATACAGACAGAAAAATATTACAGGATTTTTTTTTTAAACAACAGACTATTAGCCTTCATTGGTTGGAGCTTAATAAATAAAAATAACATCTTATATTACAATTACATTATATATATCAGATAAAATCAGATGAGAATTTATCTGGTAGTGTATGCAATCCTGAAAATCCATTGGTTCATCACTACAGATGTTGAAACATTTCAGAATCTCTACTCTGACAGAAGTTAACATGTATTGTATGCCGTAGTACAGGTGCATGTGTAAGTACAACCCTTTATTTTGAAAGGGTTCCTAGATTAACCTCTTCCTGCAAGCATGTATTTTGTTAGTGCCTGTTTAATGGTTTGGGTATTTTATTTTGAACCCCTTCTGGCAAAACAGAAAGCAGGTGCAAATCTCTGAGACATAGTAAACTGACTCTGTATGTAGAAGGTCTGATCATTGGTAGTGTGTACGGAAGGAAAATGTGTTTCGAGGAAAATAATCTGTAATAAAAGCATTACATCCTGGATTATTAAGCACCCAGCTGTTTTATTGTGCTATGACCATGTTTAGTGACATCTGATCTTATTACCGGTAAAAGGGTCATTGAATGCATCAATGTTGTAACAGGATGCCAACGTTAGCTTAAAGGTAATGGCTAAATGGCTCGGCAGTATAGTTTTGCTAATGGTAGCTTTAAAGTTTTTCATGTGCTTTCAATAAAGAATATATAAGAGTGTAAATGTATGTATAGTTAAATGGCATTAATGAATTAATGTTTATATCTGTAAGAGCTTGTTCATGTTTTTTTTTTTTTTTATCTGTCCTGTAGCTCTTTACAGTGGCACTGTATTCTAAGGAATGGTTGTGAAGGAAAGAAAATTTGTGTTGAAAATAAAAATAAATGGTTCTGGAAAGTTCAGTAAGCTTTAGCATTGGAGAATTAATTGGTGTATGTTATAGACATTTTTATGTCATGGTTATCGTGACCAAAATAATTGCAATTCACGATATTATCCCGATAATCATCAAAATACGTTTAAAACTCAGTATAGCACTAAAACATACTTGAATCACTTAACCTCACATTTTTGTTAAGAAACAAACTGTTATTGCATCACAGAGAGAACACTTCTTTCTTGTTTGTGAACATCCATTAAGTGAAAAACAAATTTTAAATAAGGTAATCATAAATGATAAGGTCTCCCTGCATAAATAAACAATAAAAAGAAGTAGACATGTGTGAGTCTGGTTTTTGGTGACATGATATTTCCTGTCTATCTTAAATCGGACTGTAGTTTTTACTTGTCTACCATGATAGCGAACTACAACAGCTTTGTCAAGTCACATGTAAAGATATTCCCAATTATCCCGAGAATGAACATTATTTCACAGGGTTACAACTGTACATCTGTTCTGGGACAAATGTTTACTTTACATTAGGGCTGGAAATTAAATCATTACTTGTCATTATTTGTGGATACAGATTCTGACTTCTCATGTGTAAATAAAAGACAATTCAATTATTTCTCAAACCTTTCAAACATTAAGAACTGTGACAGAAGGCCCTTCTAACCCCACCCAATCTGTAGTACTTATCGTGCCCTCGATGCTGAATTTTGTCAGGTCTTTGGTTTCTGCATTAAAAGCTGAAGAGCCTATTTTTCCTACATTAAGTGAGATAAAACAGAATGAGTACAGGGTGTCGATGAGGGTTAGAACATTAATCTGTGGGCCAATTCGTTTTATTACGTTAGTCCAGGTCATAGATTCTTAACACCACACATTCTCTCACATTTATTCATTTATTATTATGCAGTGTCAGGCACGCCATTTAGGCTTGACACATCAACGAGGGTGGCAGGTGACCACACAGCCAAAGTGATATCACAAAGTCAGGTTTTGCCTGTCTGTGCAATGTTTTCTAACTGAGCAAAGGTGGATGGGCAGAGTAAATGGCCTGTTTGCCGCAAGGAGAAACCTGCACGGAGTCTAAAAAATCCAAACACTTCCTTGTCACAACTCTTTGTCAGCTCAAGTCCGTGTGACCGTCCTTGAGGAAAGTAATGATGAACCTTACTTCCCGCACTGAGACAAACGGAAGAGCAATCTCAGTTCCAAAACTGACCTTATTAAACCAAAACAAATGTCCCATATGTAAAGCCAATCTACATATATGTAAACAAGAAGTATTCTCAAACATGAAAAAGATGATGATAGGAATATGAAATTGAAGACAATCAAAGTCATATTTGGCAATCTCGATGAAACTCTGGGGATTGTATAGACTGCTCTTTGAAGGCAAAGCCATCACCACAAAAGGCACAGTAGAACAGGGCATGGGTCATCTTCATTATAAAAATAGCAAAGCCCGCCACGCTTACCTCTATGTGATCTCGACAGAACTCCAAGCCGATATCTCCCAGGACTTTCTTGACATTTTTCCTTGCTTTCCGCAGACTGCCCAGGTTATTGACAGGGAGCTGGAACATTCTGCCCGTCTGAATAGAAAAGACATATACAACAGCGTGTTATTAACAAGCCTAGGGTACAATTTGGACAGGTGCCTGTAAACCAAATCAGGAACCGTTACGAACAGTTTGCTGAAAAAGGGCATTTAACTTGACTTAACTTGCCCAGTAGAATGCCTAAAAGGGAAGCCTCAACAGCAATGCCTTTCAGACAGGGAATACACAGCATCTGTTAAAGTAACGGCTTTTTGACATTTATATAGAGTTGTCTGTTACGAAAATCTTCTTTGTGGCTTTACTTGGACTACAGCTGGGCCTGAAAGTAACAGTTGCCAGGTTGCTAATGGCAACCGATTATTAGCCCTCTTGTTGACATTGGCAACCACTTTTTAACATTTAAAAAATAAAGGACAACAAACAGCAAAATGTGCACCCCAGTCTCTGCAGCTGTATGTGAGATGGGGTTTCAGCTGTGTCAGCAGAACCAAGGCAGATTGGAAGTCATCTCTGAAATTAGAGATGATGGACACACTTGTGTTGGTGCCATTTGAGAGACCCACAGTCCAAGACTTCAATGTTAGAGGGAGTGGTGGGAATTGGCTGGTTAAATGTTCAAATCAGAGCTCCATTGAGGTCAAAGGTCACAGATGTGCAATGACATAAAGGCAGCCCGATTACAACACTCAGCACAGTCCCAAACAACTAATGTGTTCACACCTCAGCTTATTTCCCTTCTAGAAAATACAAACCACGGAGGGGAACTGGGAGCGTGTGGTTCCACCAAATGTTGGCCTAGCGAGCCGAGAAAACTGGAGACATTGCTGCCCATCCGCTTGCCCGTCTCACTGCCTTGTCTATCTGTCTGTCTGTCTACCAACCATTCAGAAATGTCCAAGTGCTAGAGTGAGTGAAAGAGACACAAACCCAAGCCCACTTCCTCCCTCGGTCTCTCTTTCCTGCTTCCTCCCATTACTTGCTGATGGCGCTAGAGAGGAGCTCCATTATGTAAGCCTCCCTATACTCCGCCTGCCCCCTTTTTCTCCCTGCCTTGCAATACCATCACAGAATGGCGCCTCCTATTGAGTCAGCAGCAGCCTCTACAATATGTCTGCAGTGGAGGGGGAGGGGAGGGAGGGGAGGAAGGGGAGGGATGGGAAGGAGGGATGTAGGAAGAGGAGGGACAGAAGGAGCGAGAGAGATCAGTGAAGGGGGAGGGGAGTGTGAGAGAGGATGAGGTGGGGGGTGAGGGAGGTAAGAGCAAGGGGAGGGAGAGACAGGGGAGGGAGGGAGACGTTTTGAGAGAGAGAGGGGAGGGAGGGAGGGAGAGGGTTGTGAGAGAGAGAGGGGAGGGAGGGAGAGGGGAGTGAGAGAGAGGGGAGGGAGGGGGTTGTGAGAGAGAGAGGGGAGGGAGGGAGAGGGGAGTGAGAGAGAGGGGAGGGAGGGAGAGGGGAGTGAGAGAGAGGGGGGTGAGGGAGAGAAGGGGGAGGGGGAGAGAGAGAGGGGAGGGAGAGAGGGGGAGCCAGGGTAGGAGTGTGAGGGAAGAGAAGAGAGGAAAGGAGAGAGGACAGAGAGTGAGCGACGGAAGTGGAGGGGGGGAGGGAGGGGATGGGGAGGCAGGCAGGTCGGACAGACAGGCTCAGAGGAGTGGGAAGGGAGGGAGGGTGAGGGAGGGAGGGAAAGAGGCTGGCGGGGGGGTGGGGGGTGGAATAGGGTGAGAGGAAGAGGGGGCGATGGATAGGCAGGGAGGGGAGGGGTGGGAGGAAGAAAGGGAGGGAGAAAAAAGCCAAGGAGAGGCTGAGTAGGAGGCAAGGGAGGGAGGGAGGGAGGGAAGGAAGAGGAGAGAGAGGAGAGGCTATAGGAGGCTGATCTGCTCTGCTGTGGGCTGCTGGCAGAAAACAGGTTTCCCACTTCGACTGCGTGGAAGAAGAAAAAAGAAAAAGAAAAAGGCCTATGAACCTTCAACCACAGTTCTCCTCACGCTCACTAGGACATGATAAGCCATGTCTGGTTGACTACCAGCGTTCAGAGGGAGATTCTGGTGACATCCATTTAGTCACACTGAAAACAGAAAAGTTTGGGATGCAAAAAAAAAAAAAAAGCCACTGGGGTTGAGTCAGTGTGTTCAACACCTGTCTGCATCCCTGAGCAATACATGTCTGTATATAAGGCTCCTTCTGTGAGGGGTTGATGGTGCTGAGCATGAGCAGAATCTGACACTTTTCCTGCCAAGTGACAGACACCCCCCCCTCCCCCCCATCAAACACGAGGTGAGAGTGCATCACCCCGGCATCACCTGGCCGAACATGTTCCCGATCACCTCTGATATTCAAAAAGGGAAATTTGCATTGTGACAATAAAAGAGTGTATGAGTCCTACGCCACGATCGGTCCGTGGATGTGTATCACGTGTGGCCAAGACGAAACTCTCCGTACAGTAACAGTGCAGCTACACTTTAAATATTCATAGCGTTTCTTGCATTGAAAAACGTTGACTCGTGAGCTCCGCCGCGGGAGGCTTGGCCGCGGACACGAGCCGAACCGTGCGGTTGGGTCAGAGAATCTGATCTGTGATCAACATCTGGCAGTATCACAGATCGATGGGGTTTGTCAGGGAGCTTGCTGCCGCTGACAAAGAATGGGGGGTACACACACCGCGCTGAGTTAGCATGCTAAGCTAGCCAACTCGCATCAACAACACGGGCTGTTCAGAACTAACGCCGCCGTTTCTCTCCTTAATTTCCCCACAAAGGGTAGTCGCTTCTGTTCAACCTGGGCGGTTGTAAACAAGCCAAGCCGGGGAAGCGATTCCACTCGAGGTTACGTTGAGCCTCCGTGACTTACAGAAACACAACGTTAGCTGTATCCACAGCCAAGTTACCTAAGCTGTAACGTTAGTTCAACACCACCTATAGCATCCCGCAGGTAGCCAACGGCTAACGGCCAACTCTCCCACTTTGATGGTTACGACCAACGTTATGACGGACAAGTTTACCTGCTTTCACATCCAGCGCTGCCGTCCGAGTAAAAGGTGTCACCTCGGGATGACAGAGAGGCGACGTGTGGACACTTTCACGGTCCTCCAGAGATCTCGGTAATGCCCGTTCAGGTGACAACTCTCTTCGTGGGGTAGAACCAGCCTCCCGGCCGTCGGTCTACCCTCCGAGCCGGACTCTCCCTCCCCGAGAAGGGCTATCCTCGTCCCTCTGGTCAAACGGGAACAGAAACCCTCCGAGCCTCATTAGACAATTAAAACCTCCATTCCCCGGAGTCGTGAAGGCGGACCCGTGTCCTAATGCTGGGAACAAAGTACCGGCGGACTCCCTCTTTAAAATTGCTTGCTTGAACTCTGACTATGATTGCCTGGCATTCGATAACGTTTTGCTCATTCTTTTCTCTGACAGACAATACACATCCAGCCTAGAAACTACCCTATCCAAAATGGCGCAAATAAAAGGGGCGGAAGTGACATCTACTTGATTAGCATAAATAATCTCATTGTGAGATCCTCGCGAGCCCGGCTCATTAAATCTCTTAATTGGTCTGTCAATCAATTTGACCAATTAAGCAAACGGGACTTAAAAGAATAAAAAAAAATAACCTACCTCCTCCTTCAGAAACTGCAGAAGGGGGTCTCTGGTTTCTGTCTTCGAGGCTGAGGTAAACAACCCAACACAGCAGTGGCGGTATATGGCCGACAGCGGGCGTCCTTCTTGAGTGGGGCTCTCCATATGGGCGCATGCGTAGTTTGGCTACATCTGGCGCCCCCCCCCCCCCTCCCCTGCGGAGGATTGGCTGCACAAACTGGAGTAGTATCAACGTTTGGGCCAACGGTAGGTGGCGCTGTACTACACACCGCTGGTAAATGGCCAACTCTACCAAACAGACCGGGACTACTTTCCTCCGCGTGGCTTGGTGTGGTGATGCCCTAAGAACAGCACTGTGCATCCGCTCTTACTGTGCCACTTAATTGAAATGGTGAAATTCACCGTCCATCCTTGGCCCATTATCCCCTCATCATCACTTCCTGTGAATTGAGGTTTTTCTATTTTTTTTTATAATGCGATAAATAGTACTTGAGTGACTCTTGGTTTGCTCTGTGGTTGTTTCACTAAACATGTTAATTTAGGAATATGCAACATATAACCTGATTTTGATGCAAGGTCCCACTTCAAGACAAGGCCTTGTCATGTAATTGCAGAACCCAATGTAAGGCCTCAGCTGATGCTCTTAAAGGTGCATATTCCCTGATAAACATTCACATAGATAGACACAAACCAGTACGAGACACAATAAACCTGGAGTTTTCAGGGCTTGGTAATCCAGCCTCGCACATACAAAACTTTTATTGACAAAATAAGGAATCTTTTTGAATTCATACATCTTCATCCTACTTGGTTTAATTTGAATGGTTTACATTTGTGGTAGACATTATCAGAATAATCCAGGATGTTTTTTCTTTACTATTGTGTACCATCGTGTTAATTGACCTGTCGGCTGGTTGCTGTATGAACCCATTTGAGGTTGTGGTTAAAAAAAAAACAAAAACAAACCAAGCCAAATATACAAACTATTTCATTTGATACAAACAATCACAGGTGTAGCAGTTAAACGCCTACTCAACTCCTCTCTGACAACCGTGTCAATGTCAGCTGTCGGGACTGATGATGACACACTATGTGCTTTGTTTAAAACTCATTCAAGAGGATGATGGGAATGTAATGCACAAGGTTCATTCAGTATTCCAGACAATGACTGACGGGGAATTTTATATAAATGACGTTGTATTTGCTGCTAACGGGATGTCTCCCATGTCAATGTCTGACCTCAGGTAAGTGGATTTAATTCTATTTAAATTCTGATACAACTTCTGCATTTAAGACATCGACTTTAAGAGTGAAAGGACCACTACATGACTGTGGGTTGTCCGAACTGATTACATCACTGATCATGTTGTGGCGAAGAGAGTGATCAGTCCTTTGGCGAATGACACAATCTCGTTCCCTCCAAGTTTGGACTCTCCATAAACTCGATCCACAAAGGAAATGGGGACCTGTAGTTTGGAAGAGGGAGGAGAGTTTTTGAGTTTGCGGTAAATATTCTCCTCAATAATCACGTGGATAGAAGATTGAATGAGTTAGAGCCTCACTTCTCCGATGGTGTAGTTGAACTGTCTGGCACGGACGATCATCTCCATCTGAAACACGTAACCTTTGGACACGCACCGCTCGACCAGACTCTCCAACACCTCCCTCTTATACAGCCTGAGAACAAACAGCAGGTGTGTGAGAAAACACATCCCTGTGCACACTGAACAGCTAACACACTTGCACCACTCACCTGAAGCTGCCTGTGAGGTCTGAAGCGCCGGGTCTTAACAACACTTGAGTCAGAAAGTTGGCTCCCCGACTGTTAACGAGAAAAGGAGACAGAAGATCGAAAAGAAAATCAAGCCTCAGCCACTTTCCTGTCGTAATCAGGGTCAGAGCGAGACAAGTTGAGTGGAAATTGAAGACAGCACGCTATTGTTGACTTGCAGCTACCTGATGAGTTTCCTTCGCAGGTCCCAGCCGTACACGCCCCCGTTCCCTTGGTATCGAGTACCAGACACCAGGTCATAATTATCTTCCTTCTGCTTTCTGACAAATCAGACAAAACGGTCGTAACTAGAGGATCTCTGTGACAACTGCAAGTTGTGGCACTGTCACTAAAAATGAGTGTGTTAATATTCAGAAATGAATTTTGTGTGTACAAATTAGTTGACAAAACAAAACAGTATGATAGGATATGAAAATCTGTGAACACTTACTCAATAAATTCTGGGATGAATTTAGGCTGAAAAAGAAACAAGAATGTTCAAGTAACAATCCGTCCAAAGTGAAATAACTCACAGATCCTGTAATATTGAAATTACATTAAAGAGTAATTGATGATGATAGAGATGAGAGAGTTGACAGGGAAAACACATCATGTAAACTCACATCTCCAATCCATATAAAACCTCGAATGCAATTAAGAAATCGGTTAAACTGAGTCACTGATTTGTTGCTTGAATAAGTCGCTGTGTTCTGTGAAGATTGTGATGATTAATCCTTTATCAAATTCAATCTCTGACACCAGCTGCTTTACTGTGAGGATTTGCTTCTTTTTCTATACTGTTGCCGTGACAAATCAAGCAATTTGATGGCTTTAGGAAATTGTGATTGTGAGACATGGTACATTTCTCATTATTATCCAACATCTAATAGACCAAATGACTAATTGGTTAATCAAAAATAAAAGCAACTGACTTATCAAGCAGTAGACTAATCAATAAAGAAAATAATTGTTAAACCTCTTACAGCTTCATATGTTCATGTGAACCTATTGCAGGTGGCACACACACTTTTTAATTAACATGGTAAAACATGGAACACACACACACACACACACACACACACACACACACACACACACACACACACACACACACAAGGCAAGCTCCACTTACGTGATGGGAAAGATCCGCGTCCATTATAAAGATGAAGTTTCCAGTAGCATGCTTCATGCCATGGATGTAGGCAGTGCCTGTGAATGGAAAAAGGAGCTCATCAGTGGTTGGTAAATATTACTAGAAACCAATATGCCATTATTATTTTGACAGTTTTGAACTTACCAAGGCCTAATTTTTTCGCTCTTGGTCGTAGAAGCTGAACCACAGAAAAGAGAGATTACAAGTCTGTATAAATACACATAGACAGACACATTTATATATTTCATGTTGTAAATCATACTTAAACAATCAGTTGTTGTCTACTTACTATCTTATCCTCTCCATAGATTTTTTGCAACTGCTCTGCCACCGCCAGTGTCCCATCTGGGCTTCCGTCGTCAATGACAATTATCTCGTAGTTATATCCACTGTAAATAAAACACATTCATTTGAAGGTTGTAATTTGGCTCGGTTGATTTGTGCACTTCTGACACAAAGTTTTATCTTTGAGTAAATCAAGCGCTACAAACGGGAGCTAGAGAAAGCTAGTGCGTTAACTTGCAGATAAAACCGTTTCTACTGTAGCCTTGACATAATAAATAATTATAATCTTGGAAGTGAACATGTAGAGAGCATCGAGCCGAGCTGTCATTTCCTCACTCGGATTTAGTTACAGCTCATCGCCGAATTGCATTAGCTAACTTACCACAGCTACACGTTAGCTAGCTCTAGCCTAGCAGCTCCTCGGCTCCCCGGGAACTCACCTTTCACCACAATATTTCACCAAAAGCCACACTATCAAGGGGAGGTTTTCCCTTTCGTTGTAGGTCGGTAACAGTATTGAGTATTTGTCCTCACTATCCCGGTTTGGTTGCGAAGTTTTTCGGCTTGCCATGGTGACGTGACTCTACGGTTACCCCACTATGTAAAGTTCATGCGTCCCACAACATCCTGTCTATCATTTTCAAAATAAATTGAGTTTTGTCATTACTATTTTGGCAAACACATTGCATGGCATACTTTACATACGTTTCCCCCCAGATAGCCGGATTCAGTCTGTTTACATCAGCGATACTGAAACAGTAAAACAAATAAGTAAAAGAAATGGTGGAGAACATAAACATATAGCATAGTTAGCCGAGTAGTTCCTCTCATTAGCAGGATCCCAATATCATACCTCACAACAATGATAGTAGATGCCAGTGATGTCCTCACAGGTTCTTTACAACTGACTTGTATCTTGTCTTTGTAACTGTGCATCGTTATTTGAAGGGCAGTAAATAAGCACGGTTACCTGTATTTTGAAAAATAAATGAGCAAAACCGGAAAATGAGTGCACCACTGAGGCTAACTTAACGAAGCCGCTGGGGTCGGGACTTCCGTTGTGCTCTTCAAAAATAAACACCACTAGCAACAAATGTCTCTTCACCGCGGTTCCGACAAAGGACGATGACATCTATTACCATTATTGATTCCTGCTCGGTAATTTATTTTTCTAGTGTCAGTTTTTGCTTCAGAACAGCAGCTTACACACATTCAGTTTATTGCTCAAGGGCACTTAAGCAGAAGACAAGCATACTATCCTGCAGAAACAGAATTTCTTAACACTAATCTATCCTGTTGCTCATTAATAGTCAAGTTATTTTCGGGGAGAAAAATCCATACCATTAGACACATCTTAATAGAATTTATTAACATGGTAAAACAAATATCTCTCTCTCTCTCTCTCACACACACACACACACACACACACACACACACACACACACACACAAACGCATACAGACACACACACGCCACATTATGTTTATCACCGAACCCCATTGAAACCAGAAAATGTAAACACAAATTCATTACAAATAGTTAAAAGTATAAAATATCATACATGAATAACTGTATACAGTAAATATAATAAACAATGTACAAATTGTCATACACATGACAACAGACACGTTCACGGTATCATTTATACCATGGAACAAAACGAAAAACTTCCACACCATTGATTACACGTTTTCATTATCATTGAGGCAGTTTAAGGTTAGGAATGACAAATTAAATATGTTGAAGTATAACACAGATGGCTAAACTACAGTTACAGTGCATGAAAACAAACATAGTAATAAAAGTTTCAGTGCGAATATGTGGTATAAGACAACACCTGACTGATCCTAACAAGAAAATATTTTCCTTTATGATATCTGTTCATCAAAACACTATGACGCTTCCAACTTATTCTCAGTTCATCCATCGGCCACATTTTAACGTCAAAGAACACTGTAACATTGTAAGAGGACCGAGAGAGATCCTTCTTATATGGTTTGATTTTCTAGTACATGATGAAGCTTGTGAAGCTTCAGCATCAGTCAGTGACATTTTCAACACAGCAGACCTATTCAGTGGTCCTCTTTCTGCTGCGTTCCCAGTCTGGCATTCAGCTCCAAAGGAACCATAGTCTTTTCAAACAGACATCAGTGGCCTTGCCATTGCTGCATGCTTGTTAGTTTCCACCTCAAGGCTGGTAGCCATAATAAGGGTCTTCTGGGAGAAGAGAGAATAAACAAAACATGTAAGACCACATCATGGTCACGTTCATGTTTGGCAGTGTTGGCAAATTGTCCTTACAAAATGAATGAACAACAACAACAAAACACATATTTTCTGCCAAGTCTTCAACTTCTCTGATTAAGTTAACCATAACTTTAAAGCTGCTATAATAAATCATGTATCAACACTGACTGTGAGTAATGCTAATGTGTCTGTGTCTGCTGGATTTGTGCTTAGGCAGCGGTTTGTTCACACGTTCACTTTTATAATAAGGTCAATGATAATGTTGCATTGCATCTCGTTTTGATGCCCCAAAGCAACCAAAAAAAGCAACAGTAAACCTAAAAATAATAGTTTGTTATTGAAAATTAATGTGAAATGATTTTGTGTAAGATGTCTATAATACTTTAACAACAACCATATTTGTTGTAGCTTTTACTACATTCAAAAATGCATTCCATTCATCTGGGACTCGTCATATATTGTTTTCTCAGTGTGAGTTGCCTCCAGCAGACCTGGACCATCATTTCTTTATATTACCAAGCTGTGTTTCACTTGAGTAAGTAGCTAACCTGTTTGCTGGGGGGCTCTGTGGCAGCCTCCACTGCTGTCACACACACCCGATGGTCCAGTCTCGCCTGGCTGTCCAGGAGGCCCGGAGATCCCTGGGGGTCCTAGCTTACCATCTTCTCCTTTGGGGCCTGGGCTTCCCAGCTTGGACTCACCTGGAGGACCTGCAGACACACAGAATACACATGCATATCCACGCATCAGTACGGGGTTGGGTGCTGGTGACACGGTCACAGTGTATGCGTTATTACAGTGATATGTGAAAACAATGACTCCTAGATGTACCTGCAAATCCTTTGACCCCTATGGGCCCCTGGACATTGGTCCCTGCTTCACCTTTCCCCCCTTGCATACCTCGTCTTCCTGTACAGAAAGAAGAATCACAAAAAGTTAAAAACAATACCTGTAATACAGTACACAACAACGAAAGATAATAATTATAATAATAATAATAATATCGTAATATTGTTAGTTGTTTGACAAATATGACAATTTTGGTTGAACTGTCAACAAACCTCTAATCTATTTACATGATGGAGTCTTACCCTGTTCTCCTGGATATCCAGGCCTGCCAGGTCTCCCCCTCGAGCCGACACGCCCCTGGGAGCCCCTGCCTCCTGGTGGGCCTTTGGGCCCTGTTATACCAGGTTCCCCGGGGGGCCCCACTGGCTCCTCAATAGGTGCTGGCTTACGATTTACCTCGTTAATGAACGTGTCAAGCTTCAACACCTCCTCTGAAAAACACACAGCTCTGGATGAATGCAGAGTACATATTTGCATCCGGACTCTCTAAATCTATAATGTGCATGCAGATATGATCCCAGTTTTTTCGTGCTTGCTAAACAGAGTACTTACTATGCACTAGCTGCTCACAGGCCTGTGTGACCAGTTGGTAGATCATGGCCATAGACTGAGGTTCCCCCTGTCGAACATCAGCAGATTCACCAGCAGCGGATTAAAGGAGAACAATAGTATGATGAAATGTAACTCAAGTCCCAAGTATTCAATAAGAAATATACTGTACAGCTGTAACACACCTTCTCTCCTCGCTCCCCTTTACCACCTGGCAGACCCTGTAAAGCAACAGACAAACAAGTAGAAAAGTAAACAACGAGTGCTTCTCCCTACTCTCAATATCTGATACACACACAAACCTCTTTTTGGAAGAGGTCTCATCTCAAAAGTGCGCCTCGGCTTCAGGCCTCGACTATAAACCCAAGTACTACTCAGAGCAGGTCGAGAGCTCAGCGCACTTTTGTTCCATAGTGTTTTGGTCCCTTTATTTGGTAAGGTCAAACCCATACTAATCACATAAATAGCCTTATTCGTGTTTCCTCGGCAAACCAATCATCTTGCAATTTGCATCAATGTCTGTCCAAAATATCATCGTTTTATCCTATGAGACATTTGTGTGAAAATGTCATAATGAGCATATGAATTGTTGAGTTACAGCTATTACAACCAAATTCTAATCAGTTCATCCTTGAGTCCAGGTGGACGTTTGAGCCAGTTTTAAAGAAATCCCCTCCAGGTGTTCCTGAGATATCATGTTCACGAGCATGGACCAGCCGGACCAAAAAAGATTAAAGAGTGATTCTTAGCAGCATCGCCCACAACCATTAGCAGAGTAATGGAGAGGCCTTGAGTGTAGAACGACTGACTCTTTACAACCATCTGAGGGCAGCAGGTATCCGTTCCACCAGCACCATCTAACTGGAGTGAAGATGTCACTGTCAGCCGGTCCACTAGTTACATGTTGTGCAACGAGCATCAGACTGTTTCTAAATCACCGCAGAATCCTCTGCGCTCACATTGTTTTCTATTATCATCTTACATGTGAATTAACAAGCGGGTTGGATAAAGAAAGACAATGAAACAGTTGTTCCATGAAAAAATAAATCAATTAAAACTGCCATGATGTGATAGACTTTGTCAAGATTACATTTTACTGTGGAACATGGAGCCTCTGGACTTTTTACTACCATTATCTACTAACTACAAACTTTTTAAATTTTATTTATTTATTTTCTATGGTTTGGAGTTTAAATGATATCTCTGATATTTATCACAATAGTAAGAATCAAGGTCAGTATAATTTCCATTTTCACCGTGCTACACATATTTGGTGTCATTTAAAGTCTCTCCAGTGTCAGTCTGACTCTTCCAGCTCCCCCGCCCATGTGCTGCCATCAATTTGATCGATTATTCATTATCCATATCCAACTTCGCATCACATTTTATCTACCTTTGGGTTTTCATTATGTGTTTAAATACTGTTGTCACTCTTTTGTGTGTGTAGATCTTTTCTTTGAAGTTCCCCAACACTGAGTGTCGGGTTATCAAGCACATAGATTTCTGACCCGTCTTCACTGTCAATACCACTTTCGTACATTTGAAAACAGACATGACGCCACTTTGTGTCCCTTTCGTCTTACCGTAGGTCCCACGGGTCCTGAGAAGCCTCTTTCCCCTAATGGCCCTGGGTGTCCAGGCATTCCTTGGAAACCCTGTAAAACACAAATAGATGGATGTGTAGAACAGAAGACAAACTACAAATGATGACAAACGTTCATAGATGCCATTTCCTGAGCCCCAGGGCTAATTATGATGTAGCAACTGTCCGCTCCTATATTCACCGGTCTTGGAGTCCCCTTTAGGTTTTGACCTCTCTGATATTTCATACTGTGATATGAAGCACGTGCGACCTGGCTCTAAATAGCAAACAATAACTTGACATTTAATTGACACGTTTTTTTTTTAACACAAGCTTAGAGATTCCCTTCATCAACAAAACATCCGTCACAGTCACCCACCACATCTTAGAAAAATTCATGTTTTCATATTATATTTTGTATAGCATCCCAAAGTGTTTTGTCTGTTGTGGCAGGACTATCTGAACGAGTTAAATTACGAGTAAAAAAAAAAAACAGTTAAAATTACTCACTCTTTCACTACTACCTACTCACTATCCAGGGAGTTCTTTGTAGAGAACTGTATAATGAGCTCATCTGCAAAATGATAAAACACTTGAATTGAATTTAAGTTCCGCTGGTAAGCAGTGATGCTGTGTTTATGTCTAGAGCTTCTATTGTGAAAGGTAAGAAAGAAGGGAACGGTATACACTGCTCTTGTCAATGTGGGGGCAATTATGTAATAATGACATTTATTTTCCCAAATTAATAAATAAATACAAACTACTTTGTGGCCATTTGTGTTGCGATACTCTTCTCACATTAAATACATTATCTTTGCATCACAACTAATAGATTTGTTTAATCTTGCTGCTCTCTCTACGCTCATCAGCAATGCATGATGGTAAATAAATTCCTTTATTGACTGTTTTAGCCTGTTGACCACTAACTCAGTACTCTTACTTGCGCCCCCTACCAGCTGCTGTAATAACACAGCTGAGTACATCGCTGCTTCAGAATCTGCTACTTTGCACCCACAGATTGTTGCAGTGGGCTTTTTGTTGTGTGGGACTACAGTAACATTGTGTTCATTACATTCTAGATATTCCTTAGAAATCTTCCTGGGTCCAGTAATGCTGGGGTTTGGCCTCAGGGTGGTGCTAGAGGAAAGCTCAAAATGTGTCCAAAAAGCAATGGCTCAGTAAATTTAATGTGCTTCAGCCTATTAGATTTTACAATTATTGTGTGTCAGAGTAAATTGTGCCCTGATGGTGGAACAAGACATTAAGATTCATCCTCTGAGGACAACACATACCCACAGACGATTGCATGGCCATTAACATATTAGTTTTTTGTTTTATGTGTCATGGACCAAAAGGTTTGTCAGTGTCAAACTGATTGACTTGATTGTGGCACCAAAATTGAAATTCTACCCATAATGCATCTGAAATGACATCCAATCTTACCCTGGTTCCGGTAAGGCCGGGTCCACCGATGTTACCTTCCATTCCCCGAATGCCCTGTGAAACACATTGCAGAGGAATGAGGACAGATAAAGAGGGAAGGAGGAGAGACTGCTTCAGCTAAACTGTATGAACAGCTGCTGCCATTAACTGTTACTGTACTGTTACTACTCACCTGAGGGCCGGGAACCCCCTGTTCCCCCTTTTGACCCAGAGGTCCGGGTAAACCCTGCAGAGGAACAGTGAGGGAGGAAAGAGCTTAATGAGAGGCTGACCAATATGGGGAAGATGATCAAAAGTGTTTTCTTTTTCCTTATTTTTTCACCACTTGAGTTTAGACTCACCTGGAGCCCTGGCCGTCCAGGATCTCCTTTTTGCCCTCTTGCACCAGGTGGACCCTAAAAGGGAAAACATAAAACAAGTATATTTTATACAACATACTAGACTCATGAGTCAAGTTTGGTTACACATCATCATAATATCATCACAATACTACATTTAAAGCTAAACAGGTTACTCACCACTTTACCCTGCACGGCCATGCCTCGGGGTCCTGTGCTGCCCAGAGGTCCAAGACCTCCCTCAAATCCAGGCTTTCCTGAAGGACCCACCTCTCCCTGAAACACACTTGAAGACATTAATTTGGAGCTCAAAGGCATGTCTCTAACTAAAACACTTTTATGTTTGCTCTTCTCTCCCCGGGGTAGTACAAAGATTTTTTGGTGCCAGGAAATGACCAAAACACAATTGCAAGGTTTCTAACTCAAACTAACTCTCAAGAAATATTTCCAACTCACCTTTTGGCCTTGGTCTCCCTTCTCCCCTTTCTCACCACGAGGACCTGGCTTTCCCTGGAAAAAAAAAGCAAAAATAATTAAAATTTATCATGCTGTCAACCATCAGGATCACAAAAAATGAGTGAGCGTTCACATGGGTTGTCATGGTGACATACAGTTGGTCCAGGGGAACCGGAAGCTCCGGGGATGTCAGAGGAGCAGGAGCAGGTGTATGCCGGGGCCGGACAGCTCTCCTCGTCTCTCTGACACACACAGACATTAACAATAAGGCATGGATGCATTGCTAATATTTTAGGTATTAGTAGATATAGTAAGTAAAATATCATCAGTTTGTGTTTTGCATTGTCTCTTGTGTATTTGTTGTTGACGGGCATACATGTATCCACGCATCAGCTCACAATGTCCCTATAGAGTTAAATAAGTGGTAACAGACTGACCACTCCAGGCAGGTCACAGCAGGTATCCTCTAAAGCCCACGTGGTGTTACAGACGATCTCAAAGGACTGCAGCTGGAACTGGAAACAACAACAGGATGAGCACAAGACAGATGAGGATGACTTATATGTTTAGGGTGTGTCATTTATTGACAGGACAGACCTGAATCAAAACTCTAATGAATGAAATAGAATAAGTACCGGTGCAGATCCACTATTGGGCCCTCTGGTCTTCACCAGTTTTCCCAGCATCTCAAAGCCGTCTGTCGGTAGGTTGCCTAGGGGACGGGCGGGCCTCTCACCCACACGCTGGCAGTCCACAGACAGGGACACACTCACCTGGCTGACAGACAGGTGAACCTGCCAATCACAGTTATTTCAGCATATTAGACCAGGTGATCAGATTTGATGACAGTATATGCTACATTGTTAATGTATATTATCTCACCTTGTGAAAACTGCCATAGAAGAGTCTGCGGACCTGCAGATGGTCAAAGGTCAATTCCTGCACTTCTCCCCTGTAGTCCAGACTGAAGTACACCAGATGCTTAGTAGTAGCTGTGGAAAGCACAAACATGGAGGGAGATCAACTTCTAACCCACATTGTGTCCTGTTAAATCATCTTTGCAAGATTTTTGTAACCAGTGAACAGAAGTGACCATATTTGGACTAAGGAGGAGCAATGGGTGGATCTGACAAACACAAGCAACAGAGCGGCACCCCAAGCAGCAACTTTACTGCATCTGACTCCATCTGACTTCTGGTGTGAAGCTGTTAACAAAGTGAGCTTCATAATTTGAGCTCAACGTTTCAGCTAAGTGTTAAAGTCATCTTAGTAGCTATTTGCATTGGTAGCCTGGTAGCAACGTGGTGGTAATAACACATCAATCACAAGGTAGCCACGTCCTAAAGCATACATCCTTTTTGTCTATTTGACTCGAAATGGACCATAATTTACTAAACCTTCATGTTGTTCATGTTGTATTGATGAAGATTTGAAACTAGCGATTGAAAACATGAACTCCTGTTTACAATGTTTACTGAGATAATAAATGAAGTGAGAAGTAGGGTCATTTTTCCATTGACTTCCATGCAATAAGACTTCTTTTCACAACCAGACGAGTCGCCCCCTGATGGCCAGAGAAAAAGGTTTGACAGGGGTCAACCAAAAATCTGATAAATCTTTGCTTTTTATAGGATGAGCCTGGCAAGATTATAATCCCCAAAAGATATTTATAATATAAATACAATATTTTTCCTCTTACATATAGTGCTATTTATCAATCTACGTTGTTTTAGTGTAAGTGTTGGAGATATTGGCCATGGGGATGTCTGCTTTCTCGCCAATAAAATAGAACTATATAGTTCTCGGCTTGTCGTGCCACAAAAATACATTTGAAAACCTTTTTTCCTTCTACAGAACTACACCCATCAACCGTATCACAGCACAGAAGGCTTCTACTCATAGCTAATCGAGGCACCACTGAGCTAGCTATGGCTCACTCTTGGAGCCATTAATGTTTACATCTTGTGCCGTCACAACCACAAACCTCTTGTCCATGAATAGACGCACACTTCCTCCTGCGTGGTGTAGATTTTTTTTTATTATCGATAAATGTGACAATAATTTTTCTAATGAATTGCTTGGTCCACAACATTTTTGATGATAGAAAAATGCCCAGGTCAAATGTCAAATGTCTTTGTCTGTTTTTGCTCAACTGATCTTGAGACTCTGATGACAATATAATAAGATCTCATAACAGAATATGAGGCTAAATAGATGATGAAGTTGCTTGCAGTTTAGAAGATGGGGAGATGAGTAACTCACGGTCGAGCACCACTCCCATCTTTGGCTGGAAGTCGTTGTCAGTGAGCTGCCAGAGTGCGAAGGCCTCCCGG
The DNA here is from genome assembly GCA_029853015.1 of Chelidonichthys spinosus. NCBI lineage: Eukaryota > Metazoa > Chordata > Actinopteri > Perciformes > Triglidae > Chelidonichthys > Chelidonichthys spinosus. The sequence goes on from CM056829.1 coordinate 17,172,889, forward strand.
GGCGTTTCCTGCAACACGCGGAAGGCGATACTGATGGTGTGTTCTGGAGAGAAACCTGCAGGGTGGATAAACCTGGAAGGGGAGAGAGAAGTAAAGTTAAAGGTGCAGCTCTGTATAAGAGTCTTTTGTATTGAAGTCTGCTGAAGGCATGGCTGCACTCTCTCTCTCTCTCTGATCCTTTATGTCACCCTAGTTGCCAGTTAGTGTGGAAAAAAACGAAAAATGGCTAGGTTTGACAGTAAGCGGTACACTTTCGGTAAATGTATAGCTACATGTTTCAAAATGAATTCATATCACTTGAAATGACTGAGTCTGTCTGAGTGTCACTCCACTCGAGCATGAAAACGCAGGTTGTGCAACGAACTGGCAACACATTGAGGGCGCATGTGCTTCGAGCAATAGCTGTGTTGTGACATGAATGCAATGGAAGGGGGGAGTGTGAGTGCGACATCTAGTGGCTGGATGTTATCAATGTTGTCAAATATTTCCTAAGTAGCCGTCATTTCCTCAACATGTGTAGTGGAGTTAGTAAGGATGTGTTTTATTTGGTAAATACAATTCCTCCATCTCCTCTTGTCTTTTCTTTTTTCTCATTGTTGATGAGAGCGAGATGAGAAGATACTTAATTCATCCCCTTTTAGCATCTGATCTTAGTCTTGCTTAGTTATGTAGGTCATACAGGAGGCATCAGAATTACACTGAGACTGTTTATAACCAGTTAAAAGTTCCTCGTTTAGCTCTAACGTGGAGGCTGTGTTTACATATTGATGTTTAAATAAAAGCAAAAATAAGAGAAATAAGCAGAGGGTGAACTACAAACAGTAAGAGAGCTCATCTCACTTGGTGCTCTGTGTCAGCTGGACGTCTCTGTACAGAGTGTAGGTGGGGAGGGTGTTGAAGACAAAAGGCTCCGCTGCCACACCCTCCACAGACGAGTGAGCACTCTTAGTCAGGCCGAAAGCTTCCATCATGTCAAAACCTGAACAACCATATGACATATATCAAATAAAATGAGGCATATAACGCAGTTATAGGCAGTGCTAATGAGGCATATAACACAGGGATGTTTAATCTTATTTTGCCAAATCTGATGTTTCAATGATTCAAATTTAGCCTTTAAGTTTGCTGGTTATGTGTGGGGACAGCGTGCCTCACCTTTAACAATGCTGTTCCTGATCGTGACTTCAGGGCAGACTGCAACAGGACAGAGAAACAATCAGTTAAGGGGATTCAATATGGGGAACAATATGATATATATTATTACAATATATACACTAAAATGTGATAAATATGGGCAGACCAATACACTTCTACGATGTCAAGCGTTAAACCTTTTAAGAGTGTTGCATCCTTTTTTTTTTATGGCACTCAGGGTTTTCTGGTCTTTGTTGCAGTGTAACTGGGTGAAAACTACAGGTTCACTATTGTTTGGTTCATGACTTCTTATAATTTTCTGTGTATGGCCCACAATCAAAAATGTTTGGTCGCCCCTAGTCTAGAATGTAACGTGGTCTGCTCAGTCCGAACTGAAACGACGTCCACAAGAGAAGAAAACTATCATGTATTACTCAGACTAGTTTCCATGGAGGAATAATTGCGATTGTGATGCTGAGTCACCTTCGTTGTGGATAGGGTACATCCGCGGATGGATGGGAATTCTGGCAGGAGCTGTGGCTGCAAAAGTAAAGTAAATTCAATCACGACCCATTTAACAAACAACAAGAACAAAACAGCTTTGTTCAAGGATCATACTGTATGTGTCAAACTATACCATTACTTTCAAAACTACTGAGTCATTTAGCTGCATTCTGTAGAGAAGCAGCCTAGAAATGATTTATTGTTTATTTATTTTTATTGAGGGAATGTGCAATAAGCAGGTGTTGACTTCTGTGCAAAGACAACTTCAACATACTGTTGGTGTAATGGTGAGTGGGTCAGACCTGTTGGATGGAGAATGGAGACAGCGGCGCCCTCTGCTGAGCCAAGAAGGGAGTGCACGCTGATGCGGTGTAGAGTCTCTGGTTCCAGATCAGTGAAACAGTGACTGCTGTGGGACTCATCCACAGTTTCTTGCTTTGTTTGCTTGTCTATAGACAGTGGACACATAGACAGGGCATACACACCAAGAAGATTAAAAAAAAAAAAAAATGCATTCAACTTTATTGTCAATGAGTCCTGATACAACAAAATGCAGTTTAGCATCTAACCAGAAGTGCATACATCAGTGCAAAGTGATAATAGAATAAAATATAGATTAAATAGAATGTGGAATAAACATTAGGGTTTGTGGTATGCACTTGTATGAGCAGGATTAAGAGTGTATGAATATACTAAGACATGACCAGACTGACCAGTATGACCAGTGTGAGCAGGTATAAGTATAAAACACCTAATGTCTATGTGTTGCATGTTAAGATGACTCAAACACCTGTCCTTATAACCACATTCCATTCCATTAGATTACCTTTGACAGACTGAATGACGATACGATATCCATCCACAGCAGACACGGGTCTCCACGATACACATATACTGGAGTGGTCCGACCTGACCACACTCACGCTGCTTACCCGCAGACTGGCTGGAGGGATCGACAGGGCCGATAAACAGACAGGCACACAGAATACCCGGAGGTGGACAACAGCATTTGACATTTACGTTAAAGATATTCTCCGGGGCCAGTATGAATGAAACCTCTATGAAAAGTATGGTCTAGTGTTGGAGGTTTATCTTTGTTTGTATTTAAGTTGACTAAATACATGTAAATATTTATTGAGGAAAGCTAGATGTTTCCAGGTTGTTTCATTCATAACATACGATGTTTATATAGATGTATTGTAGCGTATAGGGTTGCAGTGAATCAGTCTGTGGGGATGTGTCTCGGGAATAAGATTTTCAACTGTTCAAGTACAAGACGTTTCTTTACTTTTAACCTACCTTAAATATGTTTTGACCATCCAAGGGCAGATCGTACAGGTGAATAGGGAAAGTAACTAAACATTGTTAATTACAATATTAGAAGGTTTCTGAAATGTTATCTTTATTCTTGCATTATCCAATTATTTTGCTTATTTAGATAAACAAGCTTCAAAATGTGTATAATTTTGTTGACATATTAAATGTTTTTATAAATAAAATTTTCTATAAATCAGGCTGCAAATAGAAAATGAGTAAATTAAACCCCTCAGTGTGTATTTTATTTTTATTTATTTTTCAGTGTGTTTTCTTCTGTCTGAAAGAAGTGTTATTAAGAATTGAAATGTTATTAAGCACAATAGCCCAAAATCGTAAATTTAACCAGTGCATGAAAAACAATATTTTTGTGAGTCTTGCCTTAACAATAAACCTGCCACAAGTTCAAATCTATCCAGTTTTTTAAAAACCGTGTTTGACTCACTGGTTTTGCCCTGAGCTGAACCGCTGCCTCCTTCTCTGTTGCGGTACTCTGCAGTGACCAGGATGCTGTAACGTGTATCTGGCTGCAACAACTCGAGCACCACCCGCTTTTCACTTCCCGGCACCAACACCTGTAGACAACAAACCCACCTGTCAGACTGAAGCTTTCAAGTAAAACACTTCTTTCTTTTTTTCTAAATTCTCTGTGAACCCTGAGAAGCACTATATTTTACTGTCTGGTAGGAGGAAGGACAAAGCAGCTGAACAGGTAATGATTACAGCCTACTCACAGTGCTGTCCTGGCTTTCAGCTGCAGTCAGAGCAGTGTAGGACACACGATACTGGAGGACATGAGCGTTGGGAGGGACCCAGCTGACTACCAAGCTGACAGCCGTCTCCTCCGAAATTGATATGCTGGATGGACCTCCGCCAGACACTGCAGGGTCAAAATACACAAACAAGGAGACTTATGAGCTACCAACAATCCAATAATCATGCTCCATGAAGGAGCTACAGAGTAGCCAGGTGAGACCAAGAGAGTTCAAAGCACTACAGTAAAGGTGTCGACGCGGAAGCATAATCCAGCCTTAAGTGTGTGGAAAGCTAACTCGTCTCAACAAAAAACATCCCATTGGTCAAGTATGGTGGTGATAACATCATGCTGTTTTCCTCAGCATGGACTGGGTGTCTGGTTAGAATTAAAGGAAGAATGGATGGAGGAAAATACAGGGGGACACTGCCAGAAAAGGCTTGGATGAAAGGTTTCCCTTTCAATGGGACACTGACCCAAAGCACAAGGCCAGAGCAATAACAGGGATGGTTACAAAGGTGAATGTTCTCCTTGGTCAAGTCAAAGTCCAGGTTTCAATACGACAGTGAACCTGAGGCAGTTTGAAAATTGCGGTCAACAAACGTAATCTAAATATCTGGACAACCTGGAGAAAATATTCCAGAAAGAACGGAGGAAAAATACACAAGATAACTACAGGAAATGACTAACCACTGTTATTGTGGCAAAAGGTGGCTCTACCGAGTAGTGTGAAGGTAGGGTTGTCAAAAGTATCAAAACTCAAAAAAGTATCGATACTAAAATGTTGTATCCGGATACGATACTCATTTTCAAAAGTATCGATAACACCCCCCTCAGACCTGAAACTTGTTATTTTTGCATATTTTTTGTTAATAAAAATATTTCTTTTAAATTTTGGGGTCTTTTTTTCATCCTTGTGGTATCGAAAATGGTATCAAGTATCGAATATTTTCCTTAGTATCGGTATCAAGTTGAAAATTTTAGTATCGTGACAACCCTAGAAGGTAGTGAGTAGGAGCTGAATTACTGCAATGCAAGCAGCATTTTTCAGTTATTTCAGGACTGCTGATGAATGATTAATACTAGTAGTAGATAGTAGTGGTCTTGATATTTCAAGCATCTGCTGCTTTCAAAAAACAACCCTGTGGGGAAGTCCATAATCCAGTGTTGATCACCAAGGTGATAATCCATCAAATCCTCCTCATGTTAGAATCTGGCCTCTCTCTCCCTGTTGTGTCTGGTGTTTTAACCCTTCCTTGTGGGACTGTCTGGCTGTTAATCACCAGGGCGTGGCCTCCAACTGTCCTCCTTCCACCTAATCATACAATCAATCAACGCTGCATATCAGCCGGGCTCCGCTCTCTGTCAGGTCGTCCGTTAACCTCAGTGGTATAACGACGTAACCAACCTTTGTATTCCAGTATTGTATTCCTAGAGTCTGTTCTCCTATATGTTAAGTTCATTCTCCTGTGGTCCAGGTTAGGTCTAAGGTGGATGAGTCTCTCCCCTGCTGCGTTCTGATGATTGTGTATCCCGTTTCTTCTGTATGGGTCATTGTTGGATTGTGTTATCTGCTGAGGATCTGCTTCCATTCCCAGTCAACGTCCTGCTAAGTCCCGTCAGCTCTCACTCTACACTAGACACACTAATTCATTCCCATACCCCGGAACATTAAGAATGTTTTATTACACTAACTCTCCTGTGTCTTGCGTTCCAGGTTCAATGATTAATTACAACAGCTCTGTTCTGTTTCCATAAACTCATGTAAAATTCATCTCTCCCTGTTAACTTGAGGTATTTGTTCTCCAGGAGTAGACATACCAAACAAAGCAAGTTTGTTTCATTCATATTAAATTCATATCTGTCCAGTGCTGCAGACAGTATTTGATCTATTATATCTATTAGTGTGTGCGACTCACAGGTGCTGTAGCGTATGGCCACCGCTTCACTCTGAGCTCCATCTCCATAAAGAGCAGACAAAGAGATCTGGTATTCCTTATCGTCCTCCACCCCCTCCAGGATCGCCCCTTCACTCTCACCACTCACCCTCAGCTAAAACAAACAGAAAGAGCAACATTATATTCATGCCACATATTAATCATAACACATCATACACTCCATCCCTTCTTTAATCCATCCCCACCTGTCTCAGGTCGCCTCCACTGAGGGAGATCCACTTGATGAGGTAAGAGACGACATCATCAGCTACAGCCTCCCAGCGCACAGTGATTTCACTGCCTGAGAAATTAGTCACCCTGAGGTCTGATGGGGAAGGCACCTTCACTAGGAGAGAAGGAAAATGTGTCAGGAAAAAAGAAGAAATAGACTTTTGTTCCATAAGACAACTCTTCTGGAGCATCAAAGGAAGGATAACATGATGTCTTGGAGCACAAACAGTGTGTGTGTGTGTGTGTGTGTGTGTGTGTGTCTCTTACGTGTGGTGACGTTACTGGTAAGCGCTGCAGACAGGCCTTGTGGGTAGTGAGACTGGACTGAAACCAGATATCTGGACAGAGAGGAGAGGTTCTGCACCACCACTGAGTTCAGTCCCGTTACCTCCATCTGGAAAGAGATTTAATATGAATAAATGACACAATGACTGTGGCTGCAGCGATCCTGGAACCCATCTGCTATCGGTGTGGTGACCATTTAGCCTCTGGAGGCAATGACCAATATTTCCTGGTGCTGCTGGTGTAGCCAGCGGATATACCAGCCTCCTCTGTGCACCGGTCGTTATTTATAGTCTTATAAGCAAGTTGAGACATGAGAATAGAGTTGGAGTTGGGAGACGACATCAATGACGAGCAGCAAGTTTATACTCAGTTAAAAGTTTATTTTTAACAAATAAAAAGCTAAATTGTTGTCAGACTTTAGCTGGTAGGTGTCAAGCCATTTTTGTATCTGTTCATAGAAATTATAGGTGCAGTTACATGGGCCATTTTGTTTCTTGAAACATAATACATTCTATTGAATGCAAAAAACTATTTTTAAAAAGATGGAACCAGCACTCGCTACTAGTATTGGGTGGGTTTTTCAGGTGAACAGCGTTTGCTCAAATGGGTGATCATAGAAAGGAGAAAAGACATTCAAGTGATTGGATAGCTCAATGTTTTTGTGGATTATTTTATTATTATGCATTATTGTTACACAAAGCAGTTGATTTTAAAAAATATGACTTGTTTCTCTTTCTCTTTTTCAAAGCCATATACTCAGGTTCAGGAAGTTACCTGCTTGACGTCACTGCCGTGGTTGGTGCTGTAGGTGATTCTGTGACCGGGGACGTCCACAGCTCCAGGCACCCAGCTCACCCTCAGCATGCTGTGGGTGACCATCGGAAACTGGACACTCACCGGCGATGGGAGAGGGACTGTGGGCAGGGATGGTAAAATAAAAAGGGAGGGAAGGAGATGAGGATTAGTCAGGGTACTAAAGTGATTTCTTTACAGAACAGTGTCACTGAGAAGTTACGGTGTGAGAGATGTTGACAATAGAGAAGAGTTGGAGTAAGATAAAAGAAAGAAAGATGAAAATAATAAATAAGAAAGTGATAGAGAAGGGGAAGGGAAAAGTGAAATACATTATGTTTGGGAAATGTCTTACATGTGGTGGCCACAGCAGTGACAGGGTCGCTGGGATCCTCGTCATACAGAGCATAAAGAGTGACAGAGTAGTCCGTCGCCGGCAGTAACCCCGCCAGCTCCACCACCGTCTGGTCTGCACTGAATTTCTCCTGCAGCGATACAGGAACAAAATGCAAATGTGGAATTATGGGTTTGTTACTCTGCCCACATTAGCACATGGTGGAATCATTGTCAGTCTGGTGCCAGACATAAATGAACATGACAATGAGTTACTGGAGAGGAGCACTCACATACAAACAGAATTAAAGAAGTAAGAGGGCAATAATGATTTAACAGCACATTTTAATCTAAGATTAGTTTAATAGTTGATTAGTATTATCTTAGATAATGTTGGCTCTTTGTATCAAAGTATCTAAGACTGGAAGATCCAAGGATGTAATATGAGGAGAGAGGATACTAACAAACTACTACTATATAGCGTTAACAAGATTTTATTTTTGAAACTGTAATAAAAAACAACAGTACACATTATGTGATCAGGGTATTCCTGCTATCTTCCTACTCCCTGCTTACTTCCAGATCAACTTCTCACCTCCTTGGCGTCATCAGGCTCTCCGTGGTTGAGTGCTGAGTACAGGATCATGTACTGCGTTGCACCGGGTGCTGCACCCCAACTCACTCGCAGCGTGCTGTACGAGGATGGAGTCACCTCCAGGTTGGCAGGCATGGCCAGGGGCACTGAGGAAGGAGAGAGGAAGGAGAGAGGAGGGAGGGGGAGAAAAAAAAGGATGAGGAGCAAGAGAGATGTCAGAGGGGGTTTGTGCTGTACAAACATGGTTTTACAAATGGACCTGTAAACTGGGGATGGGCATGTTGCTGTTAAATAACAAGCTGTTATTTACTGATGACACCTTGTCTATTCAGTTTGCTTGTAGTTTAGTCAACAAGTGTCCTACTTGTTGTTAGTTGTAAGCCCCACCAGATCTACCGCTCCAACTCCAGCACAAGCTTCAGCTCCTTCCCCCACCGAGAGGTGACGTTCCACTTCCCCAGAGCCAGCCTCTGCTGCCCGGGTCTGGTCCGTCAAGGTCCCTGGCATTCACTGCGTGTGGCAGCGCACCCGACCCCAGCGGTTCCTCCCGCAGGTGGTAAGCCCACAGGATGGCTGAGTGAGGAGCATTCGCCACAAAGCTTCTTCGGGCTGTGCCCGGCCGGGCTCCATGGCAAGCCCGGCCACAAGACGCTCGCTAACGGGCCCTCCCTCTGGGCCTGGCTCCAGACGGGGGCGCCGGGCTTCCTCCAGGCTGGGTCGCTTCTCTTGTCCCTCAGGTTTTCATGGGATTTTCTGTGAACCATTCTTAGTCTGGTCCCTCGCCTGAGATGAACTTGCCATGGGAGACCCTACCAGGAGCCCAAGGCTCCAGACAACACACCCTTAGGGTCATAGGGACACACAAACCTCTCCACCACGGCCAGGTGATGGTTCACAGAGAAGCATTTTGACCACCTAATTCAAGTGCCTCCATGTGTTCCTGAGATATCATGTTCACAATAATGGAGCACACTGACGGACAGCAAGGAAACAGAATAGCTCTGACCACGGCTGTCTCAGCATAAAAACGTCTTGTCCTATAATGTAGACAAGTCTTGTCCTATAATGTAGATTTTTTTTTCCAGTTGGGAACAAATACTGAGATGAATAATTTAAAGTTTCATTTCGGCATTGACTGAGTCACTGCAAGTATACAGTGATACACTGACAAACAAAAACATGATGTCATTGGTGTCAGTCTTACATGTAGTGACAGTTCCTCTGAGCGCCAGGCCAACATTGTCTTCGTACACAGGGAAGATGGACACGTGGTACAGCGTCTGAGATGAGAGGCCTTCCAGCAGCACAGTCGACTCTGAGCCGGCCAATACCACCTAGAGATAAAACATCACTTACAATCAAGCACATTTCACCCAGAACTCGAGTACAATGTAAAACGCAAAGGCTGCTGCTCTCCAGTCCTCATCGTGTTACTTTGCTCATAAAACTGTGTCTTAAATCTAATGTGGTGAAACTTAATGAAATGTATGCTTGTGTTCTGACCTCCTGTGGACTCTGACCCTCGGCGCTGTGATAAACCACCCTGTACTGTTGGACTGACTGAGCGGGATTGGTCCAATGAAGCTTCACTTCTCTGGAGCCCAGTTCAGAGAACCGGAGATCAGTGGGAGTGGGGTAGGAGAGGGCTGGGTCTGCTGTGGGTCCAGGCTCCATTCCTGGAGAAGCAACACAGAATCAGCACATTAGACCACAACAAGAAATTCACCGTTTGAAAAACCTGATGCCTGCCGGACAGATAGATAGGTTACGTTTTGAGATGCCACGGTCCTCTATCCTCCCACACAGGATGTGAACCAGCCGTGCCACCAGTTTGCTGAGCAGAGGGAAGTCATTGACATTGTAGACATTCAGATCAACCGGCTCCGATGCCACTTGTCTCAACTCAGCCTCGTCAGCATTCTTTACACCTGAATAATATATAACATGATTCAACCAAATTTGCAGGAAAAAACATTTGGATATTAGAACAAATTGCCACCGAACACCTGTACTGCATAAAGACCACGTCAGACTGTAAGTGGGTTACACTCCTCTCAAGTCCCAGACGCTGAACTAGGACCACCTGCTCTTTTCAGTCTCACCTACAGCGATGATCTCCACGCCAGCATTCTTCAGCCGGTTTGCTGCAGCAATGGCGTCATCCTGAGATTTCCCATCGGTCAACAAGACCAGGAAGAACGGTGTCTCTGACCTCGCGCCTGCCTCAGCCCTCATGTTCTCCTCCATTACGTGGAGGAGTGCCTGGCCTGGGAAATGGATGCATGGTCAGACACGGTGCATGTACTCTGCAGTGTATGTACTGTATCATTGCTTCATGTGCATATATTCCAAAGACAGATGTCACGGCTCAAACAGGTGAACACAAACAGTATTCAAGTTGTTAACAGTGATTTGTATTTACCTGTAAATGTGTTGCCTCCCTTATATCTGAAATTCCTTACTGCCTCCAACAGCTGGTCTTTAGTGGTGAAGTTATTGAGTTGCCACTCTGTGCGGGGGTCTCCGCTGTACTGAGTCAGACCTGAGACCAAGACACATCATCACTTCACCGTTTGCTGCTTCTACAGAGCTGTTTAAGATCAAAAGCTTGCAGCCAGATTATAAATAATCATCACTGTTGCAATGCACTTGTCTGGGGAGAAATTAAACAACTCACTTACTGTGTCTGCATCTCTGAAATCATAACTTACATGACTAAAACTCTCAGAAAGGAAGACACTCACCGATCTGAATGTGGTCAGGCCCGATGTGGAAGGGTGTCATCAGGCCCTCCAAGAAGTCTCTGACCCGCCTGAAGTTGCTGCGTCCGATGCTCCAGGAGCCGTCCACCAACAACACGATGTCCGCCGCGGCATTGCTGTCACATTCAAAGGGTTTCCTTGGAGACATACCTTCAGTAAAAGGAAGCAAGCAAATAGTCTTGAGCTGATCAGAGCTCCAGAGACGTGATGAATCTAAGTCACGAAGCACTGAAGCTCTTCTGGAGGCTCATTTATTTATTTAAACAGCGACAGTGCACAATAAAACATTAGCCTTATATAAAACAAGGAGAGATGCATTTCACTAGGTTTAAGCAAACTATTATCCACCTGTAGTCATGGTCAACAGACAGTTAACTGAAGCTTTTTTCACATATATCCATCCATCCATCCATCCATCCATTTTCTTCCGCTTATCCACATATAGTCCCTGCTAAATTACACTGAAAACCTGAGTATGTGCTTTTCACACATGCCCTGGAAATGCCGGTATTACTCCACATTCTGTGACTGCAGAGCCCACTGTGATGCAAAAAAAATGGGTCAATGGATAATCCTGCAGATGGCAGCAATTTCCATAAAAGTGAACCAAATAAGAATAAGATGATGATGATAATGATGATGGGGCATGGCCAGGTGTTCGTGGCGGGCGAGAAGCTGTTTTTGTCCGGTGACAATGTTCCTGTAATGATAATCACTGGCATAAATGCTAAATGCTTGCTAGATTGCAGGTTCAAATAGAATCAGAAATCAGAAACAGCATCAGAAAGTAAACGATTTCAGGGATTATGCATGTATGAAAAGGTCTTAAATCACTTTATAGTGTTTTTCTTTCATTTGTCACTCATCTGTATATTACTGTGTAAGAAGTTTAAACGGATGGTTATAAATCAGGAAGTTGGTTCTATGCATATAGGTATGCAAAAAAATAGGCGTAGGTGTTAGAAAGTAGGGGCGTAAATACCATGTGTACATGTGTGAACATGGTGCATACATGAAAACGAGTGAGTTTCCATGTGTGTGTTCACTTGGATTACGAGGGAGACAGCGGAGGACACATGCGCCCTGCAGCTGAACGGGACGGCCTGTCATTATTTCCTCTACAGGTCCTCCCCATGTATAAACACTGTCATCACATTTCAAACCAACACTTACTGCTCTCAGGCCTCTTGTTCCTTAACTCCTCAGAAGAACCAAAGATGATGATTGCCAGGCGATCTTTAAAGGCGAGTCCACACCGGACCGAAAATCGGCGTCTTTGAGAGAGTCGGCCTCCGTGACATGAGTCTGCTTGGTGTGGTCGCTCGAATCGGCCCACGTCGGGGTTCATTTCAGCCGATTCAAATGTGTAATCTGCCATGCGAGTCGGTGACTCTTTTACCATTCTGATTGGTGGAGGCTAGCAGCTTGACTAGCGAATCAGTGAAGCCCGGAAGTGACGATGTAAACATACCAGATAACCAGTAGAATCGAAGAAGGTGGTCTTGAGAGGACCGCCTACTTCCGGTTTACGTGTTTTTTGGTGCACAATACAGATTAGCGCCGCCTGTTGTTTTGGAGACATTACATCTCGCGCAAGCGCGGAACGTATGGCGTCGGCTGTAGTTCCGTAGGTGTGAACCGCCCAAGTCGTTGTTCGAGTCTGCCATGTTAAGTAGCCAGACTTCACGAGTCGGGCAGTCGGTGTGGTGTGGACCCGCCTTTAGATATCCTGCTTAACTTCCTACTTAAAAAGGAGTTGCCAGCTCCATCATGGTGTATGACATTACAATAACAAATGCAACCAAAAGAAACATTTTAGATTGTTTTGTGTCACGTTTCCTGACACCGAGGAGCAGAGGTCACCTGTAACCGGCTGGGTAGGGAAGGGTGTCTTCCGGGGTTGCTCCTCGGCTGCTTTGCCCTGTGTCGTCCCCTGCTCCTCCTTATTCTCCACCTTAGAACGATCCCGCTCTTTCTCTTTCTTCCTCTTCCTCTTCTCTTTGACGGTTTTCTCTTGGGTCTCATCTGTGGGCTGCAAGGGGGTTTCTAACGCTGGGGTCTCTGCAGGAGAAAGCACATGGGTGGGTACAAGCAAATATTGTTCAGGGGAAATCTACTGTGGCCAGATGTTGATCCATCTGCCTTCAAAAGGAACAAATAAAAGAGTAAGGAAAAGCATTATTATCCTGTTAACACTATTGCTCTCTGATGCATGCCTTTAATAGATACAACAAACCCTCAGGCCCATCTTCCATATTGTTCCAACTTTTGTTTCCTGTGTCACACCTAATGTTTTCTGGGCTGTCATTACTGTGTGTATTTGTCTCACCTTGTAGGTGCTTGTAAATATAGTATACAGTACTTGCTTTCATGTGTTGGCAACATTTCCGTTCCTCCTCTTGATCAAATAGTGTTTTAATGACAGAGACCATGAAAGATCAGGAGAGATCAAGGATTGCTGTAGGTGTTTGTGCAGCATACCAAACACAATAAAACAGTGGGTGAGGATTTCCTTCAACTATATTAATTCTTGAGTTTTTAGCTTTTAGTTCCTTTGCATTTGTTACTGCATATATATTTGAAATTTCATAAGAGCAACATGATTGCTTCTTCCCGCTACTTTCACCTCCATTTCTCCAGGAAATCTACATTACTCTTAAAAATGTCACATTCAAAGACAGTTTGAATTAGGGTCGTCACGATACTAACATTTTCAACTCGATACCGATACTAAGGAAAATATTCGATACTCGATACCATTTTCGATACCACAAGGATGAAAAAAAGTACCCCAAAATTTAAAAGAAATATTTTTATTAACAAAAAAAATGCAAAAATAACAAGTTTCAGGTCTGAGGGGGGTGGTATCGATACTTTTTTGAGTTTCGATACTTTTGACAACCCTAGTTTGAATATATGTTTAAATTATTTGACTAAAGACAATTGCGTCTTATTTTGCCGTACCCAAGTCATCACACTGTAATAATACCAAGATGCTACCTGTGGTCACAGCAGCAGCAGTGGTGGGCTCTGGATACAGAATTGTTGGCAGACCCAACAGAGTCTCCGTAACATCGTCCAGGTCTCCTGACCCCGACCCGCCTGGCAAAGTCTTCTTCTTCTGCTCTCGACTCCCACTGCGGATCATTTCGTCCTCCCGCAGACTCTCCACTGGAAGAGAGAAAGCGCAGCGAAGGGAATCACATATGAGCAATCTATATTAACACATGTTCAAGTCAACAACATTAAAGTCCAGTTGGGCAGAAAATCTGTCAAATCTTATAATATTAATAGCAAATAGTGTCTGCACTGCATCTGTAACCTTCATCATAGACATTTAGAATGCAATTGTTCTCACATGCATCACACAACGATGCCTGAAGTGAGTGGGCAATATTACAATTTCTCAGAATATCAAAGAGGCCTCAATCAGGGTGAAATAAAACATTTAGTACTGAGTCTACAGTCAATGTGAGGCGGTACACAGCAATGCTTTGAGCGAAATGCTGACATCAACATGCTAAAATTCTTGCAATGACAATTCTAAAATGCTGATGGCAGGTATAATATTCAACATTTTAGTTGTGTGTTAGCATGCTAATAAATAATAAGTGTAGATGAAGCTGGTGAGAATGTTGCTACATTCATAAAATACATAAAAATATAATTAGAATTATTCATTTACAAGCTACTGTTCCCAGCAGTATATGGAGTATTTAAAAGTCCATCTTTACCAGCTGTAAGATTAAAGTGATGCCAACACATCAATAATTATAATCCTAACAATATAATATACAATATGTGAATACAAGAGTACAATCACATCACATCTGTTTCATCCTCTTTACATCGGCTCCATCTTTGTTTTAGAATTGGTTTTAAGATGTTATTGATTACTGTTATGGCTCTTTATGACCTGGCTCCACACAACAATTTAGACCTCTCAATGCCTTATGAAACTGTATGTTAACTGAGATCCTCAGACAGTGGATCAAGACTAATAATAATAATGTGCCAACAATTATAATAATATTGGTCTATAAAATATTAGTAAAAAGGGAAAACATGTTCATCCAAGTTTCTCAGTCCAAGATGATGTCTTTAAATGTCTTGTTTTGGGCATTTTCAGACATTTTTGCATGAAAAATTATTGTAACGATGAATTGATCATCATTTTTCTGTCAGTCAACTTATCATTGCATCTGTACGTGCCAGGATCACTTGTCAGTAAATCAACTAATAAATTGGGGTGAAGATAGAGTATGTTTGCTGTTTGGCAAGTTATATGACCCCTCTGGCTTAACTGCTACACCAGGTCCTCTAACCAAACAAGCCTGGAGTTAACAGACAGGGTTAACAACAGCAAATTAAGGGGGAAATTTCTAAGGAAGGAAATAAGTAGTGGGCCCAGAGGGGGTTAAAGCAAATGGGAAATGCAACGCATCGGGAAGGAATTCCCAGACTGGCATAATTCCAGAGAGACAGCCGGTGTTACAAATTTCCGAGTGAACATGTCTTTCAGACCTGCCTGAACAAGCTCGACTCGACACAGTAACCTACTATCACTTGGTTCGCAAGCAACCACGGGCTACCTTCGCAGAGGAGAGTATCAATCACGTTCCAACAATAAAATGTCAGAAGTGAAAAGGGCTCACAAATCACCAACACTGCTGTAGACAGTTGTGGGACAGTAAGAGTACAAAATCTGATTTTGCAGAACCTAATCTTCCAAACACGGGTGACGCCCCGTCAAAATATCCCGACCTACTGCTTGTTTCCTCAGAAATTACTGATAAATTCAACTTCAAGACTTTTCTCTTTGTAAGCGTGCTGAAACACCAACACACAGTGTTGTAGCCAGCCATTCACTGGAAACAGGAGCACACCGAACTCAATAAGTATACAGTTACTTCAAACAAAACACTTTTTCAGCCTGTAATCCAGCTAGAGTAGTATTTATACCCACTCACTCTGTGTGTGTGTGTGTGTGTGGGGGGGGGGGGGGGGGACACTGCACACAACAGCATTTCTTTTCATCTCTCATCAATGTTGTGCATCCCATCATGCCTGTGGATATGTCAACCCCACAAAGAAGTGATGCTTGTTTTGTGAATTCCAGTTCAGAATACAAATGTATGGATTGCAGATCAAAAATATATATAATTACACTATTAAATATAAGATGGCCCATATATATATGCAGTCATGTTAACGCTCGCTTTTAAAAGGGAGAGTTCCCCCAGAAATCAGAAATACATATTTCTCCTCATACCTGCGATGTTATTGATCAATCTATTAATCTATCAATCGATTATTTTGGTGTGAGTAGTTGGAGCTATCGGCTATAGACATGTCCGTCTTCTCTCCAATATAATGAAAGTATATAGCACTTGGCTTATGGTACTGAACGCACCAGAAAATTAATTTGAAAAACTCAACAGCAATGTCTCTTTCCAGAAACCATGAACTCAAGATAATCCACAGACCACGTTGTGAGCAGTTTCATGTAGGTACTGTTGAAAGAAAATATGTAATTTCTCCCATACAGCCTGCCGTGTTTCTTACTGGTGAATCGTCGCTTTGCGAGTAGTTTCTCTGTCGTCCCGTTGAGCAGGAGGACTTGGAGGGCGTATTCCTGACTGGAGTCCAGTCCTGCCACCGTTGCCCGGCCCCGTGTGGTGGTCAGCATCAGCTCTGGCTGTGGCACCTCTGGAAAAGACGAGCATTTAAATTAAGAAATTACAGTATTGAGAATAAGCTGGAGAGAGTCTGTATTTGAGTTTATTGTTGATGTGATTTTACTTTATTGCCATTACTACAAGGGACTTTTTGATGAGCTCATAATGCAGAATGAACAATAAACACAGCATCCTAATTAAACCATCACATACAACATGATATAAACAGAATACCATGAATTAAACAAAATACACAAAATAACCCTTTTCTTTTGCTAATTGTACATTTTAAGACAGCTAACGGCCACATTTAACATGATGAATAGTACTAAGCTAGGGCGTTCACCAACATTAGTTGCCAGAGTGCGAGTCAGTCACAAGAGTATGTTGCTGAGGCAGAGAAAGGTCTCAGACAAAGTTTATATTTGGTGGTCATGACCTGGTGGTCCGAGTGTTAACCACACAAGCAATTCTCCTTCCTTTATTACTTCATAATTGTATTTTTTAACTCATTCCATTTTAATGTTTGTAATTATTTTTCCTTATTTCTAAATGTTCTTATAATAACACAGGAAACACGAAGTTGAATGTTAAAATGTCAGAAACAGCATCATGTTTAATTTGTTACAGTCAGAAATTGAGGATTAGATGATGAAAATAAAACATGTTTAGACACTTAGGTATTTATTTATGAATATATTTTTGGATGTCCTAAGGAGGAAAAACAAAAATCAAAAGAGGACTATTGGAGTAATGTTGTTCTTTTACATTGTACATTTTAAATGTACTGCTTTTTCATTCCCTGTAATCGACAGCAAGGAAAAATTAATGTATGTAATAATAAAATCAAATAAAGCATGTTTATCGGTACTCGGTATCAGGATGTACTGAAATGTAATTACTTGTAGTTGGTTTTAAAAAATGTGGTATGGTTGCATCCCTATACATAAGTGAACAAAAGAGTCCAAATGTTCCAGCATCCTGTAGGTCTTACTGGAGTTGTACTAATTTAAAGAGTTTCTGCCAATATTTTACACTGTTATATATTATGGTGCACAAGCTTCTCAACAGCTGCCAAGTATTAAACAAGATATTGCACACTATTCCCAGTACTTGCTTGATTAGACTGAACAAAATCCTTTCTATCTGTGTAAGTAAACATTTGTAGAAATAATATAAATAAAAATAAGCCCCTCCCCCTTTCCAGGCCCTCCACTAAGTCCTGTGTGGGACTGAATTCTTCTTGGAAGCCCCCCTCCGTCCCTCTTTTAGACGTGCCTGGGCTTAGCTGCACAGTGTGGAATGGGAGATAGGGTGACGGAGAGAAAACAAAGTTCACAATTGTGAAGAAGGAGGTGAAGACAGAGGGAGGTGCATTTTTATCCAAACCATCACCTGTGAAGCAAGAGAGCTGACATGTTGGTGGCAGCCTGGATGTGGATGTACAACATTATGCTGTTCCAAACTAGAGAAGAGGGATTATGCTGAAATAAAAGGTTAATCTGACTGGGATTTCATTTTGGCCAATCGTTTTATCATAAAACTATTTATATGGAAGACAAATACAGTATGTCAATGACTTATACCATTATCTCTTGTGTTAAGTATGGCAATAACTTAATAGAGTATCAATGGAATCGTGTCATGATGAAGTGATAAATCGTGTTACTGAATTACGTCAAAACTGATGATAATAACCAACTTAATGTTTTCAGAAAACCTGATGTGAAATATTTTGGGTATATTATTTTGAAGATTGGTTTTGTTTTTACATCACCACAACAAATGTGTAGAAATTAGGGGTTGACCGATTATCATCTTTTTTTTTTCAGTATCTTATCTGTATTTCTGAAGCCGATTTGCCGATACATTTTTTAAAATGCACTACGTTGGCTCTAATACAGCCACAGACACTACTCTTTGGTCTTAAGCAATGTCCCACCCACAGCAGCACTATGCCGCTACCGGATTTGTTAAATAGTTCAGCCTATCAACGATGAAGGCTACTGTCCCACAGACCGGCAGAAGAAGGTACTTGCAGACTGGAGCTGTGTTCAATCACTTATTTTATATATTTTTACATTACAAAAACTTAACAATTGTATTTATTAATTTGTTTGTTCAACTTTATAATAATACTGCTGATAGCTCCCTGCAGGTTTTGTGTTCATGTTGAAAGGTTCTGTAAACATATACTAAAAGGAGTTTCAACAACAATGTGCCACATTTGAAGAAATTCCCTCAAGGCGTTCCTGAGATATCGCAAGAATGGACAGATGTGTAGTCACAGTGACCAAAAGGTGATTTGGTTGAGGTCAGGGCTCTGTGAGGGCGAGTCGCTTAGTATTCAGGGTCAACAGAAAAGGTCTTCCCCAAACTTCACAAAGGTGGAATCACGCTGTTGTCTAAAACATTACTGCAAGCTGAAGAATAAATAATTCCCTTAATTGGAATTAAGGGTCTAAGGCCAAATAATATTAACTCCAACACAGACACACTCTCACCTGAGATGGGTCTCACTCGGACCTTGTAGCCCTGAACGGGTCCGTCAGCCTCCTTCCATTTGATCTGCAGTCTGTCCTCAGACAGGACCGTCAGCTTAAGACGACCTTGAAATTTACAGGCAAACGGAAGCAAACAGACAGAAAATTCAGTTTTTTTTAATGTATGTGTGCTGATTTTGTTTGCTGAAGAGAAAGAGAAGAGCATGACAGTTGCAGTCTTTTCAGAGATCAAAGAAACAGGCTGTGAAACTATCTTCATCCCTCCCGCCCTCCAAGACGGCCTCACCCCTCTCACTTCCTTCTCCCCAAATCAAATCCCTCTCTTGTTTCGACTTCATCTACATAATTTCCAGCAGGGACTTCCCAACAAGCAGCATCTTTCATGTTTCCATCCATCCATCCCTCTCTCCAGCTGCCCCATCATCCATCAAAGCATGCCCTGTCCTCCCGTCTGGTATAGAAACAGGAACAGGACGCTGGTTGGGGACTGGAGGATCAAAGGTCATGTCAGAGGGACAGCAGAGAGTTACAGTGTGTCAGGGTTTAGTATGTACTATGTGGCAGGGTAATAGATGGAGAGGAAGATGAGGGGGGAAGGGAAAACGGAAGCAAAGAAGACAGAGGAGTGTCGACATGAATGGCATGAATCACACAACTTTGTCTTCATCGCTTCTGTGCACGTATGACCCTCAGCACTCAACAGAGTCTTTTCTGACTAGCATGTATGTGCGTATGTCTATAACTGTGTGTGTGTGTGAATGTGTATTGGGGCCATGGGCCTCTTGAGGGTCCTCATCTTCTTGGGTGCCTGGCAGAAGATCAGATAGGGTCTGATGGGGATTTAGAGAGACTGAGGTCAAGGTCTAACAGATCCACTAACAACAACAAACTTTCCACAGAGGCGGGCAGATATGCAGACGAGTTTAGTAGCTGTTGTGTCCTCCCTGATGTGTGGGATCAGAGCAGCTGGTTGTGGCCATCATTCTTTAGTTCAGCACTGAAATAATAAGCCCTTTGAGTCTTGGCCATTGTTTCTTTTATGAAATGAAACACAAAGTAACCATGAAATAAATATAGAAGTTGCAAATAAAAAATTATTGCAAAAAGCTGCACTGTGAAGTATTGTTCTCATAAGCCAGCAGTTCATATTTAATTAAATGTGTCATTGATTGATTAGAAAAAAATGAAATGCTATTCACTTGCCAAGTAGTATAGCCTGTGTATTAGTATGAGTGATTGTTTCAGTAGATTCATATCTAAATGAAATCTTACAGTAAGGCTTTGCACATTGGTTCTCACAGCATTTCAAGTCTGACTCACCAAACTCATAATTGCACAAACTTGTCTTGAATTGCTCATTTCAGCCTGATGAAACGTCTTTAGCATAGTTAACCTAAAACTGCTGCCTGTTGCGCTTTCTTTGGGGGCGGGTTCACAAACATGTTTTGAAAGAGTAAAAAGCCAAATTTCACACTGTGGAGCTTCTTGTGCCGCTGTCAGGAACCAGCAGTCAGTATAGTGGTATTAGAGGACTTGAAATAATTAGAAAATATTAATAGTACAGCTGCCAACAACATTTCATTGGAGCAGAGCTGTATTTTGACAGAGTGAATGGTTAATCATGAAGTTAGAGGCCAAAATGTTTCTCAAGACAGCGGCCCATGACTAATATGAGAGGTCTTGAAGAGAATGTATCAATCACAAAGATGATATATTTTCCTAGCAGCTATTGAAATGTATTAGTTGCTGTGCAGGAATATGCTAATCTACTTTATGCTAAACTACAAGCAACTCTAGAGTGATGAGCCACTGTAACGAACCAATTAACAAAATAAGAATCATTACTTTTAAACCATTAAGGTGAAAAATTCACCATAGTAAATACAGATGCTTGTATTCACATATATTATATGACTGACTTGAAATGTTATGATATTATTTATACTTGTTATTGGGTATAGTAGTCGACATCTTCCTTTTAGCTATTGAGCTAGCATTGCCAGCAGTTTGTCTCCTTACAAAAATGAATGAAGTACGAGTGAAAAGTTAAGTCCAACATTACTATGCATTTTGATAATATCTCAACAATTAATTTTTGAGATTGCATGACATTGTGTTTGTTAATGTTACTGATTATGGTAAAATAATGTTCTGGGACACAACTAGCTAACTAGCTAGCATCTCTAGCAGGCTGTCTCCTTAACTAACAAAACGATGATGGCTATGGCTAATTTCTTTCTTCTTTGTAGGAATAATAGTGGTAGGTTTAGACCATAAACAATCAAATAACATGAAGTAAGTAGTTGCTTTATGTCAGTACTACCATTTTAGCATTGACAAATATAACAAGCTGCTAAAAGAGCTTTACCACCAAAGGCTAACGTTAACTGCAATAAAACAACAAAGGTGCTTTTTCTAAATTTCACCATCATTTTAAACTGTGTGTGTGACATAAATCCTTAATAACGATCAAATGGTTATAAATGAAGTCATGAAATGTACTCTACCTTGGCCATGGACCCCTGAGGACAGCAGCAGGAAGACACTGAGCAGGAAACACAGCATTAGCCAGAGAGATGATGATGATGATGATGACGAAACGGGGTGATGAGACATGAGTGGGACCTTGAAACATGAAAAACAATGCTATATTATAATATGCTTTTATTATATATATATATATATATTCTCTGAATCGAGTCAAACAGTCTGCATGAAATAGTTCAAATAAGTAAAAACAAGGTAAACAACAAACAAATATGTACTTTTTTAGTCTCAAATACTGAAATTTGCTATAGAAAACTCAATATCTGATATGAACCAAATGATGAATTGACAAAACAATCAGCAGATAACATTCTCCATTTCTGAAAAGTATCACTTTCTTTTTTTACATAATAATAATAATAATAATAATAATAATATTTAGTCAAATTTCATTTTTTGTGAACCCCTTTGTCACCTTTTCCCATGGGAACCCTTTATGTCCCCATTAGAGACCTTAAACTTCACACAGCTAATGACACACACACAAGGCTGTAATGTTAACAAACAGGCAGCACTTTAAGAGGCCATAAAACTAACATGCCTCTGTCTGAGTGCTCCGACATTTACACTAAATCTACACTAAACCTGATTCTGGATCTTTTGACTGCAAACGCTACATAATTCTATTAGATGATTATTCTTTTCATGAAGACGGATAATTTACAACCATGCGATTATATGCATACATTAACATTATTTCCACTCTGTTGCAATACACCTGTATGCAGACATCATGATTAGGTATCATTTGCATTTGAGGGTCATTGAACAAAAGGTTAAATGGTCAAAGCTCATTTTTCTATTTCAAAAGCCCGATTCCAACAAGATAAAGCTAAATCATTTTGAATCACACTGGGAAACAAGATGATTGTTTTAAGTTGCGTAGGCAGATGCTCTTTAGAAAAATAGGGCAAAAACTCTTGACACTTGTTCTTTGTGAATAAGCACATTGTTCAACAAAATGCAGATAGAACAAAGCCACATTTAGGTCTGGTAGCTCAGCTATAATACTGGAGTTCATAGGCCTGTGACCGAAACATGTGTTTAGAATATATTAAATGATCCCCCATCAGATTTGTCCTATCACTCTAAGCTGGAAGCTCTGTGTTTTTTTTTTTTTTTTTTATGTTAAATCTATTTCGTTCTACATCTTTTCTTATTTCCTTCTATTAATATTTTTTAGGAGTTAATGTCTGAGCTGTCTCCTTATCTTTTAGACCTCATCACTAGACGGGCCGCCACTGAAGCGAGTTTAAGAGGAACTTCCTGCCTAAAGGCTTTTCACACTGTCTGATACACAGCCATCATGCGCAGTATGTGAATTATACAGCTCTTTTTTTAACGTTTTCTCATGTTTCACATGTACCTGCTTGCCTGAATGTTGCCAAGCCTCAGTTTATGCTTGAGCCGCATGTCGTGCGTACCTATCGCTTCACCTGTCAGACAGACAGGAAAAGATGGGTATTGTTATGCAATGCGAGTGGATCTACTCCAATCTACTGCCAATGGGGGGTCTCCTCTTTTAACTTTTAACCTTTTTTTAATTTATGGGTGCATGCAGTTAAGATACAAAATCAATAACCAGTACAACATAACCTAATGTTATGTGGGATTTAACTTTTACCATCACTGAACTTTTGAGTCTTCTGAATGTTTTGAATGAATCCATGAGTGTTCACTATGACTGAACACACTGGCAACAAGCCCACAGTCCACACAGGCCCTAATGCACCCCAGTAACTCGTATGAAGCACACACACACACACACACACACACACACACACACACACACACACACACACACACACACACACACACACACACACACACACACACACACACACACACACACACACACACACACACACACCGTTTACCTTTTCGAGGGATTATTTAGCAAATTAAATTTCACTGAATTCTTCTTGGAACGCAGGCATGTTTTTGAGATGCAAAACTTAAGTTAATTGCAAGGGCCTTTCTCTGCTCAACAAATGGGTTGTGTGTAATGAAAAAAACACTTGGGGGCACTACTCCAGTCATTTTCTCTGCTCTGTTAATTACGTCACAGCTGTCGCAGTTAAAACATGTCAGATCAACAGCGCCATGGTGGACCATCCATAATAAACATCAACATCATTCTATGTAATAAATACATATTTTAAGCTACTTTGTTGAGTTGCCTCTTATTGAATACTGTGAGTGAATTTAAGTTCCCCTGGTAAACTAACTTACTAATTAACTAACTAACTACCTAAACAATTAATATTTTTCTAAATAAATACAATGTGCTTTGTGACCCTCTGTGTTATGATGTGATGCTCTGCTCACATTAAATATATCATTTTTGCACCACAACTCACAGATTTGTCTGCTGTCTCCACTCTCGTCCATCTTTCATTTGTCCTTTAGTGCAATGCATGATGGTATATAATGCTCAGTTAGTTTCCATCAGTTGAACACTACTTTTAGTGGATCCGTGAATGAAAGAATTACCAAATTCAACATGAAAGCTGTTATTAATTATTTAAACACTGGCGTCGGTCTGTTTTCCCATGCTGGGAATGAAAGTGCATGGTCTCAAGTCAACGTCATCGCTCAATTATAATGATGCCTTCAGGCTTCTTGACCTTGGAGTGACCTCACCAGAAGAAATAATGACACCACCACAGAATAACGCGATTCTTGTGAGGACCCAGGTGGAGTTCAGATGTCATGAACATATTCATTGGTCTTCGGAGATATTTGTTTGAGCTCAATAATGTTATAAAGCCGTGTGTATAGGTAGGTTAATTTACATAAAGATTATTAAGTGGATGAGAGTGATGTTAGCCACTATAAGTGAGTTAGTAGTTAGCTGTCATACTTTGCTTCAATGCACAAGTAAAGACATGTGTAACTTTTAATAAAATACTGCCAACTATGTTGTTTTTAATACGTGTTAGTAAAGAGGTACACTGAACTGCGTCCCTGCCTCAGGTGAGGTATTTACAGCAGTTTCGAACAACGGCAATTAAACCACCCAGATAAAACTTACTTCAGTCGTTTAACCGGAATAAAAAACAGCACCAACAACAACAAACTGCGGCCAACGGCTCTTTTTTTACTCTCGCCAGGTGAGGTCTTTACCTGGCGGTTTGGAGAGTCCACGTTAGTCCTCCAGAGAGACTCCACACATTCCTGAGGTGGGATGTCAACCAGCGCCAGTTCCGCTCCACTGTGAAGTCAGCTCCCCGGCGGCAGGTCGTATCTCAACTCCTACGGATGAAACCCGAGAAGCGAGGCCCTCCTGCTGCTCCGGCGGGGGGCGTGGCGCCGGTCCGGAGAGGGACGACACAACAGCGGCGCGTGCAGCGAACAGCGGCGCCACACCTGCAGCGGTGCAGAACGCTACACTGCACGTGACGTGTGAGACGTGGGATTGGCAAACGTTTTAAATCATGTCAGTGACCACACTGCTCTCCATCAGCAGATTAGAACTGGATAAATATAAGTGTGGTGGAGTCATTGCCAAACAGCTGTGTTGGGACAGGACCATAATCCGAGGATAAACCGCATTTAACCAGGCTGGCAGGTCAACCAGGTGCAGGGTTACTAATGTGTTCAGTTGTTTAAGTAGCCTATTAAGTTATTTGTGCAACAGTACTGCAGATAGATGTAAATCATATACAAGTTATCTCAGATTTATAATGAAATTAAACATCACTTTATTTTTTCCCCACTTTTATTTCTCAACGTATTGCAATACTGCATTTTTACAGAAAGTCAAGTCAAACAAGTTTAATTCTTAAATGGCTTTGAACTGTGATGGAGTTTGAAGATAGTTGCTGGGTGTTGTCTTCTTGACTGCTAGGACATAAACAAGGCACATTAAGGTAGCCTACATCATAAAATTATAATAATATATAACAGCCATTTCACATCTTTTAAAATTAATGAATGGAGTGGCTGGAGACCATTACATTTAGATTCAATGACTGGTCGGGTTGGTGATCTTTAAAAACATTTTATTGTTTTATCCAAGTCAATTTAGATGAAAAACTATCATGTTCACACGGCCTTTCTGCCGCCAAACATGCCATTAATCAATTACTTGGACCCTTAAATTGATCGCCAATCATTTCATCATTCAAGTATTTGTTCAAATAAAAGGTGCTGCTTTCTTTGTCGTATGTGATTGTACCTGAATATCTTTGGGTTTTAGACTGCTGGTTGAAAAAAAACCAACCTAGACCTAATGTTTTAGTTTTGCAGATTTGTTGATAATAATAATTGCTACTTGCTGCACTACAGACATCATAATTCTCTCTGTATTGAAATGTATTGTTAGCTTTGTTTACTCGGTCCACAAAGAAGTGCAGCTAAGCCAGCTGCAAAAATAGGGATCTGAGGAACTATTACAAATGTATTAATACAGCTTTACACAAAAAAACCCTTAAGAATAGCAGGCTTCATACTTAACGGGAAGAAAACATGTAATCTGAAGTTATCACAGGCATAACGGGACACTTTAAATTCTAGTCCTGATTAAAAAAAAAAAAAAAAAAAAAACATTTCTACCTTTGTCTACGTTTTCCCACATTTTCTGTTCCACTTAGAAACATGTTATTAACACACATATGAATATCGGTGTTTCTTACAAAGTAAGAAGATATTCCCAATGTGTGGCAGGTATCTAGCAAAGAAAAATGACCCACTGCAATTCAAGGTGTCACAGTACCCCTTTAACATCCCTCTCTCCCCATACGTCATACTTAATGACACCTGGATGTATTAGCTACACTTTCTAAGTTCCCTTAAGGCAAAAGATCATAACTTGTGTCAAGTCCAGAGTTATTGTACAGCCACTAAATGGGCCCCTGGCCTGTCCTGAAGACAGAAAAGAGAAAGAGCTGAAGAGGCTGTTCCCTCTTCTTGTGGCAGTGTGCCCCAAACATAACAGGTTTTTGAAGCTCTAGGGCTTTGACGTCGCTGTTCAAACCGTCTGATGGAAAATTGTAAAGGAGTGAGTAGGATGAGGGCAGTCTAGACTGTCAGTGGCACGTATCCTGTGATGTCAGTGCAGAGTGATTTCTTGCTCCTCTTCTTCGTCATTGTATTCAGCAGCCGAATCATCTCTCTCCTCTCCGTTCTGCCGCAGCAACGGTAACTCGAGCTCTGGGCTCTTACTGCTGAGCTGCCTTAAAGACGGTCCCTTATCTGATGGGAAAATATCACAAAGTAGACTTTGTTAACATCTTCATCTCTTCTCCCCCATCCATTGAACATTTTTTGTTATTGTTACTTGACGTGGTTTATGTAGTTTGACAGCAGAACAACATTTATCTACTGAACAGGGGAAGTTTCTCCTTAAATCTGATTTTAGGATGTCTACGTACTGTGATTGTGTGACATCACAACTGAGGGCCTTTGCACAAAACCTAGGGGATTAAGGCCGGGATTTTCCAGTCATCCTGGCTGAAGTTATCCGTTTGCATGAAAGCATGTCGCATATGTTATGCATAAGTCACCATGGAGCTTCATCATGTGGAGCTAGCCTGCTCCAGACCAGGCTAACATCCAGGATATATCGATCTTTTCCTGTATCTCAGTCACTTCGTGGGAAACCAATGTGTTCATTACAGTTATTCCACTGCAGTTATTCAAAGCATGTTGAATTACCTTGTTGTTGAAATGTGCTATACAAATAAAATTGCCTTGCCTTACTCATTACACATCGTCATCTAGTGAAGTATGCTTACCGTCATTAATTAAACATTGTGCCCATTATTTTACATTAATTCAGCCTATATTTCACATTTCATTTAATTCCACATGTGATCGTCATTGTCACAGAAATAATTGTGTTCACAAAGCTGGTGAAATTGTTTTAGTCAGAACCAACTTAGCCAGACTGGTCTGGCTGGGATATGTTGAACTCAGCTTAGTCATTTATCCTGGATATCTGGATTCTACTTTTGTGCATTAGAACTTTTTAAATGATAAATAATTAATATTCAAACATTCCCTGTCATTAAACATGTCTAGAGATTTTATATATATATTTGACACTTGATATGTTGTTGACCAGTTTTATTAACAATAACAGTAAAATGAACACTTACTTTTGGAATAATATGTCTTGAGTCCCACATGCAATGAAATGCCACACAGACAGACGGCGAATCCCAGCCAATTAAGCGTGCTCATTTTGTCTCCATTCAGAGCTGCTGCTAAAGGCAGAGTACACATCTCCTACAGGAAAACAAGACAATACATGGAATGGAAGAAAGGGTGAATTTAGTAGGTCTGAACAAGAGGAGAGCACTGCAGCCTCTTAAGGCTTAACTGAGCTGAACAAAGGTTTGGTCCTCAGGAACAGCAGAGTTTCTCATATTTTAAAGGATGTCCAATTAGATTAAAGTTTGTTTGACTGACTGGTTCGAAAAGGAAGTCACACTGCACACAATAATAAAGTACCTTAAAGATCCCCGATATGGATAATGTGAGGCTGGATGTTCGGGAGACGAGCAAGAACTCAGAGAAGCCTAAACCAAAGGCCAGAAAGCCACCAATACTCAGTGTGAAGAGTGAATACAGGAGCGGTGAGAGCTCCGTCTGTCGGAACAACTTTTCCGAGGTACTGAGGCTCAGACCTGGAAACAAGACGGAGAAGAGAATCTAAAATGATGCTTGAGAGTGCAATGGTTTACTTATGATACATTGAAAAATGCTGAGAAGCGTCTTACTAATGTTAGACGTCAAGCAGATGGATGGGGTGCGTGTGGAAGTGAAGAGAAACTATGATAGAGTCATAATTAACTCTGATGATGAACATAATTACATTAACACAGTCCGGGTATGCTGTTAACACGGGCTCCATCTCACTCTTTAAACTGCCAAAAATCACATCATGCACATTATGATTACTGGAGTGCAAAACATGTGGCTGGTAAAATATCTGCAGCTACTTGTTGTATTGGCTATCCAAAATGAAAAGCAAGAGTAAAGACACAAAGAGTATCTGACATTTAAGGCAGCCATGTGTCTGTGTCACTACCCACACCCCAGTAGTAGGAAGAAGACATTATGACCACATGAACACAATGATATATTGGGTTCCTGTTCACGCTGACTTTTTACAAACAAACCAAGAGAGTAAACATTAAGTCATACAGGCTGACAGGTTGATAGGACAATTTTGGTGACCAGGACCATGGTCAGGACCCTCACGGGGGGATCAAAGTCCAGTGACTGAAATGTATGCAACACTTTAATGCTTCTGATGTGTATATTTATGTTCTTGTGTGTTGGTGCTGAAGGCAGCCTGAAAGGATTATCCACTGACATTACTCAGGGCTGAAAAAGAAATCCACACCTGTATGCATGTTCTTCCTGTGTTAGCGTGGGTTTTCTCTGGGTTCTCTGGCTTCCTCCCACAGTCCAAAGACAAGCAAGAAATATCTCTTGCTCTGACCAGCCAATTTATTTCAAAGTGAATGTCTGTTCTACTCTCATTCTATTTCTATGGTTGAGAAGGTATAAGACTAAAACCCCATATCTAAAACTAAATATTAAACACCTTATCTTCATTTATTAGTGATTTTGAGAAGTTTTTTTGCCTGGGTAAACATGTTCTCAAACAGAGGCCATTCAAATCAGAATCAGTCAATTGACAAAACCAAGGTTTTATGAGGAAAATGACCATTAGTCCTTAAAGTGGGGTCTATAACATCTCAAGTGTTTAAGAGTTTTAGTTTAGAGCAGTAACAAAAGATGAGAGACAATGGAGTGTGGATGTAAACCCCGGCACGGATCAAGACTCTACTCACTTTCATTATACAGAAAGAGGGGAAACAGGCCAATGAACATGAGAGGTTGTAGGTGGTACATGGTGTCGATTGGGTTCTGAAGGCCTGGAAGAGAGCACAGCATGAGAAAGAAGATAATCAATCAATCAATTATTTCAGGGTGAGAGGATTGACGTATGACAAATTACTGGAAACAGAGCGACAGTTGATAAAGGTGATTACTGAACGCCTTTTAATTTGTATTTACTGTAGGTGGAAGCAGATAAGAGATGTTTGAATTTAGATGTTTATGTGGCTATAACTATAACGACTATAAAGGCACTGCTCCACATACATTAATCATTTTTAATATGACAGCGACGAAAACACTGACCCAGCTCTGCTTTCTGCA
Source organism: Chelidonichthys spinosus (assembly GCA_029853015.1). Taxonomy (NCBI): domain Eukaryota; kingdom Metazoa; phylum Chordata; class Actinopteri; order Perciformes; family Triglidae; genus Chelidonichthys; species Chelidonichthys spinosus. The sequence goes on from CM056829.1 coordinate 17,202,437, forward strand.
TGAGGACCTGAGTGAGGGTCCAGCGGATCCCACCTATGAAGGACGCCAGCAGCACCATGAGGAAGCCCTCAAGGTTGAACTGGGTCGACTCGTATGTAAACATAAACAGACCGCTGGAGATCAGCAGGACCACCAGGATCAAGAATGGATTCTAGTCAGAGGGACAGAAGAGAGAGACACAGAGAGAGAGAGAGAGAGAGAGAGAGAGAGAGAGAGAGAGAGAGAGAGAGAGAGAGAGAGAGAGAGAGAGAGAGAGAGAGAGAGAGAGAGAGAGAGAGAGAGAGAGGAACAGCAGGAGAAGAATAACTACAGATGACAAATAAGGAAAAAATACACAGAAAAATGCTGCATTCTTGCCATTATTGTCATCCCTGGCAAAGGAACCAATCTGGATTAAGTTTAAAACATTTTACCTCTCTAATTCTGAAACAATTACATTAGTCTGCGACAATAGTTTGGACAATATTTCAACAAATGTTAGATGTTAAAAAATAAAAAATAAATAAAATTCACTCACCGGCTCCTCTAGTTTAAAGACCAGGGCGAAGAATAATATAAAGAGCACTGCTGTAGACTTGGTCATAGTGTACCTGGAACGACACAAAATAAGAGTCACACAAAAGGATGAAACAATCCAATAACTTTGTAAACTGTCAGTTCGTGTTGAAGTCAAATCTGGGCAACAAACTTACAAGCTTATTGTGATGAAGAGGAAGCTCCAGTTGGAAAGTCCGATATCCAGTGCTGTTGCCAAGGCTGAGTACAAGGGAATTTAATGACTTTAAGCAGACAAAAGATTGTGAATAAGAAGATAGTACATCAAGATAAAAATAGATGCTTTATAGTTCACAATGTCACATTTAACTGAACGGTGTAACCCACTGTTTTTAGGGCTTTAATATAGAAGAACTACATGGGATATTTACTGATTAAAGACAAAAGAGGAAATAAGTAATCCCATGGGTCTGAGCAATACCAAACTTTTATTTTTAGATAAAGCAAATCTCTTGCGATCCCTGCAGTTGTGATAAAAATGTTTGTGTCAATATGGACTTCAGTCAAAGTAGTCTCCACTGAACCTTAGTCAGTCAGTGAGCGTGATAAGAGCCGACTATCAGTCTCGTTTTAACCGTCTGTTCTCTAAAATACTTTGTGCCACCTGCAGTTATGTAAGACGCTCCACTAAAATCTCACCTGTGGGAGCCACTTTATAGAGGTAATCTCCCCAGCACAGAATGATGCGGGGTTTCCCTGTCCAGCACTGCATGGCCCGTCGCGTCAGGGCCGTCAGGCAGAAGATCATGCAGAGATGAAATAATGTCATGAAGAGGGGATAGTGGAAGCCCTGGAAGAGAAAGAGACTCTGTTATCGAGGGTGGCCTAGCAGTGGTGAATTGTAGAGGGTTTCAGGTTTTTTTCAGGGGTCCTGAACCCTAAGACCCTGGGAGCTAACCTATGGAATACCTCCTCACAGACAGAAACACATTTTCCATTAGTCATCCCAAAGAAAACCATGCATGCCCGTGCAGAGGAAGAGAGCTGCCGCTGGAAAGTCGATAGTGCTTCACTAACCTTCATCAGCCATTTGTTATAGAAGGTGATGCCTATAGAGAAGGCAAAGTAAAGGAGAATCAAGCCAACAGTGCGAAGGCCCCGGCAAAGGAGCTGGACAGGGAACGCCATCCAGGGCGGCCAGCCGGGATCAGGATCAGGACTAAGGAAAGGTCATCTCCAATCTGCACCCCTTCCAAACAACCATAGCCGACTGCTTTTAGAGAGGGGGCAGAGGATGTAGGAGAAACAAAACCAGGTTAGTGTTTGGTTTTACAGCTGAACAAAGCTGCTCTAGCTAGCTAGACAGTTGACGTAGTTATCAGAGTTATAAACAAGCCTGCAGAAATGTTAGCTTAATGGCAATATTAGTATTAGATCCGGTTTGACAACCACCATCACCTAACGTTAGCGGCTAAACCACGTCAGCTAGAAAAATAATGTCGTATGACAGTTCGCCAACAAATGCCTAAACAACAACTGAATTAGTTAACTGTTGGTAAATTAGCTGATTAACTAACTAGTAGCGAATGTATCGATGGCACTCACCGGATGGTTAGTTGACTAAGTCTGACAGGTCCAATTGTTTACAGTCAAAGTAATATTAACGTTAGCTACATAATAACATCACACCATTCAGATGACATTAGCTAGCTTGTTATTACCGGTGTTGTTGTTATATAACGCTAGGTAAATTAAGGCAAGCTAACTCATAAAAAGTGGTGTACGCCCTGCTATCACCAGCCTCCTGCAGCTAATGACAGCTGCTTCGGTTACAGGTTGTCTTGTAACTGTACGTGTCATTCACCCACGTACTGAACTCCATTGATCAACGTCTCCACTCAAAGTGTGACCGTGTTTATCTCCATCAACAAGTCACGTGCACCATCACCCGAGCCCTTGGTCAAACCGGGGCGACCCCTTTTTAATTTCGGCATGGACGTAGCTCACCGAGAAGTCGTATGATTCAATACATTCCGACTTTTTGTTTTCTTGTTTTGGTTGTCATTGCTCGCTACCTAAGACCACCGTTGAGTCTTTCACTTCAGTAATAAGCACGACAATGTAATGGAAATGTGGTTTCATCACGTGTACACACACTAAACTAGTGCAGTTTACAACGCACGTTAACGTTAGCTCCGCAGACACATGTTATCTTTTTAAACCGAGTCCGCCCTTCCCGCATCTACAAACCTCACAGCACCAACCAGAAGCAAACAAACAGCGAGATAAGGCTGCTATTAAATAAACTTACCGTCGGTGGTGTCGACTACATGGCCGAGTAACGTACTTTGTGGTGGTGGCGGCGTGTAATGTTAAGCGTTGGGGGACAACGGAGCTGAATGAAAATAACCACAAGGGGGCAGTATTTTCTACCGCGAACTATTCATTTCCTCCAAATCACTTCCGGGGTCGAAGCGGAAGTGCACAGACAGACGCTACAGCTTGTTGTGTTCCAGTGCTGAGCTACAAGGTAAAGTTTTAAGTCCGTTCTTAATCAAACGTTAATTTATTGTAATGTTAGCTACTTCTCAGCGGTCTAACGCTACTTATCCGTCCGCGTGTTTCTCCGTAGAATGGCGGACGAGGAGGACGAGACCGGGTATGACGAGGAGCTGGAGGACGGGTCCGGTGGAGTCGACGTCGGCCACGGGAAGAGGAAGAGGCTGTTCTCCAAGGAGCTCCGGTGTATGATGTACGGATTTGGAGACGACCAGAACCCGTACACCGAGTCCGTGGACATTCTGGAGGACCTGGTGATCGAGTTCATCACGGAGATGACCCACAAGGCCATGTCTATCGGACGCCAGGGACGCGTCCAGGTGGAGGACATCGTTTTCCTGATCCGCAAGGACCCCCGGAAGTTCGCCAGAGTTAAAGACCTGCTGACCATGAACGAAGAGCTCAAGAGAGCCCGCAAGGCTTTCGACGAAGCAAATTATGGCTCATAATCTTAACCTGCATCTAATTTGACGGTTCATTAACTGAACAGCTCAGTCGCTGACCTCATCTCGAGGACTTGCTTTCACTTCTTTTGTTTATTTGATGTTTATTATTTTATATGGTCATATGGAAGTGATGAACAATGTCATGGTGTCAGGGATTGTCTCAATAAAGAAACCTACATATTGGTTTAATGCGCCCAGGCATTGATGTTTACTACCAGCTCTTAAACGTGACATTGACTCCTGAATGTGTTTGCACAGGCTTTATCTGCTGGTTGCAGCTTTTTGATGTGAATATTTGATGGTTTCTCTCATCTTCTATGACAAGACACAGACATCAGATATAAATATTTAACTATTTTCGAGACCTAATGACTATTTTATAGGAAATATTTGTTTTTCATGGTTGCATGCCAAATTATGACATTTGAAGTAATTTTTGACATCAAACTTGTGCCCAGAATCTTTAACCTTTATTTAACCACATGGTGACATTGCTTATCCACAGTAATTGTTGTCCTCTCCTGCAGACAATTTGCACCACGTGATGGCAATTACCCAAATCGGTACTTGTTGTTTCAAACAAAATGGACAAAAAGAAGAAACAAAGAGATTTTATTGATATTCCTCAAAACTATTTTTTTACACAGACCATAAATATGACAGACCAACTACAAGTGAGCACGTGTTAATTAATGTCTTCTCTTCAAGCAAGTTACTCTTTTGTACAGTGGCGTGGTTGACTTAATTGGTCTAAGCAGCAGGTAACAGGCTGCCGTTCTATCCAGATCTACATCTAGATCAGGTGTTTACCAACAGGAGGAGGTGGGGGGCTCGCTGATGACACGTGCACACACAACACAAAAAGCTGCGTGCAGTGAATTTCCCCTCACATTGCAGCCTTGCCGCCCTGTCACGGGGTACAGTGTCAGCGCAGCATCTATGGGCCGAGGGTGTAGCCCCCCCACAGCGACCCCCTGCCGGGTGCCCTAGCTGTCTGTTGAGGATGTCTAAGGATGGAGAGAGAAGCAGTAAACCAGGTGGATAGGAGAGAGGAGAGGGGGTGTGTTTGAGTGGGTCAATGAGGAGTCTGATGTGTTAAGAATGGAGTTTCACAGGGAGGAGGAGGATGAGGAGGAATGTCCATGAGTCCTTCTGGTTTTACTGCACATTCTCCATCATCTTGAGGAATTCTGGACGAGAGAAGAGACATGGAGTGGTTTTAAGACGGGAGGTCGAAAGATGAAGAAGATGACAAAAATACTCAAACACAACAAAGCAGTCGACATTTAAGTCAGAAAAGCCCCCCCACATACTATAGACCATAGAGTACATAAATGTAGAACTATTCTAGACTAAAACCTTTTAAATAGACTTCAACATTAAATATTTAGTTACTGTACATTCTTGCCACCAACACTTCCTAAGTCCTTTATTGGGATAATTAATAACTGGAAATGTAACACAATAACACTTCAATCATCATCGTCATCATGTATGTACCGTCAAAGTCCAGCATGCCGTCGGTGTTCTTGTCTCCATCCCTCATCAGCTCATCAATCTCATCCTCTGAGATGGGCTCGCCGGTGCTGCGGATGATGAGGGCGAACTCCTCTCTGTCGATGTAGCCGTCGCCGTTCCTGCGTACAACACAGACCGTGTAAGATTGTGATCAGAAACCCTCAGAAACCCGGGGGCCGCTCACTCAGTGGACCACGCCGTACGTACTTGTCGAACACGCGGAAGCACTCTGCCAACTCTTCCTCACTCTTGCCGGCCTGGTCCTCCTTTAGCAGCCTCACCATCATGACCAAGAACTCCTCGAAGTCGATGGTGCCGCTACCTGAGGTGAATGGAGAAGCCATGCAACTGATCAACAACGCTCATTCCGACCAGAGGCCAAAATAATCCGTGCTCCTCTTTGCGCACGGTTTTACACTGGAGTAAAATGATCCCTGATCAATATCATATAAGTATTTGTATTATTCAAAAGCATGAAGACAAATGTGTCGTCCCCAAACCAACGCCTAACCACACATGGCTTTGGTTCCAAACAATGGTTTATTTGAGACGATGTAGACCTATAGGGTCGGGGTCGTGTATTGCTTGTGCGTAAAACAAACACCCATTGCGCACAATGTCGCCTGTTGTGTTGATGTCAGGGATACTCTGCATTATCCGTCGCTCACCATCCTCATCGACCTCCTCGATGATCTCATCCAACTCCTCTCTTGTCGGGTTCTGGCCCAGCATCCTCATCACCTGACCCAACTCCTTGGTGCTGATGTCACCGCCACCGTCGGTGTCAAACATGTCGAAGGCGGCCTTGAACTCTGGGGAAAGCAAAGAATGGTTCATCAGGAAGGGAACAACTGATTACCCCTAGTGGGCCCGCAGAGTTACTGCAGTGGGTCCCCGAAATTATTTGATCCAAATCGTTTTTTCTTCCAAAAATTCAAATGTGTCCCAAAACACACAGTTACACGAATACAAAATAAATATTCCCATTGTTGTTTTGTGAAATTGTGATGTATGAATGCAAATGTATAAATAATATATGTTCTATACATATATTAATCTGTCAACAATTATTATGTTAATGCATTAGCATTGTAACATACATTATTACAAAGTACTTTTATTCATGACACTATTGGCTGCATCACACATTATTATTAAATTTAATACGATATGTAACCGATATGTCCCTCCACTGTGTCATCGTGAAGCAAGACCTCTTGGCCTACTTGGATGTTCCTCAACGTTTTACCAGCAATTCTTCATTGCATAAATATTCCTCTGTAGCCTGATAAAGTCCTCTAGGCCTTCTATAATTTGATTAGTAATCCATTACATTACTGGTTCTTGGGCAAAGTAACGCCTTACTGAAGCCTGAACTCACCAGCCAGCATTTCCTCGCTCAGGTATGAGCGGGCCTCTTGTTGTGCGTCAGTCTGGAAGGAAACAGAGGTCACAGTCACTACAGGTATCATTGCTTTCCCATTAAAACCATATATATTGAGCCAATAATCCCCAGCCCGCATTGTCACACTGATCCGGACAGTAGCAGTTTATACATATTTCATATAAAAGGAATATCACAGATAATATTGTAAGTGTTTAAAATATCATCAAAGTTCCAGCTATTCTGATGACAAGGGAGATTAAAAAGTACCATTATACAGATGACAGGGATTTATCTGAAATATTCTAGAAATGTGGTGTGCTTATGTTCAGATTAGTTTGGGATAATAAGACTTTCACTCCTAATGTGTTGCAGGATATAAGGCTGCCACTCAGAAGGATTCTTGAGCTTGGTGAAAAGGAGTAGGGCTATTTCAGGCTCAACACATTAAGCTCGCTGTATATGGCCTGCAGACATCTAATCCTCAGGAATTTGTCACCGAAGCAGAATCCGCACCATCCCAGCTGACATGCATCCACCTCCCCATCTTAACTTTCTACCAGGAGCACTAGATCACTGGCTAGAACATCAATCTATTTTCTTTCTTTTTTTGCATTTATTGTGAATTCTATCAAAATAAACAAGCAAATATTTAAAATGTGTTACAAAAAAAAATTGCGAAGAAAAAATGAATTGAAGGGAAGCCAAAAACAGATGAACTAGACCTTACCAACAGATAGAAACATGCTTCTCAACAACTCCGATTTTTAGAATTTCACGTGCCTTTAATACTCAATCAATAAATCCATGTGCTTTCATTATTATGGCTTAATAAATAATGTAATTTGTACAAGTGATTGTCTTACCATGTTTGTGGATTAGCTTTCCCCCCCTAGATATTCCAAGGAAAACAAAAAGCCCAAAGGAGTGGTCAATCCGTGTGCACCCCAACAGAGAGACTAGACGTCAAGAGAAGATTCAGACACACTTTAAACTGGACAGCCAGGTCCCGCCCCCTGCCTCTCACAGGCCTCCAGATTTAGTATCTTGAACTTTTAGGGTTCTGGGGCCACGGCAAACCAATCACACTTTGGAGAGGAAAATCTCTCGTTTCTTTCAGTTGCAGGGTTGAGAATGTAAAAGAGGGAAACCTGCAGGGTTTTCTTTGTGATCCAGGCCAAGGTGGAAAGAAAATCGACGGAAAAGAATGGAGATGCAGTTTAAATGAGAGTGCAAAAATGTAAAGAATATATCTCTGTGTTGGTCTCCCAGTTTGTTAAAAGTGGTGATCAGGATGTGAGGAAGAACTGTGACACACTGTAAAGGAAACCAAACAAAAACCTTCAAAATCCAGTTAATGCATGAGGTTTCCCCCAGTATGGCCCTGAAGCAGCTTTCAGTGGTGATCTCCTAAAATAACTCAACTAAAAGGTAACGGAAATGTAAAAAGAAATAAGTCTAAAAGTATAACTTGTAGCTGGTCAGTGTACACTGTTTATTTCTATTTAGGCCTTGTAAATATAAGACAGGGGCAGAGGAGATTTTAAAGCAGGTTATGGGTTTTGTGATTATGGCGTTTCAATCTGGGCGTGAAACTTAAAACCTGGAGAAAAATGCTGTGGACCCCACATACCCCCTCACCACCCCCTCCCCCTCTCTGCCTCCACCCTTCTCCCTTTAGCCGTGAATAGCAGGCAGCTTTTAGGCTGACAGAGGACAGCAAGCAGCCACTCATCCTGCTCCCACATTGCCCGATAAACACAACCTGATGCTCCTTATATGGTGGGCGGTTCCTGAAGGGAGGGCCCGAGGTGAGAGACGCAAGAGGAGGATAGGATGCTGAGGACGGGAGCAGCCGCGAAGAAAGGGGAGGGATGTCGCGTTTGAGACGTGGAAGTGGGGGGCTGCAGGCTATATACCCGGAGAGAGACCTGCAATTTCCAAAGCAACGCTTAACTCATCGATTCTGTGACCACCTCAAGCCTCTGACGCTGCCTCTGCTTCACCTCTCACGCTGGCGATGAACCACCAGGGGCATTGGTTGCTGTGCTGGAACGCCATGAAGATCAATGACAGAGAGTTATGACAGGCTTGGGCAGAAAACAAGCAGATCGATTTAGACCAGATAAGTGAAAACCTCAGATGTGACTTCTAGTGTTGAACGAGACAGGGAGACACGGCACCATCTATGCAAACAGATGTATTTGAAATGCAGCGTTCGAAGTCGGAATTGGACTTGGGAGAAGAGACCATATGTAGTTGACCAAAAATGTGAATGTGTGTAAAGATAGAATGTTGGAGGAGTAAAGTGCATATTGTGTGTCAGTGTACATGATCACTTTACGTGTGGTTGTGCATGTGTGTGTGTGTGTGTGTGTGCGCGCGCTACAACCAGACAGACACTGAAATATTAAAAAAAAAAAAAAATGGACAAGATGTGTCAGGCATGCATGGCAGAATAATTAGCAAAGATGAACAAGGAGAAAGTTGATTTATTTATAAAGCACAGAAGAAGGTTGAGGAGATATTTAAATTTTGAGGAGGAGGAGGAGGGTGGGGGTTTAAGCTAGTGGTGTTGCATTTCTTGAGAAAGAGCAGCTGCAACAGGGACAGCTGGGTGGCTGGCTCAAGGAGGCGTTCCTTCGTCTTAAAAGGTTTGAATGGATATTTATAGGGTTCCTCAATGAGCCCCTGGGGTTCATATGAGAAGGGGAAGTTTTTCTTTTACTTGTATCCATTCTGAAGTCTCAGAAACAACATCATATTCATAATTACACAGGCCTTTATGGCATTTAGAGTTTGCTCCATCAGATAGCATGCCTTGTATTCTCTCTGAGGAAGGGTGACCACGGAATGTAGAGCTGGCCTCGTTACTGGACATTCTCCATCATCTTCAAAAACTCTGAGGAGAAAAAAAAAGAGCAACAGTCAAACAACTATCAACCAACCACCGATCCATCACATGCTCACATGACGTAACTGATGAACCTGAAAACTGTGCAAAGTGTGTGGAAAACACCTGCACTTCAGTATCAGCCTTTGCCCGATACTGAAGTGCCTTGTATTCTCTCTGCTGGCCATCAGGGGGCGACTCCTCTGGTTTAAAAAAGAAGTCTGTGAGAAAATGACCGAACTTCTCATTTGATTTATTATCTCAATAAACATTGTAAACATGGGTTTATGGTCTCAATTCCTAGTTTCAAGTCTTCTTCAATACAACATGATGTTCATTTGGTAAATTATGGTCCATTTAGAGTCAAATAGACCAATAAGCTGGGGATGCTTTAGACTTTGTTAACAACATCACACTAGAAGCTGGATGGCTCCAGATCCAGTAAGGTTGCTGCTCGTGGTGCCGCTCTACTGCTTGTGTTTGTTCGATCCACCTGTAGCACCTCCTCACTCCAAATATGGTCACTTCTGGTCACTGGTTGCAAAAATTCCAAGATGGCGATGGCCAAATTGCCGTAATCAAGGCATCAAACCACAAACCAATAGGAAACGTCACAATGACTACGTCCACTTCTTTTATACAGTCTATATACAGTATAATGATCTATGTTAGTTTAACATAAATATTAGAAAAAATAGGGAAATATTTGAGATTGACCTCTAACTCTCAAAAAGACAGCAAATAAATGTATCACCTAAATGTCAAACTTTAACACACCAGAGCCAGTGGCGTCTCCCGAGATTTTCTGTTGCAGGTGCTATGGGGATGCTCAACACTTAAGAGAAGGTGCTTTGAATTTCAGGGCATTTCATTATGGCGGTCACATCGGACCACCCTTGGTATATATAGCTACACACACGTACACGCCCGCATTAACTATACTCGTTCCGCGACTATAAGCATATTTGTTACATATAATATAAAAAGACTATTCAAACATGACATTAAAATATAAATATTAAAAAATTACAGACATTTCTTGGGGTGCTGGGCGGGTGCAATGGCTATTATAGAGGGAGCTACAGCACCACCTAGCTCCTCGCTGGCGCCGCCACTGACCAGAGCCCAGTTCATGCAGTGCATTTTATTGTATGCTTCTACTCAATAAACAGCTGATCCTACCTCCCTCATACAAAACTATTTCTGTCTATTATCAAGCTAAAGCACTAAAAATGAGAAGACACTATGTAGTCTGCAGGAGGGAGGAAACTCTTCTCGCTCCATATATAACTTTGTCTTACCATCAAAATCAATCTTTCCATCTTTGTTTGTGTCTCCTTCTCCGAACATCTCATCAATATCCTCCTCTACCACTGGCTCTCCGGTGAGATGAAGGATGTCTCCAAACTCCTCGCGGTCGATGAAACCATCTCCGTTCCTAAGGATAAAAACAATATTTAATCTCAGGCTTACATCAAGCAATCAAACGTTGGATAAATTCATTAAAAGGTCTGCTGTTATTTTTTAAAGTGCAGGTCAATTTTGATCAATCCTTGGATTATTTATTAGATATTATATAAATCGTATATTCATAATATATATTTTATATCATCATATATATTATATTTGCTAAGGATCCTTGAAATTGGTTGCTTAAGAACTGTGACCATTATACTAAGTGGGTCATTTTGCTTTATCTGATACTTTTTTTTACATGCAATTGATAAAAATGTATAAAATAACGTGAAAAGATTTTGAAAATGTGAAAGGGGGTTGGCCAGAGTAATGAATCTACAGGGAATTATAACCTGAACCTGCAGCTCCCTTCAGCTTTAAGGAGCTTTACACCTAACTGCAGCTCATTGTTTAGTTGTCCATAGTACTGCACAACATTGATGCATTTTTTTTTAATTATTGTTAAGAATTTTAATAGTTCAGCTGGCCATAAAATGTTGCCTCCTTCGAAAATATGATAATGTGAATGTTTTTCAATTTAGCCAAATCAAAGGCCTACTGTTTATGGTGAAAATATTCAGTAACATGTGGTGTGTGCATTTGTCATTGTGTGTTGAGTTGCATGTCATACTTGTCAAAAATACGGAAGCACTCTGAGAGCTCTTCTTCACTCTTTCCAGCCTGGTCCTCCTTTAACTGTTGCACCATCATGACCAAGAACTCCTCAAAGTCGATGGTACCGCTGCCTGAGGAGATGGTGGTTGAGCAAGTCAGCCAAAGGTGATGTGACAGGAAGGAAGCTGCACATGAAATTCAAACCATCTCCACCTGTGTTTCTTTGTTTAAACAATTCTCTTTATCATCAATTTATGATATTTACCACTTCCCTGTATTGTATACTTCTCTTGTCATTATCTTTTCATTACTAATCCCCAAATATATACATAAACGTCAGTTTACACATCATATTGAATCCCAATCAGCTTGGATAAACTGCTAAGTAAAGTCTTCTGTATCTCTGGAGTTAGTGGTGAGAAAGGCTTGAGACTTAATATATTTGACAGAAAATCACGTGATATACCGTGGATATGCAAGTTGAAAGACGAAGGCATTTAACAGGCAGGTAGGGTCTACTCTGCTCCTGGGTTATCTCTTAAGTCAGATCTTAATCATCGAGAACCTCTTTAATGTGCAAGAGTCAAACACTACACAGCCCTTCCTTATGGCTGCCTTGTTGTATTGAATCGATGCCACAGAGTGTTGAAACTAGTAATTCTACCTCTTCTAGAATGGAAAAATTACCCAACCCCTCGAACACAAACAGCGAAAAATCAAGTCTGAATTCATGCTTTCAATCATCCTTAAATGTCTGTGTGTTCAGATTATAGATATTGTCCTTTTTTTGTACATCTCACCATCCTCATCAACCTCCTCAATGATGGCATCCAACTCCTCCCTTGACGGGTTCTGGCCCAGCATCCTCATCACCTGACCCAACTCCTTGGTGCTGATGTCACCGCCACCGTCAGTGTCAAACATGTCAAAGGCGGCTTTGAACTCTGGACGCAAGAAGGAAGTAGTTCAAATTCACACATCTCTAAATTGGCCAAACAAAATCAAGGAGAAACATATTTTTGATCTTGTATTGATAATAAATACATATGGAAATTAACAGCAGGTAAACCATTAAAAATCTAGGTGAGTGTGAAGAGCGGAAGTATTCTCACCCCCACCCCATTTTTGCACACATCTTTTTTTTTTTTAATAAAACAGTTTATTCACATTCCCAATTGAATTTAAGAGAACATCCTGAATTGTGATTTGCTGGATCATTGGAATACACTGTATATATTTACAGTGAGCAATGCACTTTTCAATGGTTTATTACTGGCCAGGGTTACTTCTGTTGCACACCCTGTGAGATTGTTAAAAGCCTCTCTTAACAACGAATGGATAGTTACTTGGATGGATTATTTGGAATTGGTGCGTAAGTGAGAGTTGAATGATTTCTTTTCCTCCCTGATTGCCTGTCTTGTATCGTGACGATATTGTCATGTAGGAACCTATGAATGGAAATAAGTGACCGACCTGCAATCATTTCCTCAGTCAGGAAGGACCGGGCATCGCTTTGGGCGTCAGTGGGCTTTCAGGAGAGAAGGAAAAATGGTAGAAGAATGAAAGGAGGTAGGTTAGTAGAGGTCCAACTTATTTACATGCACCTGCATAATGACACCATTATCAAAAGTGGAGAACAGATTTATGATAATAGGGCAAAGCTATTTTTTTTACAGCTCTCAACCACTCATCACAAACGTCTGGATTCTGCTGCTGAAGTTTTCTTTCCATCCAAACTTTCGTTTACAACATCTGCTACAGGTGAACTGGCACACACTGGAGTCACGTCAGCTGCTATAAGTGAAATTTAATTGAAGTCTATCAAGAAGGTTCCTTGTTTTTACAAATTGATTTTCATTAATGATGTTTTCCTCTTCATAAGTGATAAGCGATACCACCGATTCAATGTTAGTGTATAAAAAGAGGTCATTATTCCATCTCTGATACCTGTTTTACATTGCTGCGAATAACATCTCCTTCAAACAACGGTATTCATTCAAGTTTTTCATCAAAACTGAAGGGAACAAGATTATATTTGAACATCATGATACGATGCAACCTCTGTTAACGTTAGCTGTTAGCTCCTGTTATTTAGGCAATATGGACTGTGCTGCTCACTGGCTGCTAAAAGCTAACGTTAACTAGCTCTTCTCCTGCTGATTTCAACACGGATATGTTTTTCACAGTTATCAAGGAATAATCGGTTCCACAATTGTGTTGAACTAGTTTGCAGAGGCGTCAAAAGTACAGAAGTTCTATATAGTAGAAGTACATACTTGTGTTCAAAAGACTACTTTACTCAAGTAAAAGTGAAAAGGTAAAGGCTCTGTACTCAGAGTAAAAATTAAAAAGCATAACTTTGAAGGACAAAAATATACTCAAAGTAAAAAAGTATCCATATGAAGGATTTCTACTGGCTTTTTTATTTTATTTTTTTATTTTTGTGCAAGCCTGACTGATCTCGTGTCATGTTAATAGGAAAAGATAAATCAATAATTCCCTTCAATTGCATTCAAACTAATGTAACATGACTGTTTTGAACATGTACGGAGTAGACGAACAGATACTTATTTTATAATGTAAAATGGGATTAAACCTGGAAATTCTACTTAAGTGCAGTAACACTTAATATTTGTACTTCATTACTTTCCACCTGCTAGTTTGCACATGTGAAGTACCGATAGGGTAGGATGCACTGATCAGGTTCTAAGTGAAACTTATGTTATTGTTCCTGTGGAGCATAAACGAGCTGAGGAATGACATGGCGACGTTGACATGAAGACTTGTGTACTTGCCGATACTCAAGCCAACATTCTAGACTGTATCAGCCGGTTGGTACTCTAATGTTCATACTGATGCAAATTAAAGTCACAAAAACATTGTTTGAATGAGATACAAAATGGAAAATGTTCATGTGATCCTTGGTGGAACACTCTGGTCCCTCCACCTCCTTATAGTTAAGTCCTGTTTTTAAGCCTTTGAGCCAGAGAAAACCAAAAGAGAATCCTACAGCCAGAGACGGACGTATCGTTGACAAAGTGACAGCCAAGGACTGAAAATAGCCGTGTGTCAGGTAAAAAGTCATGTTTAATCCTCTGCCAGCTGTCTGCACTTGTCTGCACAAGTGGAACACCACTCGATGGGTAACACGCTATTCCCACATTTAGGACATTTGTTTGATCAGGAAGACGCAGAATGTTGAGGATCTGTCTGATCCAACTACTGGTTGTTGTTCAGTCATTTTTACCATCATCATTCCAACTTGTTCTTATATCTAGATATTAGGCCTGATGATACCACACCTTTACATTGAGCTGCTAGCTTCTTGTTTGTAAACTTGTACATAATGCAAACATCATCTCAAAATAGAAGGGTTAGAGGTACCACCAGTGCCAGTACCAAGCATTGTTTCCATTGTTTCCATTGTTTCCATTGTTCAAAATGTTGACTAGAGACGATCAAAGCATTGCAAAACTGACTGTGACTGACTGAATTCCATTTATAGCTTATTTAATAGTATCATTATAAATAAAACTATTAATACCACAATATAGCCAGACTGATCTCATGAATCGGCGTATGTATGACACGCCAACTCGTATGGCATTATGGCGTGTTATCACTACGCACAATCGCCTTTTTGCGTGTTTATCAACCCCGAACCCTAACCCTAACCCTAACCTTAAAGGGCGTTTAAATACGTGGATGTGATGTGTTGTTTCGCTAGAGGGCGCTGACAAACACGCGAATGTGATGGGTTGTTTTGCGCAGAACGTACACATACACGCTGATAGCGTGAATTGCGTACAGATAACACGCCACAGGCAGTGGCATGTATATTTACGAAAAGTCATGATGCCACGTTGATATAGCAGACTAAATGTCCTGCATTAATGTTTACGTCAAGTGAAGAGTTAAACAGACATTGTCAGCACATTGTACTTAAATTTACTAAATGTCTGTTCAAAAAGACACTTTCAATTCTAATATGATGCTGGATAATTTATCAAATAATAATGCATCATATTTTAACCTGAATCTGCAACGTCACCAGTACCATTTCTCTGTCATGTAAATGTATTTGTACAGTGTTTTACTCTGAAATAGAGCTACACAGTAAGTAGTTTACCGTCGAGTTGCCTATTTTTTATGTGCATTGGGGGTCTTTTGAAATTATTCAGGATATAATGAGTTAGAATAATAACATAATTTAATATCTAAACATCATTATAAATACATAGCTGTTGGGGGCCCCAGGCAGTTGCGTACCTTGCCTAATGGCAACACCTAATGCTAACGCCAATGTATGAGCCGCAACACCACAGGCCGAGCAATCAGCTCATTGATGAACAGACTTCCTTTAAATACGATAAATCTTAGAACCCACGTAATTAATTTACATATAATCCATGGATATTGAGCCAGGACGGGTGATGTAGAATAAAGAGTGACAAACTGTCACTAGGTATGGAGGTCGGTGTGAATGGGCAGGTCTAAAAAAAACAGACTTTCACCCAGGAGACTGCTGTTTGTGTTCTGGGTGAAACCACAAACATTGATTTTATTGTCACATAACTTCCATTACAGAAGTAACGCCTCTTCCGTAGTTCCTTTAACCCAAAATATGATCTTTTCCTAAACCTAAGTTGTAGAACGGTTGCATTAACAGTTTCTACACTGCATGGACTTGATTGTTCGTGTTGCTGGACATTTCATAGGAAAATGCAAAAATAATAAAATAAAACTTTTTGGAAGACGTCGTTAAAACTGTTGTGGGAGTATATGTTACAGGTGTAAATTGAGTGGTATTCCTCATTAAATGTCATACAGACCCCAGCTCCATGGTCGTTCAGAAGGAAAGTAAATCCCCCCTCTCTCCCTGTTTGCTCGTAAGAACGTCATCAATATCGCAATTTAACAAAGGTCACACAAACCCACTCATTAGTTCACTATGAATCTATTTTTAAGGTGAGACGTGGGAGAGGATTAGTGAAGGACTTTCTCAAGGTGAATGCCCTAAATTAGGACACTCAGAGAAGGCAGCGCTTCTCACTTTACTCAGCTGCGAGCTTTCTATCTTTAGTAAACCACATCTAATATCAAGCAAAATCACATTAGTCTGTATACAAACTGCGAAGAAGAGTTACAGAAGTTGAACTTGTAAAGGGAAGTCAGCCAACGCATTTGGCCAAAAATAAAATATCAGGAACTCCAAGTTGAACACCACTTGTAAAGAAATCCATCTGATAACCCAACTATGTTGCAGATGATGACTTGCTGGGTGACTTTTTGCTTCAGAAAATAATCTCCATCTTCTGCCATCTGTCTTTTATCCTCACCAGTTGAAAACAAAAGCAAATCCTCAAAGATGGATCAATCCCTTTTTTCCCCCCTTCCCCTTCTTCTCAGTTTTCGGTTTCTTACCATGGCGGCCGGCTGTGCTGAACAACAGACACCAGAAAAAATGACAGACGTCTGGGGAAAGTCTCCCAACTGCACTGTTCAGGGGGCTTCGCTCTCCGTCATAAGTACCCTCTCATCCCACTACACTTTTACTGAAAATGATCAGGATTGGGCAAGAGGCCCCCTCCTCTGACAAGAGACAGCCAATCAAATCCAACTTTACTTTGTGCTCTCTTACAATCTGGTGATGGACATCCCCTTGTGTGACACGCTCTCCGATCCCCCATATTTAGATAACAGACACGCTTAGTGACATTTAAAAAAAAAGAAAAGAAAACATAGTGCAGGCATCAGGCAGCTGGAGGTTATTCTGGCTGAGGCTCAACTGAGCATCTCACTGCAGATGAACACTTGATTTCACATTCTGCTCAAGAACAGGAATGCTTACACACTCACATACATCACATGCACAAACGCACACACACAGATTAACACCTCCCAGCATGCACAGCGTCTCAACCCCTTTAGCAGTGTCCACTATCTATCTGCCCGTCTCCCTGTCCTCACTGCCCTTGCCCTTGCACTTATGACATCTGTAACTTAAGAGGCATCCAAAGTACTTGTGCTGTTACACAGCTGTAGGCCATCTTTAACATTTTTACCTATTGGTTTCTCACCCCGTCAATAAGTAAACCCTTTTTTCTCGGTATTTACTCCGTCTGTAAACACAAAACATATAATTTCTTTGGTTAAAAAAAAAATGTAGGCCAACACTTCTCAACCTCATCATTGTTTTGTTTTTTCGATTATTTTGTTAAACACTGCATAAAGTAAAAGCCATCTCTCTCTCTCAAATCAAACCATCCCTGCAGCCTGTCAATCAGTTACCAGGGCAACAATGTTGTTAATTACGCAGACGAAGCACACGTCATTTTTTCCTGTTATGGTCGCATTAGCACCACTGTGTTAGCACGTTAGCACCACTGTACTTGTCACTGTACTCATTGTACTGTGAGATTTCCCACTTAATAGTCTGCAAGTCACAAATAATGGTTTCATACTAAGGTTTCAACATACTAATACATCTCACAGTGTTGTTGTGGAGACTTAATATCATGTTGGTGAGTTTCAGGTGCAGCCAGTGACTGAGTGTTGGCTAATGCTGTTAAAAATGCTAAGCCAACCAAGACAGTTATCACAGTAAATAGCCCAGTTATCGCCAACAACGTATCGAATGCGACAATTAATCACACAAACATGTTGATGAAGTTCACGATGCTTAACTTAGATTTTTGCTGTCTAATAGGAGTTAAATTAGATTGTTTAGATGCCACTGCAGGCATGCTAATGTTAGCACTGCAGCTGCTGCACTGACGCTAGCTACAGCTGCCGTGGGTTATTTAACTTTCAGAACTGTTTAGCTTTTAGATTAATTTTAGATTAGATTATTCTGTGTGTTCTAGACGTGTTGATTTCACCAGCTTTGCATTTCACTTTACACACACTGCAGCGAGGTGTGTCCGTGTTGACTCTTGAATGCTGCTGTTTCTGCTTGCTCTGACCAATGTCTTAGCAGCTTCGAGAGCAACGCCCCTTAGTACATCCGACTGACCAACGGTGCAACTATCATCACTTACTTACTTACTTACTTACTAGTATTGTTGATAAAATGCAAAAAGGACCCAAATTCAAAAAGAAGGTAGGCAGGTGAAACTAAACAAAAGGCGAGATTTAATGACTAAGCTGATACAAACAAACTCAGAGGGAACAAAAACCTCAGGAAGCATGCTGATGTTATGAAAAGTGCAAAAAAATACAAAAAGGTACTGAAGGAACCGAAGAACAAACCAGAAGGTGATGAGCAACATGGACGTGGAACTAGGGCAGGCTGGGGAGGCACAGGAGTAGATATGTCACATAAACACAAAGCAACTTTTTGTGTTATGTAAATGAAGTGAGTTAGACGGGCCAAGGAGGAGGCGGGGCTTACCTCCATGTAGATGCCGGCAATGTTTCATCATTCATGGCTGAAATAAACATTGCTGCTTTTTACATGTTATCAAACAGCGTCCTAGTTCAGCATTTGCAGTGATATGAACCCAAAATAAACACTTTTGTTGTGATTTAATCGCAATAAAAGGAATGCAGAAATAACATGACAATTTGTAAAATGTCATGGTTTGTTAGGTCTGTCCGTTTTTCAACTTGTGCATATGAAAAATCAAGGTTATCAGCGATCAAATTACACAGTGGATTACGGTTGAGCCCTATTTTCCAGTGTGCACCACGACTTCCCCATTACAGACGTGTCCATGAGAGATTTGAGGCAGTTAGTTCACACATGTCCGTGTCATCTGCAAGGAAAGCAAAACTAGAGAAAGAAGGAAAGCAACTTTGTAAAATTGTATTTAGTGCTTAAATCCGCATGCTGAGAGCCTCACAATGACAGGATGACACCTGAAGCTGATGATGACATTAGTTTGGCTGTTGACTTGATGATGGCACTAGATTGAAATATTATGGATCTCCAGTTATTACAATTCTTCCTGAGGGGAACATGAATGTCTTAATCAAAGTTCATGGCAATCCATTTTTGAAGTTTTTGAGATACTTTAATTAGAACCAAACTGACAGACATCCCTAGAGTCAACACTATTAATAGAACAAAGAGTGAGTGAATGAGGAGTTTTATTTGTCAGATAGATGCACTCTAATATCAAATGCACAGACCAAAGGATTCCTTTCCACTTCAGTCCACCAGGTCAGCTAAAAGACGCAGCAACCTGCTGATCTTGGTGTCCACTCAGGAATTTTAAGCAGTAAGGCTCCACAGTTTCTTAAATCTTTCACTAGAAATCTATTTATGCCCAGAGTACTGTCTCATTGGCATTGAAACTAGAGCAGCTGTGGTTGCTCATTACTTCTAGTATAGCTGTCATGCTGAAAGAGAAAGTCGGCCTTTTCTAAAGAGCTGCAGGTGGCTTATGAAAAAAAGGGGGGATAATGGATTGTCCAATTTAGAAATATTCAGTTAGTCTATCCTAACCAATGTATTTATTTATTTTTTTCCACACATTTTAATCTTGTAGAATTACTTTCATCTTTAGACATCTTTTTATGTTAAGTCTTAAAGTCTACTGGTCTCAATCAGGTCGAGAGGAATGAAAGAAGATGCATTTTGTTCAAATTATAAAGACCTGTGCAGCACTGAAGGTATTAACAGAGGACCAGAGTCTTAAAGTTCAGAAGAGCAGTTTAGAACTACAAATAACAGACCACAGACCAGGGGGTAAGTTTAAAATACAGGCTTAATTATGTGAAAAATTAGTATTCATACAAGTCAGTTACTATCAATGCACACAATTCCACATACACAGAGAGGAATTGTTCATTGAAATCCCTGAAACCTTCCAAAATAAACTCCCTCTCTTTGGTTTGGTGTGTATCGCTAGCAGCTTGATAGTTAGCTTCTTTTTTTTTATACAGAAGAATTGTTTGTGTAGTGTCTTTTATTGTCGGTTATTGTGTCTATCTAACATTTTGTGTTTGAGTACATTGTCAGTGATTCAATAACAATTTAGTATTTACCATGAAGCAATTATATACTGAAGGTCGTAACCATGTAATTTTGGCACAGATATTGACGACACATGACCTTTGGCCTTACTGTATGTCTGCAGCCCGTCTCATTGAAGCTGCAGTAATACATTTGTCAAACCGGTGATCTCAGACGCATACCTGCCACATAACGGAGTAGCGTCCCTGGTTTGAGTCCAGCTGGGGACATTTGTTGCTTACCATGTGTCTCCCGTTTCTGTTTCCATCACTGTCAAAAGCACTAACATTTTACAGTGGTTGCCAGGCTGGCAACCAGTTTTTGGTTGCTGAAACTTAAAGTACGGTTGCCATTTTTAATCAGCTTATATGCTGAGTAATTAACATACATGTAGCCTATGTGTATGTTGTAAATATTTTTTCAATATGATTTTCCATCCAGCTCAAAATGCCAGGATACTTTCCCTCAAGAATTCATACATTTCCTTTTTTCCCCATCCATCTGGTTCTTTGCCAAGCCCCGCCCCCCACCCATTGGTTTGTGGACTACGGTTCTGAAGACTTGAATTTGACATTTTGGCCCCCACCATCTTGGATTTTTGTAAACAGTGAACAGAAGTAACCATATTTGGACTGTGGAGGAGCGACAGGTGGATTTGACGAGCACGAGCATTGTCATTGTGTAGCCTCATCATGACTCCACACCACAGGAGTAAAACTGGAGTTGTGTTTAAAGGGAATGTGGAATAATATGTATGTCTTCTGTGTGGACTAAATGTGCATGTTCTCCCCATGTGGGTTTTATCTGGGTATGTGTCTTTCTCCCAAATTTCAAAAGACATGCAGGTTAAATTGCTAAATTGCCCGTTGGTGTGGATGTTAGTTTGAATGGTGTCTGTCTTTATGACACTTGTGATAGACAGGCGACCTGCACCTGTGTGTGTGTGTGTGTGTGTGTGTGTGTGTGTGTGTGTGTGTGTGCGTGTATGTGTGTGCTGTGAGGTGTCCCGGCAATCGTTTGCCCACAGACTGAGGCTGGGTGAGATAATTGACAACCAGTACTATCATTCACAGCTGCTCCCTACCTGGCATAGGACACAAGTGATCACCATTCCACTAATCACATCACCCTCTGTATAAAGCACAGCTTCTCCCCAGCCTCAGGTGGCCCGAGGACTCCAGCGCAGGAGGAAAGTGGAGGGAGCGCCGGAGAGTGGATAAATACAGGAAGTCTTGGACTCGGCCACCCACCAATGTAGGATGTGGATAATTCTGACTAACTCTCTTTTCACCACTCACCCCCTCTCCAGCAGCACGAGGCCTGTTGGAAGAAGGACCCCTCACAGTGAGAACAAAGTACCCTGGACCAGGAAGAGTTTACGTTGGACTCCCCAGCTTATTAAATAAAGACTCTTTTTGTTCTGCACCGTGGTGTGTGTGTGTGTGTGTGTGTGTGTGTGTGTGTGTGTGTGTGTGTGTGTGTGTGTGTGTGTGTGTGTGTGTGTGTGTGTGTGTGTCCTTGCTCCATGTTTTGATCCCCACAGTCTCCTCTTTCTTAACCTCCTCTCACCCTCTCAGTCATCAACCCCACCTTCCCCGGAGGGCTGCAGTGTGACCTCATGCCGTCCAACTTATGTCACCGCCGTCATTGAGTGTCTAACTGACGGCAGCAGCTGATGCTCTGCCCGGCTCAAGACTTTTCTCTTGTTGGATGAGAGAAAAGGTTTTGGCAGCATGAAACAGATTTGTTCTGGAGAGGAGGAACAAAAGAACAAGAGGAAATTGTGTGCCTTTTGATTATTTTCTTTTTTTCCTCTTTCTTCTCCTCTTTCCACCTTCTCCTCTAACTCCTTCTATTCCTGGACATTCCCTGGGGGAGCAGCTGAACCCTGGACAAACACACCCTATATAAGACTGGAGGTATGCCATCACTCCTCCCCCTGGAGTCCTCTACCACCCTGATCCTGATCCTTCACTTCACTTATACCACTGCCCTTCTGTTGTTTTCCGCACTGTCCCTTTAAGCACTTCTGGGCCGTCACCCATCTCATTTTAAAAAGGACAACTTAAATGTAGAGGGAGTTGTTCTGGGCATAACAGATTTGCTCCCATATTAGAGGTTCATGGAGACATGGGCCGGGAACCCGGGTCAGTGCGATGCCTGAAATAATTTAACTGGGAAAGTAAAACATAGAATAAAAAACAAAGTGTAGTCGAGCTTTACTGAATCATTGAGAGGGCTGATATCACTGTATATCGACAGAAAAAAATTGTGCCATAACTTTAATTGAAAATCAAACAATTTGGTGTACAGGTGGTCGAGTAGTTAGCGCGCATGCTATGTACCCATTTACGCAGCCGACCCCGGTTCAAATCCCGGCCGGAGGTCCTTTGCATGTCACATCCCCCTCTCTATCCCATGTTTCCTCTCTGTCCACTGCTAAATAAAAGGTGTCTATGCCAGAAAAAAAAAACAAAAAAAAAGGAAAATCAAACAATTTGAAAATATATTGTGTTGTAAAATATGTCAAAACCAAAATACGACATATTTGCATATTTAGTAAGTGGGGTTGGTTCTTTGTTTATTATACACAGTGGGACGATTTTAAGGCCTACATTTTCCATGAGACGGAATATTCTGGCGTACAGATGAACAAACTATTGAAATGAAACGGCATTTCAAGAGTTTATCATCTGTATGGTGACGTATTTCAGGGAACAGACTGCAGTTACTAGTACTTAACACAAGGTGTCAGTCTGCCCCTTTGGTTCTCCTGATTGAAAGATGATTTGCTTTGATGAGTCAAATAACTTTCCAAAAATATAAAAAACAAATCCAGATGTCATCGCTTCAACAGAATCAGCTACACTTTTGTTTTCTTACTGGCTTTTGTTGTTTCTTTGTCAATCAGAGAAATAGAAAAGAGAAATGAATGACATAATGCTTCAACGACAGACTCAGAATCAAACACACATTGACCAAAGAGATGTAACTTATTTAGCTTAGAATACATACAAATATAAATACTTGCTAAGTGTCCAGATCAGGCAGCAACCTCAGTTTAGAGTCAAACGGACCATAAAGCAGGGTATGACACGTCGCTACCACAGCTTTGCTACTTCATCCTCGCTATCGATGCCTGAGATCCAAAAGTCGTATGAACAGATACGTCAATGAGTCATGAACAAGTTCACATTTATTCTCCTGAATCGAGCTGTTCCCACCCCTTTTGCAATGCATTGTGGGACAATGGTTTCCACCAAACATTTAAAAATCATGAGGTATTTAGGTTGCATACTCACAGCACGGGCTGCAAGGTGGTGTAGTGGGTAGCATGTTCACCTTACAGCGAGAGGGTTTCGATTTCAAATCCCGGGTCGGGCCCGGCTTCTTCTGTGTGGAGTTTGCATGTTCTCCTTGTGTAAGCGTGGGTACTCTCCTGGTTCTCCCACAGTGCAAAGACATGCAGGATGGGGATAGGTTCAATGATGACTCTAAATGTCCCAGGTCTCTACATGTCGGCCCTGTGATAGACTGGTTACCTGTCTGTCTCTACATGTCAGCCCTGCGATAGACTGGTTACCTGTCTGTAGATGTCAGTCCTGATAGACTGGTTACCTGTCTGTAGATGTCAGTCCTGATAGACTGGTTACCTGTCTGTCTCTACATGTCGGCCCTGTGATAGACTGGTTACCTGTCTGTAGATGTCAGTCCTGATAGACTGGTTACCTGTCTGTCTCTACATGTCGGCCCTGTGATAGACTGGTTACCTGTCTGTAGATGTCAGTCCTGATAGACTGGTTACCTGTCTGTCTCTACATGTCGGCCCTGTGATAGACTGGTTACCTGTCTGTAGATGTCAGTCCTGATACACTGGTTACCTGTCTGTCTCTACATGTCAGCCCTGTGATAGACTGGTTACCTGTCTGTAGATGTCAGTCCTGATAGACTGGTTACCTGTCTGTCTCTACATGTCGGCCCTGTGATAGACTGGCGACCTGTCCAGGTTGTACCCTGTCTTCACCCAATGTCAGCTGGGATCAGCTTCTCTCTCTCTCTCTCTCTCTCTCTCTCTCTGAGATGGCATGTGGGTAAGTAGCTGAGAGCGTATTGTTTTGTCTCGACTTTTCGCTTTGAGTTTTGAGAAAACTTCTTTCTTTCTTTTCAGTGTGTTTATGAGTTTTCGTTTGATCGTTTGTTTGTATAAGGGCTTTTGTGTGTGTGTGTGTGTGTGTGTGTGTGTGTGTGTGTGTGTGTGTGAACGTGTGAACGTGTGTGTGCAATTGTTTGTTGGGGGCAGCGTGCTCTGTGTGGCACAATGCCGCTGGCGGAGGCCGCACCCGCGGAATTTGAAAAGCTGACTCGCCGACACGCGATTAAGCTTTACCCCGCACTGCAGTGCTCAGCGGAGGAGGCCGGGCTGGCAGTAGGAGAGGTGGTCGGGTATGACAGCGTGAAGTCTGCCTCGCGCATGAACGGGGCCATTGTCATGTTTTTAGATAGTACGGCTAAGGTTGGCGAGGTGGCGGAGAGGGGAGTGATTATCCGAGACACTCTCCCGTCTCCCCTCTCGTCAACCCAGCCACAAAAATTATGATCTCGAACGCCCCCCCGTTCATCAAAAATGAGCTGCTGGGGAAGGAGCTGGCAAGGTACGGGCAACTGGTATCACCGATTAAGATGGTTTCGCTGGGGTGTAAAGATCCCAAACTAAAACATGTTGTGTGTCACAGAAGAAAAGTGTTCAATAGACCAAGAAAAGGCTTTTGGCCGGGTTGAACACCAGTACCTGTGGCAGACTCTGGCTGCTTTTGGGTTCAACCCTGGCTTCATAGCCATGGTCCAGGTTCTCTATAGTGATATTGCGAGTGTTCTGAAAATTAACGGCGGGCTGAGTGCACCATTTGAGATCCAGAGAGGGGTAAAGCAGGGCTGCTCTCTCTCTCTGGGATGTTATATTCGGTAACCATCGAGCCTCTGCACCACAAACTCAGAGCCAAACTTACAGGTGTGTGTTTCCCCCGGTGTCCCGTGTCTTTTAAACTGTCTGTGTATGCGGATGATCTCATTGTTTTAGTCGAATCCCAACAAGATATTGACATTTTAACTGACACTGTGAATAACTTTGGTTTTATTTCATCTGCTACAGTGAACTGGGGGAAAAGCGAGGCTCTGATGGCAGGAGGGGAGCTGGGGGGCCGGCTCGGGCTGCCTGGTGGACTACAGTGGAAAAGAGGAGGATTCAAATACCTTGGAGTCTTCCTGGGGGATGAGACCAACACCAATAAAAACTGGGACAATGTCCTGGAGCACGTTAAAGGTCGGCTGGAGAAGTGGAGGTGGCTACTCCCAAAGATTTCGTATAGAGGCCGAACCTTAATAGCGAATAACCTGGTCTCATCCTCCTCATCCTCCACCGGCTGGCCTGTGTTGAACCTCCGGTTTCTCTCCTGTCAAAAATTCAGTCGGTTTTAGTTGATTTTATTTGGGACAAGTTGCACCGGGTCCCACAGAGTGTCCTGTTTTTACCTAAAGAGGAGAGGGGGCAGGGTCCATCTGGCCAGCAGGGGCGCGGCTTTCCGCCTCCAGTTTATCCAGAGGTTACTGACTGGACCAAAGGACACTCTGTGGAGACCCCTGTCCCGTTGCATTCTGCAGGGTTTTAGAGGTCTGGGTCATGATTTTAATTGGTTTTTAATGAACATACCGAACATGAGTACATCTCCTTTGCCTGCTTTTTATAAAAGTGTTTTTAGGGTGTGGAACCTGCTGAGGAAACGGAGGAGGGGGCAAACAGACTCCCTGCACTGGTTCCTCCAGGAGCCGGTCCCGTGGGGGACCCGTCTGGACCTTCCCAGCTGGGCAGGTCAGAGTCTAGCCACAAGACTGCAGACTGCGAGGGTCATTACCCTGGGGCAAGTTGTGGCGCTGACTGGGACTGACCTCAGTGAGGGTCACAAAAAGACTCTTGGAACACTGGAGACAGAGACTCACAGGACACGAACGCCTGTTTTTAAACTGCCCTTTTAATGGTGTCTGTTAATCAAACAGACACCAATGACGATCCCTTTCCTGCAATTTTCCTGGCACCGGATTTTAAAGACTGCTCTGGGATTTTAATGGAATATACACACCTTGCACCACTGGATGGTAAAACGTTTTACAGGATCTTAGTGAAGGCAATCAACAAAAAAAAACTGGACAAGAGACCTGACACTCCATAGAGAAGATATCTGCAGCTGGCTCCTGCTGCCAGACCTGAGTGGAGGTCCTTCTACAAGCCTCCACTCTCAAAAAGACATGCAGACATTCACTGGAGAGTCCTCCATGGGGTAACAGCAGTGAACTCCATTGTGTCCACCATAAACCTGGCAGTAGAGGACAAATGTCCCTACTGCGACCAAAGAACCTGTGTTTCACTGTTTTTACGAGTGTCTTCGTCTTTTACCATTGTTTCTGTTTTTACAAACTGTTTTTACCAAAAGTGGAGAGGTTTTTACCAAGCGGCTTTTTATTCTGGGTTTTAAATACACATGCCAACACAAAAACAAATGCCAGCTTTTAAACTTTGTTTTAGGGCAGGCCAATATGGGGGTGTATTTTAGCCAAAGGAGGAAAGTGAAGGATGGTTTAATTGTTGAACCTGTTACTCTATGTACAAATATGATGAAGTCCAGACTCCTCATTGATTTTAACTATTACTATTATTTGGTGTTTTAATCAGGTGTTGTGTTCTGTGGAAAACCACACACTGCAGTTTGGAGATGTGCTCATGTGAATGAAGTATTTTTTTATTTATTTATTCATTAATTTATTTACTCTAATGAGTAAGAGTGGGTATGTTTGAATGCATCACTATTTTCAAATGATTATTTGAAAAAAGAACGAAAAATAAAGTTGATTCAAAAATCAAATATCTCTCTCTCTCTCTCTCTCTCTCTCTCTCTCTCTCTCTCTCTCTCTCTCTCTCTCTGATAGACAGGTTGTTAGAGGAGTGTGGGCTTATGAGAATGACCAATCGGACGCACACCGCCTCTGTTAGTGAGGGTAGTACAACACAGGTCACTAAGATCAAAATGACAACAGCACCTGTGATGACGACCGCGGAGGAGCACGACCCCAGCGAGCAGTGCGACTGGTTCCGCGAAGGCAACATGACTGAGCCGCGCGTAACCGCGGATCTGGATGTTGCCGGGTGTCTCTTCCTATCTATCCTGCCCTATGGCCAAGCAGTCCCCGCGCTCATCTGGACTGTTGTGTTGTTGACTCTCTTGTCATTTATGGTCAACAGTTTTACCCTGTTCGGACTCGGACGGTCCGAGGACCTCTCCTGGGAGCCGCGCGTTGCGTTCTTTAAGAATCTGATTTTGAGCGACATCCTGCAGACTCTCGCCATCGGTCCGACCGTCGTCTACTCGCTAGTCCAGCGCCGGACCATTGCGTTCGGCACCTGGTGTCACATCCAGTACTTTGTGGGGACCGTCTGCATTTTCTCCAGCCTCCTCAGCATCACTTGCATGGCGCTGGAGCGCTACTTGTACGTGTGCCACGCCATCCACTACTTGGTCATCCTCACGCAGATGCGCCTGCGGCTAGCCCTGAATCTCATCTGGGTCTACGCCATCTCCGTCAGCACCGTCCACGTGGTGTTGCTGCACATGGGGAGTGGGCAAAAGAATGAGCTGTTCACCGGTGGGCTACTATGCGAGCCGGACATGATGGAGCAGTACTTGGGTTTCCCCCGCGCCTCTGCAGTCTTCCGTAAACTCCTGGGCTCCTTCACCCTGCTGATGTGCCTGCTGGCCCACGCCTTCTCCTACTTGAGCATGTACCGGGACGCGATGGCCCCGTTCGACGCGGTCAACACCAGAGCACGCAAGACCGTGTTGTTCTACTGCGGCATGCTGTTCCCGCAGCTGCTCCCGCCGCTGCTCAAAGTCTCCACGGACGCGCTGTGGGAGGTGAAGGGCACCGAGGCCATGATGGCACCCTCGAATCTGACCCCCTCGGCCACGGCAGCTGTGCTCCACATGTCCCTGCTGGTCATACTTTTAGTGCCGCCGATCATCAACCCGCTGGTGTACGGGCTGAGGAACGCGGAGATGAGGAAGGCGCTGCTCAGGCGGTTCCGGCGGAGGACGGAGAGGCGTTACGACGTGGGGGAGATGAGAGTTGAAAACATTGCGCCTCGAAACCGAGGCGGGGTAGACTGAGCTCACTGGCCAATGTGATGTTCACAGAAGGCTTGGATAAACACATTATGACAGTTCAAAACAAAAGCAAAAACGAAAAGCGGCTACTTTACAAACGGAGCACGAGAGTGAGCACAGAAATATGGATAATTTACGAATTGAAAACAATTCCCCACTGAGCTCTACTTCTCCCCTCCAGCTCTCATATGGACCAAGTGTCATTAGTTATAGCACTGATAAAACAACAACAACTTCACAACATGTCCCATAGGAATATGAGGAAGACTACAGGGAAAAGTTGAAAATCATTAATTCATGTTGCGTCTGTTGAGACACAATCGCTTTCAGCCCATCATTGACCTTTTCATAGTTTGGTTCCGCCCTCTGAGCTGTCAATCACAACAGAGCCATTGGGCCGAATGTTATTATGCCTACGTTCTAACAAGAACTTAACTTAACTTATCTCTTAACTGAAATTTGAGCTAGAAGGAGGATTTTAACAACGAGGTCAGTTGTTTTTCAGGTACATTCTGAAACGATTATTGAATATGGACAAAATGTAAACAAACAAACAATCTCAAAAGTAAAGGTGCTTCGGTAAACATGGTCGAGGTTTATGTTGGCTAAGTCATGTTTATGTTGTCAATGGAGAATTACTTTTAGTAACACTGGAATGGTTTTTTAAAACTTCTCGCTCAATCAAAATAACTCCCTCAATCCTTCACCTGCATGTAAACAAGGCTGGTTAAAATGTTGTCTGGAGCGCCACATTTTTAATTGTAACAGTTGTGTTAGTTATAGCATTGTGTGTAGCTGTGATGGGCAACGTGCTGTAAAATTGTCAGCATTATGGGTTTTCATCCATGCTTTGAAATGTGTGTGTGTGTGTGTGTGTGTGTGTTCACAACTAAACAATATCTATTTTTCTATTTGCTACAGAGCTGAGAGAAGTAGTAAGAACAGCAAAATGACCTCACTGATTATTTCACAAACTAAAACGTTTAGTTTTATTCCCTCTTTCAATTTTATAACTACAGTAGACATTGCTGCTTAAATGTCCCACAATACATCTTTGTAGACACCAACAATGTTTCATTAATCACAGATGAAATAATCACTATCGCTACTTTGTACATGTTGCGAATTCCCAGATATGCAGGGTAATCAAATGCCATCCATTCTGATTTAATGACATTGAATTTCACGTTAAAAATGTGAGCTATTATCGTAGAGCTCTGGGGGACCACAGGCACAGGAAACAAGATTTGTTTCCTCCATTTCTCACTCAGCGAGTCGAAAGATTTCAAAAATCATGTGAATTTCTACTTGCATCACTTGTGCCGCACAAATTTGCCTCTATTCATGTCTATGTTCGTGTCACAAAACACTCGCTTGGCATTTGGTGTGCAGCTTAAGATGCTAGGACAGGCAGCTTGGGAAAGAATCGAGGACACGTCAACACAATGAAAAGCAACCACAGAGAAGAAACCCAGTGGGGGATTAAAAATCCCATAATCTCTATGAAGGCAAATTAATGTAATAATGTGAAGTTGTCTTATTTATGTAACCGGGTTGAGAATTGTTATAATTTGTAGACTACATCTGCCATAGTGGTTAGGCTCAAGACTCACCTGTTCAGACTTCACCTTGACTCCACCTTGACTCTACATAGCATGACCCACTAGCACCCTCCCTCGACACCCCCCCCCCAAAAAAAACAAACAAACAAACAAACAAAAAAACAAAAAAAACAAACAAAAAAAAAAACCTTACCTATAGCACTCTGATCTTAGCACTGTTGCTCTTGAAGTACTACTTTACTCAGATGAGGACCTAACACTTGTTCTATTTTTAGCTCTTACTTTATCGGCAATGATACGTCGTGGTTTCTTTGTTTCCTTCTTTTGACAACTGTACTTATTGTAAGTCGCTTTGGACAAAAGCGTCTGCTAAATGACCTAAATGTAAATGTAAATGTAATAGTGGTTATCAATGTAAGCTATTTTACTGAATTGTCGCTAGCTAACGTTACATAAACAGAATTTGAGCCTTAATGGGTAACAGGAGTGGGTTAGCGAATCTTATCCTGGACAGGTGTATTGTGGAGGAAGGCAGTTAACCAAGTTTAATGGTTTAAATGATGCCTTAATTGTGATTTTGTAAATGAAGTGTAAGGCTAGCTTAATACCTTGTATTGACTCTGTGAGCGTGTTCTTGTCCAGCTCGATGTGTAAAGTGTCCTTAGATAACTTTTGTTGTGATATGACACTATAAATAAAATTTAATTAATTCAATGTTCTGATTAATGAAAATTAATTCTTTTGGTGTAGGAACGGAGAGGAATGGTGGGACTTAACTCCTGCTGGCATTCGTATGGCACTGATATTTGATGTTTTATGTTGCTTATTAAAATACATTTTGAGACACTAAGAAACTGTTTAATTTCTCTTTTATTGGCCTTTTATTGTAATGAAACGTTCAAAATATTTCCTTTTTAGGAGCCTGCTTTGCCCATTTTACAGAGTCTTATGGCTCCACTTATCCCTAGGTGGCGCTGTCTGTCTTACATCACCTTTTTAAAGTCAAGCAAAATGAGCATTTCCAAAGTCTTTATCTTCCGTATGGGGACTTATTTCTGAGTGAAATATGATTAACAGGCGGGACACAACGTTAGGAGGAATTTCATTTGATTGTTGAAAAGATAGATCATGAGCTTCTCTAGCTCTGTGATGCTAAAAGTTGAATTGATTGCTGAATGGATGTCGGTTGGATTGGTTGGAATTGGCTGGAATTAGCCGCTTGCATCATATTTTGTTTTCCAAGAAGGAAAAAAAATATAGTATTTTAATATAAAAATACAAAGAATATATCATGCCACAGGTAGAAGTCAGGACACAAACACAGGAACTTCATCAAACTTTCAAATCATAGAAAGAGATTAAAGGTCCAGTTTATGTCTTTTTTTTAGCAGAAGAATTCAAAAGAGAAATACAGTACGTCCCCTTCAAGGTTACATTAAAACTCCTCTAGTTACACTTGGACAGAAAAGGCAAAGAATGTTCTCAATGTAGTTTATAAGATAATAATAGTAACAGATAATTCAATGTTTACTGACAACATATTTCACTTGTTTTCCCTATAATATCCACTCATAGTCACTTTAAATGCCTCACGCTTGTGTTATATAAGTCTGCATTTTTTGCACTTCTGGTTTTCTAGTCTCTTAGTCAGTGTTTTTTTTTTATGTTTAGTTCGATGCCTGAAATAAGGTGTAGATAAAAGGATTTTAACGTTTTGTTGATGATGATGATGACACAAAATATGTCAGAAAATACACCTTTGGATGAATTCTGAAGCTTTAAGTATCTTGTAAAAGGCAGTTGACAAAAAGTGGTGAAATTAGACTAAAAAACCTCATTAGGCTGACGAGTCTGCCTTTACAGCCACGTTGGGTTTACTCATGGGGCCATGGTGTACTTTGTAGCCGAGCGTGAGCTGTTCACTTCTGCTGATGGCGCTTCAAGAATCTTAAGTGGTGTTCATTTGTGAAGATTATTTTGCTGAAGTGTAACTATGACTGTGAAGAGGAAAGTGCTGTACTGAATACTGTTAAACGTGTAGTTTTAGTGCAGGGAGATCAGTGGGTGGTTCACAGAGTGGTAATCACAGCAGATGTGAACCTAACAATCATACTTGAAAATCCCCATTGATAGAAAAATATGACTTATTCCACCTTTCCATTAGAATTCAAAGTTCAACCATAACCCATTGTGCAGTAATAGCAAGCCAAACAACTCAAACCAGTTTGGTGCATTCCTGTAAGACATTAGTACTGCTCCCTTTTGAAGAGTATGACACTTCCCTCTTTGTTGTTATCACCATATTTTTCAGGACATACTAAACGTTGAAGGCAAGATAAACACATTTCATTGTGTATTGCATTTGTTTCAAAGTGGAACACTGTAAATGTATTACCGTTTGTTATCTAAATGCAAAGAGGGAACAAGGAAGTCAACCCCTTTACAATGTCAGTAAATGCTTTGTTGGTATTCATACGAGGGTGTTTGAGAACTGTGTCTAAAAGAATGAGGAAGTCCCAAAGCAATCACAAGAAACAGGAACACACAGTCTCACATGGTCAAACAGGTACAGACTCACACAGAATGCGGCTGAGCAGCTTCAGAAAGCACCTGTAGCTTATTTGTGAGATATCTTTAGCTTTTTCTTAATTATTTTTCACATCTGCAATGTCTTATTAACAACCTGTAAATCACACTGCAGAGATGGTTTTGATAATCAATTAGATTTAAAAAGAACAAAAGATTTTTTAACCCCGAGACTTGCTCTCCCGATGGATCGTGCATTGCTCCTGAATCAGCCTGTCGGTCCACATGCTGTGGACTTTCCGTCTGGGATGCCAACTCAAAGCAGCTCTGAGAACAACCTGAAGTTTGTCTGTGAGTTTAGGCCTGGACCTGGTCCATCGCAGGCGTCGGGCGATGAGGATTACAATGCCAATATGGTGTGCGAATCTGTGTCAGTCATCCTCCCTGCACAGTGCAGCGTCCACCAGCTGCGTCTGCGCATCTGTATGCAGGTAAAACACTATTAAATGTTTGAAAAATGTATAATTTGTTATGATTATTTTGTTCTTTTTCTAAGTGTTTTAAGCATTTTCTTTTCATTTATAGCTGGTCATTGCAACTTAGATTTTGCACTTTGCTAATTGAATATTAACGAAAGCACGCATGTTGATGTTGCGGGTGCTGCAAGTGTTTGTGATTGGAGGTGAGGAATGGAGAGAAAACAGGAAATGTCCTTGAAAAGCATTTACATTTACATTTAGGTCATTTAGCAGACGCTTTTGTCCGAAGCGACTTCCAATAAGTACATTTGTCAAAAGAAGGAAACAAAGAAACCACAACGTATCATTGCCAATAAAGTAAGAGCCAAAAATAGAACAAGTGTAAGGTCCTCATCTGAGTAAAGTAGTACTTCAAGAGCAACAGTGCTAAGATCAGAGTGCTATAGGTAAGGTTTTTTTTTTTTTTTTTGGGGGGGGGGGGTCGAGGGGGGGTGTTAGTGGGTCGTGCTATGTAGAGTCGAGGTGAAGTCTGAACAGGTGAGTCTTGAGCCTTTTTCAGAAGATGGCAAATGACTCTGCTGTCCTGACATTGGTCAGGAGTTCGTTCCACCACTGAGGACCAGAACAGAGAAGAGTCTGGACTTTGCTGAGCGACATTTGTTTGATTTCAGCGATGGTGGTACCAGCCGGCCAGCTGAAGTAGAGGAGCGAAGTGCTCGCTTCGGGGCATGAGGTTTGACCAGTGTTTGAAGGTAGACAGGTGCCGTTCCATTGATGGCCCTGAAGGCCAGTGCCATCGTCTTGAATTGGATGCGTGCTGCTACAGGGAGCCAGTGGAGGTCACGGAGGAGGGGGGTCACGTGGGAGAATTTGGGTAGATTGAAGATAAGACGTGCTGCAGCGTTCTGGATACGCTGCAATGGTTTAATCGCAGAGGCCGGGAGTCCGGCCAGGAGAGAGTTGCAGTAGTCAAGGCGGGAGATGACCAGTGCTTGGACCAAGAGTTGCGTTGCATCCTTTGTGAGGAGGGTCCGAATCCTGCGGATATTGTAGAGGGCAAATCTGCAGGATCGGGCCACAGCAGTGATGTAGGGGGTGAAGGATAGTTGGTCATCGAGGATTACACCCAGGTTCCTCGCAGTTGAGGAAGGTAATACTGTGATGCCCTCGACAGTGACCGACAGGTCCATGCGAGGGCAGTCTTTCCCTGGGATGAAGAGGAGTTCGGTTTTATTCAGGTTAAGCTTGAGGTGATTTGCAGTTGTCCAGACAGAGATGTCAGCCAGACAGTCCGAGATGCGTGTTGCAATGTGAGCGTCAGAGGACGGGGGAAAAGAGAGGAACAGCTGGGTGTCATCTGCGTAGCAATGGTAGGAGAATCCATGCGATGTGATAACAGAACCTAGTGATCTGGTGTATAGTGAGAACAGAAGCGGTCCTAATACGGAGCCTTGAGGGACACCCATGTCCAGAGAACAGGGTTTGGACATAGAGCCATTCCATGTGACCTGGAAGGTGCGGTTTGTCAGGTATGATGTAAACCAGGCGAGAGCAGAGTCGGATATGCCAAGTTCAGCCAGAGTGGAGAGGAGGATTTAGTGGTTGACTGTGTCGGATGCAGCAGATAGGTCGAGGGACTCTGTCACTGTGAGGAGGGCCGTCTCAGTGGAGTGAGCAGTCCTGAATCCTGATTGATTATGGTCTAGGAGGTTGTTCCGCGAGAGATAGGATGACAGTTGGTTGTAGGCGGCACGTTCCAAGGTTTTAGAGAGGAATGAAAGAAGAGATACAGGTCTGTAGCTTTGGATGTCAGTAGCGTCTAGGGTGGGTTTTTTAAGGAGATGCTTCACGGTAGCTGTCTTAAAATCCACTGGAATGACACCTGAGGTGAGGGAGGAGTTGATCAGGGTGGTGAGGAATGGCAAGATGTCGTGTGAGATGTCCTGGAGAAGAGAGGAGGGAATCGGGTCGAGGGAGCAGGTGGTGGCACGGTTAGATGTGACAAGTGCGTGAACGTCTTCAGAGGTGAGGGGGCTAAAGCTGGTAAGACCTTCCGAGTTGAGAGTTGGGGGAGATGTCTTCTCGGAGGGAATAGGCGTGAATGAGGAGCTGATGTCATTTACTTTCTTGGTAAAGTAAGTTGCAAAGTCATCGGCAGTAAGGGAGGAAGGGGGGGGGGGGGGGTAGGAGGGGTGAGGAGGGAAGAGAACATGGAGAAGAGTTTCCTGGGGTTGGAGGCAGAAGAG
The DNA here is from genome assembly GCA_029853015.1 of Chelidonichthys spinosus. NCBI lineage: Eukaryota > Metazoa > Chordata > Actinopteri > Perciformes > Triglidae > Chelidonichthys > Chelidonichthys spinosus. Next base: position 17,237,784 of record CM056829.1, read on the forward strand.
TTGATCTTTGCCAGGTAGAAGGCAGATTTAGCTGCCGAAACAGTTGAGGTGAAGTCAGAGAGGAGGTGGTGGTAGTGAGCAAGGTCCTCGTGCTGGCCCGATTTCTTCCATTTTCTCTCTGACGCTTGCAACAATGATCTGTTGGTTCGCAGAGGTTCAGACAGCCAGGGAGGGGAGGGAGATGATCGCGCAGGTCGTGAGACTGGGGGACAGAGAGTGTCCAAAGAAGATGAGAGTGAGGACATCAGGATGGAGGAGGCCTCCTCAGTAGGCATTAAGGAGAACTGTTCTGAGGATTGTAGCGAGGAGATAACAGTTGAGGAGAGAGCGGAGGGAGTGAGGGATTTCAGGTTGCGGCGGCTGGTGACCATTCGAGGCGTAGAGGGGAGGGATGTGGCGGCTTCATGCGGAGTGGATAGTGATGGCAATGGTGGTTGAGCGACCTGCCCTGTGACCATGTATCTCTAAAAAGTTGACTTTTTATGTGCTCAGAAAAACAGGCATGTTTTCATCGTTATGACAAAACATTTTACAGCTGATCCGAGAGGCTTTTTTGGAGAGTTTATTTAGAGTTGTGGAAGTGTGTATTGCCAGCATGCGACTGATTAGCTCTCATGATTAGCATCAGCGCTAGCAATTAGCATAACAAATTGTAAGAGCCGTTGTGAGCGGGAAGTTAAAAACAGTGAAGTCCAGCTGTATGCTAAAGTAATGTAGACCAAGCCCAACAGTTCATCCATCCATCCATCCATTTTCTACCGCTTATCCTGTATTTAGGGTCACGGGGGGCCTGGAGCCAATCCCAGCTGTCATTGGGCGAAGGCAGGGTACACCCTGGACAGGACGCCAGTCTATCGCAGGGCCGACATGTAGAGACAGACAACCATTCACGCTCACATTCACACCTACGGGCAATTTAGAGTCACCAATTAACCTATCCCCATCCTGCATGTCTTTGGACTGTGGGAGGAAGCCGGAGGACCCGGAGAGAACCCACGCTTACACGGGGAGAACATGCAAACTCCACAAAGAAGGAACCCGGGCCGACCCGGGAATCGAACCCAGGACCCTCTGGCTGTGAGGCGAGAGTGCTACCCACTACACCACCGTGCAGCCCAACAGTTCATGTTGTGCTTTTTACGTTCTGTAACTGTACCATGGAATTAGCAAGCTAGCTAACTAGCTAGCTAACAGCCAGCCCCTAAATGAGTCAAACTGAACAACGTAATGCTTCATCCACACACTCTAATCAGAGTGTAGGAAAGCACATCCCTATCAGCAGATAATAAGTCAATACTTGATTCGCCAGATTTTATAATGTTCTGATGCTTTAATTTCACAGTAAAGAGAGACAAAGGCCTGTTCTGTAAACGGTTTGAAATTGATCCAATGAGACTTTTATTTTGAATCCATTATCAAGTCAAAACGTTGGCCTCTCAACATCACCATGTCAACATTGTCATTATAAGCATGACGTTAGCATGCTGACTAGGGTATAGCGTTTAGCTCAACCCACCACTGTGCTTTATTCTATCTACATAACCTCACAGAGCTGCTGGTGTGGCTGCATATTTTCTTTATTTAAATGTATAATCAAGCTGCAACATAAAAATGTTAACCCCAATTTTAATCTCTTTGTCTTCAGGCACAGGAACAAAATTGCCACCCAGACCCACTTGCTGTTTTGGACCCAGAGAAATACACTCTGCTATATGCCAGGGATGAAGAATGGTACGAGGCCTACGATGACTGCCAGGTCATCAGGACGTTAGACATTCCATGGTCATGTGACGAAACTGGCCGTCTGTTGGCGCACATAGTGGTGAAACCGCCGATGGCAGTGGATTCAGAGGAGAGGAAGAAACAACAGCAATGTCTGGCTTACCTAATTGGACATAATCTGGAGAAAGAAGCATCTGACAGACTTAATGAGCTCACATTTACCCGCAGGAAACTGGCATCTCCGAGGAGACAAGAGCTAAGGGACCGGAACGACGTGGTATATGCTACAGAGCCTTGGATAACATGTGCCCCCATTCCAAATGACCTTCAGGACCAGCTAAACAGAAAGCTTCCTGTCACCCTCCATTACATGAACAAGATCAGCTTCAGCATACATGTGGACTTTAGCATCACACCAAATGTTCTTCTTACATTTTTTAAAAGGGTGATGGCAGACCAGGGGCTTGAATACGACACTTCTGAGAGTCTGGTCTTGAAGGTCACCGGGAGGGAGGAGTTTTTATCTGGAGACCACCCCTTGAGCGATTTCCTCTGGGTTCGACAGTGCTTGAAAACCATTCAAGACCTCCACCTCTCTGTGGTCCCTGTGTCGCAGCTTGCAGACGAGACAGTCAAGTTTGTGGATTGGCCGCTTGTTGACGGCTCCAGTGGCCAGTTCAGCTCCCACGATGATCTCCGCCTTGATGGGAAGGATTTGGATGACATCTTCATGATATCCTTGTGGGACTGCAACAGAAGACTCCGAGTGAAATTGCTTGGCTTTGACATCCCTAAACTTCCAAACAAATGCCCTCAGTCTGTTTATGTAAAAGCCTCCATACTTTATGGGAACAAGGTTCTCTCGTCAGTGTCCTTTCTTCCCAAGGCCATTGCAGATGAGGTGCTGTGGAATGAGTGGCTGGACTTTGATGTTCTCCTCAGGGATCTGCCACGTGGAGCCAAGCTGGGTTTCACTATTAATACTAGTGGTGGCGACATCCCCCCAGGATCCAAAGACTCAAAGCCGCCATCATCTTCAGGCAATAAAGCACCAGAGCCACAGAAAGGGAAGGGGAAGGTGCTCTACTTTGTCAATCTTCTCCTCATTGATCACAGGTCAGGTTTTTAATATCAGTTAAAACTTCAAGTGTTAAATATCAAAAAGGGATAACAAAGTGCCTTCTGTATTTTTTGTACCTCCAATTTTATGGAAATTACGCTTTGAAAAGTGAATATATGATTATATGTTTAACAAAACATACAGGCAGAAATTCTGAAATTGTTTTAAGTAAAGACAGGAAGTTGGGAAGCTAAGACACCCTATGTGCTCATATTATGAGCGAAACAACACAAAATTGCATATCATTAGCAAACTAGTCATTCACCAGGCATCTGGTCATTTAATTAATAATAATTCTTATCATCATCATCATCATCATCATGCTTTTACTAACAATGGCAATAATTAAGAAATGTTATATTTTAGTAATATCCCCACATTCACTGTAATCACAGTGATGACTACACCAGGAGAATAATGCAAGCCGGAAGTTGTGGCTAACTTCAGGGCTAACCCCCTTCACTTGTGATAGGAGTGATAGGTGATATTGCGTGGCAGCGGCAGACAATTGAATTAAATCACATGGCTATTAACTGCTTTTGTAGTCTAAAGTAAACTAAACACAAAACAGTCCATCACCATCTTTCTCAGCAGAGGTGCCTGTTACCCTATAGACAGCGACCTCTAGTGGCACTTGCTGTGCTCAACTAAGCATCATAGACAGCAGAGCTGTATTTATGACTGAATTCTAAATCAGGCCATCAGGATTTCCAAATACCACAATATACCATAATACCCACCCAAACCTTGTAGGAACATCATGTTTCAGGAACATATATCTCCTTCAAACTAGTATTACTATTACACAACATTTAACCTTGAAATACACAAAATCAGCCAGAAGATATAGGGAATCTGAAAAGATTGCATGAGAGTCAATGGAGCAGAGTCGTTTAGTTGGCCAATGTTACACCAGTCTGCGTTTGAGGGGCGGAACTTAGTGAAGGGTCAATTACCCTGCAACCAGAGAAATCCCCCAATAAAGTTGATAATTCAGTATTTCTAAGAATATCCAGACTAAAATAACATCACAGCCATGGTCTTAAAGGTCCAGTGTTTAGTAGCATCTAATGTTGAGGTTGCAGATTGCATCCAACTGAATACCCCTCTACTCAGAGTGCAAAACTGGGGTAACAATGTGGTATCTTTCAGGATCTCCGCTTCAACTCCTCCCTTTACCGCAGTTTCATAAGCATGTCGGAGAGCTACGGTGGCCGTAGGGTAAAAAAACTCTAGAGCATGTGTTTGATTTGTCCGTTTTGGGCTACTGCAGAAACATGGCAGTGCCACAAGGCGGACTCGATGAAGGGGACCCAATCCCTATAGATGTGAAGCGCTCATTCGAAACTAAAGAACATATAAACAAAGGTCCCCCTAAGTCCTATACACCAGACCTTTAACATGCCTGCTATTGTTCTGAAAAGTAGCATAACTCTGTAGAAGGTTTGACCTGTCTATGAGTAAACTCTTTTCAAATTCTGCACTTATTCATCCCTGCAGGTCTATCCTTAGCCAGGGCCTCTACACCATGCACATGTGGTCCTACCCAGACCTGGAGGAAGAGGCCATTACCTACCAGGCTGACAAGCTGTCCTCTGCCACGAACCCAGACATTGCAGACTCCATGGCTATCAGCTTCTTTCTCGACCGCTATAGCTTCCCTGTGGTTCTGCCAAATAGCTTCAGCCCCTCAGAATCTTTGTCTGGCAGTCCTGGCGCCAGCCTCAACCAGGACAAATCTACTGCTTCCTCTAAAACACAATCCCCCTCCTCACCCCCTTCCAGCATTTCTGGCACAGTTTCTTCCTCTCTGCGTGTGAAACCTCTCCAGGACTCTTTGACTGACACTGTAACTCTCAGATCTTCATCTCCAGTCGCCAGCACCAACAAACCTTGCCTCAAAGGATTCCGGCAGGAGAGCGTCCGCTACGCCTCAAATCTACCCCAGTATCTGCGTAACATTGATTGGATGAACCGTAGAGTGGTTGAGGATGTCCACTGGCTGCTGGGGAACTGGGATCCCGAAGAACTGGATGTGACAGTGTCCCTGGAGCTGTTAAGCATGGACTTTGCTGACGTGACGGTCAGGAGACTAGCAGTCCAGAGACTGGAGAGCCTGTCCAATGATGATGTGTTGAAGTATTTGCTGCAGCTGGTGCAGGTATGTGCTCGTATAGATAGTGTGCACTGTTGATCTGAAAAACAAAATCAATCCACATACAAAATGTAATGAATTAATATAGATTTGTATCCACATATTATATTAAAAAAGAATATAAAAAATAATACAACTAATCAATTGACATAATTCAACAAATTATTAATCATTCAACCAGCTTAACAAGGGGAAAAAAGTTTGGACTAGGTAGAGGACATGGAGGACTATATACAGGAATACGTAGCGGACTATATAGGGCACTACATAGAGGATGAGGTAGAGGACTATATAGTTAGGTCATCTGCAAAATTTTCAAAAACGTTGAGACATTACTTGAGCTATTTCCTCTTATTATGTCACTGCTATCGCTCAATAGATAAATGTCAGCTTAACGGCGGCTGTTGGACAAGCCATAATAAATACATTTTTTTGTAATAAACACATATTGTAAGCTAATTTGTTGTCATTTAAGTTATGCCGCGGATATGCGTTATGAAGAGGCGCTTATCATACTTACATTTACATTTAGGGCATTTAGCAGACACTTTTGTCCAAAGTGACTTATAATAAGTACATTTGTCAAAAGAATGAAACCACAACATATCATTGCCAATAAAGTAAGAGCTAAAAATTAGAAACAAGTGTTAGGTCCTCGTCTGAGTAAAGTAGTAGCTGTTCAGCAAACATACCTTAAGAACAACATTGCTATGATCAAAGTGCTTTAGGTAAGAACATATAAGTGCTATTTTTTATTTTTTATGTTTTTTGATTGGTTACTTACAGTTCGTTTGTTCTTACAGACCCTGAAAGTGGAGCCATACCATGACAGTTTTCTCGCTCGGTACCTCATCCAAAGAGCTCTGCGGGTGAGTCGTACAGCATTCAGGGTAACACAGCAACATATCATACTACATTATAGTAGGATTGGTATATAACAATGTGGTACATCCCTTTGCCATTTTTCTTGCCATTTTCCTCCATTGTTAATAATATTAGTACAGTGCCCAGTGCCTTACATTGTAATCTGAAATCGGTAACTTCCAACTGCTGAGTCAGTCTCCCTCTAGTCTAAAGTGTTTGACCGGCGTAGCCAGGTACATTTCATTATTGCTAACTCACAATGGAGGATCAACCGGCAGATAAAGAAGACCATTCAACTTCCAGTCCCAAGAAAAAGAAACAAAAAACTAATGGAAGTGAAGAAGGGCAAGTAATCAAGAAGCAAAGTGACCGCAAACGAGGGAAAACGACGGACCTCCTTTCAGTGTGGAGTATTTGAAAGCATCACGCAGATGAGAGACAGTCGACACTGTTCGGTGAGGGAGATGAATCCCAGAGGCTCGTCTGCAGTTGAATCCCAGAGGCTCGCCTGCAGTTCCATCTACTGCCAAAGAGGCCGCTAGAAGCAACGCATCTAAAATCTTACTGCCACTTTAAAAATTACTTACACGTTGAACTTACACTCACTTGTAAGTGTGCAAATCACACTTACTATAAATAAAAAACACAGTGGCTGAGACTATGACCTGGCGAGGACTCAGAGGTTTGATATACTGAGGAGTGGATGAGCAGATTTCTGAGGTGAGTAGAGGAGGGAGAGCTAATTGATGACAGGTGTGTTGGTGGAGCCGGGCCATTAGTGATACAAACCATAGATCAACACCAGTATGCACCAGTATTGTAGATGCAACTTCAACCAGTCAAACCAGGAAGACATATACATTTTTCTGAAATTCTAATATTAATTTGTGATCAGAAAATAAACAATGTTTCATTATCCTTGTCCACTTGCACTACAGCTGTTCACTCATCTCCGCCAACAGAGCAACATGTGATATTATGTAAAAAATGTGTCTGTTTGACGGACAGAATCTCATTTCAGCACTGCATCTTGTCTTCCTGTCCTTTTCTACATGTGTGTCTGTATATCCTGCTCTCTTAATCACTCACCTCACATTCACCCTCTCCTCTTTCACTGCAGAGCAAGAGAATCGGCCACTTCTTCTTCTGGTATGTCCGCAGTGAGGTATCGGGGTGTCCGTACTTCCGCCAGCGCATGACTGTGATTTTGGAGGCCTACCTGCTGGGCTGTGGTCAGGCCATGCTTGACAGCTTCACCCAGCAGGTCCAGGCAGTGGAGGCCCTGCAGGAGGTTGCTATAATGATCAAAAAGCTGTACCCTGACAAGACTGACCTTCCTCTCACAGGTTAGACACATTCAAAAATGACATTCTTGTATTCGCTGCTTCAAGGGTGTTGACCAGGTCCAGTAGGATGACTCATATCACATCAATCTTTTTTCCTTCACATGAATATACTGTGGCATTTTTGTCTCATTTTAACTGAAATATTGAAATTATTGCTAAACAAACATGAGAAAAATACATTTGTGTTGTGCATTCCGATACCCCAACTGCCATATTATACAGTATGCCAGACAAATATTATGTCAAATGCAGTTTGCCAAAAAATAACCAGGATGTTCACCTGCATACGGTTGCATTTCGCACTCTTCCAACAATAAATCAAAGTCCATCATACAAATTGAAATGAACCGCATAATTATCTATTTTGTATCAGTATTGTGGGCTTTTATTCCAGCTTACAAGTTACAATGTAAAGCAGTATTTTTTAAAGATGAGCATTGCAGCGGCTCGGTGTGCTGTCACACTGATTTGATCACATTCTAAGTGTATACTGACCAATTGGATTGCTACTTGTATAATATGCACTAATGAGTGGGTATTTGGTGCAGCGGGATGGTGAACGAGGCTATGAGAGTATAATTGTGTGTTTGTGTTTCTATTGCTTTAGCTCCCCTCAGGCTTCGAGAGCTTCTCAGAGACTGTAACCTACCGAATGAATTCCTGCTGCCCTTTGACCCCCGAACCAAAGCTGGAAGGATCTTGGTAAGACTCCTTAATGCTGTTCAATAAAGAATGTAATTTGTATTGGTTTTTATTATGCTGTATGTGTGTGTGGCTCAATCTTCTGTGTGTGGTTCATCCAAATGAAACAACCCTTTCATAGATGGTGTGACCACACATGCTGAATAGAATTAGCAAGTTAAACCTACTGTATATGTGAAAAATAAAGAAATTCAGCCCAGTCCACCTACTCAGTAGTCTAAATGTGAAATGATTGCTCAGTTTAACTTCATGTTTTCTATTGTAGGAGCATGTTTTTACTACATTACAATCTAATGACCATGTGACAATGAATGAAGCAGAGTTTGGTCATAGACTCATGTGGTTGGATGAAGGAATGCTTTAAATTTATCTTTTAAAAAGAATCAAACTTCTAACACCAATACTGCAGTTTCAAGGTTATAGTCCATGCACGACCTTTTTAGACCACTAAAACGCATCCCCTATGAACTGTCAACCCCTGAATTAACAAATCGGTTCTCGTCATTTCCCTCTTGTCCAGCTGGACAAATGCAAGGTGATGGCCTCCAAGAAGAAGCCACTGTGGCTCGAGTTCTCTGCCATGCCATCGCCCACATCTGCTACACCTGTAGGGATCATCTTCAAACAGGGGGACGACCTCAGGCAGGACATGCTGGTCATTCAGGTCAAAGAGATATCCTTTTTTCTTAATTACTCTTTTCAATGAGGAAAAAATTGTGGGTGTTTTTTTATTGTGAATATTCACTCTATTTTCACCTTTGGATAAAGTGACACCTGACTCTGTGACTATTTCTGTTCAGACGCTGGTGGTGATGGACTCTATCTGGCAGGAGAAATCTCTGGACCTCAACCTTGTTCCGTATGGCTGCATCTCCACGGGAAACAATATAGGTCATTCTCACATGTATCATCCATTTATTAATTGGGTTGTTTAACTTCTTATCCTCTGCAAATCAGCAACTGCTTATAAAGTCATGACCCTAATTTTAATTTAATATCGTTATATTTATCATCCATTTTATGTTGTGTATTCTATTTCATCTGAACAAATGAGGCACTTTTAGGATTTTTGAAGCTTAAATATAATCAGCAGAAGCAAAAAACTAATGTTACACTATGTTTGACACAACATCACCACCACTAAGCTAAAGACAGCCTCATGTTTGGTGTAATGCCGTTTTGTAGTCTCATTTAGCCACTTGTTAGCAGCCGCCTTTTTAAATCTTCAAAATTCATGAGTGGGGTATTTATTGATCACAGATCAAAATCTCTTAAGCTAATGTTAAAAACAGATCCTATTTTAGGCATCTAACCAAAAACCCATTCAACAAAACCCTTTAAATTTGAGATGAGGGAAGCAGAAAAAAAGTGCCAAAAGGCTGATATTTCCAGGTTTTAAAACTCAAAAAAGTCCATCATTTTTTTACTGATCAGTGGAGCTTCTTTTGATAGTTATTACAGAATGGAAAAGGATTTTGGAACATAATTAAGTGATGAAGTAGCCAAGAATAAGTACGTAGGTAAAAGTGCTCTAAAACAATTTTCAACACTGTTCTTGTATCTTGTTTTCAGCAACCGGGACGTCCAATGAAAGTGACATGAAAGTTTATACAATCAAGTTTCTCCTCGACAGGTATGATTGAGATTGTGAGGGACGCAGCGACCATCGCTGCAGTCCAGAGGAGCCACGGAGGAACGACGGCAGCCTTCAGAAACGATGCTCTGTTTGAGTGGCTCAAGTCCAAATGTCCACTCCAGGAAATAGTAAGTAGTCTGGACGCAATTCAAAGCCAGGTTTCAAACACGGTTTTGCCCGTTTCACGTTCTTTAACATACTTTTACCTACCAATGAATGATTTTTTGACAGCTTATCTGAATATAAAGTGTAGACAAGTTGACGCTGCTAAATTGCTGTGATCTCATTTGACCACAGCACTACAAGACTGTGGAAAGATTTGTGAAGTCCTGCGCTGGTTACTGTGTGGCCACGTACGTGTTGGGTATAGGAGATCGACACAATGACAACATCATGATCACAGACCAAGGTATGCACCACTAATGTCTGCTTCACATCCCAAAAGCTACTGAAACTGAAAACTGAACTTCGTTGAATAAACCTGTCTGTATTAGTGCACATGCAAACAATCCAGATTATGTAAATCGCACAGATAGAATAAAAAGCTGAATGAATGAAACCAAACAGTGAAGTTTGAAACCAGATGATTGACATGCTTTTATATTTTCTGGACCTAGGGAACCTGTTTCACATCGACTTCGGTCACATCCTGGGTAACAGGAAGCACTTCCTCGGCATGAGCAGGGAGCGTGTACCATTCGTCCTCACACCTGACTTCCTGTATGTCATGGGCAGGGGCAAAGGTCGCCACAGCCTCTACTTCCAGCGCTTCAGGGTGAGAAGATCTGATTGTGTAATTATACTCATACCAGTAATTGCATTTCAGAAATGTCAATGAATGCATTGAATACAAGTTTTAAACCGTTGCAGACTCAGACTCCAGGTTGGGAGAGAGTTCCTGCCTCAAGTGGAGGAGTTTAAGTATCTTGGGGTCTTGTTCACGAGTGAGGGAAGGATTGGCGGATCGGTGCAGTAATGCAGTCGCTGTATCGGTCCGTCATGGTGAAGAGAGAGCTGAGCCAAAAGGCAAAGCTCTCAATTTACCGGTCAATCTACGGTCCTAAAAAGAATAAGATCCCGGATACAAGCGGCCAAAATGAGCTTCCTCCGCAGGGTGGCGGGGCGCTCCCTTAGAGATAGGGTGAGGAGCTCCATCACACGGGAGGAGCTCAGAGTAGAGCCGCTGCTCCTCCACATCGAGAGGAGCCAGTTGAGGTGGCTCGGGCATCTGTACCGGATGCCCCCTGGACGCCTCCCTCGAGTGTTCCAGGCATGCCCCACCGGGAGGAGACCCCGAGGAAGACCCAGGACACGCTGGAGGGACTATGTCGCCCGGCTGGCCTGGGAGCGCCTTGGGGTCCTCCCGGAGGAGCTCGAGGAAGGCTGTTTGAAAAAAACACCTGCATGTGACCGGGCGTCTTGTTTTATTCACTGGAAGCACACCTTAGATGGCTCTCAATCCCATTTCCTCAACTAGAAGGGCACCATAATGGGCACTGCATCACATTAGTCGTGTTTCCATTCACATATTTTCAAGTATTGCATTATATAAGCTGCCTGAATAAAATCTGACATATCAAACATTTAACTCATAACTGACATGAATACGAGCTGCCATGAAAGATCAATTGAAACTAATTCTTGAAGATCGCTCTTAACTTTTTCTCTTTTTCAAAAGTGTGCTTAAAATTGTCCTGACAATTCTGCTGTTTTTTCTTGTGGAAGGAACCCCTAAAGGGCAATTCATCACATCTTCTCTAGTGGGCATTGCTGCAAATCTTTTTATTTTTAGGGTCTCATCATCATCATGTTTCTTTCTTTGGGCTGGGAGATTACATGTTTGCTTAAGTGAATGGACTAGTGAATCCACTGTTCATGGATACGTGCATATGTGTAAATGTACTTTTGTCCTATTTTATTCATGTTCCTTCTTTCTCGTTCCATATTAGGACACTTGCACCCAAGCATACCTCTCCCTGCGCTCGCACTCTCGTCTGCTGGTCACTCTTTTCTCCCTTATGCTGCTGACGGGCATCCCTGAGCTCAGTGCTGCAGAGGACATGCGCTACCTGCGGGAGGCGCTCCAGGCAGAACAGTGTGAGGCTGAAGCCAAGGAGCATTTTCTTCAGCAGATCTCTGTGTGTGAGCAACTGGGCTGGACTGTACAGGCCAACTGGTGGATCCACATGGTGGCAGGCATCAAATAGACTGTTGGCGATTTAAAATTTGAAATCATGCTGCCTTAAGACCGCCTCCCTCTGCTTCACCACGGCTGTTATTTACAATAGGCCTTTAGCCTATAGAAGATGCTGTTCCACCTTTTTGCTGTATATTCTATGCAAACCTGGCTCACCTAGAACAAATCCATTCTGTATGTTTGTCTACTCAATGGTGAAATGAGCCATTTATCCAACTGAAATGACCTACAAGTGATGAAACTGTTCTGATGTGTGCATAAAAAAAAAAAAGAAAGAAAAGAAAATAGTGTACTCCACTGATCGCCATCTCTGCGATCTCTTGTGGGTTATGTAGGCACCAGCTTTTGACAAGGAGAATAGTGCTATTGTGAGTGTAGTACCAATATGGTTTTCTCTTAGAAACATACCAAACACAGCAAGCTGGTTATTGCTTCTGGCTTCCATTCATTTCTAAGAGAAGCAGTATTCCCTAGAGGGGAGCGTGATTGGCAGGGGGAGCTAAGAGCAACATTGAAATAAATGAACAGACCTTTTGTTCATTTTTTTTGTTTGTTTTTTTAGATGAACAAGATATGATTTTAGTATTGGCTGATATTGACAGACCAAATCCCAGATGAGTTTAGAGATTTGTCCAATTCCCAGCCCTAATTCATGAACATAGGGACATGTGAATCGCGATATAAAAGGCTGATCTAGAAAATGTAGAATTAGAATGTAGCGCTCAATAGGGCAACACTCATAACGGTTGTTACTGAGTGATCCACAGTTGATACTGTATGTGGATGCATTCAGATCTCATAGTCTCATGTAATTGGATGCCATGATTAGTTCCCCGATATGAGACTTATCAATGACTGTAATGATGTTGCAGTTTCACATGTCACTTGACCTCTGCATGTATTTTCATATGTAGCCGTTTTTAACCATAAAACCCATTATGTTGGGTATAAACATAATTACATATTTTCCCCTACAATTTATGATGTAGGTGTACAGTTTGCACATTCAAAAGGGGCATCTCCACCAACTTTACATGTCAAGTCATTTCACCGTCATGACGAGTACTGCTTGGTCAATGGAACTCCATTTATATAGCGCTTTTCTAGCATACGTGTTACTCAAGGCAGGCAGGCAGGCAGGCAGGCAGGCAGGCAGGCAGGCAGACAGTCCAAGATGCGAGTTGCAATGTGAGTGTCAGAGGTTGGGGGAAAAGAGAGGAACAGCTGGGTGTCATCTGTGTAGCGATGGTAGGAGAATCCATGTGATGTGATAACAGAACCTAGTGATCTGGTGTATAGTGAGAACAGAAGCGGTCCTAATACTGAGCCTTGAGGGACACCCGTGTCCAGAGAACAGGGTTTGGCCATAGAGCCATTCCATGTGACCTGAAAGGACCCATTTGTCTGGTATGATGTGAACCAGGTTAGAGCAGAGTCAGTTATGCGTAGTTCTGCCAGAGTGGAGAGGAGGATTTTGTGGTTGACTGTGTCGATAGGTCGAGGAGAATGAGAACGGAGGAGTTGGATGAGGCTCTGGCGTCTCGCAGGGACTCGGTCACTGTGAGGAGGGCCGTCTCAGTGGAGTGAGCAGTCCTGAATCCTGATTGATTAGGGTCTAGGAGGTTGTTCTGCAAGAGATAGGATGACAGTTGGTTGTAGGCGGCACGTTCCAAGGTTTTAGAGAGGAATGAAAGAAGAGATACAGGTCTGTAGCTTTGGATGTCAGTAGCGTCTAGGGTGGGTTTTTTAAGGAGAGGCTTCATGCTAGCTATCTTTAAAGCCGCTGGAATGACACCTGAGGTGAGGGAGGAGTTGATCAGGGTGGTGAGGAATGGCAAGATGTAGTGTGAGATGTCCTGGAGAAGAGGGGAGGGAATCGGGTCAAGGGAGCAGGTGGTGGCGCGGTTAGATGTAACAAGTGCGTGAACGTCTTCAGAGGGTTTTCTCCAGGTGCATCGGTTTCCCCAGACACACAAAAAAAAGAGAGGCGCGAAGTCGAGGGGAAGGAGCTCAGTGGTATGTGGGGGAGGAGCGAGTGAGAGTTATAAACATTCAAAATCTGACCTCCGCCAGACTTGCTGACTGGGACTTTAAATGTTTCAGATCATCAAACAATATTTGATATAACGCAAGGATAACACAAGTAAACACAAAATGCAGTTTTTAAATTAGATTTGTATTATCAAGGGAGAAAAAATCCAAACCTACATGGCCCTGTGTGAAAAGTAATTGCCCCCTCCAGTTAACTCATAACTTAACTAAGGTTTATCACACCTGAGTTCAATTTCTGGGGCTGTTTTGATGCTTCAGGGCCTGGAAGACTTGCTGTGATAAATGGAGCCATGAATTCTGCTGTCTACCAACAAATCCTGAAGGAGACTGTCCGTCCATCTGTTCGCGACCTCAAGCTGAAGCGAACTCGGGTTCTGCAGCAGGATAATGATCCAAAATATACCAGCAAGTCCACCTCTGAATGGCTGAAGAAAAACAAAATGGGTTATAGTTAGAAAGAGATTAATTTTAAATTCAAAGTCATTCAGAATGTGAACCCATTTCACTGTAGGCTGTAAAAACAATATACAACATAGTAAATGTGCTTTGTGATGCATGTGTTTGAGAATCTCAACGGAATTGAGTTCAGAATATAATTTAGTGTTATAGTTTGAAATGGACGACTTAAGGGAAGTGTCAAAATCAATTAATAAACAAATAGACGGGGTGATGACATTTTGACTCATTTAGCCACTTGTTGGCATCCGCCTTCATAAAAAAAGTGGTATTTTTAATTCGCTTCACTTATGGGGCTGTGCTCATTGATGAAGGTCCTCTATAGATGCTTGTGAAGCTCAGAGACTTTACACACAAACATCACATTGTCCACGTTTGCCAGATGCACTGTAACACATTTAGATTAGAAGTCAGGAATACTCACTTTGACTCACTCATCCAGGTGACGCAGGACTCGATGCAAAAAAAGAGAAAAAGATACTCCTTACAGCAGCAAGGAAAGCCAAAACTAGAAGTTGGTTTATACCCGACTCTCCTAGGTCAATGTCTTGATGTCATACAAGAAAAAAGGACAATGGAAAGATTGACTTGACTTTTTGTTTGTTTGTTCTTTTTATTTTGGTTTGCGGCGTAACACATGGAAGTGACCAAATTTCGACTGTGAAGAAGTGACGGGTGGATCTAGGGACTAGAAGCGGCAGAGCAGCAACCTTACTGCATCTTTCTCCATCTGGCTTCTGGTGTGAAGCTGTTAAAGTCAAATTCATAATTCAACATTCACTTTACGTCTAAGTGTAAAAGCAATCTTAGTAGCTAATTGCATAGCATGGTATAGCGACCTGTCAGTCACAAGGTACACTGCTTTATGGTCTATCTGACTATAAATGGGACCAACATTTACTAAATGAACATCATGTTGTATTAAATAGGACTTGAAACTAGAGATTGAGACCATAAACTCATGTTTGCAATGTTTACTGAGATAATAACTCAAGGGAGAAGTAGGGTCGTTTCTCATAGACTTCTATACTATATTCTAATCAGACTTATTTTTGCAACCATGTAGAGAAGTCGCCCACTGATGGTCAACAGGGAGAATGCAGGGTTAATGCACTTGATTGTTTGCTTCACTTTTCAGAAGTAGAGGCTGCTGTCTGGCTTGGAGCTGCAGTGGCCCATGTCTAACCAGTCATGACACTGCATGGCGTCACCAGTCCCCTAAAAAGTGTCTTCTCTTTTTACCTGCATGATCTTGTTGCAAATTCCCCAACAATTGAACCCTAGAGAAGGGGTGTGAAATGGGGGCTGGGCAGGAATGAAAAGTGCATGTGTGATTATACACTTGCAGGTCAACAAGTGGACAGAAAGAATGTTGCCTAAAAGTGTGAAGCACATGTTAATCGCAAGGAAAATATTCTTCTCTAATAGACTGATAGAATCACACTGTGATTCCAGTCTGCAAAACACAATGTGAGAATGGATTGAGTCGAGTATTCCCTTTAAATTAGCTGTATGTCGATCAGAAAGTGATTGTGGATAATTAAAGAAATAATTAAAGCAAAAATAAATAAATAAAGCAAATACTCATAGAACTCAGCAGGTGGTGCAATTGTCTAACTGTGTGTCTAAGTAAAGAAGTGGGCTGATACGTCAGACAGCCGCAGCATCAAGATTTAATTGTTCCATCAAGCAGAAGCTTTTTGTGCATGGTCCTGTATGCTGTGAAAATAATTTCCTTTGGTGGTCAGAGTGAATATGACTATTCTAGCAAATATGGAATTGGTTGGGCTGGAACAGGCTTTCAACCTCACTCCATGACCACCCAAACTCCCTCAATAACAAAAGGAAAAAAAAAGGAAAAGATGTAATAAACAGCACTAGCTGTGGCGTAAGGTAGTTACGGCGCCCCCCCGATGTTTGGACGACATGACTACTCTCTGGGCTTACAGAATTTGTTCACAAAAACTGAAAACCACGAATGGGTTTGCAATTTCGAGGTGGCATCATCTGTACAAAGAGACGGGTTCTTTTGAGTACAGACTCGTTTATGAGGCGGTATTATGAATGACTAACAAGAGCTCATTCTTTGCCCGAATATAGTTATGTGGCCCAATATGTCTTTATGTATGTCTCTGAACTGTCCCTGCTATTAAAAATATATTTGGCATGTTACAAGAGATATTGTGCAATTAACATGAGAAAGAAACCGAAAGACCCACGTTGGTCGCAACCATTCGATTTCAATTTTATCTATTTTTATAACCATCATTTCACACTTATTGCCATGTCAAAAAATGACATTTTAATGTTGCACAAAATACACAGTGCCCCTTGGATTACATTTGAGACCATGTTCCACCCATAGTGAGTCCTTCACAAGACTGAATAATAACATGATTTAATGGCGACAAATGGGGAAACAACAATGGAGCTGTCTTCCTACTAGAAGGCTGACCTTGATTAACATGCATGAATAATGAATAATGCACACTTGTGGTCAGTGAATAAAGGGGCTGTACAGGCTGAGGTAATACCTGAGGTGTAATACTGAGGTACATCTTTACTCTTCAAGCATGTTGACAGCACCTCATACCAACATTTGGATTTGCATGAAATACTATAACAGACAGAGTCGGTAACCCTAGATCACATCCCTGGTTATATTTTGATATCAAATGTGAATTTTTTTTTTGTGCATCTCAGCTCCTTCATATTTTTATATCAAAGTCAAATCATCTCTTCTTCCTGTAAAACAGTATTTAATGTGAGCTTACGTAAGCTAGTAACAACCAATTTCAACCAATGATATGACATCCAGAAATCAATCAATCTGCATTTTTTTTGGCGATAAGTGGGGTTTACATTAAAGCAGCGTAGAATGAAAAAGAGAGGGTAACCCTGATTTCTCAACTGTTCATTTTCGCTTTCAGAGTGTGTGTAGCAATCAGGTACAACACCTCCTCCAGATGTTTACCTGTCCAAAGAGTATAGCTCTGAACAAATTACAGCCCCCGCTTACAACCAGAATCCTCCTAAAATTCTCTGCTGTTCTGTCACAGCTTCTTCACTTCTGTTTCAACCATTTGTTTTTCAGAGTCTAGCTACACTATTTTGGTTTCTTTCTTTCGCTGAACCACTGCTGTGTTTTTGGTGATCATGCTTATACAGTGTACAATAGGCCTTTATTTGAATAAAACCTGCTGCAGGGTTTGGACTTTCTGTTTATTTTGTGTTTGTGTAGCAGGAGGATACTGCTGAACAGAAATGTTGATAATTATGGATTCCAGCCATTCCTGGGCTTCAACTTGCACAACCTGCACTGACTCCTGATAGTGAACTTTACAGCTCTGTCTCTCTTCCTCCCTCAACCTTCTTCAAGTCCTTCTCTGTGAAACGTCTATTTTACCAACAGCGCACTATTCTGCTCACATGCAGTCCTTTACACAAATAAACACACATGAAACTCTTGCAAAGGAGACTCTACGTACAAGGCGGCTGCTGGTTGGGGACACACGATATGTATCAGTTGACTCGTCTGGCACCACATAATAAGCTCAGCGACGTAGATTGTCATCAGCTCTTGATAATACCCATGGTACAATTCCTGTCAGTAACGAGTTCTCCCAATATCATCCCCCCATGTGGCAATACAGGGCTGCACGCTATTTTACGATATATTCTGTACACTGACACTTTCTCATGAGAAGGAATCAAAAGACATCGGAAATTACATCAATCCATATACAGAAACAATACATAACATGGGAGCAATAACAGCAGTATAGTATGGCAGAAAAACATTCTAGAAAAAGAAAAATTACATTAAGATACATCTGCAACCATTTTCAAGACTGCATCTCAGCAGCTCTCACATGTTGACAGCTAACGGTGCAAAACATTGACAAAGGTGCTGACAGAGTACAGTGTTAACCTGAGGGTGGGTGCTACACTTCTGCAACAACGCCCTCGTTCTCCTCTGTTGGGTCTTGAGCAATTTCTGACAGATGATGTAAAACTTTCCTCATATATCACCAGGAGAATTCGATGTACTAGTTATACTCTGAAACCTAAATTGTGATGAAGAATCCAATCAAATAGTTTACTTGAAAATCCTCAAACTCATTATTTCCAAGGATGACAACAAGTCCAATTCCTATTATATGCATACTGATTTGAGTTTACATTTTAATTATTGTATTAAATGTAATTATTAAAATCAACCTTACTAGCTCCTGGCAGACATCGTAATGTGATCTAGATGAGTTGCATACTACTAATAATACTAACCCTTTCGGCCATGTCTATTTCTTTTTTCTACTATGTGAACAATGATGTGTGATGATGATTTAACAGACATGCCCGAAATAAACAAATAAATAAATAATCAAACAGTCAGTGACAAAAATGGTTTATGACAAGGCTCCATAACGACTGTTAGAGAAAGTTGTAACCAGCTATATAGAGAATATTGTTTTTCATTAGTGCAGTCCACACCTTGAAGGAGTCAGGCCATCATAAAAGACAGAGGAGGACCAACAAAGTACTATTGTGATTTGTCTGTTTGTGTTGATGATTCCATATTGATTTGATCTGGAAAAAACATCCTATTGGTTAAAATAACTGGATTTAATTTATTTGAACTATGTTTCACCAAGCCAGAATGTTCAGCTGTCAAACAAAAATTAGGTTTGAGTCACATCTGTGATCTAACTGGCCTAGTTTTGTCTAAGTGAATATTTTGAGAAAAGTTTCTCATTATTTGGGAAAGTTTCTCTTTTTCTCTTTTTTTCCATAGAATACAGTATGTGTTTCAATCAAATTTAATGCATGCATTTCATCCTTAATGAAAGTGTTGATGCAAAATATGTTTTCCTTTCTTGCCTTGACGCGACAGGAAGCACCGTTTAGAGAGCAGACAGGCGGAATAGTTCAACCTTTTCAGGATGCATGAATCGGTGAGTAATGTTTAACTGGAGCGGTGGGCTTGGCCTGACAGGACTGGGTGGGGTCCGGCGGTGTGGATGGGACCTACCTGCTCCCGCTCACGGTAGTCGCCTCGTGTACGCTGCCGGTGACATTTGGGGCTCCACCTTCTCCTCGCGCCCGCCTGAGGCCACTCTCTCTACGGCGGCAGACCGGACACCGACCTCAGACACGCGGAGAAGCCGCTGCGGGACGGTGCGTGCGGCTTTGCGCGTGTGTGTGAGAGAGAGAGAGAGAGAGAGAGAGAGAGAGAGAGAGAGAGAGAGAGAGAGGAGCAAGTTTGAGTGTGTGTGGAGAGAGAGAGAGAGAGAGAGAGAGAGAGAGAGAGAGAGAGAGAGAGGAGTCTGATACAACCACCGAGCAGGTGAGCGCTCCATCTTCTCCTAACGTCTTTTTGCTAACGATTCTGTCGACACCTCGGTGAAACCCGGTAGTTGTACGGTAACGTTATGTTACCACGATCGTCCGTGGGTTTTTCTGAAGCCAGAATCACATGAACCTTATGACCGTATCCGGTTCCCCATGGTACCACTGGTAGTTTCTCCTTGGGACGTAGAAACGCACGCTGATGTATCTTTTGAGCTGTTAGCTAGCTGTCAGGGTTAGTCTACAACTTGTTAGTGAGTACAGCAAAACAAATACATATTTGGAGATGGTTTTATATAGATATCACATATCTATATATTGCATTAATTTGCTGAAGGTAGAAAGAAAGTTTCCTTGTGTATTGAGCATCATTTTGTGCCATCATAACTTCTTTGGGAGCCAATCATTAACCAGAATACAATTTGACACCTGAACTGTCAAATTGTTGTAGTAGCCTAGTAGCCTACATGTTATAGTTGTATTTCTGTATCTATCCTGCATCTCATGTGAAGCATCTTTGAGTATTATAAGCACTATATAAGTCTTATCAGTTATTATTATTATTATTATTTTATTATTATTATTATTATTATTATTATTATTATTATTAATGATAATCTGCAGTAACATATGAGGAATTGTGACATCACAGTAGTTAAACTTTTTAAATGAAAAATATTTTTACGTGGACTTTGGATCTCAAGAGTGTTTGAACTCCAGTCAAGTTAACTTTGTTGAAAATCATATCTGACAGAAACAATTATTTCAGATGTTTAAACATATTTTAGACACAGTCAGACCAAATCAAAGAAAAGAGTAAGACAATAAAATAAAGATCTACCAAAACTAGTTTCTAACTAGAGGTGAAGGTGGGATACTTGATAAATGTGTTTGTGTGTTGACCTTCTGTTTCTCTTGACACCGGTAGGTCTGTTATGGCTGGGAGGCAGATTTCTGACACTGTTGCACACATTCCTACCAGATTAACCAGCAGCACAGATTAATGGAGTGCAGAGCTCAGATTCACCATTTGAAATCGTTTGGTTTGATATTAAATTTAAAAAAAAAATGTTTGCTGCAGGGGAAGAGCAGACAATATATTTGAGAAGGAAGTTCATTGTATCCTCAACATCTTTAGTTTTTTTTTTGGTGAGGTGCATATCTAGAAAAGTGAAGAGCTTTGTGTTTTATTTTTGAACTATTCCAGTTTAAGCTTTCTCATTATTTACCCTTGAATTCAATAATGTCATCTTGCCATTTATTTATTTTTTACATGTCACGGTATTTAGACATGTGTATGTTTGGAGGTATACATGTTCCCATGGCTCTTGTAGGCTTAGTCTAGCTTTAATCAGCTCAAGGATCTGGCCTCTCACCCTACTGCTGAGACCAACTCTAACCTGAAGGGTTAAGAGGATCCACGAGTCACTCAGGCTGGTTGAACTGGCCATGAGAGAGGGGCACTTATAGGTGGCTGCTTTTCCTCTTTATGAATTGACCTGTAAGAGAGCACTGACATCAGGGTGGCTTGTCACCACCACTAGCAGGGCTCCAGACCAGACTAACTTTTCAACTACTTGCAAATTAACACATGATTTGGTCGCACCCTTCTTTTTTGTTACAGCATGGTATTTATCAACATACAATCAATCTTGCATGCTGAAAAATCTATTTTTTTCTAGTCAGCTATAGATTTTTATAAACATGCCGGTAACTGGATTGTTAAATGAAATGTTTTGCGTGTTTCATCAACAGTGCAACATGCGCTTGTACGTAGGCTTTTACGTAAAGTGCAGGCAGGGACATTGCCACTAGAGAGAGAGAGACTGACTGAGCCACTGAAAAAGAAAAAGTATTACTTTTCTGTGTTTCCTCTAGGATTATTTCAGCAGCGAGTTAGGCCAACTCTCTCTAAATATCTTGATACTGATACTGAAGCGATACTATGGCAAAAATCTTAAAAGTAAGAAAAGGTAATGGAATGGAACTTAAAATGTGTTGTCTTATTAAATAAAAATGTTAAAAGTAAAAATGTATTAATAAAAAAAAATATATGGTATGCCACAACTGCCGCGATGCTGTTTGTAGCCAGATCACATTAAATAGCATCTCTAAAACAGTGCTCCTCCCAATTGAAACCACTGAAGGCATGTGACTTGTCATGATGAATTAGGAATGTTTAGCAAGTTTAGTGTGCTGAAATGGACTGAAATCAGTGGCCCCTTCGAAGGTAGTGGTATAAAAAAAGACATGGTTGTTGGAAATGTAAGGTGTAAGCAAAACCACTGGTATGGTCCTCTTGAATGGACTGTTGACACGATAGAGGTACGTTTTGTTTGTGATGGCAGAACCAAGAATTGGTTTAATGTCCCACTGAAATTGTGTCTTTAGTGTCTGTACTGTCACGTATTCCCCAGTGAAACAGAACATTTTAGCATTATACAGTGGAGTGCTGTAGGGATTAAATATAAATAAAATACAAGTTAGCTGAAGGCAACACCACGGTTATAATATCTAAATGTAAATACAGAAGTAAAAAGGTAACATTAGGCGAGAAACAAGCTACACCACATTCGGATAATGTCACTTCACTGTCAATTTTTGAAGCTTTTACATAAAAGCTTAAAAAAATCACAAGTGGGGTATTTACTGGCGGATTTTGTCACCAATATCACTGAAAGTAGATACCAATGAAGTACTGGGCAGTTTAAATCTCCAGCTGTACAGCCCTCCCGTCCTGGGCCATGCTCCATAATAATTTGTAATGCTTCCAGTCAGGATGCTTTTTATTCCTCCTCTGTAAAAGTTAACAAAAACTTGGAACATAAATGTTACTTTCTTAAGTTTCCTTAATGAATATAGCTGTTCATCCCCTTATTGATATTATATATCACCTTCCAACTAAGCTTCATTTTGACACCTCCAAGTCAAAAGTGTAATACTCCTAACTTCCAAACCAGGGAAGGGGCACTTGTTCAGTTATTTTAGTCATCCTTCAATACCAGACTTCAATTAACAGAGTTCAAAATACTTGAGTATCATGGTCCAGGGCCATAGTGCAAGTAAATTTGATCCTAACTGTTTTATATGTAAGATTGATCCAGATACTTAATGCCACCAATTCAACCTGAATTGTTCTTGTTTTTATTCTTAACTACAAAACCAATAAGAAGGGTTATATAAAAAGAAAGAAATACAGCCGGTTTTGAGCTTTTTCACCAGGATAGAGATGTGATGACTATGTCGGATTGTTTGTGATGCTGATTCCCAGGAACTGTTCACCTGTTCCACCTCAGTTTCATTATTGATGCAGACAGGTATGTCTTTGCTTCCTTTTTTCTAAAATCAACAATCAGATTCTAAGTTGTACTGATGTTGATCAATAGGTTGTTTTCTGAGCACTACTCTGCCAGAGTGTTGATTTCCTCTCTATATGAAGTTCGATCATTGTTGATAATTAGGCCAGCAATGATAGTGTTATCTGCAAACTTCATAAAAAAGGTATCTTCATGTCAAGGATTGAAGTTGTTGGTGTACAGAAAGAACAGGAGGGGGCTGAGCACCCAGCCCTGGGGGGCTCCGGTGTTCAACACTAGAGTTGAGGAGGTATGGCTGCCAATCCTTACTGCCTGGGGTCTGTTTGTAAGGAAGTCTAATAACCAGTTGTAACTAGAGTGAGGAACCCAGTTTACCAACAAGTTTGATGGAAGAGAATGTGTTGAATATTGAGCTGAAATCAACCGATTTAGCTGTTATTATTTTCAAGATGTGTGAGGGTTGACTTGAGGGCACATTCCTGCACTAATTTGAAGCCTCGAGTTCCACATTTTGGTCTTTGCCATCTTGGATTTTTTCATCTGACGAACACAAGTAGCAGAGATCTGGCTACATCTTGTTTTAGTATGAAGCTGTTAGAACAAAGTTAGTTTCCATAATTCAAGTTAAACCTTACAGCTAAGTGTTAAAGTAATGTTAGTAGCCAAATACATTAGTAGCCGTGCCGCGTTAGCCACGCATAGCAACGCTGTGGTAGCATCACCCTAAAGCATACCCTGCTTTATGGTATATTTGACTCTGTATTGACCATAATTTACTACATGAACATGTATTAAAGCTAGCGATTGACACCATAAACTCACGTTTACAATGTTTAGTGAGATAAAAAATCGAGTGAAATTTGGGTTGGGTAGGTGGACAAATGGAGATCAGGTGTGAGTGCGTGCTTCAGTGTATGGTCTATACATCAGCATGCCTCCCCAAAGACTTCCCTCTGCCAACAGCCGCCTTGTGCTGTCTTTGATATATGAGCCTCTGTCAGGGCCTCTGCATGCTGAGACACTCATAATCATGTCCCCTGCAAACTGACAAGATGGCCCGATTACCGCTACACTTCTTTTTCATGTCTGTCTCTTCTGCTCCTTTTTTCCCCACCACAAAGGAATGTTTCTGGGGAATTGCCAAGCTAATTTAACGTGGACTAAACGTGTCTGTAAATATTATTTTCATTATTAGTATATATATATATATATATATATAATCTGAAAAACACAGTGAATCATGCATTCCTCCCATGTTTTAATGTCTGTTGGCTAATGTACTGAGTTGCAATCATAGTCAATTAACTGGCAGGATGTAAATCTCTCCCTCTGTAGGTGTGTCTTTTTCCATCTCCTGCAAACAAACATACACAAGCACACACTTTGGGTTGGATTTACACTGGAAAGGGCAAAGCCCACCACAGATTGTGTCATTAATAACAGGAAATGCAATTTCCTCATGTGTGTTACTGAAAATATCTGCCAAATATCCCGCCTATTTAATATCAGCAGGAAACATCTCCAAGCACTGATTGCTGACTACACAGTGACACCATCATCATCTTAAAACGTCTCACTTAGGTGTTCATGTCCAATGTGAAACCAAGTCACGTTAACTCCTTTTACCTTTCTTTGGTTACTTAAATGGAAACTGACTTTGTTCTCAAGCCCCTTGGAAGTGCACCGGGCTTTGAAAATACATTTGACATAGTGGCCAAACAGTGAAATCACAAGTTTCTTGTATGTCACGTGGCATCATTAAGCCCAAAACGACTTTTCCCAATGTCTGGGAAAAGAGGCTTCTGTGACTGAATGAACTTCCCAATAGGAACAATTGATTTAAATCATTAGGTCCTTGAAATAGTAAAATGCACTAATATCAGGATCCAGTGTTATTATCATCCCTCAGTTCCTGTGAATGAGCCTGAGACCAAGAGGCTGAGTTAAAGGAAATGTTAGTACGCTTGCTCTGTGGGGGATCGTTGGGAGATCTGGATCATTTTGTACCTCGAAGTTCTTCATGTGTCACCGATCAA
The DNA here is from genome assembly GCA_029853015.1 of Chelidonichthys spinosus. NCBI lineage: Eukaryota > Metazoa > Chordata > Actinopteri > Perciformes > Triglidae > Chelidonichthys > Chelidonichthys spinosus. The sequence goes on from CM056829.1 coordinate 17,262,736, forward strand.
CTGTCATAGGAATCAACGGGGTCTGCCTCCAACTTTGTATCCTGTTTTATACGTCCATAGCTGTCCCTGACTTGTAAAAAACTGAGGCTAGAGGGTACCTAGAGCATCAAAGTGCTGGTATTTGGGAGTGTGATGTGTTGGGTGTGTTATAAAAGAAGCTTTGGAACTGTAAAGATACATATAGTAATTTTTCAGGTTCCTTTGTAAATAAGAAAAAGAACATTAAAGTACCATTGTTCCACTTGCATTTTCTGAAATGATCTCTCCTGGAGTGTGGCCTCAGCTAATGCTGTGCCTGGCTAATGTGCACTTTTTCTGACCTTTCCTGAGGAGACTTCATGCCTCCCCACAAACTCTGTTCACCTCCACCTCTCACCTACTGCCTCTCTGGCTTTCTAGTACAAACATGAATGTGGTGATTGTGTCGTTGATGTGTGTCTGGGTTGCATTTAATCACCTTAAAGGCTGCTCACTGGCTACTGTCTGGTCATGCCCTCGCATGAGCTTTTTGTCGGTCTCTCGGGTGTGTCCCTATGTGTTTTTAGTTAATGTGTGATAAATAGTATAAACACCTGAACGATGTAGCTGATCTCATAGTAGATCTGATACAGTGTTGTTGTTGGGTTGCATAAGAGGTCAAACACCTATGTTGTATGTGAATAGGAATGCACATACAGACTTTCTGATGGTATTAGGTGTGCTTTATTTTGAAGTTTGGGTCAATAGTAGTGAAAATCTGCATTGAATCTCACCCTGAAGGTTTACCTCTCTCTGGAATGGAGACTTGTCTTTGATGGTAATCTTTGTTTTACTGTCAGATGCCTGCAGAAACGAGGGAAATATCCAGGCAGTATTATCCAGGCAGTATTATGAGATTTCCCTTTGGCTCCACAGGTGATTATGTGACGATGTATGTAGAAGATTAGGAAGTATTTTGAAGGGAAGTTTTTTCCTTGTTTGACACATTAAATTAAATGAAATCCCTTTAATTGGACAAGTGTTGTGTTTGGGTGGTCTATTTCCATCGAGACAAATGGATGGTTGAATTTTCGAGACTGGTAAAGAGTCAGTTGTTTACTTTGGGCTCTTATATTAGTTGGTGTGTCTTTGTAGATTTCAGCTCATATGTTTTTGACCAGGGCTACTTTCTCCATAAGATTCTCAGAGAATAATCCTGTTTAATTTGTCGAACAGTACAGTCATCTTTCTGAAATAGACAAAGAGAATAAAAGAGAAGAATATTTGCAGGAACGTGGGTTGATGTGTGAACACCAGAACACGATAAATTTATGAAAGTGTCTCATTTTTATACATATAGCTTTAACAGACCAGCATTTAATTCTGCTGAAAAAAAAATTAAAATACTTGCAGCTTTTTTGAGTAGTAGGAGCACATCTTTGACATGGAAAAAAATGTGTTCCCCGTAGCAACCAATTTCTGTAATTACTCTTCCCTCTACACCTACATTGGTATATACCCCACAGATAAATGCAACAAGTTGTCATCCGGGATCTTGGGGTTGCTGAAAGCCAAGGTTTGATCCTGCAAAAGCTTCACTCCAAGATGTGGGTGACTGTGGAAGTGAAGAAGCAATAAAATGAGAAACGAAAGTCACAAACAACATGTAACATTATTTTCCTCACATTTGTGCAAAGGTGGAACAGTTCCACTGAGCAGCATTGAAAAGTTGCTTTCTTTTAGTCGATTGTTCTGTTGTAGATATGACGAGAGAATTGCTGCACTTGGTTGTTTGGTGTCATAACTCATAAGACCAAAGGTTGTTTCTTTGGCCAGGCACCATGTCTTCTTCGAGTGCACTTCACCCGCTGTTAACTTATCACTGCAGGTTTATTTATGGGGAACCTGAGGATCCTGTTGTGAAACTGCATGCAACAAGTGAGACATTTACCGTATATTCTTTATTAGAGGCCAACTGAATTATTCTATTTATGGATTTTACACAATCTGTCTGCAAGTTTCTTTTCTTCTGCTTTGTGTTGTTGTCTATTGTACATGACATGCTATTATTTCCCCCTCACAGTGGTGCAGGTTGCAGCCTGCCTGTATAAGGGAAGTAAACTTCCTCCTTGAGCTCATGTGAATGATCTAATCCCATTTTACAATACTTTAACTCCAGTGTCTCAAACTGCAACGTATTGGTAGCTCAGTCTGAAGTCTTTCATTTGCTGTGTACACACACACACACACACACACACACACACACACACACACACACACACACACACACACACACACACACACACACACACACACACACACACACAAAGAGCGAGTCTGGCTTATCGTGTCATTGTGTTCAAGGATATGGAAGCCTGGGATTGTTTGTTTTAGTGTCTCCAGATTTCTTAGCTTTGTCTGACACAGAAGTTGTGGTGGTTGTGGCAGTGAACCCTCTGCAGGCTTCCTCTTATCTTGTTGTTAAGATGTGTGTGTGTGTGTGTGTGTGTGTGTGTGTGTGTGTGTTTGCTTTGCATCAAAGTCCTTGCTCAAGGTATCGGCTAACAAGGTGTAGTCTGACTTTCAACTCTGATTTATTTGACATGTACAGTTTTTTTTATTATTACTATAAACATTACACACTTAAATCCGTTTTTATTTCACATACTCAACATATCTCTACATTGTGCAGTGAAATTATTTTCCCCCATACTGTGCTTGGAATAAAAATACTAAAAATATATAAACCTGCAAAACACATACAGATAATAATTCATTTCTCGTATTGAGGCATGCTTAAAGTGGAAAGATTACAGAATATGTGGGGAAGAACAGTTGTTGCAGACTGGACAATTACATATTAATATATTCTTTGCTCAGGATTTTTTACTTTAGGTTTGTGATAGCAGTCCTTTTGAAGAAGGTGTTACATCTATTCAACATAGGAGGATTTCTCAGTTGTCTCAGAAGTAGGGATTGGATGATATAGAATTTTTATCATGGAATTCCATTGAATTTCCATTATTGGTATAATCGTATATATCTTCAGGAGTCACTTGAAAAAGCTGTCTAGCTCGCTTTCATGGCAGGGGAAATAAAGCCTGATTTAAAAATATAGAAAAAAATATTTATGATCTATTATTTATTATCTGTGACGCAATACAATGTGTCTTAAGAAAATGTAAAGTGATTCCATGTTTTCTGTTTTAGTGCCATTTTAAGTGTTTTAAGCATATTTTGATGATTATTGGGATCATTTCGTGAATTGCAATTATTTTGGCCACTTATCGAGAAATTACATTTTCACATCGTCTCACACCTACTCAGATGTCAAAATTAAATTTCAGTACACAGGATGGTAAATAAGAGAGGTTTGAGTAAACCTCTACATAACTGATCACTGCAGTATGTGTATTGTCCTCCCGGCCCAGAACTTGCACCAGTAGCTCCGCTGGTCTCTTCTGTGGTTGCTGTCGAGTCAGCCTCTCCATCTCCCTCTCTAGCAGAGGTCAAAGGTCACATCACCAGAGAGCTGTGAATGTGAGCGCTGCTTTGTTCTGTCCTGCAGTTTTTTAGTTTAGTCTACTCTGAATCACACACATGCATGCACATGACCCATACGTGCATGTATCTTACATGCGCAGGCACAAACACACGCCCTCCCACTCCTTTCACGTTTCTAATCTAGTCATAGCACCAGTTGCTTCAACCTTTTGAATTTGTCAACAGAGTTAATCTCCATGACCCTTCGTCACATCCTTTGTTTTTTAGTAACTGAAGCACTGAGCACTTAATTCACATGTTGAACTTGAATCAATATTGAAGTGAAACTCCGGGGAAAACAACTATTCACTTTCTTGCAGAGTTGAATGAGAAATTGATGCCACTAATCTCTGTGTGCTAAATATGAAGCTACTGCCAGCTGGATTCATTTAGCATAAACCTGGCTAGCCTGGCACAAAAATCCAACCTACCAGCTCTGCTAAAGCTCAATAATTAACACGTTATATTTAATTTGTTCAAATACTTTTGGGATTTTATAGGAGGGCACTTGACCTGCCGCAGAACTGCAAATTGTTTTTACACAGTTTGTGTGTGGACTAAACAAACAAGATGCATCATGTTAATTAATGAGCTGTGCTGGCAAGTTGATCCTGTAAGCATAAAGGAGAACAGAGTTTGTCTAGTGCTCAACTAAGCTGACTGGTGGCTTACATTTGCTTTATATTTACATATACACATGACCTTGGTATGAATCCTGTCATCTAAGCGGTGACGTGTGGCCCGTGGTGAGCTGCCATGCAATGTGAAAGCAGTGCTGACTGCTCTACGCTCTGTGAGCTGTGGCCAAACTCAAAGTTGGGAGGAGTTTTGCTTTTGAGAATACCTGCAGCATATCCATAAAAACAGTCCTGTGACATGTTGACTTTGCCAACATAGTCTATTACAACTGCAAAGTGGGGCCTTTTATTTTTAAGTGGCGTTATGTGGTTGTGTGGTGGAGTGGCTGGTGGTGCACTGGAGCTCTGTAGCCTAGCTTAGCCCAAAATGTCTCTCCTTTCCTCATTTCTTTTTCCTTTCTCCGTTTTCTCCTTCTTTTCCATCCATCTTTCCTCTCCCACCCTCTCTCTTTTTAACTATCTCTCTTTCTTCGGACTCCTCTCTGCCTCTCTCGCCCTTTACTCTCCCTCAGTGTCCAGAAGAAAAGGGTGGTGCATTCCAAAAGCCTGGAGACCGTTCCCCTCTTTCAGCCAGTGGCCCACAGAGTGACAGAGGAATTAGAATAAGAATAGCTGTCCATTCACCCCAGTGCCCCAGTGACGAGCTGGAGGGAGCGAGGGAGGTTGAAACGGAGGGAGCCATAGCGATGAGAGGAATAAAGGGGGGGTCCGAGCACACTGCATTTACCATTGGCCGGCGGTGTTCCCTCTGTTTTTACATCGCTGCCGTCAGTTGCGCTTTCAAGTTTGTTTTACACATTCTGGCGCACATACACACCACACATGTGCATGCACGCGTAAATATACACATTGGGGTTCAGGGCCTGCACACACACGTGCACACTCGGATACGGGAATTTACACACACACACACACACACACGCTGTCAGACCAAGCTGGGCTACGGAGACAGAGTGAGCAATCCTGACCACGCAGTGCAGAGTAGAGTGAAGTGACCTGTGGCTGTGTGAGTATGAAGCTAGAATTGCTGATTGGTGCTTATAATGCTGTGATGTTGATACTTTACTGCATGATTTTCTTCCATTTTTTCTCTGGATTGGTGCTTTGGAAACAATTTTTGATTGAAATATGACCTTGTGTTGTCAACATCTCTGTAGGTCGCCTTTGGCTAAACTGTAAGCTCTTTTAACGACGTAGCTGTTAAAAAGTAACAATGGCGTTGTAGATTAACGGTGCAGCCAAGTCGTTGTGGCATGTGCATTCATTAAAAAAAGTTAGTTATTGTTGTGAAAGGCTTCAATGATAATAAATGCTAATTTGTATGCTCTGAGCGACTTTCAGATCTCATTACGTGTAACACAGGGAAAAATTGTTTGTATTGTGATATTTTTGTTTTAAGTCAGTTAGTCTCGACAGCTCTTCAGTGGCAAAGAGGCTCGTTTGCAGATTTCTCTTCTCAGCCACAGACTTGAGACTGTGAACCACCAGGGCTGTATTGGTAAAAGATGTAGGGATGTGACGATGTAAGATTTTACACATGGAATTTTCATTTTGTGGATAAACTTGAACGTCGTCATAAGTGACTTGAAAAGGCTGTGTAGTTCGCTTTCATGGTAGAGAAGTAAAAATGACACCCTGATTTTAAAAAACGATATCATGTACTTAAAACTCACACAATGTTGCCATTGTCTTATTTATTTATCCTTTATTTATGTTCACTTAAATAAGATGTTTTTCTATTCTTTTTCTTTTTAGTCTTGAATGAGAACCTGCTTTTCTTTTTCCATGTTTCTCTCTTTCCACTTTGGCTTTTACAGCAGTATGAGCAAAATTTGAGCAAAAACGTGAACATAAATTAAGTTTTTTGTAGCAGTCTTTTAATGAGTTCATGTCTCAGGAAGATTGTATTTTGCATAATCATGAAAACTTTGTAAATCCGATGATAAACCATGTAATCCGATGGATTTGTAAATTGTTTTTTTAGGAGAAGTCAGCCCACAAAATAACATGCATTCCTTCAAAAATTCAGAATCATTATGCATTTTTATACTTTCCTATCTTATTCATGTAGTATGTCGCTGTATGGCAAGGGTGGGCAGCCTTAGGCACGTGTGCCAATGGTGGCACGCGGTAGATTCACCAATGGCACACTAGTGTGTAAGACAGTTTTTTGCGAAATTCTGAAATGCCCTCTTATCTGCATGCCAAATTAACTCTTTCACGCATTTTGGGAGTTTGGTGGCCGGTTATGTATGGTGGTTTCATTGACCCACATTCCATTAAAACCCACCCTTCTCTGTCTCAGATTGTCTACTCATTGCTTATTTCATAGAATGGGAAGTGTGCAATTAAAAACCACAGGGGGTAAAAACTTGGTAAAACTTGCCTATGTTGCACGTTGCCTATGTAGATGGATCCATCGGAAATTCAAATTTTCTGAAAGTTAACCATGATATTGATATGGATATATATATCAAGAATAGATGATGATGATGAAGCAAAATGTATATCGTGCCTCAAGGTTTAAGGTGATATTGTCAGCACACACCAGCTGGAAGTCGAGATTTAGCATTGTTCCCATACCAGTGCCAAGATTGGAAATGCCTCCCAGTACGTGAGTCTACTCAATGATCAGATAACACGTAATCATATCATTATGACACTCTTGGACCTAATTTCTTCCTTTATAAGACTACATTGTGAACACATTAGTGTTGAAATCATAAGCAGGAGAGCTAGTTAACATAAGCTGTTAGCAGCTGGTGGGCAGCACAGGCCTGCTTGGCTACATAACAGAGCTAACTGCCAGGTTGCGCTGAGTTACAATACGAGGCATTCAAACTCTATTCTGTAAACATTTGTATTGGGTGAAGGGTTATAATTATAACATGATGTGTTCAAGTGTCATTTTGTAAAATGTCCGTTTTTGGCGAGAAACTTGAATGCTTACAGTTGTTTGAAGGAGATGTTGTCAGAGCAATAAAAAATAGATATCAGAGAGGGAGTTAAGTGTGGATCTGTACTTGGTATCAGCTGTTACGAAGGTTAAGTATCACAACATCTCTAGTTGACTCTTTATTGGCTGTTATCAAAAAAATGAATTCATATTATTATTATGGATGCAGTCAACATGCACATGTTGAACTGAGTGTTGAGACATTTCAGAGTCCCTCCTCAGTGCCTCTCTCTTTATCAGTGTGAGCCACATTGACCTCTCATTGCCAAGCTGAGCGTGAAAACTGCTTTCCAACAGAGACCTGCTTTAGAGCGCAAACCTGGATTAGTGAGTAAGGTTAAGCTGTTTGAGAAATTCTTTAAAATTGAAGACGTTTGATTTGTCAGACAACAAAGCACGTCTCCCTCTGACCTAAACGGCTTATTTAAATCGCAGAAGAAATCCTGGCTGTTAAGTCAGTCTTTTCATTTAGCCTGTAGTCTTGCCTTCCTGTTACTAGTTTTATTTGTCCCAGGGGTCACATTGGTTTAGTGTGTGACATGAAAAATGTGTGTTCTCACCTGTCAATGTGACACGCACATACAGAGTGGTCTGTTCTCTTCATTGAACAGATGTCTATATTTGTGAAGCCCAATATACAAGAGCCTTTTTCTGTCCACTCTGTCACAATGTAATCAAGACCCTTCTACGTCAGGGAAACCACTTGACCTACTCTAGCAGCGTTTTTGCACTTATTATCCATTAAAGCTGCTTTTTGACTGTAGTATTCAAGCACCAGCCATAACCACAGCACTTTTTAGGCAGAACAAACAAGGCCATTGTTAAAACTTGTATGTAATCCAGCAATGGTTCTGGCATCATCATGTTAATTGTATTTTATTTGTCACAATCTCAATTGATTCCTGTCTGTTTATCACAGCCAGAGAGACAGCCTGGTGTCCATGCGTCCAGCAATCATGATGCCCTTCATGGCCCTGCATCTGAGCCTCCTCGCACTGGGTGAGTAGATTAGTTTTGTGTTAGTATGTTTCATTATGCTTTCATATCTCATTTAGGCCTGAAGGCGGTATCTGGAATATGTTTGATGTATCGCAGTTTGTTGTAAGTGAGATGTATTAAATGACTATATCGCAAATACCGCAACAACAAATTGTCGCATATAATTTTGTTAAGCCACTGGCAGACTTGCTTTGGCATTTCTTTTTTTCCCCTCTTAGGCTAGCTAGCTAGTCCAACTAGACTAGCCTAATATTATAACTAGCTATACTCACAAGGGCAGTCCACAGTTCCTCATGTTAGTGGTCGCCTCATCCACCGTCTGGTACAGCCGTGCCTCGTCATCGTAATTTGGCGGGGAACGGAGTCTGGAAGCAGATCTTTTTCTGCTTTTACACTGTTTTGCCTCCCGAGTATTGTTTGCTGCTGTAGCACTGCTGGGGTGTAGTCTTGATTGAAGTATGTTAGTCTCCTGTTCAAAAACACTTGTTTCTTTTTCCAGGCCTTGCACAAAATGTACTTTGTATTCCGATGTGAAATATTTTACACACTCTAAATAGTAAAGACAGACAAGACTGAGCTTGTAAGGCATTTGTTTGGAGCTCAGCATTGCAATTGTTACTGTAGAACAGTGTGGACAGACTTCCAGCAGCAGGCCAGTCTGTTAATTCAAAGCCAATGTGTGTCCCATGACATGACATGCCTCCTTACTTGTCCAGCAGCATGGCAGCATGTAAAATGTGGTCATTATTACTGAAGGCGTTCTGATCATACACTATGTTCTCTCCTCTCAGCCTTTCTCATGTGTGGTTGTTGTTTTTGCTTGACTCGCAGCCAAAGGAAATCCACACCGACACATACTCTCTTTGTACATTGTCATTAAGTCAAATCCGTCATTATTTCATGCAGGCTCCCAGGATTGAGCTTTAACACGCAGATGACTGTACTGGCTATACTTTAGGGAACATGAAGAGAAGGATTGAAGTGAGAATACGGGGTTTTAGTGTAATTGACAGGCACAATGTTTCATCTAGCTTCTCCCCTCTCCTGTCTGTTTCTACAAGGGTGAAGCTGAGAAACACACACACACACACACACACACACACTTACACACACATTATTATGCAGGAGAACAACCTTTCGTCAAGATACAAATGACTCGACTCTCAAGAATCCATGTGATGAGCAGCTACAAGCAGAATCTCACATCAAATACTTTCAACAATGAACTGATTCACAACTGAAAGTGAAACTGAAAGTAGCGCTGAGTGGATCACGGATGTGTTGACTTTTGACACGGTAAAAGCGGGGGGTCCAAAGTAATGATTTTAAAAAGTGCCCTTGAATGTATAATACTGTTGAAATGCATTCATTGTGAATTGTCCCCTATTAAAGAGTAGCATATAAGAAATTAGAATTAAAACTACAAGAATGTTTCTTCAATACATTTCTCTTATGAGTTGTTGAATGTTGATTAATCTATGACATGATTGGGCCCTATCTGATGAAAAAATGCTCTTAATTTGTAAAACACAGAATTTATCAAAATTTAAAAGGAAAACATGGAATTTGGGGAAAAAATATAATGGGATCTGGAAAAAATGTAAACAGATTTCATAAGTCCCTAGTTTGAGGGAACATAGGATTGAGGGAACATAGGGCTGAGGGAACATAGGATTGTTGGAACATAGGGCTGAGGGAACATGGGGTTGAGGGAACATAGGGCTGAGGGAACATGGGGTTGAGAGAACATAGGGTTGAGGTAACATAGACACGCTCCTGCTATCAGTTGCCCTGTTCTTACAGCAGAACAGCTCCATCCTGCTCATGATGTTGAAGGTCCCATAATATGAAAAACACATTTTCTCTCGTCTCTACATCTATAAACTGGTCCTCCCTGATCCTGCCAACTCCCAGAATGAGGAAAACAAGCGACTCCTGCATGGCCTCTGCAGCCCACCCACTGGTACAACGGTGCTCCTACAGGCTGTCATTACGTAACAAAGGGAGTCATTTGCATAGGCCGACCTCCTCTGCGTAATGATAGGAGATATCCGAGAGGGGCGTTCATCACCAAGGTGAAGTGCGGTGTGTCCTGCGGTGAGACAGCAGTGAGATAGTGGTGTTTCACAATGTCGTCGCTCAGAGCTAGACACGCAGATTTCTCTGTTGTTGGTTGTACAAATCAACATAGTGCTTATATTCTGTCCCAGCTACAGAAGAACAGAAGAGACAGTGGTTGTGTTTCATTTTTGATGACAGTGTGCCAGCTATGGTCCGTGTTAGCTTGTATGTAACCACTTCACATCGGACTGCTTCAGTAAGGAGGGTCAGTACTAAGCTGGCTTTGTTTCGACACTGACCCTCCTAAAAGGATCTGTCCCAACCATACAGGACCCAGCAACTTCACCTGAGCCACACAGGCGAGCCATAGCGATACATCCACCGTGAACATTGGCACATGCTAGCGCTAGCATAAGCGGCATCGTCTCCGTGGCTCTCCAAGTAGGCAATGACAGACAGAGCTCATTAGCATTTAAAGGTGCAGGCACAGAAACAGCCTGTTCTCAGGAGAGCTCATTTGAGCAACTTTTAGACAGCTGAAATTAAGGATGGGTTTTGGGCAATGCATATTGAATCCAGTGAAATTGATGAAAAACAGAAAAACAGTATAATATGAGACCTTTAAAGCTCCCGGTGTCGTGCAAACCCAGGTTTATTAGGTCAGTTTGTAGGCTTATTGGCTTGTTGGAAACAGGGGTATATATTTAGTATATTTAGTATTTATGGAATGCGTAGTAAATAATGGGCTACTGACAGCAGTGTTGGATCTGTGGGATTTGTCCCCTCGTCACCTTTGTTAAGGTATGTGGTGAAAATGCCTCAGATAGTGTTGAGCTGATTAAGTCTTGTTGTTCCTGTGATATTTCAACATATTTTAATTAGCTAACATGCAGACATTTGGAAAAAAATGGCCCCTTTATGCAAATGAGCCTCATTCCAACATCAGTCCAATTCACAAAGATCTCATGTGCTTGCGTTGCCACACTGACACCTGGAATGTTTCCGTTAATGAATAACATTTTCCTCTCCGTCCCTGCATTCCTGCCATGGTGCTGTCGAGGGAGATGGAGGGAGATGCCCCAGGGTGTGTTTACCTGTTCCCCTTTGTGTGCATGTCTGTGTATGTTACATTGCCACGTGCTACACTCTAATTACACCCTGGTAAACCAGCTGGTGTCAAACACAATCCATACATATGGCTGTACTTCAAGTCACACTCATCTATCTCAGCCTTGCCTTCTATTTGTAATAGTCTCGCTCAAAGAACACGGAAACTCTTTTTGCGTCCAACAGGTTCACCATTTTACCAGACAGCTACATTCTCAGTATAAGTGAAAAATGAAAGCCTGTCTGAAGAGATGCAGGGATTGATCCTCCGACGATCAAAACCAGCTGTTTTTTTTAGCAGTTACACCACAACTATACACACAAACAATATGTTGTCAGTGTGATGTAAAGAAATGAAGAAGACATAAAGCTCACAATATTGCACAACTGCAAGTCCAAAATTAGCATGACACATTTGGAACAACTGACTTAAAAGACACTTAATATATGTAATTCATTGCCGAAAGCACAGAGCTATTCAGCTAACGTTAACGGAGGTTGCATCGACTTGATTATGATGCATTAAAGCTCTGCTTAGTGAAAATTTGCATTGGATGAAGGTAATTAATATTGCTATCATGAAGTGTTGAAATATAATATGTTAATATGTTATATATATATATATATATATATATACATATATAATGTTGTTTTTGCAGAGAAATTTGAATATATACAGTCGTTTAAGGAGAGGTTTTCACAGCAATATAACCTGGATATTAGAAAGGGAATAATTAAAGTTAATAAAGTTAGAATTTTTGGCTCTTTACATTGACTTCGGATTGGCTCAAATAATTTTTCAGGACGTATGTAGGATGGTGGTGAAAACAGTCTAGAGCCTTGTTGTTAATTCGAGTTATTCTGAGAAAGAAGAGCAATTTAAGAAGGCCATTTGTGCCGCTGCCGGTTGTCCCCGACGTCATTGCACCAAGCTGTTCAGATCATGTAATAAAAAATACCTGCTCTGTGTGTTGGAAAACTATGACGAAAGGCACACTTTAACCTTAATTATAGTGTTTTTAATGCTCCCACCAAAGCTTTATGCCAGTAATTTAGACACATTAGCCTGAGTCTCACAGAAAGAATTGAGTTACTTCAAGTTAAGTTTAAATTCAAGTGCCTTGCTGAATACCACTGAGAGTATAAAAATAAGAAAAAACTAAAGTAAGTAATTTCATCTCCCCACATCTATACAATATATGAATGCACACCGAAATCCTGAAAAATAATGACATTAGTATGTGTGTGTGCAGCACTAAAGTAATACAATACACATGCATTGCTAATACACATTCTGTGGCTCCCCGAGCTAGTCGGGGCAGGTGGAAACCAAGTAAAGGATACGTTTCCTACACTTGCCCACACAGAGAGGGGGATGAGCACGACTGTCAGATGTCTCAAATGTCAGAAGCATCTTTTGAAAACTGAAGCTCCTTCACATCTTTCTGTGCCTAGATGACGGCTGTGCTGTGTAATTATCAACACAAATACCATTCTTTTCTGTTTCAGCACAGTGACAGATCGGAGAAGTACATTATATGGAGAGCTTCTGTGAATGGCAAACACTAAAGTTGCAACATTCCATGAATGTGTGGTGTTCTTAAAAACACAACCGCAGTCATTAATTAAAACTGAGGGTAAAGTATGCCGACTGAGGGATGCGTGCTGAGACACTGTCAGGAGGTTACTTCTATCTATACTTTGAAACAGTAGCTCCGACTGTGATCATACACAGCCTGAGTTTCTCAAAAATGGAGAGCTGAACTGAAATAATGCTATCAACAACAAGACAAATGCAACAAGTTGGCCCTTTCATTCACTTAAATGTGGTGTTTTCCCAATTAAAGTGGCTAGTTTCTTAGTTTTCAAGAAAATACTATCAAATAATTCAAATAAAAATACTTTTCTCATATTGTTGTGGCGAAAACAAAAGTGCACACCAAAATGAAATATAATAAAACCGTTTTAAAATGATACCTCCATAAGAAAGCAGCTACATAGGATAACAAGGTAAAAATGTAATTAAATAAATACAATTATGAAAATAATCAAGAAAATAAATGTTAAGAGTTTTCCTTTGGGCTGCACGGTGGTGTAGTGGTTAGCACTCTCGCCTCACAGCAAGAGGGTCCCGGGTTCGATCCCCGGGTTGGCCCGGGTTGCATGTTCTCCCCGTGTAAGCGTGGGTTCTCTCCGGGTTCTCCGGCTTCCTCCCACAGTCCAAAGACATGCAGGATGGGGATAGGTTCATTGGTGACTCTAAATTGCCCGTAGGTGTGAATGTGAGTGTTAATGGTTGTCTGTCACTACATGTCGGCCCTGTGATAGACTGGCGTCCTGTCCAGGGTGTACCCTGCCTTCGCCCAATGACAGCTGGGATCGGCTCCAGCCCCCCCGCGACCCTGAATACAGGATAAGCGGTAGAAAATGGATGGATGGATGGGAGTTTTCCTTTGTTTATACGGGTTTTAGAAGTAATCTGACAGGTGAAAGAAAAATCCCGACTGAAGCCTGTGAAAGCACACTTAAAATACATTTTGAGAGGGATTTAAAAGAGAAGGAGTCTGTCAGTCTGATCTCCTCGGGGGGGTTGTGGCCTTAATAGTCCCACATAACAAACACAGCATAATGGAAACCCACAATTTTGCATTTGTCATTAACTGGAAGTGCATATTTAATGTTTGTAATAAGAAGGGGGGGGGATTTCCTTGTATTTCATTGTGCCTCATAGGCCAGGTTATTTGACCAGCAAGTGAACCCATTGTGCAATGACATACCTGTAAAGTGAGGTCAGGTGAAACGCAGATACAGCTCCAGTCAGTTTCTATGGTTCTGTATTCTTGAAGGGGTTGTTTGACTAGAAGGGTGGGACCGCTGGGTGTTATGTTCAGCTTTCAGTAAGACTCATACAGGCACCTTTATACTTTCCTCTACTTCTCCAAAAGTGACTTTATTTAGGAAATGCATTCTTTCCTTTACCTTGATGTGATATTAGTTAGGGGTTTTCTCTTTCTTGCATAGCCTTGTATCTGTCCATTACATGCTTGAGTTTCAGTATTGCAGCACTGCCTGTGTTTAAATGTTTGGTTAGGGTGTGTTTGATCTTTATCTAAAGTCCACAGGCTTCCTTCTAGCCTATTTATCTGCAACGCTGCATGTGCACACCTGCCTATACAGTGTGTGTGAATATTTGAATGTAATCCATCTTTACATATACGCCGTATAGAGTATGATTACGCATTGGAGTCCCATTACAGGCCTATGTGTGGTGTGTTTACTGAGAGGTTTGTACGTAGTATTGCTCACAGTGCCAGCCAGGCATTAATGCCTCACAGGAATTCAGAAAATCTGCCTGTTAAATCTTTTACTTGAACCAGAGCCCAGACATTATACACACACATGCAGAGTGTGTGTGTGTGTGTGTGTGTGTGTGTGTGTGTGTGTGTGTGTGTGCGAGCGTGCACAGGAGAACTGGAGAAACTGTAGTCTTATCAAGTCTTTGACATACAATTATTTACATTTAATTAATTTCATTTTATGGTAGATTTATGTATTGCGTCTCTTTCGAGGGTTACTTGACACTATTAATCCTGATATGCATCTACAAAAGACATCTGTCTTGGATATTGAGGACAGCACTGAACAATGGTAGCCTCATCATGACTACTTGGCCAATTGCATATACTGAGGATCTCATGGACAACACAAAACACACAAGAGAATCTTTTTTTTTTGCCCAGGGGGTATTTTGCTTTTGTGTTGTGGATGCCTATCAATTAGCTCTCTCTAAAACCAGTGTTTAAAATAATACCCATTTATTTGAAGCAGGACCTGTACACACCAGGCTCAGAACATCAACATTATTTCAGAACAGCATTCTGAAATAATGGCAGCTCTTAGTGACGGATTTTGCCATTTTATGGATCCATCACCCTTATATATTGTAATTAGTGAGTCCCATCATAATTTGATGTATCAATTTCAACTCATAAAAGCTTGCATTATTGCTTTTATGATTTTGTTGGGTTTTTTTCTCCTTTGATTTAGTGCTGGGTGGTATGACCAAAAATTTATATCACGGTATTTTTCAAAATGATATCGGTTTCACGGTATTTTTTTTTTTCAAGCACAACTGGGTGTTAACCTCATTTTCTAATAATTTAGAGAATAATTACTGCAGTAAATTGGCTTGGAATGACATATTTTACTGTCATGAGGAGTGAATATTGTAGAAAAACATTAATGTCCACACTAGTATTCATGATGTGAAGGAATCAGAATGCATGACTGTTGCAGTCAAAATACAGAACCCTTTATTGTGCAAATTTTGCAACTTGAAAAAACATCTTTTGTAAACCAACTGGCTACACAATGTAACAATACGTCTCCTGTAACTGCAAAATGAAGACTTCTTTATCCACTGAACATAAATTAAGGCAACATCCATAAATAATATTGAACCAAATAAATAGAAAAAATAAATAGTTCAACCGTTTGCTTTTCTTGTCGTAGGCAGTCCCCCTAGCAAACGCGTCTTTGAGTGACATTTGACTCGTCTTTTCTCCCGCAGTGCCAACTGCGGCTACAACTTTAGCCCAACAGCATTTACAGAATATTGTTGTTTGTTCGACGTCGGATTTTTTAAAGCCGAAGAATTTCCAAACAACAGACACGGCTCCTCTTTTCGGCACAAGTTCTTCTGTTTCATTGCTTGCTCGTTTGGAACTTTCGGCGAGAGTTTCGGCGGGAAAAAAAATGCATAAACACGGCGAAAGTTTTGCCGTGTTTATGCATCGTACGCTCAACACAGGCTGTGCTCTCATATGCTGCTTGTTTGGTGCTTGTTTGGTGCAGGGTTAGGGCCGCTCTGCGTTCCCGACGTTCATACGCTACACACTCACCGGTATTGGGGTATATGAAAAATTCATATCATAAACAAAAAAAACACCGGTATTCGGTATGAACCGGTATACCGCCCAGCACTACTTTGATTGCTGTTGCTGTTCTTATGACGATGCTGCTAAATTAGATAATCCATTACTTTTGTGCTAAATGGCGACCTTGTACTTCTGTACGGTACAGCCCTGCTTCCTATTCTGTTTAGTGATTAGGAGGTCACACCATTCATTAATTGTTCCTATGGTGATAAAGTGCTTCATGAATGAGGATGAGTTTCACGCTTCTGGTTCCCTTGTCTCAAAGTCAATAGTATTTTTTTGTTTTGGTTGTTTTGCTTTTTTTCTGAAATAATCCAAAATCCAGCTTTTTGTTCAGGGAACTAGTGCAAGGTACGAGGGAACTTCTTTGGCCTACAATAATTCTTCATCCCTGCATTAGTATATTGTGAAGTGGGGTAGATCCTCTAAATATTACATAGCGCCATGCAGGGCTTAAAGTATTATTAAGGTTCTTCTGGCTATATTGTAGCCTATTGTTTACCGCAGTTGTTTTTTTCAGGACCGTTGCCTCGTTTTTGCAATGTGTGAGCTATGCTAATTTTATGGTGGGGTTGTATCAGTAACATGAATGCAAAAAAAAACAGGAATATATAATATAGTACTGTAATCAGCTATAATGTTTATAAGCTGATTGGTCATTTTTATCAATGAAAATACAATCATTGGGTGATTTTATACCAATAACCATTATAGATGACTAGAGCAAAGTAAAATATGGCTCATCAACGATCAGCAACCAGTATCACCAGAACAAAATCTCTAAAATTATATTTGCTCCCTTTTTTTTCTGCTGAGCTGACACTCAAAACCGCGATACAATCCAGACAGTGAGTGTGGTAAGTGGCTAGTTGTGAATGAACACTCAATCTGTATTTTATATGGATAGAAGAAACTTTAAATAAGAAGTATAAATTGGCCTGAAGTGTTCTTGGATCCTGTTTTATGATTCTTGTGTGCCAATTGTCTTTTTTGCGACCCTTAGTTATTGTCCCTTTGAGCCAGGTGAGCAATGAACAAAACAATATTTTTAACGTTTAATTTTGTGAAATCGTGAATAAAATGATCCATCTGCGCTTTAAAAAGGCGGGTAGATGCTAATCATTCCCGTGGGGCTGCAGCGGGCAGCATTAATGAATAAAACTGGGAACGTCAGAGTGCATTCTCAGGTCATAGTCACTTGATAAACAATATGTGCTTTGTATGAGCTCCCTCATTAACTAGTAGTGCTGTAGGCCTATATGCTCCACCAGTAAACAATTAGATCAGCACTTAACACTAACAATATTCCAGTCATAGAATAGTACAGAAATTAGTGGTTAAGAGCTCTCTACGATTAGAAAGTCCTCCATGTTAATTGAGTTGTGCAGCTTTTTTTATGCAGAGGATGCTTACGATCCCATCATGCCTCAACTTGTTGCCGCTCTGTAGTTTCCTGTAAATCAACAGGATGAAAGACCCTCAGAAATCTTTCTAAACATCTCTCATCCCCTATCACTCTGTTGATTATGGAGCCTCAAGTTCTTTTCAGGCGGGCACAAACTGTCCAATCACATGTGACAACCGTTTCTAAAACACAAAGCATATAAAGCTTTAGTTTTATTTTGTGAATTTCCGCAGCATACATTATGGCTGCATCGCCACCTGTTTCCCAACATATGTTTCTCCCTAAGCAGCTTTCTGAATTCATACCATTTCCTTCAGTATGATTTCATGATCATTCGAATAAACGGTGAAACCTCGACTGAACCGTCTCCACCCTGTCTTCACGACTTCTGAACCCTGTTCTGAAATTAGTGCGTCCACATAGTTTTTATGCGTGTCTTTCATTTTTGTGTTACCATAATTTGATCTGATTGTCTTTCTGTCTCCCTTACTCTTGCAGTCTCTCTCTGGCATTTCACTGATGAAAGCTGCTATTCAGAATCAGTGATGCAGAGAAAGTGTTGACACGGGTGAGGGAGACAGTTGGAGGGAACAGGACCAGAACGTTAAGGGAGTTAAAGTCCATGTGCCTCTTCTTGGTTCATTAAGGTCATTTCTTTCTGGAATGTCAGACAGTGTCTAAAATATTTAAATCACAATAATCAGCTTAGTATTAATGATCCACCATGCTTCTGTGTATCCAGACATGCTGTGATGTTGTATGAGGAAGTTTATCCTGCAGATTCTTAGGGAACAGGTCTAGATGTCACAACACTACAGTAGTTTCTGCTTCTTCTTGTTTCTGCAGAGAGTGTACGTTTATATATCCTACTTTTTTTAACATACAGTTATTTATGTACACGTTATATTTTTCTACAGGAAATATTTCCTTCCTGTTAATAAGGTTGTTTACATTTTTTATTTTAAGGAATTGTGACAAACGTGTACTGGACAGGTTGCCGGATTATCACAGGGCTGAGACAGGCAACCACTCACGTTGGCATTCACATACTCACTTTAGTGTCAGTTGACCTTTCCTGCATGTCTTCTGACTGTGGGAAGTTCTTGCTACAGAGAATACACCAGGACAGATATACCAAATACTTGGTATATATAAAAAACAAAAAAACATTATATTTAATCAGCCTTAGAAGCAGTGTATCCCATGTCATGGAGTGGGCCGTCCTTTAATCACAGGGTTGTGGGCTCAATCCCTGGCTCTTCCTGTCCACATATCAAAGTGTCCTTGGGTAAGACAGAACCCAAGTTTCTCCTCGGGGACTTTACAGTTACCCAGGCCGGTTTAAGGCTGTGGTAAAAAATGTATTTTTTTTTTTTTTTTATTATGCATGATCTGGGGGAGCCAAAACAAGATTGTATAACCGCTTGTCCAGACTATTTACTATGGGAGTCGGGGACATCTAAAGTCTCCATCTTATCTTAACATCCATACACCAGGAGCTAAGCCTCCCAAACATAAAGTATGCCGAGGGTGAAGGGCTTTAAAAGGCCTCTCAGGCTATTTAACATGAACACATCATTTTTCTACAACAGTGGACAAAACATATAATGATGACACTACAAATAACCACAAACATATCTTTAAGATTTGATGTTCGCTGTGTGCACAAGAACGTAAAGTTGGTCTTACTATAGAATGATTATTGTCTCCTTTGTTTCTCCCCTCCACTTCCAGCTCTCAGTGTGTTTGGACAGGAGCTCCCATCAGGCCCTCACGGCTGCACGGAGGGAAGTTGTTACCCTGCGACAGGAAACCTTCTGATTGGACGGGCTGTCAACCTAACCGCCACCTCCACTTGCGGCCTGAACGGGCCGGAGCAGTACTGCATTGTCAGCCATCTGCAGGTCAGGACACACATGAACACATGGTTAAAGAGTAAGTTTGGCGGAAATTGAAAATAAAGCTATTTTCTGAATGAAAATACATCAACTAAGCCGTGGAGGAAGTAATTTTCGCTCATCACGCAGTTCAGAGCTAGCACGGGCGGGAGCTAGAGTCCAAAATCGCAAACAGTGGGTTAGCATGGGGCCTACAGCCACACGCTTTCAAAATCGCATTTTTAAACCACTAACATTGCTCAAAACAACGCCAAACCTCGTCAGCAGCTTGCTCTGGGTGTCTACACATAAAATGAAGCACCAACAACTCAGTTCATGAACCCGAAGTTTATAACAGAAGACAGTTAAGAAAACTCACCAATTCTACCCCTGCCAGCTCCTCGCGAAGGATAGTCCGTAAGTGTCGATTACCGAACGCAATGCAAAACGAGGGAGACCACTGAAGATTTTGCCCAGAATAAAACGAGTATACTTTTAAATTAGTGGCAGTTTGGCCAAATATAAGTTAATAACAGTGGGTAAAACGTCGGGATGGTTTGTATACAATTCCAATCAGACAGCAGCCCTATCTGAAGCACATAAATGTCGCGCGAGATCTCACTCGGTAATCAACACATACGGACTATCCTTCGCGAGGAGCTGACAGGGGTAGAATTGGTGAGTGTCCTTAACTGTCTTCTGTTATAAACTTCGGGTTCATGAACTGAGTTGTTGGTGCTTTGTTTTATGTGTAGACACCCAGAGCAAGCTGCTGACGAGGTTTGGCGCTGTTTTGAGCAATGTTAGTGGTTTAAAAATGCGATTTTGAAAGCGTGTGGCTGTAGGCCCCATGCTAACCCACTGTTTGTGATTTTGGACTCTAGCTCCCGGCGGTGCTAGCTCTGAACTGCGTGATGAGCGAAAATTACTTCCTCCACGGCTTAGTTGATGTATTTTCATTCAGAAAATAGCTTTATTTTCAATTTCCGCCAAACTTACACTTTAATGTGTGTTATAAATGATGGTTGATTCTGATTTTCCATTCATACCTTTCTGCTAATAACAGGCTAATCATGCACATTCATTTTTTCCCTCACGTGCACCGTGGCCTATGTCACATTATGTGCTGTGATTCACATGTATTTTTCCACAATTTGGCATTTTCAGCCGTTGGCAGGTTAAAACTGATGAACACTCAACTTGACTCTTGACACGTACCCTTTATAATACATTGCACCCTGTAGTTAATGCAGAGGTTGGTTGGTTTGCTCTCTCTTTCATGCACCTATCTATCCACATCCTTCATTCTCCACTCTTCCATCTTCATTTGTTCATCTGTCTGTTTGTTTGCATCCCTGTTTCCATGAGCAAGCCCCCCTAACGCTACCCAGCCTTTCAATATCAGGCCCAGGTGTAGACACGTTGGCCACACCTTAGTTACACACACCCTCCCTCCATCTCTTCTTCTGTCGCAGTCTTGACCTCACCATGTTTTCACCATGTAATCTTCTCTTTTACACATTTAATATAATATACGTATAATTTCGGCAAATTAGGTCAAACATGTCATACTCCAATCATTTTGCTGCTTGCTACAAATAATCACAAAATGATTTCATTTTCAAGTAATTTCCCATGACTAATGCAGTACTTTAATGACCTACAGCCTAGGTAGGGCCGCCACAGATTAATTATGAACTGTATATATATTTATACACTTTTTACACCAGTCACTCAGTGTCGGAGGAACCGCTCCATGGTGAGTGCATCTCCCTGTAGTGGTCTTTCAACCAGTGAAGACTGTCCTGCGGTGATCTTGGCATCCTGTATTCAGGCTTGTGGGGGGCTGTAGTCGATCCCAGCTGACATTGGGGTGAAGGCAGGGTTCACCCTGGACAGGTCGCCAGTCTATCGCAGGGCTGACATGTAGAGACAGACAGGAAACCAGTCTATCACAGGGCCGACATGTAGAGACAGACAACCATTCACACTCACATTCACACCTACGGGACATTTAGAGTCATCAATGAAACGATCCCCATCCTGCATGTCTTTGGACTGTGGGGGAAGCCCGTATCTATACAACCGGTATTTTAGAGATCTAAGCCTCCTAACTTTGCTCTCAAACCACACAAAATTGGTGCATTTAGCTCCAAAATATACAAAATTTAGGGTGACAATTATTGTATATTTTCATATCACACTAAATGTGGCAGAATAAAAAAAAAATCAATGTTAGATTTGTTTCAATATCGTGCAGCCTTGGCCCTATAAACTTAAATCCAAATACAGTTATTTTTTTGTAAAGGTACAGATAGTAACATTCTGTTAGTCTGTGCTTCACCTCCACAGTTTGTAGCTCTTGTATTCCTTTCTGCCCCTACATGACACAACTTCTGACATGTTCACCATCATGCTAGATGCATTTCCGTGCATCTACGTGTATGTGCCTGCAAATCCATTGCCTCAGGGCAGGAATATCCAACAGTGTCAACTTCCAGGTGAACATGATTGACATTGTCTGATTGGATAGAGGCCCTCTGCTATAGTACGAGGCAGGCTATGGTGACAACCTGTTGTAACATAAATCCAGGTGTGGACCATTGCTGGTCTGTCAGGAGCTACTTTAGAGGCCCACACCAAACATTTAAATGCTCCAGAAGTTCATCAATCATTTGTGTTTGTTCTTAGGCTGTTTTAGTTTTGTTTTTTTGGTCCCTTATGCACATTTGTATCCCAGGAGAAGCAGTTTGTTTATAGCCAATTGTGTTGACCTTTAAAGGGGCCCACCTGGTACAGTGGAACTAAAGCTGTAACTTTAGAGAAACTCCCATGACAAGAGAAAGGAACAAGAAGAGTGATGAAGGAGATGGGAAAGCAGGGCAATGGAAAATTATGAAAAAGGAAAGGCAGGATGCAGGGTAAGAGACATGGAGGCAAAGAAAAGAGCCAGAATAATGAGTTGTAACTGAGGTAGAAACTGAATGAGGGAGGTGGGGTGTACCACCATCGCAGTGTGACAAAGAGGTGTTTTCAGATCAACATCAGACTTACATCAGTGCATTGTTGGAGCAGAAAGCCTTATAGCTGAGCTGACCAGGCTTGACTAATGGGAGATAAATAAGAGCTCAGAGGAGGGAGGGAGGGAGGGTCTTAAAGCCACACAGTTTACACCAAGCTCCAACTGACATTGAGATTACAGTGCCATTGAAAGAGAAGGATGAAAAGGAATCAAACTTATTTTTACTTGTATGTACATCCAACCTTAACAATAGTCTTTGCCATGCCATATACCTTACCATATATTTAAAAAAAATGCCTAAAATGAGTCAGGAACAGCTCTACAAACAGGCTTGTATACTGTATTTCTCCTTTGAAAGGTAAGAAGCCAAGGAATATGAATCCATTGTAACTAAGCCCATTTCTATTACCATTAACATCTTCTACTACTCGTTACTGCAACCGGGACTATACATTTGATGCCAGTACACTAAAATACAACATTTATGATACTTTTTTCAAAGATATACTAGATTTTTTTGTGTTGAATGTTAACTGGGAGTTTAACTTCAAAACACTACTTCCATATAACCATTTAAAAAATAACATTAATCTCCCAAAATATTGAAATAATAATAAAAGTAATTTAATATAATAACCACGTATTTAATATAGATCAATATTCATATATGACTGAAGAGCTCCATGCTATACAGGTAGGTAATTGGAGAATGCTAGGCTGTGTTCTGTACTATACTGTGGGGCCCGGATGGCCAGAAACAGCCGGAGCTCCCTACAGTGGAAGTCAGCCCCACTTGACAAAGATGACTGCTGACTCCTCCCTCAATCTCAGCAGGCCCAGCTTTACTGTATCTAAAATAAAATATAAAATAAGCCTTGGGGATTGCTTTGTGTTCCTGTTTATGGAAGCCACTGTGTGTTTTTCGAGTCAAGGTGCTTTTATGTGCGTTCGAATTCTCAAATGTCTCCTCTATTTACATTGATACTGAACATGTTATTGTAGACTGATATGGGAATTTTGAAAAAACTCGCTTGTATGATTACAGAGGTTCTATTTGTGCAGCTTGAAATACTTGATAATAAGACAGTTACAGTTGGTTTACACATTCTGAAAGCCTTTCAAAACAGTATTTTTTATAAAACGACCATCTTCCATTGCCACTTTTTGAAACCATGCCATGTTGTTGAAACCAGTTCCGGGTCCGTCGGTCTTAAGGAATGAAGTGCTTTTTGGTAAAATGGCTTAATTTGATTTTTATATTTTGAAATGCCTAATATCTTGCTCCTCGACCTCAAGCTGCAGCAAACACTCAGCGCTGCTGCACAAAGGCTCGTTGCATTGGGATGTAGGGGCTACTGTGTAGAAAGGAATGTCCTTTTTTAGCAGCCAGACTCTGGGATGAGTGTTTGGGCAGATTTATGCTGGGATTAGGGAGGGTAGGTGAAGAAGGCAAGCATGCATGTAAAAGACACACACATTCGCTTACAAATGAACAAGTGGGCGTATGTGCACCCATGGTTTCTCACACACACACACACACACACACACGCATACGCGCACACCACGTCCAGCACACTTTAGGCATTTCTTTTTCAGGTCTCGGCCGAGTCTCTTTAACAGCCATGTTGTTGTTAGCTGCTTAATCACCCTTGACAACAACCTAATTAAGAAATGCTGCCCTGGAATCCACTGTCTCTATGCCAATATACCCTCATCTGCCTGTTTATTCCTCTTTCCCCCTCCCTGCTCTCCTCTCTATGGTGCCCTCTCAAATGCAACCCTCCTACCCTCCTACTAGCATCTCCCTCGCTCTCTGCCGGCCCCCTTCTTTGTCCTACACCCCTGCTGTGCTGTTTCAGACCCCTCTCCACTGCATACCCACTTCTCTCACCTCCACCTTCCTTTCTCTAACCACCCTTTCTAACTCTTTCTATCAGACCCCTTAAGATTCAAGCTCTTGGCCGGGGTTCCCCACATTTTTGTATCTTTCTCATGCCCTCTGCCTTTCGAGCTCTTCCCCCCCTTCTTCTGCCCTCGTCCTCATCAACGTCAGCTTTTCATCAGCTAACAGCGTTTTCCCTTTATTTGTCCTAAATCTTCCCCTTCCATTCATGCCTGTGCCTCATCAGGTCCTTTTTGCATCTCTCTCAAAAAGGAAGTATGATGGCGACAAAAGAGTGCAGTCTCAGTCATTGATGCTATAGTTACAGTTATGTACATTTGTGCATATTTATTTCATCCCTTTACAAACTCCTGCTGTCAGCTGAGATCTTGTTCAAGAGTGTAGATCGTTAGCTGCATAGCTCTATGGATAACAATGTCGATCAGTCAGTCGGTTGGTCCGCCACTTTGGCCAAGACAGAACATCTCAGCAAATAATGGATTAATTGCCAAGAGAGTATGTACAGACATTCATGGTCCCCAGGGGATGAAATCTAAATGCGTCTAAATGCATCCTCACGGAGCTGCAATACAACTGTTTGCCCTTTGTCCCTGTCCCTGCACTTACCTCCATCTCCCCTGCTGTCTTCCTTCCTCTCATGTGCCTTTCCTCTCTCCCTTCCTTTATTTTACTCCTTGCTTCTCTGCCTCAAACCATTCTTCCATTTTTATCGTTCGACCCAAGGGAGGCACAATCCAATCCCCTGTGGGTTTTCCATTAACACTGTTATTAACACACGGAACATTACCGGCATTATTTCAGCTTGACACATGAATCCTTAATCTAAGGAAACAGCTCTTTCACAGGGGCTTGACACTGAACATTTATTGAAATGCCCACATTTTTTCGAGTACTTTGGGGGCCGAACTTAACTTTTTAAAAATATATTTTGTCTTAATTAAAATGAATGTTGTTTATTTATTTAATAAAATAACAATAAAGCAAAATATTAGATAAGAGTGTGACAAATAAATGTGAAAGGTCAAAAATGTGTATGTCTTGGTTGCTGGTCGGTAAACATGCAGCATTCAAAGTTGAGCACTCTTCATTTAAGGGGGAGAGAGGGGGCATTGATGGTCGAGCGAGCTATAGGGAGCAGCGTTAGTGAGAACAAAGCAGTGAATCAGAGAAGCATGATTTTCAGAAACATCCCAAACAAAGCCAAATAAGAAGAAAAGATCGGCACACCACCGTCACCACAGTCTTCTAGTGGGTCATAAGTGATGTTTGAGAGGGATTATCTTTGTATCCGTCTAAACATTGTTTATTAGAATATTAGCATGGCTTGAACGTACATGGTGTTGATAAATCATTTCTTAATGAGGATTCATGATTTCCACCTCAACTGTTTGAGGGATTGCTTCGTTATAGGAAGAAAAAAAGCTAGATAACCTAAATACCAGGACATATAAAGTATTTTGTCTCCTCACATTCTGCGGGCTAGATGGGAATCTTTCGCCTTTGGGCCGCCAGTTGAAGATCACCGCTACAACATTTGCAAGATAAGACCTGCATGTGCTCTATGCAGAGAGTGGTTTAAATTGTCTGTAGTACAACATACAAGGTGGTTTATAACAGAGCTGGATCATATTTTTGGTAAGAATTTAAAATTTTTGAAATAAAATAAATGAAAACAAATCAGCATGTCTGCTTATTATATTCATCACAAGTCAAATCTGTGTTTTTTTTTTGCCTCGACAGGAGTCGGACAAGTGCTTCGAGTGTAACTCCCAGCATCGCTACGACCCGTACCGCCACAGAAACAGCCACCGCATTGAAAATGTGATCTACCTCATGGACGACAGTGGAGACACCTGGTGGCAGTCTGTCAATGGTGTGTGTGTGTGTGTGTGTGTGTGTGTGTGTGACTTTAGGTCAGAGACGAGACTTTTGAATCAGTTGTGTTGTTACAACCTTGAGTGACAGTTGTTTCCTCCACAGGACAGGAGCATGTCAGCATCAGACTGAACCTGGAGGCTGAATTCCACTTCACACATCTCATCATGAAGTTCAAGGTATGAACATTTACTTACATGTCTGTCTGTCTGTGGTCTGTCTGTGGACCTCTGTTTGGAAAGGTGACTGTAATATACGATGTGCTTAAGCCTGTCAGGGTGCATACTCGACTGTGTGTTTGTTGTGTACATTCAGAAAATGGATGGCTGCATTCCACGTGGCTTGAATCCATCTTCTTACTGTTAGTAAAGCAAACAGATAAATCGACCTGACACGGTGCTGTCATCTGATTTCAAAAGTCCCAGATTTCTTTTTATATAGTCCATAAAATACAAGCCTCACTATGAGTCAATCACTGCATAACATAATACTAGTTTCATGTGTACATGAAGTTAAAAGGACTGCGATTTTCTCTTTTTCTCCTCAGACTTTCCGACCTGCAGCTATGATCATCGAGCGTTCTGCGGATTTTGGCCGCACATGGCGCCCCTACCGCTACTTTGCCTCAAACTGTACCAGGACCTTTCCGGCCATTTCTGCCAACGGCCTGCATCACATCAACGATATCGTATGTGAAGAGCGCTACTCCGACATCGAACCCTCCACTAATGGAGAGGTAAGGAGTAGAGAAGGAGGTGCTGGTAGCAGTAATAATAAAGACATGTTCAAGTCATGTTGAGTCAAAACAAAATCCCATAAAAAGACCAAACCCATCAATGCATCAGTCCATCTCTCCATTCTTCCTGATTTCTCTGTCCTGTCTGGCACATGAACCCATTGGTTCCTTGTCACAAAACTGGCTCAAGGAATGTAACAAGGAAGGAGATACACTTACACAAATGTAATTGCTGAAGCCGCCACATGCACAGAATAGACCAACATATTAAGATTACAGTGTGGACAGTCAGGATGATGACATGTATGGCTTGGTCAGAGAGAACATCGAGTAAGTTCATGTGTTTTCAAAACAGATCCACATGACCTCCTCTCCTGGAAAGAGGACACAAATATACAAGAGGCAAAACTCCAACACATGCTTCATACAGATAGGAGAAAAGAACAAAGAGGAGAGGCTTTCATGCCTACCTTGATCCAAGCCTTTGTACTTTTCAGGTTGGTCAGATCCAAGATTGCAGGTCGAACCGCGGTCCACACCATAGCCACATTCCAGCTCAGATCTGCCTTTGCCTTTGTTCATTTCATATAGTATGTCTGCTGTTGGTTAAGATCTGTTGTTTTAGCCGACATTGATCTTCATTCAGACCCAGAATCTAAAAAAAGATGTCTGCTCTGTATTCAAGGTAATTTATAAGGTTTTGGATCCCGCCATCCATGTGAAAGACCCCTACAGCTTGGACATTCAAGGTCAGTGGAGAACTAAACTCTGAATATGGATCACTAACAGTATTATCAGTAGCACAGCATAGTCTTTCATGTTACGTTGAAACAAAACGCTGCTTTATCAGAAACATTACCAGTCCTACTGCTTTTAAAGAAAATAGGCTGTATGTAATTTTTATAATAAGGCTAGTATACCCTTTAACACCAGTCTTCAACATTTTAGCACACTTATTTAATTTAGATTTTTTTCCTCAAATTGGTTAGCTTTTTAAAAAAATTTAATAATTATACAGGCAAAGGAGAGTTTGTTTTTGGTAGTGGGAGTATTGTGAGTGTCTATGGAAGTATGTCATATATTCATAATGTATGTGAATAGCTGTGACCAGAGGTATGTGCAGGTATGTCCCAGGAGAAGGAGAGAGAAATGAATGAATGAATTTGTAAATAAATGGTAATTATTTGGATTCTTAGGACTAGGATTTCTAAATAAAACCTTTTTTTCCTTTCCAGAACTTCTGCGTATCACCAACCTGCGAATCAACTTCACCAAGCTCAACACTCTGGGAGACGACCTGCTGGACCGACGCTTTGACGTCCTGCAGAAGTATTACTACGCCATCTATGAGCTGGTGGTCAGAGGGAGCTGCTTCTGTTATGGACACGCCTCAGAGTGCGCCCCAGTGCCAGGTGTGGACGCCAGGGAGAACGGCATGGTGAGCTCGTGGGCTACCACGGAAATCTGAATTTTTACAAGCATCTTGTTATTTGTTATCATCACCGTTGAAGATGAGAGAAACTTCAGCTCACCTAATTTGTTCCGTATACATTATTATTGACTTCATTAACCTTTTTGCTCATCATTCTGCTGCATTGTGATTGGCCAGATTCACGGTCGCTGTGTATGCAAACATAATACAGAGGGCCTGAATTGTGAGCGCTGCCGACATTTCCACCACGACCTGCCGTGGAGACCAGCGGAGGCGGAGAACCCACACACATGCAGAGGTGGGAACACACACACACACACACACACACACACACACATGCACTGTCCCACACATTTTATGAGACCATTATTGCACACGAACACACGCAAAATAACTTTTATAAACGCACTGAGTCTGAACATGCTAGTCTTTCCTGAACGGTATTCATCATCAACTGCACTTATTAAAATATATTATCTAAAATATTTAGATGCCCTATAGCCTTATGTTGCTTTAAACATTAAAGAATGATATCTTTCACTTCCACTCAGTGAAGCACGCATGGTTCCCTAAACTGCAACTGTTAAAGTGTTGCCGATGAGGGAAACTGATGTGATGGGTAACAAATGCTAGTGAGAAAACTCTGCGAACCTCTTATAGTCAAGCTTATGTTTGTATGAGTCTAAATAGTCTTTATCTGTTCAATGTCATGCTTGTGTCTCCAGAGTGCAACTGTAATGGCCACTCAAGCCATTGTCACTTTGACATGGCGGTGTATTTGGCCACGGGCAACATCAGCGGAGGGGTGTGTGACGACTGTCAGCACAACACCATGGGACGCAACTGTGAGATGTGCAAACCTTTCTACTTCCAAGACCCGATTAGGGATACCAGGGACCCACAAGTCTGTGTCGGTGAGTCTTCTGTTCTTTTGAACAAAATGTTTTCCAGCCGTTTCGTGGAATTGTGCATGCTAATAAATGGCATCTAAATCTGCCAGCAGGTTGCTTGTAATAATTTGGGCCCAAGCACCAACAACGTGCTCTGGGCCAACGTATGCTTTAGGGCGTGGCTACCTTGTGACTGAAAAAAAAACAGCTTCACACCAGAAGTCAGATGGATCCAGATTCAGTAAGGTAGCTGCTCGGGGTGCCGCTCTGCTGCTTGTCTTCCTCAGATCCACCTGTCGCTCCTCCACAGTCCAAATGCCGAACTCTAGGCTTTAAAACTGTAGTCCACAAGCCAACGGGTGGCGTCGCGATGACTACAGTCTTTGCCCCTTACACACACACTAAGCACCGCCCCATTGAGCCACGATCATATGCACCAGTGTTGGATTCCTTCGCTGCTCTTTCTATTCAAGTTTCCCATTTATATGCATCCCAATTCGTTTTTTGCTTCATTCATTTTTCCCCCTTTTTTATGCTCTCCCTCTGACCTCTGACCCCTAGCCTGTGACTGTGACCCAGTCGGATCATTGGAGGGAGGAGTGTGCGACAGTCACACCGACCTGGACATGGGGATGATCGCGGGACAGTGTCGCTGCAAAGCCAACGTCAAAGGCACACGCTGCGACGACTGCAAGGAAGGGTATTATGGACTCAGCCAGAACGACCCGCTGGGTTGTCAGCGTACGTATGTGTGTGTGTGTGTGTGTGTGTGTCTGCCACTGAAAAACACTTTGTGTTTCAGCAAACTCACATAATCTGTGTGTGTGTCCCCATCAGCTTGCAACTGTGACCCTCGTGGCATCATAATGATGGGAGCTCCTTGCGACCAGATCAGTGGGGACTGCTCCTGCAAAAGATATGTCACTGGTCGCTACTGCAACCAGTGTCTGGTTAGTAACCACGGTTCTTCATTTAAATCTGTTGCTAGTTTTGCGTTTTAAATCAAAAGATCATATATGTGACTGTTAATTAGCAATCGTAATTGAATGTGAATTACTCAGTTTTGAAGTGTAGGTTTTCTTTTCATCAGCCAAGGATAGCAAATACATTTCACGATGTATGACATATGATAAAGGAGCATATTTCATAGTAACAGTTGCATAAGCTGTGGACAAAATCCGACACACTATGAGATGTATTTCCCTCCCTCTAGCCTGAGTACTGGGGGCTCAGTAACGACCTGGCCGGCTGCAGATCATGTGACTGTGACTTCGGTGGAGCTTTCAACAACAGGTTTAGATTTTCAAGATTTTATACACCCTATGCTTTTGAGAAAGACACGTCTTGTTTTGGCAGGTGTAAAGTTTGCGTCCGTCTGTTCCTTCAGGTGCGTGATGGAGAGCGGTCAGTGTGACTGCAGGAGGCATCTGATTGGTCGCCAGTGTTCAGAGGTCCAGCCTGGGTATTTCTGTGCACCGCTGGACTACTACAAATACGAGGCCGAAGACGCCACTGGACACTCCCCCGGTGACTCTGTTCTTCCAGTGAGTGCACTACTATGATAGCTCACTTATTCACATGTCAGGTCACTAGGATCCAGGCTCATAAATGGAAGCGTAAGCTGCTGCATTGGCATGGTGTCGTTGCCACAAGGCACTGGGGGGAAGGTGAAATATAAACCAAAACATGTGTTTAATATTGTGTATGTGCAGAGTTTTATCGGATAGTTAAACTTACTTAAATTTTGAATGTTAATTAGTTGTCTGACACAATCAAA
The DNA here is from genome assembly GCA_029853015.1 of Chelidonichthys spinosus. NCBI lineage: Eukaryota > Metazoa > Chordata > Actinopteri > Perciformes > Triglidae > Chelidonichthys > Chelidonichthys spinosus. The sequence goes on from CM056829.1 coordinate 17,293,852, forward strand.
TAACTACAGAGCAGTTCTCTACTCGAGGAGATATTTCACTTGTTCGGAACTGCAGAAACAGTCTCAGAGATAATAGGAGCCCATGTGTCTTTGCCCTCCTCCAAGTCCCTAAATGACATGAATCTTTTCTTATTTGGAATCATATTGCACAACAGCTGCCCCCCATCCAACCTGTTGCAACAAAGAGACAGCTACTGTAACAGGCCTGTTCCTGCTGTCAATGACACATCTCATCAATCTCCTGATCACTGTTTCTATCCTCTACCATCTCATTCTCACATTCTTGACTGTCTCCTTCTCCCTTCCACCCACCTCCGTCCTCTCCCCTCCAAGAATACCCCCTGCCCGCTTCACTTCCCCAGTCAGCCTTTCGGGCAAGCTCAGACATTCCACTTACACGCTTACAACATCACAACTACAGGAATGTGGAGAAAAACAGGCAACAGTGCAAGACACTTAGCAAAGGGGGTGCTTGGCTTGTCTGAGGATGGATATTGAGTCAGTGCTGAAGGACAAAAAAAAGATGAACATAGAGGGAACAGTCAAAGTTCTGCATTTCTGTACAGAAGTGTAACTCCACAGCTGAAGTGACCCATAAAAACAGCAGACAGTTGCACAGATACCAACCTGTCAGAACTGATTATTGCCGCGCTGCACTCACGCTCACTAGTACGTACATCACACACACACACAAAACACACGCTCAGCCTCAAATTCTTTGTTTCCCTCTGTCACGCTCCGGCAGTTTTAGCACAGTATGGGTCTTTGTGCTCTGTCTTGTCATTTTCACTTTTCAGAATGAGAAAGCAGGACGAACCCCTGTATTTTGTAAAGTGCTGTAAAATGTTTATGAAAATCTCATTTCCTCACCTGTTGACTCATCATCTATCCTCCTCTCCTGTCATCTCCTCTCTTATCATTTCATCTCCTCTCCTATCATTTCATCTCCTCTCCTCCTTTCTTGTTGTCTCCTCCTCTCCTGTCATCTCCTCTCCTATCCTTTCAACTTCACTCCTTTCCTGCCATCTTCTCTCCTGTTGTCTCTTTTCTTGTCACCTCCTCTCATCTTTTTTTCGTCATCTCTCTTTTCCTGTCTTCTCCTCTCCTACTCTTTTAATTTCTTTTCTCTGCTGTCATTTCATCTCCTCTCCTCCCCTGTCATCACCTTTCCTTTCCTGTTGCCTCATTTTTTCTCGTCACCTCTCCTCTCCTCGTCTCCTGTCATCTCCTCTCCTGTCGTTTCCTTTCCTACTCTTTAAATTTCTTTCCTCTTCCTTCATCTCTGTTTCCTCTCCTGCCATCTTCTCCCCTTGTGTCCTCTCCTGTCGTCTCCTCTCCTCCTCTCTCAGGGCAAAGTTCGTCCTCAGGCAGAGACTGACTGTGTTCAGCATCTCAGCAACCAGCTGAGGAGGCACCGTCGTCACCGTCGCATCACCAACTCACAGCAGCATCGGGCAGCACTAAGACGCATTCGCCAGCTGCAACAGACAGTAAGATATTTGCTTTGATTGACCCAAACCGACAACATACAGTAGAATCAAATGGGTTATTAGCAAAGCTAATGAAAGGAGTATCCAGAAATGTAAGTGAATGGCAGTCATCCATCCATCGTCTACCGCTTATCCTGTATTCAGAGTCGCGGGGGGGCTGGAGCCGATCCCAGCTGACATTGGGCGAAGGCAGGGTTCACCCTGGACAGGTCGCCAATCTATCACAGGGCCGACATGTAGAGACAAACAACCATTCACACTCACATTCACACCTACGGGACATTTAGAGTCATCAATGAACCTATCCCCATCCTGCATGTCTTTGGACTGAGGGAGGAAGCCAGAGAACCCGGAGAGAACCCACGCTTACACGGGGAGAACATGCAAACTCCACACAGAAGGAACCCGAACCCAGCCCGGTAATCGAACCCAGGACCCTTTCGCTAGCTCATGAATGGCAGTCATTAAAGATAAATAGGGTCAAGCTCTACATTATCATTTATTATAATAAATATAAAGCCTATGTACAGCGCAACATTTGTAAAGCTTACAGTTGTGGTCATGAAGCAATTTGAGACTGCTTAACTAGCTAATGAAATGCTTGGCTGTCAATGATGAAGTGGTCAAGCTGAAAATGAGGTTGATCTATGGCTGTAGTACACTATGTCTATTTTGGAACAGTGACTTTTTATAACTTATCTAGAGAGCACCAAGTGTATGCAGAACATGAGAGGTCATGGTTATTCATCACCATTAATATAATTCTCTATTAGTAACAAAAGAAGTTTTGCTTGTTATTATAAATTTAGATTGTCACAATCTCATTACAGTATAATATTTAATCAGGATAACATTTTATTGAAAGACGATACATTTTCTTACTTACAGTCAAATTAATTACTCAGTTGTGAAGTGGAGGCACTTCAATTAACTACAAGTAAATAAAAATCTCATAGTATAAATCGATCTTCAGATATAAAGTCTTTAAACTAGAGAAAATGTAAAATGAGAGTAGTAGAAGAAAACGAACAGGACACTGTTTCTCAATCAAGTTGAATTACAGCAGCTCTAGTCTTCATGAAAGCTGCTTCATTAGACTTTTCATTCATTAAACTTAAAGAGCACACACATCCTGTCATACTGGAGTAAGTAGAAAGGAAAAGGAACTTCTAAAGTAGAGGTGGTAATAGTCGGAATGTGTTCATGTGTCTTTCTCTCTCAGCCAGATGTGAAGGCTGTTCATCGAGAGCACACTCTCAACCACATGGTGACGTGGACAGGACCTGGTTTTGCCCGCGTTAAAGATGGCGCCGGACTGGTTTTCACTATCGACAACATCCCCTACGCCATGGAGTACGACATCATGATCCGCTACGAACCCGAGGTGTGTGAGTGTGTGGACCTCACCTGACCCACAAGATTGATGTAGTGATGCTCTTTTGGACTAAGCCTTGTGTGTGTGTGTGTGTGTGTGTGTGTGTGTGTGTGTGTGTGTGTGTGTAGTCCACAGAAGACTGGGAGGCCATAGTCAGTATAACATCTGTACTGCTGCCGTCCAGTCTCCGGTGTGGAAACCTCCTACCAACTGAACAACTCTACACTGTGACTATGCCGCACCGCAAGAGGTACCAAAACCTGAATATATATGTCTCTGTCTCTCTGTCTGTGTGTGTGTGTGTGTGTGTGTGTGTGTGTGTGAGAGAGAGAGAGAGAAGTCGCTGAAGGATTTGTGGAAGCATTCCAGGTGTTGATAGGGTTTATGTTGTTTTATTGCTCAGGAACAATTGCATCATTACATTGTTGGCACTGAAACCTGCCCTGGCTTGTATGAGTCAAGTCTGTATTTTATGCTTATTTCACTGTACTCTGTTTTTTACTGTTGATGCAATGATAGTAAGGCAAACATACCAGAAGGCAAGCATACCAGAGACATACCTTTAGAGGATCCAAGATAACTGAGATGGTAATCCCCCTCTAGGAATTGCGATATTGCAATCGCAAAAATGAATATAAATTCAACCAATCCCTCTGAACTATGCACAAGCCAACATGCATTGCAAGTTCTTTTTTAATTGCTGTGAAATCAGGCATTTTAATCTGCAATAATCCCCCAAAAAGCATGCAAAAACCTTGAGAGATAATACTGTGCCATACATACGACCAAGAGATTTCAAACCAAGCAAGGCTTTTTTCATCGTCTTTTTGAACACGTTGAAAAAAGGTAGCCAGAGCTGCTGATCTTTGGTTGCAAAGGTTCGGAAACAACCAAATTCACTGCAGAAAACAAATGCAGCGTGTCCTGTGTTGTTGGTAGAAGCTAGGAAAGCAATCCAGCAGTCTTTGCGTAGCCAACAATAATACCATTTTTAATAAAATGGGGTGTGGCTCATGGGGAGAGAGCGGGTCATCGTTTATCCACAAGGTTCCCCAGTTCTACTGTCCAAGTGTCTTTGACAGAAACACTGAACCCCAAGGTCCTCCTTGTGAGATTCAAAGTTAAAGTCTAATAATGTCCACTGTATCCTGCAGCTTTTACATTCATGTCACCCACAGGATGAATCATCATCGGGTCCGAATTTAATCCATCCAGTACTAATCACTTTCTCATCAGCCTCATCTCAAAATGTTTATGTCATACAGATCAACCAACTTCTTTTTATACAAGTTCATTTTTAATCTGAGGGAGATTTGCTTTTGACTGTTCTCATCTTGGTCTTTAGTTTGAAGGCTTTTTAAGAGAGTAATTTTAAGCCTGAAATCATTACAGCACCATGTTTCCCTCATGTTGATCTTCTGATACCAAAAGCTTAAGCAACACATCAGACAGATTACTGTAGATCAGACTACAATAAGTGTTAATTATTCTTGAAATGAAGAAAAAACAGGAGGGTTTAGGATAAAGAACAGGGAGAGCCTAACACTCAGACTGTTCAGTTTCAATCAGCTGAAAAGCCTTTCAGAGTCTGAACTCATCTGGAACTAAGAGGTCAGGCCCTTCCCGGATCCGGCTGTCTCAGCGGACCGTAGCTTGCCTTCCGTTCTCCGCTGAGGTTGGTCTGTCAGCCAAAACCAATTAGCAAAGTGAGCCCAAAACAGAGACGGAGAGTTTCATGCCAAACGCGGGTAGAGGACTGATCTCGGTGCCTCTGGTGAACGGTGGTTGCTTTAGAAATAGACGAGAAGTCAGATATGGAAGTAGGATGTAACCTATCACCAAAACTGCCGCCAAATTAAAATTTACTCATTACTCATTTTTTTTAAGTAACTTATCATTTCTGTAGTCAAACACAATGTTTCAGATTTCCATAGCTTAGTTTTACTAAAGTTAAGGTAAGTGGTATGTGTTTTATTTTCCAGATACATCCAGATGCCCAGGCCGTTCTGTCTAGAGCCCAGTAATCGTTACGTGGTTGCTATCAGGTTCCAGCGCCACGGGGTCTCACACCGACATCTCACCGCCTTCATTCTCATTGACTCGGTGAGCTTCCACCTCCACCTGTATGTCTCATTTCACAAACAATTGATTAATGGAGAAAATAAACCACAAAAGATTAATGAAAATAATCAGTAGTTGCAGTCTGTGACAAAACAACAAGACAAGAATTTTCAATGCAGTACAAACAGCGTAACTTTACAGCTGTGGCTTCATCAGTCACCATTAAGCTAAACCCTCCTCGTTTCAGGGGAAGTGACTATGTTACTCAGGGCTTCACACCACGAGGCTTCCCTCTAGTGGTGGGAAAATACAAATACAAGTCTTTCATGTATTTAAGCTCAGGGTGAGCTTTAAAATAAACTAAATCCAGTTATTTCTCCTTTAAAGACATTAAAGTAACTTCTTGAAACAGATTTTCCTAATGCAGCATGTATCTATCCCCCTTTTTATGCACAAAATTAGGCATATTTCTAGACAGTTGTTTTCTCTCTGTGTTCCATTTTTATGTCTTGTTTAACAATAGGACAGCTGTCTTTACTGCCTCCCTAGCTCACAATCCCAGCTTATTTATATCACATAACTGCAATATATCTGTTTTCTTTTCTAACCTTTGTTTTTTTCCCCCAATAGCTGGTTCTGATCCCCAAATACACTGAGCTTCCTGGTTTCCAAGGTAATGAGCCAGAGGCTGAGAACAGGCGGAAGGAGATGATCCTCTACAGGTGCCCGGACTCCTTTATGATCACGCCGATGCCCGCTTTGGCTGAAATGTGCTCCAAACTCATCTGCAGTATTTCATCTATTATTCATGATGGTGCTCTTTGTAAGTAGATACAGGAACACACAAAACAAGCACAGATTTCTCGGACGTCGGACGTTAAATCTTACCTTTTATGTGCATCTGTTGTATGCAGCCTGTCAGTGTGACCCTCAGGGCTCCCTCAGTGGTGAGTGTGATAAGGTGGGAGGTCAGTGTCATTGTAAACCCAACGTGATGGGTCGCCGCTGTGACCAGTGTGCCCCAGGAACCTACGGCTTTGGAGTGAATGGTTGCACTGGTGAGTTCAATGATCAGCAAAGGCAGTTTTTCTCGTCACTGTCGCAATATAACGTTTGATCCTGGGTGATATTGGGAATTTTGAAATACACTGACTGCTGTCCTGCTGTATGGAAAAAGTCTCCTGAGATCTTGTTGTGATATGACACTAGAAATAAAATTCAAGCAAAACCAAAACTTTATTGATGTTTCATAAAATACAAAGACATTCTGTAATCCAGATTCTCATGGAAATGAATTACATGAATTGCTTGAGTCTTATTTTGAAGTTATTCAAAAATCCAAGAATATTCACACAGAATGGCTAGTAAGAGTGAAGTCTTCTATTTAATGGATTTATTGGCATCTAGTGGTGAGTTTACAGATTGCACTCAACTGAATACCTCTCTGTTCACCCTTCCCAAGCTTGTCACAGAATTAGGGTGGCCTTCAGGTAACATAAAACATGAAGTGCCTTCTCTAGAGCCAGTGTTTGTTTTGTCTGGGCTACTGTAGAAACATGGTGGTGCACTATGTCGGACTATGTTGCACCACCATGTTGCAACGTAGTCCGCAAAAAAACAAAAACATATGCCCCTTTCTAAAAAGAAACCATTTTTTTGTTCCTGATTGTTACTAACAATAGCAAAACAATGAATAACCCTTTAAACTCCTTCCTTCCAGCCTGTGACTGCAACCCAGAGGGTTCATTGAGCCACCAGTGTGACCCAGTTTCAGGCCAGTGCCAGTGCAGGCAGGGAGCCACTGGCCGCCAGTGCTCAGACTGCCAACCGGGCCAGTGGGGCTTCCCCAGCTGCAGCCCCTGCCAGTGTAATGGCCACGCAGACATCTGTGACCCCAGTACTGGGGAGTGTAGAGACTGCAGGGACTACACAGCAGGACACTTCTGTGAACGGTAAGGATCACTCCATTCCAGACTTGACTGAACTTCATTTCTCCTTGGTTATCAGACTCATATATATATATCCCTTATTGGTTCTAGTTGTGTGGATGGGTTCTTTGGAAACCCGGTGCTTGGTTCAGGGGAGCACTGTCGACCCTGCCCCTGTCCTGGTAACCCTGGCTCAGATCACTTTAATGGCCACTCCTGTCAAGCTGATCACACCTCCAACCAGATCATCTGTAACTGCAAAGAAGGCTACACTGGTAAGCTATCACACTGCAGTGACATGCACTGCTTCTGAGACTGATTCTGCAATGAAATGCTTCGATACGTAAGTCTCACAGCAGTGAAAAGCGGTCTTGATTTCCCCTTAGGGCCCCGCTGTGACCAGTGTGCACCTGGTTACTTCGGCAACCCAGAGCAACCCGGTGGGCAGTGCCTCCCATGCATGTGCAACGGCAACATCAACACCCAGGACCCTGAGTCATGTGACCCCAGGACCGGCCAATGCCTCAAGTGCCTGTATCACACTGATGGTCTGTCCTGTGCCCACTGTCAAGACGGTTACTATGGCAACGCTTTGGTCCATGACTGCAGACGTGAGTGATGATCGTTGAAGTACATACATTTTCTTATCTTGCCCCCAAATTTGCTTTATTCTTATAAATGTGGATGATGTTTGGACTGAAACAGGCAGTAAGTAAACCCTGAATGCCTTAAGCTACTCTGGTTACAAAATTAAGTCAGATTGTATAGAATTCTATGAGAAAATGTCTCAAGCTCTTCATCAATACAACGTGATGTTCATTTTGCAAATTATGGTCAATTTAGAGCCGCAAGAGGCTCGCGAGCTGTGCAATGAGTAACACTGCTTTAGGGCGTGGCTACCTTGTGATTGACAGGTCACCAAAGCTATGTACTGCTGTGGACAGGGGCAGCAGCAAATCCATCTAAAAATAAAAAATGATAACCGTTTAAGTGAACATTATATTTAGAATATTTTCACCACTTTACCTCGCAGACAGCCCTTTCTGATGGGAAACTTAAGCTGTTTAATCGATCTATGCTCTCTCCACCACACATCATTGACAGAAAACTCGGTAGTTGCTGGTCTATAGCTGACTCGACCGGTTTGTTTGTGCTCTTGTGTAATTTTAGTGTTTTAAAGGGTTAGTTTGGGTTCACCAGAGTCACACAATAACACAAAATCGATTGAGACAGCGGTAGACCAGAAACTCTTGTGTTCTGCGAGGTAAAAAAGAGTCTTGTGTCTTTGAAGAGTAACTCCTGTCAGCAGCAACATAAAGTGGTGAAATATTCTAAATATAGCAGACACTTAAACTTTTTAGGTGTATATTACGTTTTGCTGCCGCCTCCCATCTACTGCAATCCATTGCTTTGCTCCCAGCTTTGGAGTAAATACACATTTCATTATTTTATTTGCACAAGCTTTAAGTCTATTTTATACTGTCTACACACAGTGTAACCTTCCTCCTTCTGTCTGTGCATTGAATATATGTTTCCCTTCTCAGGCTGTACCTGTGTGACTGCCGGCACCGTTCAGTCTGCTTGCAGTGACGGACAGTGTCAATGTGAACCGCAGACTGGAGCCTGCTCTTGCAGGGAGAACGTGGCCAGCCATAACTGTGATCAGTGCGCTCCTAACCACTGGAACTACGGTCAGGAAAGAGGCTGCGAGCCCTGCGGCTGTGACTCCCAACACGCCCTGGGGAATCACTGCAACATGGTGAGGAAGCACGAAGGCCTCCCGAAGCCTGGAATTAAATAATGCAAAAGTGAACTCAAACAAAAACGTATTTTGTATTCTTATTCTATCTGTCTTCTACAGTTCACAGGCCAGTGCCACTGTCAACCAGGCTTTGGGGGTAAACAGTGCACTGAGTGTGAGCAGTTCCACTGGGGAGACCCTCAGGTGCAGTGTCAAGGTAAGTCATCTACTTCACTTTACATCATAGGCCACATTTTCATAACAGTCATGAACTTCTCTATTACCAGTATATATACACTATTTTGTTCACAACCCTCTGTTTATTCCTATTTAAATGCATCAGTAATCACTTTTGACCAGGTGCAATGATTACATCATGTGTCCCAATTACCCAAGTAATCACTTGCATTGTAAAAACCCTTTGCTGCTTCTTCCTGCCTCCTCCCATTCAGAGTGTAACTGCCATCCGCTGGGCTCAGAGATGGATCAGTGCGATCGATTAACAGGGGCGTGCGAGTGCAAGGAGGGAGCGGCGGGGAAGCGGTGTGATGAATGCGCTCGCGGCTTCACTGGCGTCTTCCCCAAGTGTGTCCAGTGTCACCCGTGCTTCCAGCTGTGGGACGATGCGGTGTGCCAGATTAAAAGGGACCTGGAACACATCCAGTACACCGCGCAGAAGATCCTGGAGAGCGGGGTCACACCGGGAGTCGGGGACACGCGCATCAAAGAGCTGGAGAGGAAGCTGAAGCAAGTGCAGGATCTGATCAGCACGGAGGACAACGACAGGATCCACCAGCTGATTGGACAGAGCATCGATGACCTCAGGTGAGGATGTCACTTAGTGTTTGGATGTTCATTGAGGTTGGTTCGGATGCTCTGCTACCGGCAGCCTAGACATTATATATAATATGCTGCTCTGTGTGTTCCAGGGCTGAGATCGCCCTGACCGATGGGCGTCTGATGGGCATCGCCCGAGAGCTAAATACAACAGCAGAAGAAGACGAGGCACTGGGACACACATTGAGTGACCTAGAGAGAGAGCTGAGGGACCTCAACACTTCTGTGGCTTACAAAAAAAGCCTGCTGGATGACTACCTCACCTCAGGATTTGCAGGTAGCAAACTCAATCAAATCCGTTTTAATGAATATCATGTAGCAGCATAAGCAAACAATAATGTGATAGAAAATCTACTGAAGCCCTGCTAGGCGAGTGAGAAAAAAAATTCTAGTGATCCATTCCAAGTCTTCATTCTTTTCCCTGTTCTTTGGCTGTGTTTATACCTTAAGAACAAATTAAAAAAGGGTTTTGCCATATAATAATAAAATTACGAGGTTCCTTTTTGTAAAACGTTTTTTCAAGGTAATATTTTATGTTTTGGTCAGGATCATCTTTCTTAGTGTTTGTTGTTGTAATACTCATTTTGGCCATAAGAAGCTGTAGTGCACAGCTCCATGTTCTAAACAGGTGGCAACCTGTTTAGAAACCTTCTTTTCATCTGTTGCTAAGTCATAAACACTTGCCTCTCAGGGCTTCTTCTCTTCAAATATCACACATGCAAGTTTGAAAGAAATTCAGATTTTAGGTATTATAGACAAAACCATAAGAAAATGTGCCTGCTTCCTCACAGATCAGTTTGAGAAAGTGAAGAAGTACTATCAGGAATCAGTGAAGGCGGAGGATAAATGCAATGCTTCAGTGTCCGGGCCTCTCAGTCCTGTGGAACAGTCCAAAGAAACCCGCGCTGTCACTGAAGACCTGCTGGACGCCAGTAAAGACAAGTTCCTGCGTGCTCTGGCTGCTCAGAACAAATCATTAAACGAGCTGCAGCAGAAAGCCCACGACCTGGATAAGAATGTCCATCACCTCAGTCACAAGGTAGGGAGTGCGCTTTTGTCTGTGTTTTTCTGTTATATTGTATTGCGTTTTCCCACTGTGCAATGATGCCATGTCGTGCAGAAGCAGATTATTGGCCGGTAGTTTGTAGGAGTTGCTCTCTTCTGGGGGTCCTTCATGATCAGGACTGCCTGGCCTTGGGTTAACTCTTCTGGCTGGGTCACATCCATCAGCAGTCGTTTCATTTGTGCTGTTACTTTCTTTAGCCAGTAGATGTGGATCATAGCTGTCAGCTGTCCAGTAGGGTAGTGCGTGTGTCAGTAATGCATGGGTCCTTTCACTAGTGGGTGTGTATGTGTGTGTGTGTGTGTGTGTGTGTGTGTGTGTGTGTGTGTGTGTGTGTGTGTGTGTCTCTGTGTGTGGGCTTTTAACTGTTAATGATTTATATTTTCTGACTTTATATAACAGAATTATTTTTAAATGTTTTTTTTTATTTTTTTTTATTTATAATGTATTATTAAGTACTGTTGGTCCTTCCAGGTATGTGGTGGTCATAGCAATGCCAGTGTCAATGGCAGTTGCCCAGACAGCCCGTGCGGTGGTGCCGGTTGCCGTGACAACGAGGACAATCGCATATGTGGAGGAGAAGGATGCAACGGGACAGTGAGCATTTCTTTAGCAGCACTGAATCTCGCCAGAAACGCCACCGACAGTCTGAACAACGCCAACGAGGAGCTGCAGAGCGTGGCAAGAAAGGTCAGTTTTATGAATTAGAGAGTAGGAGTGATGGTGGATCCTCTTTTTCCATGACTGGAGACTGAAAAGTGTTACATTTCTCTGTTGACATGTTGCTTTACCTGTGTCCAGCTCCAGGATATAGCCACTCTGACACAGGATGTAAAGACCCAGGCAATCAACACTCTAGAGAAAGCACAGAGGAAGAAGGACCACTTTGAAAACAATAACAAGAAGCTCAAAGATTTCATTAAGAAGATCAGAGAGTTCCTCACGGGTATGTTGATGTTGTAACTGGTAATATTTGCTTTGAATTAATGAATCCCAGAAGTGCCACAAGTCCATCTTCAGTTCAACTGCAGAAGGATTTCTGCTGTGGCAGAAATGATTGTCTGGTATTTAATTAGCTGTTTTTTCTGCATCTAATTTGTCTTGTTGCTCCCTTCTGCTGTCCAGAAGAGGGAGCCGATCCAGAGAGTATAGAGAAGGTGGCTCTGCAGGTGTTGTCTATCACCCTGCCGGTCAACAGGACCACTCTGGACAAAATGGTCAAGCAGATAAAGGACAGCCTTTCCAACCTCACAAACATCGAGGGCATCGTCAACCAAACGGCACAGTACATCAAGACAGCCAAGGAGCTGCTCGACGACGCTAAAGATGCCAAGTAAGCATATCATCACTCTAACCACAGCTGTATGATAGACCAGCATATATTTGGGCTACTATCTATGTCGTGTAGAAATGCTGCATAGGTGCCTTATAATTAAGTTAAATCTTATTTCCTACGATTCCCTCGATTACAACACATGCTCATTCCTGAGGCCTATAACAATACGCTTTTGTATCCGTCTAATTTCTGGTGTGATTGTGCAGGAGACGAGCAGAGGGAGTGAAGGATATAGCCAATAATACCAAGCAGGCATTGGATGTGTCTGAGAAGGCTATCGAGAAAGCAAGAGAAGCCCTGAAGGAGGCCCACAACAACCTGAACAGCACAAGGACTGCAACAGTTGAAGTACGGCTTTGTGTTTGACCAGTGCTCTCTCCGCCTATAGAACAGTTTATTTTAAATGCTGGGTTTTCTTCCAAACATCTCTCCAAATAACCCCCACTTAACACTAAACTTTTCATCTCATTTCCAGGTGGATGAGAGGCTGACGCAGCTGGAGGATAAGCAGATGGATGTCATGATGCGTTTAAACAACCTCTCCGTGGAGGTGGAAACTCTGAGGAACAAGACGGAGCAGAACAGACAGATGGCAAAGGACGCCAAAGCACTGGCTAACAACGCCACACAACTAGCATCCTCACTGGAGCAGGTGAGAATGTGGGCAGAAAACTTTCTGTCATGCTTTTGTCCCAAATGTATGAAAGGAAGCCAATATTGTGGATAGTACCACACTGCTACTAACGCTACTGTGTCGTCACTCCCAGAGCCTCAACGACACAGAGAAACGTTACCGGGAGCTGCAGATGAAGGTGGACTCTCTCGGTGGGGAGTCTGGAGGTCTGAACAACATCAACCAGAAGGCCAAGAACATCAAGAAGGAGGCAGAAAACCTCTTCAGCAAAGCCATCAAGGGGATAGAACAACTCAAGAGTGAGTACATGAAGCTGCTCTCAGTGTCAATCTATTCATGAGGTAGACTATGTTCGGTACACATAGTTCACACATTGGCTCTCCTTCTGTTAATTATTTCCTCTGAGAATATAGTGATATCTGTAGGTTTTTGAAGAGCCTCAAGTTTTTGTTCAGTGGTTATCTGGCATAGCCTGAGATATTTTATTAAAGAATATAATACTTAACTTTTCCACATTAATGTCATAGGATCAAATTAAGGACTCAACCTCCTTTTTATACATATGTTTTTTTATGGACCGGTATTGAAGCTCAAACTGATCTGTACCTTGCTTCATGTACATAATCAGGTAGAAATTGCATAGTATATCTTATCTATAATGCTCTTGGTACTTAATGATTCCTGTGGATACTTTATTTAACCATAGATCTATAGAGATTTCCCTGTTGTTCCCCATGTTGACCTCCGCCTTCCTCCTTGCGTTTGCAGAACTGGAGAAAAAGTTCAAGAGTAACGAGCAGCGGATGCAGAAGCAGCGCATGGAGCTGGACGAGCTGAAGGAAAACGCCACTGTGGTGCGGGACGAGATCCGCGAGCAAGTGCAGAAGTACAGCAACTGTTTGTGAGGACGCTGCACTTCCCCGTTTACCATTTGCTGCTGTATCCAGAGCAGAGTACTATGACTGATGCTGTGACCGGGACAGAAAAACTACATCACCCATGAAAATAAAACGCTGCTCTGGTACCTCCTTTCTTTCACTGGTATATCAAGTTTTACACATTACCCGTCAAGTGTTATATCACTCCTCTGTCCATGTACTGTACCACTTTTGTCTCCTAGATATCAACACTGTCCTGTGTGGTGTTTGTCTTTAAGCTATGACAACAAGTGGAGAGTATTTGTTTTATCGCACAGGCCATGATAATTAATTTCATGAATAATAAGCAGAAGAAATATATCAGAATATGTTATCAGAAATATGTTATTTTTGACCAAAAGTGCTTTTAAGATGTATTTGTGTTTGCTGTAATTAATTATGTTAGTACATTTACATTTACAACATGACATTCCTATCAAGAGATATGTGGAAAAGTCAATTTTTTAAATTAAATGTTGTGTTTATTTTTATTACAAAAAAATACATATGAATGCATACACGATTATTCTTATAAGCAAAAGTTCATTCTGAGGTACGATGATGGAGATGAAATAAATTTGATGCCGTTTATCACGTGTCCTGTTTGTGTGATAACATGTGTGCAATATATTTAATATCAAGTTACACTTTTGTTTAGAACACATTTGTTGAAGTAGATCTGTTGTTTTAAGTAATTGTCACCAGGGGGCGCTTTAAACTCAGCAAGGTGGTGTGTCCTTCCCTCTTGTCAGCCTTTCACTGCAGACGTTTGGACGAGCACAGGTGTGATGAATGAAGCTAACGATAACTACGTTCCATTTAGGTGAGCCAGCTGCTGGGTCCCGCCCATTCACTGTTATAGCTCCGTGGAACAGAGTCCTCGTTAGCATTATTAACTGCAGCTGTGTATTTCCTTCTGCGACAGGTCAGAATGTCTGCTGTGAAAAAAAAAAAATCCAATTAAAAGCCTGTTAAAAACCCACACAGGTGTTTCCACTTAATTTGATTAGTCTGCGTGAGCTTGTACAGACTGCTTGCTGGACTTTCCCCCGACTCTCCTTTTAAATTAAAGTCAAGTAGTAAAAAGCGAAGTAAAGTCTATTCAACATTTTGTATTAACAATGGCTACTTGGCAGGGATTATGTTTTGCACGTTGTGATCTCACCTTGAGGGAATTCCCTCAAATTTGGCACAAACATCCACTTGCAGTCGAGGATAAACTGATGTGAATTTGGAAGACAAAGGCCACCTCACAAAACCCGAATTTTAACTCCAGAATTCATGCTAATTTTTACCATTTCCAACAAATGTCTAATAGAATAAAAATGGGCTGCTACCTGCTAAGCACCAAGCAGCAGACAGAGATACTAGCTGGTGAAAATAATGAAGCATTTCGCAGTTTGAGAGCCAGATGTTTCTCAGGACTGCTAGTAATACTAACAGTCAGGTCGCAGACAGTTGCCCAAAAGTAAAGTCGCAAAATAAAAGTTATTAATGTGGAAGGAGAGAACCAGAAATTCTGGTGCATTGATTTCTATTCATACTCTCAATATTAATCAGACAATCAAACAATTGAATTAAACTATTTCAGATGTTAATAAGCTAATTAAGTCTTTGGTGGAGCTGTTCACAACTCATAGACTTCCCATTCCTTCCCATTGTCAGTATGAAGGAGCTGTGCTATTCTCTGTTGTGCTCTGGCTCTGGATCCTGAGCTCTAACAAAGAGAGGCTGTCCTCACGCTGCACGGGGAATGTGTAATATGACAGAGATTTACAGCGGCCTTCTTTCTGGAGAGCACAGCACCTGTACACATCAGAGCAGGTACAGGCTGAGCTACTGTATGAGAGAGTGAACCCAAACAAATCACTGATATGATTAAAGGCGCTTCTAAAATGTGATAGATTGCATTTTACATGTGTAGTCAAAAGCCTGCAAGATATGAAATCACTGGATCAGCTAAAAGGTCATAGAGGTCGTGATGGTCCCACTGCATGCCTGTCCCCGACCCCCTGCTGGATGGGGCTGATGTTTAGAGACTGAGCAGGCAGACGGGGGATCTGGGGTCTGTGCGCGGCCACGCTTTGCTTGTTGGGTGCAATCTATGGGAATCTAATCCATCCAGCAGGGAGCGCGCATTCCTTCCTGCTCCCAGACCAGACACACACTGGGGCTCCAGGGAAAACCTGCAGAGGAATCAAATCCTCAAATCCCAAATCAATCAATTTTCCTGGTCACTTCTACAAAACAGGTTCTATTAGGACACCGTCATCACACAACATGTTTAGTCTTTTTCCTTTGTCTCACTGAAAAATATTAGGCTGCTCCAGAAAGCCACCTCAATAATAAGCTAGTGCCACATAGAGCGAATTAAAGATGTATTATGTGGTTTTATAGCAGACAGGCACCACCCTCTGGTTCTGAAATGTGACTGCAACACTGAAGCGCCTTAAACCTGCATTGTCTCTATTGGCCACCAGGGGGCGACTCCATTGGTTGTAAAAATAAGTATGAGAAAATGACCCTCCTTCTCAGTTGATTTATTACCTCAGTAAACATTGTAAACATGAGTTCATTGGCTCAATCGCTATTTTCAAGACTTCTTAAACTGTAAGATGTTCATTTAGTAAATTGTTGTCCATTTAGAGTCAACTAGATCATAAAGCATTGGATGCTTTAGGGTGATTGACAGGTGGTTACCACGGCCTCACTACCAGGCTCCCAATGCTATTAGCTAATAAGATGACTTGGCGGTAACATTTACCTTTAATTGGGCTATGT
Organism: Chelidonichthys spinosus; assembly: GCA_029853015.1. Lineage (NCBI taxonomy): Eukaryota > Metazoa > Chordata > Actinopteri > Perciformes > Triglidae > Chelidonichthys > Chelidonichthys spinosus. Next base: position 17,310,015 of record CM056829.1, read on the forward strand.
CTAATAATTACCACTCTGCTGCTTGTGTTCCTCAGATATGGTCACTTCTCTTCACCTGTTGCAAGAAATCCAAGATGGCGACGGCCAAAATGTTGAACTAGACGGTTCAAAGCTGTATTTCACAAACCAATGGGCGAGTCCCGAGGTCTACGTCCACTTCTAATAAACATTCCTACCTCAGTACTCACCCGGGGACTCGAACTCGTGACCATCCTGCCACTGATCCTGCTCGCGCCCTCCCCGGCTGTGTTCCGCTCCGCTCCGTTGATCCAGCACGGGGTTTCCAGCGGAGAGACGCAGGAGTTGAGCAGCACTCCTCGACAGTACCGCTCAGCCTCGCGCATCAGTCCGTCTACTCCGCAGCAAGTGGACCCGCGAGGAGACCGTTACCGAATACAACACAGAAGCTAACACCTGAAACCTTGACGGTGAGTGTCCTCTTTGTCTGTAGCTCTCGACACAAACCAGTTTTGGACTTTTGTTTTTACTTTAAGGGGGACTTCTGTTTTTAATTAGTTTTTGTTGTCTTTTAACAAGTTTTAACAACACAGAGGGACCCATTAAAACAGTCGTCAGTAGACATGTCTGTGTCGATAAAGTGATAACGTATTGAATTCAGAAAACAGACAGAAAACAGAGTGTACGTTCTTCTGCGTTGTCTCTATTTCATGTGAAAAAGTTAAACCTCTGTCTTTGCCCATTGAGTGTGTTAACTGTTGGCTTCATCACAAACTGTCGCCTGCCGCAGGTCGGCTGCAGCCCCGCGGGTCGACGCGCGCTCAGAGATGCAAGCGTCGCTGCTCACGCTCTTCTGCGGTAAGTAGACCGAGCCCCGAGAGTCGGTCCGTGTTTTCTTCTCCATCATAACAAATCCTCAGAAGTGATTCACTGAGCGCTCACCAATGTCTCCAGTTCACTGGGCTTTCTTTGATGAGTCTCTGGAAAATATGGAGCTTAGCCCGTGGATACTGAAGTCACATTGATTATTATATTTGAATGGCCAAATATGGATTTGGATTTGAAGTCAGGGTTAAAGGTTACTTTGCTCTGTGAGAGTAACCGTTTTGCTGTGAAATTTGCCTCTATAACTTTTAATCTTGATCAAAATCTCAATTTATTTTCCCACACAAACTTTTTGTCCCTATACAAAAAATACATATTATAGTGCAAGTCAAAGCCAAACAAGTATGACATTAATTTGAGTGCCCTTTTGAGAAATTGGCAACCAATTCTACTTAACATAATAAATTAATGAAAAAAATAGGGACAGTAAACAAAAAAACTAAGCAAATGTGCATCCAAAATTACAAATATTTATACTATTTGTTGCATTTCTGATATTAAATGATTGCTGTTGAAGTCAAAAACGGAACCAGACAACGCATGCATGTCCATTAGTGCGTTTACTTGCATGAACACAGACATCCCTGGTGACTTTAAAGGGCAACCTTAGTTTCATCTAAAAGTTACGTGGCACCCTGGCTGTCACACTGACTTCCAGAGCAGATTTTCTCTGTCGACATACAGAACAGTCACCCATTGAACACGGTGCAGAAGAAGAAACGGCAGCCCGATCACGGTGGATGTGAGGCTGATGGGAGTGGCGGCTCTTTGCAAAGAGATAAGATAGCTTATGTTTCTTTTTTAAGGGCCCCATGGTGCCCTCCGGGGTCGTCCCTGTCTCTCTCTGTCTGTTTGTCAGTCTCTCTCTGTGGGTGGTGTCGCCCTGTTTATGGTCCTCCTAAAACAGCCCAGCTGAATCCGCAAATAGAGACACCCACTCCACACCTACCTCCTCCAGCACTGTGTGAGACCCTTCTGGATGCGTGCGTGTCCAGCGCTGCATGTATGTGTCGGTGTGTGTGGGAATAAGGAAAGATTTCAACCAAACAACACAAGCAGCTGAGGAAGCCCTTCTTTTCACTAGATCAGTTGTTTTAATCTAATTTAAAGTAATAAAATTACACTGAAAAGTTCTATAAAGTCACCGGCATTGCTGTCTGACACCTGCACTACTCCAAGCAAAGTGGACGTGTCCTCACTAATATCAGTGGGCTGAAGATTTATCCAAGTAATGACCCTCAATAAAATGCCTCCTGATGCTTTGTTCCCTGCAGCAGAAGACAATGGGCTCATTGCTCCTGTTAAAGTCTATTAGTGCCTGCTGTTAGCACCCAGGGTGTCTTCTCCGGGACATTATCGCTGATCACAAATACAGCTCTTTAGAGCGGCTGAGATCGGGACACAGCACCCTTGGCAGGTTTTCATCTTATGTAACTAAGTATTTTTCTGCTAAAGTTGGAACTGTTTGGGTGTATTTTTACTTCTTGTATTTGTTCTGTTTTTTTTTTCTTTTTGAAGTAAGGCTCAGATGGAGAGTGATTTCTACTATTTTTGGGATGGGCATTTTATGCCTTGTTTGAAGACTTGAAATAATGTGAACCTATTCTTTAAAAGAAGACTTAGATTAGACACTGGCAATGGATGAGATACATAGATATGAGTGTATAAATATCTTCACAGTTCCACTAGATAGCTGAAGAGCATAGCACGTTTATTTAACAATTTTATAAGGAAGGCGTTAGGCCGATACTCATCAGTGTTTTTTAATTTTCTATAGCCCATATTAATAAGTGCCTTTTACTTTTTTTAAATCTACCAGAGTGCCTGGATTCTGATTTTTTTTTTTTAAATTGTCAGACTATCCTGGATTGCATTTTATTCACTGGATCTGGTTTTCATCTTGTATCTCCACATTTAACTCAGAAGCCTACTCATCTAAAATAATTATGTATAGTAAATCATAGCATCTTTGCAACCTCCTGAGTGTTGTGGAAAGATCAACGTGTCTGGAGAAGAAACTAGTAAAAGGAGCTCTGGACGGAGATAGGATCGGCTGCAAGCATAAAAAAATCAGAGGAGGAAATGGGAGACAAGGATGTGTTTCAGAGCGGAGAGGTGAACAAGTATGTGTCTGTAAACCTCACGCACTGTCATTATGGAGACAGGGAGCTGTCCATTCAGACTCATCACGCCTCTGAGGACAAGCTCCGAGGTCAAGGGTCATGTCCAAACCCCGCAGGCAGAGACCGGGTTAATTGGTGTGTGTATGAATGCATGTATGGATGTGTGTGTGTGTGTGTGTGTTTGAGAGAGAGTGAAAGGACTCGGGTTGATCACAGGGACAAAGGAACCTGCAGTGCCTCCTCTCTACTCCTTCTCCTTTCACTTTCTATTTCTATTCTTCTCCTAAGGGGGTTGGGGTGGAAGGACGACCTGTAGGAAGCTGGTCGTGTGTGTGTGTGTGGGTGTGTGTGGGTGTGTGTGTGTGTGTGTATATCTGCAGAAATGTACTCAAACAAATCAAGTTTGTTCTAGATGCTTTTAACAGAGTTTCCATAATTCAAGGTAAACTTAACAGCTACGTGTTAAAGTATCTTAGTAGCAAATTGCATTGGTAGTGTTGGTAGCGAGTCAATCCAAAGCTAGCCCCGCCCTAAAGCATACCCTTCTTTATGGTCTATTTAACTCTAAATGGACCATCATTTTCTGAATGAACATCATGTATTGAAGAATACTTTAAACTAGTGATTGAGACCATAAACTCATGTTTATAATGTTTACTGAGATAATAAATCAAGTGAGAGGGTTTTTTTTCTCGCATAAACTCCCATACAATCAGATTTGTTTTTGCAACCAGAGTCACCCCCTAATGGCCAGCATAGAGAATGCAAGTTTAAGGTACCTCAACCACCTGGTTTTGAACAAAAAATCAGGGAAAACGGCTTGATACCTTTCAAGCTTTTCAGCCAATTGATTATGCTTTTTTTCTCTCTTTTGGATTTCATTGTTATTTGTAATTACTTTTCATGAAATTACATGATTAAGTTCAACTGAAGGAAGGAAGGAAGGCAGGGAGGGAGGGTGTGTAGGAGGATTTGGAAAGGAAGTGAGGAAGTAAAACTTCACATGAGAGAGGATCGAGGTAAATCCTTTGTAATTCACCTTTCTTAGAGGTTTGTGTGAAGGACAAGGTTTTGTTGAAGTACTTACACTCTCCTCAGATGTGTGTGATGAGTGTGTATGAGTGGGCAGGTGAGGCCTGGCATTAGACAGTGGGAGTGAGAGAGTGTGTTCCCGAAGCCTTTGTAAGCGACAGCCTCCGGAAATGTGCGGATGCCAGAACAATGGTGCGGTAAAGCCTACTAACCACCAGCATAGAGACAGAGAGGGAGAGAGGCTGAAAAATTGAAGGGGGGGGGGGGGGGGGGGGGGGTAGAAAGAATTAGGACAAAGAGAAAAGAGGGAGAGAAAGACTTTAGGCATAGGGGGAAGGGTTGGGGAGGGAACAGGTTTGTTTGTATGAAAGGACGGTGAGTTAGGTTTCCCCGTCCTGTTGGCATGCAGGGCCTTTTCAGGATGAAAAGAGGAGGTGGAGATAGAGGAGGAGGACTTGAGGGGGAGGATGAAGGGATATGGAGAGGAGGAGTAGGAAATGGAGATGGTCTCATTAAAAACAATAGGGTGGCTGGTACATTGGATGTCGGTGTACCACCAGGAAAGAAACAACGTGTTTTGGGATAATTTGATATTGTACACTGAGAGCATTTTGCCTCTGTGTGTTACTGTATATATTATTATATCTTATATCTACACCAATCACATCAATAGACACATTTGGAAAAGCACAGGTGTAAATATTAAATCAATGATGGCTAAATTCCATTTAGCTGTTTCAGTTTCAGGGTCCTGTTAGTGTGTAAGCTGGCTTGCTGTCACACACACACACACACACACACACATATTTTAATTATGTCATCTTGTTCTCTGCAGAGGTAGCACCACAGACTTGTTTATTTTAATGAACCCACTCCTAATATTCACACAGTGTTGGATGGAAACGTGCAGGATATACGAGTTTCCTCCTGTTTAAAAGATAAAAGAATATTTATTTAACATAATTAGAATACAGAGAGAAAATGTCTATATAATGTGTCCACCCTCTTTACCTCTCACCTGTTATTTTGTTATTCTTTCATTGCTTCAGGGTACAGGCCACATCTAATAACAGGTTGTGTTGTGCAGCTTGTTAAACACACTCTCAGACACACACCTCTAATTATCTAATAGCAGCAATTACAGTGTGATACTGCAGCATGTCAGGATGGAAACAGGAATAAGGAAGGAAGGAAGGCAGGAAGAGAGAGGGAAGGAAGAAAGTGGAGAGGGATGCAATTTATGTGATCATTATTCTCTTGAGATATTCAGATCTGTCTGTCATGAAAGATTGCCTGACCTCTAGCACAATGTGTAATGGCATCATCCTGTGGACCTGTAATGACACGTGCACGCACACACACACACACACACACGCACACACACACACACACACACACACGCACACTAATAAAAAATGTGGGCCAGTTGTCTCATGTTCCAGGTCACCAGTAGATATTGAGAATGAGAATTCCCAAAGAACCTTCATGTTGTTGTGCAACATTAAGGTAGAAAGAAAGAGAATAGCATTGTTAGTGTATAGGGGACCCGTGTGTGATGGGTCAGTAACTTGTTGGTGTATGTTTTGAGACGCCTGGCTTCTAGGGTAACACTACATGTGGATGTTGTTGGTTGGGATGACGTTATCAGCTGTAAGCACCGTACGAACACAGTGCGGCGCCGTGGCTGTGAACCAGTGGACCACACTCACATGCACGAACATGCTCTAAAATCACACGGGGCTGACCCGGCTATTTCAACAGAGAAGGAGTAACTCAAATTAAAACACACACGGATGACTTCATTCTCTGCTCAGGTAGACATTACTCCACTATATTTTTACATAGCTAGTTGTTTGCTGCTATATTCATAATGATATTAATGATATAAATGATATCCCCTTCTTTAAGGAGTCTGAAGAGTCATCTCACCTAATCCTCTACAGATACTGAACAACGATATACTTAATGTATGATATCAGCTTAGTTTGGCAGATTAGTTCTCTCCTACTCTCTTCCCCCTAGCTGCTCTCTCAGGGGAAACATAGGGTCATCATCAGGTCAAATCTAAGGTTGAAAAATGACTGAGTGTATTCTAAATTATACTCAGAGTATACTAGTATCCAGTCTTTGCCTTTGACCAGGCTGAGGTCTTCTGTCTTACACAGGAAATGATTATGTTATTACGCTCATAGTTTTACATAATTAGCATGCTGAAGAACAACAAATGCACTCAGATGCACATAGGAAACACAGGCACACAGTCACCACTAAATGCTTGCCTCTGCTAATGACTCGTGTGTTGTAGTTTTTTTTTTCTGCACTTTCCCTCTAAGTGGAGCCATGTTTTCTTGATCAGAGGCTCTGATTGGCACCTACAGCAAACACATCTGCACTCTGCTCAGCACACCACATCTCCCTGAGCAGCTGCTGCGCACCAGGGCAAAAAGCCGTAACCATTAGCCAAACCTGCGGCAAGTCACGCTCTCCGGCTGAGTGGCCGATGGACAAGCTGGTTGACCAACAGGCTGCACCCAACATCTGCTGGCCATGTGTGTGCTGCAGGCAGCATGGCAGGCAATTTGTGGGCCAGTAGCTGAGAATCGTATAGATACAATCATTGCAATCAAGCACTTTATAGGCTACGGGTGTTGTGGCTGTTGCACCATTATAGTGGGAAATGTAACTTTTGTGTTCCTCCCAGTCAGGGATAGCTCTTTGGGCACAGTTAAGGACTGACAACTGATTTTAATTGTATCCTAGATTAATTTAAATGTTCCAATATAGTCTAAGGATACAAGCTGTCTGATCCAAAGCCTGCATTTTCCCAGGTTGAACATGAAGGTCAGACTGCTATTAGAATGAGAGTAAATCATCAGTAACTGCAGACATGTGGGAACGAAGGCTGGGCACTACACATGCTTTGCCTGTCTGCTGAGTTTCCATCCAGCCCCACTCTCCACCTGTTGCTGATGATATTCCATGTTTCCTCTCTGACATGGAGTGATTCAGACGTCTCCGGGAAGGGACAAGAATGTGAATGTTTCCTCCAGTGGGGCCAGCTGTCTCTCAGTGCCATGCCTTGTTAATCTAACAGCCTGTGTAATAGCCAGCGTCACTGAAACCCTCTTTCTGTTAGACGGCCAGGCAGTCAGTGACAGAAACAGCTGAGGAACGTCAGGCCAAGACAAAATGAGAGCAGTTCAATCAACAAGAAAGAGCTGATTCAAATAGGTTCTGCTTCTTGGCATTTTGAATATAAATCATTTTCAAGTACATATTGAAACAGGTAAACTTTTTATATGTTATATTAGATGTAATACAAATCCTCTGAATAGGTAGTATTTATGTTGCAAATATAATTTGAAAGATCCAATACTATGTGCATCACAAAACTAAAACAAAAAAACACATAATACTAGTCTAAATATTTATAGCAAATCAGAAAGATTTTTTTCAAAATCAAAGTACACTCAGTAAAAGCAAAATGTCTTTTTAAAGGTTGTTAAAAGGGTGAGGTACTCCATCATTCTCTACAGGGAGGCTGTTCCAGAGTTTGGCAACTAAATCCAGCATCAATGTAGCTTTTAGTCCTGGACCAAGGTTAACAGTTAATGGGAGTGAATGGAGTGGAGAGCGGGCATAGTGATCTTTTTGACAGTATTAAAAGTAAGTCAGCAAATAGATTTTAGTGTAGGGGTGTTTAATCCCCTCATTTTTGTGTTGTGGGGGAAATGGTGTAACTCAAAATCACTATTTTGTCCTCATTTAAAGGTATAAATGATTGTGCCAACCAATTATTAATTAATAAAATGCAATGTACAAGAATAAAATATAGAGCTATGATGGTAGTATGGAGGTTGGAAAATGGCAGCATTTACAAACAAATAACAATGAGGCTCAGGAGCGAACTATTGGCCACACTGCAAGAAATAATTACAGAACCTGTGGAGAACTTCAGTGTTTTACGTATACATTTTGAGCTTATAGCCAAGCCACCAGTGATAAGGGAAACATATTGCTGCAGGCAATGGTTGTTACTACATTCTGTAACATATCAAATGCTAAAATTGCTTTATAGTATGAAAAAGGATCTTATGCAAACCAGGCCTGGGCGTTATCTTGATATTTTATGTAATTCTTCTTGAGTCTTTTGTATTTGTCTTCCCCTTTCTCACAACTAGCCCTCATATTCTTAAATAATACATATAGTAATGTGCTGGAAGAGAGGCAGTGGGGAAGGTGAACAGTCAGCATTAGACATTAGAAGAGAAGAGCGATGGGAGGCAAGAGCCCATAATAATAAAGAGGCGAGCAGGGAGGTGGACAGCTGGATGTTTGGCCGTGGGAGTTGACCATCTATCAGCTAAGTGCAGAGCAAAGAGAGGATGGAGACGGAGAGGGAGAATGTAAACTAATTAGCTGGAGGAGGTTGAAAATAAAAGGCTGTTGACTTTTTCTCTGCCCTGGTTTTAGAGTAGCTGCCTTATGTGCTAAACATATCTGTGTGCCTTCTAGTCCCACACTCACTCAGGTCAGGTATGCAGTCCATTGCCTGTCTTAAAATGATGCTATTCTTGTCTGTTAACTGTCATGGGCGGGCTGATATTGGATATCACCACGTTTTCCTTTTAATATTCTTGGTAGCATGTTTTGTTTAACTCTTAACCCTCCTCTCATCTGAGCAAATCTCTGTGTGTGCGTCCACAGTGTCTGTGTGTGCTTTCTTGTCCAACTGTTTTTCTGTTGTTTCCTTCTTTGTTTACGTTGGTAGATGTGACAGCAAACTGTGTCTGGCCAGCCGGTCCCAATGGAATGTGTCATGTTGATGCCACCACCCACCCCCACACCCAATGTTAACACTTAGAGCCAACATAAACAAACATACAGTAAAGACAAAGTAAGTTAGATAAAGTATTGGGCCACCACAAGCCTCCTGCAGGAAGGAACATCTTCCAAACTGTATTCCATCAGCAGGTGTTTAATGAAGTTCTGTCTGAAATATTGGTCCAAACTAGTGTTTCTTTCAACCTTTGTTAACCCTGCCCCCCAAAAAGCAATAGTTAGACGTTGAAAAATGGCATAGATTGGCTTTCTCATCAAGAGTTAGATGAGGAGATTGATACCACTCTCACATTTATGCTAAATAGAGGCTACAGTCAGCAGCCGCTTAGCTTAGCATAAAGATGGGAAACAAGGGGAACCAACCCATCTTCTCTGCATGAAAGTGGACATCAAACTTTTCCATTACTACACCTGTCAAGTCAGGGCGGTTTTTATTTACATTGAGCCACATCTCTTAGTCACTTTTCATATAGAGCAGGTCTAACCCTTACCACGGCTACCACGGTTATTAAATATTCAGAATCACTTTTTAAACAGTTTGTTCTTGATTTCAGACAAAAGTAAATATAAGCAGCCTCTTGTTTTTAGTCGGGGACAACTTTCACTCCTCCTTACTTTTTGGGAATAAAAATCCTCATCAGTCTCAGTTTTTCTTTCGCAGCATCACACGCGGTAACCCTTTTTTAGGTAAATAAAAAAAACAAAGGCATTTTGTCACTTTTGAAAAGTTTGTGTGCTGTACTGTATTGACTGGTTGAAAGCAGAGAGGAAATTAAAGACACAGATGAAAGCCAGGAATAAAAGCAGATCTCATGGGGGGGAAGGGTGCAGGGGTGGAATTTATTTGTGGCAATGGACTTGGATGCCCTGCAGACTGCCCATTGTGTGTTCTGTATCACTGCCTCTGACAGTTAAACATTGCCTCATGTTGGCTTAGAGTCAGATTTCACTGTCCTTTGGCATGAACGTAATGATATCATGTCTTTTTTAACTGTTAGCCTAGAATAGGTTACCAACAGTGGACGGTTTGTGACCTGGTGACGTTCTACACAGTGTGACTGCTGCCACAGTGGTGCTGTAAATGACACGTTTTATAAGTATATATAAGTCACCTATGTGGTACGAACAGCAGCTCAATAATAAACCCAAATGTGCTCTGAGGCTACAAGAGCCGAAATAAGCTGAATAGAGCATGATATGGTGCAGGGCTACAGTGCATAGCCTGCTGTTGTTACAGGCTAATGGCTGGTTGAACAGCGGTGCTTTGTGATTTGAGACCCCCCACCCCCCACCCGCCATACACATACACACTCACACACACACTCCTCTCTCAGCTGTCAGCCTACATTCCTCACTGCTTCTCCATTTATGGCTACAAAGGAACCATGAAGGAAAGAAACTGATGTCTAATCAACCTCTACATCATCTCTGTCCTCAAAGCTACAATATTCACTTTTCACTTAGGGAAACAGTGCCTTTCTCATAGTCTCGACTATGTCAGGGTTGAAGAGGAGCCAACTTATCTTGTAAGCCACAGGGCATAAACTCAACCTCACCTCGTGTCCACAGCAAAATACACCCCTAAACCTGCCATGGCAACTTAAATCCAGTATCAAGTAAAATTGTGGCTTTAAAGAAGCCTCTGACTGTTTGTAACTTTCTGATAGCTTGGTTGCGTGCAGCGTTGTAGACAACGGCTCATCCCTCGTTGACTCCAGGGAAGTGAAGAAGTGTTTGGTTAGTAAATACAGCATTTAGCAGCAAAAGTGAACTGCAGTTAATGAGCCACAGCCATGAAGGCCCACTGCATGGAACATGCTAGGGACAAGTGTCGTGAATTAGCTTTGGCTAAAAACACTATGATGCATACATCAGATGACCGTTCAAGATGATCTATGTTTTTGTATCTCTCCCTACTCAAATAAACCTTAAATAAAAACAATAAATAACATGATTTATTATCTCAGTAAACATTGTAAACATGAGTTTATTTAATTGCTTGTTAATCTAACAGCCTGTGTTACTCGAGTAACTTGAGTAATTGTTTCAGCCCTAGTCACTACTGTTCACTGGTTAATCGCCTTCTACCAAGAATTAGGTAAGAAGTCTGATACCACTTTACTATCTGATTCGCATGATGCTAGGGCCAGCAGGCGACTAGCTTAGCTTATGCTAAAGACTGGAAAGCAGCTTGCTATTACTAGCCACATTTTCAGGGGCTTTAATCTTGTACATTTAAGGTTGTAGACATTTCAGTGTTTTATAAAGGATGTCTGTCTCGTTCATGTCAGAAAGTCACATCTTGACCTACAGCTCCTCCTATAGCGCCTCTACCATTTAAAGTATGTCAAGAGAAGTTATCCATGTATCTCTCCCTCCACGGTGCTTCCTTCCCTGGTTTACAGCAAGGCAGCAGCAGTCTGATTACTGTCAGCTATACGACCTATGATGTCACCCTGCCAGGTCCATTTTTTTACAGCTTCAGTGTGATAATAAGAAATGTGTTGACATTATTGTTTGATGGTTGAACTAATGGAGTAGTTCTGGATTTCAGTACACATCAGTATAAAAAATGGGTTTGAAGGTGAAAATGCACAAATACGTGCATTATACGTTTGTGAAAACTGAATTGTAGTGGTTTATAACTTTTTCATTTAGCAGTCTCCAATGAGTAATAATGAGTAATAAGCAATTCATTGCTCTGTATATCTCGTTTTCATGGGACCTGTGCTGTCAGCACAACACCTGTTAGGCCTGCACAGATTTTCACAGGCAAACAAAGACAGACAGAAACACGGAGATAAAAGACGACAAGAAACCTGTGATTACACGACACATCAGACGTCTGCTTCGCTCCTCCGCCCTCTCTGGTCTTTAAGAGCACAGACCTTTGAGCATGTGCCAGTAATTTCCAGAAAAGATATCAAATTGTGTCGGGTCTTCCTACTGAATGCCCAAAGGCTCTGTACTGTGTCTGCTTTCCTCTAACCATCACATCACCCATCTGACCTGCTCTGTTTGTGTTTTTTCACACTCTCTTCCTCACTCTTAAAGTCAGACAAAGGATAAGAGAATGACGTCTGGCCTTTTTTTTTTATCACAGGCCGTTATGTCAGTCAGTGTCTTCACTGATAATGACAAATGTGAAGCAGCTCAGATTGTTACCTGATGCTTGAGCAAAACATTCACTTGGAAATTGGAGCATCAGTACAACGTTATGTTTTGTCAGGTTTGAGTGTCAATTTAGGGCCAGAATGAATCCTGAGTTACGCTACTACGAATGAGTGAGTCTTTGTGCAGAAGTGGGTCTCTGTATAGACGCACAGGTGCACATAAGGGCCTCCACACTGTAGGCGTGTGTTTGTGACAATATGCTTGTTGCTCACTTCACTTGGCTGGCACCAGCCTGAGACTTGTCCAGATGCCAGTCTAGCACAGGTTTTCCTCTAGAGCGAGTGTGTGTGAGTGTCCATGTGAAATCCTCCTCTGCACTGTTCCCAGCAGGCTCCCTATCTACAGGAGGCTTCACAGCAGTGTCAGGCTGTGATAATACACTGTCTTTGTGAGTGTAGACCTGCACAGCGCAGCCAGGCACCGACAGGTACAGCATCAACCTGTCCCATAAATATTGATTATTTTATTAAGTATTCTAGCATTTATTCCTGATGGCACAGCCTTTACACATGGGTGTAAAGGCGACTAGTCAGTGTGATGGCGTTCTGTAAACTCATCTAGCCACTTGTTAGCAAACGGCTTTTTAAAAACACATAAAAGCTTCAAAATTCAGGAGAAGGGTGTATCCTGTCATTTTATATTTAGTTTTTGTTTGTACAACAAACCGTTTGAATCTTTTAAGCTGAAGAACATATATATCAACATAAACTCTCAAATATATAGTACTGCTACCCCAAAAGTGTTATCTCTGTATCTTTTGGGTAATGTTTTCCAAAGCTTGTGGAATTTCCCCCGTCGTGTAGGAGTGTTTTATGGAGAATTAACATGTTGCCGTGTAGTCTGTATACATATGAAGGGAGGATTAGAAACACCTGTTGTGGACAGACCATAGATTGACAGCAGGACCGCTGGGTCTCCATGCTGCTGACACAAGTTTCCTCATAGCAACAGACCCAGACCACAATTTCCCAGAGGCATAGGAGAAATTCACGTCAGGATGTCCAGTGGAATGTGTGGCGGCGGCTGCTGGTTGTCATGAAGGTTTCTAAGGTTTATTTTAACTCCCACACATGCTATTCAGTCACACCATGGCTCTAGTGCTGTCTTCTAGGATGACTCATTATCTGTTCACTCCGTGGTTCAACATTTTAGTGTTGTCAGGGTACCAAAATTGTGGCTTTGATATAATACCCTGAAAAATGATCTTGATACTGATGCTGAAACTTCATGGAATAATTGATGACAGAACATGGAGCTTAACCTTTTTTATTTGTCAATTAAAAATGTATGTAAGTTACACATTAAACAGCGTTTAGTGAGGATTTCTTTTAAAACAGTGCCCCAATCAGGGCATTAGTAACAGGTAAGGAGTAGAGTGGTACTACAACACGGGACAGCGTGATAATTTCCAAACAGAAACCCACAAAACCAGTGAAAATTCAGGTGAAGTTCTGTGAGAAGCTGAAGAGGGAAAAGCTGTGGCAGATACCGCTGTAATCCTAGAAAGCTCTGTGTTGCGTGGTGTGAAGTGGTGTTCGTGCTTTTACTTTCCGTCCATGTCATGTTACAGCACTTAAAGTATTAATTAACACGTGCCTTTTTGGTGGATTGTGTCTTTGTCAAATTACAGGAATTCGACTCATAGAAAATATTGTTCAACTAAAACACTGTCATTCTTATAGTATCAGTACTAATTAAACATGGTAATGTTTAATTAGTAAATATTGCGATATTCCTCCAGTATTGTTGGCATACTGTGCAGCACTACAACATTTAAACCAAGTATAGCTCTTCTGTTTAATATTTTCAGTAAATAATCATTTCAAGACATCATACTTGGTCTAAGCTGACCTGAGTATGACCTTCATGGGTTAGTTCCCAGTTGTATCCTGTAGCCGGGGCCTCTTGTCAGTGCAGTCCTTTGGGACCCCTGCAGACAGCGGAGCCTGTTAACCTGCAGGGTAGTCTTGAGCTAATCCCCCTCCTACTGGATGTTGTCTCAACATTGAATCGGCTCTTAATGAAGCAGTAGCTGACGAGTTGCAGGGGGCCAGTGTCCAGCTCAATAAGCCCGCGTACCTCACAACCTTTATGAGGCTTCCACACAAGAAGTTTGGCAAAATAGTTTTTCCCAGGAGTTTTGACGAATATCATTACTTAATCTTTCTAATCTTTCTGATGACTGAAGCACTCACATTTTAAATCTAGAAACACGTCGTTAATATTCTAATGTACAGAACCCGAGTCTCTGTCTGCATTCACCTCCCGGGCTCAATTATCAACTTAGCTTATCGTTAGATATAAATAGATGTGACTTTCATAATTTTTATGCTAAAGACTTATCAAACAATATATGGACATTACCTTGATCATTGTTACATTATGGAATTATTGTGCAATTTATGGACAAGGGCCTGGTCTGCTCAAGATTTCTGCTAAGTTAAATCTGTTCAATCTGCATTTTTCCGTTAATTAATTATCGACCAGTTTATGACTATATAACTTTGCTGTCCTCAATATTGTCCATTGTGTTAACATGCATGTTTGTATGCCTAGGAATATCATAATATGTAAGAATAAACAGCAGGGTTCTCCCAACCACTATGAGACTTGGAGATCGCATTGCATTTTGTGGTTAACAGAGCCAGAGAGTAGCACTGCCAGAGAAAGCACAATTAAGAACTGATTCTGGTTACTGTAGCAGATTCCAGTTGACTCATTCAGAAGACAAACCTACAAATATAGCTCCTGAGTTTCCTGCAGTCTCCAATCCTGGAGTCTGTCCTCCTCAGGAAGCAATAACAACTTTTGATGTTCTCTCTTTGTTTTTAAGACAGAAATAAGGATACTGATACCAAGAATTTGATTTGCCCACACAAGCTTGTGAAAGTCGAAACACCACTCTGAACTACTGTTTCCTGGTCATTGTAATCAATTTCCTGTTTCCTTCCCTCCAGTCCTGGCTGCTGCCGTTGGCCAGGAGCCCGACCACAGCCACGGCTGTGCCCATGGCAGCTGTTACCCAGCAACGGGGGACTTGCTGGTTGGACGAGAGAAGAACCTGAAAGCCTCGTCCACATGTGGGATGAGGAGAAAAGAGCCCTACTGCATTGTCAGTCATCTGCAGGTCAGTGTGTGTGCGTGTGTGCTTTCTCTACATCCTGCCTGTGGTTCTGGGTTTCTTGACCTTTCTTTCTTCACCTTTGACTGTGTAACACTGGCCGTTTCTCGTCATGCTGCAGGATGAGAAGAAGTGTTTCGACTGTGACTCCAGGCGGCCATATGACCCTGTGTACAACACCATCAATCACCGGATAGAGAACGTCATCACCACCTTCAAACCTCACCGCAAGAAGTCCTGGTGGCAGTCAGAGAATGGTGAGGGAGCTTTAAGTCACTTTTGTTTTGCTTTGAAAATAAGTAGTTATTTCAATAAAATCAAAAAGATCGTTAGTGACTTCAAAATTGTCCACATCAACCTTTATCTATCAGCCTATACGCTTGCCTGTCTCACACTCAGATAGATAGATAAATAAATAGATAGATAACGATACAATACCGTCAGAATACAAAAATACAAACAAGAGGTAAGGGCAATTATTGGTATTAAAAAAAAAATTGTACAAGACACAATTTAAAAACACTATACATAATTTACAATAAGATGCTAGAAGTTCCGGGACAATGTTTAATAATATTAAATACTGAGCAAAAGGGAACTTGGTGGATTTATGAGGTGCAAGATAAAAAGAGAAGCTGCATTTTGACTTTGGCAAAACTCACAACAAAATAATTTCTTATTATACATTTATTAGGCAACCTTAACAAATGGTTTATAAACTGTAGATAAAATATTTAATAATGGCTTAAAATGTTTTAATACTTATTACTAATGTACTAATACTTTATAGATTGTTGACAAGCCAAAATAAAAGCAGCAAAAAAGATGCTGAATTTTTTCAAAGTCAGAAGTTATAATACTGATTAAAAACTCATCTGTATGACATTACTAAATTACCTTAACATTAATAAAGCCATTAGTTACACATTTTAAACTCTAAAGGGTGCCTTATTAAAACATGGTCCCATATACAGGGTTGCCCATCAAGTTGGAATAATTTGCAAATGTCTTGTCTTTTATAGCACCGAATGTTGTGCATGAATTAATTTCACCTAGGTAATCTTGATACATAATGTAATTCATTCATTAAGTTTTAGTTACTAACTTAAGTTAGTCTGGTGCAGATGGAGTATGTTGCATATAGCCAGATAGTCCAAACAGTAGCAGAAGTGTTTGGCTAAATAAAGATAAACCATTACTGCTACTGTACAGAAACGAGACCAATGGGGTAGTGA
The DNA here is from genome assembly GCA_029853015.1 of Chelidonichthys spinosus. Taxonomy (NCBI): domain Eukaryota; kingdom Metazoa; phylum Chordata; class Actinopteri; order Perciformes; family Triglidae; genus Chelidonichthys; species Chelidonichthys spinosus. Next base: position 17,326,385 of record CM056829.1, read on the forward strand.
TAGGGCTACAACTGTGATATGAACAGAACCTTATTAATAGTATGCACAGTAGAATATGTCATGTACAGTAGAAACAGTTAGGCATCAGACATCTGTATTTGAGAAAGTAAATCCTCGTGTAGACCTTGATTTCAACTTTCACGGCTACAAATTTGCACTGAACCTTTAATTATGGTTGAAATAATTGATTTGAATTGCTTTTGAAAAAGCATTAACACATAAACTGTTCATGCTGTACGCTGCCAAAGTCGGTTATGTGATACTTAATATGGCCTCTACTTAAAAGGTGCCGGTATATAGTTAAAGTTATAAATATTTGAGAGAAGAATTTGGGGTGGCGAGATAGAAGGGAGAACATGGGATATAAAAATGATGAGGTAGTGGATATCTTGAAGCAGGAATAACTCAATAGGAAAAGGAACAAGATACTTAAAGTCATTTAAAACCACGAGCAGTAAGAAACTGGTAGCTACACACACACACACACACACACACACTCTACACTCCACACCAGCTACAGATGGGCTTAATAACAGAGTAGACCCTGCTCTGGCATCTCAACAGAGAGAGAAAAGGGGGGTGACAGGGAAAGAAGGGAAAGAACACCGACGCTCTGATGGAAAGATACGGGGTGAAAGTTGGGGGAAATTCAAGACTGAGTTAGAGAGAGTACAGTGATACGGACAGGGGAAAGGAAACTGATGTATTTTTACTCACAATGACAATGAGTGACTGTGATGCTCCGTGCAGGCAGTGGCTCATTTGAGCTGTTTGTGAGCCATGTTGCTCTAATGGAGAGCTGTTGATGACAGCACTGTGCAGCAGTGCCAGACTCAGAATAGAACAGAGAGGAACAGAAGAAGAAGGGGGACAGGAAGTAAAGTGGCTATTTTTACTACTAGTTGCTACTGCTTTTCCATGGCATCTTTGTGGCATTTCCATGGTGATGATGGCACAGTACATCCGTTTGATATGGATTACAGAGGTTTGATTGTGTGCGCTTACTAATTGGAATTACAATTTCCTGGGATCGCATGCATAAACGCAGGCATTATAAGGCACTGGAAGTGACTGTTTTTTCCATTACAATTTAGTATGTATGACCAACCCAACCAAGTTCTCTAATAGCAGTATGATTTTGTATTATTGTGGTTGTATAAATGTGAATCGTGGTTCTGTTACTTGGTGCCTAAGTGTTGTGTCATCCAATCCACACAGACTCCATTTTCTGTAAATGTTTCTCACTCGGTCTGTGTGTGTGTGTGTGTGTGTGTGTGTGTGTGTGTTAATGTTTGAGAGGGAGTGATGGAAAAAGGGGAGTAGAAGATGGACTACTGCACGCAATGATCCTGTAATAACAACATTTTTTGTTAATTATAGGGATTAAACTCTGGATCTGAAGCCAACTGATCCATACAGCTCTATTTATTAGTTATTCTATTTACAACCAGCGATTGCTCTAACTATCGCTGATCATCATCTCTCGGCACAACCCTAACTCTGCAGCGCCCTACAGCTGCTTTTGTCCAATAAAAAGACGCCATGTGGACACGGGGTCTAATTGTTGTCTTTAGGTCAGCAAATACTAAAGTGTATTTATATTTTTGCCATTGATTATATGGGAATATTTGATAGGAAGTAGATTAACCATATAGGATACCATCTAGGGTGTTTCTCCTTTGCGTCTTAATGTTGTCCAACTCTCCAACATGCCTTAGGGAAGTACTGTGTACCACATCACACACATTCACACAGTCATTACCTGCCAGTTATGACTGTTAAAAAGGGGATTCCCCAGGTTACATGAATGTGTGTGGGCACATGCAACTGAGTAGACATTTTGCAAGTGTGTATTAAAAAGTTTGTCTTCAAATCACCAGTTTAAACCTTGAGTATGCGACGTTGGAGAAACCAGCAATATTATGCTAGATTTATGGATTTCCTGCGGGATGTAAAGAGAATTTTAACAAATACAAAAACTGTATCTTAGTTTTGAAATGCTTGGGTGTTGAGTTTTCTTCCTGTGGTTAATATATTAGTATGCAGGAATGGAGAAGTCCTCCTGGCTTTGTGCTGTACATGTCTTACAAAACAGAGCTGAAGTGGTCCTTTGGAATATTTGGTGTCCACTTTTCCAGCAGGCTCTCTACATTTTGCCTGCCAAGACGGAATGACTTTTCCTGTCAGGATGCCATTCCTCAAGCCAAAAGCTACTTCACTTGCTACTGTGATGCCGTCTCTGTCATCCATCTGCCAGACTGCAGGCGGTTTATATATTGTGATATACAGTCTAAGAGACAGCCATCAGCTGTAAAGGAAAATGTTTGTATTGTGTAAACATCTTCCTCTCTGTCACCTTCTCTCCCAGGAAAGTCGGCTGTCTTTGTCCAGCTGGATCTGGAAGCAGAGTTTCATTTCACTCACCTGATCATGACCTTCAAGGTAGGATAAAAGCTCAAGTCGGCTGTGTATTGACCCGTATCTCCAGTGGTTCGTACTTTGGGAAGATTCTGCTCGACACAATTAACTTTGCAAACAAATGCATCGCAGTATTTTTGTCAACAACATTCTGTTCTTGCAGACCTTCCGTCCGGCCGCCATGCTGATTGAACGCTCCGCAGATTTTGGTCGCACCTGGCAAATCTACCGCTACTTTTCCCACGACTGCGCTGCTACCTTTCCCAGAGTCTCCCAGGGTCCTTTGCGCAACGTTAATGATGTCATCTGTGAATCACGCTACTCTGACATTGAGCCGTCAACAGAGGGAGAGGTGAGCACTTGAGTAAAGGCAACCATTAAAACATATTCTGTTTTAGCGAGTAAAAATACAAAGGTTTTATACAAATGTTTGGAGCTAAACTGTTGGCTGTGGCCACACGAAAGACCTGACCTGAAGGAAATGTTTGCTTTACACACATTTTTTACTCAAGTTGTCAAGATGTTTTTTTTTCATGAGTACTTTTTTAACAAAGTACTTATGACAAGTGTTGTTTTTGTGGAATAAAGTCAATTTTTCTGAGCTTTCACACAAGGCATATAACAATCACATTGTCTGGTGAGAGCTGTTTGATGAAGTCTGTATATAGCTCATATAAACATGGTCAGCTTCCAATTCAGCCTCTATCCTAAAGACAATTTTATGAAGTTTTATGAATATGAAAGTTATGTTAAGCAAAAAGACAACATAAGATAGATAGGACAAAGAAAGTCTTGAATAACCCCAGCATAAATCTGTAGTGACACATGCACTCATACTACATTCATCGCTGTTTATTTTATTGTTATTTCAAGTGTCAAATACATAATGTGTGTGCATCATATGTGTGTCCTGGCCTAGGTCATCTACAGAGTGTTGGAGCCCGCCATCAGGATTGAGGATCCATACAGCCCAAGCATCCAGAGTAGGTCACGCTATTAGAAATAGCATTAGAAGAAATCACTACAATGCTTGATTGTGTTCATGTTGATGTGTGGCTGATTGATGTAAGGAGTCATAAAAGTTCTGCAACCAAATGTAAAAATAAGCTCTTATGACCAGGATACAAAAACATCACACTAATATGACAAAAACCAAGCCAGTATATATAATATAAAGTAGAACTGAAAAGGGTAAGGATTGTTAAGGAATCAGTATATGAATCTGTGGTGTTTTTTTTATACTTGTGTACTCATTTGGTTAACATTGTAATTCCCCAAAAATATGTAGGCTGTGGCCCCGACAGACAATGACGGTACTTTAGTCTGATCGGTGCAATATCTGGGAAAATACTTGCATTGACCTGCATACTAATTGTTGTCTCGCTTTTTAAATGATGCTTAAATCACATATCTGCAATCATAAAATCCTGCAGATGGTTCATTTGCTTTCACACCAAACAAGAGTCCACTTGTTGCGGACAAAGACGCACCTTTCGAGCCGTCCAACCCAAATGAACCTTACTAATCAAGCCTGACTATGTATTACCGAACCAGAGAGGTTGGCTGAATGAACCCAGAGAAAGTGCTCTCCTGTTCCTTTGCGAGCTGTAGTCACATTGTCAACACAAATCAAACTTAAGCCGACAAAATTAGCTCTTGTGATCCAGCTGTGACACATTACAGATTGAAGCAGCCCCTCTCTCTGGGGTGTGAAACATGGCCTCGCTGTGTGGAAGACATGGGGAGATGTGAAAAGCAGCTGCTTCCCTCCCACACAGCCTCACTGTCCTAGACCTCATGTTTAGACTGGCAGGACATGAGAGCTGTTCCCCAGAAACCGGGGCTTGGTTTCCAATGCAGCAGCAGAGGTTGTCTTGGTCTTGTTGTTGTTAAATACCTCACTGCAAACGGCCCACATGGAGACCCCTGACCCCCTCGCCGCTGAGCAGTCCATATTTAATGTCTGCTGTTGTCAGGCAATTAATCAACATCCAGGAAACCCCAGTATTTGTTTCTACCTCACTTTAGTGACATTGGAGAATGTTTGCCCTGGGTATAGCCTTACAGGCAAACCTTCTTCCCTTTGATTGGTAGATCTTACCCTCAACCATCTATAAACTCAAGCATTTGCCTGGTAGAGCCTTTTGGGTACAACACAACCTCAGAGGATGCGTGTTAAGGAAGCTCAGTTGACAGCAAGTAGAAGAATTCTGTCTGATGGATTACAAAAACACAACAAACTTACTCCCAGCATTTCATAAAGTTGGTATTTAAACAAGTAAATAATAAGTAAATACAATTATAGTAAATGCAATGATAGTTGCTGGTACATCAATGGTGCACTGCAAACAGGAAGTATCTTGGCTAATGGTGCCCATTTGTTCAAAGGAGAAACAGACGGTGTGCTAGTGCAGTGGAGCTGGAGGGATTAGCTCTTGTCTGTCAGAGATGGATTCTATTACTGCAGACAAAGTCAGAGGGGCATGGTCAGAGTACGGGTGAAAATAATGCCTCCCATGAAACATTGCATCCATCTTATTAAAGCACTGCCACTTTAACTCGAACAAAATTTAAAATAACAGGAAACTAAGGAAGATGAACATGTTTTAAATGCTGGTCACAACTCAAGTATTTCCTTTTTTGTGAATAAGAAGTTTGTAAAGAGGACTCATCACAGGCTGCAGCTGCTCTGATAACCCTTATAATTATCATGTTGATAATGATGGTGAAACAAATTTATACTAAAATGATGAAATCATTTTCTGCCTCATTTACTAATCGTTTTTAATTCAGCGAGAGATCCTGTATTTCTACGGTGACAGCCATTGCCGGAGGCGGAGCTTGTACACAACCTTTTTGAGAGAAACATGCACTTGGATTCATGGATGAACTGATTAGAATTTGGTGGTCAAAGGTCACTATGAGATTTTTAGCCATAACTCAAGAATTCATATGCTAATTATGTACATTTCAGACAAACGTCTAAAGGGATAAAATGATGAAGCGAGACATTTTGGGCAGACGTGGAAGTAAACTGCAACTTGACTGGTTTGCATAGGCATAGAACCGAGGGCTGGTAATTGTAGTTTTAATTGTGTTCACTCTGTGGCTTTCTGTTCGTTAGAGTTAATGCCAGTCACTGTTAATACCTGAGGTATATTTCCTCTGCTGTTGGCAAGTGGAAGTCGGCCATTGGGAGGCAGAACCGTTTCAGTAATTGTCAAAGAAAAATAGAGAGAGGTGTGTGCAAATGTGGAAATGTAGTGTGTTAGGATGCTTGTGTACTTCATTAGTTTGTGTGTCTTGATGGCTACAGGCGAACAGCAGGACTGTAACAGAGGAGCCTCTGACCACCGTTGTTCCAGCAGACAGGGTGTAAAACAGATAAATCTGCCTGGCAAAGAGTTATCTTTCTCTCGAATAAGAACACTCCAAATACATTTAGAGGATGAAGTGCCAGGATGTGCGTAGAACGATTTCAACACCACATTCCACTGTTGTCCGTCATCTTTGGACTTTCTCCCTTACAGAAATATAAATGTAAGTATAAAATGACATCTGGATGGTGTCAGATGGAGGAGGACAGTGAGCTTTGATATGTGGAGACACTGTTTAGGTCAGACAGAGACATCGACGTCAAGGAACTGACTGTTTATAACAGTCAGCTTTTTGAGGATGATCTCAAAGAATTCAAACAGCAATGAGGATTCTGCTGCAGAGCTAATCTTGATTAAAGACATACATGAACATGTACATTTTAGTAAATACCAATATCAAAACAATTGGCACATAAGGAAGTGAGGGGGTTGCAGAGTGTTTGCATGAAGATATCAGCAGCTGATGCCAGTGAACTAATGCAAATGTGACCTCGGGGTTCTGGCTGAAGTATTGATATGCTGCCCATGCGAGTGGCTTGATGAATTCGAATTCGTTTCACATTTAGATAAAACAAAATTCAAACTATTCTGAAGACATTTACCCCTCACATGTTGTCTTCTTGTCCTCTCCCAACAGACCAGTTAAAGATCACTAACTTGAGAGTGAACTTCACCAAGCTTCACACACTGGGTGACAACTTGCTGGACCCCAGAGCTGAAATTAAAGAAAAGTATTACTACGCTATATACGAGCTCGTCGTACGTGGAAACTGCTTTTGCTATGGCCACGCCTCGGAGTGCGCCCCCATCGATGGCATCCGGGATGATATAGAAGGAATGGTGAGTGATGAGGCTTCACTTACAGAACAGACTTTTAATTAGCCATTTTCCTCCTGTAATTCACTTTCTTCATTTCAAAGCACTAGAGTCCTCATCCCATACAGATTGCTTTAACTCCCCCTCCTGTTTTCTTTCAAGGTTCATGGCAGGTGTGTGTGTAACCACAATACCAAGGGTTTGAACTGTGAGCAATGTGATGATTTCCACAACGACCTGCCCTGGAGACCAGCAGAGGGACGCAACAGCAATGCCTGCAAGAGTGAGTACAGAGGAGAAAGCAAAGGGGACATGAAGTGCAATGCAAGCACACCACTTATTTATTAGCCACCCTGGCGTACATCTGCCAGTGGATAGTAAACTCTTGAAAAGACTAAACAACATATCCGCGAAGAATAATCAGTTTGAAATGAATGTCTTCTTTCTAGAGTGTAACTGTAATACCCACTCGACCCTGTGCCACTTCGACATGGCGGTGTATTTGGCCACGGGCAACTTCAGTGGTGGCGTGTGTGACGACTGTCAGCACAACACCATGGGACGCAACTGTGAGATGTGCAAACCTTTCTACTACAAAGACCCTTTTAAGGATATCAGGGACCCACGAGTCTGCATAGGTGAGTGTGTGTCGGTGCATTTCAGGTTTTGAACACAGTTTGATCTATCTAACTTTTAAGCAGAAAGAAAATAAGCGGATTTCCTTAAATTCTGATCTATGTATAGGTGACATGCCATTCAATTGTAAAGAATTGCTATGAGTTCATACGTGCAACTCATCCAACTGTGTTTGCAATTGCTGGATTGGGCAATTGTTACTGGAGACTTTGACCACATTTGGCAACCAATTAAAGGCAAAGGGTGTGGAATATTGAAAATGAACTGATAGGATGCTGATTCATATTCTAACGATGGTGAAGGTGTGATGAAACAAAAAACATCAGAAAAAAAAAACAAATCCTATAGAAAACATTTCCTATAGAACTACTACTCTTCCTGGCATACGCATTAAATCACATTGCATTACAGCATAAAACCAACCCAAAACATACATAACTCACCTGGCACCTGTTTCTCCCATAGCTTGTGACTGCGACCCAGATGGCTCTCAGAATGGAGGGATGTGCGACAGCCACACCGACCCTTCCCTCGGCATGGTGGGAGGTCAGTGCCGTTGCAAGGCCAATGTGGAGGGGCCTCGCTGCGACAAGTGTAAGACTGGCTTCTTCGGCCTGAGCGCGGACAACCCTCAGGGCTGCCAACGTGAGTACAGTTATGATTCACACAAGCAGAGGTTCTTTAACCAACTAAACACACACACAAACACACACGTAACAGACTTATAAGTAATTAAAAAAAAATTTGAAAACATGTGCCATTCAAGTTCCGTCCTTGAATTCCAATATAAGGAAATGACCAATAGAAACTATCTCAGGTGTAATAAAAGTTTAACCAGAGGGTTTTTATTTGCTCAAGTCTATATATTACTTTGTATACTGTGCAATATACTGTCTGTTGTTTATGATACATGATGTGTGTTTATGGTTTTAATTATTTTTACCCAAACCTTGATGTTTCTTTAACCTAACCAAGACCGAGCTGTGACCTTTTTGAGGGCTTGTCATGTGGACCTGCACATAAATCTACTGGCATCCATTGTCATGCCTATTTTATATGTCACGGGTGCGGTAAAGACATCCGAAAGGAAAAAAATGGTGTAACCTGGTTTATAGCTCCACAATTTGGAGGATTGAGTAGATGCGGACGCACTAGATCGAGAAAAAGATGGTGAAGCCTATATGATACCTAAGTAAGTTTAATGCTCTCTGCTCGCTTATCTGGATTTTGGTGCCTGAACAGAAATACTTTTTTAGAGAGATTTAAGTCAATTGATCACACCAACAAAGTGGTGATATAAGTGGTGATGTGGGGGGAGGTGGAAGGAGTGCCCATGGCTTTAAGGCTGATTTAGAATTTGCTTGACAGTGGTCGTAGTTTGTTTTACTGCTTTAAAACCCTACTTTTCAATGTGCTGCAGTTACTAATTATCTATCTGTGAGAAACCGCATCAGTTTTACCATATATTCTGTTCCACCAGCCTGCCGGTGTGACCACAGGGGAACAGTGTCCGGTAGCACCCAGTGTGACCCAGTAAGTGGAGACTGCTTCTGCAAACGTCTTGTCACTGGACGCAGCTGTGACCAGTGTTTGGTAAGTGCAAGAAACACTTGTCTTATTGACCGAAAAAGAAAAAAATATATCTTTGTCTTTCTCTCCTTACCACTCACTCTGTGCTTATGTCAGTAAGCTCTCTTGGTGGCAATGTGAGAGTGGACAAACAAACTTCAGACATGTTTTCTATTTCCCTCGCTGACTTTTTCCATTTTGTTGTCTTTAAATGTTTTTGACCAGTTCCTATGTCCTATGACAGTAAACCTGATACATTTAAATTGCAATGTAAACTCACACCCTTACATGTCACACCAAAGCCCACATTATCTTTCATTTTCATTTTTGCCCTTTTCGTTTCGAAATTAGCGCTACTGATTTTCCTGCCACTCTCTCCACCCAGAATCGCAAGTTATTAGGTCATAATCAGCTCCTTCTTTTAATTCAACCTCTTGATCCCAAACCTCCTCAGCCAGGAATAGTATAGGCAGGAATGTGAGCTCCTGCATGGGCCCTGTGTCTAAATTTAGCCCAGAGATTTGAGACTTGTCCGGTTGGTGTGGGTTACAGTTGGCCTAAAATGGTCAGGGCCTGGACCTGGTCCGAAAGTAGAGCCTGTCTTCTGATGAGCCAAGTGAAGCCTCATTTTATTAGCAATAGTGTAATGTCAACATTGGCCAGAATTGTTTTTTCTCGTCCTCCAGAAAAGATCTTCCTGTCACAGTGCTGAAAGTGTATTTAATACAAAAATAAAGTAAATATATCAGTTTAAATGCCCACTTGCACATACAAAGAAGCTGCCTCACTGAGGAGTAAACATTAATGTCATCATAATGACATAATGCCTCAGTTTCTCATCTTAGCAGCGCTACTGTACATGGATGGATCATAAAGTTTTGTCCACAAACTTGAACTGGATTGATACAAATACTAAATGACCAGATTCTTATATAACACTTAGAGAGAAACTGCCAAAAAAAATTGCAACGTACAAAGGCATCAGCAAATAAGTACTCAGAATAATAAAATGTTGCTGACTGCAAAAAATCCAGCCAAGTCAGCCCCTTTGAAAGCAAAGAAAACCTTACAATGTCAATTGAAAGGAAAAGGGCAGTGATAGTCACCCTGGAGCTATGCATGTGGTTTTATTGGATTAGACAGAAAGACTTCTGACAGTCAAAGTGCAGTGGAAGTTCCCCTCTCATTCTGTAATAGCATACAGTGTGATGCATCATGTCTGTCTGGAGCTGACTGTTCAGCTGTCTGTCTGTTAAATGGTTGCTCTGTCCTCTTCTGTTTCTTTCTGTCAATCACTCTGCCCTCTGTTGGTTCCCCTGTTCTTCTAGCCAGAACACTGGGCTCTGAGCCACGACCTAAATGGCTGCCGAGGCTGCGAGTGTGATATCGGAGGAGCCCTGGACAACCAGTGAGTGACGCTGTAGCTTGAATTCTGAGTCACAGGTCACATGTGAAGTATGACACTGTGGAAATTTGAAAACATAATTCAACTCCAAAATAGCCTCCACCTTTTCACTGGGAGTAATAATTGTTCCACCTGCTGTCACATTATTCAATTAATGGATTCATTTTCTAGAGGTTGACATCCTCTAACAGCAAACACTAATTCAGTTCCCCGATGATTAATGGAAACCTAACATTTATCACTTTTTTAGAAAAGTAGATCTGTCAGTCAACAACTTTAGTCCAGACTGAAATATCTCAGCAACTGTTGATAGGGAATGTTGTACAAACATTCAAATTCCTGAGAGGATGAAGCATACTGACTTTGGTAATGCCTTGACTATTCCTATAGCTCTAGCTAGACATTTGTGGTTTTGAGTAAATTTCTCAACATCTGCTATGTCTTTCAACTTTTTTGATAGTGCACAAGAGATGCACCGATCATTTGGCTGCTGCTAGAAATCGGCCCGTTTCCTGCTGATCGTATAAGCATCCATCCATCCATTTTCTACCGCTTATCCTGTATTTAGGGTCATGGGGAGCCGGTCCAAGCTGTCATTGGGCGAAGGCAGGGTACACCCTGGACAGGACGCCAGTCTATCACAGGGCATTGTATAACCAGTGGATCTTTAAAAAACCCAGATATTAGAAAGGGAACATGGTGAACATTGTACCTGCTAAACATCAGCATGTTGGCATTGTCATTGTTAGCATGCTGATGTTAGCATTTAGCATTAAGTACAGCTTGACAGAGCAGCTTGCATGACCTCAGACCTTTTTTGTTAGCTTGACATGTTATAAAGTAGAAATGAATTTAGTATGTTTTATTATTGTCAGATTTAGAAGGAGCTTACCTGTAAATTTGACAGAGTACTCGATTACTTTACTAATTAATTCCTAAGCATCCAGTAGCAGTGAAATAACAAGAGGATTTTTGTCTTTTCCGTAGCTGCTCCATGGAGAGTGGTCAGTGTCGCTGCCGCAGTCACATGACAGGACGCCAATGTACGCAGGTGGAGTCTAGATATTTCTTCATGGCTCTGGATCACTTCCTGTATGAGGCTGAGCTGGCCAAAATGGGGCAGGTAAGCACACCTGTATTCTTCATCAGTATTTTGTATTTAGTATGAAAATATACTTAAAAATATACCTGAATATGTCTGTGTATTCTCAGGGCTGTACACTGGAGACCAGGGAACACCAGCAGGGTCGCTCCGCCACATGGACGGGCCTTGGATTTGCACGGGTCCCTGAGGGTGGTACCCTGGAGTTCCTTATCAGTGACATCCCCTACTCCATGGAATATGACCTGCTGATCCGCTATGAGACTCAGGTCTGTGTGTTTCTCACCTCTGCTTGAAGTACACCGCTTAGACTAGAATGAAAATCTTAAAGGAACAGTTACGTTTTGAGAAACCCTTCATAAAACCTCAACTTTTTTGCACTACAGCTCACGTAGATATAACGTGAGATGATATAGATATAGAACGTGTTAATAAGGTTGGCAGATTTTGTTACCCTAAACAGTCAACTCCAGCTGAAAACTCCACTACATGTGTCAGCCCTTTGCCCATGTATATTTTACATGTTAAGCATTTTCCATATCCATTTTCCATATTTCACAATGATCAGACTTTTAGCTGCATATCAACCATACAACATTGATTGTACACAGATGCCACACGACTGGGAGGAGGTGCGAATAATAGTGATCCGTCCAGGGCCGATTCCGACGAGCAGCCCATGTGGAAACACCATCCCAGATGATGACAGACTCACCGTCTCCCTGCCAACTGGAGCCAGGTATGTGACCAAAACACACACATCTCACACACATACACACACACACACACACACACACACACACACACAAAATTACTGGATGTCAACTGTGTGCTGCTGATGTGTTTGCTCCAGGTTTGTTGTCCCTCGTCAGGCTGTGTGTCTGGAGAGAGGTGTGACCTACACCCTTCGCTTTGAGTTCAGACGCTATCAGGATGCCAACAGTATCCTCAACGGAGCGGCGAATGCTGTCCTTCTTGTGGACTCTGTGAGATTCATTTCCTTTTCCAGTCCTCTATAATAAGCATTTGAATCTGAGATTGCAGCTTTCATTCCACAAATGAACATCTCCCTCCCTCTCCTTTTTTTAAAAATAATTTTCCTGTTCTGTGCATCAGATTGCCTTGATACCACGCCACTCCTCCATGGAGATGTTCAACGCAGGGGATCCAGCCTCGAACAACAGGAAGCAGACCTTTGAGCGCTACCGCTGCCATGAGGGGGCGAAGAGTATAACACGCCCCCTGATGAGTGACACCTGTGCCAAACTAATCACCAGCATGTCGGCCATAGTAAATGACGGGGCACTGCGTGAGTTTAAAAGGCCTTATTGCACCCCGTTTGAATTACGTTCATGATGTGCAGTAGGCTGCAGGGTTACATGACCTATACCCTGACCTCTGATTTCTCTGTGGAGAAATAGATAACATTATTAGGATCAGATAAGTGAACTTTATTAATTACATTTTTGACATGTGAAAATAATTTATTGGTACATTTTGATTCCGACTTATTGTTTACTTGACCATTTCCTTACACAAAAAGTGAAATAATTGTCTAGTCGACTTTAAGCCACAGATCTATGCAACATAGTTGGGCCATCTGTAAAAATTACAAGTTAATAACATCAGATATTTTGCAGTTATCAGCCTTTGTTTTTTCCTTGTTCCCAGAATTCAATGTGCAGGATGTAAGGGTTCAGTGACTTCATACCTGTTCTTTTCTGTCCTGCTCCAGCATGTAATTGCGATCCTCAGGGGTCCATCAGCTCCATGTGTGATGTCCGTGGGGGCCAATGTCACTGCAGGCCCAATGTGATTGGTCGACGCTGTGACCAGTGTGCTCCGGGAACTTTCGGCTTTGGACCCTCAGGCTGCATATGTGAGAAACTCTGGGCTTTTACAATTTTACCTTGGAATCCAGACCTGTTTATGGAGGATATGGAGTGTCATTTACACTTCTACTCTGGTCCGAGTCCAAATATTGTTTCAACTTCCCCTGGAGGGACGTAACATGCAGACACTGCTCCAGCTAATTAAGCAGTTCTAGTGGAAATGTTTGAATCAAAGCTCTTGTATGTCACAGACTATTGACAAAAAGCATTTTTGCATTTGTTCCTTTATTCTTTTTAGTTATATGTAAGTATAAGCTAAGTAAGCTGAGTTTTGACAAACTTTCTGTGCAGTGCTTTTGATGAGTGACATGCTATGCTACTAGCGCCCTCTACTGTCCCTCACTACACAATTGCAAATCCAAAGCCCCTTTACTTAAATGATGTATTCACCACCACTCTTTTTACTTACACTCTATGATTCCCACTTCCTCCTATCTTCCTCCTTCCTACTTCATACGTTTCGCTTTATCCTTTTTCTCCCTCGGTGTAGCCTGCGGTTGCAGCTTGGAAGGCTCTGTGACCCGACTTTGTGACAAGTTCACTGGTCAGTGCCAGTGTCGCCCCGGAGCGTTTGGTCAGCACTGCGACGGATGCCAGGCAGGTCATTGGGGCTTCCCCAGTTGCAGACCCTGCCATTGTAACGGACACGCCAACCAGTGTGACCAGAGGACCGGAGCCTGCATCAATTGCAGGGACGACACTGGAGGAGACAAGTGTGACAGGTAACGTTTCCGTGTGAAGGTGACCATGAGAACCGAAAATTGCATATATGCATAATTGTTTGTCGTAAAGTTGTTGGTTACAGTTCACAGAATTTTTTGCTATTTTGTCATTTCTGCAGGTGTGCAAATGGTTACTATGGTAACCCAGTTTTGGGCAAAGCATCCAGTGGTCAGTGTCGTCCGTGCCCCTGTCCAGACGGCCCCAACAGTGGACGCCACTTTGCGGCATCTTGTTACCAGGACAACCGTAACAGACAAATAATCTGCAATTGTAACCAGGGTTACACAGGTAAGCCTAAGACTTTGCTTGTAGCCTTGCTGTTAACACACTAAGATAGCATCAATTCAAGACTATGGTTAAGATATTTTTTCATGGAAATAAATGTTGCTGAAAGGGAAATGTTTAACCTTATAGCGGTGCTGGAGGAAAGGTCAAGTGGTCATCAAAATCACTAGGAATCACCCACTGGGGACCATGAATATACATCCCTCATTGAATCAACCACTGAGGTTATCTTCCCGCAGAGCAGCTCTCAAAATATTAGTAATATAACTCCAATCTTCTACATTATGTGACAAAATAAAGACAGTAACTCAAATGAGGTAAGAATGGTGTTCCTCAGTGGGCTATGGTTTATGGTAACCCATGTAATTTCCTCCTTCCTTCCTCTGTATTACTGGCACAGGAATTGTTAAACGCTCCGGGGCGACCATTTTTAAGCGTGAGTAATAATGGTTGACCCCCATCCCTTACCCTCCTCCTCCTCTATTTGCCACCAATCCTCCACTTTACAAATGCTACCCATGCATGGCTTCAGCACCCCTCCCTTCATCGGTGCTGTGCCACAGTGCGATGTGATCCTGCCCATGTGTGAGACCTGGCTCAAAAAATAATGTCAAAACCTTTCCAACGTTTTCTGGGCCTGCCCTTTTTTATATGGCACTAAAGGGACAAATACGTGTCCCTAAATTATACGATGAAATGATATTTGAAGTGGTTAAATGCTTTTTAAAACAAGATTGGAATCGGGTCTGTTAAATCATTATTTTTTTGGTGATTTCGTCAGAAATGTGGTTTCCCACTTAAAAGAAGTACTCTTCAAAGATAACAGAGAGAGATTGTGAGGAAGGGTTTATACACAGTTCATTTGATTCTGAGTCTGGGTCAGCTTCTGTCTCTTGTCTCTGAACTGTCCATCTTTATCCATGTATGGAAAGATATTGGGAGGTGGTTGAGCAGTCATATAGTGATACAGCCATTCTCTTCCCTTTGCTCCCTCTCTCTTTTATTGCTGTCCTTCATCCAGCCTTTTTTGGATGTCTTCAGGTTGTCTGTTCTTGTGAATGCGATATCTAAAGAACAGCTGGAGGGAATTTCATTACATCTGGCACAAACGTTGATTGGACTCAGGGTCTATGGTCACTGTGACCTCATAAAACATGTTGTTGGCAATAATTCAACAATTCATACACTGATTATGACAATTTCACACAAGTGTTTAATAAGACAAAAAATGATGAAGTGATCCAATTTTGGACAGACATGAATACAAACTGCAACTTGAGTGGTCGGGGGAGACATTCAACTGGGAGGCGGTAGTTCTGTAGCTTCTTTAGTCTGCCAGCCCTTTACAACCCCCTTCCTTCTTATTCCCCATTTCTCTGCCAGACTCAAATATGCCAAGTATGTCTTCTATTAAGTCTTACCTGAAGGGAGAGCAGATGAGATATAAAAGTATGGGAAAACAGCCAAGCTAAAATAATGGTTCACTGTACTCCTGACTGTTGTTGAAGCTGTGTTGTACAGTATAGCAGTAGCTCATGACGGGTATGATACAGGTGCAGCCAATTAAATAAACTGATGCACAATGTTGGACACTGTTGTGCAAAGCAGGATAGATCTGTAGTAGTTACATTTGTTTCTTGAAGCAGACATCATGGAAAAATCACAGGATCTAAATGACTGCAGGCGAATGTTATAATCTGTTAATGTTATCAACAAGTATAGTAATGTCTTACATAATCTCCTGAAGAAGGGTATGATGACAAAGACACTAAACTAATGAGAGCTGGTTAACCCAACCCCATATGTGATGATGTATGATTAACTAAATTCTAGTAAGTAAGTGTATTAATATGATAGTGTTCATGCTTTGTAGAGATGGGTTAAGCCTTGTGTTGGACTAATATGTTTCTGTCATTACAAGTATCTACTGAAAACATTTTCGTCCCAGTCTTCAATGAGGAGGGTCCACTCATGTCGTTGTTGAACTAAGATTACCTGATGATTGTGCTGTAAATTCACACCTACAGTTCCCTGCTTCCTGTTGTTTTACACACCCTAAAAACAGCTTGGAAAACCCTGTAGAGCACTTCATCCATTCTTGTTGCAGATACAGTATATTTCAGATAAAATGAAAGTAGCAATTATCATACCACCGCCCTCCACTTTTCTTATCGTAACTCTTGTTCCCTTTTCTTAATGCTTTCTCTCCCAATTCAGGAGCCCGATGTGAGGAATGTGCTCCGGGTTACTATGGCAACCCCTCTCAGCCTGGAGGGCGCTGTCAGCCGTGCGCTTGCCACAACAACATAGACATGTCAGACATGGACGCTTGCGACAGGCAGACTGGAGAGTGCAGGAAATGCCTTTACAACACCGAGGGACCCAACTGTGGCATCTGCAAGAGCAGCTATTTTGGCGATGCTTCCCGTCGCAACTGCAGGAGTGAGTGTTGAGTAAATTCTACAAAAACTAAAAAGCATCGGCTTGCATATTAATGTTTTGTGAAAACAAAACCAGTATCATGATGATGTGTGCCTTTTTTTTGCCCGTCAGAGTGCACATGTAACTTCCTGGGTACTGACCGTGGCCAGTGTATGGAGCGTGAGGACTGTGTGTGCCAGCGTGCAACAGGGCAGTGCCAGTGCCTACCAAACGTCATAGGTCTGACATGTGATCACTGTGCACCCAACCACTGGAACCTGGCAAGTGGGATGGGCTGTGAACCCTGCGGCTGTGATCCCAACAACTCAGTCACCTCCTCGTGTAATGAGGTAGGGTGCACTTTGATCTGAAAACATTCAAATAAGCATATCCCATGATGCCGTAGAAGTGTACCTTCACATTCATTCACTTTGACAAAAACAAGAGAAGCTGATGTGTCATGCTTCTCTTTCTCCACTCCGCTATGCAGTTCACTGGGCAGTGTCAGTGTCGTGATGGCTTTGGCGGGAAGACCTGCACAGACTGTCAGGAGAACTACTGGGGAGACCCTGGGACACAGTGCAGAGGTTAGAAAACATAAATATAGAAGGCATGCTTTGGAAATGGTGTAGATGCTATGAACATGATGAAGAGACCAAACGATTCAAGAGATGGGTTGCACAATAAGGCCCTGTGAGGCCTGTCCAGGGTGTACTCTGCCTTCGCCCAATGATAGCTGGGATCAGCTCCAGCCCCCCCACGACCCTGAATACAGGATAAGCGGTAGAAAATGGATGGATGGATGGATGTGTTGCACAATAAGTCACAAAAATACCTACCGCTCATTTCGGCTAACACTGAAGCCCGGTTCCCCTAATAACAAAATTAGCTTTAGGTGGGGAACTTGGTACCAAAGGCTAACTACCATAGACTGTATACGTATAAGAATGTAGTCACTGTGACGTCACCCCTAGAGTTAAGCATGTTAGCTATCACCTTCTTGGCTTTTTGCCGTCCTCCTTTCTTTTTGCTCCCAGAAGTTACGAGTGTAGTGTTAAGTACAACCAAACAAAAAACATCGGTAGGCAACCAGAATGATAGAATAAACTTTCATGAACTGAAAACACACTGTGAAAGGGTTAAAGTTAAAGACAAAAACAGGGAAAATACTGCGGTAGTGACCTAAAAATCACAAGGTAGCCACACCCTTAAGCATACCCTGCTTCAGACATGGGACAATATAAAAAATGTCACGATTATCATGACAAAATAATGAAAGTGATTCAAGATATTATACCGATTATCAGAAATATGTGCTTGAAACATTACTTTTTTTTTAATGAACATCCCTTTTTAGTGAAATAATCTTGAGTAAGATTGTCATAAATCACAAGGTCACTGTGTTTTGTAAATCAGGCTCTACTTTTCATTTGTCTGCCATGTTCCCCAGCTCACCAGTGTGAAGACTTGTACCAGCCTCTTTTTTGCAGTTAAAAGAGATACATAGGTGTAAACAAGTGAGATTTTCTCATAATAAGCCTGATGCTCCATATTCACTGTCCCTCCTTCTCTCCCACTGCAGCGTGTGACTGTGACTGGCGTGGCATCGAGACCTCTCAGTGTAATCGGGTGACAGGCCACTGTGTTTGCCAGCAGGGGGTGTCGGGTGTCCGCTGTGACCAGTGTGCCAGAGGCTTCTCTGGACAGTTTCCCAACTGTCAGGCCTGTCACCAGTGCTTTGGGGACTGGGATCGCATTGTGCAGGTGCAGTTTCATGCAAAAGAGGTTGTCTAATCCTCAATCAGCAGAAGCCAAATGTGAAATATTGAATAACTGATTATGAGTCAGCCATAATCTTTCATTTCACAATGTTCTCTCATTACCAGGACCTGGCAGTGCGCACCAAGGCTCTGGCAGAGCGTGCCCACGAGATACAGACCACTGGGCTTACTGGGGCGTATGAGAAGGCCTTCAGAGACCTGGAGGAGAAACTGGCACAAGCTCAGGGCATTGTCAACACACGCAACGCCACTGCTGCAGCTGTCGCTACCCTTATGGAGCTTATTGAAGATCTTAGGTACAGATGTTACATCTCACTGCATTTTAAGAGTTTCCCAGATATAGAAATATCCATCTAATGTAATTATTTCTTTCCCATAAGGCACTATTGTCAAGACAATCAAGAAAAATCTCTTAACCCCATTAGTAGATTTATTAAATTTATGTAAAATAGGATTACAATTTACATCCATCAACAACGGCATGTCTTTCCCTGCAGAGCACAGATCGGTGAGACAACTGACACGCTGAACCGCCTGGAAGGAGACCTAACAATTGTCCAGGACAGCAACTCTGAGGCGAGCAAGGAGCTGAGTGCTCTGGAAAGAGAGGCTAAAGAACTAAACCTCACTTCAGAACAACTACATCACCAACTTGATATCCTCAAAAACTCCAACTTCCTAGGTGAGAAAAAGAGGGAATATAGATCCTCATTATTCAACCATTCACTCTCTTACCTCGGACCTTCTGCTGCTGTCAGCTTTAACTGCCCACACTCTCTTCCTACTCAAAATGCCTCACTGGCAGCATCTTTAATCCTTATCATTTTCCCCTGGTCATGGCTCCATGGTTTCCTTTAGGTGCGTACGACAGCATCCGTAGTTCCTACAACAAGTCTCGTGATGCAGAGCGGCGTGCCAATGAGTCAACAACCACCAGGCCCAGCACAGTCAGTCAATCTGCAGACACTCGCCGCCGTACCGAGCGCCTCATTACCGCCAAAAAAGATGACTTCAACCGTAAAAATGCCGCAAACAAGCGTGCGCTTGGAGACCTCAACACCAGAGCGCAGGGCCTGGACTTGAAGAAGATCAATGAGAAGGTTAAATTACATTCTTCATTATTTGAAGCAGCTTTTAGCATTGATAAAGGGAGATAGTATTCATGTATACAGCCATACTAAGGCACAGCAAACTAACTACAGAAGCCTATACTTGACTGTCTCACTGGCTTTCGACTTGCTTTTTTCTCTGTGACAGTTTCACAGAAATGATACATTTCTGAGATAATATTCTTATTTATATGAACAAAACCTTACATTCTGGTCTTAAATCAGTATTCAGTATAATCTCATTAACCTGTCCCGACAGGTTTGTGGTGCCCCGGGTGATGCTCCTTGTGGGGAAAGTCCTTGTGGGGCTGCAGGTTGCCGCGACGATGAAGGGAACCGTCACTGTGGAGGACTAAACTGTAATGGCGCTGTAGCGGTAGCTGACAATGCCCTGGAGAGAGCCAAACACGCAGAGAAGGAGCTGAATAAAGCTATGAGAGAGGTGGAGGGACTCTTTACGAAGGTATGGAGCTCAGCTGTTTCAAAAATATAACATCACATCTGTTGTGGTAGACACAATGTTGTTTTGGTTCAATTCTAAAGCTTTCTCTTTGGACAAAAAACTATACAAGGAGAAAATCTTTGTAAAAGGCAGATAACGTTTCTTGTCCTCTTGTCATTAGACCAGAATGGAATGTAGAGGCTCAAGCTGAATCTAAATTGCGTTCTTGCATATCTATGTACTTGTACTTGTCTGTACTTTTATAAAACGTGTCTGTGCTTTTTTCTTATTTTAAACTCAACCCTGTGTATGATAAGCTAACCTGCCTTAAGGTAACTTGCCTTGACTAGATTTTATCACATAAACAATTCTTGAAAAATGCCATTAAATGAACACATTTATGGTGAATAAGTTACTGCCAGTCTTTGGTGTCCCCTGTAAGCATTTCTGCCTTTCATTCAGGTGGCAGACGCCAAGACCAAGGCAGAGGAGGCCAAGGGTAAAGCTCAAGCTGCTCTGGACAAAGCCACCGCTACCAAGAACAAGGTGGAGCGCTCCAACAATGACCTGAGAGACCTCATCAAACAGATCAGAGACTTCCTCACTCGTGAGTTTGCTGAGTTAATATAATAATATAATATATATTGCATGTACAATTAGCAAGTTTATGCTACTATGTGTGTGTGATACTGATGCCTCTTTATAATCTAAGGAAGTAAAGGAGACCATCAGTTATCAGTTATCTGCCACCTTGTCAGATAACACACAGAATCAGAGTAAATCATGTAGGTACACCAGAAACTCAGACTCCAATGGGGTCTCTGGCAGGGACCAGCCCACCACCGACAGACCCAGATCCAGCTTCCCTGCTGACTTCCATCTGCAGTCGGAGCTCCAGCAGGAGGTGGAGAGCTCCTTGCCCACCAACAGTGGTTCCTCCTCCAGCTGCTCCGCCGGTCCAGTCCTACATTACTAGAGGCCCAGGCCGTATTGCTGGGCTTTATATTTTCTAAAGGGGTTCTGGTACTTACCATACTACTGCTTTTTATCTACAGGGACCACCAAAATCAACACAAAAGGAAATTTCCTCTTAAATGTTTAAATGTTCTGAAAGATCAAGTAGAAAAGTTATGTTGGCTGTTAATCAACCCTCCTATGTCAACCTGCCACTTCTCATGTCTCCCTGTCAGAGGAGGGTGCAGACCCAGACAGCATTGAGGCAGTGGCGAACCGTGTATTGGAGCTGTCCATCCCGGCTTCGCCCCTCCAGATCAGACATCTTGCTGATGAAATCAAGGAACGGGTTCGCAGCCTTTCAAATGTGGATGCCATCCTGCAGCAGACGCAGGAGGATGTTCGCAAGGCAGAGCAACTGCTGCTGGATGCCAAGAGGGCAAGGTAGTCAGAGAAGAGCCAGACTTAAAACAAACTATTGAAAAGCATTTGATATTTATACACCCTCACGAAAACCGCTTATCGTTGTTCAGGCACAGTGCTGAGGGGGTGAAGACCACAGCAGAGACTGTCAAACAGGCCCTGATGGATGCAAAGACTGCCCAGACTTCAGCAGAGAAGGCCATAGCAAGAGCCAAATCTGACATAGGGGAGACTGAAAACCGACTGGCTCAGGTAACCAACCCAAAATAATCCAAAAAGCATTGAGCTGTGTTTACTGTGGTTAACTGAGTAAGATTCTTACTGGTGTGTCGTACAAATAGCCAGATCTGTACAGGTTGTGAGGGGTTTTACCCCAGCTGACAATTTACCAAACTTTTAACTTTTACCAGCATTAAAATGTGATTGTTTAATGTTCGGTTCTCAGTGGACTCAGGTCATACCACTGCACACACGTGAAGTGAAGCTCAAACATCTTGATTGCAGGCTGGAGGCTGGCTGTTTGTTTAGGCAGTATTCAATTTGATTTGCAGTAGAGCTTTCCATGAGCAGAGCACACATTTTAAACGTCAATTTCATGGCAATCATGTTCATTTAATTGTGGGAAGCCAAAATTGTCGCGATTAATATTCCATTAATCGTGCAGCTCACAATTAATTTTTGATTCAGTCTCAAAATCTCATCAGTGTTGTTTTCTGCCACAGCAGGCAGCTGTTTCCAGAGGAAAAGCTCTCATAAACCCCTGTGCATGTTCTACTCAAGCCCAAACAGCAGACAGACACATAATTACATCGTAACAATAATACATGATGCTGTAGACAGGCTAGTGGAAGAATATTGCATGTATTCTCAAAGGTTGTGTTCAATGTGCATTCAAAACACACAGATCAAACCAGCATACTGGCACAAGGAAACCGCTTAATCCAAACCCTGCAATGATTTATTTCAGAAGGATCAGAATTCACTTTACATTCTCTCCTCAGATTGAGTCGGAGACATCCAACAGCGAGAAGGACCTGAATGATGCCATGGACCGCTTGGGCACACTGGGACAAGAGATCAATGCCCTGAAGACCAAACGTGCCAACAACAGCATGGCAGCGGCCCGAGCCGAAGAGACCGCAACCATGGCACGGGACAAGGCAAACGAGGCCAAGCAGGTGTGTGTCTGTGTGAGTTACGCACACTTTTCCTTGTTAAAAGCACACACGGCTGTTAAAGAAAAACCTCTCTCCTGTCTCGATGCTCAGATTCTGGACGGCCAGCTGACAGATAAATACCATGAGGTGCAGCAGCGGGTTGACACAAAGGCCAAGGCTGTACAGGATGCCAAGAAAAGGGCAGAAAGCCTAAGAGATGAAGCAAAGGAACTGCTGAGAGATGCCCAGAACAAACTCCAGAGGCTAGCAGGTGTGGAACAAATCAAGAGTTATGCAGGGTTTATGTGTTTTGCATTTTTTTGGAGGAAAGAAGGAGACAATAAAGGACACAATTGTTGAAAAAACTAAATTAAAAAAGACATGAGACAGAAGGTCAACTACTAATTTACTGGTAATTTAATAAATGCATAGTCTTTATGAAATAACCACATGGTTTTGTATATTCCTGTGTGAATTACATCCTTGAAAGTACTGAATATGTTCTTGTGTATAAAGAAGTAAAATTATGATATTTTCTGAGAAATGTGTGTAGTATATGCTTATTATCTATTCAGACAAGGTTATTGTGTATTACGATATCTCAATATATAATTTCACCATGATATGATTCCACTGAAGGACGATGAATGATGATATTGAATTATCACCCAGCCCTACACACACAGAGAGAGACTGACTGACTCAGGGAGACATTACTCCACTATATGTTTTAGACGGCAAATCATTGTTTGCTGCTAAACTAATGCCCTGAATTTTGACCTTTACCCAGCAGTTTTCTGTTGGCTTGATGTAAGCCAAGCTATAACTAATATCACAGTTTTATCCTGGTTGAACCGTGAGAACATACAGATTCAATAAATCAAAATTCAGAGAAACCCTCCAAGTTATTATAAGTTATTATTTGACAATGTTTTGAGAAGCTCTCGCTCTCTGCCAGAGAGATGGGAGGCTATAACAATTCAAGTTGTTCCCTCAGATTTAGGGATCAACTGTATCAAAATCAGCGTCCTGAAGTAGAATAACTTTCTCTGTGTATGTCTGGCTGTGTTAACAATCGGTGATATCCCTGCTTCCCACAGAGCTGGAGAGAAACTATGAGGAGAACCAGAGGAGGTTGGAGGGGAAAGCTCGTCAGCTGGACGGCTTGGAGGATAAGATGAAAGCCATCCTCAACGACATCAACAAACAAATCCAGATCTACAACACTTGCCAGTAACTCACTAGTCCATGTCATCAAACACAGGTGCATCATCGTATTATTCTGGCATTTTTTCCAGATACACTAACTGTACAATAGACTTTGGAGAAACAATGAAAGAAGGGTGGTATTTTATTACTCTGCACTGCATTTGCATATTGTGTGTGCAAACTGTCTTTTAAGTATGAATTTGAAAATGGTTGGTATCATATTTATATATATATATACATTGTCTGATATCACATATTTTATTTTAATTTTAATTTGTGCACATTATTTTTGTTTTGTTTTGGCTTTCAAAAGAATCTGTGTTAAAATATGTTTTTCAAAAGAATCTGTGTTAAAATGTGTTTTTTGAACATGAAAAGTATATTTCAGAAAAGTTCAATAATGTTCACATTTGGGTGGGAATAACACATTGCAAACAATCTGTGGTTTAACAAGTTATTTGGTTGTCTGTGTCACTACTGGAAGTAGTTGAAGTATATCTGAGCTGTGCTCATCACAAGAGGACTTCATTTCAACTGCATTGGACAGTGTCTTCTTGCATTATGAAACACAACAACGTTTGAGGACATAAAATCAGAATCACAATCTCTTCATGTGTATCTGGGTTTCTTTCCTTTTGTTAAAAACACTAAAAAAAGTAAAGATGGTGAAGATTTAATCAATGTATGTTTTCAGATAAGCCAAAAAAGTGGATCCTTTTCCCTGTGTAGTTCTTAGGACATACTTTTTAGTACTTTAGAATGGAGGGATGAACAGGTTTATTGCATTTATATGGATTTTAAATGTATTTGTACCAACTGTGGTGCCAGGAATAGCTTTGTTTGTATTTTGTCTGCCTTTATACAAATGACAGGGAAAAATTATAATTTATATGTGAAACTAAGATGGGAACTGCTTGAATCTGCCAAGCCAATAGATAAAACCAGCACAAAAAACACCTCTGCCTGGACTAGGAGGATGGCTGGACACTAATATTACACAGGAATAATGTAATGAGTGCAGTGTAAGCTAACCAAGTACGCTAACAATGTGTGCTAGCAGCACAGTTCGAGAGATGCTATTATCTATCGTCCATCGGTCTGTATGATGGTGAACTTTGGTCCAAAGTGAAATGTCTCTGCAAATGTCAGTTAGAACTGATGAAACAAGAAGACGTTATGGTCAAGCTGAGTCCAACATGCTCTAATGTGGTCAATGTCCAGAGGATCTTCATTTGGGGCAAAATTGCATTCCTTCTGCCACCACCCTCGGGACAGACTTAAGATATTGTTAACCCAGTGTTAACTTATGTGATTCACACTGCACCTCTACTAGCCCTGGGTGCAATGTCTCTAACACGTGACTAACGTATACATGAGACGCGTGGCTACTCTATAACAGATTGGTTATCAAAAACGTGACACAAATTCCATTGTTTAGTTTAGCAGGACTTCCAGCCTGGTGTTTAATCAATTTTCAAGGGGAAACGCTGCAAACTGGAGGCTAATCCTGCTCCAGAGCAGGGCCAGCAAGCTCTCAGCTAAACTCGGATTCAGTCCATATTGGAATATGCCATGATTGTACAAGTGTGAAACCTTAACTAGCGTGGGACTTAAGGCTGCATTCAATCCAACACCATTCATGTGAATGTAGGTAGTGTGTTGAACCTGCTGCAGTGAGGGCCGCAAGGGATGCTGAAAATAAACAGATGGGGCAAAAAGTTGACACAATCAACTTTTGGAGAAACACAACCCAATGTCGTGTATGTCCTAGCTGTGCAACGCAGCCACGGGGGAAGAAAAGATCGAACCAAGTCGTTGCTTGATTTCAAAGGGCCATGGAGTAACACTCCATAAACAGCTGCACGACCATACGATGACGCCTGATTGCAGTGTGAAAATAGAATAGAAGAACCAGGGTAAAACAGATAGCGTGGCTCCGTTATAAGGCAACGTTAATGCACCTCCCAGCAACTCCAAAGGTCACTAATTTACACATTTTAGGCTATCTCTGACTTCTGGAAGTCTTAGGAATATTAATGCACCTGTGTCACTGCAAAGTTGACTCCAGCAAGTCCCTATTCCTGCCCCAAAAATAAGTTATAGCACATAACTCCTCGTTATACCACAACTACAGCAAACGAGAAATAATGTGTTGATTACTGAACATAAGAGGTGCTGGTTGGGCACCTCATTTTCACATTTGCATAGAGACAGGCTAGCTGTTTCCCCATTTTTCCAGTCTTTATCTTTTAACTGTATCCTATAATGCACAGATTAGAGTGGTATTGAGCATCTAACTGGTGTCAAAATGTTTAATTATTCCTTGTAGTCATCAATAGGATTCATTTAAATGAATGCCAAATGTGTGATGCACAGAATTTAAATGTTTGTATCAAATGTACTGTGGTGGTATATGGGATGAGATCTGCAGTAATGGATGCCTCACTGTAGTGACGAAGTACTCAGACCACAGAATGGACAGTGTTTAATTCTGCCTTATAGTATGCCAGCGTCTTGGATATTTACCCATATACTATTTGCATGACAATTCGTGTGTTTCAGGAAACATAACCAAAAACGAACTTTGTACACATATTTCCCCCCGATCAGCTGGCATCCACATGATTTTAATAACTAATTGCCAAAGCTTAAATACCAAAAGAAGCTTTTGTGAAGGACGGCCGTGTACATTTTTGTGAATAAAGGTTTGATAACTTCACAATTTTTCTTTGTAGAAGTTGTTTCTTGGAGCATCATATTACAGTATCCTTGATACTGTCCCATTTTCTGACCTTGCTGTCTGGTGGCCTGAATGTGCCAGTGTTCACAAGATGTCCTGTTTCTGTTTTGTGTTCTGCAGAGATGCTTTCGAGTGCTTTTAATTTAACAAGTTTACAATTCTGCATTTCTGATAATGATAAACATTTTAGTAGCCAATTGCATTGCATGTTAGCGATGGAAGTGAGGCTGTGGTAGTAGTGACATCGAGGCCACAAGGTAGCCACGCACTTAAGCGTACCTTGCTTTATGATCTACACAAAAATGGTTTACACAAATAATTATATAGGAAGTAAAAACATATGAAATCTGGTGCTTCTGATACTAGATATAAATACAACCTGATATACAGTGAAATGTGTTGATTTTTTAAAGGTTATTTTCAGGTTATAATCAGCGCTGTGATTCATTCTTGGGATGCCATGTGTGTTGTCACGCTCCACCACGGGAGTTGCACAGGTCTGCATCATCACTGTCAACATCACTGTAGTGCAGACTCAGACGATGACACAGGGCCCAGGATGCCATTCAGGACATGTCCCCCATCTAAAAATAGTAGGTGTCTTGATGTATTATGGCCACGGCCCTGTCGGCCCCCTCCACAGATGGGTAAAAATGATCTGTGGGAGTATAGGCCCATATAAATAGTTGACATATGAGCACCATTGAATGTTGACTGGAGGATCTGGGATGGTCTTCAGCAGAAGTTCCCCCAGTCCATTCTGGCCAGAGCTCCAGAAACCAATCAGTGTCCCTACACCTGCCCCAGGTTATCTGTGTCTGTCAGTGTGTAATGATTCAAATAACAACAGTAACTACAAATATATACATGCTTCAGGATACTATCAACCAATATATTAAAGGTTAAAAAAGAGCTTGACAGCAGCTGCCTCAATAGGAAAGGCCTCAAAATTAGATTAATTGCAGGAGACACTTTAAGGCCCTCATCATTTTAATTTTTACTTGCTGTATTTTGCCATTGGCCTTCTTCTTGCTTATCCAATGTTGTTAAATATGCTATAGCAAAACATCATGTCCTTAATATGACTTGTTACCAAAGCAAATCATGTCAGCCTGCTGGACTGGTAAACTCAAGAGTACTGTGTGTGTGTGTGTGTGTGTGTGTGTGTGTGTGTGTGTGAGAGAGAGAGAGAGAGAGAGAGAGAGAGAGAGAGAGAGAGAGAGAGAGAGAGAGAGAGAGAGAGAGAGAGAGAGAGAGCGATCACGTGAACGCGCCAGCCAGGAAGTGGCCTATGCGCGCACTCATCTCACGCTTTGGCCGGGCGGTAGTGTAATATCTTCTAAACAAAGTAGGGCTCCCACCGCAGAGGCCGAATGATCCCAACAGACTGAACAGTTTACAATTTGTTGCTTTTTATCCGAATCTCCGAAAAAAATAGTTCAAAGTAACCAACAATGGGTCCCGGATAAAGTAAGGAATATTCCAGAAACCGTGGACTGTGGGGTTTCGAGTGGGGGCTGGAGCGCTGCGGCCCGCGGCCGGGAAGGAGCTTCGCAGCCGGTAGGAGCAGAAGGAGTCGCCGGCCATTGTGTGGTTGTAACGGAGTTCACTTCACGCCGCATTTGAAGCCCCGTAAGTCTCGAGTTTTAATGGCAACACGACGACCGCCAGGTGTCACGGAATGTCATGTTGTGTAAAATAGCCAACGGTCGCCGTATCGACCCTTTCGTGTCGGCTAGCTTTAGCTTGATGTGGCTAATGACATTAGCTTCTCGAACGCCATAGTGAGCGTTTGATTGTGTGACCCGTCCTGCCCTCCGTGGGAAGATTGGATATTGGGTGTAGGGATCGTACCGATAAACGAGCTTTAAAATTCCTTCTGATATTATGTAATCCTAATGTGGGAGATTATTTGTAGTCAAGAAGGCGAATACAGCTGTTTTACTTTCGATACAGTATATATATTGAGAGTAATATTGAATCCCCAATGTGGGAATTTTATTGTACCGCATTCTCGTTGTAAATCAGGTATAGTCGAGTAAAATTTAGCATTTCATTTTAGTGACTAAATACTTAACCGCTTGGTTCTAATAAATAGGGTGGATGAAACAATATCTCCAGAGTACATCTGTATCTGGAGGTCTCGTATCGACGGGCACATGACGGTTCTAAACACGTGTGGCTTGAAACAAACGAACCTCCGCCGTCGGCTGGCTAACTTCCCCGTTACCAAGCTAACAGCACCGGGGACGGGCAGCTGTGTTATTGAGCTCGCTAGTTCGCTTCATGAACATAACCCATGTATAAGTAAATGTGCTGAACGCCGAATCAGTTGGCTGATGTAGCTGTTGTTCTTTGTTTTTCTTCTTGACTGTCCAATATATCAACTTGCTGTTGCTATGCTAAGGAAACGAGTCCCATAGCCTTTAGTATAATGAGTCGTTCTGCTTTGTTGTAGACAATGTGATACCTGCTCTTAATTAGTCTAAGACAGTGATGTTTCTCTCTGTCTGTGTTACACACACAGTAAGGTGTGATTGTCATGTCATTGTTTAGTTCTACACGCTGTTAATCGTGCACATACCACATGTCAGACACTTATGAACATAACTATTATTGTATAGTTTCCACTTGATTATTTCATTTATGTCTCTGTCCTCTACCTCAGGTCCCCATCCCTAACTAGCCTTCCTGATTCTGTTCTGGGAGAGTTCGGACCAGTATCATCGCCAAGATAGCCGGGCCAGGCAGGAAGAGGCACACCTCAGATCCAGACCCCAGCAGTGGTAGTGATTCCGGCGACGGGCGGCCTGTCAGTGCCAAGTGCCCGAAGATGGCCAGCAATGGTCGTAGTGGTGCGGCCGGTAACGATAGAGTTGCCCGTCGTGGCGGGGCTCAGCAGAGAGGAGGCAGTGGTCGGGACAACAGCTCAGACCTGTCCTCCAGTACCAGTAAGAAGAAGCAGAAAGACAGGGCCAACCAGGAGAGCAGAGAGGCCAAGAGGGCAGCCGCTGCAGCAGTAGACGGGGTCATTGCAGAGGTTAAGAAAGGCAAGTAGTACTAAATGTGTTGTGCAAGTAGTACATTTGTTTTTGATTAAGTTTCTGATAATTTCTTGGGTTAAACTGTTATTTTAAAATGGATCAAATCTTAATGGAATGACATTTTAACGACACTGCAGCGTATATATGTAGTATAAGCATAATAAACATAATGCGATTAGTGCATTTCAGTTATTTGTATTAGATCGCAGTAGATACACCTGTTTGACAATTGGAGAACAACTGAAGCTGAGTGGATTTCATTCTATCTAAAAAAATCTAAAATAAAAAAGTATCTGAAATTACCTAGAAAGAACCAAATTACTGTCATGTTGCCCTGTGTGTGTGTGTGTGTGTGTGTGTGTGTGTGTGTGTGTGTGTGTGTGTGTGTGTGTGTGTACACACACACACACACACACACACACAAGTGTATTGTGCTGCCCGTGCATACATGAATTCTTGTACATGTGCATGATTGAGAGTTGTCAAAATTTCACCAGGATGACCACTTGCGGTGCTATGGAGTAACCTATTTCAATGATGAACAGTGGGGGTGAATTTGTATACAATTCACCTGTTTTAAATTAGGCATAAAGAGATAATTGAGGGCGTGACAAGGAGCTATCTGCAGTCACACTGGCCTACTTCAGCTCTGCTGATGATCCACCCCTTTGCCCCCTTTTGGATTAGCTGGAGTTAGGCTGTGACTCGCTGTGTCTGAGTGACGTCACTGAGACCATGTCCGTATAACAACATGCAGCCTCTTGTGTGTTTCTATGTTGTTCTTTTGCTGTTCATTTCTTCGCTTGGTTGCAATTCATGTTGCTGCCTGAATGTTTCTTGTATGAGCTGACCCCTTTGGTCATGTATTGTTCTATCTATTTATTTTGGGGTTTGTAAGTATTTTTTCTCTCTGCATTTTATATGCATGTTTGAATAACAGCTTCTTTTATACGGTTTCTTGAACAACAAATTGAAGCACTTGTTGCTGCATGATATTATTTTAGGAGCGTGTCAGTGTTTCTTGGTTCCAGCTTTTCTTGTGGTCGGCTTTGTTTGTTTCTTTTTAAAGATATGGAAAATGTCTTATTCAGAAAATCTTTTTTTTTTTCAATGTTCCTGTAAATTATTAATGACAATATTTCAAATCTCAGTGGAAACTGCAGCTTCCAGCTGTACGATGCAGCATTATTATGCCTGTGCGTTGTGCAGGTACCCTCTTTATTCAGGGTATGCCATTGTGAAACTATGAAGGGGCGAATTCAATTGAGTTTATTAATGTTATAGTAATAATGTTGTATGAGAAAATGAATCAAACGTTGTTTCGACATTAGTAAAGGCCCTGAGATCGTCTATTGTCACAACCCTAGTAGCTGTGATTTCCTTTTTCTTCAGGTATCCATCTTTTTGTTAACCTGTTGTGTTCCCGAGCAGGAAACATCTACTTGCTAATCACCGTAGGTCCTGTCTTTGCTCCACACAGTAATCATTGATCAACTAGTAGTTAAATGTTGAGTATCTGCCAATACTGATTACCAGTCCAGTGTTGTTACATTTTAGTGATTAATACTTAAAAGTGTAGCTCAGGTGAAAAGTTGTCTGTAACATTCTGTGTATGTGAAAACAAACGTATCAGTCATTTTAAATAATGTATTAGAAGAGGCTATTTCTTGCTCATGCAGTGAACACAGGTACTTGAGAATAATGTTTTGACTGGTCAGTGCTTTGTATTATGAGTGGATACACATTTCTTTTCTTGCACTTTGTTTGTGTTTATTGACAGTTACATCATCATGTGGTTGTGTTGGTGTGGTTTCCCACTCCAGAGCTGCATGTTGTTGGTATTCTGTGTCATGCTGAAGTGCTGTAATTTTTTTGCCCCTTATCTGGGAAACTTTGTCAGGGTTATAAGAATGCCCTTACTCCTCTTTTTCTGTCTTCACCATCTTCCATAACTCCCAACACTTTTTTAAGTTTACATTTGAATATTTCTGACTTTTGCGTTTTACAATTAAATTAAATTTTGCCACCAGAAAGTGTAAATACATTTCAGCAATTCATAAGAACAGTGATGTTACACAACATACCACTGTTTTTTCAATCAAAGAAAGTGATTTGTTACGGTTATGAAACAAAACAGTCCATCATTTTTGTTAAATAAAGTGCTCTAAATTTAGTTAATGTCAAATTGAAAAGGGAGGGTAACCCTCCCCCAAGTTTTCCCCTCTTGTGCTCTCATTGGCTGTAGCTCCCCGACAGGTCAGATATTTAACCTGCTCAGTGATTAATCAGCGAACCTCTCATCTTTGAAGAGTGACACAGAACCAACGCCAGTTTGACTCTGATCTGGGGCTTTTGTTGTGTTAGGTGAATGGAAATATCAGGGCTAAAGTCATGTAGTATGAAGTGCACCAACATGACACTTTTGTTTGTGTGGCGGGGGTCGATTCAGAGAGCAGAGGAGACGAGCAGTATGTCTGTAAACGAAACCAAAACAAAAAAATGTCTGTTCAGTGCAAAAAAACACTTGCATCCAATATTGCATCCAGCCGGTGTTTTCCACAGCAAGTGCACATAATGGTATAGTCATAATGGTCCATGATTAACAATTGTCAGGCTCAATATAAAACAATAGTCACAGGCAGGAATAAGAGCTAGACTTATAAAACCAAATTGGCATGTCGGTTATTAAGTAACAAGAAATAGGAAAAGACAAATAGATTTTGCATAACAGCTTCACCATTGCATAGTTTGGCCACCAAAAAGCACTGACAAGCTCAGTTTGTATCCTCAACATCCATCCATCCATTGTCTACTTCAACTTCAACTTCACTTTATTTATAGAGCACCTTTCATACATGAACATGTAACACAAAGTGCTTTACACATCAAAAAAGAAAAGAAAAAAAAACAATTACAAATAAAGCCCCTCCCTCCCACCCTCCATACTACACACGCACACACACACAAACACACACACCTACACACTCTCACTACTGACAATAGGGAGACATGGCATGACACTGATGATTGAGGAAACGCTATCTTTGGGGCCATCCATACTGGGAGGAGTCGCAGGCTGTGCCACAGGGGGCACCAGTGCCCAGGCCCCCCGACACCGACAGACAACAGTCAGCCGGGCCGAAGGGACCCAGGGACAGCACCCCCAGCAGCAGCCCAGACACAGCTCCCAGTGTGGAGGGCCCCCCTGAGGAAACACTGGAGTTAAAGCTAAAAACTAAAACACATGAAAAAATAAGTGACCAGCTTAATAAAAGATAATAAAGATAGTAACATAAAACAATACCAATGATAAGTAAAACAACTAAAATTATTTAAGATCAATATCATCTAAAAACAAGATAAAAGCAAAAATATGAAATAAGATAAAATCACATAAGAACGTTAAAGAATTTAAAATACTAGTTAAAAGCCTGATTAAAAAGGTGTGTCTTTAACCTTCCTTTAAAAATATCAACTGTCTCTGCGGTCCTGAGGCTCTCTGGCAGGCTGTTCCACAGGTGGGGGCCATAGTAGCTAAATGCCGCCTCACCATGGGTTTTAGTTCTGGGTTTTGGTATGGATAAAAGGCCATTGCCGGAGGACCTCAGGGTCCGCGAGGGGTGATATGGTAAAAGCAGGTCAGCTAAATAAGAGGGCGCAAGGCCGTTAAGACATTTAAAAACGAGTAAAAGAACCTTAAAATCGATCCTGAAGCGTACGGGGAGCCAATGCAGCGACGCTAAAACTGGTGTAATGTGCTCCCGCCCTCTGGTCCTCGTCAGCACGCGTGCGGCTGAGTTCTGTAATAGTTGGAGATTTAAAGTACTCTTTTTGGGAAGACCACAGAGCAGGGCATTACAATAATCTAAACGACAGGAGATAAAAGCATGCATCAGCACCTCCGTACTGGCCTGAGAGAGAACCGCTTGTCCTGTATTCAGGGTCGCTGGGGGGGCTGGAGCCGTCATTGGGCGAAGGCAGGGTACACCCTGGACAGGTCGCCAGTCTATCACAGGGCTATCCTCAACATAATAAATATATATTACATTACTATCACCGTAAACTTTTTTAGGCTGAGTTATGACCCAATGCAATATGAGAGTTTAAAAAAGTACTGTATTTTTAATGGGATGCTGTTTTATTGATCAGTCTACCAATATGAGTAGTCCATTGTGATCTTCCTTTGCTCCTAGTGAACTTTGACATAAATATGTGAAACTGTAAAAGTGTCTGTTACATTCATGCCAGTGGTGTTTAAATCATGAATGTCAGTGTGATGTTTTACCCAGTCATGAGGGGGCGTGGCTTAACTGGTAATGCAACTGTCACCAGCTGGAAGGGATTGGGTGTTGCTTGTGACCTTTCTAGAACGATTAATTTGAGAGAGGGGATGAGAGCGAGTGAAGAAGTGACGGTGGGAAAGTTGACGCTCTCTTGTTGAAGACTAAATTCAAGTGTGCGTGTAAGATCCATACTTGAATTTCGGCCGACAGGGATTCAAGTACTTGCTGTACTGGGATGATATTTTATTTCCAGTCACTATGAAAAATGGTATGTTTGCTTTTTCTTTCATGTGGGGACATTTTTGTCAAAGTTTTTACTCTTTATTTTACCATGAAAAGCTTGTGTATGGCTCAGTAGCATTTTTTTTTCTTCTAAAATCAGTTCAGATCATTTGCTTTAATGCCATTGATTATTTGATATGCTGTTTGTGTGGTGCAGACAGTTTGAGATGTCCCATCTGTGATTGCTGAGTTCACTGTACTTTCTGCTTCAGTCTGTGTACGAGTGTCCTGGACTGATTCAGTTGAGCATATGAGTGTGGTGGTATATCCTCTGGGAATTTGTGAGCAGATGCAGTTTAATGTGTGTGCTTGTATTCTCTTACTTTAGTAGAGCTACCAAATAGTTACTGAAAAGCCAGATTGGCATTCAGCTGCTCTGTTTTTTTATGTCCCTTTTTTTCTTTTTCTTTTTTACAAATGGCATTAACTGCCTTCTCTCTCAATTGATCTTTAGAAGTTGAGAATACTTTTTGCCCATGCCTGTGACTAATGGTTTAATAGGTTTGTGACTGTTCTTGCCTTTTGTGCTTTTCAGATGTGTTTTTGGACTGGAAGCAGAATGTCAATGAAGTGACTGTTCGACTGCGCTGTGGGGAGGGGGTGCAGAGGATAGAGGATATCAACACAACCTTCACGGATACACACTGCCATGTGTGCTTCCCAGGTATGACATGGTAGAACTTATAACATTTTGTTTTTGTTGAACTTTGAACTTTGAACCTGTCTAAATATTTTGCATGTTAATCATGTGTTTTAACTTTAAACATACACTAAGTCAATTCTCATATCTTGTCTTTAGTGCA
The DNA here is from genome assembly GCA_029853015.1 of Chelidonichthys spinosus. Lineage (NCBI taxonomy): Eukaryota > Metazoa > Chordata > Actinopteri > Perciformes > Triglidae > Chelidonichthys > Chelidonichthys spinosus. The sequence goes on from CM056829.1 coordinate 17,361,256, forward strand.
CTTTAACTATTTATGTTGAGACCCGTTCTGCTTTCATAACATTTGCAAGCATGTTTTAATTATTCAGATGGACGGCAGTGGAGCTGCCAGTTGCAGGAGGAAATAGAGGCGTCGTGTAGCAGAGTCCAGTACAAGGAGAAGGGAGGCTTCCTTCATGTCATCATGCACAAGAAGATTCCTTTTCACATCTGGCCGTCGCTTCAGGTGAGGCGTGAAACGTAGATTGTACTTATTCGAGTCATTATAAGTGACACTAGGGCTGCACGATTCTGGAAAAAATGTGAATCACGATGTTTTTGCTTAGAATTGAGATCACGATTCTCTTGCACGATTTTTTTCCACAAAATGTTAATTACACTGATGAACTTTAACAAAACAAAAAAACGTTTGTTGCTTTGGCAGAGGCATAGTAGTAGTTCTATCATTGGAAGATAAGTAATTTTTACAAAAGTAAAAAAAAAAAAACATTTTTAAGTATTGCACGCTTGGTGGGCTGCCACTAGAGGATGATTGACAGGCGCTCTCCTTCAAACAATCACGCGCACACTTCATGGCTGCACCTGATTGGATGATCGCTTTCACAGCTGTCCTGTCTGCTCGGGAGTTCACGCAGACCAACATGGCGGCTCGTTTGGAAACTTTCTCTTATTTTACGAAAATAGTTCACCGAAAGGTGTTTCTGAAACATTTTAAGCGTGACATAAGCTATGCGTTTGCTGAATCTGTCTTTATTTTAGATCGACAACATTCAGTTTAGAAGATTTTTGCGAGCGTTCCCGAGGCGGCGAGTCGAGCCTGGCGCAATGAATGGGCCGCGGGGAAACACCGCTGCCTGTGGACACGTACCTTCACTCTTTCCAAACACTCAACTGCAGGCGGCTTCCTCCACTGAATCACGTGTCGTAAAGACGCTTTACCATAGGTTGAGGGGCGGCAGCGCTTCAAAAAATCCGGAAGGAAATAGGAGCATTTGTGATGCCGCTCGAGATATAAAATGCTTCAGAATCGCCGTGTGTAGAAATGAGATCACGTGTATGTGTGAATCGAGATCGCGATTTTTTAACGATTTTTTGTGCAGCCCTAAGTGACACCCAAGTTGTAAATGGAAACTTAACCCATAACAAAATCTTAGTGACACAACCTTTATCCTTGGCTTTAAGTCAAGTTCATAAGTGACCCATTTATGCACCTTTGACAGAATGAGCTCATTTCACAAAGCTTATTGTGTTTTTAATTTTTTTACGAATGGTCCGTTTCAACCCATTTAACAATTCTTTCATAACCTGTCCTTTTGTTACAATTAAATGTATATAAAGCAAGAAAGCAAATATCGTTGTGACAGAAAGTCAAATCGATCTTTTAACCTTAAAGTTGTCACTGAAAAGCTGATATGTTTTTTGTCACAAGAAGAAAAATAGTAATGAGCTGCTCAAATCATTTAACTGATTCAATTTTTTTAATTTAATATTTTTGTTGCTGAATTCAAAACATATCTCAACAAATTTAATCATACAGATAATGTCATATTGATTAAATTGTTGATAAAATATATTTTCCTGGAAGGAAAAATATGGGTTAAGCTCAGTCTAGATTTGTTCACATAATAAAGTGCTATTTTGCCTCTGTATACTTCAGTCAAACAAGGAGAAGAAGGAGGCATTACCTCCAAAGACCAAAAAGGACAAGGAGCTGGAGATGAAGCCCGTTGCCCTGGAGTCATTAGAGAAACCCAAACTGTCCTCATCGCAGCCAAAACTCCAGCCCCAGCCTCCCTCCTCACCTGCACACAGCGAGCCACGATGCAGCGGTGGAAAAGCTGAGCGGGGTGTCAAACGCGGCCTGAAAAACAAATCAGCATGTGACAAGGCCACTACGGACTCTGTAGGGGTGAAAGGTGGAGCTGGAGGCACTTTAAACACCACCAGCAAACCTGTAGGTGTCACACAAGGCGAGTCTCAGGAACCCAGTGCTAAGCGTACCATTGTACAGCTGCCCGCCCCCACCAAGGAGGCTACGTCACCGGCAGACAGGGATGCACACTCTGTCGAGTCTATAGTAGCCAGTGGCAAAGCTCCTCACACACACCTGCCCGCTGGCCGGAGCCCACAGACACAACACGGAGATGGAAACAACGGAGCAGAGCGACTAGGCAGGGGCCAGGAACAGAAGCCAGGAGATGTCGTCACGGCTGGCAGTCATACCAACAAAACTCAGGTGGGAAAAGTTGTGACACCTTGGTTGCTTCATCTGGGTTGCAAAATGTACTCATTTGCTATTAGTTTGCATTTGTTTTTTTAATTATGTATATAAACACTGAATATTAGCTATGCTCTAATTTTCGTTGACACACTACAACAAATAGTACTCCGAGAACCTTTGGGCTTTTCACCCAAGAAGTGAGTTAAATAATCGGTTGTATGCAGGGATTGACATTAAAGGTTTGATATGTAGACACGTTGATGGTTGCTGTTTGTAAATGCAACATTTTAGTTTTGCCCTTCCTCTCTGGCTCAACGAGAGAGAGAGTGGTTGAGCGAGATGGGGGGAAAATGATGGGACCGGTGTTGGAGAGAACAAAGCTGTGAATCTATATATACAATTAAACTCATCTGCACCTCCTTATCAAACAGTGGGAAGATGCCGGATTTTGAATGACAGCAGACCACAGCAAAATTAAAGGCATTACACTTGCCTGATCACAGTTTACCTGCCCCAGGCAAGCGGACAAGCATCAATCAATGCCCTGGTATCCAATGGGTGACTAGAGATTAGGATTAGGTTTTCAATTGTATTTTAATATTTTTCAGAAATGTTTTATATACCACAAATGTATTATTTTATGTAATTCTGAGGGGGTTCGCTCAGATCAACGAGAAAAATTTCTCATTATGGCTTATTGGCGTAAACATGGCTTCCTTCAAACTATAGACCAAAGAAATTAATCGCAATAGGATATTTTCCTCAAACCATTCAGGACTATGATTAAATAAGATTAATGCCAATGATACCATCTGGGCTGTGTGTGCCCTGCCTTTTCAACAGCTTGGAAGAGACTAATTTTCCTGAAGATTATTTAAAAAACAGCTTATTGCTGCTTCTGCAAACTAACTCGGTGCGACTTAGTTTGTTCCCACAACAACCAGTCAAGTGATAACTGTCCCCTTTCTGGTATCGTCACGTAATCCAGAGCATCTGGTCAAAAGTCAACTTTACAGATGCATAAGATCTGGTGGAACAATTAACTCATTTGTACGGTACGTGGTCTCAACTGGAATCAAGTTGTGAGCTTTCTTCCTGATAACTGCTGTAATGAGAGGGAGGAATGGAGTTGTGGAAACCCTGCCAAAGATGAACAATTCCTTGCTCTCCAGCTCCTCCAATGTCCTAAAAGATTGCAACGTGTTCTTTTTGGATTTGGGGATTTATTTGTTTGTCTTTTTTTTTCAGGTGGCAGAGAAGTCAAACCAGTCATCAGACAGGTCTGGAGCAACAGCACACGGCAGTGATAGCCAACCAGCAGCTCCCGTCAGCACCAGTGACTGCCTTGAACCTGGCGCCTTCAACAAGGAAGTGGCCTCTGCTTCTTCTGCAGAAATACAGGGAGACAGAACTGACTCTGAGCCGGAAAAGAAGCCTGTTGAGCAGGAATCGGAGCAGGATACTCTGGTCTGCCAGCAGCATCAATCAAGAGAGCCAGGCTCAATACCAGCGAATGGCGAAGCTGCCAGCCAAGGCCAATCACCTGCCCACAGGCAAGGCATCTGTGACGGAGAGGAGAAGCGGGACCAGTCTAAGGAGGAGCCGTCTCTGACAGTGAAACAGGAAGGTCAGTTCAGAAGGTTTTGAGAATACAGCAATAACAAAGTACTGTATGTAAACAGTGTTCAGTTGGTCAGCACTGACTTATTGAGCAGTTAAATATGAGTTTGTTGATACCTGTAATAAATTCTTGCAGTCCCAGAGCCGATGGTGAACTTGCAAATTGTGAAGAATGATTCGTACGAGAAGGGGACGGATCTGATGGTGGTTAATGTTTACATGAAGGGGATCTGCAAGGACACGGCCAGAGTCCTCTTCAGAGAACAGGACTTCACCCTCATCTTCCAGACGAGGTAGTGAATGTGAATATGCTACCAACGAAGGATGGGAATGCCCTTTTGGCATGTTTTAATGGATTTAGACAATCACCAGTGAATCACCACTTTCTTTGTCCTCCTTTTACAGTGACAATAATTTTCTGCGGCTTCATTCAGACTGTGGACCAAACACAGTCTTCAAGTGGCAAGTCAAACTCAGGTACGTGTTGCAGTCACTGTTGCAAGTCACATGTTTTTCAAAATGTAATCTTATGAAGGGACTGTTGGAGGGAGCAGAGATTGCATGTTTTCCTGTGCAGTTTTGTGAACTGATTTGTTCCAGCCAACCTAACCAGCATCTTCAGTATCATCAACAAATTGTAGAGCACTTATGAGACATGAATACACAAAACAGTGCTGCACCTGATCAAACGCATGACCCTAATAACATGGTAGCCAGGAACTTGACTTGAACCGTTTAGCATGTCCAAATGTCCTCCTTTAATGGCTTGAATACTCATCACACATGTACAAAGGGACATTTCTCCTGTCCTATTACTAAAGTACTCTTCAAAGCTATCAGGTCATTCATTAATGGTTAGTGGCTTTTCAAAATCACATCACAACAAGGTCTAGATTTTCAAAGACAGCAGATGAAATGTTCCTTCAAAAGGAGAACCTTTTTATGTTTGATTTTTCCCACATGTATAAGATAATCAAGGTAGTTGACATGCTTTGTGTCATAATTGACCCTTTGTTAAGTGCCACCCCTTCAACGCAGACTGGCCAGTTGTAGCGTAGCATCGTCCAGCTCCGACCAGAGTCCGAAAAATCTAGCCAGATGTGCTACATAGAGCCTCTACAGTTATTCCAGATTTTCTTAGTATTCAGGTTGGTTTTGTGAATTTCAAGCTCTCTTGGTCAAACGTATTAGCAATACTTGTTACCTGGGGGGTGAGCAGGGCTTAGCAAATGTTCAGTTGAGATATGTTTAAAGCATTCATCCTGTTTAAATAAATACATAAATAAATCAACCTAAAACCTCAGTGAGTGAAACACTGACATCTCCGTTTCTCTCTCCTGTGCCTCAGGAACCTGATCCAGCCTGAGCAGTGCAGCTATTCGTTCACCCCGTCCCGACTGGACGTCACCCTGAAGAAGAGGCACAGCCAGCGCTGGGGGGGTCTGGAGGCCCCCGCCACACAAGGTCTTTTGCCAGGCTTCTACTTGTTAACACTATGCAGTTATAGATGTTAAATGTTGCATGTGTGATGATATTATATACTCTGGTCGTCGTTGTTGTTGTTAATTGTAATCACAAGCATGAATATGAAAACGTGATTTAAAAATCAATGTACATGATGTACAGCTTGAGGCTAAAACTCTTTAAAACTATCAGTAAGTGTACTCTATGACTCAAGTAGCAGGTTGGATATCGATGTGTAATTGTTTTTCTCACGACGACAGGTGGCCTGTGTTTTGTATGAGAAGTCATATGCCTGGCGTAGTTTATGTTGATTGTATGTGTGTTTGTACTGCTTGTGTCTGAGGCACATGTATGTGTCCTTTAGGGGAGCTCATAATGGCAGAAATTCGAACTCTGTAACTCAGCTAGTAAGTTGATATGGGTGTTCAGTCTATCCTGCTAGTGTTATGTGGCCTGCAGACAGTGTGACACCCAATGTTTGGTGCCCAGGAGAGCCAGTGGAAGTTTTCTGAAAATAATTAAGTAACAAGCTAGTAAGAGCGAGTAGGTCATCAGAACATCCAAAAATGTGTCCAAGCAACATATAATTGCAAATGTGTGGAATTTCTCTTTACTTCATTTTTCAAAATATACGCATGCACACTACAATTGATACCAATTGAGATCTAACTATAAAGCAAGGTATATTTTTGTGTGTCCTTTACACATCTTGTCGACTCATCCGATCTACTTCACACTTGAGTGTATGGCTGGGGTCCAAGAGACTGCTTTTGTAGAATGCAAATTTAGATACATGGCACATTGAATATGACTAAAATGTGAATATATATATATATGTGTATATATATATATATATATATATATATGTATATATATATATATATATATATATATATATATACATATATATATATATATATGTATATGTATATATATATATATATGTATATATATATGTATACATATATATATGTATATATATATGTGTATATATATATGTATATATATATATGTATATATATATGTATATATATATATGTATATATATATGTATATATATATATATATATGTATATATATATATAAGCAAACAGTGCTCTGTTCAGCAGTGGGGCCGAAGCTTCAGGCTTCAGGGCTCTGCAGACTGAGTCGGAAGCAGAATTCAGCCAGAGTATGCAACTTGGGTGTTTTTTCCCAGCATGAGTCAAAACTGTGCAGTCAAGGATGGTGTAGACCTTTATCTTCTAACCACAAGCCCCATCCTCCTCTGTTTAAGGTGCAGTGGGTGGCGCCAAGGTTGCTGTGCCCTCCAGCCCTTCCTGCATGGAGAAGAGCCAGCCAGGCAGCAGCCAGCACAGCCTCCCAGCCAAGGAGGAGCCACCGAGGGTCGGGGAGGAGAAGCCCAAGCCCCCTAAGGCCTCATCCAGAGGGGACGATGGCGGTCTGGATACTGTGGGTCCTCGCACTGTCTCTGAGCATGTTGCCATCACCAAGCCAGAGCCCACTGTTACCACGGTGAGTAAAACTGAAGAGATGAGGCAAAGGAAGTACAATGGTTGATTTGGTCTTATCAGTCTGGCAACATGTTATCAGGCTAAAAATAGAAGAGATACTGATCAAATAAACTTGATGTTTGGATTGTTGTTGAGCCAGACTGCTCTAGATCTATATTGTATATACATATTATTACATACATATATAATAATTTAATGATGAAATCTGCATTGTTCTAATTTGTACTCTTGTGTAAATCTTTCCTGTGTCAGCCTAAACCTACCTGCATGGTGCAGCCAATGACCCATGCAGCTCCTGCCAGCAATGAGCGCCACGAAGAAGAGGAGGAGAAGAAGGTGTGCCTGCCTGGTTTTACAGGATTAGTAAACCTTGGCAACACTTGCTTCATGAACAGTGTCATCCAATCCCTGTCCAACACCAGAGAACTGAGGGATTACTTCCATGGTAAATGCTGTCTAGTTTGGTTGGTTCTGACCCATATTAAAATTACTAAAGGTTATATTTCAATGCCATTCTGGTAAAGGTTGTTGACCAAAGGTATAATTTATGACACGGCTTGTCCTACAGCCAATAATGACATTCTGTTATGTTGCTAAGAAACAAAACAGGCTGTCCTACTGCCTGGGTACACAGATAAACAGAATGACTATAATAATCATTGCCTCATTAATTTTGGATATATTGGCTGCCTCTGCTTGCAGATAGTCTTAGCGACTGGGCACAAACTAGCATGCACACAAAAGCGGTGCTAAATGGCCCACAGGAGTAAATTTATTGACGACTGTAACTTTCTGTCGCTTTATCTGAATATGCCAGAAAGACTAGTTTTCTGCAGTTGAAGCAATACAATTAAAGAGCCAGGGCAGGGGAGAAAAAACTTAAATATTCTATTCTGTTAAAGTAAAAAAACATTGACATTTGTTTTTATGTGTCAGTTTAAGTGTACACTATAGAATATTGTCACCACTTTGTCTTGCTCTCTGACGGCCGTTTCGGATGGGGAACTGAACTAAAGTGAAACTTGTCTATGCTCTCTTCAGTATCTCTCTTCAATACGCCCTTTACTTTTATTATTATTTATTTGTATTCATTAATTTATTGCCAACGAAGGCCCTAATACTCAGTTTTAACGCATAGCTTTTGGGATATGATGTTTGTTGCCGAAGTTTAAATAAAAATGAATACTGTAATGATGAAACATTAGCTAAATACATTATATATTGCATAAAAATATACAAGGGCTATATTGTACATGCATTTTGACTTTCATTGTAGCAATAACCAACAACAAACACAAGGAGGAGCCATTCTTATAACACGCACTGATGCCTGTACTGAACAGTTTACCTTCAGTATTTTTATTCTCTGCATTTCTATAGTCTTTAAATGTTTTTTTCTTGTTTCCACATGAAGTTATTCCATATTCCGTAGTTTTATTGTTATTTTCCATGTGTCCATGCTTGTCCATCTATGTCTCAGCTTCCAATGACTTCCTTGATGTCTGCTTTCATTATTTTATTGTATAATCTTTACCCCGGCAGATCGAGGATTTGAGGCAGAAATCAACTGCAATAATCCGCTGGGAACAGGAGGCAGGTTAGCCATTGGCTTTGCTGTGCTGCTCAGGGCCCTTTGGAAGGGAACACATCATGCCTTCCAACCCTCAAAACTCAAGGTATACAAGAAAATAGAAAGGTGTACTAAATATTTCTAAGCTATTGCTGTTAAGAAGTGTTAAACTCTTGAAAATGTGTTCAGATTCTCTTTGACTGCGTGGATTACATTTTTTTATCACTCAATTGTTTATACCCAATGTACCAAAGACAGTATGATCAATGTTATAATTTCCCCTCTCCCTCTTTGTGTTTCGTTTGTAACCATACAGGCAATTGTGGCCAGTAAAGCCAGTCAGTTTACAGGTTACGCCCAGCACGATGCCCAGGAGTTCATGGCTTTCTTGCTGGACGGGCTCCACGAGGACTTGAACCGCATCCAGAATAAACCTTATACAGAGACGGTTGATTCTGACGGGCGGCTGGATGAGGTGGGTGTTTCTCGCCTATGAGATATCTAGAGGTGGTCTGGTTTTGGTCTGGCAGTATTTATTGCAGTTAAATCCTTACTTAATCCAGAATAACAAAAAAGGAAGAAACTTCTTTCAGGGATATTTGTATTGATATCCTGCTGCAGTCTACGCAGGCCTTATCCTGATATGTGTTTTGTCTGTTGGTGCAGGTGGTGGCTGAGGAGGCATGGCAGAGGCACAAGATGAGAAATGATTCCTTTATAGTTGACCTCTTCCAAGGCCAGTTCAAATCCAAGCTTGTTTGCCCGACATGTTCCAAGGTAACGCGTAATATCTGTCCACAAAATGTTCTACTTTTACTTTTGTAAATGCCTTTTAATGTTTGCCTTGTTTTGATGGTGAAACTACTTCACTTTTTTTTCTTTCTCAGGTGTCTATCACCTTTGACCCTTTCCTCTACCTGCCCGTGCCCTTGCCCCAGAAACAAAAGGTGCTCTCGGTTTTCTACTTTGCAAAGGAACCTCATAAAAAACCCATCAAGGTAAGACACAACAACTGGTTTCCAGTCATACTTCTCCCTGTGTCCATTAACAATGTAATTCAGAAATGTGTGAGAAATTGTAAAGCTCTCTTCCACATGACCCTCTCTCTAATTTACTTTATGTAAATGTGTGCCTCAGTTTTTGGTGAGTGTGAGCAAGGAGAACTCGAGCACTGCCGAGGTCCTGGAATCCATCTCCAGGAGTGTCAGGGTCAAACCGGAGAACCTCAGACTGGCAGAGGTTTGGCAGCATTATTTCTAAGATTCATAAGACTGTACCAAATAGTTATAAGCTTCAAAGTTGTATTCATAATTTTTATGTTTGAATTCTAAATCAACTTTTATTTGCATGCCTATATATTCCTTTTCAGTCTGGTATTTCTGAACAGTTGGTCATTCAAGATATTTATTATTGTTCTGCTTATCCAAGTACAATCATGTTAAAGACTTCCGCTGGGAGGATCCATTAAACAATGGAAAGAATTATTTCCTAACATGTTTTTATCCAACAAAAATATTCTGCTTTGCTCACACAAACGTAGTCACATACTGAGTTATATTCATTAAAGAAAGTTGATTTCATCGAAAAAGATTAACTTTAATGAATCACTTTATTAAAATTGGGGATTTTAAATTATTTTTTGTGGGGGATGATGACTGCATAAAATATGAGGACAGACATTCAAAGCTTCATTCTATAACCCCAAGGTTACGCTCTGAATGTTTAGCAAAAAAAAAAGAAGAAGAAAAGACATTGGGTACAGCCCGAACTCATTATGTGGGTGTGGACGTAAATAGAATCCTGATTGAGAACAATGATGAGTCATGGTTATCATTGAATACTGTTCACTCTCACTTAGCAGAAATGAAACAATTAGAGATGGCTGGCTCAAGGACACTTCAGGATAAAACGGGACTTTGTTTCCTCTCAGGTGGGGAAAAGCCGCTTCCAGCGTATGTTCTTGTCTTCTCATTCCCTGGACACGGTGTCCTCCTCTGACATGCTGTTCTGCTTTGAGGTGCTTTCTAAAGACATGGCCAAAGAGAGAGTGGTGTTGCTTCGAGTGCAGCAGGTAATGTAAACGGAGACCAAATTTTACATTCCTACAGCACATTACAGATATTAATCTGGCTTTCTTTGCCCTCTGGTTTGACCCACAGAGACTCCAGGTCCCCAATATCCCCATCTCAAAGTGTGCTGCCTGTCTCAAGCCTCCCGTGTCTGAGGAAGACAAGCTGAAGCGGTGCACACGCTGCTATCGTGTGGGCTACTGCAATCAGTGAGTTCTAGTTAATGCTCAGACTGGGCCCGACACAAAATCACACATTGAGATTGTAAGAAACAGATTTGTCGGGGGCTCCAGAATCCAGGAATGTTTCTATGAACGTGTTAATTCCCTTCCCAGAGTGTGTCAGAAGACCCACTGGCCCAATCACAAGGGTCTGTGTCGACCCAACACGGAGAACGTGGGCCTTCCCTTCATGGTCAGCGTGCCGGAGTCCCGGCTCTCCTATTCCCGTCTCACCCAGCTACTAGAAGGCTACTCGAGGTACAGCTTACTGCCTTGGTGCTCATCATCATTTTGAATATAATCCACACAGTTGATTGTTAGGGCAGCTTACTGAGATGTGAGATGAAGCCCTCACTGCTGCCGTTTCACTATCTAAACACAGGGCAGCATACTAAAACACAGACTTGATTGTTTGTTCATTCACCTCCATATTAAAAGAGCATCATTCATGTCGGTTCACTGAAATAATTCTTTCACTTATAAAATGTAGTGAGCTGTTAATATGATATCTCCAATGTCTCTCTCTGTGCAGGTTTTCTGTCAATGTGTTCCAGCCTCCTTTCCAGTCAGGAAGGACATCGCCAGAAACCTCCCAGTGCCGGGTTGACCTCCCCCAAATGTCATCTGGCTCTTCTGAGGGTCTCGGACCAGGGGATGAGGCCATCGGTGGTAGTAGTACTGTTGGAGCAGATCTGGAGCTGGAGAGTCCATCTCTTTTGCCCGAGTCTCAAGCAGAGTATGCTCATGCCTCAGCCCTTCACCCTGGGGACTCAGAGTCCCTCTCCTCCTCCCAGACCTCGCTCTCCACCACGCGGACTGCAGATTCAGGATTTTCTGAGCCAGTCTCCTCCACTTCCTATAGCTCTCTGGACCCTCATGCTGAAAAAGAGACGTCCTGTGAGAAGGCAGTGCGACCGGAAGGTAATTGCTATTAACTGACATACTTCAGTATTTCCAACATGGTTATTTTGTGACTCTACATCGCTTTATTCCTCATTCTTGCCACTTCTTTGCAGCTGCAGTAACAGGGTATCAGCATCCAAGTGAATCAGCATCAGGTCATGCTAGTCAGTTCTACATAGCTGTACTAGACTCTGACAACAAGGAACAGAGGCTGGATGAGAGAGGTACGGCCAGTATTGTTTTGAGTACTGATATTCACTGGGGTTCCTAGTAATCTTATTTCCATGCTCAAAATTGCATATTCTTTTTTTAATGCCACTACTGTTCTGCATCTGTGGATGCGCTATACATATTTTTTGCTGTGTGAACTGTTACTTAAGATTGTACTTAAGAAATCAAGTTTAACACACCAGGACTGTTCTTCTCCATCCACCCACCCTCCCACCCCAACCCCTCTGCAGAGGACCTTCTGGCGGACCTCCCTGAAGACACAAAGCTGGAGCTGGTGTGGAAAAACAATGAGCGTCTGAAGGAATACGTCCTGGTTAGCTCCAAGGAGCTGGAGTATGAGGAGGACCCCGGCTCTCTGAGTGAGACGTCCAGAGCAGGACACTTCACCCTGGAGCAGTGCCTCAACCTCTTCACTAGGCCAGAGGTGCTGGCACCAGAGGAGGCATGGTAGGGAACTTTATTTTGTAATGAGACTCTAAAATAATGCAACGTTGTCTGTTGAAGGTTGCATTGCCACCACATCTTTTGGAGGAGTATATTCAAACTCTGGAACATCATTTTTGAACTGAAAGAATGAGGACACACTGTAGTCTGGACTAATGTTGATACTAAATACCATATACCACTAAAACTAACTAAATTGTGTTTACTAGGTGGTCTATAAAATGATATTATAATTTCATAGAGCACGGCTTAATTTTCTGTTCCATTCAGTTTTAAATTTTGCTGTGGTTGGTTAAACTTCAAAAATAACTTTCTAAGTTGATTTGTTTCCTGTTTAGGTTTTAAGTGTACAACAGACCCGAACTAGATGAGGAGACACTTTAATACTCAAAATGATGCCTTGAGAAAAGTTCTTGTGCAGATACACACACACGGCCCTTATCGTCAGCCTGTTAAACACTGTTAAACCTGTTGAAGCCTTCAGCGATGACCTTTGCTTTCCAGTTGTCAGAAGTTAGGATGCCTTAGGTTCTGTGTCACACCGGGTGATTGGACTCCTGCTTAACTTAACCATCATGTTTTTGGTCTTTCTGTTGAGGAGCAGGGCGATGAAGGCCTGTCATTTATAACCATACTCTTGACTGTTTGTTTGTTCAGGTACTGTCCAAAGTGCCAGCAGCACAGAGAGGCCTCCAAGCAACTGCTGCTGTGGCGTCTGCCTAACGTTTTGATCATCCAGCTCAAACGCTTCTCCTTCAGGAGCTTCATCTGGAGGGATAAGATAAACGACATGGTTGACTTTCCTGTCAGGTAAATGCCCAGTAAAAAGTTTAAATTCCATCAAATCAATCTACATCACTTATTTTTTTGCATTTATAAAGCCCCAAATCACAAAATTGCCTCAGAGGGCTTTACAATTCATAAAGCATACAACATCCTCAGTAGGACCCTCCATCGAATGAGGAAAAACTCCTAAAAAAAAAAAAAAACCCTTAGGGAGAAAAGTGGAGAAACCTAAGGGCGACAGTGAGGAGGGATCCCTCCCAGGATGAAGAGAAGTGCAGTAAATTTAATGTGTACAGAACAAACAACAAAAATGACAACATAGTCAAGTAGAAATAGTAGCATAGTAATAATAGAAAATTGACTTAGTAATAATAGCAGAAGTCCTTGGAGCACTGTGTCAACCCATGTCCGTATCACAGCCTCTAACATAATTGTGTCCTCTAGGAATCTGGATCTAAGCAAGTTCTGTATTGGCCAGAAGGATGAGATGCAACAGCCCCCTATCTACGACTTGTATGCAGTCATCAACCACTATGGAGGGATGATAGGAGGCCACTACACGGCCTACGCCCGCCTCCCGAGTGACAAAAACAGCCAGCGCAGTGATGTTGGTGAGTCAAAGAGGTTCATTCCCACCATTTATATAACGGTTGATAGTTCTGCCAAGTCTTCGATCCTCCCTTTTTCTGTCACCAACCTCTCTTCCTTTCCTCCTCATCCCACAGGCTGGCGTCTGTTTGATGACAGCACTGTGACAATGGTGGAGGAGAGTCAGGTGGTGACGCGATATGCCTACGTCCTGTTCTACCGACGACGAAACTCCCCCGTGGAGAGGCCGCCACGCTTCCTCAGGCCAGTAGGAGCAGAGTCTCCCAATGCTGCAGGAGCTACAGCCAGCCAGGTGAGGGCGCCACAACACTAAGACAGAGGATCCCACCCATGGAAGAGCTTTTCACATTGAGATACAGTAGCCAAGGTTAGGCTTCTATCAAAGGTCATAATATCCCTGAATTAATTCACCTTTTTACGCCATCTCTGTTTAAAGCTTTGAGTGAGTTGACCCCTCATATTTAGTTACGTTTTCATAATTTCACACATACATCATCTTGCAACATTTCTAGTCATCAAAATCCAAGTTAACAGGTTAATAAAAGCAACAATAGCTCTTTAAATGTAATTGTAATGTGTGGCAGTCTAGTCCAATGTTAAATGGATTAGCTTGGGTGTTTTGGTAAAATAACCAAACTGCAGCATCACAGTTAATCCAATGCAAGTGTGCTTACTTGTGAGAAATCTCATAAAAGTAAGGGTGTATATATTTGAATTAAACTAAAACCAAAGTCTTTAAATCCAGCTTTCATGGGGGTTTAGGATATTGATAAATGTGTCGGCCACAAATCAAGTATTAGCAGTATTTATCAGCTCTTATGAGGGAAGCCTGCACGTTAAGTGTCTGAGTACTGAAGTCTCTTTTCATTTATAATTTTAAGCGCGTCTGCTGTGAGATGCTTAATAACCACAGCTCAGTGGCTTCATAATGGAAAGATCCTTTACTTTGGTAGTCGGTTAATTTGATTTCCACAAAGCTCAGCTGTCGGGCAGCATTAGCATCTTCAGACATTGCTTTTTTTTGACGCTTCAGTGGAGTGCACTGCTTTAATGTAAGAGTATTTAAGGATTTTTGTTCGGTTGCAGAGGCTGAGGGAAAGGGAAATGAGAATGGTCTTCAACGTTACTTTGCACATCAATATTGAGTCGATGAAAATCGCAGAGCACAGTCTCTTTCACTCTGGGTGCCTCCATTATCTGCCTCTCTGAAGATGTACTTCCATTTCAGTATCCAGACAGGATCTTCCTCTCTACAGAAATTAAAACAAATACTGTGTTCCGTTTGTAAAGTTGCGTATTTATCACATTGGTTGTGATAAAAGGGATAAAAGGGAAGAATGGTTTTCCTGTTAAAACATGCATTCACTTCTTTTTAAGTGTATTATCATTTTAAATCGGTTTTGTAGCAAATGTGTTGAAGTCCACAGTTAACTTGCAGCTTGCATTTATATTGTTTCCTTCTGATATGTACCATGTTGCTAAGTGTTGTAATGCATACGGGTAAAACCTACTTTGCTATGTACCATGGGATTTGGCAGAAAAGGGTTTCAGGAGAACAGTTAAGTACTTTTAATGTTCTCAACTGTGCATTTACTTCCTCCATTTTATTTCTGGAAAAAAAAAACAACCTTGCAATCCTTCCTATTTGGTCCCCAAGCTATCAGCAGAGAAGGCTTGTCATTAGCTCGTTACAAATCATTGTTGATCTGAGACTGGGGTAGACC
Source organism: Chelidonichthys spinosus (assembly GCA_029853015.1). NCBI lineage: Eukaryota > Metazoa > Chordata > Actinopteri > Perciformes > Triglidae > Chelidonichthys > Chelidonichthys spinosus. The sequence continues at coordinate 17,376,610 of CM056829.1, forward strand.
GGCTAAATGTTTCTGAATGCAATCAAAGTATTTGTTAGGCATCGCCATTTCCCAGAAGCTGACCCCGGTTTCCGCCAATCGCAGGCCTCTCTAATATGGCGGGAACTGGAGGAAGAAGAGGAGGGGCTTGAGGAAGGCCCCCGCGGACTGTTCCGCTCTGCGCTCCGGAGGCGCCAAACATCAAGGAACCGAGATGAGGAAGACGAAGACAGAAGCGAAGGGTCGGTGCGACGGCACCGCAGCCAGAGGATGTTGAACTATCCTGATGATGACTGTGTGCGCTATTTTGTTCTTGGAACGTTGGCGGCCGTGTTTGCTCTGTTCGTCAATTTGGTCTACCCACTTCTTTACAAATCCTACTGGACCTGAGCAGTGGCCAGTTTGGGATCATTCAGAAGTAGGAATGTGAGGTTGATCAAACAAACAGAGGTGAGATGGGAAACGTTTAATACTCAACCACACCTCTTGTGGAAGAACAGGGTAGGCCACCATTGGTCTTCAGCGAGTAGAATGGTTCTACCAACACTACGCATGGCTCCACCCTCTAAAATACTTTTGGCACTAAGAGGGATGCACCGATCTGACTTTTTTCATTCCCGATACAGATAGCAATACCGAGTAAAGATCTGATACCAGTTTAATTAATATGCAGTGAAACATTACTGGGAATATTCCATCATGTGGAAGGCAACACCAGGCATAACTTAAACATGGCCTTACTAACATTATACAACATAGAGTAACAAATAAATATATGGATATACATTTTCTATATTTGTATTATTATTAATAGAAAAATATTTTATTTAGCTAATAAATTGTACACCATTGGAATAAATTGTCCCTATTATCACCAATATCCAACCCAGTGATTTAGGTCGGTATTAGCCCAGTATCGGTATTGGTGCATCCCTAGACACTACTTCACATATCAACACACAGAGGTGGCAAAATGTAAGAGAACCAGTAAAGCTGCAGTAGTGATACTATCAGCACAGCGCTGCTACGTTGAGTGTAAACTATGTTGCCTCTATGCATTGTTTACTCTTGCTTGTGTGCTTTTTTTTTTAAGTGTAAAACTTCAAATATTTCTCAGATGATGAGTTCTAACAACCTTTAAGTCTATTTTATTAAGGGTAGTTGTATGAGGTATTTATCCATATTGAATGTGTTACCCTGGTTTGGAGAAGCAGGCACGGAAGCTAAGCCATGTACTGCTGGACGGGGCAGCAGCAAAACGTACGTTAGCCCCCCCAGGTGACGTGCTGTGTTTTCATCGCTTTACCTTCCATCACACAGCCCTTTGTGACCGGGAACTAAAGCAGTTCTCTGTTCTCTCTTCAAAGCAACCAGATATTTAACAAAAAAACTAGTAACTTTGCCTCGCAGAGCATTAGGAGTCGCTGGTCTACCGCAGCCTCGATCAGTAAGATTGTTTGGTGAATCTGAACCAACCTTTTAAAACACCAAAGTCACACACCAGAGCAGCTTTAGACCAGCAACTCCCATGTTAATATAATAAATCTTAACTCAAGGACAGGGACGGCCTTGAGATGTGGTTTAAAGCTCTGGAAGAAGTGGACCTTTTTCCGTTGAGATCTTTTCCCCAAAGAAATTGTACAACTTATACTATACGACAACATTCTAATACAAAAAGAAACTTGCTCTGGAGCAAAGACTGTTGTTTTCACATCTTTAAATTGAACAGAAATCGATTAATGGCCCTTACCTCCAGCCACAATCATGTTTTTAAATGGTCCTTTTGAGCAATATGTCCTGCAGTTCAATGTAAATTTTCATATAAATGTTCCATGATTTTTTTTGATGTTTTTTTTTTTTTTCAAATGCCTGTCAAAGTTTGTGTTTTTAGTTGTTTTTTTTTATGTAACATCTTAAAGCCATAGCCAGGTGAGGATTTCAGTGTCTCAGGATGAAATGTAGTCAATGTGTTGCTCCGTCTCTTTTTTAAACTCCGACAAAATAAGATGAGATATTTAATGACAATGCAGTCTTGTCACAGCCAAGGTAAACAATTGATTACGATTATTGATTAAGGAATCACCGTCCACCCCGAATGTAATGTTATTCATTGTGTAGCTCTGTTTTGAGTGGAAAGCTATTGATCATGGACAGTTTTGGAGCTCCAAACATATTTTTACATTTTTTTAATGCTCGATTACCTGTTTTTTTTTTTTTTTTTTTTAATCTCTGTAGATTATTACATAAAATTGGTGATTTTATTGATTGGCAGTTTAAAATCTGTTAAAAACATACAGATTTTAAGTCTTAACACTTTTCAAGACTTCAAGTTGTCCACAGATCATGTCTTTACTGTGCTGCTGCAGTGTTGGTGAGTGTGTGTGTGACTCTCAGGGAAAGCATTCTGGTATTGAGGCAGTGTAGACTCGTATATGTTCGCCTTAAATGCTCGGCAAAGCTCAGATCACCGTTGTTTAATTGACTCAGATATATGCAAGGCTCTTTATAACGCACGGCTTGTGCTCACACCTTTGTGAACTGTGTGAAATCGCCCGGTACCCAACATAAACGCAGCAGTGGGATTAACCAGTGTTAAGCAGGTATCCTGATAGTTGAAGTTCAACTTACTGATGGATTTTTTTTCGGCACAAGCTGTGCTGTCTTTAATCCTTTAAATGCTGTTTTTGTTCAGTTGACTGGATTTAAATGGACTAGACTGCAGGATGAAACTGTGTGTAGTCTGCTGTGAAATGTTGAATGGAAATAATGAGCATGACTTGTTATGTTTTCAGGAAGTAATTTAAGGTCTCTGTCTGTGATATACAGTGATGTACTTTGTACACCACTGAGTTTTTGATGATTGCAAGGATTCTATTTTAAAGAATCACAACCTATTTTAATTTCCCTGCAATAATTTATCTAGATATCTCCATCTAAGAGCTGCATCTAATATATTTAAAGCACTGTAAGCTTTTTGGAAATAAAATCTCCATCTCTTTCTAGTTTGTATGTTATTTAAGTCACATCCTCATTATTTTCTCCAAACATAAACTCTACCAGATCAACTAAAGCAGCTAAATTTATGGTTAACACTGGTTTATTTTACAGGCCTCTAGCCAGTCACTATTTGGGGCAGACCTGGATCCTGAAGACCCACCTACGTTGACTCCAGAAGTTCCCTCTGAACTCTTCTCAGGAGAGTGCGCGGCACCATCCTACAGCAACATGGAGGAGGTGGACTAGTCGTGGAGCGGGACTGAATTGGATCCAGATCAGGTCCTAGTGATCCAGGGAACTACTCCTCAGTGCTCATTAATAACACAGGCGTCTGAATCTGTCAGCATAACAATGCAACGCTGGAAGATCTGGAGGTGGACTGCACTCACTTGTGAAAGACCTTCAGATGCACATAGAAGTGTACCAACTAGACAAACGCCATCGATATACTCACATTAGTATCCTTAGCCATTGATAAACAATTAATAAGCTAGTTGTATTCATCCAGTGTATATAGTTACACACACACACACACACAGAGGCTAAAACATGCTTCTGTGCTCTTTGACTCCTGTTGGCAGCTCATTAGAAACTGCTACGGCGCCTAATGGGAGTTCAGTGGAGCGCCTGCCAGGCCTCCACACTCCAACGCACCTTGTGGTCTGGTCTCAAGCTGAAGACTGCTAATTGCCAACCTTGACCAGACCTGTTAATCCCTGGCTAAAGCTACGGTCGATTATGAGGGTATGTTCTACTAAAGATGTTGTAATGTGTCTACATTCTCCTGTTTGTTTTTTGAGGTTTTGCCTGGGTTGTTTTATTTGTGGCAGGCTATTCTGTAATTTGGATTGGAATTGTAGCAAATGATGTTGACGACAATGTGAGATGGGTGCTGACCTGCTACGTTTTGTGTTTTTTTTTTTTTTTTTTTTTTACATGGAGGGCACATGCTTCTGTGTTGTCGCTTTATTACCTTCTTTTGGCTTCTGTTGCTGAAGTGTATCCTTCTCCTTATTTTTGTACTGGTTTAGTTATTCGATCCTGTGGATGCAATTGTCAAAGGCTTCAGTATGAACTGAAATGTGCATGACTGCATGGTAATACAGGTTGTAACCCAAGCCCCTGTTAAATACCTCCCTCCTGCCCCTGAAACTTTTTCATGTCATTTCAGTTTTGCGTGAGTTGTCCAGTCTCGCCCCCTCCTCTCCTTTGTAATAGACTGCGTATACAAAGTGGGGATCGTTAATGCTGCTGTGGATACATATAAATGGTTAATATAAATAAAAACAATTTTGGGAACTGCTTACATTAATGTTTTTATTTTATTTTATTTTTTTTACAGTTTTAGTAAATGCGAACTATTCTCATAGTATAGGTATGTTGTATGTTTGCTTTTGTTTCTTTTTCATCATTACCCGGGAACCTGACCTGGCCCCTAAGCCACTAGGTTTAAGTAAGTAGTATTATAAATATTTCTAATAATATTATGGAACATAAATGTGTTAAATAAAAATAAATCCCACTGATACTGCTCATCTCCCCCGCGACCCAGAATACAGGATAAGCAGTAGACGATAGATGGATGGATTGATTCCTCATCTCGAGATGTTTGACATCGCCGGCAGATGGCGCTCTTTCCCCTACCTGGTACACTAGTGTAACATTTTGGAACTGAGAAGAAGAAGCTCGCCTGGAGATTGCGAAGTGAGGAAGAACCTGTTCATCAATGGCGGCTGAACCGGTTAGGTAGCAAGTTTGAGTTGAAATATGTTCAACCGCTAAGTGTGACAAGTCGTACAGCCTCATGGCGGATCTGGGGGAGAACAACGGCTGCCCAGCTGAAGAACACGACGGGACCGACAGTAGAAATGTCGCCGAGCCTGGGTGCTGGACAGTGGATGACCCGGCGGTGACGGTCCCCCGGGGGGTACGGTCCTCGAATCACGGCCAGAGGAGAAAGTTAGTGTTGCACATTGACCTTAATAACACCATACTGGTGTCGGACGCCGTGAGGGCCCAGGGGCCAGCAGCTGCCCTAGACTACTACCTCTCCACCGTCACCTGGGGGAAGATGAGCCAACGAGGTAAACTGTTATTTCACACCCGGATGTGACCTGTTATCTCAGTCAGCGGAGTTATTGTTGCTGTTGGTCGAAATCACTCGATGAATCTGTCAAAAAGTCCTCCTTTACCTTCAATTTAGTTAAGAAACAATAATCCAAAGTACATAATTCAGGTCGTTAGAGTATGTTATCAATAATAAAACTAGGACTAAAGTCCAGATGTGCTCGTTATGCGAACGTGACGTGTATTGCTGGACCACATGACAGCATGTGGTCCAGCAATTCATAGGAGAGTTGATGATGGCTTCTTCCTCAAACATCCCTGTTTGCTTATGAAATTGAATAGTGAATATTATTCACTACATATGTCTTCAACTGCTGTACTTTATGCATTTTATTATATTATACATATTATATTCAGACCAACCTACACTCACTACACCTCCTGCACTCATTCTTACATTTAAAACCATTCACAGAAACCTCGTTCTCCTCCCCTCTGTGCAGGAAAGTGGGAATGGCTGAGTGACTCGCCCTCCCTGCTCCCACCGTGTCCCGATGCTGTCAGTTACTACTCTCATTTTGGACGGATGGCGGATTTCACCTCCACTGCGGGGCGACGTTTCCGCAAGATCCTGGATGAGCATCTGGATCTATTCCGCTGGCCTGAGGGCGCCAAGGCAAGCATTGTGTACGGTCGGATGGAGAGTGTCTGTATAAAGTTTGACAACCTAAATCTATAGTTCAGAAGTTATTTCCTCTCTGATCACTTTTAATTTTTAGATTCAGGGATTTTTTTATTGACCCAAGAGAGACACAATGCCACCTGGCAGGAATTAAGTTTACCATAAATGACTTAAATGGATGTTTAAGTCACATGTTAGTGAGTGCTCTCTGACTCTATTCTCTGCAGGGAGACCGAGAGCTGTCTATAAAAGGAGAGGGGGGGAGACTGTACCATTGGATCCTCCCATCCTTCTTCCAGCTGCTCAAAGACCTGGTGCAGGAAGGAAGGGAGTTTGCTGTCATCTTTCGTACGTTTGGAAGCGACCTCCCTCGTCTGCTGAGGGCCGTCTCCAGAGCACTGAATGAAGGGGCTCACCCGCTGTTCCCTGATCTGCCTGATCTCAAGGTGAAGTAGCATTAAAGTGAGACATTCAGTCGTGTTTTGGGTTAATTCACTGGGCTAAGGTCACGACCAATTTACTTATACAGTATAGCCCACGGCACTTTCTCTATGTTTGAGAGATTCATAGTAGTAATGCTTGAGCTACAGCAAGGTATTATAATTAAAGTTAATGCTTTAGTCTGCATGTCACTGTGATCTGTTTAGATTCAGTCGAGAAACATCTGCCTATTCTACACATTATTTCTCCCTTCAGTAAACAAGATTGTTATATATTGAGTTAGTTAGTATGCAGTCTCAGAACTGGTTGGATGACAATACATTTATTTAAGCTAATCTCCATGTGCCGATATCAGCATGCAAATGCAGATACAATTGTTAAAGAGAAAAGTACGCTAACCGAACAGCTAAGTCCTCGTCAGTCGACAGCTGATGGATTACATTTTGGTCTGTGTTGGTCTCCCAAAGATTGTTTTCCTGCAAAGCAACCAAATTTCGGTCTTTAGTACTTGAACTAAAAACTAGGGATGCACAGATTGGACTTTTTCAGTCCGCCGATACCAGAGTTTAATTAATAAGCTGTATGCCTCACTGTGTGGAAGTAGAGACTGGCATCATTCTTTTATGTGCAAGGCAACATCAGGCTTGACAAAACATTGCTTTCACTGCTTTGTAAAACAAAATGTAACAAATACTGTAAAATCAATGAATTGTTATTTATTATTAAAACAATAAATTGTAGCAACTTTGTAAAAAACATCAGGAATGGACGATTCAAGTTTTGCAGCAATTGGTCAAAACTTGAACAGGCATTCAAATTTTGTTTGTGCGTGTGCACACACTGTATATAGTATATAAACGTAGAACTGAATTGAATAGATCGTCCCCATTATCACCAAAATCAGTCAGTATCGGCACAATATTGTGTCTGAATCATCACGACAGAATGACTACAAATTGAAACCAGAATGCGTCTCAGACTAAACTCTTGTCCTGTTGCCAAGAGATTCTGCATTCATAAGCAGGTATCTGCTTATAGATTAGCTTGTAAGCTCTCCTTTGAGTATTCCCCAAATCACGTGAGTCTGCCACACAGCACAGTGCTGCAAGAGGTGTGCAGTGATTCCTAATGCAATACAGAACCTAGATAGACCTAAGAATAGATAGGGTTGAGTAAATTGATTCTTAATTGCCTATGGGTGTGATTGCCTCTTATAGCCTCTAATATACACCATTTACCATGGCCATTTAGAGGATGTCGATTAAATCTGGAGATACTTAAAGCCGAGCCTCACATCCATACAAAAAAAATAAAAAAACCGGCAGAAGGTAGCTTTAAACACTTTAATTTTCACACAAAATGGGCATCGTAATTAGTAGTTAAAGATTTGGTCTAATTAAATGTTTTATTTCTCCTCAACATGTGGTTTTAATGAGGTCAGGGAGCTTCCACTCGGATTGAACATCACACCAAGATAAGCGAACCTATCACAATGGCCAGTTCAGCACTGCATTCAATATTTCAACTGGAGCGAATAAATCGCTTGTGACGCGAAAGCCAATCAGTGATCAGAATCTCCTGCTGTCATCATTGAATCAGAAATGGAGACAAAACATATTGCAGCGGCCTGTGGTCCCCCAGAGCTCTACGATAGAACCTCACATACAGTACAGAGACCGAGTTAATCTGTGTATAAACCACAAACTCCCTATGGTATCAACAACAAGGTTGCTGCTGTATTTATGACGAGACAACGTTATTTTGTGTTTATTGGACCTAACAAACCATGACTTCAGACTTTTTACAAAGTGTCATCATTTTGTAGTTGCTTTGGCATAATTTTTTATCCATTTATTGCAATTAAAACACAATGTAAACTAGTCGATGCATGTCTTAATATTCACAGTGAATACATCTAAATTACATTCACCGAGCACCTCAGGGATGATGTTATGAACGCAGTTAGGACGCCGTTTTATGAGCTGGCGTATCTGGGACTTCACAACATGTACAAAGCATCAGTAGTGGTTATTTCAGCCATGAATGATGTAACATTGTCGGTGTTTATGTGGAGACAAACATTACCGTAATTGTCCAGCTCTGTTGCCTTTTGTCCTGAGCTGTTATATCTAGTTCTGTGAAAGTACATGAGTCATAATAGGTGTATGGACAATGGTAAAACACTGGATGACACTAGTTTTACAATTGTGCATTCAGTTTAAGAAGGTAGCCTATCTTCTTAAGTTACCTGCATTATTTTTAGTGTTTTTTTTTGTCTGATAAAGTTTAATGCATCACAAAATGTATTTAGGTCAATTCTGCCAGAGGCCATGTCATGTTCTCCCTCTTTGTTTCCCTCTCTGACTCTTCTTGTCGCTCTCTGCTCAGTTAAATGTGAATACGGCTCTGGGCAAGATCCGCTGCAACAAGAGAGGAATCGTCCTGAGCCGAGCCGAGGACCGCTTGTCGACCTTTGACGGAGAAAGAGGCCTGTACCAGTACTTCAGCTCAGTCCAGGGCCTGGGGGGCTTTCAGGACCACTTTGACTGGTATGCACTCTTCAAGCCATCACTAGGGTTTCGTGGCCTCTATCCTCTATCTACCTGTGCCTGTTTCTCCTACAGGTGGGCCAGTAATGCCTACTCCCTCCATGGGGGGAAGCCGTTGTGGGTTGACCCCTTTGACCAACACGTTCAGCACATCTTCATAGACGACAACATACGTCAGGACGACGAGGATACCATCATTCATCCCAAGGTACTGTTGCTTGTGAATGCATGAACCACCATTGGCAACCGTTATTATCACATCTTATATTGGCTTATATTTTAAAGAAATAATAAGTGCATTCATCCATTCATTTTAATGTTTACACCTGTGATTTTTCTCCTGTTTCAAAATGTCTTCTGTGAAAAACATTATTAAAAAATATTTCTAAATGTATATATTTTACGACCCAACACTTAACACTGCAGTTTGCCCTGATTAACTTACCCTTATTTATTTGTTAGCGTCTTTAAACTTTATATGTAAAGGTTTTTAAATCTTCTCTTTTTTTTCAAACTTATGTGTGTTTGTCAGGTTTTCTTGGATCCAGGTGGCACAGAGACTCGTACAGCCAGCACCTCTGAGCTCTATGACCTCACTCTGGTCCAGACCGACCTCCTCCAGGCCATTTCTAACCCAAGCTACTTCACGCAGCGTGTCAAGATCTGCCTGGAAAACTATGAGAGGAATCTCCAGCAGGGCTCAGGCTAGAACACGGTTCATATGTATGTGTTCATCTATCTGTGATAACCTCCAGTTTAGGGTTTCATTAACCCAGACATTACAATACCAGCACAGATAGAGATTGCAGACAAAGTAGAGTGTAGGAAGGGCTGTTTAACACAAAGATTCGGGCTAAGTGAATGACTGGAGTTCATCAAACCAAAAATGGAGGAAAGTTTATAGAATAAATATGCAGATAAGGAAAGATTAGCGAAGATGGAGGCTAGATAAGTAGTTTCATCTCAAATGTTCCAAGTACTGTGAACACTTTAACTACTTCAGGGAGCAGTATAAAGATGTCAGCTTATACAAAGAGCACTTCACAAATAGACTGTACTTTCTACTGTCCTAAGGTGAACCGCCACAAAAGTGCTTTCGACTTCAGCAAGCGCTAAGTGGCCCGGCCAGACTCCTTGAATGCATCAAAGGCTCTGCCACTAATCATGCCACAAGATAATTGCCCTAACTCTTTTTGAAATGAGCGTCAGACAGCATAATTGGGGTCAGGTATGGTGGAAATCCCTTCAAATGTTGCATTAGTTGGCCAGTGAGCAGAAACACCAGGGCTCTGCTTCATCTCTTCAGTTGTCATCCTCCTAGTGAGATGCTTTCACGTAGCTGCTCCCTGAAGATCGTGGTAACTTTTACTGTTGGCCATCATCTCTATTGTTAATATCTACGTCCCAATGACTGAAAAAGAATCGGATCACTGAGTACGACTAAAGGCAAATGCCTCAAAGCGCACGACACACATTATGAAGGCATTGTATCAGAAAATGTCCTCAAATATTGCTGATAAGAATCACAAAAGACACCATGGTGAGATAAGAGTAATCCATATCCATGATTCAGAGCAGTTTTTATATATATATATATATATATATATATATATATATAAAATTAAACAGTAATAACTTTAGACATATTAGGTTGAACATGGGATTTGTGGAAGTTGTGTTATTATTTTGCTCTTATGGGTGTAAGGATGTATTTATTGTTAAGTTTTTCAGGGAGATTTTTAATTGCTGTATTTTCTCAGGTCAAATTTTAGAGAGACAGCTGAATTCACATGGACTCAATCATCAAAAGGAATGAAGGTTTATGAAAAGACATGGGCCGGTTAAGTAGTAGTGAGTGAGGAGTCAACAGGCAGTCATTGTCGATATAAAACAGGCAATTAAAGGTGTTTTGAGAAAGTCGAGAGGTGCTTGAGCGTACAGACGTAACGCGGCACCCAAAATATGCAGTTTGCTGCAGCAGAACGTGAGATTAGCTGTGGATGAAGAGGTGCACACTCACAGACACGTGTGTGTGAGTGATGATTCTTTTGACTGAGGTACATATGCAAAGATCCCACTGACACAAAAGAAAAACACCTGTATCAAATGATGTCATGTACTGTATCGCCCAGTAGGTTTGTCAGCATCACAACATTGAATATATTAATCTCTGTAATATAAAATTTTAAAGTAACATGATCATTTTGATCTAAGGGTGACAACCTGTTACTATTCTTTAAGTTTCTTTAAGATTATACAAGTAGCAAAAGGGTGAAAAGAAGAGATTGGTGTTAGTAATCAAAACTCCAAGTAATTGGATATTTCAATGTTAAGCAGTTAAGAGGAATGCTGGCCAGGTTGCTTTGACTTGATGATCTGTAAGCTTGGTAATAAGCACTGAATCTAAGGATTACTGAGCAAATATGAGGTGGTTGGAGAACTATACTTTGCACTTGGTAGGTTAAGTCAGCTTGGCTCTTTGCATTAAGAGTTTTGCAGGCTGCACCTCTCTGGATGTCGATGGAAAAAAACTCTTCATATTGTGCACTGAAGTCTCATTCACATCAGATGCCATGATTTGAATGGGTATCATATGAAAACTTGAAAGCTCATTCTTTTATTTATTTTTACTGATGATAAATGTTCGGTATGAAATAAAGCGGTGACTTTTTTGTGAAACTGTTTTGGGTTTGTTTTTTCTGTAAGCACATGACACAAAATAATTGTGTGTGAGATGTTAGTTTGGCTCCTCACTGCTCCCACACCGTGATGGATAATGTGATCAATATATCAATAGGTCAAAAGGAGTCAACACTATGTGTGCTTGCAAGTGTTTGTGTGCGTGTGTGTGTGTGTGTGAGTGTAACCAAGTCCGGTCCACTGGGGATTAATTATAGAGTCGAAGGGGGATGGGTACGTATCTGTGCTTTGGTGGACGTTAATGAACATTAAAATGTCTATAATACTTCTCTTCCTCTCATTTTGAAGCTAATATTTCAACACAAACGCATTCATCAGCAGCTCTGCAGATACCTGGACTCACTTGAAGGGGAAATAATGAGTGGGAGCAGAAGACCAACTGATAATGGAAATGCTTGTGAGATTTCCTCTGTGTATTTTGGCCTGAGATTAATAATGCAAAAGTGGGTTTGAAGAGAAGTTTAAACAGGCTTGGCCTAATTCTACTCTCCTAAAGCTGCGGTGTAATTGACAGTTTGATTATGACAGAGGTCAGACACATTAAGGTCTGTCCCAGGCTGATTGTGATTGACGATAGCAGCGCTGCTGAGAACAGAACGAGAATGAGAACAAGAAGATGGATTTATAACGGTGGTGGAAATAGAATATAAATAATAAACACGGCCAAAAGGGTTGACAATAAAACCCACTGAATACCGATTTAATATATAAAGAGAGTAGCAATATTTGCAGATGGCGTACACTGACTGTTGCATGCGTTCTTGTGGTATTAAGTGTGGATCTCTTGGTGGCTCCTTCAAACCACATGGGGGCAGCAGCGCAGCTCCGAGAACAGCCTCCCTCCCCCTTCAGAGCAGCATCCTTCCCTCCAGGTGAGTCCGGACTCACCTGATCCCGCCAGTGCGCGGTGGGGAGCCTCAAAGCAGCACGACACAAACGCTGACGTCTCACGTGTTAAGGGGGCGACGATGAGTCGGGGTGTTGTCACTTCAGCACGGTGGAGGGACAGATGGCGCTGCGACTCGGAGCGGGATCGTTTAAACGCGCGCTGCTGAGTTGAGGGGAGGAGACGAGAGGAGGGTCGGGGAGAGGATCGACGTTGAGTCAGTGGTTGGAGGACGAAGGTAACCGTTGGTTTGGCTGGATTCTGTCAGTGAACAGGAAGGCGACAGGAGCCAGATCTGCAGCGCTGCCCCTCTGCTGCCAGCCGGCCGTGTCCAAACATTTACGCGGAGCTGCTCCGACGCGCCGCTGACCGCACGAAGAGGTAAGGACCGCTGTCACCAAACTTTCCGCCCCCTGCGTCTTATGTCGGAGGCCAGGTGACGCTGACGAGGCTCTCCTGCTGACTTCTAGAAGCTGGATACGAACCCCTGCTAGTGTACAGGAAGACTTTAGATGCAGGAGGCAGAGGGCTTCACGTCCGCGCCACGTGCTCTCGCCGTTGGGCGTTGCGGAGCTGCTAATGGACGTCACATCGTTAAGGAATACTCAAAGTTTAATGACGCTGCTGGGCGAGGGTCAAGCACACTATAACCCCAAATCAATTAATAATAAGATGAGCTCATCCTTCCGTAGTCCCACTACAGCGGGGGGTGTTGTAGACAGTGTTACTGCAGCAAATGAACGGTGCAAAAAAAAGAAGAAGCCATATTTCATAGAGGAGTAAACGAGTAAACACGCGGGTTTGTATGTGGGGCTGTCCGTCCAGTTCATCTCAGTCACCAGTTGTTTTACGAGTTGTGATGGTTAATGCTATCCGCTGCGGAGACGATGCCGCTGCACACGGTCCAGCGGAGGGATGCCCCTGTGTTGTGTCTTTGGAGTTGGAGCTGCAAAAGCTTGTGTGTTTTTCTTTTTTGGCGCAGATTGAGGGATTTATAGAAAGAGATTGCAGGGCAAATCCGTCCAGCTGTTTGGTGAGATGCGTCTTTTCTAGAGTCCGTGCCATCTGCTGCGCTGCGTGTCCAACATCTGGACACGGCTGTGAGTCACTGATGGGCCCGGAGACTAATCAGTTGTCAGAGGGACCCTACAACTTTCTGCTCTCTCTTTACAGAGGTGGAGAGAGCCCTATATTGGGCAGCCAGATTTGCTCTGTCTCCCTCTCCCAGGAGTATTTTAAATTGTCATTCAACTTCCTGAAGTCTGAGATTTGAGGGTTGAACTTTTGAAGATAAATGTTCCTTTTTCCTTTTTAACTTTTTTTTTTTTTTTTACATTTTAGGAGACGGGGCATCTCTGTCTCAACCTCACCTTTCAAAGAGTGACTACATGTTTTCTTTTGGTTGGCATGATTTTGTTGTGTCGTCCAGTTTCGATGGCCAGTGTGTGGTCACTGAGTCTGTACTTGGTTAGGATCTGTCTCTGCTTTCTATCTCTGACAGTAGAGAGATATTCTGCTAATTCATAATCTCTTTTTAGGGTTAGATGACACTCTAATCTGCTTTTGTCCCGTCTTTCCAATGTTCCAGATAGGTTTCTTTACATTGTTGTAATTTGCTTGACTCTGATGTTTGGAGAGCAGTGTGGTTGCTGGTCAGACTGTGTCTGAGAGGGGGCAGTTAGCCTCAGTACCAACTGACCAGACTGATCTCATGAAGTAGCGTATGTATGACACGCCAACTCGTATGCCACTATGGCGTGTTATCACTACGCACAATCGCTTTTTGGCGTGTTAATCAATGTCGAACCCTAACCCTAACCCTAAAGGGCGTATACAAACACGCGGATGTCATGGGTCGTTTCGCTAGATGGCGCTGACAATACACGCAGATGTGATGGGTCGTTTCGCACAAAACATACACATACATGCGGATAGCTCGAATTGCGTACAGATAACACGCCGGAGGCCATGTTGAACTGACATAGGGGACTCTCTTCTGGGCTCAGCTCTTGAGTCTGGAGGGCTTTGGAGTGGAGGGGGTCTCGGGAGCTGGATGTCAGGTGGTTAAAAAAGTTGAGTGTTGAATGTTGATTTTGTTAATGTATTGTAGGAGGCAATAAGACAAGGTCATCAGCATAGAATAGGGACTTCACCTCTCTATCTAGGAGGGAGAGGCCTGCAGCAGCACATTGATCTAATTTACAGCAAGTTCATAAAGTTGGACTTAGATTGCAGCCCTGCCGAACACCTCTTCTCTGAGTGAAGAATTGAGTTTGATTGTCTCCATTTTTACAGCACATATATTTTCCAGATACATTGATTTGACCAGATCATAAATTTCCCCTCTATAGCACACTGCAGATGTCTGTAGTATAGCCCTTCATGCCATATGGAGTCAAAAGCTTTTTTGAAATCAGTGAAACAGGTGAATATTTTACAATTTTTGTTTTTTTTTGGGAGGAAGCACATTTGGCTTTTAACTCAGGATGGAGTGTTCGTCAAGGAAATCCAGAATTCTTCTATTCAAAGTATTACAAAACAGTTTGCCTCGGCAACTGCTGACACAGATGCCACGATAGTTATTTGGGTCTGATTTGTCCCCACTCTAATGAATGGGGGCTTTGCACCAGATGTCGGGAAAACATCCCAACTGCAATACAATGTTGAACAGCTTCAACACTGTGCCCTGCGTCTCTGGGGTGCAGCATTTGAGCATTTCATGTGTAATGCTGTCTGGCCCACATGTTTTCCATGTACCTCATGCCTTGTGAAATATCTTATTGATATATCTCTGGGAGGGACATATTGGTTTTGCTAATTTATCAGGTCAGGTGAGTTCAAGGCCATTGTAAATTTGTCTCCACTGTCAGGGGCCCATCTGTAAGTAGGGTTTAATTTATACTTTTTATTGGCTTCCCTATTTATGTTGCTCATTTGACCTGATAATTTTAACAACACATTTATTTGGTTGCGGTCTGAAAGGGGGGATTGCTGTCTGACTTTGAATGCACTGATTGTGGAGGGGTCCATGTCAGTGATTGCATAGTCTCTCTCTCTCTCTCTCTCTCTCTCTCTCTCTCTCTCTCTCTCTCTGTCTCTCTCGTGTGTGGTACTGTTCCCATCTGACCCGCAGTGATGGCTCCGAACTTGGAGTGAGTTAATTTGCATAATGAGGATTACAGCTGACATGCAGCGCCTGGGCATGTCCTGGCAGATCCAGCAGAGAAGCCTAGTGCTGTGTGGCAGCTCTCATTGTGCCAGCAAAACGGCAAGCCTCAATGAGGACTGGCCTGGAAGCTAATATGACACCGGCTCTGCCTCGCTGCCACCATCGGAGCAGAAGCAATGAGGGACAAAGACAGATGGACGGTCTGAGGTTCAAACCATTCATTAAATTAGCTATGGATTTTATAGTTGGAACAGTGACTTGTTATAAATTGATGTATTAAAATGCACGACATTTCAGTTTTTTTCCTCCACAAGTTAGCATTGCAAATTGATTTGCTTCATCTATTAATATTTATATTAGTATCAGTTTTGCCTGAAATCTTCTTGTTAGTGTTTCGTTTTTTTTAAATCTTGCTTTGGTTTGCTGCATAAACAATTGTGCCGCCCACCTTACAGCTAAATTTATTCCAAATTTCAACCCACGGGTCAGAGCCCACAAGACGACAGGCGGACCCGAAGACAAAAATATATTTTTGACGGAGCCGTTTCCATAGGGCAGATGGCTGCTTTCCACATCTGTTACGCTCATTCTGTCTGCTTTCTCTGCTTTTTATTTAATCCTCCGAGCATTTCTCTCTTCCACAATCATCTGCAGCATCATTGACTCCACCGTCATTTCATGGTGTTACGGGGAGAGCAGTCTGGCTCCCGGCCTTCATGTGTTACTTGTTTGTGATCAACTAACACCTTAAAGGAGACGTGTCCTCCTGTTGAACTCGTTCTAATATCTGCTGCATAAAAGCATCACCTGAGAACAGCTAATGGTCGCCCGGGGCCTCATCCATCAACCATGCGTATGCACATGATCATCGTGCATGATCCATGAGTACGCTCATTACACATAATCGACTATTAATTTTTTCTCATTCTCAAACAATGTATAGACCTCCTGACCAGGTTTACAGGACAAATGATTAGTTCCAGATAAACAACTCTACTCACCAACTAAACTGTATCTTTTCATCAGTTATCTCTATTCTTCATTATTATCTTTTAGCTCCACTGATTCGAAGTAATTTCACTTCACTGTTGGTTCCTTAGATGTCGGCATTTTATGTTAGGTCAAACAAGCACAGGACTTTCACCCAGGAGATGGCTATTCATGTCCCATGTGAAACCAAGTCAATGTTGATTTATTTGGCCTTACTTTTGTTACAAAACATACATATTTAATGTCGTATACATAAGCCACATAACAAGCATAATTATTTTAACCCAAACCACAACCTTTTGTTATACCTGACTAGGTAGTTTTGTTGCCGGTTCTGCATAGGGGCTTTTTTCTATTTACCTGCCTCCATACTGTACCTAACATTACTTATCTTGTAGCCTCTTGTATTAGTGTCAGATGATGTTTGGTTTAGCTGAATTTCAGGCAGCACTGTGATGGTCTAGGGTTCACCTCGAACGCCATATTTTAGTGTCATTTGCACGACACAGGATAATGGCCACAAAGCAAATCCCATTGAAAATTATGTCATGGCAGTTTGTCACTTTGTCAGCCGACTAAGAAAGCTGCTTACACTGAGGGGAAACTACTTTATATCCACAGTGGAAAAGAAGTAGAGAAGAGAACCTGGTACCAAAAGTGAGTCATGCAGTTGAAATGAGCCAGAACTCTATAGCATGGCTTCTGGGACTTTCAGAGACATTTGATTGACCATCTATGGCCTGTACATGCAACATGTAGAGCAGGTGCAATTTGTCATTGATGATTGCATAAAATGAATAAAACATTTGGAGATTGTTCTACGCATGCTTTGATAAATGAGGCCCCTGATCTCTGCAAGTCTCAGTTAGCGTATGAGTATAGTACCAAATGTGTTTAGATGTGATTAGGGTGGTCTGTGCGGGACAGATATAGCTGCCACACACACACACACGCACGCACACACACACACACACACACACACACACACACACACACCAGCCAGTTACTGACATTAACCTGGGCGGATGAGTGTGGAACTGAGCCAATATTCCCATCAGAGGATTAAATGGGATGCTTACGGTGGACAGTTTGGACATCCAGCCTGCCAACATGGGGACAGAGGCGTGGAGGAGATGTCTGAGGGAGGGAAAGGGAGAGAATAGAGAATAAAACAGGTGATGCATGTAGAGAAAATAAAAACTAAGCAGCTCAAGCATGCGGAAAACTCAGTCAGTGTTTTAAGATAAATAGTATGACATTCACGAGGGTTAAGGCCTATAGGGTTTGATACCACTCTCCTCTCTGTATGCTGAATGTGACGTTACCGCCAGCAGTCAGTTAGCTTAGCTTAGCTTAGCATAACAACAGCTGGCAGGAGGAAGCAGCTAACGTGGCTCTCTATAAAAGTAAAAAAAAAAAAAAAAAAAACATGCCTCAATTGATCTTTTCCGTACCAGGTGTGTTTGTTTTAACAAAAACTACATTGTCAATCTAGTCTCATAGAAAACCCTAATAGACCAGCTAGCCACGTGGACAGGTGGCGGTGAAAACATGTTAACAGGTTAGCTTGCTAGCGGTAGCTTGCTAGCGGTAGATTCCAGTCTTTATGCTGAACTAGGCTTGTTGCTGGCTCCTTTCTGTAAATGAATAAATTTAACGTACATGAGACATGAGAGTGGATGTTGTGGTTATCCCGCCTCAGTGTCCGTTTCTCTCCGAGGCTGCTCCACATGTCATCAGGCCGCCGTTGCATTAATTGAAACGGCTTGGTGGCGTCAGGATTCTCTTATGCTCACATAGCAGCTCAGACAAACGGGTTTGTGTGTGGTGTGTGGGTTTGTCTGTGTGTGTGACAGCAGCTGCTTTATTGTTTAATTACATTTTTATTGTTAACATGATCCCCCTCATTAGGCCCACTGACCTTGTACAACTGAGGAGGGGGTGGTGGGACCATCTTTACAGAGACGACGGAGGACGTTGGCATTCTGGGAAACACGTTGCCGTGCACCACTTCTGTGTCCCATTCGTTTATTGGGAACAATAGGTCTCTCTTGGGATTAAACCAGTGCGTCGTTTGGAGCAGCAGTGTGTTTGGAATAACAAGCATGAGCGCACATTTACGAGGATGGCTCATTCCCAGCTCAATGCAGAAAATTATGTAACTGGAGCCGGGCACTGCGGCCAAAACTCTCGATAACTTTGCGTTTATGATAAAGTGCACTTTATGTGTTGTCGTGCATCTGTGAATCAATGTCAGACATTTAGACATGTCATAGTGGGGAAAAAAGCTCTATTCTGCTTTGCGTCACAGCATCACACCAATTTCTGCAGCAAATGCAGCAAATATATTGACATATTCACTGAAATCTGCAGCGTTCCCCCATATGCTGGCAATGGTCCCTTCTTTATTTCCTACCCCCCTGCTTCAGGTGACTACACCCATCTTCAAACTCAGCCCTTATTTAGATCTCAACTACACACCTGTAAAGTATCGTGCCTGCATCTTGCACAGCCATGACGATCAAGCGTTGATCAAATCTGCCCACAGACGGGCAGAAATACAAACGCCTGGCAAAGTACTCCTCAATCCCGCTACAGTCCGTGTCTCCAGGACCACACCAACATGGTGCCGGCTGAACAGAAACAATAATTGAACTGTAACTCTTTAGAGATTAAAACACCTACAGTTTTAGTTAAACTGCACGGCTGATATGCTGTGGAGCGTCATATGAAAATAGTATTTCTTTTTAAAGAAAATAACTGTCAACCTGAAATTAGTTAGATTATTGCAAGCCCATTAAGTTGCTGGAACATTCCACGCTGATAAGGAGTGGAGCGTCATATGATTAAATAGTATTACTTAATAGCTTAAAGTTAATAACTGTACAGACACTGAATCCAGCTCAGTAGAGACGTACCTATTTGCATAGCCCATTATTGCTGGGAACATTTCAGAGTAAGGAGGGAGGTTTGATTAAATAATTACTGTAATAGCTTAAAGTTAGTTGAGTACAGACACAATCCAGCTCAGTAGAGACGTACCTATTTGATTGTTTGCTATGATTGCTTCCACTTTTAGATGTGCCAGAATCTAAGGCTCAGAGTTGAGGGAAACAAGTTGCTGCGTGATTGCTTTGTGTGACTGCTGCCACACGGTGTAGTGGGTATTAACTTCACGTTTGCCAGAGGCACAGAGATAAATAAGCTCATGGAAACTGATTGTTGTTTGATCGCTTGGTGTGATTGCTGCCCCTAGTAACACTGGCTTTGGGTTCTTGCCGGGGAGGAGTGCGGGAAGTTGGCTGAAAGCTTCCATCAAGGAGAGAGTACAGATTAACCTCGAAAAGATGGACACACTAGCCACGGCAACTATATGGCGATGTAGGCATTTTACAAGTTGTATATCTACATCACACCCAGCCTTCACCACCACCTTTTAAAAATGTCCATGTAGTCTTTCATAAAGTGGCTTTCATAAAATGTCTCAGCCTATCCACACAGAACACAAACATTTATGTGTAGTGTTTTTTCTTCAACAGCTGTTTACATTTCTTGAAATTTGGGATAAAATGCTAATAAAATAAGTCAATTGATAAAATAGAGGCTTTTGCGCACGTAATGAAAATATTTTCTCAGACGTCAGTGTCATAATTGTCAGTGTAGCAGTTGAAATTGTTTGAGATGGTGAGTGGCCTACAAAAAGGGGTAAACATACACCAGGTGTGTGCCAGCCGGCTATTTGGAGAGCAAACTCCAAACTTTTTTTCCTGTTTGATTGTAGTGAACATACAGTCTTTGATGTATTGAAGCAGACTATTTCATTAGATAAAAGCTGTTGTGTAATTATCATTATCATCATGAATGAAGCTTTTGAAATATTCGGTACAGACTTGATTATTGACATTATTCTGATAATAATAATAATTATTGACATATTCTGACAATAATAATAATAATAATAATTATTATTATTATTATTGACATATTCTGATAATAATAATTAGGGCTGTATTGGAGGCATTTCTGAGACTGGTTTTGAAACGGCTCTAATTTAGACAGCCTGATGTGAACAGTCACATCTGTAAACAGAGAATACAGTCTTTCAGCATAATGGCTGTATTGCGGATAGCATAATTAGCTGCAGATTAGTTGATGCTCCGCAAAGAAGTGTGAACAGGAAATCTCTTTGGCATTCAGCCTGAGAGCCGTTCTGTATGCAGCGAGTTCTTGTTTCATTGCTTTCATTAACACTGATACGGAGCCTGTGTTTTCTTGGTCTTACTCTCTCTTACTCATTATGCCCTGTCCTCCTTGACATGTCATTACTGGGCCCTGAGGTCCGGTTCTTTCCCGCTCGTTTAGCCACATAGGGGCTGATCGACAGGACCACCAGAAGGACCCTTTAGGTCTGATATGGAAGCCCGGGAAGAAAGGGAGGCAGGGAAACAAGATCATATACAATAGCTGTGATTTGATTGTGCTTCAGCAGTGTTGAGGCCTTGATTGCATGGCTGCTTTTATGAATGCACCGTTGCTATTTTTGTCACTTGTTTGCGACAGCAGGTGTGTGTCTTTTCAAAACAACACACCTATACTATGGGCTCATGTCTCATTGTCAAATGAGCCATGTGCTACATTAACGTCGAGCTGAAATGAAACATGCCCTTTTAAACCCTTTTTGATCGCATCCCCGGTTATATTGTCCACCTATTTTAATATATATACGGACATACACATACACATGCCGAAACATGCATCAATCAATATGCAACTTTTCAGCATCACAGAGCTAAAGAAGGTCTTGAGCTTACCATCAGATAATAATATGATAATTACTCCCAACGTTACATCCTGCTTGCCTTTCCTGTTTCACCTAGAAATACATCACGATGCGAAAGCGGGATACTCTTGCCATTTCAGCTCTTCTTTGATCCCAGATGATCACTTTCAGACATTACCTAATAAGTAATGTTCTATTCTCCCTTTCAGAAGGGACTCGTATTCACATAAGTAAGGGCAGGATATTCAGCAAGCTGGACAATTTCCTGATGGGAAAGCTTTAGTGGAAAGAGAACTGGTAATAATGAATAGAATAAAGATGCAATGGTATGAAAACCGAAGTGGGTTAAAAATTAGGGCTGCCCCCGACTAAAGATTTTGCAAGTTGACTAGTAGTCGTTATAAGTAACATTGTTAACACTGTGCTACATTACAGATAAATACATGCATACGTTTACAAGCGCAGTAGCACACGCACGAAGCGAGCCGCCTGTTAAAGGAATACTTCATCCATTTGCATGAAGCTTTGTATCATAAGTAGTGATACAATGAATAGTCGTGCATCATTCCATCATTTTCCACAGAAACGGGAGATCTCTGTATTTCTATACCGAAAAGGAGCCTCTGATGATGCAACTATCGTCATTTTGCGTCATCGGAGGCTGCTTTGTTAGGAACGGGAATGCTTCTTTATTGACAGACGGATAGGGTTGGGCCGATATCCGGTTTCATCGGTTTGGTTCGGTGTATGGGCTAAACTGGATTAATTTAAGCACAAACCGGTTGAACCAGCATTTGTCCTTATGACACGTTCTGGAAAACAGTTCACAGGCAAATTGGAATTCCGACGCTAATTGGAATTCCGACGCTCATTGAATTCGTCACACGGCCTGCTGCCTCGTATCGGTCTCTGGTTCCGCAAAGCCGGGATGTTTTGTACAAATAGATACCGTTGCAGCATGACACCGCAAAGTTACTTATAAATGGTGTGATCGTGGCATATTTTTGCCCTCTCCTTTCCTTGATTGCGTTGCAATCTTCTGTGTAAAAAAATGTATGTATCACTCGGGAGGGTCTGCTTTGGCAAGTGTGACAACTAGTGGGAAAGGTCAGTATAACCGGTTCGGTCTGGTCTTTGGCTTAGTATCAGACCGGTTTGAAAGCGTTTACACCGGCCTAAGCCAACAGGCAGACATGCATTTACAGATGCATTTTTGCAAGAGCAGCTCGGTGAGTGATCATAGGCTTCAGCACCAAGACGATGTTGTCCGCTGGAGGATTTTTTCTGCGACTCACCGACCAGTGAAAAATTGGTCGACTGAGACTCTTCTTGTCGACTAACATTTGGTCGACTATTAGGGGGTAGCTATTCAAAATGTAGAGAGAGGTTTTCATGGAGGCGGCTTTTTTTACTTTGGTTGTCTGTCTCTACATGTCAGCCCTACTGATAGTCCACCAGGGTCTTTGTCCAACAGCTAGCAGCTAGGATTGGCCCCAGCCCCCAGCAAAATGAATAGGATAAGCGGTTACAGATAATGAAGGGATGATAATGCACTTCAGAAAACTCGGTATGAGGAGGGCTGATCATTAAGTCAGTGGTCTGAAATAGAATCCTGGGATTGTGGATATGAGAGGAAATCAGGCAGGAGAAAGATACGTATTCCTTGCTCGTTTGACACTAGATTGAAGAGTTTTCATTAGACTTCTGAGGGTACATAATAAGTCATTTAGTTTATCTTTTTTTTCCAGATTCCTGCCTTCCTGCAATTTCTTTTATGTCCCTAATGTGATCATATAGCCACTGAGATTATTTTAATGTATTGAAAAGGTGCCATTTTATCTCAAATGCGGCAACATTTAAAACCAGACAATAGGCCCTCACGTACACTTGGGGAGGAATTAAAAGGAAATCGAAAAAAAAACCCTCACAATAAGTCTGCTATAACTGAGTGGTTCACATAGAGCTAAGAAAATGTATGTAGACAATTTCAGCTGTATTGTCTATGGAGGGCAGTTTAGATATTTCATAGAGTTGGTGACTGATGCAAGGACCAGATCAAGAATGTACGGATTACGAGTTGGCTCAATGACAAACGGGACAAAATTAAAAAGCTCCAGTAACATTCATAAAATCAGAGGCGAGAGCAGAAAAAGTGGGGCAGCAGACATGGATATAAGGACTTTTTGAACTCAAGCAACTGCTAATACGATGTCAGAAATCACAGCGTAAACCGCCATGATCTGAACAGACACAAAACAAACACCAATGAAAAATAACATTTGCATTTTGGAACATAAAACGGCAACCACTTAAGACAATAATCAGTCCAGCACTGCACGATGGGATATTTGGGCCATCGCTACAAACATGCTGGCTAGAGTGGTGCTGTGCATCCAGCCACGAGTGCTTCCACTGAGCTCATTTTCAGCTTGACGGAGCTCGAAGCGCATCAAAATAGATTATTGTTCCACCTTTTATATGTAATATCTAACCCTCTACTGGTAGTTTCATTCTGGGTAGGCACGGCCACACAGAACACTATTGTAGAACAGATCGGGCAGCTGGGGTGAATCTGACACCACAAGAGCATAATGTAGAGGACTATGTAGAGGACTATGTAGAGGACTATGTAGAGGGCTATGTAGAGGGCTATGTAGAAGACTATGTACAGGGCTATGTAGAGGGCTATATACAGTAGAAGACTATGGAGAGGACAATGTAGAGGACTATATAGAAGACTATGAAGGGGCACAATATAGAGGACTATGTAGAGGACTATATAGAGGACTATGTAGAAGACTATTAGGACTATATAGAGGACTATGTAGAAGACTATGGAGAAGAATAAATGTATAGAATATTACTATATAGAGGACTACACTGTATAGTATATAATAATGGAGTAGGGTTGGGCGGTATGACGGTATTATACCGTGTGACGGTATAAAAGTGTCCACCGGTAGAGATTTTGCAATACCGTTTATACCGGAGAAAGCGCAGATGTCTGCAGCATCGCTCTGAGTCACTGTAATTACACCGCCTCGACACACGGGGCACTGCGGGCATTGCAGCAGACTGCGTGGTTGCATGAGCACGCCGAAGAAGAAACAGCTTTACCTGAGTAATAACAATCATGGCGGAGGCGGAGAGTGAACGTCACGAGGAAACTGAGGCAGCGCGACCCACCCAACTCTTTCCGAAAAAGAGCGCTACGTCTGTTGGAACTTTTTCGGATTTAGAAAATCCGACAACGAACAAAAAGCGATCCTCTGCAAAGAGTGTCGCGCGACTGTTCCTGCTGCAGGTGGAAACACCGGTAACCTCTTCCACCACTTAAAGCTAAAACATGCAAAGCAGTATTATGAGTCTTTCGCCGATGGCACCCCGTATGACAATAAATCACATCGATGGAGGGAGATAACGGAGGCCATCACGACGCATACTTTTTCTCATTTGTTATTTTTATTTCTTATTAAGATGGAGCTCTGTGTTTACATTTGCACACACGCTATAGCTTAAGTTAAAGCTGGAGTTCAAATGTTAACCAGACATTTGCACAGTCTTTGTGGCTTATCATTTATTATATTATTAAACTTTCTTTAAAATAATGTTATGCTGCTGTGAGAAAATTAAAATAAAAGAGGAAAATTATCAAATGCGACAGTATGGTTATTTTTAAGCCATTAATTGAATTTACAGGGGGAAAACCATACCGTGATATATACCGTTACCGTGATATGAAATTATTCATACCGTGATATAAGATTTTGCTCATACCGCCCAACCCTATAATGGAGTATTATACCATAAAGCCAAGCCATAAAGCATCACAAAAATGTTCTGCTCCAGTTGAAATTTTTCAAATTAACATTTTGCATTTGCATCTATTCATGTCTTTTACATTGACAATAGTGTTATTTGCTTTGCGTTCAGTGTGATGCCAGCATGTTGTGTTTGCGTGACACGGCAGGGCTTCATGAGACACTGCTGACAGAGCAGATGAAAATCTGACTTTTGTACATGTGTACATCATACAGTATTTACGGTTGTTGAACAGGCGTATTGATATGTTATTGGTTTTATACTTACAAAGGTCTTATAGCACTCACTTCACTGTCTCCACCAGCCTCTCTGATCTGCTGTTGGCTGACTTGGCTATGTGTGTTTGTGTGTGAGGAGCTCACACACAGAGCAGAGGCTCCAGCGGGATCATAAATATTATGGTTTTTCAGCTCCAGGGTCCTTTTAATGCTTGGTAACCATGGTCTTGTTACACATCCCTACATAATGTGATTTTTCTTATTAATCGCGGTTGTTTATCATGTTCAACCTGTGAAGGAAACATTTTCATTTTAAGGAGTCTTCCCAGCTAGAGGTGTCATATTACAGACAGTTGTAGGTTTAACAGATGCAGAGCCTAGATGGAGAACAGTCATGACCCTTACCTTCCCCTTTGAATTATGATATGCTGTCTTCTTTGTAACAAGAGGTGCACAGACTGAACGGAGATGGACTGCGCTTGCATCTGTGGGGGACACAAGGTCAAAGGAGCGATCTTGAAGTCGGGTCTAGATCCGCTGTGTTCGCTGTTAAACGACACGACAAATGATTTAGATAAGCAAAAGTCCCTGTTTCATATATATATATATATATATATATATATATATATATATATAGCCAATGGAAACCTTCTTACAGGAAAAGCTAGTAACCTTGTTTGGAAATATGTAATATTATGTGAGGAACAACTCCAGGGTTGAATACAACTACACAGGGCGGACATCTTCCGAATTATAGAGACGGCAGTGACACCGTACATCTGAAACTGCTGCTTGGCCTTGTATTCAATAAACGTTGCTGCTTTAGTCATCCGATTCTCCAGAAGTCTTCCTTATCATCGATCGACTCTGCTTCTGCTGATCTCTATCAACCCAACAGAGGATAAAGAGGCCGCTCTGAAATGAACAGAATAGTTTTCTATCATAAGAAGTTAGACAGAACTGGAAGTTTGACAGCAATGCAAGGAAGTGCTGTCTGCAGACACTGTCTATATCAGAGACTGTATAGACCAGTAAGAAGTGGATGTAGTCATGGTGATGGATGGGGAAAAATGAGCCCCTCTAGGTTGCAGCATTATTAATTTAAGCAAATCCAGCTAAGAGTTTAAAACCAGGACCGTCAGCATATGGATCACTGTCATTCTCCCTATACCCTTTGAGTTCTCTCTCTCTCTCTTGTGCTTCTCTTTTTCTTAATCTTGCTTGATTAAATTAAGCATCACTGGGATCATTGTCTTGAATTCACATTAATGCAATTGTTTCTCTATATTTAATGAATGAGCCCACAGGCACACTTGTAACCTGCTAACTTTATCACCCATTTTGTTTTTTGCTTCCTCATTCTCCATCGGGTCTCATCTCTTCATTACATTGTGCTTTTATTGCCATGGCACACGTTAGTCGACATAACTCTGACAGCCAGATATATTTTAGCACATTGGTACTACCCTGTATCCCACTCATTACTTTCTGTTGTTATTCCAGCTCTCTTAGTTTAGTCTTAGCTTTTACCCTCGCTGGCTTTTTCCTTGTTTATTCTCTCTCCCTCTTCCATCACCCTCTCTCTCTCCTTCTCCCTTTCTCCCTCCCTCTGTTGCTCCTTCTCTTAATTCGGCCTTACATCCTATCTATTTAAGGAAGAAAGCAGCATCTGCTGAGAAACTGCTGGGCTGGGTGGGGAGATTTAGCTGAACGGCACAGCAAGTCCCCAGATGCCCTGTTGTGGCTCACGCTGCAGAGGAAGAGAGAAAATGTAGAGGGCGGTGGACTGAGGCAGATCGACAGATATGGACAGGGCAACAGGAATAAGAGAAAACAACTGCATAGAGTGAGGGAGAGTGGACGGAGGGGGGAAGATTAATGGAAACGGGGAGTAGGAGAAAGAACCAGTGAGCTGAGCTCAACTCTGCTGTGTCCTGTCCTGCTGTGAAAGCCTCTTTCTGCACCACCGTTACAGTACACAGGGACGCTGCTGGCGTTGAAACATACAGACCAAACATACAGACCAATAGCACAGTCACCCCAGAGGTCTGCTGATCATATGATAGACAGCGGAAGTGGTATTAATACTAAGATTTAACTTTAATGTGGCCCTTGCTAGGAGGCTGAGTGGTTAAACTTTGTCCGATAGAGAGGTTAAGTCCCGACCATCATGCAACCTTATTTGGGAAAAAATATTTACGGCTGTCAATGGCAAGAAAAAAATAATATTTTGATGGCGTATAAAATGTGGCATGGATTATACATATGTTTGTCAATTTAAAAGATAATTTTACTCATCAAGAAAGTCACATTTTGTCGTATAACTGTTGAAGTATAAGGTGTGTGAGAGAAAGGAGATCAGCCGTAGAGACGGGAATCCACATCAGATATCAGAGGGAGGCAATTATGGAATAAATTGGTGCGCCCAAAGCCAGATCATAACAGTGGTGGTCGCGCCATGTGGGTGTGGTTAACACAACCAGTTTTGAATTCTGCACACATAATGTCACATCCTGTTTGTGTCTGTGTGAATCAACAGTTGAGTGTGGGATGGAATAGTGCCGAAGGTGTGAGCAGAGTTAGATTGATAAAACCCACATCTTTCATACGGGTTGGCTTGTGCAAGCTCTTTTTTTGTACTACTGAGTTGAGTGAATCAACATGGAAAATAAATGTTCTGATTACGGCCTTCGCGTCAAAATCACAATTTGAGTGAAGTGTTTGAACAAGATGTAGCATAAGCTGTCAACTGTTGGTTTTTCTGGCTCTAATGACAACTGTCACCGGCCGAGTCACTCGGCTGAAGCTAATGAACGTTTAGTCTGTGAGTTGGCAGAAGAACAAAAAAGGAAACTCTTGGCTCTAGGCCTTTTTTAATTATGGTCTCTGTTGACTGCACATTTATGCTTGGCCAAATTATTATTTTTTTTAATAAGAAAAAGCACTCTGTCATTTATTATATTTGTGATGTAAAATAAATAGTCGTCCATGTCTTTTTGCTGTTCATGAATAACCAACAGAGTCATGAGCTGATCTAAGGTGATTGCTTCACATCGACTTCAAACAGGCAGCTTGCAGTTAGCATCATTGTTGCATCCAGTGTAAATGACATACAAGTGGGTAAAATAGTCGTTTTAACTTCAGCTAGTCTCTAACGTCTGGTGTGCTACTGGGCAGGTAGCGCACGGTGAACTTTCTAGAGCTTGTTTACTGAAAGCGGCTGCAGCTGAAACAGGTGGCAACCTCCGCCTTGAACTTGCATTATATCGTGGCTACCAAGCTGCAAAAGTAATTAGCTACTCAGATTACTTCAACACTTAGCTGTAAAGTTGACCTTGAATTATGAAGCTAACATTAACAGCTTCACACCAGAAGTTAGGGGTGGGCGATATGGCCTCTAAATGATATCGCGATATTTTTTTGCTATATCGCGATACACGATATATATCTCGATATTTTGACATTTCCTCTAAAGCACTTAAAAATGCTTAATTTAACCCTTTGATGCATAGTCACTAGGGGTGTAAATCTCTGGTTTCATCACGATACAATATTAAATCGATTCATTGGACAACGATACGATATTTGCCGATATACAAAAGTCTGCCGCGATACGATTTCGATTCAGTGGCCTACGATCGATATGAGACGATATCATATGCCCATTTAACACACCTGTTTCATTCACATCAAAAAATCACAAAAACGTAATTATAATTTAAACATTTTATTGCTTTGCTCTTCCAGATGTTAAACAAAAACCATACATTTGGGAGCTTTGGGAGGTTTTTTTTTCAAAAAATAAAACAAACTTAACTTAAGAGCCTGTAATAATACAGCGATATGCATCGCTGTTTGAGCGTTGCATCGATGCATTTGGATCGTTCGCCAATGTATCGATATATCGATGTAGATCGATGTATCGTTACACCCCTAATAGTCACGCCAGTATGATGATTCTAGTAGTCCCTGCAACATATGTCTGCATTAAACCATTCTTATTTATACTGTATTCATTAATGGTTTCTATTAGAACAAGCAAGCAGTCTGCTGCAATGCCCGCAGTGCCCCGTGTGTCGAGGCGGTGTAATTACAGTGACTCAGAGCGATGCCGCAGACATCTGCGCTTTCTCCGGTAAACGGTATTGCAAAATCTCTACCGGTGGACACTTTTATACCGTCACACGGTATAATACCGTCATACCGCCCAACCCTACTGTAGCCTATTTCTATAATAATACAATAATACAAATAATACAATAACAATAAAATACACAAAATACTAAAATCACAACATTTTTTAAAGTGTAGAACAGTGTGTGATCAATAGATCGGAGTGTTTGATGTTTAGTCATCTGCAGGTTGGACCGTTCAATATCGCCGATGTCCGACAGCTCTACAAACACAAACCAGAGAACAGCGGTTTAATCACAAACGTCTCCACGACGCTGTGAACACAGATGTTATGTTACGTTGGTAACGTTTAGTGAGCCAACGGCAGTCAGAAAGTGGCACGCTAACGTTGTTGTTAGCAATATCCCGCTAGCCGGCTAGCTAGCCGGTCAGCTTCCATTTCCCGAGGAAGCAAAGCCATTAGTTGCTGCTGTTACGAACGTAATCACTAGCTTGGTAAACTAAACAGAAATGTGTCGTTGGTTTGCAACGAGGTGAAACATTTTACAATTGAAACTTACCAGGAACAGTAACGTGAGTAAAACTCCGCACTCCGCAGCGGCTTATTTTCCCCCGTTGCCTTGAGCGTTAACCCCGCCCCCAGCCCCTAACGTAAGCCGGGGCCGGTGTGTGGGCGCGTGTATGTGACGTAAGTTGAGCTAGTGGGTGTGACTTTTTTTCTGTTGTCTGTGAGCGGGACAGAGGAAAGCGCTGCGCTAAAACAAGTCACACTCGGCCGCGGCGGCTTAGAAACTGACGTAACAACATACACTCGATGTTCACGATATAGTCATTTACTTACATCTCATGTAGAACAAGCCGCGATACATCGAGTATACTCGATATATCACCCACCCCTACCAGAAGTCACTGTGATCCAAGTGCAGTAAGGTCAGCCGCTCTGCCATTTGTGTTAAACAAATCCACCCGTCGCTCCTCCGCAGTCCAAATATGGTCACTTCTGTTCGCTGGTTGCAAAAAATCTAAAATGGCAACGAACATTATCCAAGACGAAGAAAAATTGCGGATCCTGAGCCCGCTTCTTATATACAGTCTATGGGCTGAAGTGAAACTATGTGAAAGAGTGACCCAGAGTGTTAAAGGAGCTGAAATGAACTGATACGCCATATGAAGCCTTGTAAAGGTGAGGGGAGGTTAAGATGAAAAAACATTAAATTACATATTTTTCTCTTAATTTGGATTATGTGCTTGCATATTGAACTTGCAAAAGATCTATCTTTGGTTTGAAGGATGCTTGTACTGCCTTATTGACAAAATATGTCTGTATTGAATATTGTATTAATTATTTGTATTTTGCTGCTTGTTTACTATAATGTTTTCAAGCGACTCTTTGGATTTGTCTAGTTCTGCTCTCACTCACACACATTCCAGTT
Source organism: Chelidonichthys spinosus (assembly GCA_029853015.1). Lineage (NCBI taxonomy): Eukaryota > Metazoa > Chordata > Actinopteri > Perciformes > Triglidae > Chelidonichthys > Chelidonichthys spinosus. The sequence continues at coordinate 17,407,457 of CM056829.1, forward strand.
TCAGTCTTCTACTCGTTTCTTGGTTGTTTAGGTCTTGTTTCCAGGCAACCTTTCTCAGAGGAAGGAAAACAGTCGGTGCAGGCTCTTAAATATGCTGATATATCTCCGTTTGTGTTAGCAACAGGCCTGTTCGCACACTATTTATGTCTCAACCCGTCTCTTCTGTCTTTCACTCACCCCACCAGCCCAAACATTTTTATGAGCAGTCCGACTAATGACCGATGATTTCCCCTGGCCGCTTAGTTGAAGTAGTTTTCTCTCCCCTTCTCTTGATTTTTCATTTCGGAGTGGTATTCCCGCAGACATGGATGAGCAGTACACTGCTGCGTTCTCAGAAAACTTCAGATGCAATATGAGCTATGGGCTTCACTCCGTCTCCTCTCTGCAGGAAGCCGCATCACTCAATATTACTGCGGGGTGAGACCGTTAAAATGAATGAAATAATGAAAGCCTGCCCATCACTGCGAGTTTCACGTTTACACAGAAGCTATGCAGAGGTAGAGATAAAAGGGTACCAAGTGTTACGAATGATGTGAATCTCCCTCACATTCTTGAATTGAAATATTTCATCATCCTCTTCACACGAATGCTATATTACATGTATTCACTGTAAGAATTGTGAGGGAGGGAGGGACAGAGAGAGGGAGGGGGAGAGAGGGGGAGAGAGAGACCTATGACCTCATCTACCAGTTGTAGATTAAAACTGGAGGCTGACATTATCAAATAAACAGATGGACTTGGGGAGTGGCAGGCCAGTGTTGCATGTGCCCGTTGCCTTCATGGTGTTAAATCAAACATGCAAGGCTGTCACGATTTTGAGAAATAAATTCCATTACAAGGCATTTAAGCCAGCGCCAAACTAATTTCAATGTGAGTCACGGAGAGGAAAGACTACATTGTAGAATTAATATTTCATTCATTTGCTGCGTCTCTGCCACCTCAGCTGACAAGCAAACAATACAGGTCAGCAAATTGTTAAACCCTAATCCACGCTTTTCCATGTTGATTCTAAAATGCTTCCTCACATCAGATGGTCATGATTATTCTCACACCACAGTCTGTTAGGTTTCTCTGTTTTGCTGTAGCGAAGATAATAAGTAGCGTATGGAGAACAATGATAGTTGGTCACGCTTATTTACCAGGAATTAGATCATGGATCAAGGATTAGATCATGTTTCGAATAAAAAGTCAGAAACCTAAAAGCTAAAGTGCCTTCTCACTTGATTTATTATCTCGGTAAACATTGTAAACGTGAGTTTATGGTCTCAATCTCTTGTTTCAAGTTTTCTTCAATACAACATGATGTTCATTTCGTAAATGATGGTCCATTTAGAGTCAAATACATCATTAATCAGGCTATGCTTTAGGACGGGGCTATGTTGTGATTGACAGGAGGCTATATGTTGTAACCCAAAAATGTCTTATTCAGTGTTTTCTTGTACTTATCTTGTGTCAATTCGACAGAAATACAGGCTTGTCTGAAATATATCATGTACCAATGGCACTGGAGCATAGTCACCATCATAATATAACATAAAAAGAATAAAATATGATCTCTGGCTCCGTTTTAATCATATAACATTAGTTTACATTTTTGTTGAAATGTGGTACATTTTTAAATATGGATAAAAACATTTCCTAACTAAACCCCCAAATCCTTTCGAACATTTTGCCAAATGAAAATCACTTTCTTTCTCGTGACATAAATGCTATTAAGGACATTTGTCTGCAGTATTATTAGCTCAGTTGCAGGCATCATGGTGGTGCATGAGCACAATTGGACTCGGTTTGTCTCCTTAGATTGGGGCCTCTGGGTATTAATTAGTACATCAGTCAGATGTTACTCTAGCAAGGGAAAGGTCATGCAGTTAGTGCAGATTAGTGGGAGACATCGGTGTTTTCAGAGCTGATGGTGATGGATCACACCAGTGGTGGAAACATTGTACCGATTGGAAGTGTAGGTTGATGGGTGTGTATAGCTATACGCCTGTTAAAATTGCCCGCTGGCTCTGAAAGAAGAAAGAGAGAAAACTGCCGGATATAAAATACATGGGCTCATTATTCTCATTGCTAGTAAGGGAGCCATTTAATTTAATTTTAGTTTCTAGTTTTTCTATCGACTATTATCCATCAGTTGTTACAGGGAGGAAGAAAAGGAAAGTGAAAGCCGGACAAAGAGGATTACATGTAGAAGATTAAATGGTACAGATTGAAGTGAAACAGGCAACATAATACAACCGGACTTGTTGGCTCCCGTGGGGTCACGACACTGGTGACGTGGTTGCTTCTCAGTTTGTGGTACGCTGCCAGCCTTCACCCCCACCCCCCATGATGTCATCGAGGCTGTCTCCGTGGAGACGGGTAGTGGAGCAACTGATTGGACAGTTAACCTCAGGGGCATCTGTGCCGCCTGGGCCTGCTGTTCCTCTAGTAGGACTGATGGGGAATGTGCGCCGGAGAGAAACGCTTTCATTTAGTCCGCCAGCCGACTGCGTGTGTTGTTATAATTCCCATGCAAACACATTTCTCTTTGCTCGTACGTGCCTCATTGACTGTGACCGTATCTATTTACTTTCTGTTTCTCACCAGCACTCTCCCTGTGTTGTTCTTTTTCCTGCATGTATTTTTATCCAGTCAGATCTTTCAGTGATCCGTCCTTTTTGTATTCCTTTGTTCCATCTTCTTTTATCTTTTTCTTTCATGCAAATTGCAACTACTTTCCATTTTGCATTTTTCTGTCCCTTTCTTTCTCCCTCTTCTCTGTCTGCTTTGAACGTCGTATCTGCTCTTCTTCTGGTTTGGTCAATATGACTCAGCTGTGTGTGGATCTATACCATCCACTGGTTACACTGTTTTAAAGTTACATTTCCAGTCGCTGGTTCCTGTCTTGAACCCATTTCTAGTGGTGACTCAAGCTTTATGGAGAATGTGATGACTGATCCCGAACCCATTCACATTTCCATATACAGCACTGTACCTTTTGTACTGCTCATATTGGCTGCTAAAGGATGACACACTGCCAGCATTGTGTCATTCATGTCGAGTTTTATAGTTTAATAAAATAATTGGTTGTAGCCATTTCCCGTTTCATGGACCGCCACTGTCAAGAAATTACATTAGACAATTAAGCTCTTTTAGTGAATTTGTTGGGACAATAGACGATGACGTTGGCTTTTGATAATGTTCAGTTCCTTTGCCAATGCTTGGTTTCACATTAATGTAATACATTATGATTATGATTAGGATGATTATTATTTGAAGTATGATAACTATTATTAGTTATTATTAGCAGTAGAAGTAGTATTATTAAATTAATATGAAACGAACACTGACCAACCGACTGACATTGAAGCAAAGACCTAAGAATAAGACTGGATTAAAGCTTTTTCTGAAGATGTAATAAGTGTAATTTCTTGACCTCAAACCACTATATAGAAGCAGTCTTGGATGAAACTAAATGTCTGTTTTAATTTTGGACAGTCCTTCACCAGTCGAGGCCAGTAAATCACAAAAATAAACTTAAATTGAATACAAATGGAGCTAAAATTGCTCCCAAGTCGAGCACATTGGAAGAATGAATTGTTTTTATGAGACAATTTATGTGTATTTTATGAACGAAGTTGACACTTTTTGATTGCCTTTTTTTTAATGGAGGCAGAGATTTGTTTTTGGATCCACATAGCTCGTGCCATCACTGATACTGGACCATAACACTTCCACAGATGGTACAATGATACAGATGTTATTGGCTGTAGATATTCACATCATGTTTGTCTTTCATTGATGTCCAGAACTTTGACCAAACTGATTATGCCTTGCTTTGTTGTTAATCAGACTCTGTTGCAGGCGTACCACAGTGGGTATTTGTGAATCTCAGTTCCGCGCCACTCGGCATCCACAATATTGCTTCAACAAAGCAGTTTTTGCCAATCTGTCTGAGCCAGATCAGAATGGCAGTATCATTCCATTAATGCACGATTGGAATACAATGAAGTGGATTGCGTTTTCTTAGAGCATGGAAATATCTGGAACAACAGTCCTAAGAGAAAAATGCAGCCCTCTACCAAACCACTCTGGCGGTGATATAGGGATGATTCACAGTGTATCACTGGGATCCAATTTAACACTTCAGAGAGTATTAACAGCTCAACACAAATTTTTTCAACTCAACCCTGCAGGAAATAATCTCCAAGTTTTCTAGAGGCTTCTAATGCAGTTTGCATGGCCGTGTAAAGATGCTGAATTCAGGTGGGTCTGCACAAGGCTCCACATGTATCTTCTTGAACATGGCAGCACATAGTCCGGGGGTGACCGCTCCACACACACAGCAACTACCGGTTCAGCATACTGTAGCAGATGTGCATTAGCTATGTGCCTGTAGTTCATAGACGGTGAAAATAAAATGTTTCTAATGCAAGAAGAATACAGCTGGGCCGCATTTGACATCATAATCCTGTTGACTAGCCTTGATGAAAATGACTGTCAGGCTTGTCATCGTACAGTGAAGGCCCATTGCTTCAGGCTTGTGGGTAATTATGCTAATTAAACTCATTTTGTGACACATAGGATAAATTGCTGCAAAATAGTGTTTGTCAGAAGGCAATAAAACCAACATACTTGCTGTGGATAACTACTTGTATTCCTACGTTGCTTTGAAATGGTGATGGGAAGAAGAAAAGAGTGTGTTGTGAATTGTGTAATTCACATGTGAGTGCCCAGATTTTACCACACTAATCCACTCATCATGATCAAGTCATCCGCAGTAGGTATTTGGGATTTTGTAACGTCTGTACACATAGTCATGATTCTAGTGCTAGTTAATGCTAGTTAAATAAAATGTGCACGATAGACCAAGTGCATGGCATCACTATTTGTTTTCAGACACTGAACTGTCTGGTGCCTTTTTATGAGGAGCATTGTTGGTTGATTGGTCCAACACTTTGGTCCCAACGGAAATATCTTGGAAGCTATGTGATGTGTGATGATGTAGTCTTGATCTTTCTTCTAGTGCCACCATGAGGTTCAAAGTGTTGGTTTTGAATGAAATATGCTTGACAACCTGATACACATATTCATGTTCCCGGCAGGATGAACTAGTGTGATCCCTAAATGTTTCATTCAGCGCCACCATCCAGGCAACATTTGCTTGATGACTAAATATCTGCAAACCAGTGACATTCCCATCAGTCCCAGATGTACGTTTGTTGTGCTTATACGCTAAATTCAGATGGGCAACAACATATTTGTCTGCCCTAGGGCCCCTTTTCCTGACATCCTGATTGGGTTATCATTTGTCAAAATTCCCTCAGGCTTGAAATGGGTTGTTTTTTAATGCAGATCTTAAAGGGACAGTGTGTAACACGTTAATGTCCCTCTTCGGTGGTTATAGTCTTCAAAATGGTAGAATGACATGGAAGCCTCCTGAGGACTTACCCGTCCAATGTAAATACAGATAAGAAATGCTTCGCTTAAGAGGATGAATCAGATTATTGGCACTTATGAGGACCTATTTATGAATGAAGATATTGATTTTAGCTAATGAATTACTTGAAATGTTACACACTGTCCCTTTAAGAGTCTGTGATATAATAATTTTTTTGACTGTACTGAACTTGAATGCCCATGTCGTAGATTGTTAACAAATATCTATTCCAACAGCAACAAGTATTTTGTTGACTTTAGGTTGACATACATTTTAGAATTATTCTTCTAAATTAATTTTCACAGTGGAAATTTTTTTTTTTTTTAATCAAGCCTGGGCCCAAAACTGCTACTGGACTGATCTGTCATGCCTGATGATCAGCTCCATACAGTCGTCTGATTATTCCAGGAATTCAGATACCAGTAACGATAGCTTCAGAGTTGTTGGTGTGGTTTCTATGTGAAAAAGCTCAACCAGACGCCAGCACCCGTTTACATTGCTAACCTCCGTGGGAGACATTGGTAGAAAGTGGAGACAGTAGTGATAGTGACAATCGTTATGTGTTATGTGAAAGTAACTTTCTTATTGTAAGGACACATTTAAATAAGGACACATTTAAATAAGGTTAACCATCTAAATAAGGTTAACTTAGAGCAAGCAGCAACCTCTGTTTCTTAAGAGAGAAGCCAATGCCGATGTGCCTTAAACTTGCATTCTCTCTTCTGGCCATCAGGGGGTGACTCCTCTTGATGCAAAAAGCAGTCAGATTGCTTGGAAGTATATGAGAAAATGACCCTACTCCTCACTTGATTTATTTAAAGTGAAATAGACCATAAAGCAGGGTATGCAAGACACACTCAGAAAGCCAGCCACTGTGATAATGCTGGCTATCTGTGTGAGTGAAAGAGATATTTTGAGATATAACATCAAAAGTCCTGCAGACTTTGAGGACTAATCCTGTTCACCTCCCTGACCAATTTGTCCACGACAAGAAAGAAACACAAATGGAAAGCCTGATTTCGTTTTTATATAAACGAATGGAATTGGAATCTGCATGGAAGCACAATGTTCGCTCTATATTTGCTGGCCCCAATCTGCCGGAAATATTTTGGGATGAAGAATACAAGATCTCATTAGAGCTCATCTTATGCTTGCACTGATATATGGAACTCTACTCTACTCTCTGTGTGTGTTTGCATGTAAACCTACCTAAAGCTTTCTTACCAGCTATGCTCAGCTATATATTTTTGGCAGTTCCTCTTATCAGTCATAAACGGCATAATAGAAGTAAGTGTGAAAAATATGTCAGCTAGAGATGGGAATGATGGGGAAGTCCAATGATGCTGATATTTATATGTTTATAAGGTATATATATATATTAGGGCTGTCCAACGTTTAATCAGATTGATCACAGGGTAGCTATGAATTTATCATGATTAATCGCAGAAGGCGTGTTAGCACCATCATTTGAAGCCTCGACAAATAGGGATGCACCGATACCAGCATCGAGTGACTGGAAGCCTTAATGTTGATTCCAACCTTGGGAATGAAGTATTACTTTTGGTTGTCCAATGTCCATGTTTAAGACAATCCTTTATTTGGCCTACGATGTGACATTTACACTGTTACAGCAGTCAATAGGACAGTTAGTTCAGTAATGGAAGCATCAGTTAAAAAAGCGAAATATATTCAGCAAAATATACTCTCCCTCAACACCACCGTGAAGCTGCCCACACTGCACTGTATCCAACAACATATAACTTATAATAATGCCGTAGTTTAGTGAAAGTGCCGTTGGATTCTTGGACTCCTTTGCATCTTTCCTTCACCTCATAGCAATTTCCTTTGAGGTCAAGGGAAAGTAGTTAGGAAAAGACATTAGGATGTAATTTATTGACTTTTGTGACCGCAGTCGCAGCATGTCATATGGGGGAGGAGGAGACATGGGTCACAGCCAAATCTGTGACAATTGAAGCATATACGATTAGCCACATTTTTTGGTCGACATACCTATAAGAAGTCCTTGAACCTTAATGGTGCCATTAACTCTTGACTTTATCGTGGTCCATCCAATGACTACACAAACAGCCAGTTATACATTTTAAAACATGGACGTACTGTTTGACCTCAGCCTTCATTTTCGTCTTACTTACACACCTGTAAAGTTTAATGCTACATCGTGTAACAACCTCTAACAACAATACCAGCCACACACTGTCACAGTTGGGAAAAATTGCAAGCACCAATTAATTAAGAATTAAGTTCTTGGAAAAAGAGACACAATATTTCACGACATTACATTCTTAAATACTCTCTTTCTACAAAATAATAATCTGTGGCATGCCCATATATGGAGTTCCGCCTGCCAGGGTGATTGGAGCAGGAGAACGTAATCAGCGGAGCGCAGCTGAAACAGATCAGCTTGAGTGGAGGCAGAATCAACGGAGAACTCAGACAACCAACGGGTTGAAGTAGCTTCGGTGTAACAAAGTGGGAGTTAGGTGATGAGAAGAGTGAGAAGGAGAGAGGGAACAGCGCTGTGTATGACCCGTTTGTGTAGGAGAACCCCGTGGAAAGCCCGACCCACTGCCCCTCTGAGAACCCGCCTGTGTACCGAACTTGGCCTTCCCGACTACCCTCCTAACTGCCTCACCCTGGATCGTATGAGAGACCATGTACCGAACCCAGCCCTTGACCGCCAACGACAGATTGACAGCCCTGCGGACGCATTGCCTCCCAATTCTCCCTTCCACCATCACCTCCCTTCTCCCCTTCCTGAATCCCAAATAAGGTTAAATACTTTGGATCCTGGTGCGGAACTCACTTCTTTTACTGTGTTTGGTCCAGTGACACTCCCTCACGCCTTGGAGGGTCTAACACATCGTTTTCAGACAAACTCTCCCAGTCTAAATTATATTATGTATGTGGCCCTTAAGGCTGGGTCTAAAAATTTGATTTTCAAATTCATAAAAAAAAAAGTCTTGAGATGGATCTTTAAATATTTGCCAGTTCCTGCATCCTCTGTGTTAGTCTCTCATTAGTCTCCCGCTCAACAAGATCTGTCCATGTCAGAGACTGATAACAAAAACATGACAGAAGCTCCACTCAAGCACCGTCAAGCCTGGAGACAGATGTCGGGCAGCATTTTGGATTTAAAACGGAGGACAGAGGTTAGCTGGACAAAAGAAAAGCCATATGCAACAAGACATGACAACTCAAGGTGAAATGTTGAGGAAATACCACAAATTTTAATATCCATCTCATCCACTTTCTTACTTTAGATCTAAGTTTAATCAATTCTGACTTCTTACCTAGAAGACGCTGCTTCTCTTTTAAGACAGGCTTAGCTAAGCTCTTCTCTTCATCCAGACCACCATGGCCCGGATTCTTCCTGCCCACCTTGCAATGGCAGGTACATTGTAAAGCTTCTGGGCTGCTATGTTTAATGTATGGGCAAAGCAGCCAATCTTTATGACATTCATCTTTCTAATGGCAACATCCATGTTAGCAGCATTGTCGACAGTTATGGCTACCACCTTCTCCTTGACCTCAAACTCCTGAAGGATATCGCCTATTTCCTCAGCAATCACCTGCCCTGTCTGGGATGTATAAACTGCCCTGGTGTGCAAGTTTTTCTCCTTCATTTCCCCTTCTTTTACATAGTGGACAGCAACAGTCAGGTAGTGGTCCTGTGCCACACTGGTCCACCCATCTGCTGTGACAGCCACAGCCGTCGTGTCTTTCAATTCTGCCTTCACCCTCTCCTTCTCAGCTGCATACCAGGCTGGAACAAATGTGTTTGACAGCATGTCCCTACTGGGGGGCTGATATCTGGGGTTAAGGGTTCTTATCATCTCCCTAACAAAACATCAACAATAAGATAGTTATGTTCTCATTGCATAAAATACATCACTAAAATGCATCTACCAGGCTTCAATAAAAAAAATAAAGATGAATGATTACAGATTAGATTAATATAAATAAATAAATGATGTATTCAACAATGTGTGTCAACCTACCTAAACCACGGAGTTTCAATTGTAGAAAAAGGCTGCAAACCCTTTACTACGAATTTTGTTACTGCCCTGTGGCACTCTGCCTGTTTTTCTTTTGTCATTTTCCCTCTTCCTGCTAATGTGAAAGGCGTCACGGTGGGAGGCACTTGACGTTTCCTCTTCACATCAGGGACCGGGTCCTGGGAGGCTGTGGAGGTTTTAAACATTGTGTTTTGAGGCTAGGGGAGGTGGGCTTTTAAAAGTAACGCTCATTCAGGCACACACGCGTAGGCAGCCTACCTATGGCTGACGTACTTTAAAACTAGATGGTTAGCTTTCCATAGCCATCAAAGAAAGTCGTGCGCCAATATCTTAGTGTGCCGCTAGCTACACTACATAAACACACAGCACCCTAGCAGCTAGCTATTGCTGTGACAAACAAAGCAGTTCAAAGAAATTCACGGAACAGCTTACCACATGAAGAATCAGACATGACGCTGTGCTCTTCAGATGAATCTGAGTAGAAAACGTCCTGAGAACTCGGGGGTGTCGATGTCGAAGAAGACGAGGGTGTCGCAAAATCTTGTGCTGGTGTCAGAGTGTCGAAGACAGTGCAACTCTCCGCTCTCAGGTTAATCCCATGCACCGTCAGGTGCTTCAGTAAGTTTGAGGTGTTGCCATTTTTGCAGACAATTACCTTGTCACATACATTACACCGCGCGGTGTCTGCATCAATTTTTTTAAAATACAGCCACGCTTTCGACGGCATTTTCGCAAATACACAACATGTAACTCCAAGTGCCGACTGACGAGGAAAACTTGCTTGAATAGGAGCGTGAAACGTGATCAGTCTTCGACACTTCTGATTGGCTGAAATGTCGGCGTGCACTAACACATCGCTTACATTTCAGCCAATCACAGGCGGCATTATCACGCAGCCAAAAAAAAAACAAAAAACATGCAGCCAACCAGAGGAACCGAAACGTGGAACCGAAATACAGGGCAAGTTTCAATACCCATAAGAACCGAGGCATTTCGGTCGGTGCCATGAAAGAACCGAATTTCGGTGCTCAGCCCTACGTCCAATGTAAATACAGATAAGAAATGCTTCGCTTAAGAGGATGAATCAGATTATAGGCACTTATGAGGACCTATTTATGAATGAAGATATTGATTTTAGCTAATAAATTACTTGAAATGTTACACACTGTCCCTTTAAGAGTCTGTGATATAATAATTTTTTTGACTGTACTGAACTTGAATGCCCATGTCGTAGATTGTTAACAAATATCTATTCCAACAGCAACAAGTATTTTGTTGACTTTAGGTTGACATACATTTTAGAATTATTCTTCTAAATTAATTTTCACAGTGGAAATTTGTTTTTTAATCAAGCTTGGGCCCAAAACTGCTACTGGACTGATCTGTCATGCCTGATGATCAGCTCCATACAGTCGTCTGATTATTCCAGGGATTCAGATACCAGTAACGATAGCTTCAGAGTTGTTGGTGTGGTTTCTATGTGAAAAAGCTCAACCAGACGCCAGCACCCGTTTACATTGCTAACCTCCGTGGGAGACATTGGTAGAAAGTGGAGACAGTAGTGATAGTGACAATCGTTATGTTTTATGTGAAAGTAACTTTCTTATTGTAAGGACACATTTAAATAAGGACACATTTAAATAAGGTTAACCATCTAAATAAGGTTAACTTAGAGCAAGCAGCAACCTCCGTTTCTTAAGAGAGAAGCCAATGCCGATGTGCCTTAAACTTGCATTCTCTCTTCTGGCCATCAGGGGGTGACTCCTCTTGATGCAAAAAGCAGTCAGATTGCTTGGAAGTATATGAGAAAATGACCCTACTCCTCACTTGATTTATTTAAAGTGAAATAGACCATAAAGCAGGGTATGCAAGACACACTCAGAAAGCCAGCCACTGTGATAATGCTGGCTATCTGTGTGAGTGAAAGAGATATTTTGAGATATAACATCAAAAGTCCTGCAGGCTTTGAGGACTAATCCTGTTCACCTCCCTGACCAATTTGTCCACGACAAGAAAGAAACACAAATGGAAAGCCTGATTTCGTTTTTATATAAACGAATGGAATTGGAATCTGTATGGAAGCACAATGTTCGCTCTATATTTGCTGGCCCCAATCTGCCGGAAATATTTTGGGATGAAGAATACAAGATCTCATTAGAGCTCATCTTATGCTTGCACTGATATATGGAACTCTACTCTACTCTCTGTGTGTGTTTGCATGTAAACCTACCTAAAGCTTTCTTACCAGCTATGCTCAGCTATATATTTTTGGCAGTTCCTCTTATCAGTCATAAACGGCATAATAGAAGTAAGTGTGAAAAATATGTCAGCTAGAGATTGGAATGATGGGGAAGTCCAATGATGCTGAAGTCCAATGATGCTGATATTTATATGTTTATAAGGTATATATATATTAGGGCTGTCCAACGTTTAATCAGATTGATCACAGGGTAGCTATGAATTTATCATGATTAATCGCAGAAGGCGTGTTAGCACCATCATTTGAAGCCTCGACAAATAGGGATGCACCGATACCAGCATCGAGTGACTGGAAGCCTTAATGTCGATTCCAACCTTGGGAATGAAGTATTACTTTTGGTTGTCCATGTTTAAGACAATCCTTTATTTGGCCTACGATGTGACATTTACACTGTTACAGCAGTCAATAGGACAGTTCAGTAATGGAAGCATCAGTTAAAAAAGCGAAATATATTCAGCAAAATATACTCTCCCTCAACACCACCGTGAAGCTGCCCACACTGCACTGTATCCAACAACATATAACTTATAATAATGCCGTAGCTTAGTGAAAGTGCCGTTGGATTCTTGGACTCCTTTGCATCTTTCCTTCACCTCATAGCAATTTCCTTTGAGGTCAAGGAAAAGTAGTTAGGAAAAGACATTAGGATGTAATCTATTGACTTTTGTGACCGCAGTCGCAGCATGTCATATGGGGGAGGAGGAGACATGGGTCACAGCCAAATCTGTGACAATTGAAGCATATACGATTAGCCACATTTTTTTGGTCGACATACCTATAAGAAGTCCTTGAACCTTAATGGTGCCATTAACTCTTGACTTTATCGTGGTCCATCCAATGACTCAACACAAACAGCCAGTTATACATTTTAAAACATGGACGTACTGTTTGACCTCAGCCTTCATTTTCGTCTTACTTACACACCTGTAAAGTTTCATGCTACATCGTGTAACAACCTCTAACAACAATACCAGCCACACACTGTCACAGTTGGGAAAAATTGCAAGCACCAATTAATTAAGAATTAAGTTCTTGGAAAAAGAGACACAATATTTCACGACATTACATTCTTAAATACTCTCTTTCTACAAAATAATTAGGTGACCAACAGAGCTTTCACTAAACCCACTCCCCGAACATTGATTATACAAACATTAATTATCAGCCATAACCGAGCAGACCAAGTGTTTTCCTCATGTGCAATTGCAGTGAATATGAAGCTAGTAAGTGTAATACTCAACAGCCCTGTTCAAGAGTTTGGTAGGTGGGGCTGTTATTTCAAAGCTTTTCAAAATTGTAAAGAGAGGTCTGTTTATCTGCTCTAATTATACAGATATTTGTCGTCCATATTTTCTGTACTTTACCTATGTTGGTCTATTCTATATTCGACATCTTGTGTACATGTCTGTCTGGGAAGAGGGATCCCAGCTGTTCCTCCAGAGGTTTCTTCCATTTTTTTCCTTGTTAAAAGTTTTTTTGGGGGTCAGAGGTTTATGCTGTACAGATCGTAAAGCCCATTTAGCAAATTTGTGGTATTGGCTACCTGAGTAACATTGACTAATGTTGACTATGACATTTTCCATATATTAATGGAATATATTACTAGAGATCCTAGCTACCCTGATTATACAAGAATAAACCTGGTGCTTCATATCTCTTTGCCATATTTACATTTTACATTTAGGGCATTTAGCAGACGCTTTTGTCCAAAGCAACTTACAATTTGTCAAAAGAAAGAAACCACAACATTTCATAGCCGATAAAGTAAGAGCGAAAAAATGGAAACAAGTGTTATCTGAGTAAAGTAGTAGCTGTTCAGCAAGTATACCTTAAGAACAACAGTGCTATGATCAAAATGCTATAGGTAAGAACATAGAAGTGCATTTTTTTTTTGGGGGGGGGTGAATCTGTGGCATGCCCATATATGGAGTTCTGCCTGCCAGGGTGATTGGAGCAGGAGAACGTAATCAGCGGAGCGCAGCTGAAACAGATCAGCTTGAGTGGAGGCAGAATCAACGGAGAACTCAGACAACTAACGGGTTGAAGTAGCTTCGGTGAAACAAAGTGGGAGTTAGGTGGTGAGAAGGAGAGAGGGAACAGCGCTGTGTATGACCCGTTTGTGTAGGAGAACCCCGTGGAAAGCCCGACCCACTGCCCGTCTGAGAACCCGCCTGTGTACCGAACTTGGCCTTCCCGACTACCCTCCTAACTGCCTCACCCTGGATCGTATGAGAGACCATGTACCGAACCCAGCCCTTGACCGCCAACGACAGATTGACAGCCCTGCGGACGCATTGCCTCCCAATTCTCCCTTCCACCATCACCTCCCTTCTCCCCTTCCTGAATCCCAAATAAGGTTAATTACTTTGGATCAGTGCTTGAATTGGGCCGGTACTCACCAGTACGCAGTACCGGGACTTCTGATTTTTACCCATCTGCGTACCGTTACTTCTTACAGCGTACCGCCACCTCATGACGCATCTAGGTACGCATATTGTAGTTCTTTTATCATGTTGTGGATACCTATAATAAGCTATGCAGTTGATGAATCTGTCTTCATTTTAGATCGACAAGTTTCAGTTTGAAAGATTTTCGAGAGCTTGCGGGAGGCTGCGGCGCACTGTCTCTCCACACTTGCCGTCAGTCGAATGCATTTCAGGGCATACCGTAAATCCCCTAATATAGCATCAGCCAAAAATCTTCGCGACGCAAACCTGACGCCGCGTACCCACCAAACGCGATGAACGCGATTTAATCGCGCGACAAATGAAATCGCGGCGCGCTAGACGCTCCAGTTTTGACGCCGGTCCAATATGCCAAAAAACGCCTCATCGCGGCATCGCGTCGCGCGACGAGCTCGCCCAAACAACAACATTTCTTCCGCCATTTCATTCTCTCGTCGATCATGGCTGAGATAACCACCATCGCTGCACTGTATCTACTCTGGAGAAGTTCCCAGCTTCGTCTGCGGGCTAGGCGCCGACGTCGGTTCTGGGTGCATGCTACCCTACGGAGGCGGCGTGAGCTCGGCGAGTTCCACCGTCTCCTGCAGGAGCTGCGCCTGGACGACGGCCGGTTCCAGCGGTACTTCAGGCTGACTGTTGCCCAGTTTGAAGACCTGCTAACCAGGGTACAGGACCGGGAGGTTTAGCTGCTGCTCTGCCCAGAACTGGTGCTTCATAGCCGGCCATAAGCCCCAGTGATAAACAATCACAAAAAAAAAAAAGATCTCTGTGTGTGAAAGAGCTGGGATTGATATGTATGTATGTGTTTGTGTGTGTGCGCGCGTGTGTGTGCGCGCGCGCGCGCGTGCGCCCCCCAACTTTGATTATGGGCAATATATAATATAATATAATATATAAATATTGTGGCAAAAAGCGAGGGAACACCAGGACGTCCGTACGTCAGCACGTCGGTGACGATCTCAACGCTGATAGGCTGTCGCGGCGCGTCTTCACGCGAATTCGCCGCAAAAGTTCAATTATTTCAACTCGAGCGATGGCGCGATGAAGCGATTTTTCGCGTCCATCGCGCCGCGCTATCGCGTCCATCGCGTCGCCCGGCGCGATGAAGCGTCTAATCGCGTCTTTGCATTGACTTTACATGTAATCTTGTCGCGCGATGAAGTTTCATCGCGTTTGGTGGGTACGCCCCGTGACAATGAATGGGAAGCGTGGAAATAACGCTGCCTGTCGACACTTGCCCTCGCCTCCATTAGAGACCGGCCGTTATTTACCTCCGCCGTTATTTATGTACAGGGAGCAGAAATGGAAAAATAAAACCGGTCACCCTCTCTGGATGGAGAGGGCTAGACAGAGGAATTCAAGAGTGAGTATTTAGTTGTGATATCTTTATTCCAAGACAGCCTCTCTCTCTCTCTCTCTCTCTCTCTCTCTCTCTCTCTCTCTCTCTCTCTCTCTCTCTCTCTAGCTCTCTCACTAGGGCAAGCAAGTTGAGAGACAGAGCAAACAAGCAAGCAGAAAGCAAGTAGCTACAATAAAGCCACACATAGCTGCCATTTCACTGTACATTGTATCCATTTCAGACAAACTATTTTTTTTTTTTTTTTTTAACAGAGAAATGTGTGTGTGAAAATGATCAACTAGTATATGGTTTATCTAAGCAACTAGTATAGGGTTTATCTAGGTAAACCAGGCAAAAACACATGGTATCCACGAGAGCCACAAGCGCTCGTGCTGTGCAGTTGCTGATTTAGAGTACTGGCACCTTTTTTATTCCAATTCAAGCACTGCTTTGGATCCTGGTGCGGAACTCACTTCTTTTACTGTGTTTGGTCCAGTGACACTCCCTCACGCCTTGGAGGGTCTAACACATCGTATTCAGACAAACTCTCCCAGTCTAAATTATATTATGTATGTGGCCCTTAAGGCTGGGTCTAAAAATTAGATTTTCAAATTCATAAAAAAAAAAGTCTTGAGATAGATCTTTAAATATTTGCCAGTTCCTGCATCCTCTGTGTTAGTCTCTCATTAGTCTCCCGCTCAACAAGATCTGTCCATGTCAGAGACTGATAACAAAAACATGACAGAAGCTCCACTCAAGCAACGTCAAGCCTGGAGACAGATGTCGGGCAGCATTTTGGATTTAAAACGGAGGACAGAGGTTAGCTGGACAAAAGAAAAGCCATATGCAACAAGACATGACAACTCGAGGTGAAATGTTGAGGAAATACCACAAATTTGAAACCATTCAACCGGACATCAGCCGGAAACGGCGTCAGCAAAGATGTCGGAGCCCAATCAAACCGCAGGAGACATTTACAGTCAAGTTACCGTCAAATTCCCACGTGTCCAAAAAACAGGGTTCATGTGAGGGATATACAGCCGTACAGCGCGTTGACGACTTGTCGATATACTGCAACCATGCTGCGTGTTAGCTACTTGCTAACGTACGAATGAAGTGGCGGTGCCTAACGTAGGGAAACATGGCGCTGATACTTGACTTGAGTCGGCAGAAAGCGTTGCCTTAACATGTGACAGCTGGACATCCGGAGCAACAGATCACCGACTATCATCTCTAATCATGTGACCTTTTGTGACCTCTCATCATGTGACCTCTACTATTGTGACCTCTCATCATGTAGCCCTTCATCATGTGACCTGCTTCAGATCTGTTAACTATTGAGGGTTGCTCTCTCGCTAAACTCTCTCAGCTGTTCTTCTTTTCACTGCTGAAATCTTCACATTTCTCTTCATGAATTATCTCCTGCAACTCTACTGTAGTATTAGTTCAGCATTAGTTCTGTGGAAATATCATTCATTACCAAGAACAATTGGCATTGACACGGACATTTGTTTAAATGAATTGGGAATCGGGAAAATCAATAGTGATGCTCGGCTGTAGTCCGAGTTCATATTAAAGACCATTTTACAGGCTCTTGTTTTCAGTCATCCAAGGACTTTTTCAGGCAATACATATAATTAACTGCTCATGTTAGCTAATGTCAGAGAAAATCTACAGTTGTCATAATAGCTGACAAAATTGACGGTTGCCAGCTCGGAACAAGAAGCCGCTTTTGTCTACCTAAGTCTGAAATCAGGGGATTCAGTGATCAAATTGACTAAATATTTTAAATCTCTAAGCTGTCATGTTATGCTCAACTGGAAAACTCAGTAGGCATATAAACGGTAACTAAGAATATGTTGCTTTGGCAAAGGCACAAATATATCCTTACACCTACAGTGTTCACCATGATCAGGATTTATTAAATTATATACCAGTCAACTGTCTGATACATTGCAGCAAAACAGGAAGGTGACAGGAAAAGAGCTGAGAAATGGAGAGAGGAGAAAATCTCACAGGAGTAATGAACCAAGGGAGGAGGATGTGAAAGTGTGGAACCAAAACACAATGTCAGATTTAAATTATGAATGAAATGCAGCATGGAACTTTCAAACTGTATCCGGGGTGTAGCAAGCAGCATGGACGGAGGAGAAGGAGGGCACAGTGGAAAGCTTTCTTGTGCTGTTTTAGATTTGGAGTGGACTATGATTTCTGCTTATTGTTTGTTTGGCACATTACAAAAGGGCCGTCACAATTAAATAAAATGAAAAGACTTAAAAGTATTCACAGCTGAGCATTTGCTGTGATTACACGCCTGCTTGGAGAGGCTCTCCAGTTGTGATTGTGGGAAGTGAAATGTAAACATACTTGACCTTTTTGTTGCACAAGATGTCTCAAGATGTTGGCACAGATCCTGCTCAGAGACGAGATCTGCTGGCACGAATCGGCTGACAAATCCACTGACTTTATATATTAACTCTGCATGTGTGGTTTAATGTTTCAGGTATTATATCTAATACTTCTCTATTAACTACTGCAGAGCTTCGGCACATAAGTGACTATTAGTTGGGTGAAATTAACTTAATTTATGAAATGATCATGGTTTGGCCTAAAATACCGGCGTAAGGCCTTTACACACTGGGGACGTTCTTTTCAACCAAGTTATTAACATGTTAATACACTTTTATATTTTAGGTAAAAAATATATTTATATCTTGTCTGTTTTTTTCAGAACAAGGTCAATATTTCGTAGCTTTCGCAAACAAAATAAACCACTTCTTGGAAGTCGCTAAGTGTCGGCTAAATTAAATGTAATGCAATGGAACAGACATATTCAAGTACCCCAGTGTACAACAATACGGAGGCTTTGTAGTCTGAGCAAAGCTGGGGGTGCAGTCGAATAGTCTTTTTTGCTTAGGAAGGTTCCTAACTGAAGAAGTGACCCGAAAGTAAACAAGTGGCCGCCATGATAAGAGCCGTTCATCAGCAGCGTTATAATGACGTAGCTTAGTGAAAGTCCGGTCGGATTCTCTGAGCACCGCGGCCGTCTTTTCCTAAATCCTTTTGAGTTCTCCTATCGCCTTTCCTTAACCCCATGACGTTTTCCGCAGAGGTCAAGGAATAGGAGTTAGGAATAGGAGTTAGGACCTTATTTTTTGACTATTCAACTGAACCCATGGTTAAACTTTATTACTCCTTTCAACCTTGACAAAGACAGCACAGACCAGATCCACTCCTTTTGTTCTTACCTTTCACAATAAAAGCCCCTGACATGTACAGTGTGTAACTGGTTATATCATATTTAAAAATATATATCTAACGACAAAGTTGAAATAAGTGCATTTAAGTAGTTACGTAACTTTAAAGTATATTTTCCTATATTATATTTACAGAAAGTGTACTATAGTGCGATTATTTTAAAGTGTGTTAAAAGTGTTATTGTTGTATTATGAAAAACATGTCAATGCACTGTGACATGTAACGTATTAGGTTGTGTTTAGCTTGTCACGATGAAAACCAAAAACAGTGCAGAGTGAGAGGTAGTGAAACGCCAAAGATATATGCACTTCAATATGCTTTTTATTGTACCTCTTGACAAACAAAAGATGCAACTCTCATTGGTGCTGCTGTGAGTCTGATTTGCGTACGTTTAATAAATAATCCTTGTTCTGTTTCCCTTTATTGATTTAAACTGACATGAGCCACCACTCCCTCAAGTTGAATTACCATTTGATGATTTGAAAATGAAATTTTTGTCATGGACATCTATTATTACTAACTTAAACGCAATACAAGCACATCTGTACATCAACATGTACCGGTGAGATTTCTTGTTGCCGCTGTCACGGATGCTGTCGAGGGAAATTCACTTGTTTCAGGGTGAGATTGCATCAACTCATCTGCCGTCTTCTTTAATATGTAGGCAGGAAGACAGATATCTCATGCATTAGCCATTCCCACAATGCGACTATGCAATAAAAGCAAATGTATGCTGTTAGCATTTGTTTTTAACAGATTAAAGGGACTGCTGACATTACTTGAGACTAGAAACAATCATGAAAAAAAATGGCCATTTTATTCTTCATTCATGAACGTTACATTTCACAGTAGAGCTGTTGATGCCTGTTTCTAAACTATAAATAATATTGTTTGTTTATGGAAGTGATTGGTGTGACGTTATCTACAGATTCACCCTCTTTCTATATGTTCACATTGTATGCTGTGTGTGTGTATTCGCTGAATAATGTTCATTTGTGGTTGCTGCTTCAAAGAGGAGTATAAAAAGCACAGTTGAATTTCATTTTTGACCTGAGGCCAAGTTGGTAAAACCTCTTCCATAGTCATTAGAGTTCTCAACGGGCCTGAAAATTACAGCCCGACCCGACCCGGCCCGCGGGCTTTTAAACCCGAACCCGACGCAGCCCGACACACCAGCATGAATTGTCGGCCCGAACCCGACCCGAACCCGACCCCCCGCGCGCCTGCATTGTTTTCCTCATACACTTGTTATCACGATCAGACAGACAGCAGACGTGAATTCAAATGAAACTTTATTTAAAATTAAACGATTTAACACAAACAACCGATATAAATAAATATGCCGTAAATAAATATTAAATTAATCTTTCGCCTGTGGCAAGTTTACTTTTGACCAGCTCCATCTTCTCCAGCCAGGCTATAGGCGTGAGTGCGTCACGCAGCGTCGTCAGGTGTGCGTCTGCCCCATGAAGCAGGCAGCCAGATTGACCAAACGTGAACAGCGATGATTCACAGCAAACAATATATAATTTACAACCTACAGTTTTTTTATTTTTTATTTTTCAATGAAATGTGTTTTATAAAAAAAGGAAGCCCGAGGCCCGACCCGACCCGGCTCATTTGCGTATTTTTTCGGCCCGGACCCGGCCCGAAACTTCGGGTCCCGTCGGGTTTGTCGGGCTGGGCCGACCCGTTGAGAACTCTAATAGTCATTCATCTTCTCTCTGTCTTTTTAAATTAATAACAAATGCAACGTAAAAGACCAATCAGGTAGTCATTTAACAAAATAGCAAATATATCATCATGAAAAATTGGTTTTTTGTAAAACACTTTAAGTTGGTAATTTCTCTTCAATGGTGCTGGGATAGTTGCTGGCACAAGCAGCATAAGCAGATGTTAGAGGGTGGCCAAGATACTGCAGAGGACTGCAGAGGACAACAGGATGATGAAGGCAAATGTGAACTCATGCTTCATGTTTTCTTGTTTTTAATTCTACTCGGACAAATTTGCAAGCTATTTACATGGGTAGACTGCTCCCAATCTGTAAATTAAAAAAAAAACAAACTTATTAGTACTGCCATTTACAAATGAGAGGGGAAGATAAGGTGGGAGCCGGTAGACTGTCAATGTTTTTGTTAGTCGTTAATAATAAAATTCAAATCTTATGAATGAAGCATTGAAGCTGCTATTAAGAAAAGTCCTAGTAATTACCGATGAAGCCCTAACTCCAGAAGAAAAGATGTTTACTCTTGTTAGCAAGAATAATGCAAACTCCTAAGAAACGCCTATTTGGAGGTTCTGTTGTAAACCAAATGAAAAAAGGGGGGCTAGAGAACGTGAACAAAGTGTTTTGTAAGCTGTGCGATAAACACGTGTGTGGCTGTGATATTGATGTGTGTACCAACACAAAACTATCATGTGGTGGCATATGTTTAAATGTGAAGTATAATCAGTTGAAAATGGTATTTTTTCGACTGGCAGCTGACTAATTGGTGCATCTCTACCATGTATCACATGTATATAATGGCAACAGCATAAACTCATGTTTCCATTAGGTGATGACAACCTCATTTGGTACAACCCTACCATTTATTAATCTCAGCGTACATGTAAAATAAGCCATTTAAGCACAGCTCCTTCAAACTTAATTAAGGATATAATAATAGAATAGTTGCTAGTTTTTCCAGCTGTCCCTATCATCAATAGCCACATTAGCTTAATTACTTTTGTACTAAAAATATCTGCAGTACTGTTTTAGTAGTCTGCCACTGATGTGCCTCTCCTGGCTGATGGTTATATTTCCTAACTTATTAGAGACCCTTTGGTAAACTTCTGCAAAGGCCCCTTTAAAGTTGTGCTCCATATTACAGGAGCCAAGTCCCAGGATAACAGTTAAATTCCTATTTTGGTTCTATGCTCAGAAAAGATTTAGGAGCGCCTGGTGTAGTCTGTTAATGGCACATTGCGGTGCTGCATACTTTAAGTCCTGTACTTTAATGTTCTTGGCAGATGGGTCAGCATCTCAAAAGCTATTAGCACATCTCCCACCCTTATTTTACGCCCAAAACCTTGTGACTGTATCAGGGGTTGATGAAGTTGCTGTTTGGTATCTCGTACTAATAATGTAATTTACCTGTATTCAGCTGCCTCTCTTTGTTGCTAGAAAAGACAGAGAATGACCTTGAAGGGTTTTGATTTCAACTTCAGAAATCAATCAGCCCATTGTTGTAAACCCATTAGGGTTTGGCGATTAAATGGTGTTGATCACTGCAGGCTTTGTTTCTCTCTAGCTGAACTTGGTTACATTAATATTAATTAAATATATTTACTTTTCAGCAGCTAATTTCTGTTCCAGAATAAACATGCCTCTCTCTCCTTCTCTTAGTTACCGTCTCGCTGAATTCCAGTTTTATCTTGTTGAGCTTCTTTAGCTTAACAGTTAGGTAAGCAGCCACAATTGCTTCTCTTTCCTCTTCTTCTTCAGGAAACAGATACAACCTTCCTGATGTATTTTGGAGAAATATTTTTGTGAATATTTTTCTATTAATGTCAGATTTAGCCAATTCCTAAACTGAATGTTCAGAATTTTCGCACATGGCTTTTGTGAAATTGTTCCACAGTTAGGAGATGCCATGTCATGACTACAGACAAATAACAAATAATGACTAAAAAGGGCAAGTACATGGAACCCCTGATGGTGCTGGAAATGAGGTTTGCAGTGCAGCTGAAGCTTTTTCTCTGCACTGCCTGTATCACACCATATATTGCCTTTTTGTTTTTTGTGTTCCACCCACAGTTGGGGACTTGGTCATCCAAGTTCACAGCCTAACATCTTTGATATGCCTTTATTGTTTAAATTTGCCACCAGCATATTGTTCATACCACCCACTCATACAAGGCTGTGTATGTTTTAGCAGATTATGTTCAAAGACGAGGTATGAGCATATCAGCGGAACAGAAATAAGCTACAGTCAGTACAAACATTTTAGGAGAAACAGTAATGCACTGTACGTTTACATGCATTTACACTTCCAAATACTCAAGAGCCATTTGTGGAAATGTTTTCCTCACAGTGGGCCTCATACAAGGACATTTTTGTATTCTTATCCTAAACCTTTAGGGTTGGGTGAAAATCCAAAAAGATATAGATCTAGATAAGATATTACCCACAACAACAAAAACGTCTCTAATTACCCTGCAGATTTATGGTATGATTTTAAAGCAATACCACCCACACCTGTCAGATAGTTTGATCCTGAGTTTCTTAGGATTTGACTTAAATCCTTAATCTTCTCTGCTGTAGACACAAGGATTTAAAAATGTCCATTCATGCAACTTCAACCACACATAGCTGTAGGTCTGGACATACACTAACCTGCTTCCGTCCTTATATCTTCACTCTCAGTGGTAAAAGGTCAGCGTGTCCGCAGGGATCAGGCCAATAATTGGGACTAGGAAGAAGCCATCATTAATTATGAATATAAAATACCCTATATACTACGATTTGTTACAATTTCAGTACCATAGGGTAAACGGAAAAAATACTTTGTTCAACATTTTCTTTAACTATAAACATTCAACAGTTGCTCATTAGCCATAATTCTTACTTTAACAGTTAAGGCACTAAATTACTGACATATTGTCAATAGAATAAAAAAAAAAATTGAAAGAAAAGAAATGTGTGTAATGCAAATGTAACCCAATTTCCCACAGAGATTAAGAAAGTATTTCTGATTTTGTAATCATAAGACCTGTTGATAATTCCTGAACTCTGCTGTAACTTTAACGGACTGACTAAAATATGAAAGCACATTGTTGCGGGCTCAAGCACTTTGACCTTATGTTTTAATTCTGTCACTTTTGGTTTGGACAAAAAAATAATAGTATTCTTGATCAAACTTTTGAACGATGCTGCTTGAGGCTGTAGAGATCGTGCAGTAGTTTTTACTATGGGGTGTGGGCAATGTGTTTAATGCCGTTACTGTTACAGCTGATGCTGTTTGTCTGTTGGTTGTTTTATTGCAACTGTCAAGGCATTTATCTGTGCAGTCCTCAAGTCCAAGACAAGTTTCCCTCAGGGGACAATAAAGTATATTGTATTGTATTGTTTACACATTGATAAACCATAGCATTAGTTATTACTTTGGTTAGGCCTGCAGTGGGAGGGGCCCGTCTCTTTTTGATACATTTGGGTCGTAAATGTCTGAAGTGTTTTTCAACTTCGGTTTAACAGGGTTGGCACTCAGTTTGACACCTATCGTGGTGCATAGAGAGTGATTAACCAGGTAACTGGCTAAATCAACTAGAATGCTCCAGTTGACAACAACAACTTGTGTGCTGTCAAAACTTTCCAACAACAAACAGCTGTTTGGACGGATGTCGCATATGAAACTAAATTACATTTCCAATATTACGATGTGTAGCGCTACACCCGTGAGTGTACTCTGTATATATTGGTGAGAGCTGAAAGATTTAGGAGAGCAAAGTAGAAACTGAGTAACACAATATTGTGTTGCTTTTTTTTCTCTTTTTCCCCAGCTAAATGTCATTGCTTTTGCTGTCGATCTTCATGCCACGGTGTGCTCACCCCCTGCTGAGTCTCCCATCACGTTCATGCACAGCCGGGCGATTCATTGCTTTCAACAGTTTAAATGTGATTCTGAATACAACGAACATTGTAATCTAGATTCAACGCTATTTGACACCTGACAGGCTTTTCATTCTGTCTGCTTTTGAGTTGGAAGCAATGTTGCAAACTGAAAATTGTAAACTTGTCTCTACTTACGTAGTTCCAAATATGGATGTCATTTCATTAGTTGACATCAACTTTGATGTTTTTGCCAGACTGACCGACGTGTTGGCATTTCTCTCTCAGATGTCTAAATACTCTGTCAGTGCTGAGCACAAATAGTTTCTTTTTGATAAGATGTTCAACTGAACATAACAATGCTGCTCTTCTGAATTTGCATATGAAGGTTTTAGTAGCTACTGTGGCAGTAAATACAGATTGTGGCTAAAACATTGCTGTACACAGGGGTTCAAGTTTTGCCACAGCTTGTGATGTCTTGAATTCATATCAATGTTGTCTTCATCATTAATTTGTCTTCAATAGAAACGCCTACATTTGAGATTGCATAGTGTGTAGTTTTTAATGAGAGTGAGTTATACCAGCATAATGAAATATTTGTGCATTGAGGGAAGCCAGTCTAAGGCCATGTTTAGACGGACTTTAGCTCAACGTGAAAGAACAAAGTCCTCTCATTCATTTAAAAAGAGGCTAGTCCAGCGTTGTAACGGGGTGCCAACTGAGGGCTTCGGAAACAACTGTAACGTTGTCTGCCACCAAAGCTTAGCCTGGGCTGTGCTGTCTCATCACATAGATGCAAGTGCACATTATTCATGGATTTGTCTACTCTTGTGGTGCAAAAGTCATATTTGTACTGTTTACCCTTGATTGTTGTGCTGAAAGATAATTATTGCCACCCTGATAACTTTACAGAGTTGTAAAATTCTGTCTCAGTTTTGAATACTGCTGTATATGATGTTGGCATCTGCTGAACCTTAAATTAATCTGTTACTCAAATTGGATTGTATTAATTTTCTCACTGGTACACGCAACAATGCATTCACACCAACGCAGCCTTGTTTTCCATACCCACTGAGAAGAATAACAGATATTCTTCAGCATATGAACCTGATGTTATTCTTCTCCTTTTATTTAAGATTGTAATTCTAGCTCTTAATTGATGCTCAATTCCAATGTCTTATCCAGGGTTTTCTTTTCTTCCAGGTTGGGCACCGCCAAGGGAACCTCGTCCTCTCCAAAGCTACCAGGAGGCTGCAAAGCACACAGTTCACAAGAGTCTGTGCCTGACAGCGAGTCGTAGAAAGGAGCTCAGGGATTTGGAATCCTTGTTTAATTAAGGGAAGGACATCTTCCTTAAACTGCAAGGAAGTCTTGCAGTCATTAAACTCCCATATGGTTTTCATTTAAAGATTTAGGTTCATATATTCAAGTTTCTTTTTAACTATAGGCTCTATCATGAGGGTGCAATGAGGGAGACTGGTAGCCCTTTTGTTTGAAGGTATAACGGTATCTGCCATAAAGGCTTTCTCTTGGATTATCAGGGCACTAGTGAAGGTCAGTGTTCCTTAACTCTCTTCCCGGGTCTTTGATCCAGTGCCATCTCCCCACTCGTTCGTTTTTCTTTTTCAAGCCCTTCACTCTTGACTCTGACATTTTTGCGGGATTAAGTATTAATCCCTGGGACACCCTCTTCAACCACTCCCCCCCCAGGAATATACTCAAACCAAAACTTTAACCAAAAAAAACTCCCAGCAGGATGCAGTGAAGGACAGAAGAGAGCCAGAGAGTAAGGCATAGAGGGGGATTGAAGGGCAGATGGTTTCACTGCTTGAAAAACACCAACAGCGGAATGAATAAAACATTTGAATAGAGAGGGAGTCGTGACATCTGCCTGAGGAGTGAGATAGAGACACTCTGCATCACCTCTCTCCTTCTTTTTCCCTATTCTGTCCACTTTTTCACCCTTTAGCACCCCCATCCTCTTGCTTCTATCTCCTTCTGTCCATCTTTCACTTTCCCTGGGTGGACACTGGTTCAGGCGCTCAGTCAGACAGACAGAAACGGGCTTATGCCTCTGCTTGTTTCTGTCCCACCTTTGTGAGCCACCCCAAAACACCCCCACTCCACCCTCTCCCTCTATCTTCTTACTCCTCCCTTGCGTGGTGTGTGATGGTGAATCCCCTGCTGTCTGTCCTGGAGACATGCCTGTGCAGGAGATGGCGGTGAGTCCTGTCAAGTCCCTGTACTGGGAGCAGTTCCCCCCCATGTTGCAGCGCCGTGTCTACTGCACTCCCGTCTACCACGAAGGCCTGCTCTATGTGCTGGGGGGCTGCAGTGAGACCGGCACACCACTGGACAGCGTTGAGGTCCTGGATGTAGAGAGCCAGACATGGAGCCAGCTGCCACCGCTGCCCACTGCGCGAGCGGGGGCCTCGGCTGTGGCATTGTTGGGCCAGGTGATGGTGCTCGGGGGCATGAACCAGCAGCAGACCCCACTGGCCTCCGTGGAGATGTACCACCCCGAAGAGGGCAAATGGGAGACAAGGGCCAGCCTGGGTCAGCCATCCATGGGAGTCACCACTGTGGAAAAAGGTAAGAAAATGGCAAGCTGTGTGTAACACTGCTTTTCATTCCAAATGTGCAAGTGCAACAGTATTGTCAACTGAAATGAAGCTACGCTCTCATAAAGGCTGGGACACACATTAACACTGTCGAGCTGGTTATCAATATGACGACTGACAAGAACATGTGTGACATATGGCGTTCTTGCAGGATTTTCTGTCAGAACTCCAGATGTTACTGACCAGTCGTCAGTGTATTATAGTGAATTTACGTAAAGGTTATTCTGCCTCCTGACTGTCAAAGCCTAAAATATCTGTGCGAGTTGGTGGATTGAATCTTTATGTGTGGGTTGGCTAGTCTTAGTAGGATTCAGCACACGGAGCTGTAGTATGACCGATACTTGGCATGTTTAAGAGTTAGGAGGATGGCACCTTTTATTTGTGTTTGTCTGCCAAGGCCAGGTTGATGAGTTAGCATATCGTTAACTAGCAACATTAATATTTAGGTTACCTTGTGGGTTTAAGGTAAGGCCGTAACCACTCTGATGTGCTGAATTTGGGGAAGTTTACTGAAGATGACTTTGCCAAACATGGTTTGTCCTCAACTTCAAATCCTTTTGTTGTGTAATACAATTTGTAATACAGACATGTTAGGAGGCTGCCTCTGTATAATACTGGGGCTAACAGTGCTGGTACTTTAGCTCCATGTCATGTATCATCAAAAAGCTCATATTTTAGCTTTAGACATGTCAGTCTTTGTTGTATCATTACATGGCACTGGATAGCCATCACATGCATATCATTTACATTAACACTAAAAAGTCAGCTGGAATTTAAAGTTGACGTTTTCAGCCTTGTCGCTAATTAGCTAGCTTTAGTTGATAAAATGTCTGATGAAGATGGAACAGAGATGATGCTTTTGTCTTATGTCAAGAATCCATTGTGCAGAAGAATAGAGTTTATTAATTCTGAATTCCCAGAGCTAACTATAATCTCCAGGGACTTGGGCTAAAAACAATTTCAAACCCCATCTTTGTAGGATAGTTGGAGCTTTAGGTGCTTCACGTACGTGCCTGTTCTGTAACTCGGCCTAAATCACAGATTTCCACAGATGACTGGTAGATTGCTGTTGTTTTTAGGCAATAGGAATGCTCTAGCACTCCTAAATATTAGTTATCCACATACTTATTAGATGTATACAATCACTGTGTGACTGGTTTACCTGATTGCACTGCTTGTAGAGCACTGATTCAATTTCTTGATATTCTATATTTGTCAGTGCGTGACCACTAGGGATGGGAATCGATAAGATTTTTCCGATTCCGATTCCATTATTGATATTGCTTATCGATTTGATTCTTTATCGATTCTCTTATCGATTCTAATTTGGGGAAAAAGAACAAACATTTTGATTGGCATCAAGTTTGTTTAATAAGAACTCACAACAGCTGTGAGCAGCTGGAGCGAGCGCTGTCAGCCTCCGAGCTAGCCAGGCTCTCTCTCTCCTCACGGTCATCTTCTATATGTAATGCACACGGCATTCGTTTAATAGCATAACGTTAGCGTTGCATGCTTTAAAAAGAAGCAAATAGGCAGTGGGAGCTACTTACCGGAGTTTCCTTCCGTATTAATCGCAGTGGCGATCACAGCTTGGCGACTGCAGCCGCTGCTGCCGGGTTGAGATGCGTCAGTCCGAAGCGTGTCAACACTCGTTCAAAAATATTGCATGCTTTGTGCGCAAATGTTTGTGCATATTGGTCGTATTCCCTCCCGACGCCGTTATCTCCACCTTGCAATGACTGCAAGTCGCTTTGTTGTCATTTTTTCTTGTGAAATGAAGCCACGCCTTAGAGCGTTTGAACCTAGTTGGTGCCATTGTTGTTTACGACTGCAACGCACATGCGAAACCAGCGTAACTGAACCGCGCAGTCGTACTTGCTGAATCGAGCGTGCGTAACATGCGTAAGTTACGTGACGTCATTCGTGCTGGTTGGAATCGATAAGAGAATCGTTAGATAAACTGCCAAACGATTCCATGGAATTTAAACACACGGAACCGGTTCTCTATAGGAACCGGTTCTCGATTCCCATCCCTAGTGACCACTGTGACTTTAACCCTCAATTACTGTCAAAAACATCACGCGGTCTAGAAGAACTCATTATGCAGCCGCTTAGAAGTATTCGTAAGACTTTGAAACAACAACAACAAAAGCAATGTTGTTCCTCTGCAGTGGCAAAGTTGAATAATTAGCTGTTAATTTTGGGAGAAGCCCCTCCAAGCTTTTCAGTGACTGTAAAGATGCTAAAGTGTCTCTCCAGCTGAAGCTGTTCGCTTGTGATTAGAGCTGAGAGGCTTTGAGATTGATGGCTACTCTCATAAATCATGAAGCAGGTGCTCAATCTGGGCTCAGTTTAGGGAATATTGAAGTGAAGCAGTCTCACGATTCTGATCAAGGTCAGTACGTGTGTTTGTAGTGTGTGATAACTCTGTCTGTGTGGGTTTTTGCTACCTGGTGTGATTGTCACATATAACTGTTGTGGAAGAGCTAGTTGTCATGCAGTGCAATGAATAAACATACTGGAGTTGATGCCCATTCCTCAGATGTTCGCAGGCTGTCTGAGGTTGTGTACGTTGGCATAGAGGAAGAGAGAGTCGTGAGAAGAGTGGGACGAAGGAAACAGGAAATGAAGTGATCACAGGCCACAGTAGGGGAAAAGATACTGCATACATGTAGCCAAAAACCCCAGAGATTTTAAGACTTGACGATGAACAGAGAGAACAGAAGTGAGATAACACTTGTTGAAATTCTTCTTCACTGCAGTCTCCTGTGTTTACATCTCAGGCTGCATACTGTTGAGTGCTGACGCGATAAACCGAGGAATCAAAATGACCTTTCAAGGTAACAGAGACAAATTGAGGTATTTTTTCAGCGATATGCATTTTTTTTTTAAAAATATGCTGTATTTCGTACACGAGGTACAAGTAAGCCAGAAACTGCTGTTGAGTGTAATGCAAATCGGTATGACTCTTCCAGCATTATCAGCATGTTGTCTTCAGTGCAAATCAAGCATTAGAGGTTCGATTAAAGGGCTATGAAATACAATTACAGTCACTATATGAAACTATATATCTGCAAAACTGCCATTCGGATGGACATTTGATTTGCATTTGCTTAACTCTTCTCACAAACAACAATTGTCCAATCACAGCCGTGCAACTGTGTCTGTACTATCTGCTGTAATGTAAACCGAAAACATTGGCATGCCCAGCCAACCCACTGACTGTTGACAGGACAGGTTTCCGACTGGAACATCCACTCTTGGGGAGCGGCCCTGGATGCTATGATGCCATATCACAAGTCAGGCTAAAAGTAGTAGCTCTGTGCTGCTCTTGTATTTGGGGAAGTTTACTGCAGCAACCTGAGACAAACTCTTTGCAAGTGATAGCGTATTTGCCAAATACATCATCAGTCCTCATCCTCAAAACTTTTTCTCTTCTAATACATGTGAAAAATGAATAGAGCATAAATGTAACCTGTGTTTTTCTTCTAAATATTTTACTAGCATTTTGGATACAAACAAGATTATAGTAGACGAAATAACGTCTGTTAAGGCTAACTGCCTACTAGGGTTGTGAATTTCAAAGGCGATACGAATATCCAGGGAAATATGCTATACTAGACATCGTCTTTGATAACATTGGGAAAAGATGGTTAATAGGTTGTCTGCCGTAGTGCAATAAAAAAAAAACTGTAATATAAATGTAGGGTGTATATATGACAAATATTTCCAGTATTTCTGTTGACCATATTATTGTTGCTGATCAAATAGAGTTAGTAGAGCAGGCTGCCATTAGCTCCACCATTATTGTTGCTGTTAATTATTAGCCGTTAGCTTCATGATAACAGACTTAACCGTTTAAAACTTATGTTGTTAAAACCGGTACTTTACTGACTCTAGAAAGTCACCATGAAGGCTGGGGTGTCGTCTTTAAGACGCTTCGCCAACTTTGTTGTGCTACTCGACATCATCGCCACCAGAGCTTGGTGATGTCCTGAGCCTTTCTCTGGTCGTTTGTTTCACGTGCTAAATACTTCCAAAATGGCACCTTTGCTTTGTTCATTTTCTAATAAAACTGGTAGCGAAGGCCCTCCAGCAGCAGGACTTGCTGTGTTCAGCCAGCTCAGTGTTGTGAACATGAACTAGCAGTCATGTTTTCAGCTGCTAGTGAGAGAAGGAGCTGTAGCTGCCTGCTGCTGCAATGCTGGGTGATGTTGTGCGTCAGCTGGAGGAGGTGAAGACGGCACTGTTGGTATCAATACTTTTGCAATACAAGAACAATACTGCCCTTTTATTTCCATATCTTATATATGGGCAATCAGCTGCTAAGAATACTGACTTTTCATAGCTGTGGTAATGATGGACTGCTTTTCCAAGACTTTTGAATTTTGATGCTAAATCTTTCCCCATTTTATGATTGTAAACAGCTTACGGCATGCTAAAAAGGCTTGAGGGGAGTAACTCAGGGGGGTGAAGGGTGAATATCCCTAATAAAGGGATCTGGTAGAAAGTTTAGATTTGAATCTCTTCCTTGAATCCAGAAAGGTAGTCCAATTACGAGCCGTAGTTAAATCCCTTTAAGCCATATTCTTTTCAGCAACACTTTCTTATATTTTGGGAGTGTTTCTTGTGATACTATTACTGTGCAGTCTCCAGTGTGTCGTAATGAGACAGGAGACAGCACATGCTTTCAGTTTAGAAACTAGAGCTGCAGAAGAGTGCTGCTCTAAAGCCCCGCAGTCAAACACTTCCCAAAGTGGATGCTGTCACACTCATTAAAGAAAAACTCCCATTAAAGATAAGCTTAACATTAACAGCTGTTGTGTTTTCATGTTTGGTGAGCGCTGCAGAAGAGATACACGAGAGGGTGTTATTCCTCTTTGCATCTGTAATGTGAACAGGAACATGTTACGGAACATTTATGAGACAGACACGTTGTATTATTAATCTGCAATTATTTGTTCCATCCTCACTGTTTCGAGTCGCAAGTGATAATGGAAGTAAGAAGAGATTTGGTGTAGTCTTTAATCACCACCAGTAAATCCTAGGGCGTTAAGCCTGGGGATCCTCCACCAGAAACATTTGAGCGTCGGGCACTTAATTTCCTCATTCCTCATTTTGGTGATATTTTATACAACAATTTATAGTGGAAATGTCTTTTATGTAAAGCAAAAGTGTCATTTTGACTTTAACCATGTTCGTTAAATCTGTGTAGTTTTTCTTTTTGGCAAGAACTGATGACTTCAAGAGATGAAGTACTGGTTTCACATATGAAACACTCGCATAACTTTCCCCGAAAGAGCATCAGTAAATTATTGCAAAGGGTCTTAAGCCAGATTTACAGACTCCAGCAAATCCAGGTCCTGCCAGGAGGGAACTAGCTGCCGTGTTTTTCTGCCAATCTTTTGCAAGGCCTACAGTAAGGGCAATGTGGCTATCATCTTTAACAGCATATTCTGAAATCCTTAAACATTATTAATGGATGGAATCTGGTATCTACAGTCTAATTTGTTAGAAAAACAAAACATTAGAGTTGGAGTTATGGCCTCTGTTATTTCTCTGTGGCGTTTGGATGTTTTGTCAAAAGGAGTCACACTCGCAAAACTTAGAAATCGACGTTTGTTCCCATGATGGCAAGGTTTTAGTTTTTCAGCTACTTGATGTTTGTGGGTTTGGGTTTGACTAGTTTTAAATTGTTCATGTAGTTTTTATGTAGATCATCTATCTTAAATCCAAAATAATTCTAAATGGCAAAAGTGCTATTCTTTTTCACCACAAGGTCCTCTTCAACCACATTTTCCTCTGGCTTATCTCCCTCCGCCATCATGCAAACCACCAAGTTAACACAGCAAGCTGGGGCTTCATCTGATAGGTCAAACAATGCAATTGCGTGGCAAATGTATCCATCACTCCATCTGACAGGTCACTGAGTGCTGAACGAGAAAATCGGTCAGCCGTTGTTGCCGCTTGCTTTCATAGAATTCAAGCTACTAATTCAGAAAACAATTATACAATAAAGAGAAAAGGAGTTGCTTTACCTCTTTTGTGCTTATATCAGGGAATTTACTGGCAAAAGACAAAAAAGCAAGAAAATATTGTAATAAACCTTGTTTCTGTCTATAATGCCAAAATCACATAGGGCAACAACATCGACAACATTGTCCTGTTAAACCTTTCCAGAATCCCATCAGACTGGGGGTCTTATAGATGTTTAACATCAGGCACACTTCTTTTAAATAAGTTTGACTCAAAATTATGTCCTTGATCGGTGTGAATGGTGCGGGGGCCCCCCAGTCGGCAGACCCACTGCTCTACCAAAACTTTGGCCCCTGTCTGAGCTTCCTGCTTGGAGAGGGGAAAAGCCTCTGTCCATTTTGAAAAGTAATCCCCAATAACTAAGATATACTTATTTCGATCAGGGGTTTCAGGCAGCGACCCTAAGATGTCTCATGTCACTCGCTTGTACGGCCTTGAGGTAACTGTGGGCTGCAGAGGGGCACACAACTGCTGACCAGTTGTCTTTCGGGAGCCGCAGTCTACACACTCCTGACACCAACGCTTGACATCACCAAACCACTCCGGCCAGTAGAAGCGGTCCTTCACCTTGGCTGGGTTCCGACCAATCTGACCACTCACGACCCACTCCCATGAACGTGTTGGGCATGGAGACTGGACGGGGCGCCGGGCTAGCAACTGAATGCATATGGTGTGTCACAAGGTTTCCAATACTAGTAGATGGGCCTTCCTCAGCACTGTTCACATTACTCTGTCTGCACCTGCGGCAGCTGATTACTTTCTGTCTCCGACATCTTAAAGGGCAATACTCTACCAAGTTTTAATTTTGGGAGATACAAGATCCCACCGCTGCCACCAGTGTAATAACCCTTGTTTCTGTTGTAAGAGATGTAGAGAGCCCGTACACAGAACGTTTCTACTGCGCACAAGGAAGAAAGTTACAGAAAGTAATAATCTTTATTGACATTAATTCAGAAATACAGTGCATAGCCACACATACAGGGACAGAGACTCTCTTCCTTTCAATACTCCGTTCCTCTAAAACCCACCTCAATTATCTCCACACAATCACTCACTCAATCTTCCCGACCCACTGGGTCATTCACTAAACTATACAGACAAAAACTCCACGCCCATGCCGCAAACACTTTTTCACAAAGCTTAGATTATTAAACTGCCTATAAACTCTCAGGTGTGAAATACCAAAGGACTGTCACTCTGTATAATGGCAGTAGTTTGAGATTCCTATGTTCAAAACCCAAAAAGTTATTGAAAATTGAAATGGGTTGTACCCAGTTTCTTTGACAATGGTCTCTAACAAGGCATAAAGTGGCAGACGCTCTCCTCTGCATCATCATATTCAGCCAATTTTATTACAGTCATGTATAATGTTTCTTTTTTATATAAAAATACACACTTCAAATATAATAAGAGACACTGGACTCATTTACCCTGTTCAGTGGAAGTGAGGAATAGCACGGCTACTGATGCTTCATATTTGATTAGAGTAGCAGATGAGATGAGCAGTTTGAAAATCAAGGTCCTCTGCTCGATCCTCATCAAAGATTTCACATTTCTAAGGCACCACTGATCCATCAGAATCCCAGACTTTGAGCACCTATAGTGTTTACATCCTCCTACTGGTCAAGCTGTCAGCACTTGGACCGTTGCATGAATGTGTGTATGAAGCCATGGAGTTAGGCATTCTGCTCTCTTGGTCGTGAGCCTGGGATTACAATTTAAATGGCAAAATGATCCATGATTCCATGAAATGTACAAAGTAATCATCAGAGGTTTATCAGCTGCTTCAAAAAAGTTGGTATGGAATTATCAGAAGAACCAAGTAAATGAAGGAAAAATAACTACTTATTATAGGCAGATGATGTGCGATAAAGTCTTGGCAAGTCTTTGGTGCTTAGTCTCTACAAGGACATTTCTAATTGGGTCTCTTCTGGCCTTAGCAGCATCAGGATAAATCCCACCATGGAGTCCAGACACTGGTGGTGTTGGTGGCTGATGATTCTGCTGAGACTGGAAGGCTGAGGTCGCTAATGAAGCGGATATTCTGTGAGGACTGGGTGGTGATGGGGAGGTGGAGGGGCACCTGGAGCGGCAGCATGGACGTACTCAGAGATCATATTTTAGAAGTTACAGCAGCATGTTGATAGGCTAACAATGCTGTATGTCACTGTGCTATTGGATAGAAGAAACCAGCTGATGAGAACGGCCGAGTCATGATTCACAGCCCTAAAAGGTGCAGGGAAAACGTTGTTTTTAAAAGGCCAAACACCAAAACTGCAAACTATTGCGTTAGATAAAAACACTTGATGATAAATGCTTACATTTATCTTTCCTCAACACATTTTTATTTTTGGACTAAGGACTGACAGACAATTACAGAGCGTTGGGAGTGAAGGATGGTTAATCTAGAGAGAGGTATATGTTTGACTCCATCCCCCATCTGCCGGTCCATGAGAATATTGTTAATAATAAACAGAAGGTCTGGGACCCTTGCTCCTAAGTATACTCCCTTTGGGTTGCTGCTATCTTCTCTAACATATTGACTGTTTTCTTTTTACTTAAGAAGAGTGTTTTCTTTGCAGGATTAACAGCAACACGTGTACGACAAATTGTAAGCATGGCAGCAATAGCAAGTTGTTTTTTCCCCGGTTGTTTTTTTTCTTAGTTTTCTCCAGCCAATGACTGAATAAAAATGGTTAAAAATACATGAGCCCTCAAAAAGACCGTTCAGCATGGGCATTTTTTGTGGGTTGTAGGGCTGAAAATAATTAAAATAGTAAAAAAAAAAATCAATACTACTTGAATGTTGAAATGAATGAATGTATGTGTGTGTTTAAAAAAAAAAAAAAAACTTCTTGTCTAACGTCGGGAAATCTCGCCCTCCTCTGCCTTGGCCTACCCGCATAAACAAATGCTTTTGTCA
The DNA here is from genome assembly GCA_029853015.1 of Chelidonichthys spinosus. NCBI lineage: Eukaryota > Metazoa > Chordata > Actinopteri > Perciformes > Triglidae > Chelidonichthys > Chelidonichthys spinosus. The sequence goes on from CM056829.1 coordinate 17,443,405, forward strand.
CATGAAGTCTATATTTTCTGAATCCTTATCTCACTATCAGAAATCGCAGACAACAGGGCACATACAGAGATAACAAGGCGCTCGGTGAAATGAAAGCAAAGATATCTTTCAAAGATTCATTCATGCTGCTTAATACTGCTAGCTAGCTCGACCCGTGTTTCTGTCGACTTATTCAACAGCAGGATGTACTTGAGAATGTGAAAGTAGAGCTGACTGTGATTACAGAGGAGGAAGACGAGGAGGGCGCAGCCATGACAACAGCATCCCCAAGAGAACGGCAATGTGTTTGATTTACTTTCCTGTCCATTAACTTTGACAATTTGAGGTTATTCCTTTGTTGACTAAGCTTAATTATTACTTAGCAAGAAAGCTGTCACCAGAGCTGTTGGAAATTCAGCATATTGGTAATGTTTTGGAACGCCCCCTAGTTGACCGGAAGTATAACAACCATATTGCCGGTAATGGAATTGGTGTATAGTGTAGTGTCGTAAATATTAATAATAGGCTGAATTTGAGTATTAAATATTTGAAAATAATTTGAATATTGAAAAAAATATGGATTTAAATTTGAATAGTATTATGGAGGAAAATTGACATGTGATGTGGACTATGTGTGAGCGCTTTTTGAAATGATGGTCTGATGATTGGCATCTGCAGCCCCAGAGCCTCCCCTTCTCTTCTGTTTTCTCCTCTCATTTTCTTGTTTCTCCTCCTCTCTTCTTTTTTCTCCCCTTTTCTCCTCTACTGCTTTCTCCTCTACTATACTCTTCTTTTCTCCTCTCCTCTACTGCTTTCTCCTCTACTATACTCTTCTTTTCTCCTCTCCTCTTCTGTTTTCTCCTGCTCTCCTCTTCTGCTTCTGCTCTCCTTTTCTTGTTTCTCCTACTCTCCTTTTCTGTTTTCTCCCTCTTCTCCTCTTGTTTTCTCCTCTCCTCCCCTCATTTTCCCTCTCCTCTTCTGCTTTCTCCCCTCCTTTTCTTGTTTCTCCTCCTCTCCCCTTCTGTTTCCTCCCCTCTTCTCCTCTTTTGTTTGATCCTCCATTCCTCTTCTTCCCCCTCTCCTCTTCTGCATCCTGACTTTTTCTGCATTTGAGAGTCGACTGATCAAGCGAGCATTGCTGTATCTTGGCAACAAGTGTGTGAATGCTGTGTTTGTTTTTAGACTAATCAGAGGGGAGCAAAAAGATTAATTGTAAATGTATGTTCATGTGTGTCAGGCAGAGCTACAGACAGAGCATGTCTGTGAATTATCTGTACTTTCCTAAATTAGCAGCCGTGTGTGTGTGTGTGTGTGCGTGTGTGTTAACGTATTAAATAAGAAAATAATGATGATGCATCGCGATGCTTTGTTGAACGATTCTGCATGGATGCAGTTAAGCGTTTTTTTTTAAATTTAAATCCAAAATAGAGATGCATTGTGATGCATCCAGAATCGTTTTTTAATCGAATCGTGAACATCTCAACGGCAAACGAATTCAATAGTGAGGTGACTGACGATTCCCACCACTAAGTAGTAGTAATATTAGGAGTAGCCGTCCATGGTGGCAGCACAGCCACGTTTAGATGGGTCTATCTCCAACATGTCACCGTCGACCAGAAAGCAGTCAATGAGCAGAATCATAGCGGGGCATATTGAGCCGCAATATAGTCCTTTTATTAGCAGGCCAGGCCTCATGAGGATCCCTTTAGTTGGTCCTGCGGGAATCTATTGTAACCTTTTTGGAAAAACTGTTGCAATTATTGCAATCCGCTTCGCTACCGATATGAATTGTTTTGATGTGAAATATGCAGAGTCTGCATATTGCAAGTCTGACCGTCGGTGTGTAGTGGTCAAAAATTTGAGTCTGATTCCGAGTTTTGTATCAATGTAGCCGCACTTAAGACTCTTATATTGATTTTCGGACATGTATCAGTTGATTTTTACACCCCTTCTTTGCCGTGTTGTGTTGTCTTCCCTTTCTCACCATTACTTCATGGATCAGTTAACTGTGAAACATGCATCTTTTTCCTCTGGCTTAGCTCAGTTTGCACAGAGACATGAAACATGCAGTGCAATCCTCCACTGCTGCCCTATTGCCCTTAGACCATGTAGCTTTTAGTCTCCTTTATGCCAAGCCAGCTTTTTAATTGCTGCTGTAGTGTGACTCAAAAGTGTCACACTCCCACTGACGAGTATAATTGACTTTTTCCCTCGATCTGTAATTAACGCCTATCGTTGGTTAACAATCACTGTCTGTCCGTCAGCTGGCTTGAACATTGCCGGAGCGAAAAATAATTATTCCACAGGATTGTCAAGCCCCCAAAAGATTTAAAGTGTCTCCAAGGAAGAGGATAAAGCCATGCTGTCATGGCTTCAAACTGATGAAGGACAGTTACAAACAAAATCCCAGGAAAGACTCCCCTCTATACCCTTGAGAGAAACAGCTTTGAAGGCAGCTATACTGCAATGTGTTTCAAATGACTAATATAGCAAAGTTGTTTCCAATTGCTAAAATTTAGTTAAATATGTATGCTTCTACTTCCTTTGTGCTTCAGAACTTCCTGTAGCAACGTCCACGTCTTTTCTACTGCTCACTTTTCTTGAACGACCTGTGCTGACCTGGTTTCTGGAGAATGCATAATGCAAAAGACTGTTCATTCTGCTACGAACACAGGTGCTGTAATGTTCACTGTGATGTGAGATTATGCAGAGTTTTGGGTCAATTTGGTCCCATGATGATATTGTTTGCATGTATATGGACTGAGAAGGAGATTTGATTAAAAAAAAAAAAAAAACGATGAAAAAAATAATTTAACCATGAGTCCAGTGTTACTTTACGATTCTCTCATTTGAAGTAGATCAACAACCCTGCAGACTGGATTGCCTCATATTAACGTGTTCAGTGCACATAGGCAGGTCCATGGTATAGTACTATTTGTGTATGAAACGGCTGTATCATCAACATGCTGCGTTTTTTTGAGTTTGAGTTTTTAAATCCACGCTCAAAACACACCCTTTTAGTCTAGCCTTCCCTGCATTTTTAATTCTTACCCATGTCTGTATTTGCTGCCGTCTTAGTTTTATCCGTTGATTTGTAAATGTATATTTTTTATTTATCTTTAGTCAATGTGCTATGTACAACACTTTGGTCAGTGTGAGCTGACATTACATTACATATCTTGCCCGTATCCAGGTGCCGTCCCACTCCCTTTTCCTGTCCTTGCCACTCTTGTAGAACCTTTATTTTTTTATTTTTGTTGCTGCAGCACCAACAACACACTCTATGCAGCCGGGGGCATGCATTTTAATCGCTTGATGGACTTCAACTACTAAGTAGAATAGCGATGTGTCTCACACACAAACAAGCACACACCCTCACCCAAAACAAACAAGCACATCTGCCTCACACACATGATGATTTTATTCATCGCACATGTGTTCCACTGTACAGCCCTGAGTGTAGCATTGCCTATGCAAGTAACAAAACCCTTTGAGGAGGAGAGATAAGAGACTAATTTCCAGGATTTTGAGAGCTTTCTTTTACCCGACACTGGTGCCAATTCAGATTCTTTCTCTACATATCCAATGTGGCATCGTGACTTTTCCTAAATATAATGTCACTTCCTGTGATGTCTTCTTGTGACGTTCTGAGCGAGACGACCCATCACATTCGCATGTTTGTCAGTGCCCTCTAGCGAAATGACCCATCACACCTGCGTGTTTGTCAGCGCCCTCTAGCGAAACGACCCATCACATCAGCGTGTATATAAACGCCCTTTAGGGTTAGGGTTCGGCGTTGATAAACATGCGAAAAGGCGATTGTGCGTAGTAGGGGTGTAACGGTACACAAAAATCTCGGTTCGGTACGTACCTCGGTTTTGAGGTCACGGTTCGGTTTATTTTCGGTACAGTAAGAAAACAAAATGCAAAATATAAATGTGCTAGTTGTTTATTACTTTTGTGCTTTTAACAGTAGGAACATGCACTGGAGCTAGAATGCCGCTCAAAAATATAAATACAAGTATTTAAAACATTTATTTAAAAAATATAAATAAATAAAAATAACAGACTGTTTCTTTAAAAAAAATTCTCCATCTGATGTGCAAAATTGAACAGTTGCAACACTAAATAGTTTCAAGTTGTTGCTCAGATTAAATAACATGAATAAGGCTCAGACTGTTTTTTAAAAAACAAATCTTTTCTCCATCTGATGTGCAAAATTGAACAGGGCAGGGAGAGGCTGTTTAAATGCGGCGGGGAGCGATGTTTGCACTAACGTTACGCTCGTCTTTCTCCTCGTTGTAGCGATGTTCACGTGGGGGTGGTGCCGTTTCAAAGGCGTCAACAGGTTTGACGTGCTGCCAGAAACATACCCGACCTCACACGAACAATGTCGGCAAACCGCTTTGCCGAAGTGTTCCCAAACGGGAGACCTTAATGTCGCGGGAGGGTCCTCCAACTCTGGCGTGTTGCCAACGCAAGCGGCATTAACCATGACGTCCGCTACTACTGCTGTTTATTGTGTCGCGGTGTGCGCAACTGCGCATGTGCGGCTGCAGCACGCTCCACGCTCCACAAATGCGGTCACAAACGAGTTTCCATACGGACATATTAAGATATGTCCGTATGGAAACTCGTTCGGTACGCCTCCGTTCCGAACCAAGCACCCCGTACCGAAACGGTTCAATACAAATACATGTACCGTTACACCCCTAGTGCGTAGTGATAACACGCCATAATGGCATACGAGTTGGCGTGTCATACATACGCCACTTCATGAGATCAGTCTGACATATCTGTTAATATCGGTTTAAATTAGAAAAACTATATCTTACCCTACACACACACACACACACACACACACACACCCACACACACACACAGACACATACACTGTATATATGGAGTGTTGTATATATGCATGTGTGTATTTGGTTACATATTCTATCTATCTTCATTAAAAATAACACATGAGCACCGAGACTATCTTGAAAATCTCATTTAATGCTATCAGAACATCTTGTTTACATCAACTCAGCATTAAAAACTGAAAATGAACAGTTCTTTTTAAAGCCAAGGGTTGTTTGTGCAAACATGAATCGTCTTCTTTTTTTAAAGGATTTTTGTTTGTGAGAGGCTTACATTCATGAGAGCAGAAAAGCCTGAGATAATGACATCAAAGTGCCATTTGTGTGTGGGGACTTTGCAGTAATACTCAGTCTGTTTTGCACAGTAAGGCTTTTCTCTTTGGCAATGTGAACTTTAAAAAAAAACAAGACTTGTGCTCGGAAGAAAGATTCAAACTTTTTGCTTTTCATGCACCATGGTAAAGCCCTAAACCCACAGTGCTGAGCACAGTGGTTTCTATTTTAGGTAGGAGTCTCTGATGACGGAGGCCTCTGATGGTGTGTCCCCAATGAGCTCACGTTGAGATGTTCTGCTGGAGGACACAAAGTGGAGTTTCTGGATATTCATGTGTCATCCACTTCTTTACCTCTTATTCGGAGAGTCTTGCAAGTGAAAGAAACATCTGCTTTTACTTTCGACTTACACATTCTTATGCTTTGTGTTTGTTTAATCATATTTTTCTTTTCTCTGTTCGGTCAGAGCAGCTCAGCAATAAATGTCACCAAGAAAAGCTACTGTGAAGCACAAGCAAGATTACTGTAACTTTGTGAAGGTGATAAAACTTTGGGGGGCTTTCCCCCGTTTTCTTCCTCTACAAGTTAAAAACTGAATTCATAATAATTCAGCTGTTCTTAATCTTGTAAGACCACATGGTAGGTAAAGTTAGCAATATAGATCATGGCTGTGTAACTGATTACTGATTCAGTTCACTGACCTTATGATGATTTTCTACTCAGGATACTCTTCTCCGCATTTAATTTTCCGTTAATTAGGGATGCATATTTAGATTTTTTTCTGACCGATAGCCGACTCTCGTTAATTGATCATTAAACGACAGGATTAGTGACTTGCATGTAGGGGTGCTGTGGTTGAAGTGCAGTGGTAAACATGTAGAGGTTTATAGGTGGCCAATGTCAATGGACAATGACATTAGCAATACTTGTATGTTCCTGTGGGCTGACCTTCAAGGTAGACTAACTACTGACGAGCTCCTCCTCCTCAGTTTGGCTCAGCTTTTTATTTGTTTTTATATTTCTTTTAATTGTTTAACTTGGTCAAATTTGGTATTGTTGGATATTGGTAAACTGGTTAATTATTAACATCCCTACCCTTAATCTTCCTTTGTGGGCTCAGTGGCTGTCCCTATGAAGGACATTTCTAGTTTTACACTGTTGCTCAGGGAGAAATCCACTGCAGAAGAGGCATAGATACTGTATGTATCCATCGACCAAATTGTAAGAGTGCAATACAATTTAGAGCACAGCTCTATTTTTTTCTCAACTGGAAAGACATCCTCACTCTTATCACTGTAAGTGCTCTCTCCACCTTCACAAATGGAATGCAAAACATTCAATAAGATTCTCCTTCTGTCAAAATCATTCAGGGAATTTCCAAGCAGAGGCAGATGGAGCTACAGATCAGAGGTGGATACGGCTAAAAAAAGAGAGCCTGTGGAGAGAAAATAACTCCTGGAAGTACAATGAACACCACATGCTGATGATGCATAACAACTTTGGATTATCTAAGAGTGTTTGTGTCCTTTTAAGAGATAATATCTTCAGTGCCTGTACAGTGAAAACACTCTGATGTGCTCCACTCTGACCCAGCCTAGCCATAAGTCTATACTTGAGGGGCTTTGGCCAAACATGGAGGTGCTGACTCTTTAATGTTGAAGGCAGGATTGCTTCTGCTGGAAGCCTGGTGTCTGTTGATTCCCTCTCCGTTTGTTGTACACTCTAGTGGCAGAGCTCATCCCCTGGTGAAAGCGCTTTACCAGGGGAAACCTGGAGCCCTGCTGAGATTTCATTAGAAGCTCAGAGTGGGGGATGATTATAGATGAAGACCTACACAAACGAGAGCTGGCTGCCTGACAGTGAAATCTGACGGCACGAAACAACAACAACACTCACTCGTGTTTCTTGATCTGGTTGGGGAGCTTTCTGGGCTCGAGAGGACAGTAAGCATGCAGGAGAGGAGCTGGAGGAGTGAATGAGAGAAATGAGATCCAAAGTAATAGAAAGAAACATGTAGGCACTAGGAAGCAAAAGTGTAAATATTTTAACCCTTTACATTTTTTGATTCAGTTTGATGAATGCTAAATTGACGCCTCCAGGTTTATTCCTAATAACATCTGTTAAGATAATCAAGTGTCTTTTCTATTTAGTTGACTGAGTTCGGCAGATTCCAGATTGACAAAGACGACTGACAGCGAGCACTGACTGGAAATGTAAAAAAAAAATAAATTCAAAATTCGTAAATGTTATCCTTTTAGTGGTTACATTACATTGGACATAGGGTCCATCATTGCATCTTTCACAATACATAGCAAAGGACTGCAAACTTCCCCTCGTTTTAAAATCAATCCATTATACTTTTTTTTATTGCTGTCTTTTGTCTTCAGTTCAAATCTTCAAGTTGCTCAATAATACAGCTGTGGTTCAGTGGGTTTACCAGAAGGTTACAGCAGCCCACTCCTTCTAAAATGCTGAGGATGGGTAAAACTTGGGCTGAAATGAACATGCCCAGTTATAACAATACATGCCAAAAATAACACAAAATATCACACATGCTTACATCAGCTAGTACCCATATTCAACCAAAAATGTCATGACAGCCAACTATCGATATATCTGCAAATTCAGCTCTGCACAGAGCGAGAGAAGGTTGTGGGCTAATCCTTTCCACAATATAACAGGCATTTTGTCGTACTTTAGAAGTGTACAGAAAGCAGCAGACAGGCGGAACGGAGTACGATTTAATATAGTTATGCGCTGCAAGTGATCGTTATTGTGATATTCCACATTGTTTTTGCATATTTCCTCATATCGTGCAAGGCCTTTCTAACTCACCACCCCCAGATTTTTTCATTTTCAATCTCGTCAGCCCAAAGACTTGAGCGTCACATTTAAAGCTACAAAAATTGTGTTATTCCAGTCAAAATCTCCTTGTATGTACTGCTGTCCGAAATTGTAGTCAATTAGCACTTAGTCTGCACAAAACAGGTTGAAGAGATGGAGAGACTGGTCGTTGTGTAGCTGAGAGCCTCCACAAAGAGAAAAGAAAATGTTACGTGTATGTAAAAGTGGAGGGGAACGAGAGAAATGCAGGGAACTAAGGGAGCACCTTCTCTACTTCTTAAGACAGCCCCGACAGGCAGATTTTGCCGGAGGCAGAGACACCGAGCTGCTAGAAACACACTACCAATGCATTCCTCCCCCTCACAATTTGCTTCTCTGTCTGAACTTCTCACAGTGGCACATTTTGGCACCTTTGATGTACACATGGTGTACAAGAGGAATGGCACCAATCTAGAGTATGGGTTAGAGCAAGTCCTTCTCCAATCAGAAGATCAGTGGTTCGATTCATGGCTCCTCTGCATGCCGAAGATAGCAAAGATACCAAACCCCAAATTGCCATTGAAGGCTGTGCAATCGCCGTGTGAATGTGCTAATTATATCCTGATGAGCAGGTGACACCTTGCATGGCAGCCTCTGCAATCAGTGTATGAATGGGTAAATGTAGAATAAGCACCTTGAGTGGTGGAATAGACTAGAAAGTGCTGAATAAATGCAGGTCCATTTACCATGTATCTGTTATGCAAATATGCCAGGATAATGGTGACATGATATTTTGATATTCTTACTTTGTCAAGAAAGTAGTTCTCTCTTGGAATCTGTGTATGACAGCTTGTCTGATAGGAGGGAAAGCAAAGGAGGGAAAGGTCAACATACACGGAAGGTGTTTTGGTCTGTTAGTGAGAGAGAAAAGGCTTTGAGGCTTCTGCTTATTTGATGTGAGATCTGTTCAGGCAGAGTCGGAGCTGGAGAGTGTCTCACACCAAAAGTGTGAGAGTAGAAAACCCTGACTTAGGTACAGAAGTGGGAGGTGACAAAATGTATTTAACTCAAAATAGTTTTTACATTTTTGTTTATGTACAGATTAAACAGACAGTTTCTAACATTTTAAGTAATTTATTAGCTAAAATCAATATCTTCATTCATAAATATGTCCTTATAAGTAGGGCTGCACAATTAATCGAATTTTAATCACGATCACGATTTTGGCTGCCACGATTAAATTAAGGTGATCGTTGGCGATTTTCTCAACCCAATAGTCAGCCGACCACCAGGGGGCGACCGAAAGGTTAGGGCTTCATTAAACTGCCTAAACGGCAAGCGAGCGAACCCTGCAGCAGCGGCAGCCTCAAATGATATAAAGGTACAGACACACCAACTCCGGCAACGGACGTCAAATCAACGGATCCCATTCCTATGTAGAGCAGGAGCTCCGCATGATGGATACGGCACGTCGAATTGGCGGCCCTGTCGCCGTATGTGAATTTGCATAAAGTTCGATAGATTGAACTTTATGCAAATGACGTCCGTCCAACGCAATGCCGCCGGCTCCAGAAACTTCGTTCAAACTATCAAACTAGGCAGTGTTGATCAAATATGAATCCAGATTATGTTACTGCACTACACATTTCCCGCCTCAAATGTTTTCAGAAACATGCTTTAGCATGTAGTTTAACTGTAAAATGAGATCGTTTGTGGCCCGGCCGCCATGTTGGAAACGGCAGAGCGAAACTCAAGTCCCGCCCACTTCCCAGGACGTCTATCCAATTGATCCAACTTGAACACAGAAGCGCCCACTCGCCGGTGCGTTCGACCATCCGTTCCGTCCGTATCCGTCGCTGCCGGAGTTGGTGTGTCTGTACCATAACAGTGTGAGAGCGGGTGTGAGACGCATGAGAGTGTGAGACGCGATGTCGGGAGCAGCATCTGGAGGTGAGGAGCAGCTTGTGCCTCGTAAGGGCTCCACTTCCATTGTGTGTCTGCATAGGCTTCATTTTTTTCATTTGTTTGCACTTTATGATTTCACTTTGCAATGGCATATTTAATTTTTGCCCTTTATCTTGGGTAAATTTTATTTTATTATTTATAATTTATGATTATTTTAAGTTTCAATGTGAAGATTTGTCCACATAATGTTTCTTAAAAAAAGTGCAATAAAAAGACATGTTTTACCGAACATAATCGTGACTAATAATTGTGATTACAATATTGATCAAAATAATCGTGATTATCATTTTGGCCATAATCGTGCAGCCCTACTTATAAGTGTATAATTACCTATGCCAATAATCTGATTTATCCTCGTAAACAAAGGATTTCTTATCTGTATTTACATTGGAGGGGTAAGCCCTCTGGAGGCTTCAATGTCGTTCCACCATTTTAAAAATACCTTTTGACGAGGGACATAAACGGCTAAACACGTTTTCATTCAGAGCCAGCACTTATAAAAGGAGATCACATCAGCGAGAGGTGCTTCCGGATGCGTTGGGTGCGCCTGCAGGACCTCCCCCCCTAGCCGATGCTAACCAACTCCTGACACCAGCTCTGTATTGATGCTGCACTACAGTGTCCACTGAATGGGAAGAACAGGAAACTCCCCCTTTTTTTTAATTTGCAAGTGTTGACACATTCAAGTGTTGCTACCCCTGCTGCTAATGTTGCAGTCACGCCATTTAGATCAGATACTTTTGCTGCACCATGTATTTCTAACAGTGTGTTAACAAGTGAAACTAAGTAGCACTAGTTCATGAAAATAGCCATGGTGTGTAAGGACACATGCTTACAGTGTGGATATAATGAACCTTATAAAGAAGGGGCTTTATGTCATCTTTCTTAGTCAAGAAAACTATGGCTCAATGTAAAGGTGTTCGTACACGAACAAACCAGTCGGCAACATCCAGGTCTGAAAAGTACAGCTAAAGCAGAAGTGCCTTAAACTTAAAATAAAAGCAAATAAAAAGTAGCCAGCAGCTGCGATCGCTCCAAGTGCAAAAAGATGTCTGATTACCCTACTTTATAACCTCAGTAAACACTATAAACATGAGTTTATGGACTCTAGTTTCAAGTCTTCTTCAACACAGCATGATGTTCATTTAGTAAAGGACCATAAATCAGGGCATCTTTAGGGCATGGCTACCGTGTGATTGACAGTTCGCCACCACAACGTTGTCTGGTTTGGGAGTTGTCTGTGTTTTCATGTTACAAGGTACATCCTCTGGTGTCGTGTGACTCATTCACTGACTATACTGCACCGAGCGGTATAGTTAGTGAGTGCGTCACTGCCACTGCAGCTGTGTCTCTGGTGCAGAAGAAGCGCATGCTGCTGGATTTCCTACCAATGAAGTGTGTGCTTGCTGGTTGAGTAATCCCATGTTCAGAGAGCCTGGTAAATCCAGCCTCCAGTGTGGTAGCGGGGCACAGGTTCAGCCTTCAAATCAATTATTAAATTAAAATTAAAACAACCATGACAAGTTGTCTGTCTGAGGCAGATACGAGAAACAAATAATTAATCTGCTTTGTGTTGACATCAAAAGTGCTTCACTCTGTATTTCTTGGCTTTTAACCTTTCAAAAACAACATATTATCTGTGGTCAACGTACCACACAAAGGAAGAAAAATGTTTTTGGAGAACCAAAGACCAAAACCTTATTGGATTAGAATCAGAGATATCTGACTTTTTAATAGGCCTTTGTCTAATCATCATTAAAAAATATTGTCAAAAAAATAAGGTGAAAATAATAGGAAATACATTATGACAGTACTTTTAAAACCCTCTTCTTGAAAATAGCATAAAACAATTGGTTGTTTTGTATGGAAGTGCAGCAGCAGTTTTGTTGGTAGATATGTATCAGGAGAGGAGAAGGGAAGGTGTGGGAGAAGAAACCCAGGGAAGGAAGTGTGTAGATAAGGGAAAGGACACAAGATTTAAGACTAGCATTCAAAGCATAGTATGAAACTTTCAGGGCAGAGGTAATTAAACGACACCAAAGCCTAAGATTTGATAACAGATTAACGTCCATTGAGTAGGTGACCCATTCACCTAATACCTTCGGGGATTCAACGATTAATTGTAGTTCTGCAAGAGAGGAAAACAAAATAGCCTATTTACTAACCGATACAATCAAAACAAAAACAAAAATGCATTTCTGAAGTGACATTTTTTTAAATTGGAAGGAATTTAAGCGTCAGCAACAAAAAGCCACTCTTTTCTCTCCTTTTATGAAACAATTGCAACACAAATGTCAGAGCGGTGCTGTCCTCTGCTTCTCTTAAATGCAGTACATTAGTCTATTATTGTTGTCTTTGTTAACACAAAATGTAAGTAATGAGCCGTGCTAAACAGATAATTATGACACTAAACCATCTGACTGTTTTGAAGCATATTGAATTCTACCTCACAGATTACAAATATCCTGGATAAAAGTAAAGCTGTTGGCAGACTGTTAAATGAAACTGCCTTTACTACGTTAAGTAGAGAGAGAGTCACCTGTTGGCTTGTCAATCAAGTGGGGAAAATGAGGCACCAAGCATAAATGTAGAAACACAAACTCTATTGAATGGTTCGGCCTTTGGCTAGTGTACTGTAGGTTGTGTTCAGACTGACTTACATGAAATAACTACATGTTAGGTCTCGAGAAAAGTTAAGATAAAAATGATGTTTTAAACGTTGGTAACAAACACTAAAACTCTCTGGGCAGAACATGACCACATCATAACATAAAAAAATCCAACATTGGAAATAAATTGTCCATCAACTTTGACTTTGTTTGAGCACCAAGCATCATAGATGTAACCACAGAGTCCACCCCCTCCTCTCTGTTCTATATGGGTCTCTTTAAAGGCACAACAGTCACTGACCTCCTATTGCTGGGTTACACAGAGGTCTTATTTCATCCATCCTATTTCCCTGGGTCCCAACATAAGGCTACTCCACTACCCAGCATGCTCCTGGCTATCTTAAGTCCCCGCTGGGCTAGCTCAGCTTCCATCTCGGCTCACCTCTCTCTTTTCCCGAGGCAGTCGACTTTCCTTCCAGTGGCGTTGAGTCTGGCAGCTGTGACTGGCTGATCGGCTGTGGGCGGGGATCGTCTCAAAGTCAGCAGCACCTTATTCTATTCTCATGCTTCCTCCTACGATGTTAAAGCCTAGTCTCATACAGGTCATCCACTGCACCAGTAATAAACACGGAAATGAAGACATATCCTTGCACAAGATGCACACCCATATTTTACACTTTTTCTGATGATGTGACTTGAAGGTTTTATTTCACTGTTTTACAAGAAGCACACTGGCTATTGCAGGAACCAAAGTTGAGACTCTTTCAATGATTTTCTTTGATCGCTGGCAAATTGTGTTTTTGCTTCTAATGAGCCTCACTGCATAACTGAAAGGAGTGAATTGTCCAGTTTAAACGTTTCTTCTTCATGCTCCCCTCCCTTATTTCACATTGTACCAATTAAATATTCTCACCTATTTATTGTTCATGCTATCTGTCTTCTGCTGCGTCTGCCTCTGGCCATTGCTCTGTCTTCACTGCACTCTCTGCATAATAATCGTGAGCTAGATAATAGAGTATCAGTGTTGTCTTGATGATGCGGTCTGAATATGGATGAGAGTTCATTATTGCTCAAGGCAGGTTGCAGAGCAGATAATGATGATTACATTGAGAATGATAAAGATTTGTCTGAGAATGAACCCTAATTTAATCTGTCTAACGTGATTCAAGGTCAACAACAATACCAGGGCAATAGTTTATTTGACCACAGTGTAAAATATTTGTTTTGAGCTGCTCCGGGAACAGAGTGGGCAAAGCTGCTATGGATATGCAGTGGGAGGAAAAAAAGAAAAAAAAAAAAACAGGACATAATTGTGGAGATTGTTAGTCCCTGTAGACGTAGTTTACTTTCTCTAAGCGGTGACTCATCTCTGTAATGGACAACCTAAAGCAAACCATAATCCATCCTGTTAAGATAAGATGAGAGTTGATTGGTCCATTCTGGGAAATTAAAGTGTTGTTTGGGCACTAGTGGAAAATCTATGTGAGAAACAGCACAAGCTGTAACAGCAGGGTAGCATAAATATACAGCTAACAGTTTCAGGCTTAAAATGATGTTTGGAATCAATAAAATACACTCGTATTCATAACCTACATGGCCAAAGGTATATGGACACCCGAGCTAAGTGTGTGGACACTCAGGCATCACACCCATACATGAGGTGAAGTCCAGGAAATGTGATTCCCAGGAACACACATTCAAACAACTTCCCCTTTTCCGGGTCATATAATAGCATAACAAGCAACCTTTGAACAGAACAGAGGGTCGCTCTCAGTTTAATAGAATTACTTTAAAAACACAAAATGACTTGCTTTAATGATATATTTGCTTATACATTGAACATGATAAAATGTCACTTTCAAAATATATATATCTGGACACGTTTAATTGAGTTGACAGGATTGTATATATATATATATATATATATATATATATATATATATATACATACTGTACATACCTGTCTGCAGGGATGTGCTCCAGTTAAGTTACAATTTGAGAAGTTTGCCAGGGAAGTTAGAGGATAAAGTATGGCTCATGGTCAGCTTTTCAATGAGAGTGCACACAGCAGTTAAAGATCCCATATTATACTGTTTTCATCAATTACACACAGCTTGTCAGAGGTCCAACAACACTGTTTTTGATATGCATTGCCCCAAACCCATCCATGGTCCTGCATTTCAGCTGTCTAAAAGTTGCTCAAATGAGCTCTCCTGACATCAGACTGTTGTTTACGTGGCTGTATCGCTATGGCTTGCTTGTGGCTCAGGTGGAGTTGCTGGGTCCCGTATGGTTGGGACAGATCCTTTTACGAGGGTCAGTGTCGAGGCAAAGCCAGCTTTGTAGTGCTCTTGTTACTGAAGCAGTCCGAGGTGAAGTGGTTAGTACACACATACAAGCTAATATGGACCGGCACATTGTCATTTAAAATGAAATGCAAGAGACCAGACCCGGACCTTCGTGCACAGTGCTCTGTCGGACACGCCCCCCCCAGGTTCCGTCCGACCGGAGGCAGCAGTGAAGACGCACCAGAGCGCGTGAGACAGAGGTCTCCAGCTTCACCCACATTGGGATTTATTCACAGAGCACCAGCCGGATCACCCAGCGCCACAACCGGTAAGTTGAGCTGCACTCTCCCTGCTATGTTGCGAAACGCCCCCTCGGATATCTCCTATCATCGGCCTATGCAAATGACCCTTTTTGTTAAGTAAGCTGAATCTGAACAGCCTGTAGGAGCACCGTTGGGCTGCAGAGACCATGCAGGAGTTGCTTTTTTTCCTCATTCTGGGAGTTGGTAGGCTCAGGGAGGAGCAGTTTACAGGTGTAGAGACCAGAAAAAACATGTTTTTCATAATATGGGACCTTTAATATTCCAGTATCAATTCATCTGCAGAAAATATTTTGATTAGTTGTTTTGACCATAAAATGTAAAAATTTCCCAAAACTCAGGATGATGTTTTCATATTGCTTGTTTTGCTTTATTAACAAGAAGGCCACAGGTATTTTTGTCAGAGCATTTGATTTGTTGATTGCTGTAGTGATGTAACAAGTATGTTTTTTTGAAGAATATTGACACTAGTTTTAAGGATCACCAGTTATTACAAGTCATTCTGAGGGAGACATGAGTGTCAGTACTTAATCTCATGGCTATCACTCTAGAGTTAAATTCACATTACACAACTTTCAAAGTGTTCAGACTGCTGTACTGTTGATTGGAAGTCTTATAGTTGTGGTTTTCAAACTTCATGACTGACTGACGACAAAGGATCACACACTATACGATCTTTCATCTAGAATCCCCAAATACATGTTTTACAAGTGAAACGGTTTTAGTCGTACTTGTTGACGTACGAGTTCACATAGAAGCCTGTTTCCACACGTCTTTACTATTTCCTTCTATGTAGATCAATCACATCTTTATTCATGCTAGCATCCAACACAGGAGTGTAACAACAACAACTCCCTGTCAAATTTCCCCTCAATCCTTGTGTTCTCATTGGCTGTAGCTCTCCGACAGACAGATCTTCAGATAGTTAGCATGCTAGATATCTGGAATCTGTCTGCGATGCACCAGCAAGCCTCTCAGCTCACGCCTTTGAACAGTTCACACATAGCACTCAAGCCAATGTGGATTTGCCTCTGATCTGGGGATTTTGATTGGGAGCTCCAAAAACTTTAATCAGGGCCAAAGTCTTGTAAGAACTAGGCATGAAGCTAAAGTGGTGAACCAACTGACTATCATTGCCATCTCTAGAGCCCTGGAGCCAGTGTGGCTAAAATAACCCAAACTCATAATTTGTTCAAATTTAGTCTTGCAGAATGTAGTTTTTGGCAATTAACTTGAAGCGAATCATCAGGGATTTTAAATAAATTTGCAAAAAATCAGCAACAACTAAATGATCAAATTTAATATAAAAATAGGTTTTAATAATAGCTGAAATTAGGTCAGAGAGATAGTGGTGGACCATTTCACTGTTCTTAATGAAAACAATCCAAATGTATCCCAGTTGCAGGGTGAATGACATCAGCTGACCTCACACCTGACCTCACAGCCCATACCCCACGTCAGGGGTATGGGCTGAACGCTGATTGATGAAACCCTGCATTTCCACAACACAGTGCATGCTCCTGTGTGGAGTGCATGGAGCTGCAACAGACAGGGCTGTCAAGTCTCACGCATTGGGCGTGAGACACAGGCATTTCAACCTGTTCACATGCTCACACGCCACATCTAGTATTTCTAACGCAGATAAATTACTGGGATAATTAAAAAAAAGTTATCTTTTATGAAAATAGTTGTGTTTCTGAAAACATTTTATCCAAGATATAAGCTATGCAGTTGCTGCATCTATCTTTATTTTAGATCGACAACGGTCAATTTAAAAGATTATTGAGAGCTTTTGGGAGGCGGCGCCCCATCTCTCGAACCTCGCCACAACGCAAAGGCATTGCACGGCTTCTTACATAGACAATGGATGGGAAGCATGGAAATAACGCTGCCTGTGGAAATCTCAAAATCTCACTCTGAACTAAGTTAAAAACTTGAGAGCCCTGAAAAGAGGTTTAGCTATTGTGTACCACGTCCTATGTCCACCCTGTACCTCTAGACAACACGCATTAAACAAGAATTATGTTGCTGTTTTTGAAGGGTAGACCATACAACATAAATGTCATGTAAATTTGTAAGTTTGTCACACGAGGTCCACTTCCTCTTGTCAGTGGTGCAGCTATGATAACTAACTTTTGATATGTAGATGTCCTCAGGCCAATGGTGGCAACATACCAAGTACCCTGTGCCAACCTTCTGCTCACATCAGCTTTCATCTCGTTGTTCATGTGTGGTATCTCTGTTCAGGGGGAGAACTGTCTCAACGGCACTATATACAGAGGAACAGCATTTGTTCATCAGCTTCAAAGAGCCAGGTTTTTCATCTATTTCAACTATAAAATGGCAACTTATTTTTTTATATGAAATATGCCAACGCTCAATTAAGATCTTTTGCGTTGTTTGACGATGGTATTTTATTTCCATTCAGTAGAATCATCCATCCATCACTCAAAACTTTGAAAATGTATTTGTAACATTTCCTAACTCGATCATGTGTGCATACATTCCTGTCTGAATATTTGCGTTAAAACTGTAGCAATACACCGTTGGAGCGCAGCAATCGCAGAGAGCACAGGCTTCACAGAGAAGCCCAGTGGAAATATTCAGTAAATGGTCATTTCCACATTCATACAGCCTATTTAATCGACACATTTAGCGTAAATAGGGCCTGATGAAATTCGTTTACATGTTTTCCAGATTTAATTTTTTCCCAAATTCCGTGTTTTCCTTTTTATTTTATTTATGGTGGATGAATCAAAATTCATCAACTCAATGAGAAAATATTAGAAATGTATTGTAAAACATATTGTAAAACATTCTCGGAGATCATAATTTAATTCCTTGTCATTCATTTGACTTGACTCACTCACCAATGACCATGTAAAGGATGCTGCAATCTCGTGTCAGTTGTTTCATCAACAGCTACTCATAATCTCTTCCTACGGACAGCATCCATGTTGCCTCTCAAACACACGGGCTTAGCGGGTCCTTGTTTCCAAGGCTTGGCCAGGATTGGCGGTGCCTTTTTAATTTTTTCAAACAGATGATCTGGCTTTGCGCATACAGATTACACATTGGACGAAGTGGTTACACTTCTGAGAGTTTGCTGAAGTGAGCTCTTGCTCGTGCTAGCATACTGCCTTTCCCCGGTTTTGATGGTACATGGTCTCAGCCTGACTTCACTACCAAACATTCACGACAACAAACGGTGTCAAAATGTAACAAACGTTTCAGTAAATGTCAAATTTTCTAACTTGACCAACATTGTTGCGTTAACGTTAAGTAACTTACAGTAACGTTGATTATTTTCACTGGTGCTGGATGGTTGTCATGGAGGTGGGAGTTTACATTGGAGGTCTCCCTGCCGATCTTCAGTTTTGAATCCATAATATAACCACACATCTGATTTAACTTTTTTTTTGTGCAATTTTGAGGCCTCAACAGGTTTACGATTTTGGAATGACTGGCAAGGTGTGGGCTCCCCCTTGTGGCAATTCAAAATAAATCAGGAAATCACTGAGTAGGACTGTATGTTGGAGAGCTATACAGCTTTTTCAAGCCACTCATGAAAGACGATAAACATGATTATCCCTATAATGGAAATTCACCAGAATCTACTTATTGTGAGTAATAGATTGGTATATTGTCACATCCCTACTTGAAAGTCTCTAGATTGTACCAACCAAATTTGAAGTCAAGCTAGTTAAAGCTATCAGAGGAGTAAGGGAAGTGAAGGGACAGTCCACGAGAGAGAGATACGCAAGCCACAAACAGCTGTTAAATGTGCCATAAACAGCTGTTTGGCAGCTCAAAAACCTTACATGGATGAGGTGATTCACAATTTTTGTTGTGAACTGACTTCTGATTCTTGCTAGTCTTAAACTGTTAACTGTTAAACAGTTAGCATTAAGTGTTACAGGACTACAGTTTAGCTGTGCAGCTGCACTGATTGAAATGATAGCATATCTGTTGCAAACGCATACCTGATATGCTTGCCGTTTGTATTCATTTAAACAAACATTACAGCAGTGGTTGTGACAGACACACCTGGCATATAGTTGTATTCTACTGAGTGCAGTTTTCTAGGTACAGTTTTTATTTATTCACACAAAGAGTGAGGGGAAATCAAATTGCCTTTAACATGCTTCCAACCAGCCTGTACTCTGCCCCCTGCCAGCATCATTCAATTTACAGCCTACCTGCTTTTCTCTGTGCTCCACTGGAAGCTGCTGTATGGAGGGAAGGGACCTCTGTTTGGAGGCAGGACGTTTCATTCGTGATTCGTCTCAGGTGTTCCTTGGCTTGCTAACAATCTCTGTCTCTCTCAAATCATCTTTAAGCAGCCAATGACCCACCCTCACTCTCACACATATCTGCTGTTGTGCCACTCTGTGTGGCATCTTTACTTTTTCTGCCACACTCACTCCTGACTTTTCCTCATCTTTAAACTCTCCTCTCTGCTCTGTGCTCGGCTCCATCTACTTCATCTTTCCCTCATATAATGTAATCCCTTTATTATTCATACATTGGCTAAATCCACTCTAAGGCAGAGGTCTTCAATGTTTTTCAGGCCAAGGAGCCCTAGGCTGATAGTGACACAGTGGAGGGATCCCCTATTACATATCGTATGAAATTGTTGTACTTATTAGATGGGCCAATAATAATGTGTACTGCAGTCTTAAGTGCCATGTGTAAAAGTACTTTTTTTATGATGGATGTATAAAATGCTAAGCCATTACAGTTATAATTGTTGACAGATTCATAAATGTATAGAACATATTTTTATTCTATTTTGGCATTTCTCATTTCAAAAAAACATTTAACAAATAGGATGATTTATGTGCAAATCATATATTGTCCTCTCCCTAATACACTTAAAATGATATATATATATATATATATATATAAAAAAAAAATATATATATATATATATATATATATATATATATATATATATATATATATATATGTCCACTTAAACAAACTGAAGTAATCATTGACAAGAAATATTTTACGTTGAATAAATGTATGTCGTTTATTGAGTTTAACTTGTGTTTTTTTTATTTATCGTGTTACATGCATTTGAGCTGAAAGGAGGATTTTAACGAGATGAGTTTTTTGTTGTAAAGCTGAACTGAATCAACACAACTTGATATAATGTTTGATCATTGATAATCATTGATATATATGCTGAAATATATCAACTCGTGCAAATAATTTGCGTGTGATGTGAAAACCTATGAGCGTTGAGAGTCTCCTCCTGTCGTCACTGAATCAGAAATGGAGACAAAATATATTATCTCTATGATAGAAGCTCACATTAGCACAGACACCAGACCTGTGGACTGTCTATGGTACAAACAATAAGGTCGCTGATGTATTATGTTATTTTAAGTGTTGATGGAGCAGGTCCAATGTCAGCATTGTCAGAAAACAAGCATTTCAAAAACTGTTTTCTTATCATCTTGTTGTAAGGCTTAACAAAGCTTGACTTCAGACTTTTTACAAATCTCCATCATTATGTAGTTATTTCGGCATCCTTTGTTTCCATTTATTTGTATTAAATCACAGCAAAATAGTTTGGTACTGTGTTTAAAGAAATGAAGGACGTTCATACTGCTTCTGCTGCAGTATGGTTTTGTATATGTGTGTAAGGCTACATGTATGTGCATGCATGCACATGAAAATCACGGTTTCTAAAAAAAATTACAGTATCTTATATAATATTTTGCAATCCATGAAGCCCTTAGGTGATGTGGCAGTGCAACACGCTTCACAGCCTCCACAAATAATTGACTTATGAAAGCTAGTAACACGCGCACGCACACACACAAAGACCCACATATACTATTAATAGCAGCATGCTGGCATGCTCAGAGCACTGTGATGTCTCGCTATTTGATGCTAACTTCAGTTTTGATGCCATTTTCAGTGTGCCATTTTCTATACTCTTCTATCATAATCTGCCTTCCCCTCATGCTCCTCGGGTACATTCATGTTTTCCAATGAGATGAATCTCATAAAACAACCTCTCAATTCAAGTCTGGGATTCAGAAAAGACCTTAAAGATTCACATTTTCAGGATTTTTACTGGCTGAGTGGGTAGACAGAGAGAGCGCCTCTATAGCAACATGTGTTGCATATTTTATTATCACTTCATATTTTAAAGGCCTGCACAGCAACACAGGATGCAATCTATATGTGATGCCTCAGTTACAGAAAGTATTAAAGTATTTAAGTATAAGTATTTAACTATAAATGAAGAGCCAGGAAAAACATGAGATGTTGACATGAGATGTGTAGGATTTCTATTGAGAGGAAAAGGGAGGCAGAAATATGAGTTGATGGTGATGGCTAGCCTTATTTTCAAAAGAAGATTATGTTTTGTAAATTGGTTAACATAATTGTTTGGTTTATTAGGTGGTTTAGGCAGCGTGCTTATTAATTTAACATGCTATTAGCATACTAATTAGTTTAACATGATGTTAGCATGCTAGATAGCCCCTCTGTGCTGGTTAGCTCAAGATCAATTCAGAAATAGCAGCTAAAATATGATTTGACAATTTTATTACTCGGCTCCCTTGGAAGTAATCGTCGTGACATGGTAACGCAGATCTTTCATGGGAATTTCAAAATGAAGGTGCATCTTAAACTTAATGATATGAGTCAGTGTTTTAATATTGGATGGTTGATCATTTGATTGATACATTGATCCAGATCAGTGTACCGTTACTCCCTTGCTACGCCCTCCCCCAAAAGTGAAATCAAACATCTTAATTGCCGAACCATCATTTAACATGAATGGCTGTATGAGGTTTCCATAGGAACACCCATCCAACATTTTGGCGTGTTTTACTGTGCAATGAGAGAAGTGGGAAGGATGACTTGGAAGGCGTAGCTCTGTAAGAAGGATAATGCTATAGGGGGGGAAAGTGTCAATGTGTATGGATATGGCTAATGTGTGTTGGCGGGTGTGAAAATCCATGCTTTATATCCCCCCCACATTATATTTGGCCTTAATTCAGTATTCACTTTTTGTTTCTGCCAACATCAAATAAATGAATTAGTTGTTGTAAAGCTGAACTGAATCAACACAACTTGATATAATGTAACTGTTACAGAACTGAAGTATAGCTGAAAGCCTGGCTGGGATCAAAAGTATTTTCTGACAAGCTGAGACACAAAAGTCAGAGCCCAGTTCCTGAGACGTAAGGTGCAGCTGCCAGATATATATTTCCTTCAGTGAGCCCATTAAAGCAACTGCTAGTCTTTGTCTATCATGTTGTCAGACTCTATGGATGCGAAGCACCATACAATGTTTTAGAAAACTTTAATAAGGTAAAAAGAATTTGGCGGACAGGGTTGTAAAAATTCCATCATAATCGAATATTACCTGTCACCTGTTTATATGACCTGTTATTTAATTTATTATAACAAGATATAGCCCTAGGCATATTTAAATCCCAAATACTCTGTGATATTCACAGTTTCTTCTGATGTTTTTGAATGAAGCTTCCTGTGTCAATGTAGGTGTGAGCCTCCCTTTGTGTGTGTAGCAGCAACCGGGAGAGCAGTCAGTGTGTTACCGAAGTCAAAATGTTGTTTTGAAAAAGGTTTAATGCCATCAAACAAACATTTTCTTTTTTCAATGCATTCTTGAGGACTGATAAAGGCTATGAATCAAGCTTATGCATTAATAAGGGCATGGACAGAAAAGGCGAACAGAATTGTCGAATTGTGCACGGACAGACGATTTCTCTGTTGTTATTGTGTTCTGAATTCTGAACCTGCACTCTGCTGCCAAACTGGCAGCACCAGGTTTGGTTTACCGACCCTGAAAGCTCTCACTTCAATGGGAGGGAATCCCACAGCATGTGCTCCTTCTGCAGCAGTGATGCACCAACACCGCTCTGTGACCCGTGGTGATCAAAGACGCACTCCGGGGTCTGTTTTCTAAGCAGTCCAGCAAGTAAATCTTGCTGAGGGCTCAATGATCATGCATATTCAAGAGTGGTTTCCAATCTTGCCCTTAACTTACACAGATTAAGTAAATTCTCAATTTTCTCACAATATTATGTATTTCGTCAAATTGAAAGACTAGATTCTCTAGTGTAACTTGTGATTGTATCTCTTCTGCTGCTGTGTGTGTTGCTGCTTCTTGTCTGCTGTCTGTGTGTGTGTGTGTGTGTGTGTGTGTGTGTGTGTGTGTGTTAGAAGATGGAAGTGAGGATGACCCGGCAGTTGTTGCCATGACGAATGAGTCTACCTATAGTCGAACCTGAAAAACGAGGCACCTTCTACAACTCTATTTTTCAATTTCTGTTGTTAACCTGACGGTTAATAACTTTTTTCACACGAGTATTATGCTTCGCTCATTCAACTGTGTCATCTGTTCATTTGGATCAGAGACTGTCTCCTTTTTATTTGAACTTATTCCCAAGATTCTGCACTGACAGCTGCTCAGCATGCTGAGATTAGAAGAATTACAGGCTGAATGTTTGAAGTCACCTACCAGTTTTCTTCTCAGGGGGTATGCATTTCCTTTAATAGCTTTAATCCTTTGCTTTTAGATCATTGCATGCTAATAGGTTGTATATCCTTTTTCTTTTTACCATTAGAGAGCAAGTTAAAAGTTTGACATGTCAAAATTGACATTGACACTGTCCATTTGTTTCTTCTATCATGCTCTTTCTGCCGGCCTCTGAAGAAAATGCTTTATTTGAACCCTATAATGCATTTTGACAGTCAAACACGATCTGTTAATATAGCATCTGACAACATGTTGAAAACCAATGTGTAAGTTCCAGGTAACTGCCAAACTACAGTAGACCGTACTGACATTGAGCATCATAGTTTGAAGCATAGGGCTACTGAATGAATTCAAAGAGATTTACTTTGCCCTGCAAGTGAATCTTCTAGTCACAGTGGTGTTAAGGGTTTCCTTATAGAGGAGCTCCGCAAAGAGACCACTGTTCATTTTTATCTGCAAACAGTGAAAGTTGCAACTTTTCACAAAGAGCATCTCTCACTAACATTTCTAGTTTCCGAAGGAGTTGAAAATCTATGTTATTTTGCTCAGAATTACATGGGTAATTTTGGAAGGAAATTAGAAAATAGACATTTAAGAAAACGTTGAGGAAAACTATGCCTAATTCACCTCTTTATGGTAGTTGCTTAGAAGCAGAGAAAATACTATAATTGCCTTGCCTGAAAGCAACATTAGAAACATTTCAACATGTAATCCATTTCAATTAAAATAAATGTTACATTAAAAATAATTTTGCATGGTTTGTAGAAATGAGCTGTAGTTTATATAAACTTAGTTGGTATACAAGTTGGCTATGCGGTTTTCATTCACACAATGTATTGTTGAATCAGTATCTAATTCAAGTTATCTGATTCGGTATCAAGCATTTTCAAAGAATACCCAGCCCTAATGTTTAGAATGAAAGTTAATTCTGGACCTGGGAAACGGCAGTATACAAAATAATCTCACCATGATGTTCCTGAGCCGTTTCCTGAGCTTCTCATTGTATCTGCAGTTCACTGGTTTACAACATTATATACAAGCTTTACCGGCATTGTTTTTGTTTCCAGAAACAGCCCTTGACATTGAACTGTAAACACAGTACTGGAACCAGAGAATGACTGATATAAATATCCAAGTAGCTTTGCTGTCCTTGTACTGCTGTAGGCTACTCAGCTATTTGTAATGTGTTCATTACTGGATCTGTCATCAAGAAGAAAGCCTCCACGTCCTTGAGGGATGATGAAGTCTATGTGAGGATTTTATCGATCATCCTCCCAACAGACGGTCCTGGTTTTTGAGAACCAGTTGACCTCCTGAAACCGTTCCATCAGACTTAGCTTCCACCTTTTCAGTGCCTAATATATAATGCAATGCTGCCACATAATCATCAGCAGCGTGCAAGGGATCAGGTGTTGCCTTACCTCTCTTATCTCCACTCATTTGAATTGCAAATTTCCTGATAGGAAGAAAATGAAAAGCAGAGATAAGAGAGAACAGGAAAGAGGGAGGGTCTCGTATGCAAACCAAGCAACGCAGTTCACATATATCTGTGCACATGAACAGAATGCACATTACAAATACACACACAACCACACACACACACACACACACACACACACACACACACACACACACATGTTTAAGCTGCTTGATGTAGAAATGCAAGGATTGCAGTAAATAGGATAGAAAAATGAAAGTTGGGATGATTTGGCCTTCTTCAAACAATTCTAGTGTATTCCATCGAAAAACTAATAATCTGAATCCATAGTACAAGATGGTGCAGGTCCTGAGGTTTTTCAGGCGTCTTACTCATTGTGAATTCAAAAGTAATCCGTGCATTAGAAATGTTTTTCTTTCCCTGTCTTTCTGCTTTTTAGACTGCCAGCAGAACAAGTACAGTTGTAACCAGTGTGTGACTGTGTGTGTTAGCATGTTGCTGATGCATACACATACTGATATCAACATGAACGTTAATTGTAACAGTTTGGTTGCTTAAAAATATCTTATTCATCATTTCATTGTACTTGGCTCCGCCCTCTAATATCAAATCGGGTTGCAAAAGCCAAGATGGTGATGACCAAAATGCCGAACTCAAGGCTTCAAAACCATAGGGTTTGGGTAACCCCCAAACCAAGGGTTGTCGTCACGTTGACCATGTCCATATGCACTCTGTGGTTTTATTAAATATTTAGCATCACTGCACTGCTGGATTATAGAAACAGTTGGAAGTCAGGATTGCTCAGTCACTGTTGAATTTCAAACCCAATGCTGCAATACAGAGCTATAGATCAGTGCCTCTCTACTCATACTTATCACTTGCTCTATATTCAATTATCTAGGCTGAAATTATCAGTTAAAAAGTTGTGGTTCTGATGCTTCCATACTGATGCTCTGACAGTTAAATTCTTATTATACGAGTGAGAGCTCAGTAATTCAATATTAATATTCAGTATTATTTCTTGATCTATCGTTCTCCAGTTCTAATAATCTCTCTATGCTGATTTCCTACTTATATTTCTCACTAATATAAAGCACCCCTCAACCAAAAGGACGCCATCTCAACTTCCACCCAAGAAGATTAAGGTCATGAAGAAGGAGAAATCCATGCAATGAAATTGATTTTCTCCTCTTGTAGATTAATGGTGTTGGATGATTTTTAATTATTGAAACAAACCCACTTTTGATTTCATCACAGTACATATTTTTGTTCTTGTGTCTCTTTATGATTATTTTTGTAGCCATGTTGTGTCTCTTTGTAGTCTCTTTGTGTCTCTTAGTACCTTCCCCAAAGCCACGCCCCATGCTGCTACTCCATTAAGCTGTCAGCTACCGTGGTGCCCACACTCCCTACATAAATATAATGTAATTGTTTTGTTTTATGACACAGTAGAATAGCAATGGAGCCTTGTGTATTTAGTGAGAGAGATAACTGTTGTTTCTTGTTACACACAAAGGAGTTTACCCTTTAACAAAAAGGCCCATCTCTGTAGGGATCCTTTATTTTATTAGCTGTTACAATCATTAAACATTAAAAGCAGTGTATCATAGAAGTGTTGATGTCAGCTACTATGTTAGGAAGGAAATGACCAGATGGATGTGTGAAGGGGGAGATAGGAAGTCAAGGAAAGAGAGAGTCAGGAGGAAGGAGGGGATTTTAAATGTTGCTGCATCACCGACCTGCTAACACTGCATCACTACATTCTTAATTTTACTAAATTAATGTTTTAAATCTGACTGGGTTACAAGTACTCAGCTTATTTTTACTCAAAGTCAGCATTTCTGAATATATTCTTGAATGAATAGCTTGCGTCATCCTGATAGGAAGTGTTTGTGGTGCATTATTTCCCTAACTCCAAGATCATTCCTCATTGGAAGTGACTGGAATAGTCAGTGTTGGATGGCATTTTTAAAGCAGAGCTTTTCAAACTGAGGCAGAGGGAGAGTTGAAGCGAGTTGAGAGTCGTGAGGTAAAAATACTGCTTGAGCTGAAAGAAACAAGTGCATGCTGACATTCTGTGTCTTAGGAAGTAACTCATTGTAGCTTGGCCCATTTGGCCCACTCTCAAACTAAGTCAGCAGTTGGAGTTGCAGTAGTGGACGTGACGCACGGCTAATGGAGGTACATTAAAACCCTGATTGTGGCAATTTGCATCAAATCAAACTCCTTCTCTGAATGATCTGTCTGTGTTTGTGCGTTAACATGTGTCTGAGTGTTAGACTCTCTGAGGACATATTGAGAATAAACATCCATAAATCCCCAAAGCAAACTCACCCAAAATAGTATGTATACCTCCTTTCTGTTTTAAAGTTTTCTTCAGTATAAAAAGTAATCCAGTGATAATTGTATGTATTACAGTCCATTCTCACTCCCAGGTCATCAAACAGCTTGGTCAGTGGGTCAAACTCTGACGCTGTACATGGTTGAGTTATGGCAGGAGCAAAGGGGGGGCACCATGGAGCGTTGGTGTGCGTCCAGATGTGTCGCTGGGAGCCGTGGAGCTCGGTGCCACATAGATCTCCATGATGCATCCTGACCTAACCAGGGTGTTTCCTGTGAACACTTAAGTTTATTCTGAAAAGACAGTGTCTGCTTGTAACAAGCAACAATTGACACGTGCAAAACCGAATGAGTGGAAACTGAAGCGTCATTGTTAGCGTAGGGCCACAGACCAAGCTGCTGCTTTTGATGATGAATGAATGAATGAATATGTTGTACATTAATGGGTTAATTGCAAACAAGAACTAATAGATAATTTGTTTAAATGCTTACTCACTGCTGTGGCAACATTATACTTTTAATCATCAAATCCATCAGTATAGATGCATTTTGTGTTTTACTTTACTAATTACTGGATGCCCTGTGTTGAGAGCCTGTAGACATACAGAAGTCAGGCTTTTGGTGGCCCACAGTGTCAGACTTTGAAAACCCTCTCAAAGGAATGTTGAAACAAGTAAATGAAGATATCTTGCCATGTTGAGAGGTAAAAGACATGCTCTCAATTTCACGTGGAGCACCTTTTCGACTTCTATCATATTATATTGTCCTATATATCACATCAGCCTTGAGCATGTGGCGTGACAAATGGTTTATAGTCAGGTTCAGTGGCCCTGTCAGCAACAGTTTTCTCCCCCGAGGGAGTCTTGATGTTCCACTGCTCCCATCACTACCTCATCACCTACACCTCATCTCATCTCTGTCCGTCTTTCTTTAGCTTTCATTTCTTTCTACCGCCTTCCCTGTTACTAACAGGTGTTTTGGCTCCTCATCACCCTTTACACTACTCTCCCCTCTCTGCGTCTACATGTGTCTCTCTCCCTTCCTGGCTCTCATGTCAGAATGAACATACAGCCTTTGGCTGCCCAGCTTTTCATGGAGCCAGCCTTTCACTTTGTCTGTCATTTTGATGGACGGTGCCAGTCGATTATAATTCATCATAAAATTTTAATTTTTAAAAGTTCTAATAAGACATGGACATATTTAAAATCAGAGTCTGTCATTCTAATCCAATGCAGTTGTTTTCAAATTCAGCAATTGTGACCTCACAATCAGCTGTCCCTTCTGTGTGTGTGCTAGGGCTGCATGCATATTGTTTCTGCAAAATGTAATGCAAGATGATGAAGGAATGTTCCCCTACATTTAGTACATTTAAGTGAAATGCAATCATCAGTGTCATGCACTTTGAGAGCTAAATCAATCGCTGCAGTCCCATTCTACTCTGGCAGTCCGTCCCGATTGACAGTCACACTGGAAGCCCCGTTCGAGGGCAAAACAAGTACTTAGACCACAGGCGAGGGGTGCTGTAAAGCTCACAGTCGGATCCGTGAGCCACCTTCAACCCGTCCTTTCCAAGCCGACCCAATGTAGTCGGTTGTTTCGCACACTCTGCTGCCACCCTGTAGTCTGGACCAGACTCTGAATGTGGATTTACCAAACTTTTAAGCACTCACTTCACTTCGAGGGAATCCAACAGCGTGCGCTCCGTCTGCAGCAGTGGACCAGCTGCACCAGCACCGGCGGTGACCGTGACCGTGACCTGTAGTGGTTAACGATCCACTTCAAGGCCTCCAGTCTGTCAAAGTGACGTCCACATAATGGTCTCATACTGAATCCCTAAAAAACAAGTAGTGGGGAACTGTGTGCTTGCCTGAACACTGTCTTTTCTCCTCCGACTCCTTTTTAGAAAACACACACACACACACACACACACACACACACACACACACACACACACACACACACACACACACATACACACATACCCATTCATGAACATATGTACCTGTAGTTCCTATGATGTGACATTACAGTATGCATTTTACACAAGGCTTTGTGTTGTAATGTAATTTAATATGAGCTCACTTCATCTGAGCGCCGAGGATCATTAGTGTTTGTTTAGGGCTGCTAGAGCTTAGGATATGAAGATGAACAACTGTTATGTTCTTGCTGGAGAGGAAAAGCAAACACACAAACAAACAGGCACGGGCTGTAGTACATGTGTATGAAGAGCACACGCCCACATAAACATGAATAAATATGTAGACACACAAATGCATGCCTGAACACAACTGGAACGACACAATATTCTGTTTTTTTTAAATCTGCATGTGCTTCCTGCATCACTGTGTGCTGCCAAATGTGAAGGTTGTTTTTGTGTGATGAGCATAGGCTACTTCTATTCATGGGGCTTTCATTTGTTTGCGTCTCAGAGTTGGGAATCAACATCTGGTCCATTCCTCGTTAATGTGACACCCCAGGAACGCCTAGAGGGAATTGCTTCAAATTTGACGTCCACCTGGATGAACTGATTCGAATTTGGTGGTCAAAGGTCAAGGAGCCCTTCAAAACACATTTTTGCCATAATTCAAGAATTCAAACGCTTATTATGACAATTTCGACCAGTCCACTGATTGGTACCTATCTCAGTTTTTGGGTCACGTTTTGGAACGGTTGAGAGTCCAAAAACAAAAAAGTTTTTTGGTTTACTTATTTGAAAATTACACATTAACATAACATTCAACAGTTGCGTTTCAGCCATAATTCTTACTTTAACAACTAGCATGCTTCAGCTGACAACAACTGCACTGTCATAACTTTCCTGTCGCTTCAGAAATTCTGTTTTGTGTGTGCGAGTGTTTGACACAAGGAAAGGCAGGGGAGATGGAGAGGAAGAATGCAGCAAATAATTATTGCATAAATCCACTGCACAGACTAACTGTAACTTTCTCAATCATGTCGTACAGTATGACGTCGGTTTGGAGATGGCTCCTGGCTCTAGGGTATTTACAATTATACGGTATTTTACACTCTTCAATTGTAAAATACAATACCCTATGTCACGTTGTCTTTTCAAGCAGTCTATTAATATCAATATCAGTGAATATTGATATATATTATCACATATATTAAGTTACTTTTACTGTTGAAATTTGGGATTACCTTATAAAAAAAATCAAGTGGTATTCTATATTTTGCTCATTTTAATACATCCTTGAAAAGTCTGAGTCCGTCTATCAAGACTTTCAGGCTTCTCTTACCTGCCTGTGGCTCCCAGACAGAAGCTCATTCATTCCTAATGAAGCTGTGAACTGAATCGGTCTCTATATTTTTTTGTCATTTAGTTGAGGACTATTTTCAGCTGCAGATTTGAAGTGTTGCTGAGAATTAACAGCAGCAGGTCGGTGTGTGGGAGATAAACTACCAGCATTTGGACATCAATGGAGCTCTATGACGGGGGGGAATATTATTCCTCTGTGTCATGGACCCACACATACTGTACAGTACTTGTTAGCAGGATCAAATCATTTAATTTCATTGGTTGATTTTGGAAGGCACATGCTGCCACGGTGTCTTTCATCATTCGGAAAGCAGCAGCAGTGTATGAAGGGTGATGTCTCTCTTTGAATTGGAAAGCATAGTAATATTGCAGCTTTTTGCTGGGTCTTTCTCCAGGAGATGGATCCAGTTATTGGTGTTTGAGCCAATAAAAGTGTTCACACCTTGTGCTTTATTGTACAGTGATTCCTCAGGTGATGAAAGATGATATTCAGTGTGTCCCGTTGTCTCCCCCCTCCCCCCCTTTGCATACTATAACAACAGCATACATTGCATTTAACTACACAACAAACCCCCTGCGCCTATTATGGGAGGTGGGATGTCCATTAAATACTGGATCTGATTGTTAAGAAATAATTTATTTCTACAGTATATTGAAGTTAAACATTTTCTTATCAGGAAATATTTCTATCTCAAATCAGTGTTTATATCAGTGGTCTTATTTATTATTTATTTATTATAACTGCATGAATGTTAATGAAAATATGCAGTAGTGGCATAACAATTCACTTTATAGATGAGCCAGAGACGGACCAATTTTAACTAAAATGTACCTCCTGATGTAATCGTTGGATGGACTAACATGTTTCTGGAAAACGGTTGGAATTTCTAAGTTAGAGTGGAGCAGAGTTGAGGTCTTGGTTTTGTTGGGTCTGCAGTGCTATGCTAGGCCTGGAGATGTTTCATAGAATAGTTAAAATATCATCCTGGGAGCAAATCTAATAACATAATAATAATTCCTGGAAACAAAATTCAGCACACAAAAAAGCTACCACACATGACTGCTGACCCCATGTGAAAGGCTAATTGATTAAGCAGATTTCAGGAGTAAACAAAGATCACACTTTTGGCCAGCTGCTGCAGCCCCAGGTAATGAGATGCACTAATCTTGGATATTTGTCACGCTGATTTTAGAAAACACTTTTTAATGGAGGAGCCTGGGAATCAGCAGAGCTTGTAATTGGTTTACAGCGTCTGCAGGTCCTCGTAGGAAATATCAGAAGCATACGCTTTATGCATGAGGACAAGACGGATCAGATGCTGCTTCTTTCAGAGTGGATGAGCGAAATTATACCTCTGAGGTCGATCTGAGAAAGAGAATGGAAGAAGAATTGAAATCCACAAGCAAAAATCTGCATTGTTGAGTTTCAAGATTATGCTCGGGTACTGAATGTGTGTGGGTGTGGATCTAGAAGGGCATGACCCTGGATCTCCTTGCCTATCAATACAGCTTTCCCTCTCTCTTGCTATTCAGATTAGACACCCCCGTCTGTCTGGAACCAGTATTGTCTGTTTTGTTCCTCCTCGTCACACCATCCATACAGACCAGAGAGATCCGGGTTATATAATGATGTCGCCGCTGTCTTATGTGCATTAATGAGTTTCCAGGAAAAGAGAAACATGGAAATATGGAAGTAACAAACTCTAATCCCTAGAGCTTCTCTCATATTCCTACCTGCATGTTAATGCTGGTCTGCCCCTGCAGGATGCTGAGGACAAACATCAATGCCAGTCTTTTGTGGAGGAAGTCGTCGACGGTGCACAAAACATCACCCACACAGTATCTACAGAAGACATAAAATACCTTAACAAATCAAACAATGGCATACAGTTAAATAATGCACATTGTTACAAGTGTTTCATTTTTTTGTTTGCTCTTAATGTTATAATTAACACAGACACTTAAATGTGTTGTTTTGGCTTAACAATGAATGGCTCAGTAAAAAATAATTTATTCAGTTGTTTTATTGATGCAGTAAAACACATCAAATACAAATGGATACAAACATATATATATTTGACTCAAATGTATCGTTTGACTAGTTTTTCTGTAGATATTTAAAATCTTGAATAAAAACTAGAGAACACTCACTATAATCACAGAGCACCAGGTGTGCTGGTCCCATATTGATTTATAATACCTTTATTACAGAATCAAAGCTAGATGTTGGTTACGTGCATAATCTGCCAGGAAACTCAGCATGGGATTCCATGTTTATTTAAATGATCAGAGATTTGCATTAAATATAAATGGAAAACGCAGAGCTGCCTGGCATGAAATGTAGGCCAGCATATAGAATCCAGATGGAATTACGTGCGCCGCCGCTCCTTCCTTTTGGTCTCTCACCACTGTCTCCGGGTGCGTGATCGAGCTGCAGGCAACAGCTGAGAGACAACAGTGCAGTTACGAGCGCTTTTAAAGGAACAATGACATTCCTTCCTCTTAGAGATATATAAACCAAAAAAATAACATGCACATTTTTTTCTCAATGAGACTGAGATGCTTAGGGAGAAAAGAAATCAAGCATGCACATGTTTATTTGCAGTGTAGACATGTTGCACAGGTGTATACAGACACTAACTGGGTGCACTTGATTGCAGCTGCAGCTTATTGGTCTGGTAGATCAATTATTTCTTGCA
Source organism: Chelidonichthys spinosus (assembly GCA_029853015.1). Taxonomy (NCBI): domain Eukaryota; kingdom Metazoa; phylum Chordata; class Actinopteri; order Perciformes; family Triglidae; genus Chelidonichthys; species Chelidonichthys spinosus. The sequence goes on from CM056829.1 coordinate 17,476,814, forward strand.
GCCTATTCTTGCATTGTACCGCGTGTTTGGGTGTACGTTGTTGTGTGACTGTGTTGAGGTTAACCTCCAGCTGGGTGGGAGTGGGTATCTGTCAGCACCAGAGAGAGGGGGGGGGGGATCTCTGCTCTAATGAGGATTGTGATGTAAGATGTCCTATGGGACTCAATATGGCACTTCCGCTCTCTTCTGTGAACAGACAACAGAAGAGGAGAGATGCAAAGAGATGATGGTTGCCAGTACAAATCCCGACTGGATTTTCTTTTGGCCATTGTACTCGCACAGTTAATTGCTGTTAACCGCGAACATGGTGACATTTCTAAAGAGGAGTTGACCAGGCTAGAAACAGGAACAGTCAGATGATCAGAGCAGACTGCTAGTCAGAGGAAACAGATGTTAACTACAGTGCACAGAGACTATGTTTTATTTAAAAGTACATGAACGGTATTTGTCGCTGCAGGACTCAAGAATATAATTAGCCAATTTACAGTCATCAGGAAGCTGCACATTCAACAATATGAGCACTTTTTCAAACGTTTCACACAACCAACAATCAGCCTTGATCACAGCTATTCACAATATTATCCTGATTATTGTCAGAATATGCTTAAAACTCTGAAGATGGCAGTTACATATACTGGTATCACTTTGCATTTTGTGGAGAAACATTTCTTTTTTTTATAATTGTGTGCGGATTAATATGTAAAAAAAAAACATCAATTAGTGTGCTATATTTTTAAAGAGTCTATCTTTCCCTTGTCTATCATGATAGTCAACTAGGCAGCAAGTCAATCATCAATTATTCCGATAAAGGAAATCCAACACCATCAACTTTTTGTTGTGTTTTTGAAAACAATTTCAGATAAAATCATATAAAATAATAAATATATCATATATAAACACTGATTCAGCCATGAAGAAACACAGTCACACAAGTTACAAGTGCATGTGTGTGCTATCTGTGGTGCAAGGGATCATTTTACCCTCAGTTTGACTTTAGAAGTGTCTTGTATATTTAACTGTATGTAAACTTCTGAATGAGTTCAGATCGATCAAAGCTAGGTTATGCTAACACTGGAGCTGTTCCATAAACTCTTAAAATGATGTCACATACAGTAAATACGGCAGCAACCTTGTGTTTGTACTACAGTCTCTGGTTCATACACATAGTTTGGTTTGTTCTCTGTACTAAACGTGATGTTCTATCGTAGAGCTCTGTGAGGCCACAGACTGGTAAAATATGTTTTCTCTCCATTTCTGATTCATTGAGAATCTCAACATTGACATGTTTTTGCATCACGGTGTCACACGAAGTTCTCACTTTGAAATAGTTTCAGTTCAGTATTTCATTTTGCGTAATCGTACATTTGTGCCGCCTGGTGCAAATTTGTCTATTTGGATCTTTGCATTGACTTTTGAAAAATATGATTTGCGTTTGGCGTGAACACACATTTCGCTTTGACATGTTTTTGGGAAACGGCCCTTTATGCTTCTTGGTTGTCCTGGTAATTCTACATTCAATTTCAGTGTTTTTTTTAAACTCACTGTAATAAAATGATTTGATGTGCACCGTGCTAAGTGTAGCTTACATTCCAGCTGTTTCACTTTCTTCTTCACTCTATCTGTTGATACTGCAATTTTTGTTATGGAACGTGGCCGTGATTAACAGCCCAAATACAACATCCATACAGGTTGGAGACCAGGAGACCCATTCTCTCAGCCACAGTGGCTTGTGTGTGTCATCTGTGTGTCATGTGTGCTTGTGTTTGGTGTTTACCTCCAAACAAGGGTAGATAATCTACATGCTTATTTAAAGCTATCATGTTTTTGACTTGTTTGACTCAGTTGCAGTAATGCAGCAGTATCTCAGATCTCAGCAATTTCTTTGGACGGTACAATGTTAGCCGGCAATAATGGTCAAACTATACAAAAAGCACGGTTGTAATAAAGCAGATATTTCCTTTAACCTTCAGAAGGAAGAAAAGGGGAGACAGTGTGAGCGAATGGACAAAAGTTCTCAGCTGCAACAAAGACAGATCAATGGTGTGGATGACAGCAGGGTTCAACAGGCTGCAGAGCTCATTTCATGGCTGCTGTTGTTATAAGTGGTACTAATGCATCATGCACTTAGCTGTTATTGTATTCACTTAAACTCCTGGAACTATGTGGATATTTTTATGCCTCTGCACTGGCAACAGCTGTGGCTGGGGGCATTGGGCCTCATTTATCAAACGAACGTACGACCGAAAACCGTGCGTACGACCATTTCCACGCAAACTTCGGCATTTATCAATTTGGACGTAAGCGGAAGCTGTGATCAGATCTCACGTCAGGTCTGAGCTCGTGTACGCAAATTCGAGTCTGTGGATTTGCGGTGCAGCACAGCAAAATCTGGCGTAAAATAATGAACAAACCTCAGCTGTCATTAAGCATAAGCAGTCACATATTTAGAACAGATCAAAACGGATTATTAAAACGAAAACATTTCTTTTAAAGCCCATGTTTTTACTGATACCACTTTCAAAAAATTAAACAATGGGATAAATAGCCTAAGATGACAACTAATTATTACACATTAAAATGTGAAAGAATCATAAATACAAGCAGAAATGTGTGTTTGCAAATTAACTAAAGGCAAAAATGTGTAATTGTTTTTGTTTTTGTCCGATGGGTGTGACAGAACTGGAACAAAAATGAAAGCACCTGTTGAGATAATCATCGTTCCACTGTGGTTGGTCAGATGTTTATTCATTCCCCTATTTAAACAGATGCTTTGACAGTTATCAAGTCTTGATGATGGCAGACTTGCTTATTTTGGAGGAACAATACGCGCGTGTCAGACGTGAGCGCGTTTTCAGGGACCGCAGGGATCTCTGTGTCACCTCCACCACTTATGCCACAGAGCGATTCCGACCTAATTAAGGAGGCAATTTTTTCCTCCGTCCCCGTCAAGATCAGGCTGGAGTCTGTTTGGCCTCCTCCAGTCTGCCTGATGCTGTGTTTAAACGCAGCAAAGCGTTTCTTGGTGGCCAGCTTCATATCCGACCATTTTTTCTTGACCTAAATGTAAAGAATTGTTTTGATCAGTTAGCAGACATAAGCTTTTAGGCTGCGGATGAAAAGATTCATTTAAGTCGTTAGGCATGGGTTAAGTTATTGAGAATTATATTCAAACCTCAGCTGGAGTCCGTTCCTCTACAGCAACGCTGTTGACTGCCTCCGTTATCTTTTTCCAGACAGCGTTTTTGTGAGCCCCTTTTTTGCCACCCTTCAGGCTGCCAAAAAGCACTGTCTTGTTGTGTTCCACCTCCGATGTCAGGATGCCGATCTCCGTGTCAGAAAAGTTTCTTTTCTTACCCATGTTTCGTCTCTCCATGTTTGACCTCAGTGGGCGAGGCCTCCGAAACAGGAATAATTATGGGCGTAACATGTTAATGACGATCGAATTCAGCCGCCGCATTTATCAAGGCCCGCTCATTCGTACGCTGAGATTGGTCAGATACGAACGTTTCATAAATCGCACGTGTGTCCTGTCGTAAGACCAAATCTGCGCTCAGATCTGCGCCCGTTTTCACGCAAGATTGATAAATGAGGCCCATAGTGTTTTCAGGTTGTTTGTCCGTTGAATTAAAAAGCATACAGTTTATAGTAGGGATGTCAGTTTCGGATTTTGCATTTTGAAAAAAAAAAAACTTAAATTGATGCGATATACATAAAAAAACAAACAAACTGGTGCTCACTGACTTAGTGAGTTTGCTGCCGCATCGACGGGTTGAATTCAAACGTTTTCAATACTTGTTTGTCTGCTTTGAAACCTGCTCTTTAAGTCGCTCTAAGAGCGACATCACTGTAAGCTCCACAGAGATGGACGCCCACAGAGACGGTCTCGATAGCTCAATTGGTTATTATATAGACGTAAATGAACCTAGACCAACTGACGTAGCTTGTCAAAAACCTTGATTAACCGTTGACATACCTAGTTTGTCACATGATTTATTAAACTGAAACAAAAGTTACTTGTGTTTGGGTTTTATTGTTTAGTCGTGGATCCCCATTAGTTGACGCAGAAGCGGTAGACTAGTAGTCCAATTAAAATCAGAACATACAATTAATAAATCAACAATCACATGTTCATCAATCACATACATTAAAATACACTAAACTTAACAGTGACATCAGATTACATATATAAAACACAGTTATCAATAAATAATTAAATAAGCATCTGTGCACTTCAGAGCGTGCAAACACCCATATCAAAAAACAATACAGTGAGTGCCAAGTCAGAATCCAGAGTTCATATTTAACATGCATAAAAATAGGATTTAATTAGCCTATTGATTTCTTTCTTTCCAGTTACAAAGCAAATTTGCAAAGGGAGTAAATTCCATACAGACATGGATCTATAGAAGGCTGTTTTTTTTCATTGCATTCGTTCTACAGTGTGTTTAGTAAAATGCATCCAGCTGTTGCAGATCCAGTACTGTTGAGCATCAGAGCAGAAACCAATTTCATTGAAGAGAGCTTTAGGGGCATGAGTGGAAATTACATTCTTAATAAATATCAAAGACCTAATGGATAACCTATCAAGAACTTTAGGCCACTTCAGATCAGAATGCATCCAGTCAACATTTGTCTTTTTTTTTTTTTGTCTATTTTTCTGTAAGATCTATCAAGGTCAAGTCTAGCAGCACTGTTTTGTACAATTTGTCGTTTGTTTAAATCAGTATTGGAGGCAGAGTAAATATCGACACTCAAGTAAATATCGACACTCCGGTGTCTCAGATGAGACGTCACTGATGAACTTTGACCTTCTTCTCCAATCAAAAACAACGTACTAAGAGCCGAATTCATGAACATGTCCAGGTTTAATTTTTTTTTCACGGGACCAATTGGCATGTGTTGAAATGATCTGACGTTTTGCACAGAATACTACTGTAATGTGTACTGCCCCCCCATCGCCCCCCCGTCAATCATCGGCAGAGACCCCCCCCCCCCCACACACACACACTTCAACCTAACCCTAACCCTTAAACACAATTTACTGTACTTACCTTCATTAGTCCAATGAAGTTCCAGCCACTACTATCGTCGTTGCGGAAGAATCTCCGCAATACGCATGTCAAGGATTAATCCACGCAATATGCAATGCTCTTATGTCACCAGTAGGAGTGCTCATCTAACGTACGCTCCCAGAGGTCGTATTTGAGGACGTGACACACGACCTATTTAGTCGTATGAGTTGGAGGGCTTGTTGCACTGGTGCCTCACAGTGAGGTCGAGGGTTCGATTCCCGGGTCGGGCCTGGGTTCCTTCTGTGTGGAGTTTGTATGTTCTCCCCATGTAAGCGTGGGTTCTCTCCGGGTTCTCCGGCTTCCTCCCACAGTCCAAAGACATGCAGGATGGGGATAGGTTAATTGATGACTCTAAATTGCCCTTATGTCAAATTATCTTATCAGTTTCAATGAAGGATGCAGAAGCATTCGTACTCCTACCCATAATATCATTCATCACCTTCCATAATTTCTTACTGTCATATTGGGCTCTATCAATCATTTGCAGATAAAATTATCTCATTTTTACTCTGTTCACTTTTATGACTTGATTCCTTATTTTACAATATGCACTTTGATCACTGACTGAACCAGAGGCAATAGAGCATATTTTTGTAACTCATCTCTTTGTGTCATTAAGTTCTTTCTCATGATCGATCCAGGGAGCTCCATTAGGCTTGATAGTGAATTTCTGAAGTGGTGCATATTTGTTAACAATGGGTGCGAACAAATCCATGAAAATATTTAACTTTTCAGTAATTTTTCAGGATCAGGTTCATCACAAACTTTAGACAATTAAGCAGCTTGATATCTTCTAAAAAAGCACTGTCGCTGAAATTCTGATAAGACCTAGTACAGATTATCTTTGACTTTGCTTTTGGGATTTTTTACTTTCTGGATACACCAATCAGGTCATGGTCACTGAAGCCAACTGACAATGACATTACCTTGGAACACATGTCAGGCACATTTGTATAAATATGAAGTTGTTCCATCTCTATACAAAGCATTCCTAGTAGGTATGGAAAGTAGTGGACTCAGATGACAAGTATTGATAATATAAAGCAATCTTTTCTTCATAGCAGGATCTAAACACAGACAGGAACCAGTTCACATTAAAATCATCAAGACAGTAAATGTCTTGATTTTCCTCTGCAACTCATATGCCAAACATATCACAGATTCCATTCAGATATTCTATTCTAAAGTTGGGTGGTTTATAGCAACAACCAATCAGTATTGGGCTAATATGGGGTAAATGCACCTGAATCCACAATGTTTTTCATCAAATTAGGTCTTAATGTAAGTAAAGGGTAAATTAAGGTAAGTGCATGTCTGTTAAAGATTTTATATGCAAATTATGACAATTTCACACAACTACGTGATAGAATTAAATAACAGTGATGACTATGGACATGCAAACAACATCTTTATGGTGACGGTAAAAGTTTTTGTTTTACTGTAAGGTGTGGATTTTAGCAAAGATTTTTTAGGAGGGTGACATTTTGAAACATGTAAGAGCAGAGATGACAAATGATAAAGGTTATTCCTTCTCTCTTCAGACACCACTTATGTGCCCTTTAGCAAGGCAGTGAATAATATAGCACCTCTGTATATGTCTTTGATGTTGCGTGTTGTAGCAACTCTGGGCAAATTAAAGGTTACCAAATGTACAATATGGCCTCTTGCATGAGCCAATTAAGCCAAGGTTTAATTAACTGCTGCCACCAGCTACTCAACTGTATCCATCACTGCGGTTTTCAGTGTAGCAGTTGTTGCAATGCTCCATGAAAGCTAACAAAAGACATAACGATAGGCTACAGAAATCAAGGCCAGAATCAATAGAAGGCCACCATACAGGATAAAATAGTTACTCTCTCAGTAAAGAAAAAAAGTAAGCATGTGTTTGTGTCATTCTGGATCAAGTCCCAACAGAACCGCGGAGGAGTTTACAGAAGTCTCTTTTCTTTTTGTACAGAAGGAGAAAAGAAGACTGTTCACAGCTCTTTGTCAGTTTCTGGTGTTGTGTTATGCATCATGATAATATCTCTGGATCTATGTGATGCCTGAACAGTTTTATCTCACAAAATTCTGTTTTTTACCTTCACATTTGACCTGTCTCTTTCTTGAGTCACAGGACTTTTCCCACGTGCATACCAGCTGGTCTTCAGCCCATTCATCCGCAGTTGTTGGGGTAGTAGCAGGAGCAGATTTGGTTATCAACAGCTAATTATTAATGTCAATATGATTATCGATATTAATAATTATATTTAATATATTATCATGATATAATCATGAATAAATGGGGCACCACACTGGGATCAGGGAAAAGATAACCTAAAACTGTATTCAGTCTCAATATAAAGGTTTTATACTCACATGCCATTGGCATAGAAGCATAAAAACAATCTAACAATTAAAAAGGCATGAAATTCGAGCACTAGCCTTCACAACCTGCTGTTATCCAGTGACTTATACCAAGGGCGTAACTTTGAGTTGAACATTGGGGGGGTTGAGATTTCCGCCTGTGATATACTGTGACAGGTTGGGTTTACCAGCCCAAATATATAGTTTGTGCCTAAAATAAAGATGACCGACTTAGAAAATGCATAAGAATGGTTCTTGAACTTGTACAGAATACACATTAAAGCGTGTGCAAGTGTTCTTTTTAGGACTCATGGTCCTTACTTACCTCTAACTTTAAGTATTTTGTCCCGATTATGGGTTTGTATTTCCCACAGGATCTTTGGAGACTATGGTGGGGGGGCTTGCGATCCTCTAGGGGTGTCCGGGGGCATGCCCCCCCCCCCGGGAGAAAATTTTGAATAATTTCATTTTAATGCATACATTTGGTGAATTCTGAGAAACAAAATATGACATATCAATTACTGACCAATTTCTTACAAACTGCTGGTACTGATACAAATGTTGACATACTAAATGGGGTTGAGGAGTTTAAGCATTCAAGAAAAGATGAGAACACAAATGACTAAAACACAATTAGTTTATTATTATTTTAAATAATTATAATAAAGTGGGTGACTATTCCTCAGCCTTTCTTGGTGTTTTGGTTTTGACTAAAGCTCGTTCACATACGTCGCCACTCGCCCATCTCTGAGAAACAGCTGTCAATGAATGTGAATGTGTTCTAGCGGAATGCGGCCAGGACAGGCGATGCGATGTGGTCGATCGGAGATAGAATCATTTTAACTTTCTGCGTACGAGTGAAGTGAGAACCAAGCGAGTACAAATCACAATGTAGAATAGAGATGATTGACAGTTAACGTCAACAGAGAGTTCCACAGAGAGTTGCCGTTTGAAGTCGCTGTCGGCGATAGTTTTTTTTGCCAGCGAGTAGAAGTGAGAAAGCGAGTGACGGGTGGGTAGCGACGTATGTGAACTAGGCTATACACGCACGCACTGTCAAACTCGCCGGCTGGGTGGGGGGCTAACTTTTGTTCAGTAACATGATTTGACTGGTGAGTGGTGGCACTGGAGCCCTAGTGGTAGCTACCTCCTGTTGGGAAGATTCTTTTATTCTTTTGCTTTTTTCCGCGTGCTTTCTTCATACCACTGCTGATGCTTCGTAGACGTACGGGGAGAGACCGGGAGAGACAGTAGAGAAGTGCAGGTCCGGCAAGATGGGCGCAACCAAATCTCAGAGCGGGAGGGGGCACAGACAAACGTCACTATTTTTTACTGGTAAATTGAGAAAATCTACCACACTGTTGTGATTATAATGCTTAACATTCAATATCAATAATTATGATATCATACTGGGTGGGTTGTGGTAGTTGGTTTGGATTATTTGGTGGGTTACAACCCACCCATCCCCCCCATAAATTATGCCTATGACTTATTCACAACAGGCGTGTTACTATCACATGGGGCTCGTGAATGAACTGGCGTCCATTCAGCGGGACCGGTCTCTTAACTGATAGTAGACGCTTACTGGGCTCGCGAATATGGCTGAGGTTTAGTCAAAAACACCGTTACAGAAATCAACCCAGTGGCGTGGGTACACAATCAGCATTCAAATACAACACGGAAAGCAACGGTCCGTGATCAAAACTTAAAACACGTTAACAAGAATTACAAGCATATCCTACACTATCACTTATGTCTCTGCCCAGACTGATAGCCTCTTACTGGTGTCGTTGCGCAGGTTGCGAGTCCGTCCTGGCGATGACGGCGTTCCTTAACGCGGCGGTAGTTTGTGGGCCCCGGCGTCAGCGGGGGACGTGATGAGTCGGCTTAAGTCCAGACGAGAGCGGAGCGTGTTTCCTCTCGTTGATCAAACTCGAATAAAGAAAACAGTTTGTGTTTCTTTCTTCTGCGGGCGGCAATATAATCACGGTGTGGCGATTTAGTCAGCTTACTTCAGACAGGAGCTGGTAGCTGGAATGCAGGAACCGGTTTTGTTCCTCTTCTGCAGGCACACAAAGAGATAATCGCGCGGTCGTGGCGATCTCTCAGGATCAGGAAAACGTGGAAAAACAGTCTGTAGCTCGTCTGTAGCGAGATGACTGTGGCCTAGGACAAAGGAAACGCTACAGACATTATAAGTTGGTCTCCTGTGGCAGCGGTATGCTGCGGGTGGAGGAGACCACCTCCTGTTGGTGGAGAGAGCTGGAAGCAGGAAGAGTTCTTAAGATGGCGCTGGTTTATATAGTTCACGGCTGCTGCCTGGGACCCCATGGGGTACCTGCGGTTGTCAGCCAATAGGGCACCAGTTGTGTGACGTTGCAAACTAAAATGGCGGTGTAGTTTTTAATCCCCTTTGTCCCTTTGTTCTGACTGCATGTGTAGGCTTTTGTAGGCCGCATTGTGTAGTCCTACTGACAGCATATTGGTATTGATTTTCTTTACATTTCAAACATCCATTTACATGATTAGAATTTTGTGGTTAAAGGTCACTGTGACCTCACAAGACATGTTTTGGTCCCAGCACAATGATCCATATGCTTATAACATTTCACACAAATGTATTTAGGATAAAACCCTACCTTGTGCCATCAGCTCAATATGGTTACACAAAAAAGTTTTTGTTTTGCACAGTATTTATTCTGCTTGCCTTCACAAACAACATTATTCCCAGGTCTTGATTTACAGTGAAGCAGAATTGAAATTAAATCTGTAAATCTGCTCTTGTCTTCCTGTTCAGTGTCTCACACCGAATCTGGTTTTATACAGCTACCCTATATGCAAAGTGAGACATTGCTGTCATTTCTGATTGTGAAAGATAAAGTTTGAGAGATGTTTTTCTTTCGGTTTGCAAGTTCTTGACGGTATAAGTATCAGACACTGTGTGACAGGTGTACAGGGGATAGTTCTAGTTTGCCAGTATTCACCATTGGCCGTCTGCTACTAAAGCAATCCGGAAGTATTAGTGACAGGAGTTGCCCCTTCCACAACCTCAGTAATGCAGCTCCCAACCACCCTTATTTCTCATGACAACCAGCCCAGGCTTTATCATTGGGCTTAAGTGCCATGTAATCACCCTTCATTTTGAAATCAGTTTATTTTTTTCATCACATCTCACCTCAGTGAGACAGGTTGCCCATTCTTCTGAAATAGAGACAGCTTGCAGGATGTACAGGGATGCCATTCTCTCTCACATATAAGCATGGTTGTCTGTCTTTTCTTTCTGAGAACATGCCATGTATTGGACTTGGTCTATGAATAACACTGTGGAAACACCCAGCTTGTTCTTTATTATTGTGCATTTCTCTGTCCTCACTGATTTGCAATGAAACTTTGATCATTACAGTTTCAGCGTTATTGCTGTTGTAGGTGAACATGATGTGGGTGCTCAAGCTGGTTTGATTGAACAGTGAATAAGAGCAACATTCACATGGCCACCTAGCTGCGTTTCTACCAATTATATCATTGAGTTATCTGCAGCCAGAAAGAGCCAATTAGTTACATGTTCCCTTGCCTTCAGGGCAGACACACTGTTAACCATGTTCCCCATCTCACATCAGAGTGTTACCATGCAAACATTTGCTAAATAGCACCAAACACAACTGGAGTGGATGGGAAATATCATATGTTTTGCAGATATTTAGTCATTTGTATTGAACCGATAACAATTTGGTGCAAGTGTAAAAATCAGGGCATCATCAGAGTTAGTAAGATTCATTATCTTGGCACCAGGAATGTCTGTAACACATTGCATGGCAATACATTCAATTGTTGATGAACTGTTACGGTCTGGAAATAGAAAGTGGTGGAATGACCACCCAGTGAGCAGTGTCATCACAAAGAAAGCCTGTAAATCTGTAAATCTGCTCTTGTCTTCCTGTTCAGTGTCTCACACCGAATCTGGTTTTATACAGCTACCCTATATGCAAAGTGAGACATTGCTGTCATTTCTGATTGTGAAAGATAAAGTTTGAGAGATGTTTTTCTTTCGGTTTGCAAGTTCTTGACGGTATCAGTATCAGACACTGTGTGACAGGTGTACAGGGGATAGTTCTAGTTTGCCAGTATTCACCATTGGCCGTCTGCTACTAAAGCAATCCGGAAGTATTAGTGACAGGAGTTGCCCCTTCCACAACCTCAGTAATGCAGCTCCCAACCACCCTTATTTCTCATGACAGCCAGCCCAGGCTTTATCATTGGGCTTAAGTGCCATGTAATCACCCTTCATTTTGAAATCAGTTTATTTTTTTCATCACATCTCACCTCAGTGAGACAGGTTGCCCATTCTTCTGAAATAGAGACAGCTTGCAGGATGTACAGGGATGCCATTCTCTCTCACATATGAGCATGGTTGTCTGTCTTTTCTTTCTGAGAACATGCCATGTATTGGACTTGGTCTATGAATAACACTGTGGAAACACCCAGCTTGTTCTTTATTATTGTGCATTTCTCTGTCCTCACTGATTTGCAATGAAACTTTGATCATTACAGTTTCAGCGTTATTGCTGTTGTAGGTGAACATGATGTGGGTGCTCAAGCTGGTTTGATTGAACAGTGAATAAGAGCAACATTCACATGGCCACCTAGCTGCGTTTCTACCAATTATATCATTGAGTTATCTGCAGCCAGAAAGAGCCAATTAGTTACATGTTCCCTTGCCTTCAGGGCAGACACACTGTTAACCATGTTCCCCATCTCACATCAGAGTGTTACGATGCAAACATTTGCTAAATAGCACCAAACACAACTGGAGTGGATGGGAAATATCATATGTTTTGCAGATATTTAGTAATTTGTATCGAACCGATAACAATTTGGTGCAAGTGTAAAAATCAGGGCATCATCAGAGTTAGTAAGATTCATTATCTTGGCACCAGGAATGTCTGTAACACATTGCATGGCAATACATTCAATTGTTGATGAACTGTTACGGTCTGGAAATAGAAAGTGGTGGAATGACCACCCAGTGAGCAGTGTCATCACAAAGAAAGCCCCTAATCTGGAAGGTTTTAAGGTCATAAAGAGGCCATTTACATTATGTTCATGATAGTGTGGTGGTCTGGAAGTATGTGTTATTTAATCTGGAGAGAAGAGAAGTCTGGCCTGTGACTCCTCTCCTTGTTCTCCAGTTGTGTATTTCATCCTCTGTTTATTAATCAAATTAACATCTGAGGGTGAAAGAATCATGAAGCTGTTGTACCTACAATAATCACAATTTTAATGTTAATGTTATCAATGAGGCCCTGAAACATTGAACTGTGTGGTTCAGCCCTTGCCTGTGTGATGGGCTGTGAAACTATTAAGGGGGAAACTCAATTAATGTTAAAAAAAAAGAAAGGGGGGAAAAAAAGCCAAGTATCGACTTGACATTGGCAAAGGCATTGTGTTGGCAATCGTTCTGACCATTGTCGACCCAAGATCATGGTCTCTAAAGAGGAGGTTAAGTGGTTAAAATCGCTGACTGCTAAAGCTGGCTCTCTCTCAATCAGCAAACATGCCCATTCAGCTGAACCTGTTAATGATAGAGGCCAATAAAAGCCAATAGTATGAGACACAGGACTATGGCTGCTCCACATTGGCCTGATGGCGCTTGGCATCTTAATCTGGTCGATATCGGAATAGTCAATTTGATTGATGGGTCATTCCGTGTCATGTCATCAAATTTCTGAAAATCTTCCCACCTGACCATCTCAGAATGTCCTGAAAAAATTCAAGTACAAAGACACACTTGTTAATAGGAAAAATCCAAAATATTAGGTCTCTACTCTCAATAGTTTTCTCATGAAACATCATTGAATGAAGGGTAGTTTAGACGGTTTTTGGGATCATGCTCTGAAAAGCCATTTTTAAACAGCAATATCTGGAAAACTATCTCACCTGTGGCCTTCAAACTTTCAGTAGCATTTAGTCACATGTACGTCTTTGGTAAATGGTAAAAAACACAATTGAATTGCCCTGCTGTGATGTTTACTAGTAGCTGTTAGGACATGCAGTACCAAAAACGGCCACAAAAACCCCACCAATATCAGGATTTTAAAAAATCACTGCGACAAAATGAGGCAAAACACCCTCCCAATGTTTTAATATGATTTTAACATGAATATGATCTTTCAAAAAAAGTAAGTTTGGACCTGATACGTGTTGTCAGTTTTTTGGAATATGACTCTGAAGTTGGGTAAAGATGTGTTTACTTTCATTTTTGAGCCTTACTATCTGTGAAACTAATAATCTAAGAGAAACCATATTTTGTAGAATGTTTAAGCTAACACCAGAGATAGAGGCAGAAATGATAGAAGTCTTTTATCTGCAAAAATGGGAGCTCAGCCACTCTTCATATGTACTACTTTATTTCAACAAGCCACCCTGATACACCCCTGATATTTCACGTCTGGAGGCTATTGGTAACAGATATACTCTGTAAAAATTTTGAAGGCCACAGGTGAGAGAGTTTTCCAGATATTGCTGTTTAAAAATGGCTTTTCAGAGCATGATGCCAAAAACCGTCTAAACTACCCTTCATTCAATGATGTTTCATGAGAAAACTGTTGACAGTAGAGACCTAATATTTTGGATTTGTCCTAGTAACAAATGTGTCTTTGTACTTGAATTTTTTCAGGACATTCTGAGATGGTAAGGTGGGAGGCATTTGATGAAATGACACGGAATGACCCTGATCATAAAAGACACAGCAGCTGTTAAACCAGAGATTTTACGCAAGATGTATTTCAGTAAGGGAAAAAAAAAATACAACTTGTGGTGGACGAACATCTTGAATCTCTAGTCCTGTTGTGTCCAGCAAAGACGTTTCAGACAGCACACTATGTTTTTGACAAATGACTCAGACCTCCCGTGAGCAAATAAGTCTGGCAGCCAATGAATTCTTAACAGCATGTTGTCCTCCACTAATGGTCAACTGTCAAACACATCAACATAATGGAGAATAATTTGTTCTGTACCAACTTACTACCTCAAATGGTGTCTTGCTGTAGTCGTCTGTTTGTGGTTTTGTGCATGTGCCTGTGTGTGCTTGTATACTGTAATTTAATTATGAGAATCACACATTTTGTGTGTACCATGTAATGAGATGCTGCTGTGGGAAAGTGAGAGGCGTGGCTCTGTAAAACAGTCATCACGTTGCACATGATGGTTTCGAGGAAACAACAGCTGCCTTGTCCGCTTTGGGGGAGAACTACTGTTAGCTTCACACTATGCAGGACAAATCAGATATGCGCCAAGGTGGCTGTCACACCATTTATCATTTTAATAAGGTGGAGGTGGTTCTGGGGCACTGAGTTGCTTCTTTCTCTGCACTGCAATCTCCAGTGGACCAAATTCATTTTGAGAAAGTTATTGTAAGACAGCTCAATGCTCTACAGCTCGGCACAGAAAACGCTAATGCTGCAAAAAACTATATTCTTTTAGCTGTAATTAATCTCACACAAACATTATGTAGACGTCATTGATGTTTGCATATTATGAAAATTTCAGTTTTTCATCAGTGAAGTAGACACAAAGTTCACCTGTTCAATCACTTTCAGCTAACGACACGGCTCAGGTGGTTCCGAAGGGAAGATTTAGTGTGATCTTACGACACAACTGTGTGTCATTCATTATATTATGCAATGGTATTCTGTTGTGCCTGCAGGTGCAAACAAATCTATGTACATTTAGGTCCAGTTCCGTGGGGCAAAATAGTGTGTAAAGTTGGGACAGATCTAACTCGATGAACTCGGCCTATTGGCTCTTTTGTCCTCCAAACTAATGTTATTGTATCGGCCTATCAGTTGACCTCTAGTTCATACCTTGATACATTTTCCTGAGGCCTTTGGGGTCATTTACCAAAGACTTGAGTCTAATTGTTCCTTTTTTACCAATTCTAAAGAGAGATGTAATTTGCTAGCTTCCCATTCATTTTCCATGTAATGTATGCATTGTGGTAGCAGTGTCGTAGGTTTCGGGTAGGAGGCACATTGACTGCTCTCCATTTCCATAAAGTAAAGGTCCAGTCTAATTAATGCAAATGGAGGAGGGGGATGAGTAATGACTTGCACTTTTAAAACTTTTAAAATATTGTGAAGAGACATTGTAAACTCCTTAGTTCAAAAGCTTCGGGTACCATGTAGAGTATAGATTGGACAATAAACTTCAGAACGACTGAATTCATTTCCAGTCACTGCTCAATCAGTTTATCAAGTCCTGCCTTCTTTACACTTGACTTTCCATTGTACTGCTACTGTGAGATACATCCTTGTATTATCGGTGTGTGTTTTGGGGGGCTGAGTAAGAGCTCCTGTGGTTTGTGAGAATCCCAGCCATCTGTCTGGTTATGCTCCGCTCTACTGGCAGAGCTGTTTTACTTCGGCGAAATCCTCAACGGAACATCAGCTAACGATCCCATCAAAACTTGCATTACCACCGAGCTTACCCGGGATTATACTCTGCAGAGCACGCCAGAGGAGCATGCTACACTATGAAATAACACACCACACAGAATGAGGCTGACAACTTCCAAGCACATTTAAGGAGGCCCCTTCAGTTGGTCAAGATATTTTATTATCAACAGTCAACATCGAGCATCCTTAAAGGGATTGGCAAGGTTTTAGATATCTGTTTTGGTGATAGTATTGGGAATTTGGATAGTTGCATTTGGCCTTTTGTTCCTGTCAGATTTGAGGAGGGATTGAGCTTTCATCATTGGACAAAAGACAAGGAAATACCCAGAATGGGTTGACAGTTTGTTTCTGGGCAAACAAGATCACATTCATGAGCCATTTGAAGACAATTAACCTGATGTACTTACTCCACAGAGCAATGCTTGATTGTGATTGAACCCAGACTCTCCTTACTTCTCTCAGTCATTGTGCTAACAACTGTGTTGCCTCTATCCATTCATTTCATTTTAGAGAAAAGAGAAAGACATCTCTGATATTCTTGGATAGCAGAATATGGTGTCTGGCATAGCTTCAGAAGGAAACACAACACAAGTGATTACAAAAGATTGTAGAATCTGCATTTCTCAGAGGGGAGATCAAGGGGACATGAGGAGGCAGTGATCAAATTCCAAGAACGGCAGAAATAAAAGTATAAGTGAGAAATGGCAGTATTCTCACAAGGCACTTCTATTGAAACACAAGTAAATTGTATACTTTGGCAGATATATCTTGGCTCTAAACAATTTCAAGGTACCTTGACCCTCAGCCGGGGGCTTCTGAGTGTCCCCACACCCACCCGGTGCCTCTAATCCTGGAGTCCAGACCCTCTCCAGGAGTTTAGCGCCTGAACCAGAACTATGCATGGACATGATCCCAACTATATCTCATTGTTATCGCTCCCCCCAGAGAAGCGGCATTCCACGTCCCAGAAGCCAGTCGGCGATGCCAGGGATCAGCATGCCTTGCTCTGACTCCAGTGCTCATCCCTGTGAGTGGTGGGCCCACAGGGTGGAGGCTTCACATAGATTATTTGGGCCGAGCCCCATGTGCCAAGGTCCAACCACCAGCCGCTCACCGCTGAGCTCCCCTCTTAGGTCTGGCTCCAGGAGGGGGCCATAATCACCACAAATAGAAATCCATTTACCTCCATTGACTTGCAGTGGTGGCAGGACATTTAGAGTGATATTTTAAAAGCTGGGAAACAATGCACACTCAGGAGTACGTAGCATTTTCTTTTTTATTTATGTAGGGGACTTAGCCCATTAAAATGAACACCGTTACCTACCCATTTGGGCTAGTGTGTAGTTGTGTTAATGTGCCCAGCAGAACATTGCAAATCTTCTCAGTAATCTCCAAAGAGACATTTATATGCACATGCTCCATTTGCTTTATAGTCAAAGGAGATGGGCTGCCACAGCCTGTTTGTGCCAGTGTTGACACTTGCAGAATGATGGGTAACGATGTAGTCATTGTGTTTGAACTGTGCGAAGCAAAGCCTGCTGCCGTGGTTTGCTGTGTCGCTGCCCTGTCATCAGCCAACGCCGCTCACACAACACAATCACTGCTGTCACATCTGCAGAATGGGACGGATCAGAGAAATTAGAGGATGGGTGTGTCTGTATCAGAGAGAGAGGGGGGGATGAGCTTGACTGATTTTGAGTGTGTCATCAAGAGCAAGATGGTGAAGAGGAAGATGAAGACAGCCGTTGACTGATGGAGAGTGTTTGTCACTGCCGTAGCCTGCGCTTGTGAGGCGCCACACTGTCACTTTAGGTTTATGTCCGCTACATTGTGTTTGACAAACAAGGACAAGCCTACTAAACATCACAGCTGACTTGTCTCTGTTTGTCATCATCATCTCACATATACACACACTATGCATCCACGTAATCCCCCTGCCTCTACACACGAACATGAGATTCACTCACACCACACAAGTGTGAGGCATTGATTGGGTTAATCAACCACTGTTAAGGCCAAAGCTGACACTATGTTTAAGTTCTCGGTTTAGAAAACACTAAAATCCTTAACAATCTTTCACTACATGGTGCTCACCGCAAATGTATGACAACTGTAAAGTCTCATTCTCTGTATTTTGACAAAGAAACCTGTCCTCATACTGTTGCTGAGTGCATGGGGAGAATGCTCAGCTTTGTACAAGGCTCACAAATGAATACGGCAGTTAACAAACAGACACACACATAACAGTTGCTCCCAATCATTTCAACAGTGACTTTACAGGAAATCTGATTAGTGCAGCGTGCAGAGGGAAGTAGCAACTGGAGACTGTGGAGATAAAGAGAGACGGTGGAGAGAAAGCAGTTGCTCTGATGGGTTTGCATCCAAATGGAAAGATGCTTTAAGGTAACATTTTCTCTTGTGAAACAACAGGAGCCTGTATTCCAATCAGACTGAAACCATTGTGTATATTAGCAGGAACATGTTGAAAAAAACATCTCAAACTTGTCACACATTGATTGTTTCTACTGGATGATTGTCACCTATTTACTAGCATTGTCACTTTTATGAGATATGAATATTTGATCATAATCAACACACCAAAATTGCTAATTAAAGCTTCTTATTAGGCTCCATTTGTGTCCAAGTTTAATTTCACCAAACTTCTGTTTGAAATACTGTTAGACAGCAAATAAAAACAACATAATTAGTAAGGTCAGGATTTATATTTATTATATAGGGACCTAAATATTCATCATAAATCGTTCAGAGCCAGCTAGAAAGGAAGATCACATCAGTGAGAGGTGCTTTTAAGTGTGAAATATTCTGAAGAATTATAAGAATTGACAAAACTGTCATGCCAAAATTCCAATAAAAGTGCAGTAATTGCAGTGAATTGATAAGCCAGTGTGTACATCACACATGATATGGTGAGAGTATCCATTTTATAATTAGTTTTGGGATTATTTATAATTTAGAAACAAAACAGCACAAAGTTCATCAAAGTTGAACCCAAGATTTCCCACAGATGTTCTTTGCCCCCACTTGAAATTCACGGTTTCTAGGCACGTCTCTTGAAATGTTGCAGCGAGATAGTTTGAAATCCTGGTGCGATCAAACCTGAAGGCATTTACATTTTTAAGTGAAACAGTAGAGAAAGACTGTTCATATTTGACTAGTAACCTACGACAGGCATGGAACACCAGTCCATTCTTAGAAAATAACGTATGCAATTTTATACCATTTAAGAAATAATGTTTGCGGTTCTTGCATGAGGCCCATTGTAGTTAAACCCCAGGCTTTAATGGCACTGTCATTTAACCAGGGAGGGCTGGTTGAGCATGAGTTCTGTTTAACTGCAAGATGTGTTGGCGACCAGGGAGCCCCACTGGAGCTATCAGATGCTTTGTGCCTTGCAGGGGGGCCATTGGTATCTCTTGTACAATGGGAAAGCCTTTTCTGTTTTCCTTTTCTATACTTCATAGTCTCCAACAACAAGTGAGGTTGTGCTTAAGGGCACATCTCATGATGGTAAAGCATGGAAGATTGCAAGCAATTCAGTGTCCTTGTCTGAAGTTTACAGTCAGCTCCTTCCTAGCTCAAAGCTTACTGAATCTACTTACAGTAAATGTCACAGCACAGTGAGGATCAGGAGACTGAATGCTCTGGAGACATTTATCTGCACAGAGGAGAGGCTGCCAGATATCATTGTGCTTCATTGAATGTGAATTTTAAAAAGGTTTAAAATAATTACATTTTGATTTGATTTTTATTAGGAAGTTAAAAGTACAAACAACTCCAAGGAGTATCAAAATACAATATAACAAGAGCATAGCAGTTGAAAACAAACAAATCGATAAAAAACAACGTATAACAACATAAACCCACTAGTCCCCTTGCCACCCCACGCCCAAGGTTCAAACTCCCTCCCTTCAAAGTGAAACATCAACCCTCCCACAAACATTAACATTAACCTTAACATTTGTTTTAAATATTGCCTTTGTTTAATATGCAGGGGCAGGTTGTTCCATAGGAAAATCCCAGTATAAAAGAAAGTGCTTCTTGCTGTTTCCCTTTTAACACAAGGAACACTGCATGACATAATGCTTGTGTTGCAATTCTGTTGGCTTCCAACCATATCAATTAGATTATACATATATTCTGGGGCCCATTTCTGAATTATATCAAACATACGGTTCAGTTTCAGTTGTTTAACTCGATGTTCAACAGGTAATAATCCAACTCCCTTCCTTTCTACATGTCCTAAACTGTATGTGTCCTGGGAGGAGCTTTGAGCATGTATCTGATAACATTATTCTGCGCTACCTGCATTTTGTTATTGAGCTTTTGTGATAGTCCACTATATCATGCAGAGCAGGCATAGTCGAAGTGGCACTGGATTAATGAGACGTTTTTTAACCTTAATATTAAAAAAATGAGTGTCACAATATATAACGTATATTAAAAACGTAAGTGTTTTTGCAATTTTTGATAAGATTGTTGCTGCAATTTCCTCCCCAGAGACATATTGGTCAAGAGAGACTCCGAGGTATTTGACACAGGTTTTGGATTCAATAATTTTTCCTTCAGACTGTACCTTAATTGTATCTCTTTTGTTAAGCTTGTGTTTAGTGCCAAATAAGATGGACTCTGTCTTTCCTAGATGAAAAGACAGTTTGTTGTCAATCAACCAATCCTTTACCGGAGATAGTTCTCTACCAAGAGTTTCCTGTATAACTCTGGTATCTTTACCGGATACTAATAAAGCAGATTCATCTGCATGAAGCAGCGTTTTATATGTCACTGCTGCCGGCATATCATTAACCCAAAATGGAGCCTTGTGGTACCCCACATGTGACCTCCACAACTTTAAACACCTGTTTCCTGTTTGCCAAGTAGGATTTAGACCAATTAACAGCCGTCTTGAATTAAGGCCCACACATTTCAATCCCATTTTAAGAATACCATTGTTAAAAGAATTTTCCCGTAAACGAATAAATTCACCCAAGGAGGAGATCGGAGACATAAGTAAAGTCAACGTCTGACTTTAATCTTGTACAAGAGGAGCAGTTACAATGCAACAACGTGTGAGGATGCTACAGAGGAAGTGCTCAAATCAGTGTTGTGACTTGAGTCTTTTTAAAGGCACAGGAGATGATGCGTCATTGACAGTAAGCCTTCGTGTAGACCAAGACATCATGTGCACAAGGTCCCAGACAACAGTTAGGCATACCTAAGACATGAGGTTATTCATACCTAAGACACAAGGTTATACAAAATTCTTAACAGTAGTCATAGTCACGTAGTCCTTGTCTGTGTAGTCATCACAAAATTCTTATAACAACCATGATCAATGGTATTGCCTTCTGTAAATCTAACATGACCATACCCGTTTAATTCCCTTTCTCGCTCTCCATTTTTATATAATCGAAAAGATTGATCAAACACATGTTTGTAGAGTGAGCTGTTCTGAAATCAGACTGGTACTTAACAAGTATTTTGTGTTTGAGAAGATATTCTTCCAGTTGATTATATATAAATCTCTCAAAGACTTTAGATAGTACGTTTAAGATTGACACGGGCCTATAATGGCCAACCTGGGTTTTACTGTATTTCTCATGCAGGGGAACAACTCTGGCTGATTTCAGATCGTTTGGGAACTTTCCAGTGTGTATAGAGAGATTCATAATATGCCACAAGATTTTATGCTGGCACTATCCTTTATTAATCTAGCTGGCAAATTGTCAAGTCCAATTGCTTTAGAAGTTTTTATTTTACAAAGATTAAAACATTGCCCTCTGTTACCATATCTAAGTCAAACATGTCGTTTGCTATGTTCAAACTATGGTAAAAGTTTTGAACAAAGGAAAACCCATCGTATCCCTTACAGGCTTGTAACTTCTTACAGGGATGAGGCTACTGTGGTAAAAAGCATTACAATGGTTGGTCATTTTATTTTTCTCATGACAAATGTCCCCATCAAGTGAAGTGATGTTTGCTTGCTGTGTACCTGCAGTCTTTGAGAAAAGGTTTTCACAAAGCACTGCACTTTTACTTTAGAAATGCTGTATAGCGTTGGTGGCAGTTTGAGGTTTTTTTTTCCATAGAGCTCTGTCTGTCCTGATTTGTTTTTCCTTTTCTGTGTCAAACAGCCTTTGGCTTGATCCAGGTGTCCATTCTGCCTGTGCCTGCAAAAAATCAAAAACAGTTCAAGAGACATAGACTACATGCTTTTCCTCTTCTTCAGTATTAATTATAAACTTTTACATACATGTATAGGCATAATTCTAAAAGACAGATCCTTCATCCTGCACTTGTAAACAGACATAATACTTCTGGGTGCTTTCTTGTCCATTTTTATGTGCATGTAACAACCAATTTCTATGCAGTTACTTTAGGAACTGGTTCAAGTACATGACATTCAAACCAGAAAGTAAGGTTGTAAAATATTGTAAAATTAAACGGTTACGGTAACGGTTTGTTTTTACACAATTACACTTCATTGTACTTTTTATCCAAATCTTCAGTGAAATATGCAAAGCTGTTATTTAGCCATGCTAGCAATATGGCTAAAAGGATGTCACTTATCTGACATGTTGTTCCACCTCCCCTCCATGCAATCTTTTCACCTAGTGCCTCCAGCTGGTCCAAAAAAATCCAGTTATATTTCGACATCTACTACATTGACTACATATATTTATGATCCCCGGTGGAGAGAACCGAATCACTCTGGTGATCCCTTAACTTCTCCTCTATCACCACCATGGGGTTTTACAGTGAAAGTAAATTGTTATCCAATTTGGTTCAGACATCCATGTTTTCCCTCAGAATTAACTGTAATAGTCTCTCCACTTTTCATTGAGCTATTATGAAGTTTTAATTAGTCCAATACTTTTATGAACAAATACGTTTTAAAGATGAATGACATTGCCTTTAGCCACAGATGTACCTTGAACATGTAGCTAGTATTGGCATACTCACGAAACTAAGATGGGAGCATAATACACACTATAGCTTCTAAATACCAGCAGGTTAGTATTATTACTGTACCTATGTTATCATACTAGCTACTACTATTGCTACTCAAACGAGGACCTAACACTTGTTTCTATTTTTTCGCTCTTACTTTATCGACAATGATATGTTGTGGTTTCTTTTGACAAATGTACTTACTTATTGTAAGTCCCTTTGGACAAAAGCGTCTGCTAAATGCCCTAAATGTAAATGCTAATGTACTAGTATTATAATTTCGCTGCGCCAAGTACAGCATCACAGAATTGTTTTATGGATTGATGGAATATCATCAAGCTGAAATGAAAAACCCAAAGAATTAAACAAAGGAGACGATTATGAAATAAGGAGGGATGTAGAGATTAAATACATTTTCATAGGGCCCTACTGTCATCATTTGAAGAGTCTGGTAGCATCTGATATAATTAAAAATATTATTTAGAAGTGATCAGCTCTTATTGCATTCTGAAGTTATCATGAGTCTTTTTTTATTGCTGGGCACATGTTACATCCGGCCAAAGACTCATTACACGTTCACACACAGAAATGGTTTGTAATGTAATTTTCCAGTCAGATGCTGCAAGTAAAAGTGTTTTTCAGGTGGTACTGGTCCATTTAAGATGTCCAATTGTCCCGAAACATAGTACAATAGTACTGTATGTGTCCTTTGAGGATGCTAAAGCCTAAATCACCCTATGGTCCTGTGGCTGGATATGCAGGCCCAGTTGGAGGCGAACCGTGGCAGCAGTATTTCTTTTCTGTGCTATTTAAGCTGTCCAGGCCTCCAGCATAAAAGTGAACCGGCATGCAAAGAGTCTTTTGCAGCTAACTTTAGTCGGGCAGAAAACACCAGTTTTATGCTGTAATGGGAATTTTGGATGTTTGTAATCTATAATCAGAATATTTGTCAGGCCAGACGTCGATCCGCATCTCCTCTTCTGACTGTTATGCTATGACGAAAATGAATGCCTGTTTGTCGATGATATGAACATGAGTGCCACATTGACATAAGATAATTTCAGGACTATGACGCCTGTGTTCTGTAAATCTTGACCTTGCCTGTACATCTTGTCTTTGTAAGATAGGACATGATCCGTCCTTTGTCCATGGTTCCTTAAAAGGGAGATTGTTGTTAGACTCAGGGTCGTTCCTGCTGATTCTGAACCTTTGCATCAGAAGGCAGGGGTGAATAGTACTTTCTTCTGCAGATGAGAATATTTAGTGGAATAAACCTCGGAGAAAAAGCGGATCCTGGTTGTTGATCTTTATTGGGCAGATTCATTTTTCCACAACAATGCTTTCAGACAAGTAATTACAAAATTTAAAGCATTTAAAGGTTTTTTTTTTTTTATTTCAATGTCACAGCGACAATTAACATGGCCCCCCCTGCTAGCACTCTTTGATTCCTGTCAACCTGGATATGATCGCCAGCCCCAATACAGCGCAGTACTTCATAAGTTAATTTCCTGTGTGCCTGATTTCTTTGTTTGAAGTATACAGAGGAGATTGGGTCACAGCTGCCAGGTCGCTTATTGAACAAGAGCAGTAAAAACCTCAATGAGTCTTGTAATTCTGTTTTTTAATCCCTGCCTTTGTGTCCGTGTTAACTGCATTTGTGGAGAGCAGCAGGTGCATTGGTGTCATATGAATCCTTTATTTCCAGAAGACACTCAAATGTCAGGGTAAGGGTAATGGGTAAGGTTGTAAGAAAAGGTTTTGTGCTGCATGGAAATGGAAAGGTCAGGACAGAGGAGTCTCCTGACAGGAGTCAACTTGAAACTTGAAAGTTGTTTAAACTGTAATGGGTCTAAATGCTTTTCTCTCCCTTTTGGTGTTCTTGAGACAGTCACGTGACCTCTAAACTTTTTTGTTCCCAGTAAAGAGCAGTGGAGCAAGGCTAAAGGCAATACGACTGAAAATGTGGCATTCATTAAAGATCATGATATTGAGAGTAATCTCTCCAATAAGGAAATGTGTTAAGAATGTGGTCGGGAAGCTTTGAGAAGACTTTATTTTTCTCTTCAGATTGGAAGTTAACCTCCCTCATTTTATGAGCACTTAGTTTGTTGAACACAGCAACTTGTCTTGCGGAGCTCCAGCGGCTTTTTCTTAATAATGACCATATCTTAAATTGCACATTCACTGCTGCACCTACAGTTTTACTGCTAACTTTGCTCCCGTCTGACTTTCAGCTATTATATGTCTGGATATTTGAAGAGTAGAAACACACATATTTGTCAACCAACAACACCAGTGCAGGAAGGCAGGGATTCTGGGCCCCATGAGAACATATCCCATTGGGCCTCCACAGGCCACGCCCACACTGCACAATAGCTTAGTGTGTGAGATTGACAGGGAGCTGTGAAACATCACTGTGCTGACATACATGCAACAGTGGAAATGTATTATTTGAAGCAAGACTTATCTATTCTATAAGACATTCACTAAAGGGCATCTTTTACAGGCTATATGCAATTGTAATGGTAAAATTCTTGAATGGAAAATTCTCTTAACATTAATGAATAACTTAAAAGTCCTTCTCTCATTTGCTCCATCCTCATCATGAGCATCGGTACCTCTTCCTCCACTTCCACACTCTTCTATAGACTATACATGAACACGACACATATAATTATATATCCTATGATATCATACCACATGGTATAAAACTATTCAAGAGGAAGGGAGAAAATGAGTACAAAAAATCATATAAGATTAAAAACAAACAACTATATATAGACAATATGTATTTTTACATTGTCCACTCGGCAATGTAATCTAATATATAAAGGCAGTGTTTGTCTTTTTAGGTTGTAGTGGCTAAAAGTAACATACCAAAAGGTTTTGTGGTTACCTTGGCAACAGTTAAAAGAGAGACTATGGAGGATCATAAAACAGTATAATCTATGATATAAATGGGGCTGAGGCCATTAAGTGCCTTAAAAATTATATGAGCTCTCATTTTGTCAAACATGATGATAGATTAAATATCTTCTATTGAAAAGAATGTGCTAATGTTCTAATGATTCTAAGGGCCCCTACAACTCACAGGCCCTTAGAATCGTCCTAACTTTGCCCTGCAGGAAGGAAGTATAGATGATGAAACTACTGAGAAGAGAGAATTAATTAAAGAAGTAACACACGTTTGAGAGCGCTGAGAAGGAACACACGTCTGTGTGAGGGAGAAGAAAACATCCGGTATACAAGCAAATGGTACAGCAGGCAGTAAAGTAAATTGAGTTTGAAAAAGGAATCTGCCAGCTGGGGAGATGTAGAAGAAACAACAATGCATGAAACAAAAACGCAAGTTGATCATCTAGAAAATCCAACTGAAAAGATGGTCAATCATTTTCAGATCACAGGCAAAATCATGAATCACTGTCTGTTCAAGGTCACTTCTGTAGTTTCTGTCTTGCCTCAATGAGAATACATTAAGTAGCACATGTAACAATGAAGCAAGAGACTGTTCAAGCAGCAATGAGCTTGTGTGTGTGTGTGTGTGTGTGTTTGAGAGAGAATAAAAACAACATACTGAATATAAATTAATTCTATCCTTTAAGGTCAAACATCTTATGTTAAAACAAATCTATATTCGGTTTGTATACTTTGACTTTATGTTCAAAGGGACAAACTAACGGACACAGAGAAAGTTTTTCATTAAATTATGGTACTTCAAAACATTCTCTCTTTTCTCCTCCTGCCGCGTTTGGTCTATCAAGCCTGCATCAGGGATTTGTCGACGGTAAAATGCAGCTGCATCAAACGTCCAAGAACGTGCGGAAATGTTAAGGTTGGTCCTGTTAATGTTAAAACTCATTATGTATTTGTGACAATACCAGTGTTGTTCAGCTAATTGTGTGGGAAAGGTAATATTCAGTGTTTGCCCCTTTAATGAAGCTTAGTTTCTTTTGCTGTTACATCAACACAGCAAATTTAGTTCTGCTCAAGAGCAATTCACCTGTGACTCCAACACAAGCAACACTAATTCTGCAAATCAATTCATATAAGCATTTGTTTCCCCAAAGTCTTTAGAGGAAAGTGGAATTGCTGTCTGCATGCTGTGCTACTCTTTGGTGCACAGCCTGCCTCCTTGACTGGGACGGATTCTTAATCCTGAACACTAATTAAAATGATCTCTACAACAAATTGTTGAAACGGAAAGTTGAATCAGTAATGTGTAGTGGATTGAGTGGATGCTTGAGAGCGTACTGCATGGGGGGGCGTAAAACCAATAAAGTTATAAAGTTGAGGAGATCTCAATCACAGTGACTGGACTTTGGCCTTATAAGCAGGAACAGGATGTTTTGGTGTAGATGGTGGGGGGTACAATAGGGATTACACCCCAGTAACTCACGATACGATAATATCACAATATTTTGCCCACCATAACTTTGGTACCATGATTCTGCGATACTCAATACATTATGTGTGCCATCATTCCAAAATAGCCATAAAGGCCAAGAGGAGTCATGGAGTAGTGACTCTAGTGAGGCAAAAATGGTAACAGGCTAAGTGCATGGAATCAGTAAATAGCGCCTCCATATTTCTATAAAAACATGTTTTTAAATATATTTTTTAATTGATTTGTTTTTATTTTTTATTTTTTTATATTGATATGTGTATAGATCATGTAACATATCAATATTTTTGATATATTGTCCCAGCACTAGTACAAAGTGCAGGACAGTCCCGTTTGGTTAGCAACAAGAACATTATGAATAAGATTAGGGAAATATTGTTGTTTTAGTTAAATTTCCAATATTTAACTAAAACCCCGAGATCTTTCTTACCTGAACCAAATGCGGTTCGGGAATTGCACCCTTCCCAGTGTCTTGGGGCCATGCCAAATGCACTTTGGTAATTACTGAGTGGGACCAGAAACGGTGCTTTTTCATTTATCCGATCCTGTTAGAGGCTCTGACGATCCTCCCAATCACATTTAATGCTTTCATCCCCGTCATGATGCACTATTTCTCACCAAAGCACATTGTATGTCGAGATGGATTTATTTACATAAACATTTTGTAAATTAATCAATTCGTCTGAATGTTTTTTTTTATAGTATTCATCACTTAATAGACAATTTGGTTTATATCTACATCAGAAAAGGCACTTCAGTAAATTTGTGAGACGCAGAATTCTTCAACCATTCATCACTGAATTTCATGTTTCAGTCCACTGGTGAATCAGACCTCAACATAATTATTTCAGAATATTCTCCTGGGTTTAATGCAAGTCTGTGCCTGTCTCGGTTAATTTCCAGCCACTATTCAACCTGGGAATTCTGCCTTCTAATCTTCTATGTCTGATTTTTGTTTCTCTGAAGTGTTTCTCAGTCTGTTTCTGGCAAGTCAACTGGGTGCAAGCAGGGAAAACAGACTTCTAACTATAACTGTTGCTGCTGGTCTGTGTGTTTGCGTCCAGCTCTGTTCTGCCTCTGGTATGAATCTGAACATGGTGTGCTGAACCTGCTTCTTTTGTTCTGCTGTTATTTTTTACTTTTTCCTCGCAATGGGCTGGTCTCTTTCAAAGCCAATGATACATTTTGATCGTTTTCCTCCCTCGTGGAGGTCTTCAGGTGGAGGCTTGGACAGGCTTATTGATTGATCCTTAGCCTCACTAAAGGGGATATTATGTTTGCTCCAATATACTTTTGACCCTTCTGCGTGAATGTGAATGTTAAGGGCGCACTCGGTTGACCCTGGAGCAATGCGAGTGCAGGCCGGCGGGGGACAGGGTAGGGGGGACAATCATGCTTAGGCATGGTGCGGATCAACTGGCCCTAGTGTCAATATGCCCTCAGTCTACAGTGCCACTCAATTCTGCATCTGCATTGAACAGATTTGTTCATCTCCAAGAAACTAAAAGAACAAGATACAAAGGAAATAAGGAGAGATGGAAAGAAGAAGGAAATTCTGAAGGAAATTAGAGAAGAACGGAGGTAAAAATCAATGAAAGAAACAAGAAAAGATTGTTGAACTAGAAAGGTGCACTCAGCAGCCTGCAGATGTTGGCAGATGTGTCTGCAATGACCACTGCTGTTGGATTGAAGGGCTGGATTTAAAATGTAGTTTTTCTGATTCTAATTGATCTTCATTTGAATAATTCAACATTGATTTCTAAAATCACAACATTGATCTTTAAATATGTGCCTTCTCCTGTGGATGTGTGAAGACTAGCAAACCAAAGTGAAAATGAAAACAAGTTGAAAACAAGTAGCTGCTGCAAAACCGGGTCATCGCAGGAACAAAACGTGTGACACTACATTTCATAACACGAGACAACTTTAAGCCTAAATTCTTCTCTGCTTCAATCACTGAGAACAGCTGATCTAGGCTCATCTATGCCTCACTCTGTCACTATCTCTGCTGCCACACATCACTCTGCTCTTATACCAGCGAGTCCAACATGTAATATGCAAACCTGATGATTGCATTTAAAAGGAAGGGGGAGGTACAAGGGGCTGGCCGCCAAGCACGAAGGACAGATGTCTGGTAGATAGAGGTGTCTTTTTCCTGGCTTATTGGTGCCCTTCTGTTTAATCTTTGTCTCTATAAAAAATAGTAAACAACATTTTTGGCCAAGATTCATGTTAGTGCTGCTTAGCTGTTGTTTCAAAATAGTGTCTCTGACACTCGATAGAGAGAGCCGCAAGCCACAAACAGCTGTTACATGTATGCCTCTCTAAATAAATCAAAGGGGATGCTGAGAGCTTGGTCAGATGAGGTAACTGAAGATGTATTATTCTAATTGTCATTTATAGTTCAAAATATTCAAACAAAAGGCACTGGAGATCACAGCCTCATCTATCCATCCATTCATCTCTTCTTCTCATCTTAAATAACAATACATGAATACAAGTAAATTAATTATCCTTTTTAAAGAAGATCCCCAAATCACACACTGGTGGTTTCATGGCAGTTTTAAATGAGGTTATTAAAGGGATTGACAATCTCTCTTAAAGTCATGGTTCGGAGTAAAATACATCCTAGGTCATTTCCACCAAGACATCCAGCCAAATACTCCCTCGGAAGCATTTTTAGTGATGGTCAAAATTGGTCAAGATAGGGCTATTAGCCGAATGACTTAGTACTGGCGCGATGGTACATCTTGTATATCTCGTAAATTACCCCACTAATAATGCATGGAATGTTACGAAACTTCTGCAGTAGAACACATAGGGTCTGTACTCACAAAACGAGGCATTTGAAAGTTTGTAAGTAAACCAGGAGTTAATTTAAAAGAACACTTGCCTGATAGCTTCTATCCTCAGCTGCTATGCTACCGCAGCGTAGACGCCACTTCCGTGTTTACCCAGCCGATGGCGTCACACACGTTTCACGCGAGAGTATGAAAAAGTTTAGCTGAGTTTTGATAAATGCTTGTATTATCAGGTCAACACTTGTCAACACTTGTTGACCTGATAAAACAAGCATTTATAAAAATGTGTTGACCTGCTTCCGAGGGGGTGTTTGGCTGAATGTCATGGTGGAAATAACCTAAGGTGCATTTTACTCTGAACCATCACTTTAATTGAATTTTACCTTTCCTTTATTAATCCTTTCCAGATTGAAAGGATTACTTAAACAAACCAGTATTAACTTTTTTGAGCAAAGGGGGTTCAAGTATAACTTGCTGCGCTCCACCTGCTGTGGATAATTAGTATGTGTACTGTATATGCTTTGATGTTGTCAGTAGACCGCCGGCTTGTTCATTTAAAGTCTCTGGTCTCCTCATCTATGTTACTTACAGTTCTCCGTGATAGTGAGACAAGTGCTACACATAGGAAGTCCATGGTGACTGCTAACAGCAGGCAGAGGTTTTTATTGATTCAGCATTGACAAGTGTCCATTATGAGGAGTGCAGTGCCCTACAAATGTCACTGTGGGAGGTCATCTTCCATATATCACAACAGCAGGAAAGGCTGTCCTTACAGGGCCATGGGACAATTTTGTCCCTGCAGCATCTGACCGCTGCAGCACAACGCCGCAAACCAAAGTTCTCTATAAACTGTGCGATCAGGGCATATCGAGGGCTCTGCTTTCCGTGATAACATAATCTCTGTGTAAAAAACGCCTACAGAGTGCCTCCATTGAGGTTTTTGATACCTCACAATACAAACTCAGCCTTGAAAGTACATTTATTTACCTACATGATAAACACTGTGTTACTTCTCCATCTCCCAGAGCTCATCCTCCAGGCAGACTCCTCATAAAGCACCTCCCCCTCATTCTTTGTGTCAAAGTCACGCAGCCTGACTGTTTTTGCCTTTTATTGAGAGAGAGAGAGAGAGAGAGAGAGAGAGAGAGAGAGAGAGAGAGAGAGAGAGAGAGGAGAGAGAGAGAGAGAGGGGGGGGGGAGAGGGGGGGAGAGAGAGAAATGGGAATGACATTACAGAAAGGGTGGTGTGGACTAAACCTCGGTATGTTGGGCGCCAACTCTACCACTGAGCTCCTCCAGATCCAGCCTGGACTTCAGCCTGCCTGAGGTCTTTGTGGCGATCCACTAGGTGCTTGTCCATTCTTGAGCTTTTTTACTTCCAGCCAAAGACTCTGCATATCTCAGAGCTGATGTCTCAGTCATCCAGGTCAAGGTTATGTTTGAGAGCTTTATCGTAGGCAACTGGACTGAACTACTGGCTACTAGGGAGTTTAAAGGTCCCATATTATGCTGTTTTTCATCAATTCCACACAGCTGTCCGAGGTCCAACAACACTGTATTTGATATGCATTGCACAAAACCCATCCGTGGTCCTGAATTTGAGCTGTCTAAAAGTTGCTCAAATGAGCTCTGCTGAGCTCTCCTGAGAACAGGCTGTTTCTGTGCCTGCACCTTTAAATGCTAATGAGCTCCGCCTGTCATTGCCTACTTGGAGAGCCACTCAGAAGATGCCGCTTACACTAGCAGCAGCATGCGCCAATGTTTACGGTGGATGTATCGCTATGGCTCGCCTGTGTGGCTCAGGTGAAGTTGCTGGGTCCCGTATGGTTGGGACAGATCCTTTTATGAGGGTCCTTACTGAAGCAGTCTGATGTGAAGTGGTTAGCACACGCATACAAGCTAACACGGACCGTAGCCGGCACTTGTACAACCAACAACAGAGCAATTTGCATGTCTAGCTGTGAGCAACGAGATTGTGAAACACTGCTATCTCACTGCTATTTCACTGCAGGACACACTGAACTTCACCTCATGATGAACGCCTCCTCTTGGATATCTCCCATCATCGCACAGAGGAGTTAAGCCTATGCAAATGACTCCATTTGTTACGTAACGACAGGAGCTGAATCTGAACAGCCCATAGGATTGCTGTTTTGGAATCACTCGTTTTCCTCATTCTGGGAGTTGACAGGCTCAGGGAGGACCATTTTGTAGGTGTAGAGACCAGAGAAAACGTGTTTTTCATATTATGGGACCTCTAACATCATTTGTTAATACTCTGAGACCCACCCAGCCCTCTAGAGAAACTCGGGTCGTTAGTAATTTGGTGGTCTATGTGGGTCTTGAGCCTTCAAGTGAACTATTCACATGGGTGTTAGATGGGTCCCCTGAGAGTCGTTAACCCATCCTGCCAACATGTGATTCATTCCGGTCACATGGGTTGGATTGTGGATGGTTGTTGATTTGTCTGGAGACTCATTTGAGGCTGTGTTGTGTGTATGTGGCCTATAGGTTATGTCTTAAACCACCTCCTCCATTGAGAAATGGTCATTTCAGATTCACAAAAAAATGCTCTTCTTTAACTCCTCTATCAAACCATCTGTCTTCCTTTGCCAGAAAGCGACATTGGGAGACTCCTTTTATATCGAAATCCAATATTTTATTCTTCCTGCGAAACAAAATATGATGCATACTATGCATCAGCTAGTACCAACCAATTTCAACCAATAATATCATCCATCAATCAATCAGACCTAGAGAAGGTCATGAGTTGATCTTTTCAACAATCAAATGAAATAATAGATAGGATAATAGATTATTTAAATGTCACTTCAGCTCAATGTTGAAACAAATGGAACAAGTTATTAATCTTGAGAAAGGACTAAGCTCGTGCTTGATGTTTCTTTTCAACCAATGTTGTGCCCTTGAGTAGAATGCAGGACACGGGTCTGTGTCAAAGGCTTTGAAGCCAAGTGCCTATCCATCCACCAGGACCAGCTCTGGATGACTTTCCAGCTTTAGGAATGTCACATTTAATTAACACTTACTGTGTTTAAAACTTTGCTGGTGAAAGCATTCTAGGTAGAAACCACGTTTCCTTCCTTCAAAATGCAGATTAATGGTATAGAAATGTAGTCTTAGGCTTTGAAATATAAATCCTTGCATTGTGCACTTAATTTGTATTAACCTCCCTTTTTTGGCATCTTCTTTCTCACTCTGAATGTGTTTAATCTAAACTGAGGCCTCTAAAAATAGGAGCACTGGTGGAGGATTTACTGCTGGTCAGGTTATTATTATATAAGTGCTCTACTAACCTCACTCAAACTCAAGAGGCCAACAGCTTGTTTATAAAGTGAGTTCCTAGAAAAAAAGAAAAGAACCGTAATATGAGTGAGTTAAGTTAATTAATCCTTAGTAATGGCCGAGCTGTAATACACCAAGGTGAAATTTCCGCAGGGAATAAAATTGTTTCTGTAGTTTAACTGTATTCTCTATTTAATATATAGCCAGAAGAAATCTTCATAGCAGAGCATACAATAGCGGGGTTATAAACTGCGTCAGGGAGGATGCAAGTGATTAAGAATCATGGAAAAAAAGGAGATAAGAGAGAGAAGGATGAAGTGAAATAATGATAGGCAAGAGAAGAAAGACAGTAACAAGGGATGGATGAAATTAATTATAATGACTGGGAGAAACGATAGGAATGGAAAATGATGAAGTGGAAGTTGCAGCGAGGAGATGATGAAGGACATGCAGCGGGGAATCAACAAGAGAGGGACACAGACACAGTGATGAGAGATGATGTGCAGCAAGAGGAATCAAAGCAGCAGCCAGATTTTGTACATCAGAGTTATGAAAGAGATGGACAAAAATATGAATCATAACTAGTGTATAATAAGTCTTATACATCTTTGTCCTCAGTGTCCGCTGTCACTTTAGTGCGTCATCGGTTTTGATGATTTGTTCAGCACAGGGCATAATGTGCACATTATTTTTTATCACTTAGCTCCAGGTGGTCCAGCTTTGAATGGTGACGGATTTTGTTCACAAAGCACCAAACAGCCACCCCATAATAACCATAATAACAAGTCTGTAGGTTACACTGTGGTTGCCATGGAGTCTCCCAAGGTGATGTGAGAGAATAGAGCACGGCTTCCGTAATTAGAGGAGATTGCATACGATTAGACCACGGCTGGGCCAAAAACATGAGACAAACGCACACACACACACACACACACACACACACACACACTAATGGTGAGATGCTGCAGGTCACAGGTGATGGTGTGGGTGGACAGTGAATGTCAACCAAGTCAAGTCAGTTGTATTTAGCCCAATATCACAAATCACACATTTACCTCAGCATACGGCACCGTCTGTCCTTAAAAAATTGTAGTGGTTAAGGAACCCCCCCCCCCCCCAAAAAAAAAAATAAAATATCCCTTTTATGGAATGGGAGAAACCTTCAGAAGAGCAATTATAGACAATCTGAATGACAAAAGGGGGAAGAGGACAGGCTACACAAACATACGAGAGAGTCAAGAGGAGAGGATGAATCATTTGGAGGACAGAGATCTAGATCTGACGTGATGTGAGGGAGAGGGGTCACGCACTGTCGATGATTCACTACAGACAAGCCAGATTTAAGAGCCGGGGAAACCAACAACATGCGGATGTGTCTGGTCACCCTCAGGGTGTTGATAAATCGCTCATAGGCACGTTGTAAAACCTGAGTTCAGTCAAACCGATTTTTTTGCCTGAGGCCAGCTTATTTTTTAATTATTTACAATGGGAGTGCCAGCAGCATTACGAGGCATTAAGTGTGTATTCTGTGCTGAGCGCTGCACGTTTTCAGGCATTCAACCAAACAATCGTACTTGCAGAGATTTTTCCAAACCCACATAGACTGGTCGCGTCCGTGCACTCTCCATGTGCTTCAGCCTCCCCTATCCAAGGCAGGCACTCTACCTTGTGCCGACATTTTTTACGTCCACGGTTATTCTGAATCAGTCAAACAGACGCACCCAAAGCACTCAGCTGAAGAATCCTGCTGCAGTTCTCAAAAGCTTTGAATCCGTGTTCCTTCTGTGTGGAGTTTCAATGTTTTCCCGTCTTAGCATTGGTTCTATCCTGACATGTGTCAGCCCTGTCAGAGACCCTGTCCTGGTGTACCCTGCCTCCGCCCAATAGATGGGATCAGCTCTAAGACAAGGGTTTAACCTGTCTTTTCCCAGAATGTTTGGACCTTTGTGTCTTGTATAGTGTCAAAGTGTTGCAGCATGATGCCTCTTGTGATTTATTGCCTCATAAAAGCCGAACGTGCCTCCATAAAACAAATATAAAAGATGTATTTTCCGAGCTTCTTCTGGGCACGTAAATGTGGTTCAACAGTTAATCCCCATGAAAAAAGGCTCTCATTTCATTGTACGTGGAAATGCTCATCATTCTGCTCTGACATGGAAGCTGTTTGAAAATCAATATAGCCTGACAGATGTTTTGACAGATATTTGCTTTATGCTGGTTTGAAATGGCACAGGCACACATCATGCATGTCAAATCATTTGTAGCATCATAGACACTTACTGATATTTACACACTTAATCTATTATCTTTTACTAATATAATAATTATATGAATTTCATCATCTAATTTATCATTAGAAAATGAGAACCACATGTATAGTCAGTGGTGCCCAGGTTTTTTCTACCTTGTCTGATGTGAGAGTCCAAGGATACAGGATGTCATGTTGTACAGATTTTAAAGCCCTCTGAGGAAAATTTGTGATATTATGCCATAAAAAGAGATGTAATTGTTTGTGAATTCTTGGATATTTTATCTATTTATTTTGATTTTTCTGTTTTGTTCCAAGTAGTGATACTATTTGTTCTGTATACTGAAGTTGCATCATAAGACATGGTTTAGTAAAATTGTATTTACACAAACGTAGATCTCCTGTTAATAATATATTATAAATAATATTTAATAATGAGTAAAATGATACAATAAGTAACCCCCTCTTTAATAAGACCTTCTGTTCTTTTTAATACATTGATTTTGATTATTGTACTTCCATCAATATTATATGTGTGGTAATCATTTTCTCAAATGTAGGCTACTGTAATGAACTAATATCAACGCAGACTGCCGTATGCATCAGCATTTATAAAAACTAGCTGGATATATAGAACTATATGTTTTCTTTAGCGAGATGATACCAGCGGAAACACTGTTGCGCCTGCTTTGCTGTAGTCCAGCTAGTTCAGCCAAAAACAGAAAACAGCTTTCCTGCTGCATTGTGCTGATTACAATACAGCGCCATCACATCAGCATGATGACAGAAATCTGCAGTCTTTCCATGAAGACATTTTTGGTTTGAAGGGAAATGTAAGACTCTCCTAATTCTGTTAAAAGGGCATCTTTCCAAAGGGAAACTGAAAGTCATGCTGTGGATTTCACACTGGTGGCTAAATGGAAAGGCATATACAATATAAAGCTCCTCCTTATAGCTCATTACGACACCAGACTTGTGTCTAGTGTGGCCCTTTGCAATTACATCATTAGCACTCTGCTCAACCCACTTAGCTCGCTGGGGAGTTGAACAAGAAAAGGTTTTACCAGCCGAAGAAAATATGTGTTCCTCCACTCCTGTCTCGCCCCTCCTCTCCATGTGGATGCATTGCGACACACTTTATAGGATGAAAGTGTCCTTGCAGCTTCATTTGTTTTACGCACTAGGGTAACGTTGGATTTACTGCCGTAGCTGCTGATGAACTGTGTGGCAATCACACACTTGTGTTGAGCTGCTTTCTGAGGGACAGATTGATTCTTGCTTTATTCTTCACAGTTTAAGTCACAGCTCTGTGGATCTGTCGAGACACTCACCCTCTTTCTCTCTCCCCCATCTCTCTCTGTCTTCCCCTCTGCCTCAGATTTTAGTTGACACAACTTTCAGAGTGCTAATGGGCTGCTAATCTATAACACCGCTATGTTCTTCTTGCCACCCTTTTCCTCTCCCATTCCCCCTGATCCTTTCATCATACACCCCCTCCCCCTCCAGTATTTCAGCACCATGTTTTCTTGCTCAGCACTTTCCCTCTCCCTTTCCTTTGCTTACCCTGTATAATCTAATGACACTGCAGTAGACAGAGATGTTTGCAGTGTCCTTGTGGAAAAGTTATTAAAAGGTTTTCTGAAAGTTTCTGACACCTGGACATAAATATTCCAAGACATTTGGATGATTGTGGATGGATGAGACAGATAGCAGACATGACGGCTAGACCAGAAATGGCGGAACCAAAGGGCATTGTGATGCATCACTTTGTCTTGTTGTAAGGTGTTGGCATCTTTCCTCCATTAACCTCACATTAACCTAAATACAAGCTGGAGAGCAAATGTCTATTGACAACGTTGTTGCAGAAAGCTCTTTAATAGGAGTTAGTTCACAGTGCGACTCTCCTCTATGTGTCTGTGCAGATGGAAAGGTGTATGCGTTAGGCGGTATGGGAGCCGACACAACGCCACAGGCCCTGGTGAGGGTTTATGAGGCAGAGAAGGACCAATGGCAGCCGGTGACCTCCATGCCCACGCCGCGGTACGGAGCCACGCCCTTCGTAAGGGGAAACAAAATCTACATGATGGGTAGGCAACCAGATCTCATCCTCGTATTACTCTCTTTTTATTTGATCATTTTGATGTTCAATTAACCAATCCTGTCTGTTTGTATCCCCTTCAAAATAACTGTTTCGCCTCCATGCGAACCATGTAAACTTTCTGGCTAAAAATGACACCATGCATACTTAATTTCCACACAGAAAATTAACAAAGCATAACAGATTTAAAGTTTGTTACATGTATGACCCAAAAATCAATATCAAGTGAAAAAGGTCTCTATCAATTAAAATGGTATTTCTTTTTTTAAATTTTCTTAGTAAAACTTGTGTGCATACTAGAATAGATTGCCATGGATTTGGATGTTCATGGTCCCCAGAGGATCAATCCTATGGACTTTGTGATGCTTGAGTTTTTTGATGAGGATGTTTAGTTAAAAACAAAACAAAATGAACTAATCAGCACTCTTGACACATATTTTAAGGCACCCTTTGGAACAACAATTCTATCCCACAAATTATATCTGTCTCCTCCCTCTTCCTCTTACACATAAGCCTACAGTCTCTGACATCACCTGGAAGTAGGGTTTATGGAATCAGTAAATTGTATTGATAGCTGTAAAGAGTGGGACCAGCTCGATAATCAGATTGCACAACAACTGGCATTCTCTCTACTGGCCACAAGGGGGTCGACTACTCTGGTTTCAAGGAGAAGTATGATTGCATGCAAGTCTTTGAGAAAATGACCCTACTTCTCATGTAAAGCCTCGCTACCTCGCTACCACTGCAGTTAGACTGTAAGATACTTTAACACTTAGCTGTAAATAATGAAGCTAACTTTGTTAACAGCTTCGCACCAGAAGCCAGATGGAGTCAGATCCAGTAAAGTTGCCCCTGTGACGCTTGTGCTTGTCAGATCCATTTGTCACTCCTCCACGGTCCAAATATGGTCAATTCCTTTCACTGGTTGCAAGATTGGAAAAACAAAAACTAAAAGCTTCAAAACTGTAGTCCACAAACCAATGGGTGATGTCACAATGATTCTTATACAGTCTGTGGTTTTGATAGAATATCGATCAGAAAGACAGAGTTGGAGTTCTGTAGAAGAATTATTATAATGTGTGTGCACAGCAGTGCAGATCCTGTGTTTTGTCCTCCATGGTTGGCATCCACTCATTTCCCATCCATGATCAGAGGTTACATTTGCCTTCATTGTGTCTCTTTGGGGGGCTACTTATTGCTCATTGACACTTGGTCAACATTTCACATCACCGCTGAGAGATAAATTGGAATCACACAAGGCTGGGTATGATCAATTCATATCACTGCGGAAACATTTTGCAAAGAGATGAATTCATTTCACCTTGCACTACGAGCACCAACACACTTCTCACTCGGAACAAAGTATTTATTCTCCCATGCTCCACCGGAGGGCTAGAATAACTCTCTGCAGTGGCTGAGAGAGCTCGACACACATTGTGTCAAGATATCCTTTTGAGTGAAAAACAATCAATTAATTGATTAAATTAGACTATCATAAATCATTAGATCGCCCTACATAAATGAAGAATTAATGCATTTTTTATTTTTGTATCCTGTATTTTTTAAATCAAGTTGTATTATTCACTTTTCATTTGTCAATATTTACAATTATCCTGATAACGGAAATTCACCATGATCAACTTATTGTGAATCCACAATATAATCCTACATCATCCCATCCCTGGTACTGTATATTCACTGTTTGTTCATGATTGCTACCACTACTTCAGAATTTTATGTTATATCATGAAGTAGCAATTACACAACTCTGCGAGGGCTTTTAATTTGACAGGACAGTGAAGACACATCAATAGAGCTCTGGAATCTTTGGGGCGACACAAGCAGGGAGAGAGACGACTAAGGAGAATGATAGCGAGATAATGTAGATCAGTTTTTAAAAGAACATTCACCGTGAATGGTATTCTCTATTGATAAGTGTTGCACGGTATACTAGAAAATCAGCTGGGATTGGTTCCAGCCCCCCTGCGACCCTGAATACAGGATAAAGCGGATGGAGGGTATACTAGAAAAGTATTGTGATACCCTGCCTTTAATTACAGTACGAAACCCAGTTTTATTGGTAGGCTACTGGTACTTTAAGTATGATAGTGTTGAATATGAGTAGGATGTAGTTTTA
This sequence comes from Chelidonichthys spinosus, assembly GCA_029853015.1. Classification (NCBI taxonomy): domain Eukaryota; kingdom Metazoa; phylum Chordata; class Actinopteri; order Perciformes; family Triglidae; genus Chelidonichthys; species Chelidonichthys spinosus. The sequence continues at coordinate 17,516,637 of CM056829.1, forward strand.
GCAGCTTTGCCTAATGAACTTCTCTCAGAACTCACGGGGGGTTGTTGTTGTGGTCTGCCCCGCTGCTGAAATGAATCCTAGAGGAATTAGTGATGTTACTGTTTTTTGCCCCCAGTCTGTCTGTTATTGTGTCCTAAGTCTCACTCGTGCGATGATGAGAAATCAGAATATCGAGCAGCTGCAGGTCCCACTCTTTACAGCGTTCTTCCTCAGTGAGCACCGGGTCACAGCAGCCACAGGAACACCAGTGGTCTCCTGAGCTTTGCAGCAGCTGGATCACTGCCTGTTGCCCCCCCCTCTCTCTCCTCATCTCCTATTAGTAGGAGCTCTTCATCCGTGTCCTCTGAATCAAATAAAACGGGTGGCAATGGAATTCAATGACCTTATCGACAGCATTGACATCTAAAAATTCATCCCTGACATCAAAAATCCAAATAATTTAAATCGAGTACTACTTGGTGAAGGTATGTTCTGCTCCGATGTTGTGTTAGACTTTCTCGTTGTCGATCATTTTGATGGACAGAGTTCCACTATAATTTACTATTACTTCCACTTTAATTTAAATTTGTAATTATAAAAAGACAGCCTAGGCATATTTAAATAAAAAGTGCATCAATTAATAATCATTGGGTCATTGTTAATGTAATTATTAATAATTCATATTTAACAAGTTCCATCTTTGTACAATATGCAGCATTAGTTCTATGAAAATGTCCTTCATGACCAAGCAAGAGAACCACTGGAGTGATGTGTGCTTTGGCTCCTCACAACCAAAGATGATACAGTCAATCAATACACATAATTTCATGAAAGTTAAACTGATCTCCAATCACTAGACCACTTCATAATTGTTATGTTACACAATTTAAAGCTGAAGATGTTACACAACTGCTAGACCGTTTACACCAGCACTGCTCTATGAGCCATATTGATCACAGATGTTCCATTCCAAGGTCTCCAGTCTGGCAAATTGAGGAAACGTCTTTGAATTTTGGTGAAGGATGGAAAATATTCAGTATGTGACCTCTGATTGAGGGTTGCTCTCTCATGTCCTTGCAGCAGTGTGTGGGATCTAATACACTTTTTGTAAAAAGTGTATTGGATCCCTCACATTGAAAAACATATCCGGTGCCACTAGGGCTGTGTGTTTTTAATCAATAAAGGCAACGCGACAAGCTAGTAGCTCATGCATTTATAAGGGCATGGACGGTAAAGTTAAACAGAGACACCACACCAACCGCCACACTCACCGAGGGGAAATCTGTTCAGCAGTAGACCAGATCCTCTGGCCCCGTTCTGTGACCCGTGGTATTCACAGACACGCTCCAAGGTCTACATTCTCTCACAATGACAGTCTTCAGAATTTTCCATCATTTAAAAAGAAAAAATAATGTAAATATTTAAATTTTAAAATATTTTGTAAAATATTTTTGACACCTCCTGCTCTCCTCTGGTCCTGCCTGTTTGTCTAACCCTGATATTCTTACCTGACCCGCTGGTAGGAACACCTTGAGGGCAAGTTTTCTGTGCAGTTCTTGTTTCAGACATTGACCACATTTTGAGTAAATTCTTGTTTGTCCCTGATTGATTGATAACAGCAAGTAAAAGAGCACAGACTCGTAAAAGATCAATAAAACACTGTCATGTGTATCTGTCAACCTGGAACTTAGTTGTAGTTGAGACAAAAGAGGCTGGCTTTTCTTTTCTTTTCTTTTTTTTTTTACACGTCAGTGTTATTCTGCAATGTGTTTATTTTCTAGTGCAGTTCCCAAATACTTCTAGGACTCCACGATTTCTTTATTCTGGTCATTAATCAGGGTACTTTTAGGAGAGGGGTGAGCGCGTTTATAATCAATGCACATCCTCAGTCTTTGACACATTCAGTACTAGAAAAGATTGATGAGAGCCAGTGATAGTTGGCAGCTCAGAAAACAAACCACAGCCAAGAATATTGTTGTCCAAGGCACGTGTGTCATTGAGCTTCTGGAGGAGCAGATGTGGCTGCATGGTATTGAAGGCTGATGAAAATCTTACATGCTTGTTAGAGTTCATGAGGTGCTTGTATACGTAGTTGAGCAGAGTTAGTGTGACATCCTGAATCAACAAAGCAAATTGCATGTAAAACTAACTAACTTTAGTTAAACATTGAAGAGATAGTTTCATAACCTTTTTTGCTTTTTTCATTTGGCTTCTGTCAGAAGTGTGTTTGCTTTTAATTTTTGGGTGCTTCGCTCTCCTTAACGTCATTGGATAGAATTTTTTTTTCTAGGACCATAGAGAGCCTCGGATATAAGTACCTATTACCTAGTACCTAGTACCTATTTTTTACCGTTTGACTCTACTCTTCCTTGGTTTTCCATTGACAAACATTGTGGAATGGTACCTTTTACTTATTATTTTAACATCTAAACCGGAGATCTTCAACAGGGAGTCCGTGACCCCTAGGGGGTCTGCAGAGTTACTGCAGGGGGTCTCCAAAATGATCTGATCCCAAACTTTATTTCTTCCAAAAATGTATGTCCAAAAATACACATTAACATGAATAAAACCTATAAACAGCAAATATAAATCCATGCACTACATTATAATTGAACGGTTTAATAAGCGACACAATTTTATACGATACATTCTCATTAAAGAGTAAGAACACAGGGAGGCAAGATTTACATCAAGCAAACATTCCAGTCAGCTCTGTAACAGTCAAACTGCCTTTACTATACAAAAACTAATTTGGCAAAAGTTTTATGCACATGGACACACATTGGATGGACAGTATGGGTCGGTATATATATATATATATATATATATATATATATATATATATATATAAGAGAGAGAGAAGAGAGATGATAGAAGAGAGAGAGAGAGAGAGAGAGAGAGAGAATGTACGCCCACAGTTCAGTCAGGCGGGTTTGAGAATCCATTCATTGACAGGAGGATGGCTTTGTAGAATTGTTCAATAGCATTTCTCCTCATAAATCACAGTGGCTGTGGTGGTCCTGTGGTTTATGTGAATCCATACAAGACGTAGTGATCAAATCAATGTTTAAGTTTTGTCTCTTGGCTCATTTTTCAGTCTAGTCAGTCAAGTTTGCATTCATACTTAGATTGGAATGAGCTGGATTTCTCTTTCAACCATTGCTTATACATTACTTCATCCCATTGTGAAATTAACCCTTGCATCACACCAACTATCCTATTTGGATTGTTTTGGTTGTATTGTATTGTATTGGTTTGTTTTCCCCCTACACACAAATTTGTGGAAATGTGTAAATTGTTATATTTGTTGTTAAAGGCTAATATTAACCCCTCTATGTCTCTCAACTTAAAGTCAAGTTGAAAAGGCATTCCCTGAGTATCTTTCCCCCATATGGTAATGAAAGACGATAGGTAGGAGAAATATTATGTTGGGAAGAATTTGATTTGATCGTTCAAAAGATTAGATTTCAGCTTACCGGTATATTGTTAAATAGGTGCAAGATATGGGAATGTGATCTAATAGTTTTAAAAAACATTTTTCATACCAGCAGTGTGATATTTTGAAAAATTGCACTCTTGGACTTTCTGTCAAGGAGTTAGATGAGAAGATTGACTGAGCAGTTGCTAAGCAACCAGCAGACCCACCAGGAAGTTACGTCATTGTTGTTTTATTAGTGATTTAGCGGTGCTGCTAGATGGATGCTAATGTTGGACAGCACCAGGCTACAGCAGGTGTTTCCCCTTGTTTTCTATCTTTTTGCTAAGCTAAGCTAGCTATCTGTTGGCTGTAACCATATACAGTATGTTAAATTATAGATATCAACGTGAAAAAAGCGAGTGTCAGACAATTTATTAAAATGTCAAACAAGCTTTAGGGTCTTTTTTTTTTTTATAAATCTTTTGATTTATAACTACATGTCAAGTCTCACGTCTCACCTGGGAGATTTTTATATTATTTATTTGGCTAGTACTGACAGTGAAATGAAAATCTACAAAGAAAATTTGAAAAGTGTACTTTGTAATTGTAGTTTAGTGCACACAATCGCAGCTTTGCCCCTGGAAGCACTGTCAGTGGAAGTGTGGTTGTTATTGCCGAGCATTAAAGGAAGTTGTGTGTAAGGACTGGGATGTGACCTGCAGCACTGTCCAAGTTCCATGGTGTGCCAGACGAAAATACATGTGCATCGTCAGTGCTGTTAGTGGACGAGCAGAAAGACTGAAGCCAACACCAAAATAAAAATCTACCATGAAGCTGTGAAAAGAGCAGTTTGCTCCTCAGTCGAGACGTCCATAACTTAAATGCACCAGCATGCTAAATTACAAATACGTGTGGATGATGTCAAGGCAGTGCTTAGGACAGAGAAGGAGTGCTGGACACAACATATAACACACAAATACACACATGGGAGTTGATTTACATTCTATCACAATGCAAAAGAGGCATTAGCGATGTGCAAACAGAATAATTTGATACTCATGCCTTTTGTCCTATAACTGACCAGCCAGGTCATTATTTAGTCCTCTCCTTTCTCCCTGTCATGTTGTGTTAATGTTGTTCCTGTTTGTGGTACTTACACCTGGTAAATGCATGCTGCTTTTTCAGCGGCTGTTCCAGTCGGTGGGTGTTTGGATCAGTGGGTGCCTGAACCTCTTTTGATTAAAATGCTGTGTGTTCCCAAACAGTAAAGGTACTGGCATATGATGTAACTCATCAAGGTTTACACTGCACTGAAGTGTGTGTGTGTGTGTGTGTGTGTGTGTGTGTGTGTGTGTACAATTTGAATCAAGGACTTTGTTGCCTGGTGATCAGCACACAAGTGCAGCTGAAAGGAAGCTGTCAACAAGTTAAGAGTGATCACATTTATGACAGAATCAAATGATTCTGTTTAACAATAAGATATTCATATAAACATTCATATAGTAATCCCAGTGAAATTGTATTTTGCATTCAAATGAATAGTGCTCTCTAGCGCATCGCTTCATTGCAACGACGGTAGCCGTGATGTAATAAGCAGCTGTGACAACATGTCATCCAATAACACTTCACCGGGTATTCTTTCAGGTGATGAGGTTGATATTTCAAACAAACAAGTGTGAGCATGTAAAAGTAATTACTCCTCCAGCAAGATAGTGATTTATGCTGCCATGTTTGTATTGGTTTACTTTTGGTAGCCTTACATTACGATGTCGTAACCTATAGCATCGGCTAACAACTAGACACACAAACAACACAAACAAATGTTACTAAAGTGCTTATATTGCTCTACAACACTGGCTGTAAAAGACGAGATGTCGTGTCCGGGACGTCATTACGGGTGGATGAAAAAGCTCCATAAAAGTTTTGCTCTGGAAGCTCCAGGGGGGACAGCGGGATGTGGGCGCACCGGTGTATCACGGGCAGATCAAGAACTCCAGAGCCGATCCTGTGCGCGCACCCATGTCCCTCCTCGGTAGTTATAGTTTTTAAATGGTGGAACAACATTGAAGCCTCCTGAGGACTTACCCGTTCAATGTATATACAGATGAACAAGAAATTCTATGCTTTCTATGCGAGGATAAATCAGATTATTGGCATTATATACTTACGAGGACATATGAATGAAGATATTGATTTTAGGCAATAAAGAAACGTTACACACTGTCCCTTTAAAGTAACACCTCGTTTCTGCAGCTGTAAAGTCAGATAAAGAATTATCACAAAGATGAATCTCCTGACTCCCAGAGGCTTTAATATTACTGAAGCTTTGTGTCCTTTAACAGCAGATAAATCAGAAATGGTGACTTTATACCAGCCACCATCTTGTACCTTCATCTGCAAGGGCAATATCACATACAGCAGAAAAAGCAGATATATTACACAACAAGCATTAGGCTCTGGGCCGTAAGAACACAAATCATAACTCAGCATTTTGCCTGCTTTCTTTCTTGGGCATTTTGGGAGGCAGTAAAGTAGTGACTGCTAGAGCCTGAGAGCCTACAGCAATTGCAGTTTTCAGAAGTGGAAATCAAAAGTCCTGAAAGAAAATGCTCTTGAGATTCTTGTTATACAACCTGGCCTTTGTATATTGATTCTTCCTGTCTGCTATGTTGTGATGTTTTCATTTGTTACATTACATGTGATCAATTGAGAACAAGACTAATACTGATGCTGAGACTGAGACTCCAGCCATGCTAGCCATCTTAGTTTGCCGTGTTAGCATGCTAGCATTTTCTAAGCAGCAGTAAACAAAAAAATTGTGTTGTGGATGTTGGGTTTTTCAGGTATTTAGTCATATTAACCCCCGGTTCTTTTGTTGGAAGCCCAAAGATAAACCGAATTCTTCAGTTCACAGATATATTTATTCAGGTCACAGGTAAAGTATGGCAACGCTGGGCTCGGAATGAATGAGCTCTTGCAGGATCTCAGTCAAAGCGAGCCCCGTTTCCGGGTGCTGGTTACATTTTATCTTCTCGGGCTGGGTCTGCCCCGTACAGAGGTTGGACTTTCACGCAACCAAGTCTTACTGGTCAGTTATCTCTGACGTGAACTTACAGAAATGTAATTTGAAACATGTATGGGTGTTGTCCTTGAGGCGTGTATCTAGTATAGCAAACCTATCAATCAAGCTAAATGTCGCACTGTTGAGAAAATGAAATCAACCAGTAAGTTACATGAGTCCAGTGAAAAAGTACGGATCTAAAGTGAACAAAGTAAAAGCCAATTCTACTAAATATCAATCAAAATATTTGACAACTTGAACTGTTGATCTGATTATGGTGATGGAGGAAAAAAAATAGTGGACCACCTGAGGAATCATGAATGTATAAAATTAGATGGCAACTCATTGTCAATTGTTGAGTTATTACAGTCTGAACCAAAGTTGTAGACTGACGATCAACTAAACAGACCAACAGATCAACGTTGCTATCCCTACGCCGCTTCCAGCAGTAAGTTATCACAGCATGTACTGAAGCACAGTTTTGCTTTTTTTATAGTCGTGTCTCTTGAGTATCTTGGTACCACTCAACCCTATTGTGAACTATCACGTCTCACTGAAAACAGTAAACGGAATACACTTTTAAAGCCTCTGTATTGTGAAAATTTATATTTTAATCAACAGATCTTTTACCTCAAAATGTCCTTCTTTCTCTCTCGTCTCTCTGACTCCAATGCTTCCCACTCACTTCGACGCTTTGTCTCGCTACTGCTATCGATCGCCAGGCCATCCTGCCTACTCCAGTTGACCTTCTTCCACTTTCTCCTCTCACTCCTCCACATTCTCCTCTCTGTATTACTTTTCTCAATTTCTCTGTGTCATTGTCAAATTTTCCTCCCTTTGCCTCATTCTGCCTCTTTCTTCTTCTTTACTGTCTGATGCTGTAGCTTGTTACTTCTCCTTCCAGTACTTCTTCCTTTGCCTCTTTGTTGGTGTTTATACCCTCTCTCATTGTCCAGTACAGGCCTCAACCTCAGCCTCTGCTCCCTTTCTCAATCTTTGTCCCTGAAGCTATATTCTCCCTCTCTAGCCACTTTGCTTTCCCATTGCAGTTTTTATAAGGTTAAGTTATGATTTGTGAAAGTAAACAACTTGTAGGCATCCTCTGGGAGCAACCCTGCTGCTTTCAGTCTGGAATGAAATGTGGTCTCAGCACTGGCCTGCACGCTTGCCAGACTTTGACATAAATGCCAAGGAAACTTTGTGACAGGAGCAGGGGATTACAAAGCAATGAAATGGAAAACAAGGACAAACAATGTCACAGAAAGTTTATATTTGCCTTTTCTGAGTATTGTATTCAATGTAGATGTTGCATTTTTATGAAAACACAAAAGTTATTTGTTGCCGATAATTGTGAAGGAAGATGCTTTAGACATGGCTGCGTGAAACAACTGAATCAAGTCATCCAGCAGGTCATCGTGGCATCACATTCCCAGTAGATATCAACATTCATGAGCTCTGTGGAAATGTCAAGCCACGATACCATCACAAATATGTTTTGACCCTGAACATTGGTCTTCCTCCTCCAGGTGGTCGCCAGGGAAAGATGCCAGTCACTGCACTGGAAGCCTTTGACCTGGAGATGAAGAGCTGGACGCGTTACCCCTGCATCCCAAGCCGGAGGGCCTTTTTCCTGCTGCGCCACAAATGAACGAAGCTTCTTCAGCCTGGGGGGCCTCCAGCAACCAGGGCCACATAACTTCTACTCCAGACCTCACTTTGTCAGTACCATGGAGGAGTATGATCTGGATCAAGGTAAGTGGTGACCTAAGTTTACATTAAATTACTACTTTAAGGCAGTACTCAAGTGCTGACTGCCTTTATGAGGAGTACCAGGAGATTTCCTGCAGTGGGCCGCTACACAAGCTGGGCTGATGTTGAAGGAGTCAACCACTCACTGATAATCTGATGTCAGCATATCCGTACCTGGAGATGTCCAGCCCAGTTTGGTTGAGGAAGATGACAATCATGTTCACCATGTCTGTCGCTCTTCAGCCAATCACATTCTTTTACCTGGCTGTGTCCTGTCGCTCCACCTGCCCTGTACTGTTTTTGACAGAGTATTTGACTGTCGCTGACACACTGGGGTTGAAATCTAGTATCATAGTATCTGGAAATGTCTAGTTGATGCATGTTGTGCTCCTAGTGGCAACATGAGGACTTAGGACACTTTGAGTGAATTGAAGACGCATTAAGACTAGTGAAGGTTTTGCAGCTGAAGTGGTAAACAGAAATTTTGTGGAAAAGTGAATCTAGGTTTGGTTAGCAGTAAACTTAATTTGTCTCAGTTGAATTTCTAATATGCTAAATAACCAAAGAACTCAAAATACTTTGTGATGAGTTATGAGTTCAGACTTTTGTTGTCGGGCTTCTATTTTACACAAGGAGTTACTGAAGTAAAGCTATTACTTTTAACTATGCTAGCAAATTATGTATTTTGTGTTGGTGTGAGCTATTCACTGTGTCTGTCCGTAGCTAATCTTGCACACTACTAGACCCCCCATTTATGACTGTATGCTCTCTTGGTTGTGGTGGTTGACACTTTTTAAAAACATGTTTGATTGACAACATGTTTTATTGACTGTCATTGACTGCTGACTCCTCACTACTCTTAACCAGCCAGTCAATAACTGGGTAACAACTGATCTAGAACTGGGAAGGGATTACTGATTATTTTATATACTCTTGATTTTCACATCAAGGTAAGACAATAGCATGCATGCATGCATGCAGGTATGCATGCATGCAGGTATATATGTATGTATGTATGTATGTATGTATGTATGTATGTACACTGTAAGAAAAAAAAATGTAAAAAAAACGGTCAATGACTGTCAGCTACGGCTGCCAACCAAAAACCGTAAAATTAAAGTGAAATACCCTAATTCAAATAAAGTGCAAAAACATTATTATTACAGAAAATTTCATTAAATGTTCCGCAGGAAAATACCGTTATATTACAGATTTTTCCTCAATTTTTATGATCAAATACCTTTAATAAAGTGAAAATGCTATAAGTTCTGCAGGAAAATACTTTTATTTTACAGATTTTTCCTCAATTTTTATGATCAAACACCTTTAATAAAGTGACAATGCTAAAAGATCTGCAGAAAAATACTGTTATTTTACAGAAGTTTCCTAAATTACTACAATCAAACACCTTCAATAAAGTGAAAATGCTAAAAGATTGGCAGGAAAATACTTTTATTTTACAGATTTTTCTTAAATTTTTAGGATCAAACACCTTTAATAAAGTAACAATGCTAAAAGATCTGCAGAAAAATACTGTTATTTTACAGAATTTTCCTAAATTACTACAATCAAACACCTTTAATAAAGGGAAAATGCTAAAAGATCTGCAGAAAATACTGTTATTTTACAGATTTTTCCTATTTTTTAATGATCAAACACCTTTAATAAAATGACAATACTAAAAGTTCTGCCGAAAAATACCATTATTCTACAGATTTTTCCTAAATTATTACAATCAAACACCTTTAATAACAGTTATAAATACCTTAAAAACAGTCAAATGACTGGCAGCTATGGCTGCCAAACAAGAACAAATTGTGGTTAAATGGTTGTGTTGGAACTTTTAATAGAAAACATTTGTTTTATCGTTTCTTAGGTCTTAGATACCTTGTACCTTTTAATGCACTGTAAGAAAAAAAAATGTAAAAAAACGGTCAATGACTGTCAGCTACGGCTGCCAACCAAAAACCGTAAAATTAAAGTAAAATATCTATAATAATACATCTAATTCAGATTAAGTAACATTTTCATTCTGCATAAAAATACCACTATTCTACATATTTTTCCTATATTTTTTTTAACAATCAAACACCTTCAATAAGTGTGTTACATGCTAAATATTTAATGATTCAGTTTTTGTAATATTACAGGTTTAATGTAATACATTGAATATTTTAACTACTGTACTGACTGAAAACATTATGTAAAAGATTATTGTGAAATATCCTCAACTCAAAACATACTTAGGAAATTCCAAATCGATACATCTAAAGGTTTTCACTGTTTCAATTAAAGTAGGTCGCGAAACTTAATTATAGATAAAATACACACCAATATTGATTCTAAAACCCCTTTATTTAATGTATTGAGTTGTAAATTTACAATATCAACCAATTATTCACAAACAGTTCTTCAGAGACCCCCAAGGAAGAATTGAAATACTAAAAATGTAATTTCTCCATGTGTCTATCTTGTCTGATAGCTATCATGACAAGGCGATGGCGTTTCACTTTTGAAACAGGTGGAGAGCTGCTGGGCTGAGGGGGTTGTTGTCAGTTGTTTTTTAGCTTGTATTTTCCAATTCAGTTTTATATTGTTGTCCACAATGTTCTCCTGTCCCTGGGTTCTCTGTAGTTCCAATAATATTTGTAGTATTTGTGCACATGCATTACAGTCTTAATTTAGCCTATTTAGTCCTCTTAATTTAACCTTAAATGTACAGTGTATTATCAAATAAAATCAAAACATAACACAAAAGGTCTATTAATCTGTACCAGAGGTGACAGTGCAATGTAGCAGATCAAGAAGAATCCTCCTCCAAATTGCCAGTAATCAGATGGATCTTTGGTGCACCTGGGGGAGGGGGGAGGGAGAAAGGACAAAGTAAGATCCACTGAAAAGTCCTTACTACAAAAAGGATTTTATTTATTTTTTTATTATTATTAGTTGATCCAGAGTCTTTTTTTTTTGCCCGTAGATATGCCGTACCTGCCCTGGCCTGGAAACGGTTTGTTTTATTTGGGTCTTGTTTTTTACGTCGGAGTGGCCATCCCTCTATTATTCCTATCTCGGTTTATCGATACAATTCAACCAATCCAATCAACGAACAAACGTGCTGGCCAATAGAGTGCCGAAGCGGAAGCAGGAAGTAACGGCGCCATGGGTCCTTTCGGAGCGAAAAAAATGAATGGTGTTCAATGGACGGAAAATAATTATTATCTGATCCCCCGGTCGTTATGCCTTGGATTACACAAATGTTGTTTATAGGCTTAAATTATAATTTTCCATGTCAAGAGTTTGACCGTTTATTGTGCAATTCTTCAGTTAAAATTCATTGAGAAAACACAATGATAAAGACTACATGTTGTGTCGCGTATGTGACGTCACGTCATCGCCCTTTTCCCTCCCTCGGCTCTCCACATGACCCGACTTATAGTGGTTCTCCCCCCTTTCGATACTTTTATTCTGCCCTTGGAAACAAGCGGTGAGGTGGAGCAGAGAAACAGCCATCTCGGCGGACTTCGGACTCGGCGGGTGGTGACGTATATCATTCGCGACGAGAACAGCGAGGAGCTGTAGTTCACAAAGCGGCTCACACAAAACCTAACTTTATCAAAACTCTTCGCGCTTAATTGTCGTCTTCTTTGCGTGAAAAATTTTCTTTAAATATCACAAAGAACATATGTGAAATCCATGGCACAATTCAAACGGGACCAGAAAATAATTTGTATCTACCCATTGAATCGCATTGATATTTTTTTGCTTTTGAGGACCCATGTCCCGGAAATGGAGGGGCGGGACTTCACCACTCTATTGCAGGGGCTGGGGAGGCGGGTCATGAGTCAGACTCATGAGAGGGACGCTGTTAGTACTTGACGTTCATGGTCGCAAGTTACCTGTGGTGTTCGGTATGGATATCCGTACTTTTTCCCAAAAAAATACGCGGACAAGAAGTGATGACGCGAACGGGAGCGAGCAGGAAGCAGCGATATTCACTTGTACTGGAAACGTCAGCACTGAAGTCAACAGTAACACTGGATAAACATTCATGCTAGCAGAGGTAGCTCGCTAGCTGTGGAGCTAGCGATCCCAGTATGATTGTTTACTTCAGTGTTCAGGTTGACGTCAGTGCTGACGTTTCCAGTAGAAGTGAAGCTGTATGGTGCTATCTGAATGTCACAAACCTTATTGCTGTTCTTGAATAATGCTTGAGTTGAATAAATGGACACAGCGCTACACTACACTGTGTGTTTGCCGTGCAATGGCTTCGCGTCGCGGCGAGTTTTGAGAGACGGGGCGCCGCCTCCCGCAAGCTGTCGAAAATCTTTTAAACTGACCGTTGTCGATCTCAAATAAAGCAACTGCATCGCTTATTTCTCGCATAAAATGTTTTCAGAAACACATTTCGGTGCTGACCGAAAATAACGTTAATCACCTACGACTATACGATAACGTTAGTTAACGGTTAGCTAACAGTTTGACAAGACCATCACTGTACATTAAGGGAATGAACACAAACACTGCGTTAGGTTATGATTTTACAAAGGGAAGGGAAATGAATTCTCACCTGATACAGCAGTTATAAAGTGAAGTCCAAGTAATAGCTGACCAAACAGATCCGTCTGACTCTTCAACTGTGTCCATACTCAACGTTTTTGTTCTCCGTTGAAATCCCACAACTCAGATTCGCTCCAAATGAAAACATGGCGAGCAGATGTAAAATAATCCAGGTAATAATCCAGGTAATACGTTAGTGGTCAAGTAGTCCACTAGTGCACGACTGCCAGCGCGTACCCATTCAAACTGACGTATTTTCAAAAAGAAAGCGCGCACAGTTGTCATTGGCCAGTTTTCGTGATGACGTCAACCAATCATATTCAAAGCAACATGGCAAGACAGCCAATAGCAATTGTATCAGCGTGGTATCTTTTTCTTTATCAGGAAAAGATGATAAAGAAAATAAATGTTTATTTATTTTTATTTGTAGGCGGGTATATGTTTAATTACATAAGTATCTCTCTCTCTCTCTCTCTCTCTCTCTCTCTCTCTCTCTCTCTCACAGACAGCCTGACCTGTACGTATTTTTGTTAGAATCATTGCCATTATATCCAGAATTACAGTTTGAATATTAAAGTACTCACTAGTCTAATACTATCTAGTCTAATCCAAAGTCTATACAAGTACTTTTATACATACCACATAGTACTAGTGAACTAATAAGATTTACCTTAACCTTACAGAGAAAAACGTTAGTATAGACATAAATCTTAATATAATGAGCTACATATTTAATTACAGAGTTTGAATGTAAAAGTGCACATACATCTAAAACTAATAAGATTTACCTTAAAATTACAGAGAAAAACATTAAATTGTTAGTATGGAAATAAACCTTCAAATAACAAGCTACATATTTAATTGCAGGTTGAATGTATAATTACATGCAAATGTGAAAATAATAAGATTTACTGTAAAATTACAGAGAAAAGTGTTTGTTTGTTTTTATGGACATAAACCTTTTTATTACAAGTTGCATATTTAATTATAGAGAATTACTGTCATTTTACGTACATTTGTATTTAATTTAAGAAAACGGAAAGATCATGTATAATTAATATAGTATTTTTCTGTAAAAAAATGAGAAATAAATGTAATTTGTCATTACTGTCATAATACTTAAAATAACAGGCAGATTGTTCATTTACTGATAAAGTCTGTAATTTTACAGTTTTGTACACTATATTCAAAGAACAGAAAAACTACTGTAAAAAATTAGAGTCATATACCGTAAAATTAGGATTTTTTTTTACAGTGTATGTATGTATGTATGGATGTATGGATGGATGGATGGATGTATAACTATTGCTGAGCAAATGACAAAGTGAACCAAGTGCTGACTACAGTGAAGTGCATCTTCTCATGTCTGAAGTAGGAGAGCTAGTTAGCTGTTAGCAGCCGGTGGGCAGCGTGTTTGGCTAACAGAGCAAACAGCTAATTGAGCTAAACGCACAGCAGGACTGACAGTTTGAGTTCAGGTGAAGCGTTTAACAGTCAACAGTAAGCATTACACAGCAAGTTGCAGTTTAACTACAAAGAGCTGTTGCAGAGAGCTGCATAGGTTGAACTGAGAGGGTATAAAGAAACCACTATGAGCCGACCGCTCGTCAGCACCAGCAGCGACCTGGAATCACGCCCATATCTAGATATGCACTCTAATGAGTAGTAGAGTTATTTTGTAGTATGGTTATATGGTTGGCTGGTCCAAGTTTCATTGTCCAAAGCTGTATTTATTTCTCCGGCTGTGCCTAGAAGGCCTGACCACAAGGTGCAATGATGAACACAATAGCACTCTAATCCTTAAAGTGTTTGTGAGGGTTTGGCTTAAAGGCAGTTGTACAAAACGAAGGAAAAGACAGGTCATACACTCATATTGACTTTTTCAGAACACATTTTCAAGCCTGGGGTTTTTTCAGGACATAACACATTGGACAAATAAAGTATATTTCATATTAGAACTAAGAATGTGGAACCATCATTTATACATTTCTAAGATATTTAAAAAATATACATTCATCCCAAATCTTTTTACGAGTATCAATCCCCTTCACTCAGTCAGCCAGACAGTAAGAGAAAAGAATCTCAGTCGGATATACAGCTGTTAGGAAAAAATGTCAGAGTGTACTTAAACTTTGCTTCCATTGTCTAATGAGTGATAAGGACAAAAATCTGACTTCAATGATTTTCCTTTTTACGGATAAGAAAACAGTGACAAAATGTGCAATAATCACATCAAATAACCCACAATAATTAATCTTGATGCATAATGAATAATGTAAGATTAATATTCCTTACATCATGGGCTATTGGGATTTTTGTTGCATGGCCTATAGCAATTAAAAAAGCAATGCAATTGAATACTGATTTGGACATCGTTGTCAATGGCAGCAGTCGAAGCATCCGTCTTGGTTTGAAAGAAAGAAACCTGCTTTGTATGCAGCCCAAAATTGTTGTTTGGGTTCATCACAATGTACGCAATCCACCCTGGAGCACTTTGAATGGAGGGAGCTGCTCTGTTCTCATAATCTAACCCAAATACAGGAAGATTATGCATTAGGTGAGTCAGATCATATTAATGCTGTTGGTGATGCAGATAGCACAAGTCCTTTCCTTCACCAGATTTCTGACCGGTTAAAGACACAAAAACTTTTTTCTGAAGATTTATGATTCACATGAAATTTTGCTTCAAATAGTTGCTGTAAATGTGAGTGATTTTAACTGTAGGCCATACTCATACCTTCACATACACTGCATTCTGCTGCACTGTGAAAGTGTGGCACCTGAAACAAAATGAATAATTAACTTCACAGAAAAAATTGCTTTGATAAGCACTGATTAGCTCGTTATTATTTTGTACTATATTTGCTGCAAATCCCATTTTAAGCACCATGTAAACAGAACAGTGTCTTTATTAATTATTTATTATGCTGTAATTATGTCTAACAAGAAGGAGACATCTGATTTTCCAGATGGGTTTCAGCATTTCTGTGTGAAAGTGGGAAGAGAATCATGTCCCTCTTGGTGCTATGACATTTAAGTACATTTTAGAGGATTATCATGGTTTACTTTTATGCAAGTCAGCAAGTCGGATGCTGGCTTAAGGTTGAATGAAGTGGGATGGCTGAAAGGGTACAACATTGGCTTTGTGGATAGCAGCTATATTGATGCATGTAAAAATATTTTTCAGATTTTTTATATATACACTATATTGCCAAAAGTATTCACTCACCTGCCTTGACACTTGCATATGAATTTAAGTGACATCCGATTCTTAATCCGTAGGGTTTAATATGAGATCAGTCCACCCTTTGCAGCTATAACAGCTTCAACTCTTCTGGAAGGCTTTCCACAAGGTTTAGGAGTGTGTTTATGGGTATTTTTGACCTTTCTTCCAGAAGTGTATTTGTGAGGTCACGCACTGATGTTGGACGGGAAGGCCTGGCTCTCAGTCTCCACTCTAATTCATCCCAAAGGTTTTCTATCAGGTTGAGGTCAGGACTCTGTGCAGGCAGTCCCGGTGGCATGGGCGGGCATTGGCGGGCCGTGCCCGCCCATAGAGTCAGCCGTGCCCGCCCTGGGCTGGAAGCTGTTTATTTTACTTGGGTTTTGTTTATTACCTCGGAGTGGCCAACTCTCTATTATTCCTATCTCGGTTTGTTGATCATACAATTCAACCAATCGAATCAACGAACAAAGGCAACATGCTGGCCAATTACAGGTGTTGGGGGGGCGGGTCACTGGGTCATACTCATGAGAGGGTCGCTGTTAATACTTGACGGCCATGGTCGCAGTTGCTCATAGAGTCGCTAATTAGCTGTGGTGTTGGTATGGATATCCATATTTTTTACCCAAAAATATGCGGACAAGAAGTGACGACGCGAACGGGAGCGAGCGGGAAGCAGTGATATTCACTTCTACTGGAAATGTAAGCACTGAAGTCGACAGTAACACTGGAGTAAACATTCATGCTGGGAGAAGTGTTCAGGTTGACATCAGTGCTTCTGTTTCCAGTAGAAGTGAAGCTGTATGGTGCTATCTGCATAACACAACCCTTGTTGCTGGTCTTCTTGAATAAATGCTTCAGTTGAATAAATGATACACAGCACTACACTATTTTGTTTGTTTGTTTTTTAGATTTTGGGACTGCCCCTTTTTAGTAAGAGGAAAATGATTTCTCCGCACTGTAGGAGTGGTCACAGAGCCATTGTTCAGCCTGAAGCAAATAAAATGTATGTTGAAAAAGTTTGCCCCCCTGAAAAAATGTAATGCCCCCCCTTAATTTTTTTTCTGCAGCCGGGTCTGTGTGCAGGCCAGTCAAGTTCATCCACACAAAACTCTCATCCATGTCTTTATGGACCTTGCTTTGTGCACTGGTACACAGCCATCCCCAAACTGTTACACAAAGTTGGGAGCAATTGTTCAACATCTCTTGGTATGCTGATGCATTCAGAGTTCCTTTCACTGGAACTAAGGGACCAAGCCCAGCTCCTGAAAACAACCCCACGCCATAATCCCCTCTCCACCAAACTTTACATGCAGTCAGAAAAGTACCGTTCTCCTGGAAACCTCCAAACCCAGACTCGTCCATTAGATTGCCAGATGGAGAAGCGTGATTCGTCACTCCAGAGAACGCATCTCCACTGATTTAGAGTCCAGTGGTGGCGTGCCACTTCTTGACGGAGTTGCTGTCATTCCCAATCACTTCCACTTTGTTATAATCACACTGACAGTTGACTGTGGAATATTTAGTAGTGAAGAAATTCTATGACTAGACTTGTTGCACAGCTGGCATCACAGTACCACGCTGGAATTCACTGAGCTCCTGAGAGCGACCCATTCTTTCACAGATGTTTGTAGAAATAGTCTGCATGCCAAGGTGCTTGCTTTTATACACCCGTGACCATAGAAGTGATTGGAACACCTGATTTAAATTATTTGGATGGGTGAGTGAATACGTTTAAAAAAGTGTATATCCTAACCATAACCAATGTATTTTTATTGTAAGAATGATGTTTTCTCCAACCTTAAAAAAACATTTAGCATTGCACTCAGTCAGTCAGACTTACCATCAACAGTTTAAAAGAAGGATCAGCATTGAAGGCTAACTGATAGCGTCTTTTCTTATTCCATGAATTGTTCTTCTTTGTCAAAAACTAGTGCCTACATTTGCCACAGTGCAACGTGACCACCACCAGTTCAGTTGGAGCCACAAAAGGTTTATACAACTTTTTCCACATACACAGTAGTACACCTGTCAACAGAGATTTAACAGAGCCCTTTAACATGCCCGTGATCTTTCATGAACCAAATTGTTTCTGTGACCAAACATACCTGTGATGGAAATGTTGTACTTCTTGATGAGAGATATCTTAACTGAAGACTTACACATGAGAAGGTTTGGTAGGAATGTAAATGTGACCTGTTACCTGTGGCCTGTGGCCATTTGTGTGTGTTTCGCAACCCATGTGTGCCTTGTGACCTAGGTATGGTTTATGACCCAGATGGGGTTTTCGACCCATGCAAGGTTTAGTTAAACATCTGAGTTTACGACTTACATCCCCTTGAACTGAGAGTGAGAACACACCCACAAAAGATGGATAAATACTCTGTTTCTCTCACAACACGTTGAGTCTTCACTTTGTAACAGACCAGCATGTTGCTCTGTGAATTCTCCTCTTGATCAAGATTAAATCCCTGTTTGGACCTTGAGCTGACTCCGATCTCCTTCCTCCAGTTCTAAACCATCGGGTAATTATTATAACAATACCATAACCATAGAAAGGGCCAGATGTGTTATATGTATTGTTCTGGAGGACATGTACTAACATTTCAGTTTTTCATCTTATTTGGAAGACTTGTTACGAAAAAGGGACCAAAATCCAGCAATGTGATTGTTGCCATGACCCTTATTTATATAATATGACATGCAATGACACATAAATCTCTAGTGAGGGAGCATAACACTACTGCTGAAACATACCTCAAGCTTACTCTACAAATTAGGCAATTCATATTGTGCTCTTTGCCCTGACCTTGAGCGGCTTCAACATTCGTCCACCTCGTACTGCTAAAGCAGCAGGAGGTGGAGACAAAACGATGCTGTCCAGTTGGACAGTTTGAAGCAGTATTCACAAACATTTGCAGGAAGTCATAAGAATAGTTCCATCCTGTTAGATGCGATCTGTAGTTTGCGACCAACTTTGATAATTCATATTCCTACAGGTAGATAGATGGCCTTTATTTATGAATGAATCAGTGTGTCATGCTCAGGGCATTAAATAGTAATGATAATATTATAACCAGAAGCACCTGGTGCTCCTCAATATAGGATCAGAAAGTGTACATGTTCAGACATTGTAGTAGGTACGTTAGAGGCTGTGACAATCTTAACCAATCACATTTGCTGCTTTCATCCACTTCAAACAAAGAGCTTTCAGCTTGACAGTTTGAGAATCCTGTGCCGCAGGGAAATTTAGATTTCCCTGTGGCACAGGTTGCTTGTAAAATGCAAACACTGACACAATAAGGTGTCGGAGGAGAAATTGCATGATATTTTTTTTCATCCAGTGGGTCCTCAGCCCACACCAAATTTAATATTTGGAGCATGGATTGGTAAAAATGCTCTACAGAGATTCAGATATCCTTATTATTCCCTGACTTCCTCTCCAAAGCGAATGAGCTTCCTCTCCAAAGCGAATTTGTAGTTTTGAGTGAAATGTCTTGTCCCCCTGAGGATGAATTATAATCACTTTGGTGATCCTTGATTTTTTGTAATCAGTTAAAATATTCAGTTCTTTGGTTTCTGACCAAATACCAGAATAAACAATAACTTTCCCATATGTCTCAAATTTATTTTGTGTTTTGTGCTTATAAGCGATTGATAGCATGCTAACTGAGATGGTTAGCATGTTTCCATTGCCATTGTGACCATGTTGCCATTTAGTACAGTCTCACTGAGCCACTAGTGCGGCTCTTCAGACCTTTACACATTGGGAGCGTTCTTCTCATGTGATAATTTCACATGTCAATATATTTTTTCAAATTGTTGTACATTATAGTGTACCACAACACAGCGGCTCTCTACCAAGACTGAAAACTTGATGAGTTTTTTCAACCTTGACAAAAAGCAGTGCAGACCAGATCAACTCCTTCAATCCTAGACACATTGGGCCTCATTTATCAAACGAACGTACGACCGAAAACCGTGCGTACGACCATTTCCACGCAAACTTCGGCATTTATCAATTTGGACGTAAGCGGAAGCTGCGATCAGATCTCACGTCAGGTCTGAGCTCGTGTACGCAAATTCGAGTCTGTGGATTTGCGGTGCAGCACAGCAAAATCTGGCGTAAAATAATGAACAAACCTCAGCTGTCATTAAGCATAAGCAGTCACATATTTAGAACAGATCAAAACGGATTATTAAAACGAAAACATTTCTTTTAAAGCCCATGTTTTTACTGATACCACTTTCAAAAAATTAAACAATGGGATAAATAGCCTAAGATGACAACTAATTATTACACATTAAAATGTGAAAGAATCATAAATACAAGCAGAAATGTGTGTTTGCAAATTAACTAAAGGCAAAAATGTGTAATTGTTTTTGTTTTTGTCCGATGGGTGTGACAGAACTGGAACAAAAATGAAAGCACCTGTTGAGATAATCATCGTTCCACTGTGGTTGGTCAGATGTTAATTCATTCCCCTATTTAAACAGATGCTTTGACAGTTATCAAGTCTTGATGATGGCAGACTTGCTTATTTTGGAGGAACAATACGCGCGTGTCAGACGTGAGCGCGTTTTCAGGGACCGCAGGGATCTCTGTGTCACCTCCACCACTTATGCCACAGATCGACTCCGACCCAATTAAGGAGGCAATTTTTTCCTCCGTCCTCGTCAAGATCAGGCTGGAGTCTGTTTGGCCTCCTCCAGTCTGCCTGATGCTGCGTTTAAACGCAGCAAAGCGTTTCTTGGTGGCCAGCTTCATATCCGACCATTTTTTCTTGACCTAAATGTAAAGAATTGTTTTGATCAGTTAGCAGACAGACATAAGCTTTTAGGCTGCGGATGAAAAGATTCATTTAAGTCGTTAGGCATGGGTTAAGTTATTGAGAATTATATTCAAACCTCAGCTGGAGTCCGTTCCTCTGCGGCAACGCTGTTGACTGCCTTATCTTTTTCTAGACAGCGTTTTTGTGAGCCCCTTTTATGCCACCCTTCAGGCTGCCAAAAAGCACTGTCTTGTTGTGTTCCACCTCCGATGTAATTTTACAGTTTTGTACACTATATTCAAAGAACAGAAAAACTACTGTAAAAAATTAGAGTCATATACCGTAAAATTAGGATTTTTTTTTACAGTGTATGTATGTATGTATGGATGTATGGATGGATGGATGGATGTATAACTATTGCTGAGCAAATGACAAAGTGAACCAAGTGCTGACTACAGTGAAGTGCATCTTCTCATGTCTGAAGTAGGAGAGCTAGTTAGCTGTTAGCAGCCGTGGCAGCGTGTTTGGCTAACAGAGCAAACAGCTAATTGAGCTAAACGCACAGCAGGACTGACAGTTTGAGTTCAGGTGAAGCGTTTAACAGTCAACAGTAAGCATTACACAGCAAGTTGCAGTTTAACTACAAAGAGCTGTTGCAGAGAGCTGCATAGGTTGAACTGAGAGGGTATAAAGAAACCACTATGAGCCGACCGCTCGTCAGCACCAGCAGCGACCTGGAATCACGCCCATATCTAGATATGCACTCTAATGAGTAGTAGAGTTATTTTGTAGTATGGTTATATGGTTGGCTGGTCCAAGTTTCATTGTCCAAAGCTGTATTTATTTCTCCGGCTGTGCCTAGAAGGCCTGACCACAAGGTGCAATGATGAACACAATAGCACTCTAATCCTTAAAGTGTTTGTGAGGGTTTGGCTTAAAGGCAGTTGTACAAAACGAAGGAAAAGACAGGTCATACACTCATATTGACTTTTTCAGAACACATTTTCAAGCCTGGGGTTTTTTCAGGACATAACACATTGGACAAATAAAGTATATTTCATATTAGAACTAAGAATGTGGAACCATCATTTATACATTTCTAAGATATTTAAAAAATATACATTCATCCCAAATCTTTTTACGAGTATCAATCCCCTTCACTCAGTCAGCCAGACAGTAAGAGAAAAGAATCTCAGTCGGATATACAGCTGTTAGGAAAAAATGTCAGAGTGTACTTAAACTTTGCTTCCATTGTCTAATGAGTGATAAGGACAAAAATCTGACTTCAATGATTTTCCTTTTTACGGATAAGAAAACAGTGACAAAATGTGCAATAATCACATCAAATAACCCACAATAATTAATCTTGATGCATAATGAATAATGTAAGATTAATATTCCTTACATCATGGGCTATTGGGATTTTTGTTGCATGGCCTATAGCAATTAAAAAAGCAATGCAATTGAATACTGATTTGGACATCGTTGTCAATGGCAGCAGTCGAAGCATCCGTCTTGGTTTGAAAGAAAGAAACCTGCTTTGTATGCAGCCCAAAATTGTTGTTTGGGTTCATCACAATGTACGCAATCCACCCTGGAGCACTTTGAATGGAGGGAGCTGCTCTGTTCTCATAATCTAACCCAAATACAGGAAGATTATGCATTAGGTGAGTCAGATCATATTAATGCTGTTGGTGATGCAGATAGCACAAGTCCTTTCCTTCACCAGATTTCTGACCGGTTAAAGACACAAAAACTTTTTTCTGAAGATTTATGATTCACATGAAATTTTGCTTCAAATAGTTGCTGTAAATGTGAGTGATTTTAACTGTAGGCCATACTCATACCTTCACATACACTGCATTCTGCTGCACTGTGAAAGTGTGGCACCTGAAACAAAATGAATAATTAACTTCACAGAAAAAATTGCTTTGATAAGCACTGATTAGCTCGTTATTATTTTGTACTATATTTGCTGCAAATCCCATTTTAAGCACCATGTAAACAGAACAGTGTCTTTATTAATTATTTATTATGCTGTAATTATGTCTAACAAGAAGGAGACATCTGATTTTCCAGATGGGTTTCAGCATTTCTGTGTGAAAGTGGGAAGAGAATCATGTCCCTCTTGGTGCTATGACATTTAAGTACATTTTAGAGGATTATCATGGTTTACTTTTATGCAAGTCAGCAAGTCGGATGCTGGCTTAAGGTTGAATGAAGTGGGATGGCTGAAAGGGTACAACATTGGCTTTGTGGATAGCAGCTATATTGATGCATGTAAAAATATTTTTCAGATTTTTTATATATACACTATATTGCCAAAAGTATTCACTCACCTGCCTTGACACTTGCATATGAATTTAAGTGACATCCGATTCTTAATCCGTAGGGTTTAATATGAGATCAGTCCACCCTTTGCAGCTATAACAGCTTCAACTCTTCTGGAAGGCTTTCCACAAGGTTTAGGAGTGTGTTTATGGGTATTTTTGACCTTTCTTCCAGAAGTGTATTTGTGAGGTTGCCTTGTGACCTAGGTATGGTTTATGACCCAGATGGGGTTTTCGACCCATGCAAGGTTTAGTTAAACATCTGAGTTTACGACTTACATCCCCTTGAACTGAGAGTGAGAACACACCCACAAAAGATGGATAAATACTCTGTTTCTCTCACAACACGTTGAGTCTTCACTTTGTAACAGACCAGCATGTTGCTCTGTGAATTCTCCTCTTGATCAAGATTAAATCCCTGTTTGGACCTTGAGCTGACTCCGATCTCCTTCCTCCAGTTCTAAACCATCGGGTAATTATTATAACAATACCATAACCATAGAAAGGGCCAGATGTGTTATATGTATTGTTCTGGAGGACATGTACTAACATTTCAGTTTTTCATCTTATTTGGAAGACTTGTTACGAAAAAGGGACCAAAATCCAGCAATGTGATTGTTGCCATGACCCTTATTTATATAATATGACATGCAATGACACATAAATCTCTAGTGAGGGAGCATAACACTACTGCTGAAACATACCTCAAGCTTACTCTACAAATTAGGCAATTCATATTGTGCTCTTTGCCCTGACCTTGAGCGGCTTCAACATTCGTCCACCTCGTACTGCTAAAGCAGCAGGAGGTGGAGACAAAACGATGCTGTCCAGTTGGACAGTTTGAAGCAGTATTCACAAACATTTGCAGGAAGTCATAAGAATAGTTCCATCCTGTTAGATGCGATCTGTAGTTTGCGACCAACTTTGATAATTCATATTCCTACAGGTAGATAGATGGCCTTTATTTATGAATGAATCAGTGTGTCATGCTCAGGGCATTAAATAGTAATGATAATATTATAACCAGAAGCACCTGGTGCTTCCAACTGCATTATATTAGGATCAGAAAGTGTACATGTTCAGACAGTTGTAGTAGGTACGAATTAGAGGCTGTGACAATCGTTAACCAATCACATTTGCTGCTAAATATATATCCACTTCATAACAAAGAGCTTTCAGACTTGACAAAGTTTAAAGAAGAATTCCTGTAAGCCGCAGTTTTGGAACATTAAAAATTAAAGGATAATTCCTAGTGGCACAGGTTGCTAAATGTAAAATGCAAACACTGACACAATAAGGTTGAATACGGAGGAGAAATTGTCATTGATATTTTTTTTCATCCAGTGGGTCCTCAGCCCACGACCAAATTTAATATTTGGAGCACTGGATTGGTAAAAATGCTCTACAGAGATGTCAGATATCCTTATTATTCCCTGACTTCCTCTCCAAAGCGAATGAGCTTCCTTATCCAAAGCTGATGATGTTGTAGTTTTGAGTGAAATGTCTTGTCCTTTCGGCCTGAGGATTGAATTACTAATCACTTTGCGTGATCCCATTAGGATTTTTTCTCGTAATCAGTTAAAATAGTTCAGTTCTTTGGCTCTCTCTGACCAAATACCAGAATTAAACAATAACTTTCTGGCCATATAGTCTCAAATTTTATTTTGCAATGTAAATTTGTGCTTATATAGCGATTGATAGCTTTAGTGCGTAAAATCTTATGTAGATGGTTAGCATAGATTTTAACCATGTCGTCCATCTGTGAACCATGTTGCCTATTTTTAGTACAGTCTCACTGAGCCACTTTAGCCCTGCGGCTCTTCAAAAGACCTTTTTCACACATTCGGGAGCGTTCTTCTCATGTGATAATTTTTCTACCATTTGTCAATCATATTTCTTGGGCTCAACAGAATTGTTGGGTACATTATAGTGATACCCACATACACAGGCGGCTCTTGTACCAATGACTGAAAACTTTGATGAGTTTCTTTCAACCTTGACAAAAAGCAGTGCAGACCAGATCAACTCCTTCAAATACCTAAGACACATTGACTGTAGCTGTCTACCAGGCGGACCTTGAATTCACTTATGCTCAAAGGACACTTAATAAAATAGCAACCATTGACCTCAGTCAGATTGCCATGCTGTTCTGGGTCAATAGGATCTCAGGAGTTGCTCCGCAGCCTGTGTCAACCTTTTCAAACCTTTAATTGGGAAAATGCTGCTCCTGTCACAAATTCACACCCTTCATGGTATGAACAGTTTTGATGCAAAATACTCGTGGAGGGTTTTGCCTTTTTGGGTTGTTCATTTGCAATGTCCCCGGAGAAATGGCTTTATTTCTTATTTATTTTAATGAAGGCAGAAAGAAATTAATTGAAACTGTTAAAAGTTTTATTCTCTGAGGAAATTTCTAAACTGTAGGAAAACTATTTTCCAAGTCAAAGTAAAGTCAAGCTTCATTCAAACATTTAACATTTGAACATTCCTCCAAACAATAGGCTAATAGGAAGAGAGTTAATACAAAAAAAAAAAAAAAAACACACACACACACACACACACACACAGACAGCAGAAATTCCCAAATGGGAAGGAGGAAAACTCGATATTCTACAAATGATGAGTTAGCTGCTGATTGCTGCTGATAGGATTAAACCATAAACACTACAAAGATGTTAGGTGGCATATTAACAATTTCTTTTGAAAAAAAATGTGCAATAATCACATCAAATAACCCACAATAATTAATCTTGATGCATAATGAATAATGTAAGATTAATATTCCTTACATCATGGGCTATTGGGATTTTTGTTGCATGGCCTATAGCAATTAAAAAAGCAATGCAATTGAATACTGATTTGGACATCGTTGTCAATGGCAGCAGTCGAAGCATCCGTCTTGGTTTGAAAGAAAGAAACCTGCTTTGTATGCAGCCCAAAATTGTTGTTTGGGTTCATCACAATGTACGCAATCCACCCTGGAGCACTTTGAATGGAGGGAGCTGCTCTGTTCTCATAATCTAACCCAAATACAGGAAGATTATGCATTAGGTGAGTCAGATCATATTAATGCTGTTGGTGATGCAGATAGCACAAGTCCTTTCCTTCACCAGATTTCTGACCGGTTAAAGACACAAAAACTTTTTTCTGAAGATTTATGATTCACATGAAATTTTGCTTCAAATAGTTGCTGTAAATGTGAGTGATTTTAACTGTAGGCCATACTCATACCTTCACATACACTGCATTCTGCTGCACTGTGAAAGTGTGGCACCTGAAACAAAATGAATAATTAACTTCACAGAAAAAATTGCTTTGATAAGCACTGATTAGCTCGTTATTATTTTGTACTATATTTGCTGCAAATCCCATTTTAAGCACCATGTAAACAGAACAGTGTCTTTATTAATTATTTATTATGCTGTAATTATGTCTAACAAGAAGGAGACATCTGATTTTCCAGATGGGTTTCAGCATTTCTGTGTGAAAGTGGGAAGAGAATCATGTCCCTCTTGGTGCTATGACATTTAAGTACATTTTAGAGGATTATCATGGTTTACTTTTATGCAAGTCAGCAAGTCGGATGCTGGCTTAAGGTTGAATGAAGTGGGATGGCTGAAAGGGTACAACATTGGCTTTGTGGATAGCAGCTATATTGATGCATGTAAAAATATTTTTCAGATTTTTATATATACACTATATTGCCAAAAGTATTCACTCACCTGCCTTGACACTTGCATATGAATTTAAGTGACATCCGATTCTTAATCCGTAGGGTTTAATATGAGATCAGTCCACCCTTTGCAGCTATAACAGCTTCAACTCTTCTGGAAGGCTTTCCACAAGGTTTAGGAGTGTGTTTATGGGTATTTTTGACCTTTCTTCCAGAAGTGTATTTGTGAGGTCACGCACTGATGTTGGACGGGAAGGCCTGGCTCTCAGTCTCCACTCTAATTCATCCCAAAGGTTTTCTATCAGGTTGAGGTCAGGACTCTGTGCAGGCAGTCCCGGTGGCATGGGCGGGCATTGGCGGGCCGTGCCCGCCCATAGAGTCAGCCGTGCCCGCCCTGGGCTGGAAGCTGTTTATTTTACTTGGGTTTTGTTTATTACCTCGGAGTGGCCAACTCTCTATTATTCCTATCTCGGTTTGTTGATCATACAATTCAACCAATCGAATCAACGAACAAAGGCAACATGCTGGCCAATTACAGGTGTGGGGGGGGCGGGTCACTGGGTCATACTCATGAGAGGGTCGCTGTTAATACTTGACGGCCATGGTCGCAGTTGCTCATAGAGTCGCTAATTAGCTGTGGTGTTGGTATGGATATCCATATTTTTTACCCAAAAATATGCGGACAAGAAGTGACGACGCGAACGGGAGCGAGCGGGAAGCAGTGATATTCACTTCTACTGGAAATGTAAGCACTGAAGTCGACAGTAACACTGGAGTAAACATTCATGCTGGGAGAAGTGTCAGGTTGACATCAGTGCTTCTGTTTC
This sequence comes from Chelidonichthys spinosus, assembly GCA_029853015.1. Classification (NCBI taxonomy): domain Eukaryota; kingdom Metazoa; phylum Chordata; class Actinopteri; order Perciformes; family Triglidae; genus Chelidonichthys; species Chelidonichthys spinosus. Next base: position 17,544,226 of record CM056829.1, read on the forward strand.
CAGTAGAAGTGAAGCTGTATGGTGCTATCTGCATAACACAACCCTTGTTGCTGGTCTTCTTGAATAAATGCTTCAGTTGAATAAATGATACACAGCACTACACTATTTTGTTTGTTTGTTTTTTAGATTTTGGGACTGCCCTTTTTAGTAAGAGGAAAATGATTTCTCCGCACTGTAGGAGTGGTCACAGAGCCATTGTTCAGCCTGAAGCAAATAAAATGTATGTTGAAAAAGTTTGCCCCCCTGAAAAAATGTAATGCCCCCCCTTAATTTTTTTTCTGCAGCCGGGTCTGTGTGCAGGCCAGTCAAGTTCATCCACACAAAACTCTCATCCATGTCTTTATGGACCTTGCTTTGTGCACTGGTACACAGCCATCCCCAAACTGTTACACAAAGTTGGGAGCAATTGTTCAACATCTCTTGGTATGCTGATGCATTCAGATTCCTTTCACTGGAACTAAGGGACCAAGCCCAGCTCCTGAAAACAACCCCACGCCATAATCCCCTCTCCACCAAACTTTACATGCAGTCAGAAAAGTACCGTTTCCTGGAAACCTCCAAACCCAGACTCGTCCATTAGATTGCCAGATGGAGAAGCGTGATTCGTCACTCCAGAGAACGCATCTCCACTGCTTTAGAGTCCAGTGGTGGCGTGCCACTTCTTGACGGAGTTGCTGTCATTCCCAATCACTTCCACTTTGTTATAATCACACTGACAGTTGACTGTGGAATATTTAGTAGTGAAGAAATTCTATGACTAGACTTGTTGCACAGCTGGCATCACAGTACCACGCTGGAATTCACTGAGCTCCTGAGAGCGACCCATTCTTTCACAGATGTTTGTAGAAATAGTCTGCATGCCAAGGTGCTTGCTTTTATACACCCGTGACCATAGAAGTGATTGGAACACCTGATTTAAATTATTTGGATGGGTGAGTGAATACGTTTAAAAAAGTGTATATCCTAACCATAACCAATGTATTTTTATTGTAAGAATGATGTTTTCTCCAACCTTAAAAAAACATTTACATTGCACTCAGTCAGTCAGACTTACCATCAACAGTTTAAAAGAAGGATCAGCATTGAAGGCTAACTGATAGCGTCTTTTCTTATTCCATGAATTGTTCTTCTTTGTCAAAAACTAGTGCCTACATTTGCCACGTCAAGACCACACCATAGTTGGAGCCACAAAAGGTTTATACAACTTTTTCCACATACACAGTAGTACACCTGTCAACAGAGATTTAACAGAGCCCTTTAACATGCCCGTGATCTTTCATGAACCAAATTGTTTCTGTGACAAAACATACCTGTGATGGAAATATTGTACTTCTTGATGAGAGATATCTTAACTGAAGACTTACACATGAGAAGGTTTGGTAGGAATGTAAATGTGACCTGTTACCTGTGGCCTGTGGCCATTTGTGTGTGTTTCGCAACCCATGTGGCCATTTGTGTGTGTTTTGCAACCCATGTGTGCCTTGTGACCTAGGTATGGTTTATGACCCAGATGGGGTTTTCGACCCATGCAAGGTTTAGTTAAACATCTGAGTTTACGACTTACATCCCCTTGAACTGAGAGTGAGAACACACCCACAAAAGATGGATAAATACTCTGTTTCTCTCACAACACGTTGAGTCTTCACTTTGTAACAGACCAGCATGTTGCTCTGTGAATTCTCCTCTTGATCAAGATTAAATCCCTGTTTGGACCTTGAGCTGACTCCGATCTCCTTCCTCCAGTTCTAAACCATCGGGTAATTATTATAACAATACCATAACCATAGAAAGGGCCAGATGTGTTATATGTATTGTTCTGGAGGACATGTACTAACATTTCAGTTTTTCATCTTATTTGGAAGACTTGTTACGAAAAAGGGACCAAAATCCAGCAATGTGATTGTTGCCATGACCCTTATTTATATAATATGACATGCAATGACACATAAATCTCTAGTGAGGGAGCATAACACTACTGCTGAAAATACCTCAAGCTTACTCTACAAATTAGGCAATTCATATTGTGCTCTTTGCCCTGACCTTGAGCGGCTTCAACATTCGTCCACCTCGTACTGCTAAAGCAGCAGGAGGTGGAGACAAAACGATGCTGTCCAGTTGGACAGTTTGAAGCAGTATTCACAAACATTTGCAGGAAGTCATAAGAATAGTTCCATCCTGTTAGATGCGATCTGTAGTTTGCGACCAACTTTGATAATTCATATTCCTACAGGTAGATAGATGGCCTTTATTTATGAATGAATCAGTGTGTCATGCTCAGGGCATTAAATAGTAATGATAATATTATAACCAGAAGCACCTGGTGCTCCTCAATATAGGATCAGAAAGTGTACATGTTCAGACATTGTAGTAGGTACGTTAGAGGCTGTGACAATCTTAACCAATCACATTTGCTGCTTTTATCCACTTCAAACAAAGAGCTTTCAGCTTGACAGTTTGAGAATCCTGTGCCGCAGGGAAATTTAGATTTCCCTGTGGCACAGGTTGCTTGTAAAATGCAAACACTGACACAATAAGGTGTCGGAGGAGAAATTGCATGATATTTTTTTTCATCCAGTGGGTCCTCAGCCCACACCAAATTTAATATTTGGAGCATGGATTGGTAAAAATGCTCTACAGAGATTCAGATATCCTTATTATTCCCTGACTTCCTCTCCAAAGCGAATGAGCTTCCTTTCCAAAGCGAATTTGTAGTTTTGAGTGAAATGTCTTGTCCCCCTGAGGATGAATTATAATCACTTTGGTGATCCTTGATTTTTTGTAATCAGTTAAAATATTCAGTTCTTTGGTTTCTGACCAAATACCAGAATAAACAATAACTTTCCCATATGTCTCAAATTTATTTTGTGTTTTGTGCTTATAAGCGATTGATAGCATGCTAACTGAGATGGTTAGCATGTTTCCATTGCCATTGTGACCATGTTGCCATTTAGTACAGTCTCACTGAGCCACTAGTGCGGCTCTTCAGACCTTTACACATTGGGAGCGTTCTTCTCATGTGATAATTTCACATGTCAATATATTTTTTCAAATTGTTGTACATTATAGTGTACCACAACACAGCGGCTCTGTACCAAGACTGAAAACTTGATGAGTTTTTTCAACCTTGACAAAAAGCAGTGCAGACCAGATCAACTCCTTCAATCCTAGACACATTGACTGTAGCTGTCTACCAGGGGGACCTTGAATTCACTTATGCTCAAAGGACACTTAATAAAATAGCAACCATTGACCTCAGTCAGATTGCCATGCTGTTCTCGGTCAATAGGATCTCAGGAGTTGCTCCGCAGCCTGTGTCAACCTTTTCAAACCTTTAATTGGGAAAATGCTGCTCCTGTCACAAATTCACACCCTTCATGGTATGAACAGTTTTGATGCAAAATACTCGTGGAGGGTTTTGCCTTTTTGGGTTGTTCATTTGCAATGTCCCCGGAGAAATGGCTTTATTTCTTATTTATTTTAATGAAGGCAGAAAGAAATTAATTGAAACTGTTAAAAGTTTTATTCTCTGAGGAAATTTCTAAACTGTAGGAAAACTATTTTCCAAGTCAAAGTAAAGTCAAGCTTCATTCAAACATTTAACATTTGAACATTCCTCCAAACAATAGGCTAATAGGAAGAGAGTTAATACAACAAAAAAAAAACACACACACACACACACACACACACACACACACACACAGACAGCAGAAATTCCCAAATGGGAAGGAGGAAAACTCGATATTCTACAAATGATGAGTTAGCTGCTGATTGCTGCTGATAGGATTAAACCCTATAAACCCTAAACACTACAAAGATGTTAGGTGGCATATTAACAATGCATCCTGTGACAACCCCCCTGTGCACGTCAGCTTGCCATTTAGCATTCGTTTTATTCTTTTGCTTCTGTGCATCCTCCCAGTCAGCATAATGGCCCTCTTCTCAACTCTCAGGTCTCATTCTTACCTCGCCTTTGAAACGGAGCCCAGAGTTGAAAGCAAATTGAAGGCAGATTTTCCTGTGTGTTGTGTAGCGAACTATGTATCATAGTTTGGCATTTGTAATTAAAAAAATAAATATATTTTTATTTGTGTAGGATTCTGATGACGAAACGTAAAGTCTGTGCTATAAATTGGAATAATGATGTTTGAAATACAGTTTCCTAGGTTGGGAGAGTGTAATGAAATTATGCTACTGTTTGTATTATGGGGGAAATGCTTTTCATGTTGGACGGTGAGCAGCACTGGGACTTTCTCCTTATTTGAACTACAGATGACCAAAGGTGTCCATTAAATCTATTTTATTATATATTAATCTATAGAGCCCCTGGTTTTATTTATTTTTTTATCTTCTGTGTTTTATGTTTCTTCTATGATATTTTATTCAGAGATGTTATGAATGGTGATTTAAATATTCCCATAAATGTTTCTTGAAGCTTGGCTCCTGATTTTATTAGTGTCACTGAGTTCTTTAATCTAAATCAAGATAGCTATGGCCCCACACACATTAGGGGTCATAACGTGCAACTTGCTTTTTGCTTGGTCAAAATATTGATTGTTTTTGTGCTGAGGAGCTGCACATTACTAACCATAATGGGGTTTTGTGCAACCTCTCTTTTAATTGTCATTCTCCGGCCAGAAAAGGTTGAACTTGCTCTCAAACCTCTGTACCTGTTTTGACCCAAGTATGGTGTTTTCTTCTCACTATTAGGTTTCTTTCACTGTCCACTCCTTTAACACACTTTGAAGGGTAAAGGGACTATGGAAATCCACCAAGCTCCAGGTTCATGATCTTCATTATAAAGACACCTTAACTCACTTTAAAACAGTTGTTTAGGATGTGGGGGATTATTACCATTCTAGTCTTATTTCCTCCAGCAAACCCTAAAATCCTGTTTGACACTATTAATATCAATCTTGTACCTCCCGATGTGCTTGTCTTCTCAAATAAGGAGATAAGATTAGAGATATCAGGGGACCAACATCACCCCATCTACTCCCTTTTCTGCATTTATAATTAGGCCAAGAATGTTATCCTGCTTCTCTCCTGTTTCCCTGCAAGATACCCTCCTCAAGCCCTGTCAATATTATACCGTTTTCTTTGCTTAAAAAAATTTTAAGCAAAGAAAACGTAAAATGTATTTTGGCGTATTGGACCATGCCTGGCCTCTATTGGCTCCCTAGATCTAGTTGTGTCACAGTATATTTTTAACATGCAGTGGTTCATCCTTTTTTGAAAGAGACCCTAACCCGATCCATCCCATCCCAACACTATAGACCTTTATCTAAGCTGCCTTTTATCTCCAAAAATATAAGCCACTGAAACAGCTCTTCTCAGAGTCTTCAATGATGTCTATGATGTCCTCTGTTTTGGTGCTGCTTGATGTTAGCACAGCATTTGATACTCTGGATTTCAGCATCCTAAAAAGACCTAGGCAGTTGGTGGGTTTCTCTGGGAATGCCTTGCAATGGTTCTCATCCTTGGATAGGAGTTTTTCTGTGTCACTTGGTCCCTAAGTCTCTGAAACTGCTGCTCTTTCCTGTGGTGTGCCCCTGGGTTTTTTTTGGGTCCTATATTGTTTGCTTTGGGTGGGGGGGCAACATATTGTGTGGGAAATGAGGAAACATCTGGATGACCCCGATAAGAGCATGTCAAAGTTTCAACAACGGACAGAAAACGTCATAAAAAAGCTGATAAACAAAATGTAATGATTGCATATATAATAATGCATGATTCTAGTGAGACGTCTCTCTTTATGCACTGTGCAGTACGTGAAACACACATTCAACATGCAGTATGTATTAATGCAAGTATGTTGCATGTAGAATGTGGGAATGTTGACATTTCATGGTCATGCATACTGTGTGAGCAACACAGCTTGAGCTGAGTGGTGTTTGAGCATTACCTGTATGTGTGTGGGTTGTTCATGCGTCACATTGGCGCTTCCTGTGCTTGGCATTAAGTGTTTCATCTCTGTTGCTCCCTCTTTCATTTCTGTTCCTTTGAGTTTGTCTTCCCGGTGTCGGTGGGAGCGCTGTGATTGACACAAGCAAGTTTACCATAGAGCAATCTATTACAACAACAACGATAACAGCAGCAGCAGCATAGTGTCCTCCTGAGGTTTCAGACACGCAACCTCCCGGCATCACCGCAGAGTCAGATGCAGATAGAACGAGAACAGAAATGAGGGACGAAAAAGACAGAGAACATGAGAAGGCGAACCACCCCCAACACGCTTTGATTCATACAATTCGTTTGATTTAGTGGCACCATGGAATGGTTAGTCAAATCTATCCAGAGGACAATCATATGCTTGAATGTGAAAGAGAACTGTTCTTTAATAGAGGTTATAACCCACTGGGCCTTTGCTTATACCCAGCAGATTCATTACCTCTTCATTTTTCTACAGTCACAATGTTTTAATCAGGTGTTTTGCAATTCAATGTTCCCCACATCAGCCTACAGCAGTGATGAGAAGCAGAACTGTACATGAGGTTAATGGATGTTCTCTGGTTCACTGTGAATCATTGCTGTCTGCAAGACAGTACCTTAAACTTAAAGTTAGCCTAAAACAGCTGTGGCATCTAGGGATGCTGTGGCATATTGCACAGCCTTGTTGTGGGTCAACACACCTGTAAACATCAGAACTGTGTTCGATTAACTGGATAAAGTTAAACTATGAAGTTCAACTCCTCTTTCGTGTAGTTGCACAGTTGCTGTGGATTTAGTGTTCGCTCATCGTCTCCCCGCTGTGAGGAACAGGGCTCCAGGTGCAACTGTAAACTGGGTCAGACTGTCCAGAGTGGGAGGGGCCTGCAGCGATCTTGAAACAAGGCACCAATCTCAATCAATACAACTAGTGGGTTTTCTAAATACACTTTTACTTATTTACTTATCAGAAAATTGTTTATAGATCTAGCATCCACTGATGGAAAGCCACATCTTCGCTAACATCTAAGAGGTTAGTCAGCCAGGAAATTGTCTGGGTTGGTCAGTCACAAAGGTTAGGGCTAATGTGGAACTTTCTGTTGAAGCTCTTGTGGCCTGACATCTTCAGACCAAATCACAATTGCATCTACCAGAGCAAATAAAACACAACCTAGCAGACTCGGCTGGTTCCAAGGCAAAGTAAAAGAAACCTTTTATCTTCAAAGTCATGGAAGCATTGATGCTGCACATCTCTCCATGCTGTAGTTTATTTACATTTCTACATAGGTCAACTCTGTCACATGTTCCATTGCTTTAATTGGTTGGCATTGTGGTCCACACCCATTAATAACGCCCATTGGAAATTTAGAATTAACATCTAAAATATTGCAACATCATATTACACCATCAAACACTTATCACATATGAATATAGTTCTAACAAATCCTATTTCCTGCCCTTTACGCACATTGTTTTAACTCTGTCTTTCTTCTGAGCTTATAAAATCGTTTTTTAGTACCTGTCCCAGTGTGGCACTAATTATCATAGGTCTTATAGGAATTATCTGGAAAATGGAGCTGCTTTCACACTCTGCTGTAACCCACTAATGAAACAGAAAATGACACCTGTCTATACATTACATTAAAATGCAATGTGAAATTAAGATTTTTGTTCCATTGGCATGAATGGTGAAAGGCAATTTCTCACTGGAGCAAAGCAGTCCAATAATACTGTACCAAATTGTTGTTGATGGGGCGTGTTATTGTGTACCTAGTTTTACTTCTTTTAAAGGCTTGGGTAATTATGTTAGTACTGCAGAATATTCACATTAATTAATTGAGTTTGCCTTTACCAAAATGTTGACTGACGACGAACTAAACTCTTGTTCTCTGTCATCTGCATCACAAAAATGTAATCATCACCTAAAAGCAGTCCTCTGCCCTCCCAAGCCTATAAATACTGTATGTGTCTGATGATATGTTCGTCTAACAGGGTTGTTTGGCTGAAATTCATGTCAAAGCAAATGCGGATTTTAAATGTCACCTGGCTATAAAGCTTTACCCCAACATGTCTGCAAAAACCTTCTTCCCAGGAATGGCATGCCAATCAAGCCCTCACCTCCTTGAAGGCTTCCGATGCAGGGCTTTGATCTGCCTACAGATTGCTTGTAGTGAGAAAGTTATGTCAACCAATTCTTTATCTAAGATGCCTTTCCTCCTCACTGGCTTCTGCTTTCCTCCCTTCAACTGATCGTAGCTGTTAGGGCGGACAGTTGGCACAGATTATCTGCTAAAGTGAAGCGTTTACAGATTACATTTAGAAAGCCTGAATGCTTTTGCAAACTGATCTCAGCTTCAATGTTTATGTCAAGATTGATTTGTACCCTGCCAAAATGAATTTGAATTTTGAAGTTAGTCTGAAAAGCTAGAACTTTGTACAAATACAAATACTTACATTTCAGTACTTGCTGACACGGAGTACAGATATTAGTACTTAATAATACCATTACAGTTCTATTTTGAATTTTCATCAGATAATCCTCACTTTCTGACAAATGGCCTTGGCCCCTTAGTTCCAGGGAAAGGAACTCTGAATGCTTCAGATTCACTGCACCAGCATAAGGTCTGACAATCGCTCTGAGGATTTCATCCTGAAATATAACAGCAGGTACTGTTGGCTATGACATGGAGGTCTGTGTGACCTCAAGTATATGCCTGCCCAGACTATTACTGACCCACTGCCAAACCGGTCATGCTGGATGATGATACAGGCAGCATAACGTTCACCACGGCGTCTCCAGACTTTTCTGCCCGTCACATCTGCTCAGTAAGAACCTGCTCTCATATGTAAAGAGAACGGGGTGCCAATGGTGGACCTGTCAATTATGGTGTTCTTTGGCAAATGCCAGTGGAGCTGCACATTGCTGAACTGTGAGACCAGGCCCCAAGTACTGATGCCACCCTCATGGAGTCTAATTGTGACAGTTTTGTCAGAAACATGCACACCATTAGCCTGCTGAGGTAATTTTGTAGAGCTCTGGCAGTGCTCCTCATGTTCCTCTACCACAAAGGAGCAGATAAAGCTCCTGCTGCCCTTCTATGGCCCTGTCTAGCTCTCCTCGTGTAACAGCCAGTCTCCTCGTATCTCCTCCAGGCTGGGAGATGTGTGTGAGTATAATCCATTCCAAGTTTTCTCTTGTATTTTCACTTTAAGACACCACTGTTCAACTCTTAATATAAAGAATACATCTCTTAATCGAAAGGTTGCTACCTACTAAGCCGTGTTGTGAGAGATCTAGATCTGTCAATCGTCTTGCAGGTGAATCATATCCATCATATGTGATTGGGTTGATTTAACTATTATTCAGGCTTTTAAGAAGTTTTTCAGAGTCTCCCCAACCATTTTCTTACAACGTTTTACTCATCTTGTCTCATCTTGGCTATTGACATAGTTCATCTCCTCTCACTTTCACCTCTCCAACCAACTCCCCTGGCCTTTTACTTTTAAATGTCTCCACTTTTTCTGGCTTTCCATCTCATTGACCGCCTAGATAATTTCTTCCTACCACAGTCCTCTGTGGCCCTGCTCTGGTCACACTTCTTTCACACTCTCACCTTTTCAGTGTTCACTCAGCAGTCAGAAGCTGACTGGAGGATTGTCCTGGAAAACACATACAAACAAACAAAAAACATTTACAGGTGAAGCGTTTGGCGACGTCAGTGGTGACGTTGTTGCATATTTCGTGATTAAATCATAAATATCCAAAATAATCACTGTAAGCGGACTACTTGATTCATATTATGACATAATAATTTAACCAGCACTTTTAGGAGAATGATTTTGTCTCAAGCTTTTTGGTCCACGTAAGCAGTCGATCACACTAACAGTTATCACTATAGATGGTGTCTATAAAGATAACGTAAAAGTACAATTATAGAAACAAGTGCATATAGGTGATGTTTTAGAAAATACTACTGCCGTAGTTCCCTCTCATTTTAAAGCAAGATAAATACATTAAACCCATAAAGAAACAATATTTTCACAAACCATTTCCCAACCCATGTCGTTATTTGTAACTAAGTCACATTTCAGTGTATCTGCTCCCTGTATCGACACTACAGACAATTACACATTGATCAGTTCATTTGACAGTAGTGCTTTTTTATTAGCAGTGCCTGTTGATTAGCAGAGAGGTTTACTTGTAATGTCAAGGAAGCCACTCTAACACTGGTGTCTCTTTTTTAAAATTATTTTTACCTTGCCTTCTCTTGCTTTCTAACTCTGTGTCCCTCTCTTTCAATCACTTTCCCTCTCTCAACTCATGCTCTTCTTCAAGAGTTTTGAAATGCAACATGTCATCACGGTCATTGGTTTTCCTCATGTTTGTGTCACGGCGCAGCATGGCAGTAAAGAAGAGGCACTGCAGACATATCTTTATGCAAATTAACACGTTGCTTTATGGTAATTCTATTCATGCATATTTAACTCATCTTCGAACTGATGGGTGCTGCAAAGCAACTGTAATTATACAAAGAATGAAGCTGAATAGGTGTTGGATATCTGTTGACTAAGTATGTGATTAAAAAGACTGGCTTCCTATTCAGACTGTTATCGGTTAGGACACGCTGTCTTAAAAAGCCTATAAATAGACCCTAGGGAGTGCTGGTGAAGACTCTGTGTGTGTGTGTGTGTGTGTGTGTGTGTGTGTGTGTGTGTGTGTGTGTGTGTGTGTGTGCTTGTATTTGTTTGTGTGTGTGTTTGTGTGTGTGTGCTTGTGTTTGTGTGTGTGTGTGTGTGTGTGTGTGTGTGTGTGTGTGTGTCGTAGTAGATGTTTTGAGAGCACAAGAAATTCGAGCAAATAAAACATCTGTTCCTTTAGCAAAATTAAGACAGAAATATTTTTCGATTATTAAAGTTTGGAGATTTCCAACTGTGGTCAAATGTGTTTCAGCATCCCATAGCAGATGAGCATGGCTGCAGAGAATAAAGTATTATAGCTATTGACAACATTGTAACATCCAGCCTCTAGATGCCGCATTAGCACTCCCACTTCATTGCATTCATGTCACAACACAGCTGTTGCTCGAAGCGAATGCGCCCTCAATGGGTTGCCAATTGCTGTGTTAGCTAAAAGCTAGCTTTAACAATATCTTACCGGTCAAGAAGAACAGTAGCCACCTCGGCGTGGCTTTTCAGTCCTTGAAACTCCTTCAGCTGACTCTGACGATCAAACGCTGAAACAATGTTCACTCTGGTCTTGCTCCTCCTCTGTCACTCAGAACTTGGGACTGGTAGCGAAATGCCGCCCACTTACCATTTTCCGTTTTTTTTCCACACTAACAAAAGACATCCAAAAGACACCCCTGACTACGCAGAGATACCACCTGATACCAACGTCGTTATCAGTGGCGAGCGGTGACCTTTTACTGTGGTCATGCTGAAGTGTCAATACCATGCGCGCCCGTGGGGGGGCATTATATTTTTTAATAAAAAATATAATATGGTTTTTAACTACTACAGTGGAAACCGCTAGTGATCACGTTGGTCCATAGTAGCCTACATTTGATCACTATAAGCGGTTGATTACTAAAACCGAATTGTTATTACAGTATTTCACTTATTTTTTTTATGGAGAACATCATCTAAATGCCAGTTGTATAGTTTTTCAATGAGAAAAATGTAACGAAACGGTCGTCAGCGCGATCCTGTCGTCAGCTCCAAACTCACCCGTCTGCACCTCAATCACAGACCACAGCTGGTTTTCCGCACAGCATTTACAGGAACTCACGTGACACGTCTCAGATCAGTAGGCGCTGCTGCCGGTGTGTTTTTAAAACGAACTAGGCAAGTAGCACCGCAGATCTCTCATTCCCCACCTTGTTTGACAGAGAGTGTTTCAAGATGGTTTTCATGAATGAACAGGCAATATGTCGCTGTCAGACCGGATCGTTTCACGGGAGGGGGGTCGGCTAGCTAACCATTTATGTTTCTCATACGTGCTAGCTTGAAAGTGACGGACGATTCTTTGCAGTCTTTGTGATATTTACTTCAGGAGTAGGCCGTCCACTTGAAATGATAGCTTTCTTTTCCTCAAAAGGTCTCCGCGAAAACGGCACTGAACGCAAAGCCTGAATATAATTATAGTCATTTTGACCAGGCTACACAATGAATGAACCACTGACAGTTTCCCGCTGAACTATTCAAACAAGTCATTTTTGCGCATGCGCGTTGGCAGATAAGCTGCTTCACTGACAGCTTTTTTGTCATTCAAAACGCTCATCTACAGTAAACACAGCCTTTAGCAGTAACTGGACTAGTCGGTGTCACAGTGCGCATGCACAAAACAAGCTGTCAGCTTTCCAGCTTTTCGCAAGCAAAACGGGACAGATTAGGCACGGATTTAAGACCAAAACAGTAAAATAAGGTATTGTTTAATTGAACACACTGCCAGATTAATATTTTCAATTCTTTTTATTGAAGGGCTTGGGCATGCACTGCATTTATAGCTTATTATGACCGCTCGCCCATGGTCGTTATTCTATTGGCTCACAAGCCTTGCTAGAAGCCGCAGCCATACGTCACACATCTACGCTGAGATAAACAAAACATTAATTACGGACCGACAACATTTTTTAAAATGATTAATTTGCAATCAAAACATTTTTTCACAAGAAGTGATACTTTTGATTTTTTTTTTAAAATATTTGTTTACATAAACAATGTTATCAATATGACCTTTAATACTACGGTCTCCATTAATGACATGAACAAGGCAGTCAGTTCACCAGGAGGTGAATTAAACTCAATAGCACACTTAATAACAACAACTCTGAAAATAATATAGCTCTTCACCTCTGTGGCTTTTTCTGCAGTAATCTTTAAAATCAATCAGTAAAAATACCTTTTGAAACCCCTTAGATCACATCCCTGCTCAAAATGTGCACCTATTTAACAATATATGCCAAATATGAATACAAAGATACAAACTCTGGAAATGCCGTTTCAGACAGACTTTAAAGGAATACTTCACCAATTTGCATTAAGCTTTGTGTCATTAGAAACCCGGTAGTTCTTTTGAATGGTCGTGCATCAGTCCCTAACTTTCCTGATAGACGGGAGATCTCCGTATGTCTATTCTGAAAAAGAACCTCAACTATAATCAAATATCGTCATTTTGCATCATCGGAGGCTGCTTTGGTTAGAGGGGTAAGACGACAACACTAGTTCCTCATGTTTTCAACCCACCTATAGGGGGCAGGACCCATTGACGCTACAGACCTATTACAGATCAGTGGTGGGACCTCACTTCAGACTGACGGGGTGTGAACGGAACTGGACCGGTCGTTTTGTATTAAAAATGCCACTCTGCGCTCTGTCCAAAATCCGCTGGCCGCCGGTCTCTTTTCTTTTCATATACATTTGTTAAAAGACATGCCTTTTCTCATTGGACCTAAATTATGAGGTGTGGAACATCCAACACAAATGTAATTCCAAGGGAAACTGGGCTGTGATGACCTCAAGTAATTAACAAGCCTTGAGGTCAGGGTATGCTTCAAATATACTAGTTCGTATGAAGTTTTTTTAAAAATAGCAATAGCACTTATATGTGTATTGAACAGCCACAGGGTGCACTAAAAGTTCAATGGGAATAACGGTGCACACTTTTGGAAAGTGTTTACTCAAAAGCAGCCATGGTATTACACTTGTTAGGATTGCAAAGAATTACAAGAGCTTGAGAGAGAAGATCAGTCACTTCACACGCCTTTCACATTTATTAGTTGAAGTTGCTTGACTCACACACTTATGGATTCTTCTTGAATTTCTCAATGTTATTGACAATCATTTTTGTTGTGGGTGAATGTATTGTTTTTGGGAGACAAAGGATGCAAAATTAAATTTGACATCCCCCCCCAACCTGCTATTGTGGCATGTCACTGAACATTTCTACCAGCCCTTTTATATGTTTTTGTCCACCACTTCATTCTATAGAACACACGTTTTAAATAATGAATCAGTGACACCAGACAGTAGAAATATGGAACATACTGTATCATGTAACCTTAAACCTTGATGATTTAAAAAAAAAAAATAAGGAAAAGCCTCCCCACCATGGCACCCTGTTTTTGGCAGGTGCAAATTTCTTACCATGAGATGCACACAGCATATCCACTCATATCAGCCACCCAATAAATAAACCTCAAGATGCCACCTGTAAATGGAAAAGGTCTCTGATCAAGAGCTGACATTTAAAGTAGTTTTTACTCCAATCAAACACTGCAAGGTATAATTGCACGAGAAGTGCCACCTGCAATAGGCACTTGAAAAGCTAATTGCCTTGCTTTCTATGATGTGCTTAATATTAAAACTGGAATTTGGTTAATAAGGTCACTGTGACCTCACCAAACATGATTTTTAGCCAGAACTCTGTAATTCATATACTTATTATGACAATTCCACACTAATATCTAATAGTATAACATGAAAAGAGATGACATTGTGGACAGACATTGATGCAAACTGTAACTTGAGGGGTTGATCGAGACAAACAAATGTGAAGCAGTAATTTGTAAAGTAAGTGCAAAAAAAATCAGACATTCATCCTTTAGAGGCATACAAGTCACACTGTGTGTGTGATAGTGATGCAACAATACAGTTAGCCCACGGTTCAATACGTACCTCGGTTCTTGGGTTACGGCTTCGGTTCTGTTTCGGTACACATTTTGTGCACAAGGAGGAGAAAAATAGCTATTTATAGCTAATAATAAATAGCCAGTTCCACGTTGATGCCTTTCCGTGTTGTTTTATACAAGTAGAAGTCGGGAATTTAATTAGGTGACGAAAGCCCGCAACTACAGAAAAGGGCATGAGGGCAGCAAGAGCATGTGAGCACATGCTGCATTTAAGTGCTCCTCTAAAGCTCTGACATAGCCAATTCAGAGAGAAACGTGAACATTTTTTTGCAAAACCAAAAATACCTCAATTCACAAGTATTGAATGCATGGAGCATCTTACAGTTCAATATTGTACTGAGAACCGTTGCATCCCTAGTGTGTGACAGCACCGTTGTGCCTGTTGAAACCCCTCGACAAGGCTGAAATACTGTGAATGAGTTTATTGCAATTTATGTCCGACTTTAAGTCCTTCATTGTAAAATACTTAACTCATGTCAGAGCCATCTGTGCTGAATGTAAATTCAATAATTAGTTATTGACTGCAGGGAGAGTTTGTTCCGGGCTAGAACAATATAAAGCAGGTGAGCTAGAGAGTGATAAAATCACCTGTCAGACAAAGTCAAGGTTTTATCAAGAGGCTTGGAGACATACTTGACACGGCTCGCTGCCCAGACCACTCATTTATACACACACTGAGAAACACACATTGGGACTTGAACACAACCTTTTAAATGCTGTATAGGCAGAACTCCATCACATCTTGAAAATGAACTTGTCAAGGTAAAGTGATCAACCCTGGCAATGTGTCCTGGTGATCCCTCTCTGTGACGCACCATAAACTCTTTTGCCCTACTTCAGGACACTACTTCCACCTAAATAACGAAACAAATGGTGGAGGCTGTGCTCCCAAAGCTAACGCTAATCTTCGTACAGCAACTCAGGCTCCAGAGCCTCTCTCTGATAAGTGCCCCAGAGTGTGTACCACATCGACCATTTCTTAAAACGAGCTCAGACAACCACAACATTTGATTCTTCTTGACCTCGGGGAGTCTTTGAAATGATTGACCATAAAATTCTTCTTCAGTGCCTCAAAGATTGCTTGAGCCTTAAAGGCACTGTTATTAATTGGCTTTCTTCCCATCTTACTGGTAAAACCTTCTCTGTTTCCATGAGCAACTTTGAATCAGAGGAAGTTGACATTCCACATGGAGTCCCTCAAGGGTCAATTCTCGGTTCACTGCTGTTTCATTTTTATGCTCCCACTTGGTTCCCTCATTCAACAATACAATATTTCATATCATTACTATGGTAATGATACACAATTATACATATCTGATTTTGCCAACAAAATTAGCACAGTGAATGATCTCAACCAATGCATTACTGATATTAAACATGGGATGGCCTAAAACTTTTCACAGCGGAACAAGAAAAAAAAACAGAGATTCAGTCATATAGAATCAGTAATTTGATTATTCACTATTATTAATTATACCTTCATACTTGATATTATGCCTTTTCTAACCACATTTTATGTTTTTATATCTTATACCCTATTTGCTTACATGTTTTTACATATTATGTTTTTCTCATCCATTGTGATTGCATTTTCATTTGCTGCTTATCCTAAAGCACATTGAGTCTACGCCTTTCATATGAAATGCGATATTAAAATAATCTTCACTTGTTGTTATTGCCAAATATCTGTTAAAAAAAGAATTAATAAATGTATCCTGCTGATGAGTATGTCATGTTTATCCAAAGACTAATACATGCATATTTTAGTCGTCAGTGCCATAGAGCTCCGTTGTTGTCCAGAAACTATTAAAAACACATGAGCCATAGGTGCATGTGACATATTCCTTCACTATGGGCACTGTGGTTTATTTTGAGTCAATAACACATTCACATCTTCCTGACGTAGATTGGCAATGCAGCATAAATGGCTGAAAATAATCCCTAATAACGTGTCTTCACTTGCTTGTTTGAGTAACATGTATATTGTCTTTCTTTGATAGTGACAATAGAGAAACAGAAAGAGAGGAGTATGACATGCAACGACTAGCTCTGACTGAACTCAAACTAGGTTTGCTGCCATCACATGCTCTGCATCTCATCTACCAGGCTACCAGACCCCCCACTCTGACCTTTTTTAAAAAAATTATATTTTGAAAAGTAACAAGATGCTCCTCCCTCAAAAAATCTGTCATCGTCAAATCAGTTATTTCAGAACTTGTCCATTTATGACCGGGATGAGTTGAAAAGAGAAAGTCCTTGAGCAGCCATAGAAATCATGATTCTTGTGAATCAGTAGCAAAATAGGAAGAGCTGTTTCACACGCTGCTTTTCAATATGCTAACTTATGCTTCCTTGCATGTTCCTTGCAAGTACAGAGGAGACTGTAGTTCAGTTCCATTTCCTTTTCAAGTTCATAACTATAGTTAACTTTGCTGCTATATATTTATATAAATATATAAATGCAAGGGACACAAGTTCATGCTTCGCTTCAAACAAACAAACAACTCTTCTCTCCTCTAGTCTCTTCCTCACTCCTTACCTCCTGAGACGTGAGGAGAACAGGCGAGGGAAGGAATCAAGGAGACACGTTAGCAAACTGAAAAGCAACCATGGTTGAGTCGTTAAGTTCGCAGAGAGAGGTCAAGATTGATGGAGGTGTCAACAAAATGCTGGACTTGGGCTATGTCATTTAATTAAAAAAAAAAATTGGCTTGAGGCTGATTCCAGCAAACTGCTTGCTGGCTAGGTAGCACCGTAATGTAGATCGATGGTACAGTATGCCCAAATGTACTCACTTATATGAGCACACACACATGCTGAGGGGCTAATGGGCATTGGCTCTGGTTTAACTGGCCCCTATGGGCAGTGTGTCGCACAGTAATTGAGTTACCTTCAGCTTTATCCACATTGTCATGGCGTCACTGTTGGAGGTGTAAAGAGTGTTTAGGTGAAAGAAGGACAGTTAGAAGAGTGAACTTTTATGTCACTGGACTTCAGAAACAGAATCAGTCAGATGAGTGAGCAGTAGAATGGAGAAAAACAGAGGTTGAGAGGCATAACCATATCTTTTCCATTTCTCCTTTATGGCCCACCATGGCCTTAAAATAGCACCTGTCATCTCTATTCTTGTTTTTCTGCCAGTGCTAAAGCTGATATCATCTGTTGATTACATAGACTATCACAGATAAATACATTTGTTAAGCCTCCAGCTGATTACATCTCTTTCTTTTGAAGCACTATCTGGAGAATAATTATGGTGTGTCAGCAATACTCTACCCTGCTTAATGACTTAAAACCCGTCCGTAAGCAGCTTTCCTCTTTGAATAATCTCTGTCATGTTTACACTCCCCCTGCGTGTCTACTCTCTTCTACGTGAACAGATTTCAAGATTTGAACTTGGGTGTGACATTTTTTTTCACAACTGTATTTCCCTGCGGTTTCGTGGCTGTGTGTTCTTGCGAAGCTCTTACAGTGTTTTGCATTTTTCGCTTTTGATCTCTTTCGCCATGTGACACTAGAAATGGTTAATAGTCGAAGGCTGGCAGTGAGGCAAGCCAAAGCTGGTGACCCAGATGGACCTCTCTGTACTGTCATCCGTAATCCTCGATCTCATTGTGCTGCCATTCCTTTTTTTCTCTTTGGTGGTTTGCAATCTGGAAGATCTGATTCTCTGTGGGACCATATGGGACCATGTCACGATTATCCTGAACAAAATAATTAGGATTCACAATGTTATTCAGCTCTCATTAAAATATGCTTAAAATTCTTTAAATGGCACGTAAAACATGTTGGTATCACTTTAAATTTAGTTAAGAAAGACATATTTTTATTGAGTCACAGATAAGAGACATCTTCGGAAATAAGATGATCATCAAATCATAAGGTCTACTTGTATAAATAAAGGATAAATAAAATTGCATCCTGTATATTTTACATAAGTCTCTATTTTTCACATCTTTACCGTGATAGCAATCTAGATAGCATATTCAAGTCAGTCATGATGCTATTTACAATCATCCTGTAAATAGAAATTCACCAAGATCAACTTATTGTGAGTGTTTTTGTTGTTGCAATATGACTTTTCAACCCAGACCTTAATTAATATCTTGAATGGTGTGTAGAATGTTATAATTTATAGCTTACATCATGAGAAGCACTAAGCCCTGTGCTGCAGCTTTTCACTGAGCTCACATTGAGTTTCTTAATGCTGCAGATATCAGCTATAGGTTGACCTTCACACCACCAGGCCAGTAAATTATATGCCTCATTTACACTGCACGGATGGGCTCCGCTCCACTCTGCTTGACTGACTTTTTGACCAGGTGCTTTTTCTCAATTTTATTTTCCACTGCAGAAAGTACCCCGTCAGTGTAGGCTGGATTCTTAGCTGATTGTCACATAATCTTTAATATAAAACAGCTCTAGCTGTATCCTTTTATTGGCAACCAAACAGAGGAATGTCTGCACTTTGTCCTTGATTATGTTGGAGGCGTTTGTGTGTGAAAAAGTGATTAAAAAAACAGGTGAAGGCAGGTACAGGGACATCAACAACAAAAAGAGATTATATAAAGAGAAGAAAGAAAAATACAATAACATAAATAAACAAAACACAAGAAGTGTGTGTGTGATTATATTTGAGTGAGAGGCATTGGTGAGGGTCGATGGTGGGCTAAGATGCATATCGTCGTCTAAAAACACAAATACACTAAGGATGGGACGATATAGGACTTTATCGCAAATCACAATAAAATACGATGATAACGATAAGTTGATTGTGGTGAGTTTCCATTATCTGCATAATCACAAATATCCTATTATATAATGTTGTGAATGACATATGTATGTGCCTGTGTGGGTGTGTATACTATTTATACTATATATACTATATATACTGTATGTAGAGCGAGAGAGATGTTGCAGTAGTGACTATTCTCTCTGACCAACCAGCAGTCTGCACCTTTTGGAAAACCAAAAGCAAGAGTCAAGCTTTATCGTACTATGCAGCAGAACGAGGCTATAGCGAACTTTCTTTTTGAAAATATTTGCATCTTTTCAATTCTACTATCAATAAAATCACAGCACATATTGCGAAAAACTGGGGCTTTCAATTTGAATCTGCATTTATACTCATTCTTAAAATGTGTTCCTTATCTGAATCCATGCCACCATCTGGGCTTTCCACTTTAAACGTTTCTGGATCTGCTAGAGTCACACGCATTGACATTAATTTCCATTGATCTTTCTCAAGTAGTACTCTATGAGACGTGATGAATTTGCAGATGCACTGTTACGTTCCATCCTCTAACTTACTGCTGCAATTAAGTCTTGTTATAGTCTGAGATTTCTATATGTATCATCCCACAATGTTTCCGAATGAGTGCTCTTCCTCTTCATGTAGGTGTAGTTAATTAATGCACTTAGGATCTGCTTTCAATGGGTGAATTAACAGCCAGCAGCTGACTGATTGATTCCTACAGGTTAACAAAATTAATACACGTTTTCCCCACTGGGCAACTACCTGAGCACAAGGAATTTCTAAGTATCAGATTGGAGAGGAGTTTGTGTGAACTTTAGTAGATATGTTAGTAGTTCAGAAATGTCTGGGTGCATGGCATTGCCAGGACAGTAGAACTGATTAAAGCCCACCCACTCAGCATGAATATTTATAGGATGACTGAGAGGCCAAGGAGGCTCATTAGCACACCTAGTAGAAACCTGCAGCTTGCATATTTTGCCCCTCCACTGTGGTCCTTCCCATCAAGCCCTGCTGGATGAGAGAATTGTTTTGTCCAGGATCATCTTCAATATTATCTGCGAAATATCTTACCTCAATCATCAGACACCCGTTCAGCTCAGGCAGCAGTCTTCCAAATGAAGGTGGAGCTGTCCATGGTCCTGAGTGACTGCTTTGTCCTTCATGTGATAAATGAACTCACGTTCTTATCTCTGCACTCACAGGAAGTTTCCTAAGTCCTGTTGGGTGTATTGTTTCCCCGATAGCTTTGCGCATCCCCTCAATCCTCAGAGGACGTGGATTAGTGCATCGATCTTGTAATCGATAGGAGAGGGCTGTATGCAACTGCATCAATCTGTAGTGTTTCCATGAATGTGTGTGTGTGTGTGTGTGTGTGTGTGTGTGTGTGTGTGTGTGTGTGTGTGTGTGTGTGGTATGGATGCAAATTCAGTTGCAGAGAAGAGGCAGATAAAGAGGAAAGAGCTGGCAAGACCAAACTAGTTTTGAAGGCTTTTATAGCAACATGTAGCATGTGATTTTCCAGTATCCCTTTGAGTAGTAGTTTACCGTATCCACCATGCAACAGCATTCAGTTTGGTTTCAGCTTGCTTCTTTCTGGCTGAATGACAGCTAGCACCTCATAAGCAGCCTTCATCTTTTCACCAGACTGATGAAAACGTATTCTACCTAACTGCACTGGTCAGTGTGGATTTACAATCAGTCTTGTCAGCCAACAGATGCAGATTTATTTGACTGTGAAACAACACAGCAAAAACAAAACACATGGAGCTTATTTTCAACACCTTGGATATGCGTTGTGTGTAGTATTGAGTACGTCTGAGTGGTGGGGGATATGTCCATGGTAACATATTGTATTCTAGACTAGATAATGTGAAGTCTTATCCTCATAATGTGGATATTTTTTCAGTTTTGCTTGAATAGTAGCTTTTCATAAATGGAATTAATGAGATCTAAGATGTCTTCTGTAATACACCAAACAATGTCCTGACAGCGTGAATTATGAGACAACCAGCCACTAATTAGTTTGGCAGAGAAGGAGGCAAAAAGAAACCACTAAAGGTGGCCAAGAAACAATCCAAAGAAATGGATGGGGATGATATCAACCTGCAAGCATTGAAGGCCAAAACTTCAGAAAAAGAACCTCTAGGCAGCAGTGTCAGAGCCATTTTTTGGTTTGATATTATGTTTGATTTATCTCTTAAATAAGCAGGATGAATTTGGTTTGGTTACTTGAGTTACTTGTTTGTTTAATCTGTTTCTTTTTTATGAAGACACAATTTGCTTTGATCTGCTGGGGATGCCGTAGTTGGTCTGATGAGCGCACCTAGGAGAGGGATCACAGGTGAATGAGCCAGACGGGAAATGGTACAGTTTTTTTGACCTCTCAGTGATCGCTGAGTGACAGTTCTTTTGGTTTTACTTATATTTCGTCTTTTGTTCTCCTAATGTTGAAATAAAGACAGCAAAATGGAGGGGCGATCTCAGCTTTAATGTTTGGAACCGAAGGGGCGAGCGTGTCCGAAAGCCACATTCTCGAAGGAACATGATTAATTTTGCTTGCCACAAATAAGTCACTACAAGTGGCATCAAGGAATCGAGCAAGAAGTAAGATCTGAAGCTGGCAACGATGTTCGTCCACTCCAGGCCTTGCTTCTGGTGTCTGAGATGAGAGTTTGCTAGCAGACTTCAGTTTGTTTTGCTCTGTTACACATGAAGCTCATTAAACTAAATAAAAAACTGCCCTGGTGGTTTTTCTCAAACCTGTAAAATGTACAGAAATTGAATAAAATTGTTCATAATTTCAACGAGCAGCAATATCTGCTGCCTGCAACACATATCGTAACATCAGTATTGACACTGACCTGTCATCAGAGCGAAATCAATGAGAGTGTTAAGAGGAACTATCTACCAAGGAAATGTTTGCATGTTATAGTGATAGCAGCGTGTATTTCCCTGCTCTGCTAATATGTGATGTGAACGAGAAAATAAAACACGGGATTTATTCGAACAGCAAGGAAACTATGGTTCATCACCTCTCCCTCCCCTTGGAAGATCTGATCCCAACCTGCTGCAACTACAAACCTCCGCTACACAAACAGCCAGCCGTCACAGGAGGATATAGGCAAGAATGGCCGAATGGGTCTGGATGGCATCAGGTCAAGGCTCCTGAAGTCATCCACTTTGACAACACTGGACAGCTCCTCCAGTGATTGGCTGCTTCACCTTGCAGTGGGTGAAAGAGAGATAGTGCATGTTTTTTCTTCCTACTGCACAATAAACACTGCTCCCAGTAGATCGCACAAAACAGACAAATGAGTCATTCATTCACTCAATAACTATCATTGTACACCCCCTATGCAATATCAATATTGCATATTGCATATGATATAATACCTATTTCATATGTGCAAAAATGTGAACGTAACCTCCCAGTACCATCTTTCTGACATCTCTACACATGGATGCAATGTGTTCAGAGTATCCTCATACAACAGTTCGTACGATATCTTAGAAAACGTTTTTTCTCACTTCTTCATGCATTCATGCAATGTCCATCAACACAAGCAATCATTGCAACCCCTTATTTCTCCGCTGTCCCTCCTGCATGTGGCAGCTGCAGCTGTTTCTTTCAGATTGGATTAAGTAATTGATAACGTTTTCTTCTTCAGATTTGTTACATATTCAACATTATAATTTACTCTTCATGTGTAAAATGTGCTGCTCTGCTGTTTGTATCTATATCGGACACCCCTCCACTCACAGCAGTGAACAGCTTTAGTTTAGACCTCTGCTGAAGTGTGCAATCACTCTCACTGCCAGAGTAGGAGAAGTTCTGCACTGCAGGTTTAAAATCACTTTATCTCAAGGGACCCTCGACATTTCTCCGCCCCCTCTGTGCTCAGAGTATAGCTCCGCCCCTGCATATACCCGAAAATGAGAGCCACATAAAAGGAAGGCCAGGCTGTCTGTTTTTATATTATGGGCAGCTGAAAAACTCTTACAACATATGTAATGTTAAGGAACATTTTATTTTTGTGATATTTTGAAATAAAAGGACATCTGCTGATTTCTATTTCCAGTTGCTTGTAGGTTGTGATCACATGTTGTTTGATTTCTGCCTGAAATAGTCAATGCACTTCTATCAGAATGAGATATCTTTTGTCTTCCCCTTGTGATGAAATTTGGAAATGGAGGTAGTTGGGATGTAACGTATCCCTCCACTGTGCAGTTGGTAGATTTAGTGTAAGGAAATTTTGTATGTAGAGGTGAAATTGTTAATAGTCTACCTCTACCTGCATGCATATTAGGATCTGCTTGTGTGTGTGTGTGTGTGTGTGTGTGTGTGTGTGTCCCTGCTTCCATATCATATGCCTTTTGTCTCATCGAGCTGTGCGATGGCTACTGAGTGAAGTGCTCGTGTCTGGGAAGGCGAAACAGAGGAAGGAAGAGGATTGATTCTGAGCTTTAAATAACACACTTTCCTGTCCTCCAGCTGAGTCCACCAGACACATATATGCCTCGCATGTCACTCAACTCACCAGCTCTCACACAGAGTGATGAGTGTGTCTATGCTTGTCCATCTGTGTTTACAGCCCCGACAGTCAGTTAGTCCAACAGGAACAGGATGATTGTGGGCCAAAGTAAATCATTGCTTGTTCATTCCAAAGGTTGTAGTTGCCTTGGGCAATATAATTAATCGTTTGTGCTGATGAATGGCAGCATTCCCTCCTCAAAGTGGCTCATATGCCTATTATAGGTAAAATCAGTTTCAATGGGAGAAGGTTTCACTTTGTCTATTGGTAGCTTTTTGCTTGACAAACCTGTGCATGTCAGAATATACTTGACAGACTGCATTTCTCTCTCACACTCTCCTTTGATTAAGTTGATGTGGTCAGGGTGGTTTCTGGATCTTGAAAAAGGATATATGAAGTTACTATAACATCCTCATTTATAAACTCCAAATGTAAGTTCTCTGGTAAAACTTTACAATGATTCAATCTGGCCTTTGCAACCGACTGCTATATTATCTACTATGAGAAATCCTCTTTTGTAGATGGTCAGGTTGGAAGTTTGTATGACATGTCTGACTCATAGACTAGTAGTGGACATAATCGCTGTGATACCACCTGTTGGCTCTTCAACCAGTGAACGGGAGTGATCATATATGCAGCGGCACACTGAGCAGCAACGTTACTGGATCCAGCGAAGCTGTTAACAAAGTTGGCTTCATAGTTCAAGCTAAGTATGAAAGTAATCTTAGTCGCGATTTGTATTCGCAGCAAACTAACTCTTCATGCTGCATTCAGCGGCCTTTTCACATCATCCTTTCACTCTTGTGAAATTTCTAGCTCATATGTTATAATGCAATTTTTTTTTTTTTGGGGGGGGGGGGGGTAAAGACCCACCACTACCACATTTGCAGTAGCGAGGTGGCGAGAAACAAAGGTAGAGAAAGAGATGGGGACTGACTTGCAACAAAGGACCAACAAAGTACAAAGTTGCAACACAGTACTAATGCTAATGTGAAAAAAAGGTGTATAAAGCCTTTTGTGGATCCAGAAGGAGGTGCATAAAATCAGATAAATTGCCTTGTTGAGCTAGAAAGAAGTGAGCTTACCAGACCTCTGTGGCCCATTCCTCATCTCTGCTTAAAAGAAGCCCCTCTTGGCACAAAACAATGGCCGTGGATTTCCATTTGTGTAATTTGGGCACCAAGTTTTGAAGGAAGGAGAATGCATGGAATAAAAAAGTTCTGCTGAATCCTCATTGAATGTTGCCTAATAGATATTGTAAAATTCCCATCCATGGACTTGCATTGCAAATGATGAAAGGCTATGAAAGACTGTGGAAATACTGCTACATTATTGTTTATATCAAATAAACATGAACTCATATACACACACACGCACACACACACACACACACACACACACACACACACACACACGTATCAGTCAATCAGAGAAAATGTGCAACTGCTGAACTGAACACAACAACACTGTCATGGCTATTTCTGCCAATTTATCTTCAGCCGGCACTAAAAAGTACAAGTTACAAGCTTGCATGCCCCCCTCTCTTGTATATCGGCACTACATTTGCATGTTATCTGGCCTTTCCATTTTCCATGGCCGAATAACTGATCTGTTGCAGCCAGCATATCTGTGAGTGAGCTGTTGGTGGCTCTGCCTTCCTTCTCCTCTAACTACAGCAGCTTTGCACAAATATTTTAGTTTTCTCAAAAATGTGCCTTTCCTGCATGAACTCTGCTTCATTTTTGCTGAGAATTTTTCTACCAAAGTTGTTTTCTTTGGGGTGCTTGGATGGCTCAGTGGTAGTGGTGGTGCCCCATGTGAGGCTGAACTCCTCACCGCAGCACCCCTGGGTGTGAATTGAACCGGCGGTCCTTTCTGCAATGTCTCAACTGAAAAAAACAATGTGTTTTCTTTGAATTCTCTTCTGCAGTCATGCATAGCAATTTTGACCAGCAAATTGTATGCATGGAGGTCCAGACAACTGACACAAGAGAGCCTTTCAATTCCACCACTTTATTGAAATGCTTCTTGGATTCATCCAAGGTGTGGTTTGTTGCAGTAATACTTCCGCAGAAAGGTGACCAGGTCAGCCTGCTCCGCTCAGTGTTAGAGAGTAGCAATTTGCCTCTGAGGCAGTCAGAAAACCCAGAGGAGCTTGGGTTCTTCCACTTGTTTGAGGGCTGGAGCGAGGATCAGTAGGCAAATAGAGAAATGTGGTGTAGCTCTACCACAATCTGATACAATTCACACAGCTGGTGCATGTAACTGGAAATCCATATTTTGATATAAGTTATTTAATTTCCTGAACACGGAACCTAGATGCTTTGACCCAACTACTGCAGTGTTTCTGTCTTAATCTGTTTTTAGCCATGCATGGAATAACTACAACTATTTACATTATGTTACATTCACTGCTTTTGCCCGAAGTAACTTATACTCAGTGTATTCAACCCATCTAGGATGGAATGCCATGAGGTTGACATTTTTGATTTTTTGAGAAATGCCTCAACAATTATTGGATGGATATCCATGACATTTTATATGGACATTCATGTTCCCCTCAGGATGAATCAGAATCACTGTTGATCTCCTGACCTTCCCTCTAGAGCCATCATGAGGTTAAAATTAAATTTGCCAAATACTTTGCAAACGACATCCCCATCAACCTGTAATTTGGGTAAGTGCTCATTTAAAGGAGCAGTGCATTTATTTTGCAGTACATACACATATAGTCGCATGTGAGGTCAGTTAAAAAAAAAAATTGAAATCGATGCTGCAGAAGCAGAGATACTCTCTTTTTTTATTACACGCATTCTTCCTTGTCAAAGCCTAATGTTAGCATGCTAGCACATTAAAGTAAGTTGGTTAGCCTGTTAGCATTCAACTCACAGACGGCAGCACAGAGCTT
Source organism: Chelidonichthys spinosus (assembly GCA_029853015.1). Classification (NCBI taxonomy): domain Eukaryota; kingdom Metazoa; phylum Chordata; class Actinopteri; order Perciformes; family Triglidae; genus Chelidonichthys; species Chelidonichthys spinosus. The sequence continues at coordinate 17,571,037 of CM056829.1, forward strand.
CCAGCCGGCCTGTAGACATTTATCTAGTTTCAAAGTCTAGCTCAAATAAAAACACATTTCAGGAAAACCACCTCAACAACAACACTGTAGAGAAAACAAGAGTTGTAGGCGGCAGCATTGCGGGGAAGAAAATGACCACTTTTGGGTTCTTAACATCTGATCAGCATATCAGCATTATGCATGAATTGAAATAACGTCTATGCAGCACATTTTTCATGCTTGTTCTGTGGTGCATTTTGTTGCGTTTGCCTGAATTTGCAGCTTGTTTCCCTCACTGAGGCTCTCTGCAGCGTGGACGTAGAGGAGTGGGGAAGGGGATGTGCCACTCAGTATTGCTGTCCCAAATATAGAAATGTAATCTGCTGTCAGGCTGTGGGTTTCAAGCGAGAGAAAGAGGAGGGGGGAGGTGGAGATGGAGGGAGGGAGGTCCTGAGGCAGACCTTTGTTGTGCTCTCAAATACAGATCTATCCACAATGACTCCATTCTCTATTTCATGTCTTGATGTGATATAATATGTGATAATGTAACTTTTTTAAATAGCAGATTTTGCACATGCAAGCAAAAACCAAACCCTCCCTCTCCCTCTATTGCTTTTCTCGTCCTGCTTCACGTTTCTCTCCCTCTGTCTAGCGGCAGCAGTCTCCTTTATTCATGAATCCGTTGTTTTAGGGCTGTGTCTAAAAAAGGCTAGTAGGCAAAGCACAGATTGTGAACTTCTGGAAGATCAGTAAGACAAAAATATACTGGAAACTTGAATTCATGAATAGTTCAATGTTTTGTGAAATACACTTATTGACTTTTTTGTCACTTTCTTGCCAAGAGAGGGGAAAAGATTGATAGCACTACGCGAAATATCAAGCTAGAACTAGCTTAGCTTTGCATAGAGATACGTGAAACAAACCAGATTTGTTATGTTAAATACTGAGTTTTAGAGGTGCTGGTAGGCAGACTCTTGACAAGAGAGCTAATAGCTTGTGTCTCCAAATTTGGTTGTCCAGTAAACAAAAAAGGAATGTTTTCTCGTAGGCAGCAGGACATGCTTTAGGTCTTTTCAAAAACATTTCAATTTGATTGAGCAATTCCTGTCGTCTGTTGCGTTTCAGTTCTGATTACTGTTTCTAAACCATGACAGTTGTACTACTTGAAAACAGCTTGTTGTGTTGTTATAATTATAAGTGTTATGATTTGAATCTGTCACATATTATTTCATGTTAAGATTGAGTTTTTGGAATCATTGTTCTATATTGTTCTTTCCTCATTATTGGCTGAATGGCAGAAAAAACCTGCAGTCCCATCACCTGCTGAAAAGCATGAAATCCAGTGGATTCATAATTTTATATGGGTGTTATTTTTAGCTTTCGAAATACTTTACTTTGGGCCGTTTTGTGTTTTTCTTGAAAATGCAATTTTGGGAACTTTGGTTTTTTGTTGTCATTGATTATCCTGGTCCAAGATAACTGACAGCATCACCTCCGGCAGGTATCTGGATCAAACCCAGCCGAACATCCAGGATGAGGGAGAAGAGGGCTGACTTTGTGGCAGGATGCCTGGGAGGAAGGGTAATCGCAGCTGGTGGTCTAGGTAAGCACCTCAATTACATTCCCTGTTTCAGTGTGTTCTTTTCTGTAAATAAAATGCAACACTGTGATTTGACCCAAAAAGGAAAGAAAGGAAATAGAGACAGAACAACAATCCGCTTCATGCTGTGATTGATTTCAAATGTTGCAGCCATTTTTGTCTGCTAATGGACACAACTCACACTGGGGTATGTGATGTTTTCGAGTAATCTGATCAGTTGTCAGGTCAAGTGTTTATCCTGCGATTTGAAGGAAAAAGCTCTTCAGTTATACTGATTCTTAAGCTTCCATCCTGTTTAATCTCCACTGCTGTTGAGATAAGTAAATAAGGGTTGCCAAAAATCAGGCGAGTGTCATGTGATGGACAAAGCTGAAGGGTCAGTAGGCTAGTTTTCCATCCTTTGTCAGTAGAAGAGGAGAAATAGTGAAGAAGAAAAACCCAGTTTTACAGCAAAGATGGAAACACAGTCAAGCTGTTAATCAATCTGCTGCGATAATCTAATTACAGACAATCTTGGATGGGATGACAAACAGCCACACTTTAAGCTCTGTCTTCATTTTCATCTCATTGACTGCAACTTGTGCAGATGTTTGCTGTTACCACGGACAGAATTACAAACACCTGCCAAAGTACTCATAGTGGTCTCTGGTTTAGTTTCACTACTGTGGGTTTCTCCACGGCCACGTTTCGCCACCATGATATGGATTCACAGACTCACAAGTTGAAGACTACACCAGCATCGCGACTGTAGATGGTAGCCAGATTTTAGGAATTGAGTGGGTCAGCTGAAGACTTCCAGCAACTCTGTTTTGAAAAATATCGATCAGATAATGAAGTGGATAGATCACAACGCTGTTTTAATAATTAAACTGAAAGTAATCAATTCATAATCAATTTCTTCAAAATAATATGACAATGTTCAAGTTATCAAACCCAGTCAGTGTGGTCTGTGAGATAGCATTTAACAGCAGCACAGCCGATGGAGCTTGACCAGCTGCAAAACATGCTAGCAGATTAGCTTGCTAATGCTATTGCTACCTCAACTACCCCTGTGGGGCACATGGTCGTCACCTTGCAGGTCAAACAGCGCTGTGGGAATGATGGATTTTGCAGGCCAAGCATGGAAGTTAGCATCACACTGGTTACCTCAAGAAAAAGCAGGATTTTTCATTGTATTTGGGATTATTGCAGAAAATATGCTCTGTGGCAACAAACATTAATGACACTTACACGTTGTGTAATCACTCAGTCACATGACCACACACGACAGGGCTGTGAAGACACCATAGTCCATGAAGACTCCTTTCTAGGGAATCTTCAAAATTCACGAGAGGGGTACTTACTGAAGTTATTTTGGAGAACAAAATGTTAAAATCCCTAAATCTTGTGTTAACCACATACCTTATTTCAGGCATCTAATTAAAAACCAAATAACTTCAAGCCGAGTGAACCAGAACCAGTTTTGCCTCCAAGCCCATGCAGAAGCTATTTTATAAAAATGTATGTTTTCCAAATTCAAAGAAGACATGATGCAAAAGTGTTCACAGGCTGAGTAACCCTCATGACAAATAAACTGATCTTCATGTGTAAAATCAGTGTATTGACCCTTTAAACCAATAACTCATGATGATACCAAGCAAAGGCTGAAGAAGTCACCCGGTAAAAAGATGGTTGTTTCTACCAAATTACTCTAGTATATTATGACAACGTAACTGGACATATTGTTTTTATTGATTTAAGATATTAAGGAATACTAACATTTTTCTAAAGGCCTACCAACTTAGAGACAGCAAATCAAATGCCACAACTGTGATCTGCCACAAATACTACACATACCATGCACATGCTCACTCACACAATCCAACACACAACACAAAACACACACAACCAAATTCATTTTTCATTAACTTTTCCATTTTCTCCTTGACTGAGCTGTATTTGTTGAAGCAAATATAGTGTGACGAGAGAACGAGCATCGCTACAAATTAATCAAAGGTCAGCGCTTGTCCTCGATGACATGCTTGTTAAGCAGATATTGACTCCTGTGTTTGTGCACCTGCATGCATCGACAAGATCACATACATTACAGCACATGAATACACACAAACTGGTGTGTTATGGAATAACATCTATTGACAGATTCACAAGGCACATATTCCTGCACGGAGGTCTGTCTATATAGACATACAAAGAATGACAGATGAACAACAGCTGTGAATCCAGCTCATAGACTAGGTCTTGTGAGTCACAGCTGGTTTACAGCACATTTCAAACCTCTGCCTTTTGACTTGGAAATAAAAGAGCAGAATACATCCACAAAGACAAAAGGGCATCGATAATTTAGTTAGACTATATGTGTGCACACATATACAAATGTATACAGTATAGGGAATGATGGAGAGGTTTAAGCAATCTTTGCATATGTTTAACATAATTACATATTGGAGTCTATATGAATGAACTCACTTGATTAGTGAGCAGAATTTTAAAGAGTCGTGGCAGTTCTAGGAATATTCAACCAGGGGAGGACACTAGGGAATAGTTGTATCCATTAATATTCAACTAATCATAGGCTCAAACATAAATTATATAAGCTACATGCATATTCATAACTGGTCAGTCTCCTATTTTGCAGAATATTTATGGTCAAGTAAGCCAACATTAACGATGACAAATATATAAGACCTTTTTCTCGGCTCATTAACAAAGTTGAGGATGTCAAGTAGTTGAATGCTCTCAGACCACCAAATAAAATAAAAAATGCACTATGTAATTCCTGAATTCGACTCTTCTCTAAATGAACTGAAAATTACTCATCTGAAGTATATAGTATACTATACATTCCAGTTGCCCAGTCGGATCTATGATTGGCTCATTTTAAACAGTGTAGCATTACAATCAATCTGTATCATAGACTTTATGTAAGAAGTGGACGTGGCTTCGAGATTGTTTTGTGGAATTGTGTTCAGCATTTTGGCCATCGCCATCTTGGAATTTTTGATAGATGAATCTGATGAACACAAGCGGCAGAGCGGGACCCTGAGCAGCGACTTGATCTGGATCCATCTGGCTTCTGGTTTGAAGCTGTTTACAAAGTTAGCCTCATAATTCAAGTAGCTTATTTAAATCGGGAGTTTCAATCACAGGTTAACCACATCCAAAATCATTCTATTTAGGTCTATTTCTAGATCTATTTGACTCTCAATGGGACTATAATTGACTAAAAAAACATGTTGGATTGAAGAAGACTTGAAACTAGTGATCATCATTAAACTAGTGATCATCATTAAACTGTCTGTGCCCAACACACAATCCAAAAGAATAAAAGTGAGCCAATAAACAACCAGTAATGTACGCAATCAATAAAGCGTCATAAAGCACACATAATACACTTCAAGCAACCGTCAAACATGCATGTTGTCTGCCCGCTTAGCAGCACTGAGTTGCTGGTAGTGACGTTTGTTATCTTCGCCACACCCACCATCCAAAAGAATAAAAGCGAGCAGCAGCACGGCTGCCAAGAGATACGCAGCAGCATATGTGCTGGTAGTTGCCAAACACACCGAAAACCGTTATGTGGGCAGGTGGGGGTCGGAGATGAGTTTTTGTGTTTTTACTAGAGTAGTAGTAGGGTGTAACATTACGTGTATTTGTGCTGGACATTTCCGGTACAGTACATTTGGTTGGGTATGGGACATCAGTGCGCCCTGTGACCCAAACAGCTGTTTGTTGTTGTGACTCGCACACGTAACAGAAATTCTGGAGAGAGTTTTACCTGGAAAGTTTTGGCAGTGCACTTGTGGTGTAGCACGCTAGTTGGTTTAACCCGGGTAGAGGGTTATTTAAAGTTATTTTCTGAATTTGCTTTGCTTTTCCTATTGTAACGAAAACGCAGCGAACTGTGACCCAAACACCGAGGTGTGTGAATTTTGTGCACCATGCCTAACAGCAGCAATGGTGGAGATTGTGAGCACAAAATAAAGATTAAAGAAATTAATTTTCAGATAAAAAAGTGTAATGGGAATTTTGGATGTCTGTAATTTATTATCAGAATATTTGTCAGGTCAGACGTCGATCCGCATCTCCTTTCTGACTGTTATGCTATGACGAAAATTAATGCCTGTTTGTCTATGATATGAACATGAATGCCACATTGACATAAGATAATTTCAGGACTATGACGCCTGTGTTCTGTAAATCTTGACCTTGCCTGTACATCTTGTCTTTGTAAGATAGGACATGATCCGTCCTTTGGTTCCTCCTCCTTAAAAGGGAGATTACTGTTGGACTCAGGGTCGTTCCTGCTGATTCTGAACCTTTGCATCAGAAGGCAGGGGTGAACAGTACTTTCTTCTGCAGATGAGAATACTTAGTGGAATAAACCTCGGAGAAAAAGCTGTTCCTGGTTGTTGATCTTTATTGGGCAGATTCATTTTTCCACAACAAAAGGAACCATTTCTGTGTTTTTTAAATGTGAGGACCCGCAGGCCCGGTGAGACCGTCAGGTCATTTGGGCAGCTAACAGGCTAGCTCCCGAGATGGCTAGCCAGTCGTTTTCTGGAGAGAAAAAAAATGAATTCCTGCGTTAGTCTCTGTTAGTTTTGGAGTTCTCTCAGTTTCTCTTTTATTTATGAGCAAAAACATCATGTTCAAGTTCCTCTTGGCTAAATTTAAAGCAGGGCAACATGTTTGCTGCTCCTCTCCTGCATGCTGGAAATATTTTTGTAAAGATATTTTTCTTGAAGCAAAATAGGCATTTTTTTTACATGTCATACACAAATACACGCGAAAAACAGACAAAGAAGAAATGTTTCCCTCGTTCAAAATTGAAAAAGTAAGGAGAGTATGTATGTTAAAGTATTACAGCATTAGGTAGTCAAATTAAGAACATTCATCCTTCAATTGCCAAGTAATGGGGGTGTAGTCATGGCAGTATATATAAGATCCTTTCAGGTGCACTGCAGGATGCCAGTGCAATTAACCACGGCCTCCATGAGTTATCAGTTTTGTAGAATATATGCTTTAGGTTTGTCTGCTTTGAAGCTGCTAAACGCCATCATGGTGTATAGAGATCCAGCCTTGCACTGAGCAGTGGTGTCCAGTCGTCTCGTCTCTAACCAGTGTGCACAGCTCCCTCTCGCCATGCTGTGGTGAGTCACGGTGAATGTGTTGCGCTGCCAGTTGACCGACGAATACGCGCCTTCATATTGGCTTGTGGAACACGAACCTTAGTTACAAACAACGAGAGGAAGCCAGTGAGACAGTGAAGAATGAGAGTACTGTGAATGACAGAAAAGAGGGTGTGATGCTATTTACAGCAACCACCAATCTCAACCACAAACTCTTCTGCAGGTTTTCTGTGGTTTCCTTTTGACCTAAAGTGATCAGTGATTGTCTCGCTGTCTGAAAACAGAAGCAGCGGGAGGTCAGAGTGAGGTGAAGAGAAAAGACAGAAGAATAAACACTTGGGAGCCAAGGAAAGGGTAACACTAAACAATAGAGATGGAAACTGTACAGGATGAAATCGATATTACAGCTGAAAATGCAACAGAAGAATCTGTATTTTCTTTCTGATGAAGTTGCAGCCTGTTGTTTTGAAACTGATGATGCAAACTATTCCAGGCAGCAGTTTTCATTGCAATAAACAGTATATAATGATTTGTTTTCATCACACTGGTGAACGTGAGCCCTCCATGCTCCACTCACTCTTTTGCTGCATGCTTGTAGCCACACTGCTTACTTCACTTGCTGCTGTTCATTTAGCTTTTTAAACACGCCACCCCTCATAAGCACATCACGACTCTAATCACCACGATGTCTCCATGTGTGATAAAGATTATGGCAAACTTGTCTGTATCAGTAGAAATATCCTGCGTGTGGGAGGTGTTTGACTCTGAGACCTCACTGTAACACATGACAGTAGCATTACTTCAAAAGGATCCTGTTGGCCCGTGATAAATATTGTTAATGGAGAATGAATGAAGGCATGGGACAATCAGGTCATGATAATCCTGGCCAAAATAATTGTGATTATATGCTAAAACATACTTGAATCACTCTACCTTGCATTTAGTTTTACACATCACAGACAATGGTTTTCATCAGGCTCTAAAGCTAGACAGCTTTCTAAATTCACTTGTGACGATATTTTCGATTTTCTAGGTAATGAAATTTCACCACGATTTACCTATTGTGAGTGTTTTTTTGTTGTTGTTTTGTTAATCTTATACCGTCCCATTTCTAAATGCAATTGAGGAGGAACTTGAGGCAAAATGGTGAAAATAAGACTGCAAAGTAAATTAGAACAATGTATCAATAAAAATAACTCATTGATTACACTGATCTTCATGCGTGAGATCCAACAGTGTTGAAGTTGGCGTGAAGCTACACACAAGCATATCATGCCAACTATAAATATCAAACAAAAATGTTAAAATGCTGTACTGTGTGTTGCAGCTTGTGTATTGCGTGTGTGACTGTGTGCATGACAGAAAAAAGAGCCGGAGAAACTAAGAACTGTAGTGGAATGGAGTTTGAGAGCTGGAAGGGCAACAGAAGCAGAAGAAAGAAAGACAATTTGAGATGAGAGAAAAGAGTGAAGCCAACATAAGAACAGGAGAGTGTCCAGGAGGAGGACATGAGGAAAGAACTGGTGCTGAGCAGAGGACAGCCACAGACGTATATAAGAAGTGGACGTAGTCATCATCAGGCGTTGGTTTGTGGACTACGGTCGATGTAATCTGACTGGCTTTTTACAGCCAGAGGAGTCGCTCCCTGATAACTATTAGAAAGAATACAAGTTTGAGTCACTTAAGCATATGGCTTTGCATTTCATAACCGGAGGTTACTGCCTGAGCAGGTCAGATGAGCAGGCCTTAAGAAAAGGAGAAGAAAATTGTCTCCAAGGAAGGACTAAGAATAGATAAGAAAGGAAGAAATATGAAAAAAGACAGGAAAGAATGTGCTTAATGGAGAAAGGCAAGAAGAGGCAAGAGATAACACCAGAAAAATAATAGAAGTAAAGAGGAGAGGAGGAAGAGAAGGGGAGCGTCTGGATGAGCAACTGACATGACGCCTGTGAATCAAAGAATCAAAGCAGCGGCAGGAAGCCTTTGAGCACCAAGAGCAGCACAGAGTACATTTCTCTCTCTCTCTCTCTCTCTCTCTCTCTCTCTCTCTCTCTCTCTCTCTCTCTCTCTCCCCTCTCTCTCTGTGTGTGTGTGTTTGATTTGGGTATGCATGTGTGTGCCTTCATAATACATGATAAAGGAGGCTTTGAAAAGGGCAACACTTTGTTCTTTAAACAGAATGGTGATAATAGTGTTCCTTGGACACGCACACCAACACCACACACTCACCAGTCCATATAATTCGGAGACTTGCTGTGATGTGGATCTCCATGGAAACGGCAACAACTCGGCGTTGGCTGATGTATAATGACAGTGAGCATTGCACCTGAGGTGAGAGAGAGTGGAGAGGGAAAGAGAAACGGGGGAAGAAGAAGCAGAGCAGACCTGAGAGACGAGAGCAATCATGGAAATGGAACATGACAATATTACACCTACATTTTAAAATACGCTGTAGGTTTGACTCACTGTTATTGTGTTGCTGGAACACACACTAAATCCAGTAGTATGCATGAAATGTATATCCTGCAGCATTTGCATATAAATGAATCTGTGCTAGTTTGCGTTTCTTAATTCTGTGAAAGAACAGTGATTCAGCATAGAGCCAGAGTAGATTGACAGCTTTCAATGTAAGCTTTGCTAAATGACCAGGAGGATTTCAATGAAAATATGGATTTATTTTCTTTCTTTCACAGACATTTTTGCTTTGTTAAATCTGGGATTTAGCGGGTTGTTAGCGTTGCTGATGAGTCACAAAAAATAATTCCAAATTACGAACCTCAAATGTCATTTGTCCCTTGACATTGAAATATTGTCACTTTAACTTTTCAAAGTTTTGGTGAATTTTAAGCAAACAGTTACTTTTTTTCCAGGCAGCAGAGGAGTCACATCAATATTCATTTGGAGTCGTGATTCTTTTCACCGGTTGCCAATATTCACTCCACCTTCTCTTTAGCTGTAGACAAAAGCTGCTTTGGGAAAAGAGTGATTATTATATCGACACCCAGATCTCTATTTAAGTATGTTAACGATAACCAGGGGAGATGGAGTCATGGGAATTCTCTGTCACATGGCTGTAGGAGGTGTTGTCCTGGATTTAATGTCTTTACAATTCTGCGTGTGTGTGTGTGTTTGCGTGTGTATTGGCTCTCAGTGCAGAACAAGTGTGTGTCTCACCTTCCCTGGAGGTGATATGTATGTGTCGTTTTTCTTTAGAAGACATGTTGTTGATACACATTAAAAGAATGGTTTGCTTAAATCATCTTTGTCAAGTCTTGAGTACTTGTATGTTTCCGTTTGTTTTTCCAAACAGAATTACAAACCTGGCTAATGCTGCAGCTGGAATGTAATTGCTGTCATCCTGACCTGTTCCTTTCCATTTTGCAGGTAATGAGCCGACGCCGTTGGGCACGGTGGAGAGCTACAACCCAGTGAAGCGGCGCTGGGAGTATGTGGCACCCATGCCCACCGCACGCTGCTCCTCTGCCCTCCTGCAAACAACCAGCATGCTCTTTGTCATCGGCGGTGTTGCCCAGGGACCCAGTAATGCTGTGGAAGCCCTCTGCTTACCGGAAACAGTGTGACACACGCACACATACACAGACACACGCTAAAAGGCATTGATATTTTATTCATGTGTGTGAATGAACACACAAACAGGATCCACCGATTGTTACTTTCCTACCTTTCTGTCCAGAGGTGGATTCCTCATGTACACTGGGATTTAAGAAACTCTTTTTGACATTCAACAAGTGTTTTCAGCTGCAGAGACCGTTTGTGACTGGCGACGACAGAAATCTGACAGCTTTTCTACACTGGGGAAATCAGAGGAAAAAGAAAAAAACCCAGACATACATGCGGTGCATGGAGAACCAACATGCCTTTGAGCTGTTGAACATTTTTCAGAATAAAAGCAGGGTACTTTTCTGGATATTAAAGGAAGATAGGGCCATATCCGTATCAGTTCTTTGCAGCAGCATTGCTCTCCCCTGCTGTGGACACTTTTCTATGACCTTAAAGACAACGGCTGCGTTTTGGACAGTGATGTTCTGGGGAATGTGAATGTCTGGTTTTGGGTCATCTTTTTTTGTTGCATATGTGTGAAGGTTAGCACTGCTAGCTGCCGCTACCACGTTGTCATCAACAGTGGCTCATAACATGCTTTCACACAAGCAACTGCTAGTCCAAGCCCGTCCGTTTCTACAAAGAGTGAAGCGTTGGCCGACGTTTGACCACAGTCACTTATTTCTAGTGCAGAAAAGACTGTGGTCCAACTTGCCGGCATCTCACTTTGCTACGCATCCATCCACCTCAGTCACCTAGGCTCAAACGATTATTCACACTGTAGCGCCGGGACATATTACAGACCTGCTGCACACCTGCTGTGTGATACATCAACACCGATAAATAATAATCCCAACATCCACCTCCTGACGGATGATGTTCCCCATGACTTTACTGGTTGATAGCAGTACAATTTGATCTCGGCCTGTTGGTGGATAGAATGGGAAGAGCTTCTGAAGGTGCTGATACCTGGGCAACAATTTGAAGCAATATTGTTCCTCTAGGTTTATCCAGGAGGACATTTTTTAAAATGATGTATTATGTAAGGATATAATTCTTTTGCAGAGTCGTGGAAGGGACTGAAACAGCCTGTTTTGGTTTATCTCCAGTGTACTATCATGATAATAGCTGTTACCTACTTGCTTAACCAGTCTTGATATTCTTTGAGTATCAAAGAGTCAATAACTGTCGCCTTAAAAGAGGAGTGAAAGGTTCATAACTTGCTCAGGAAGGGAATGAATCAAAATGCCCCTTTTATTCAGTCCTGAATCATATTCCACATCTCCACCGCCGGCCTGTTTGTTCAGTATATTTCAAATAATCATCACTTTGCCTAATAAATTGCTAAATATGCTACTCCCTGCAGTGTTGGGCAAGTTAGTTGAAAAATCTAGTAAATTGCAGATCACATATTACCCTTTGAAAAAAGTAATGCAATTATTTAAATAATTAGTTAACAGCCAAAAGTACTCGGTCGCATTATGTAATTCATTACCATCTTGTCTCATCCATTAGCTTGTTCAGTGGCCCGACACTTCAAACTAAGACGCTGTAGCTGCCCCTGTAGTGTCAGCTTCATTACATGCATTCAGTGTCTTTTCAAAATAAACTCCCACTGTAGGTTTACTTAGTTTTAGGTTTACTTGCGAAACAAAACAATTTTATTGGTTAGGCTTTGGAAAAGATTGTGATTTGGGTTAAAATAAGTTTATCTGTTTTGCAAAATAAGCAGGTCTACGTTTGTTATGTAACTGGCACTAAAACAGACTGATAATACTTTACATTTTATGTTTAAATAATCATAAATAGGACGATCATAACTCATAAGGACTCCCTACATGATTATATAATCATAATCCCTTACACTAATCGTTGCTGTTACTAGGTAACAACTGCCAAACGCTGTTCGCCGTGTTGCCTAAAAAACACTTGTGAAACATACTGAACATACAGACTTTGAGAAGTCACATCCATTGTAACTGCTGTGAATCCAAGTTGGCTGCAGCTGCTACAAACATTTCACGACCTTTCCGTCCCACAGTGGGTGAGCAACTAACGCTCGAAAAACGGGCTTGTGGTGGAGGCTGGGTTTGTTTGTGCTGAGGTTAGGTGAAGCTGTGCAGTGTAGAATATTTTGTGATGGACTCGGTGACAGCAGAGGAGGTCAGGCAAGAAACAAAGGAATTGCCCAGCACAGTGTTATTCTGTCTTTCTCATCCTGCCTACTGGTAGCTGTTTTTACCCAAACCTGCCAGAGATCAGCTCCGCCATTCCTAATATTAAGAATATGCTGTAAAAGAGTCAATTGTGACTCAGCTGGTTTGGTGGAACAACAGCCCAAAAATAATGGACTCCAGCTTAAAATGAAACGTTGTATTGAGACACAAACTAAAGTAGTTAAATTAACATTTGGATTATTGCTCTAGCAGTTTAATTTACCTCCTCCCCTCTTCCTGGAGAGCAAAGGTAAGTTACATTGGCCTTGATACAATTTAAAATTCCCCAGAGTTGAGTTGATGCCGAGGTGATTTAGGGCAGGGTGTGCTCCAACCTGATAGATGAGCCTGAGACTGCAACTGGAAAATTGAAGCCAGATTGGATCGTCAGATCAGATCATTCACATATAATGATCCTTATATAAGCTATAAGCTGTTATGGTTTAGAGACGACATTCATCCATACTATTTTAAATAACTGAATAAATGTGACAGGAAAAGGACCTAAAACAGTATGTCTCCAAATCCAGTAAACTGTAAAAAGACTGGTATTTATTTCTAGGAGAGAGATAAGTCAAATACATACGACGGCGTATTAGGGCCACTGTAAGGTGGGGGGGGAGGATAATGGAGCCGAGAGAGGTGGGCAATATTCTGAGAAAAAAATCGCAAATTTTCTTGTTTTGAAGTGGCAAATTTGCTAGTTTATTACGATGCCGTCAACCGGCATTTATGATAGCTAACTTCCCAATGAATGTCGCTTTTATCTTTCTAATTAATCCATCCCAACGTGTGTCAACGCTTTGCTAAGGTCCTTAGGGTGATGGCTGTTGATGGTTAGTGTTGGTTAATTTTACATAGGCCAAATTGTCATCTTATGTTTCTTGATCGGGTGGTTTGGCGTTGTCGCACGTTGGGATGGATTAATTAGAAAGATAAAAGCGACATTCATGGGAAGTTAGCTAGCAGAAATGCCGGTTGTTAGCATCTTAATAAACTAACAAATTTGCTAGTTTTAAAGTCGCAAATTTGCCACAAAATGGGCCACTTTAAACTAGCAAATTTGCGACTTTTAATCTCAGAGTATTTCCCACCTCTCTCAACTCCGTTGTTTTTATTTCGACAGTGGCCCTAATACGCTGTTGTAGATACATCACTAATACTGTACAGGAAAAGGGAGCTATCTTTAACTCCCAATATAAGCATTGTTTGGCTCTCTCTCACACACACACACAGACACACACACACACACACACACATCATGCTCCACTTTATACATGTTTCTGCTCTGCATCCTGGTAGACCTTGTTAACAGAGTTGGTGAGAGAGCACTGAAGCTGCTGCAGCGCAGATGAGATGGCAGTTGACAGCTGGTTATTTCTGCTGCTGCATTGTGTGCATCTAATTGAGTGTGTTAGGTGTAAGCAGCTCACTTATGTACCTGCAGGCACACACAAGCACGCACGTTGTACACACTGTTGCTTGGAGTTGTAAGCCGGAGGGCAAGAACGCCATCAATCACTCACACGCTTCCATCTATCAAAAAGCTTGGCGAGAACACGGAGATCATGTTGTCTATAAAGATCTCTGACCAGCCTTGAACCAGCTGCAGTTTGTGAGACTGCATGTGTAACGGTAGTAATTTATATCAGTCCTTACTTTTCCAAAGGAATACAAATACTAAAGAATAAATCACAATAAGGCATTAACTTAAATAGAAAACATAGACAAAACTACAAGCGAACGAACGTCTGAAGATTCTCAGTCATCCAGGCCCTCGTAGTCTTTGAACTTTATCGTCAGCAACTGGACAAGCTTTAGGTTTTTGACAAATTTTTGCCGAATTCTGGGACTTTTCCAGAGCCAGCTCCCTCTCTTTTGGTTGTCCGGTTGTTGTTTTACTTTTCCATCTCACTGCCTCTCTGATCCCATCAGTGTTGGAGTGAAATCTCTCTACTGGTGGCAGGTTGAACAACTAGAGCAGGATGCTTCAGTGCAGGTAGCAGCTAATTACATGATGTACACTTTAAGCAGGCAATCAGCAGATGATGCTCTAGCATAATATGTTCCTACAGAACTAAAGTAGCTCAGGCGCTGTCTGTTTTTTCATACCGTCACACCTTCCTGACATTTCATCAGGGTGTAAGGTGTATGTCGGGGCCCTTACTATTCCCTCCCTCCCTCTCTCTCTGTCTCTTGACCACACACACAGCAGGTACCGAAACATCAGTGAGCTGAACCACTACGTCTATATATTAACCAATTTAGGTGTGATCTCTGTGGTGTCGACCCCCACGGCTCCTAGCGACACCACTGGACACAAATGCTCCGTCCTGCTGGGCGCTCTAGGGTGAGCTTCAACACAATTGTTGAAAAACGTTGCCGCACTCGACCTCGATGTCATGGAGATCGCTGTATTGTCACTCTCAGAGCCAATTAGATAGGAGGCTTAAATGCAGATGAAGAAAAATGTTTAAATTCAGCTGTTTGGTGGCGGCACCTATAACCGGATCAAAATGTGTCAATAAACTTCAGCAAAGCCATCAGAAAATAACATTAAGACATTTGTTTATTCTGCATTGCCTCAAAAAGTTGCCTTGTGTATCATACCTCTCAAACATTTTTAGATACCGTATGCACCCTCTTGTCCAAGATACATTCAGGGCCCTGTTTTAGTGTAGGTACACTGTGCATGGCACGCTCTGTGCCTTAATTCACACAAAAAAGGCCTACAGACTCAGGTTCTGGTAAAACAATGGGTGCATTCAGCACAGTGCAAAGATGGGCCAGAAGATGCTGAATTTACACTGTTTTCAGTTTTATGAATCCAATCCAGAACTGTGTCTTATATGGGACAATTAACAGCCTCTCCAGCTTTGTTTTTTTTTGTTTTTTTTTCTTGTGTGCAGGAAAACCCAGTTTCCTGGGCAACAGGGAACAGTGTTAACACCTGCAGGTAGCATCAATGTGCTGCTCTGACATTAGCATACCAATGTGTTCTTGTTTTTGTTTCCTGTTTAGGCCTGTAGTTGAAACCTATCAAACATCCCCTTGATTATTATTGATGAGGTTGTATTGTTTTATTTTTGTTGATAATTGTTCATTATTTAGTTTGTGTCGTGGCTTGAGGTTGTGAGGTGACAGATGTGTCGTGGTGTTTTCCAGTTCTGAGCTGGGTTCCCCCAAGTGTTTGTCACTAGTGATGTGCTCTCGCAAAGCTCTGCTTCGCTCGCAAATATATTTTTAATAGAATACAGAATCTGTTTTCTGTCACCGTGTTGCTCAGATGCATAGCAGCGGTTTGTATAATACTGGGGATGAGGATTATGTGATATCTAATATGTGGTGATTCAGTAGAGATGCCTGCAAAAGGTTATATTTAGTGTGACAAGAAAGACAATAGAGATATATTTGGAACAATGAAGCTGTTTCGTTTGTAATTTAACCTGTCGAGTGATTTAGAACCTTCTGAGTTATCAAAAATAAAATAAAATAAAATAACAGAATAAATACTTTTTTATTCTGTGAGTGAACCAAGATGCTTCAAATAATCTCTATCTCTAAACAGTGGCTTCTGTCGCTGTATGAGTGTTCAAGTGTAAGTAGGTTGTGCAGACATTTTGGGAAACGCAAACCCAGAATCCCCCTCTTGTACTAATCTCTCTCACTGTGCCGTTTCCCTACAGTGATTGACATGGTAGAAACCTGGTGAACAGCGTTGTGCTCTCAGTGGATCGATATTGCCATGTGCTCTGTACTGTATGTGCAAATGTGATTTTGGAGGTTCACTGAACTGAATGAAATGTTCTGAAGGTGATAAGAAATATGAAAACACTAAACATAAAGGAAGGGTGGAGCTCGATTCCCTCAGATGGCATCAATGGGAGTAACTAAAAAGTTAAGTCCTTTTTTATGTTATAATTCTTTTCACTTTGTATTTTATCCCTATGACGACTGTGTGATTATTTGGTTGGAGAAGATAGATTCCCACACATAGTAACTTCAAACTATGCACTTACGGTAAATCAAGGCCACACAGCACTGACTTCACCCTCAAGTCACAATGATTGGAGTCAGATATGACCCCAGTACTTGAAACTTCAAACAATATTGTGTAAGAGCAAAAAAAACAACAAACATACAGTTTTACACAAATAAGATCACGTCCACCGAGACATACACATTTCTGTTTCAGCTTTTCACCCATATTGTTAGAATCACAGAAATAAAATAGGAGTAGAACAGACATCCCTCTTCAAATCACCGTAGCAGGATGGTCAGAGTGGCGGCCATTGTTATGTGCACCGTTTCCACTGCGACCGTTGTAGAACCACTTTCACATAAGTAAACCGAATTACGGTAAATCACAAACTAAAGTGAGGTTTTGCAGTAAAGGCTAGTAGTGGAGTAACATTAGTAATGTTACCAAGCATATAACTAAAATTTAACAAATGAAGGCTTTATCTATACTTATTATCTTCAGAACTTTGTTCGCCTCATTTTCTGTAACATGTGCATTAAAGTAGTGAAATTTGCTAACTCACTAGCTTGTTAGCTAACTGACTCCCTGGGACTTGTTTTTCTTTCGTACTCGTAAAATGAACATGGAAAACAGTTGATGTGTCATGTCTGTTCTACTTCTATTCTATTTCTGAGTAGAACACTAATTTCTAACATTTAAAGGGACACTCCACCAAATTTACCTGTGAAGATTCTCATAATAAGTACTACTAAGTCTGTGAAAACAGTTGTAAAAAGTCCTCTTAGGATTAGCTTTGACGCAGCTTGTGAGTCCCCCGAGTTTATTTTTTAAATGCAATAATAAATAGCTGGAGTGGCCCTTTAAACATCATAAAAATGTGACAGAGCTTCAAAACATGGTGATCACTTGATCCTTGCAGCCACATGCATTTCCTTTTTAATTAATAAAAATGTTTCCACGGGTATAAATTTGTTTCATGAAATCAAACCGTTAAACAGTTATATTTTCACAACCTGCCTATTCGCTACCTCTGAAACATGGTGTAATATGGTGATGAGGCCTGGAGAGGCCATTTCTAACTAAACAAATACAAACTAAATAAAACCAGTCCATTTTAAATGATAGAAGCTAATATTGAAACAATGTTTATTCTCTTTATTTTTTGAGAGTTGAAAGAGATTGATACCACTCATGCATCATGTGTGGCACTATAGAGCCTGGAGGCAATTAGTCTAGCTTAGCTAGTATGCTTGTGTGAACTCAAGAGATGTAATGTATTAATTACTTTAAAGTCGAGCTGAAACGCTATTTCAACATTATCTAGCTTCTACGGTTACGTATTTCTGAGTGAAACAGGATGTGGAGGCGGGGCATAACATTGGTTGGAATTTATTTGATCGTTGAAAAGATGAGCTCACAAACTTCTCTGTAATATAAAGAAATTCATTTTTGCTAATTTTTTCATATTGTTCAATAGGTGAAAAATATGACCGTGGATGTGATCTAAAAGGGTTATGAGGGCATTTTTAATTTCTGCTCGACTTTAATTGAGAAGACTTGGTAGGCAGATCTTTGAAATGATTTTTCAAAAGAGAGCCAGGCTAACAGTTTCCCCCACGTTCAGTCTTTATGCTAAGCTAAGCTAACTGCTGGCTGACTCCATTAATAACTATTCCATTAATCAAGACACTTTTTAGGAATTTGCTGGATTTGACTGGGGTCATAAATACTGTTGATGGGTACATGAAAAAAATCATTACATACGAGCAGAAACCGAGACAAACTAGAAACTATGGCACAACTCCAAATAATAGTATGATTCTAGCACTAGTAACTACATTTCTGCGACATTTCCTTTTAATCACCCGCTCACACAGACAAGGATGCCGGTAATGACGTTACTTTTGTTATTATTTATTGTTATTATTGTTATAAAAACAACAGTAATCATAATAATATTTGTTGTGGTTGCTGATGAATGTAATTGCTCAGTGTGACATGGTAGTGCGCTCTTAGATTGTTGGTTGAGATGAGAAATGTCCGGGGCGAAACAAGACTGAATGAGCTGAAGGATGATTGGATGATGTAATGTCTCCTCATCGAAGCCTGCCAGCCACATTGTTACACCAGTGAGGCTATCAATGGCTTTTTAAATTGATAAGAATTGTTATAAGACACAATCAGAGACATTCCTCTCTGCATAGTGAGTTGTTGATGTACTCCCTGAATGTCAATCTGCGCAATGCAATGCCATTTTTTACTCGTTGTCACACATCTTAAAGTCGAGCTGAAACATAATTTAAACATAGAAAGAGTTTCCATTTTCCATATGGCGACATTTCTCTAAGACAGGATAGACGGGCAGGACCAAACATTAGGGGGAATTAGGTTTGATGGTTTGATTTCAGTCACAGTGCTCGATGGGTGGTGTGTTAAGTGTTTTGTAAAATTCTCATCTGTCGGATCTCTCTCTTACTTACCAGAACCAATTTAGCACGTTTCAATTCCAGTGTCAGCTGAAGCTTCATTCTCACACGGCTCATCAGTTACTTTTGATCTTACTCTGAAACAGTTGCAACGTGAAATAGAGATTAAATACAAACTTAAAATACTTACAGTAAAAGTTAAATTACTAGTATGACAAAACCTTTTAAATATCCACCACTTCTTATTAATAACAATAATATTTCCCTGTTTACCACCTCTATTCGTACATATAGATCCACATCCGATCAACTAATTTAGCATTTCTTTAATATTTCGGAGTGTGATGACATGTTGTGGGTGGAGCTGTAGCCGGCGTCGGCGTGGCTGGCAGGCTTTGGTTTTCAGACCGAGTTGTGGCTGTGACTCCAGTGCAGTAGTTCAGTGCCTATACTTAATGTGAGGTAGTGCCTCAACTATGAATCCTGTTCTACAATAAACTATTTTGACTTGCTGTCTGATTCCATGTGTCCTGTGTGCTTTTTTTTGTTCGTTTTTTTTTCTTTCCTGCCTGACTCCAGAACCATCTTGTGGAGGAAAAGTGAAGAAAAAGAGCAAGAGTTAATGACAGGAAAGTGCATACTCGCATCTGTTTTCATGCCAGCCTCCTCAGAGGCGTATCGGGGGCTGCTGTCAGAAAAATGTCACTGGATCCATAATAGATGAAGCTGACATCAAAACCCACTTCAAATGCAGCGCATGGATGGAGTGCTCCTATAGCCGGAGAACACATCACAGTGGTGATATCTGGATATATGACGCTGGTCAGTGTCTTTCTTCTTCCCTCTCTGTCACACAATATACAGTCCTCACGAGACCGCTGATAACACTACAACGGAAAACCTCCGGTTCCGGAAAGTGAAGCCGGGGCTGAAGTGCCTTCAACTTGCATTCTCTCAATTGCTAGTTTCAAATCTTCTTTAATACAGCATGATGTTCATTTAATACATTCTGGTCCCATGTAGAGTCAAATCGCTACCAATGCAGTTAGCTACTTCAACACTTGATCTTGCTTTTAAAGAAGCTAACTTTATTAACAGCTTCTCACCAGAAGTCAGGTGGATCCAGATCTTTGCTCCTTGTGTTCGTCATATCCAGCCGTTGCTCCTATACAGTCCAAATATTGTCACGTCTTTTCATTAGTTGTAAAAAAATCCAAGATGGTGACGTCCAAAATGATGAACTCCAGGCTTCAAATTAAATTAAACCAACGGGTGACATCATTATGCCCACGTCCACTTCTTATATGCAGTCTATGGTTAGACTAAGAGCGGAGGATGCAAAGTTAATTGACCGTTCACCAAACCATATCCCCTTTAGTCACTGTTAACGCATAGTCCGCAAGATGTAAACAAATGCAGGATTCTCATTTTGCCAGATGAAAAACTTGCTGTGGGTAATGAGCTAACTGAGCTAACACTAACTCCGTGTATCCAGCGGTTTTGTTTTAAAATGAGAATCTTGTAAATGAGGTCGTACATGTGCACTTATTTGGTGAATGAATGCATAAACGCACTTGATAGATGATATTGTGCTGACACTGAAGTTAAAGTTGCCATGTTCTCTTCAGCTGCTGATCCATGTAGGAGAGACTCGCTGTGTCCTTCAGAGGCTCCCTTCAAAGACTGAACGCGTCACAGCGGCTGAGACGAGGCTGCTTCATTTCAAAGACCCCTTCAAATGTAGCCCAGAAATGCGACCTCCCCCTTCTTTTCCTGATTCAGAGGATGGAACTGATGGATCCTTCACGGCCCAACTTATCCCAAGATTCATTGCACAGCAGTGATGATTGGATTTTGATCAACATGGCAACTTCGTGAGAAATAGACTTCTGATACATCGTGTACCGATGGTGCCGGTGGTGAAGCACACGCTCATCATAATATAAAATAAAAAGAATAAAATATGAGCTCTGTCTCCATTTGAATACGAGTCGTTTGTTAACTCTTCTATGCTCTTTCTTCTTAACTACAGCTGGTTGCTAAGCAACGGGAGAGGCAAAGGTGACGAAACCAGGATATCATCTGCAATCTAGACCACCTCATTTCGGAGACTTTGCGGTCTTCAAGGACTGGGCCGATGTAGACCACGAAGGCTGCGCTGCTGAAGCAGGATACAGCTATAAAGGAGCAGCTTTGTTCTTGCAGCCTGCTTCAGAGCAACAAAAGCTACATCCTCCAAGTAACGCAGTATAAATAGTGCTGAATGTATTAATCACGTTGATCTCGTTTGCACATTCACTCAGACTTGAGGATGCTGGTAGAGCTGTGGGATGTTTGACCACTAGATGGCAGAAACTGCTTGGACTTGAATTGGTAAGTAACAAAGGGAGCCCCGTGTCAAATTATAATTATCAAAGCTGTAAAAGCCTTGTTTCTACTTGATGCTGGAAGCGCAGTGACTCTTGCACTGTTTGATTTGTTATTGCTAGCTAACTAATAAAAATGATAGCCTACCACTTTATTTGCTTTCACCCCGGGTGATGAACCACTTTTCTAAAATGTATTTGCCTGGCATTCTCTTTGGTTCTGGCTTGATGCCAGCCTTGTTAAACACACAGAGAGGAAGAGAAATCGTGGAAGCCAGAGTTAACGGGAGTTGGTGAAATGCAAAACGACCTGCTGATCAACTTGCATCCCTAATGGAGACGGAGTGGAGCAGGCAGTGGACTGGAGGGCAGTCTGTGCCGGCTGATTCTATAAATGGCATCTGTATTAGTCATATTCATGTTACCAGCAGGAAGAAGAGCTTAAAAACATACCACACACATCCACGGCTCAGTGCTTAAAGGGGGAGGGGTTGTAGGCTGTGACCTGCTAGTTTTTAGCTGCACAGACCAGATGCGCTGCTGCAGGTTGGGATGGGTTTGAGCTTCTCCACTGCTTGTCATCATACCTGAAGTTCTCTGCTTTCTGTGGTACATCATGCCAAAAACACAGCCATGCACTATTTTTACTAAACTTGTTTTGCATTCATGAGTCATGCACCTAATGTTCCCAGCCAGTAGATATCTTTTTTGCTTTGGCATGAATATATTGTTACCAGGCAGCAACCTCCAGTTCTGAGAAGTGAAGACAAAACTGAAGTACCTTAAGCTTGTATTCTCTCAACTGGCCACCAGGGGGCCCTGGTTGTAAGAAGAAGTCAGATAGCATAGAAGTCTATAAATGAGAAAATGACCCTACTTCTCACTTGATTTATTATCTCAAACATTGAAAATATGACTCAATCACTTGTTTAAAGTACTCTTCAATACAGCTTGATGTTCATTTAGATGATAAAGCAGGGTATGCTTTAGGGTGGGGCTACCTTGTGATTGACAGGTTGTTATACACTACCAATGCAATTCATTAAGATGACTTTTATTTATTTATTTATTTATTTATTTCGGGCATGTCAGTTAAATCAGCATCATCACACATCTTTGTTCAAATAATACAATACACATGGCCGAAAGGGAAAGCGGGAGAAGCCAAGGCTTATCTAGTCCCGCCCCCATTACCCACAGGATAAAATCTTCATCATAATATTAACTTATCTTTTGCATTTTTTGTTTGACATAACATTTTCTTTTACTTGTGACATTTGACATAACGTGTTACAGCAGTAGGTGGTAACAGAGAGCTGAAGTCCAGTGCATACAGATTACGTGTGTGTCTGCACACGTGTCCATATTTGTTCGTCATGAGTGAACTACAGTCTCATCATGTAACAAAGTCTGAAGGGGGTCCAATTGACAGAGGAAAAAAAAAGTCCAGTGTAGTTATTATTTGTTGGGATGGTGTGGGAGCCCTTTTTTTCTGCCATTTTTATTTTATTCATCAATCTCCTCTGCAGCTTTAGCCGCGTCAACTTCGCCATTTCCTCACGATTTGTGGCCACTTCAACTCGCATCAGTGCCGTGAACTCGCGAGCTGCGGAGATGTCAGAGCGCATCCCGACCACAGCAGACCGAGTAGTGGCGTTGTCCGCCCTCACACTGGTCAGCTCAGTGGCGATCTTTCTCATTTTCCGATATAGCATGAAGATTCCACATCCCAAGGCGATCATTCCAATTGCCATGAACGCGAACACGTACACGTCCTCGACGTCCTCCACATCCAGAGCGGCAAGGCAGATGACTCTCCACTTTCCCCAACCATCCATGATGTAGCCGGACATGAAGGTCCCATCCGGGCACGCAGGTTCACCAGAACCCGCACGCCGTGTTGAGAACACTCTGTCGATGGCATTCAGTGACCAGTTCAGCAACTCCATCGTGGACTGTTGGATTTAACAGTCACGATTGGTACTCATACCTTATTTATCTCCACATTGTTGACACTCCCTGCTACGTACAACTTACATCAGACAAGTTTCTCAGGTTCAACTTACAGAATGTTCATTTGTTTTGCCCCATCCCGTCACAACACCATGTCTGCTGATTCGTGCCTCAGACCTTTATCAACTCTCATGCAATAATCTGCACCGGTCAACAATTGAATTTACATACTTCTTCTTAAAGCCACTTAGTGTTGCTGATTTTTTTACTTCTTCTTCTAACACATTCCATTGTCTAATACCTGTGACCGATAAGGAAAAGGATTTTAACGTAGTTCGTTCCTTCCTTTGCCTGAAAATCATGTTCCCTCTAAGACTGTGTTTCTCTCCGTGTATAAAGAGTTTTTGCAGGTTCTGAGGGAGAGTTCTGTTGGATGCTTGGAACAACATTTGTGCTGTACGATAGTTGATTAAGTCATATAGTTTGAGTATTCTCGATTCGATAAATAAGTGATTGGTGTGTGCCCTGTAGTTGGCATAGTGTAAGATTCTCAAGGCTCTTTTTTGGAGAATTAACAAGGGCTGTGGGGAGACTTTATATGTGTGTCCCCACACCTCACTTTAACACTGAGATGTAAAGTTTACCTTGAATTATGAAGCTAACTTTGTTAACAGCTTCACACCAGAAGCAAGATGCAGTAATCAACGGGTGACGTCTCAATGTCTTAGTCACTTCTTATATACAGTCTATGGTTGCTACATGTTTAACATGTATCTGGCGTTTGTAGCCACAAATGCCGCCGGTGCTCAATTCAAGAGGTTTCCTGCTTGAGTGCACGAGGCTAAACAAAACATAACAGCCAGGCTTTGTAGCTCAAACGTTACAAACGGTTTCATGATGCCGTGGGTTGCAGAGAAAGAATAACAATGTTTCTAGGATGAAAGAATTTCCCACTCTTCCAGTATATTCATCCAACCCGCTCATGATTTTCTGGTGTTTATCTGCTTTTTATTTCCCTGCCTTGGCAAAAATAATAAGGTTAACCAGAGAGCTACCAAAGTCAGTGTGTATGTGTCCCTCTAGAGATAAGCATCATTATATATGTTCACCTGCCTCTAAAATTCGGGTGTCGTTTAATGCCACATTATTATCTACAGGCCTAACTCCTATCTGCAGGCTCGTGCTCCACCTTATTTTTCTGCATTATTCATCTCCTCTCTGCCCTGTTGAGATCTAAATAAGCAACAACATGTTTCTCATCGCCATTACATGACATAATTGGAATCGTGCTAATTATGATTCTGTGTCAGACCAGACACCAGGGACTACCTGAGTGGAAGAAGTGATAGTTTGATCATTCATCTTTAACGACTAATTATCATGAATCATTGATGTACCTCTCACAGTGCAGCCTTACGTTATGTCTGACTTGACCTGAAGCATCCCAAAAAAAGTGCTTCTTTGGAAAGAGACATGTGTCTGTCTGAGGAAGGAGGACTAAAACTACTCTTACAAATACAACTTATCCAAAAAGTTACTTAATAAATGTAATGCCTTACTACCCACCTCTGACTAAAATGGAACGACTTCTAATATTCTTAGTACACTTACGTACATGGCCGTGTATTTAGGAATATACATGCTTGATTAATGAAATTAAAGTGTGTTTGTTTAACGCTTCCATGCAATCAGTCTTTATTGTGCAACCAGAAAAGTAGCCACCTGATGGTTGACAGAGAGAATGCAAGTTTAAAGCACTTCAGCTTTGGCTTCACTGTTCAAACTGGATGTTGCTTCCTTGGTCAGCACTGCATTCTGGGATAATGAAGGAGGTAAACATGAATGTGAAAAGGATTGTCTTATGCTGAGGTTGAACAGAAGATCTGCATGCACAAGAAAGTGTTTTGCATTTATTTTTTACATTTTATGGTTGAAATACAGGAGATTTGGAAGGTTGTGGACAGTGGCAGCTGGCCAATAGAGGGTGCTACGGTGTCACCAAAAAGAAAATAATAATAACAAATAATAATAAATCATACACATTTTGAATATTTGTGATTAAAATATGGAATATACCCATTATTATGTCACCTTTTTTTTAAATTTCATATATCAATAGAGTGATGGTGATGTGCACCACCCAGGGAACTGAATCTGAAGCCCCTTTTAGACAGACGATTCCACCTGTGGGTTTGTGTGTGGTTGGGTCTCCACAACTGCTATCAATGGAATCAGAATCCACTCTATAAATAAAAAAAATCTGAACTGAACTTGAACAGTTCTGCTGCCTGTGAGCCCAAGCGTGGATATAAATGTAAGCACATAACTGAGGAAAACGAAACCAAATCCATCCTGAATCCGACCAAAGCAGATCATGCCCTTTCTGTCCCTCTCACATATTCCTCTGTTTTCTTTTGTCTTCTCCTCTTTTTCTTCCCAGGCATCAACCTTTGGTTCTGAAAATGGTGACGTAAATTAGCATTCTTACCATCAGGGGGTGACTGCTCTGGTTGTAAAAAGAAGTCACATTCTATGGACGTCTATGAGAAAACTTCTCACTTGATTTATTATCTCAGTAAACATTGTGAACATGCAGCTTATGGCCTCAATTGCTAGTTTCAAGTCTTCTTCAATACAACATGATGTTCATTTTTGGTCCATTTAGAGTCAAATACTTTGTATTATGGAAGCTAACTTTATATTTTCTTCGCCTGCTGTCCCCTGTTATTTATCTAAGTCTTTATGTTTTCTAAATCAATATCACCTATTATTGCCTTTGTATTTATTATGTCCATGTTGTCTATACTGATCAGTTTTCTGGAAGGAAAACATGATTTAGGAACTGACAATGTCATGTATCACAGACTTAAGGCAACAAACTTTCAAACTTGACATTTTTTCTTGACATTTTCCAGAAACTCTTCTTTCACCAACAACAACTTGCTTTCATGGTGCCATGTGGCTGCTGAACAACATTTGACAGTTAAGAGTCAAGGAAGAGTACAGTAAACAGAGGTGAAATAACATTGCAACTTACTTTTTGGCAGGTTTTTCTCATGGCAAGTTGTAAATCGGAGTTGAAGGTGTTTCCTCCTCTGTCGCCGTTGTTTCCGTTAGGCTCAGATCAGAGTCAACCAACTACAATAACATGTCATTTTAAATATCACATATGCAATCCTGCCCTAAATGTATCATACATTTTCTGTTAAAAATATATTTTTTCTAAACACTATTGACATCAGTGCTTCCTTTGTTACTGTAAACTGATACAACTCCAAGCAGTTGTCTGTTTCTGCCACCTAGTGGTGCATACAGCAAACATCTTTTGAGTGTTTACGTGTGTGTGTGTGTGTGTGTGTGTGTGTGTGTGTGTGTGTGTGTGATTTACTGAATAAAAGTACACAAGTGTTTTTGTGGGTTTTTTTGTGTTTTAATGATGTAGTTGTTGGGTTGATTAGAATTACCTCACATTTTTATATTGTACTATGCCTTTTTTAAATTGTATTGCCATATTTTACTATGTCTTTTTCAAGTTTTTTTTTTCACCCTATAGGAGACCTAGTTAACTGGCAGACTGTGGGCAAACTCCAGCCCACCAATCATATATAAATATATGTATATATATATATATATATATATATATATATATATATATATATATATATATATAGTATATATATATATATATATATATATTATATATATATATGTGTATATATATATATATATACACACACACACACACACACACACACACACACACACACACACACAGGCGAGGCATCGCAGCAGGAAGTGATTTAGACCCTCAAGTGAAAGTGAGAAAATATACACAAATCTATTATGTTGTAATGTATTGCCATGTTGATCAGAGTAATCTCAGTAAGCGTAGCTCGCAGGGGTAGCTTTCTCTCGATAAAGCATTCATGATGCATACTTGTTTATTTTTTTATAGCAGCCTCAATCTAACTCAAAATCCAGATGAGTGCAGGTGGCCTTTTCATCCAAAGTTTAGGTTGTGTATAATGGCAAGAAATGTATTTTAAATTAAAATATTCTTTCCACTATCCCCCTTATTTGGTCCCCAACTTTAAAACATAAGAAGGTGTCCAGGGTAAGGAGCATATAACTTTATTAACTTATCTTTTAAAGAATAATATGTGTAATATCTGAAGTGTCAGAAATTATACCCAATAAACACAATTAGCAAAAAGGCAAAAAAAGGTGTTAATTTGTGAGGCCAGAAAGGGGTCGAGTGGGTCAGGGAAAATGTCCGCCCTCCCGTCCCTTAGGTTTCTGAGAATGCCCTGTCTTTTTTTTCAACAAACTGTTTTTCAACATATTATGGCTCCTTGTTTTATAGTTAGATACTATACTATGATTTGTTTTCAATTCAATAAAATTTGATTAATTAGGGCAGGAGCACTGATAACGTTGGCTGCAAAGGCCTTATTGTACTGTAACATTGTTTTTATATCTACACACGGAGAAGGTGCTTTTCATTGAGCTGACTGCCCTGTTTCTACACTAGACCAGTCACTGTAGTTTCCGTCACACTCAAGGGACACGTTTCAGTTGGTTGCAAGCTCACTACTATAAGCCTTCACTGCATCTTTTAAGAAGAGACACTACAGATGAATAAAAGAAGATTAATAAAAGTCAGTCATAGATCACCATGAAACGTCATCATTTGATTACTTTTATTAACACAATTATTTATTTATTTTTTACTAGTGCTTGATATTTTGAGTTTAAATATCCAAATGAAGCATTATTTTATTAAATTTGTGCTAATTTGCACACATTTCTGGAAGCAGAATCTAGTTGTGCCATGTTTTCAGGCTATACATTTTATATGACCAAACACCTCTGCAAAAACCTAGAATATAAAAAAAAAGTGAGTATATACTCGAATAACAAATTGAGATTTCTGGATGACAAAAAAAAAGCCTTAAAAGATATTTATTGTTAAATTCCATACATTTTGCACAACACTACAGGTGAATATCGTAAAAAATATCATCATGAAACTTCTGCAATTGATTATTTGTATTAAGGCAATGATTTACAGATGTATTGTTATGCTTACATTTGCAAATGAGGCATTATATAATGCAAACATTTGTTGTGTCCCAAGTAACACTGATTAAAATGCACAGTGAATAGTAAAAAAGGAATAGTACCAAACAGCTATCTTCATGAGCATGGAGCAGAGGCATATATGCGTAGTATATAGATATATACATCTTGTGATAACCACACAGACACACACATGCACATGTGATAAGATGTCTTCCTATGAAGTCACAATATGTGTCCATAGATAATACATGGCGGTACTGTTTCTCTTGCAGAAAGGGATGCATTCTTAATTTTGAATCTAAAACATTCAAAATTAAGAATGCAGGTTGTAGACCCCATAAAAGAGATAAAGAGATATAACTAAACAGAATAACAATATAAATACTTCACATATACATCACACCAATTGTGCTATACATTTATAAAATATATCCTTTTATAAAGAAAAACAAAAAAATAAATGACAAAATTACATTTAGTTAAAAGGAACCTTCGCACCTTGTCCTGCAGGATGCAGAGTTTATAAAATTCACTGAGGAGAGCATGAATACTTATTTTGAAATCAATCTTAATCAAACTGACTTATTAGATGGGAGGCATTTAAGATGTATATTAGAGGGAAATTATTAGCTATGGCGACCTGTCCATGGTGTAGCCCGCCTTCACCCAATGACTGGGAATGCTTGGATACGCCTTCTATTGGAATGTGGACAAAATGAATTGATGGCCTGTCTAGCTATGGAAAGAACAACATACATCTTAAAAATGAAAGAAAAGAGCTTTGATCAGTTATGAAGGCCCTAAATAAACTTTCTGGAAACTAATAATGTTGAACTCTGATTTGCTTGAAACACACATTTCTATCATTCAGTGTAGAATTTCTAAACCTAATTCTAATGTTCCTTTATTTTTGGACATTATTCATAATTTCAAACCAACAATGTTAATAAATACGATAAGACTTCCCCATGCTGTCTGTGGCTCTCAGCTCCATGCCCATTGGCATGACAAATATAAATTGATATACTGCATATATTATTTTTAAATAAAGGTATCTCCTCCATGGTCCAGACATGGTTATTTCTGTTCACTGGCTGCAAAAATCCAAGATGGGGAGGACTAAAATGTCAAACTCGAGACCTCAAAACCGTAAACCAACAAACCCACGGGTGAAGTGATGATGACTACGTCATACGCCACCTTTTAAATTCAGTCTGTGTTCACAACAGTGCTTGTTTGAACTCTGTGGGACATAAACAACCAATGAGAAATATCTGAAGTGGTGCCTTGGTTTGTGCACTAAATCTCTGTTGATACGTTTTTTTTTTTTTGTCCTGCTGCATGTGGTGCTATGTTGCCTCCAGTCTAAATGTGGGATGTCCCACTGTGAGACACCGAGCCAGTGTCAGTAAAACTTTATATTTAAATTAAAGCTCCCATGTACAGAGCTATTTTTTCTTCAAATAAACACAGTTAGGAGCGGATATTTTCGTGTTTCCTGAGAACACACCTAATGCAGAAGCAAGTATGAGATCACAATTTCCTGCCTAGATAGAAGATTTGGTTTCAGAAACACAACCCAGAGGTTTGTGGCTTCATTTCTGCTCAGCTAGCTCTGCTCACACGTTCGTGGTTGAGTCAGTTATTCCTTATCTATGATCGGGTCACTGATAAATGTAAAATGTGTGGTCAAAGCTCGTCTGCAGGAGTCAAACATTCAGAATGTTCTGCCGTGCAATGCACGTACTTTTCAAAATACGTTTTCAATAACACACATTTTATATTTTTTCCATATCAAATGTATTTCAATGCCATGCATACAAATAGCTTGACTGACTATGTATGTCACTTCCACTGACTGTGAGCTAAACTATGTCTTCATCTTGATGTTATACATTGTTAAAATAAAATATAAAATAAAAAAAATAAAATACATATACATATCAAAACATTGCAGTACAAGCATTTATATAATACATTATATCAACAGATTGTGTAAACAAACAAAAGCACATGTTTCTTGCACACCTTTAGATTTGCTTAAATTAATTATCAATTATTCCATTTGACAGTTTTCTACATTCATTCTTTTAAATTGTTTCATTGTATAAAAGGTTTTATATCAATGAATTGTTTCATCTTTTTTCACCTTTTTTTTTTAATGCATCTATGTTTTTTTTCCTTTTAAGTATAAGAATAGGAACACTTCTTGGAGTTAAATAAAGTTACTCATAAGTTACAAAACATTAAATATAACGAAAAAAATATCATCAAGCAAATCACTGAATTATCTCATCTTGCTGAGAAGAAAGTACATTCATAAGCAGTATGCGAGAACTGAATAAGTGATGTATAACACGCTGGAATGTAGTAGTCAATATAAAGGCATTTTACGTGTTTTGTATGATTACAAATATGTCACTCACTATTCGTTTATACAACAGTCTCCACATAGGCGCTTAAAGAGGAGTTATAATTGTTGACACACATTAACCCTAGAACACCATTGCCAGGTGGATTTCTCAGAGCAAATAAAAATATGTGATTTTCCTTATGCTGCGTTTATCTGAGTGTCATGGGTCTCTGGGTAGCTTCAGCATTGTCTTTGACATCTTTGATGGCATGGGTGTTTTCCTAATCCAAAACACACAACTACAGGCACATGTAGGCAATAGTGATAGAAGGTAAAGTAGGTTACTACTCTGCGTGTACCAATTGCATGTGAGGAATAAGGTAAATAAGAGTGGTCCTGGAATTGCATGTTGTCTTTATTTAGTGCAGTGGTAATGATAATCACAAAGTGGTGATCTCCAAGAGAATTCATATTATGATAAAGTTATTTTAGTCAGCTGGTCTTTTTTTACCCATTCAAAATATGACATATTTTGTTCCTTTCTCCTGCAACTACTTTTGTGCCAAGGACATTGAGCATTCACCAGGGTAGTCTCAAATATCCCAGGAATGGGACGTTTGAGACCCAATAAAAACAAGTTTCCATCTTCATTATTATTTTTTTTATTTAGGAATTTGTTCCCAAATTCCTAATTTTCCATTAATTTTGGAGCATTTTTATATGGTCCCCTCATGATGCTTTTCTTTCATTTTTTTTTAGACATGACACAGTTTAAAATAAAAGAACACTACTCAAATTTGTCATGTTTTGATATATTTTGATGACAAGTACTTTTTATTGGGTGTATTATCTCAGGTAAAAATCACCCGGTGTTAGTGATGGTGATTTGAATTTGAGCGATTGTGTAAATACACATCTGCCTACGACTTCATTATAGTGTTATAACCATTCAAATGTTGATGTACTTCTTATATGCTAAATATGCCAAACCTAAATCCAGACAGCATTGACAATTCCTTATTATCAGGCTGTTTCAATGAATCCCTTAAAACTTAAAAGCGTGAGTTCTGACTAAAACCAGAAAAGGGATCACATTTCTTCTGTATAAGCTTCTCTGCACTGGCTCCTAGTAAGATCCAGAAATCCAGAAAATATATAAATATATATAAATAAAATAAAAGAGAACCCAGAGAGAACCCACACTTACACAGGGAGAACATGCAAACTCCACACAGAAGGAACCTGGGCCTGAACCGGGAATCAAACTCTCGCTGTGAGACGACAGCTACCCACTACACCACCGTGCAGCAATATATATATATATATGACACTATAAATAAAATAACATTTAATTCATTTAAAAATTACAAACCATCGTGACCAAATCACAAATCGGAGAGCTTGTAAGAAGAGGAGGAAGAAAAAAGCTCTTGCTTCACAATTTTTGTGCTTTTCTCTTTCCTTTTTTTTTTGGAAAAAAAAAACACACACACACACACACACTTGTAGAAGGAGCTTAGTTCTGCTGTCTACATTTAGATTTAGAGATAAGGTGCTCACTGTGTGTTAAATTCACTCGGCTCTAACTTGTATGTTGGTTTTTGCGCCCCTATGAGTGAGTGACTTATTTGAGCTGCTTCAGGTTTCTAAATACTCATCAGACATCGCTAAAGGTTCAGCCAGGATGGACGTTCCCAATTTCCGACATGCATGGATAGCTATTCACTACACTGGCAACCTTTGACTGTCAGCTCTGGGTGTAACGGGCTGGCTGTGTTTTTTATTTTTTTTTTATTGTTTCTTTGAATAAAAAAATGTAGCTGATTATTTATTTTGGTCATTACAGCTAACACTGATATAACAAATATCTGCAATTCTTTCCCTTTTTTTATCCTGATATTTTATTATTTTATCATTTATTTGGGAAGGTGGACTTGGATTTCTTTTATTTAATAATCAGATATGAAGACACAAAATGCTGAGACCCTCTGTTGCTGTTTCTGTTTCACAAAGCAGGTTCAACAAACTCTGAACCTAACCCTGAACTCTGAGTTGACCAACTCTGAGATGGGCAACTCTGAGTTTTCTGTTTCAGAACAGCGGTTTTGAATTAGTTCAGTCAACTCTGAGTATGTAAACTCTGAGTTACACGCGTGCCTGCCGACTCTACAAAGCCATCAGTAATGGAGCTTCGATACTACGATTCACCTTGGCAACTGGGAGAGCTTTATTAGATATTATTGAGTGTTTATGTAGAAAATGAGCTCATCCTGAGAAAACGGAGCAACGTAACTGCATCAAAGTAGCGATAGTTGGCGTGGCAGACAATTACTGCCCGATCTAATGTGTATAACTGAATGAAACAGTCTATTGATCTAAAGGTAATGAGTCTTTATTTTTTTACACCTTGCAGAGCGACACTATGATGGTTAGCAATGCGGCCCACGGTGCAAGCGGCAGGGGTTCAACTCCTGTAGTTCACGAAGTAGTGAAATGAATAAATTCTTTCATTGGGTGTAATCCCCCCAGGCATAGAAAGAAAGAGTCTTCAGTTGAAAATTAAGCATAAGAATATTGCAAAAATACGTTGACTAAGGCATATGATTTTAATCATATTTCACATATTAAACAGTAAATATAAGCAGGTATGTCAACACAGAAATGTACATTTCAAAGATCTCCTATTCGCAAAAATGCTAGCTCTGCAAAGAATCTGGTTGCGGATTATGTCCGCGATATGTAATGTTGAAAATGTCGGAGAATATTGTTTAGATAATATCTAATGTGATTGGAAGTAGGGTTGTCACAAGAACCGATACTTCGGTACCAATTCGATGCCGACACTAAAAAATTATTCGATACTTGCTTTTTTCTGGTATCGTCAGAACCGAATATACAACTTTTCACTCGGCGAGCCGTGTCGATTCTTGGCGGAACTGACGGGGGCAGTATACGCGTGTGAGCAGCACAGAGCAGTAAGCGGCGCTGAAGAAGAAAACTTGCCGTCTTCGAAAAAAATGGCTTCAGCAGGTGGGAGCGAAAGCACAACACGTCGGCTTGTCAACAAGACAGGTGCGAAGCGTCGTGTGTGGAAATATTTTGCATTCGAGGCGGATGAATCCGGAACAATTCTTGATTCAAACAAGCCGACATGCAAAAAGTGCCTCAGAAGTTTTCAGACCAAAGGAGGAAGCACGTCAAACCAGGCTATAGGCCACTGCTGTTCTTTGTAAAATAGTTGACTATTGTTATTTATGACCATATTTATAAGCACAGTATTGTTTGTTTTTATACTGGATGGCTATAGGTCTGTTGGCAGCTGGTACTGCAATTTAAACCTCGTGCAAAAAGATCTTAAAGCACAGTGGTGTTAAATACTTGACAGTTTGAAGCAGTTTTCAATAAATTAGTGAATTTAAAAGTACATGGGTCCTGTTGTTTTTTTTTTTTTAATTGTGGTATCGAATTAGTATCGAGAATTGTGGAAATTCACAGGTATTGGTATCGACTACTGAAATTCTGGTATCGTGACAACCCTAATTGGAAGGAAAGGTAATCAAAATTCTCTCCCGAAGTAAAGCTGCTAGAATCACTTTTATTTCCATATCGATTAGGTTGATGATGAAAGGACGGCACATTTTTTCAGAGTTGGTTCAGATTCCGGAAAAAGGCGGAGACATGTAGGGAGAAACTCATAGTTTGTTGAAGAAAACCTGCTAGCGAGCAGGTTAGGTTCACGGAGTATGTTACCCGGGTAACTGACTCAGAGTTATGCTGAACTGGCTTTGTGAAACCGAAAAACCAGAGTTTCCCTCATCTCAGGGTTAACTAACTCAACGTTTTCACTAAACCTGCTTTGTGAAACGGACCCCTGGTTTCTAAGTGTCTTTATCCTTGGATCATACTCTATCTGAATGAACTGTTTTTTTTGGCAACTTTCTTCTGTTGTAACGTGTTATACTCATCAGTTTTTATTCTTCTGCCAAACACATTTTAGCATTAGATTTGAAATGTGCTATACAAAAAACAAACAAACAAACAAACAAAAAAATGGTGAGTGGGGGGGCATCTTAGTTATTGATACGCATGTGTTGTCTTTGTCATTATAGCTCAAGAAATGTCAAAATAAATTCAAGTTGAATTCCATTTCTGTTGTGTTAAATTAAGGCTTGATCTCTCTGCTGAGGAAGCCAGATATTTATTTTTGGATCTCTCTGTGCATTTTATAGTTCAGAGATTAGCTTTTTGATAATACAGTTTGTCTTTCTTCTTTTCTCCATAAAATAATAAGTTGTAAGAATATTAATAGCTTGACATTCTCTGGTGTAAGTTGACATTTGGCTCCCTTGATGACTGCTGGGTGCGTTGCTCCTCAAAGATAAATCATTGTATTTGAAGATTTAATCTCTGATGTCAGAATTACTGGAAGATGTTCAGATGCTCTGAAAAGTTTTCACATATTAACCAAGTTTAAACACCAAATCTATTTTGCCTGAAGAAACAACTTCAGCACAAATTGTGTGAATACCTGAGTTTTCCCTCTTCACATGGTAGAAAGACCGCATTTATTCCGGAGACAACACTTGTTTGTATGACACTGCCAATTGTATTGTATTATATATACAATATTTGTATATTTCTATAGCCCAAGAAAGTAGCAGACATGTAAAGTTTTAAATACATTTTTATTTATCCTAATAAGTAATTTTTGTTTTTTTATGTGTTGCCAGTGAACAATGTAATAAAATATACAACAATGTTTTTTGCTCCACAAAATGTTGTCTACTATGTGTAATGATAGTGACTAAGATCTCCATTAAAACAAAAACATCTGATTAATTTAATATATCTTCTTAGTCATGAATAATGTATTTTTTTATTTTTGGATATTCATACAATTAGTTTCTCTCTTTGTTCCGTCCTCTAATACTATAAGTCATTTCATCAAATGAAAAATTCAATTTTTTAAAATTTAAAGCAGCCGTTGACATTTATTAACTGTATTTTTTAAAAGCTTATTGAAGTGTGAGTGTGTGGGGGGGATTTAAATCATATGCTAAGATTTGGAATAAATTGAATACTAATATTAGTATAGTCACAGTGTAACATGTAAAAACCTAAAGCCTTCCAGTGCAGTCTTTGAGAAAAACAGATTTTTTAAGATACACGATGTGTATCAGTTGTAAAGCTTTAACTTGTTGCATGTTTAATGCACATTTAATATGAACTGAAAGGACCGTGTCTAAGACATTTGGCAACACCACATGTTTGGTACACTTGTGTGTTGCATTTGTCATCATAGTGAATTTTAGTGTTCCCATTTTTGTAGCCTTCGCCCGCTGATTTATTCATTTATTGGGGCAGAAATGCCTTTAAAAAATGGTTTGCATTAAGCCTTTTAACACTGTACCACATGCAGGCAACAGCTCAGATGCATGTGTGGTGGCTCTTCCTCGGCAGTATAAAGCTGAGCTGATCACTCGCCCGTCTCACTCTTGTGACATATCATGTGGTGATGATGTGGTTCCTCCTCCTTCTTCTCTACACAGCTCACAATGAGCCGCTGGTGGTACAAGGCAAGTTACAACTATTAGATTCTTTACATTTCTGACTAATAAAAAGTTAGGATAGTGTGTGTGACTAGCCTTTCCATAAACTATATTTAAGTCAAGGATAGCTGTTTTGGAAGTTAAGAACATGCAGGTGCTGCAGGAAATATCTTGAATCTAAAAAAAATGTTGGGTAATTTGCTGAAGTTGAAAGCTCAAATGAGATGATAAGAGTGTCGTGTAAAAGTGTTAATATTAGAATTAGGCCTGGAAGCAGCAATACATCGACTAGATTAAACTCTAAGTCATGGAAGAAAAAAGGGTAATGGGGCTCATAAAGAGCTCTGTTATTATTATTTTATAATTATTATTTAAAAGTGCAAGTGCCAAATTCAGAAAAAATTGTTATGCGGTTTTGTCAGCATCATTTTAGTGATTTAGTGCTTTTTTTCAATATGAATTATAATAAAAAAAAACTGAACTGAACTGAAATTAAAAATGACCATAAGTCATAGCACAGGTCTTCTAAATGAATTAATATAAAGTAAGTGCTCTTGATTTTAGAAGTGTTTTTTTTTTTTATCCTTTTAATGAAATTGTTATAAATTTGTAAAGTCATCGTAAAGCAATTCATGCGATGTGATTTTAATTAATTATAAATCTATCTAAATAGTTTTGGATAAAATAATTTACAACAGAGTGCAATAAGAGATTATTCTCTTATATATTTCTTAAAACATTTTATTTTGAATCATACCAATACATTGATCACATACTATATTGAACATTCCTTGTCAACAAGGCTCAACCAGCTTTTTCCATTTACCACCATTCTCTCTTGTTCCTCAGTAAGAGTTGTTTTTCAACCAAGAAATAATTATCATTTCATTTTGGCAATTAACAATGACACCCTTAACATGTACATATTTTTCCCATAGAGGATACCTTGTTTCCACTTTTTTGGGTGAAATCTTTGAAGCTGTAGCACTAACTGTTGATTTTTTAATGAAGTCAAAGGAGCTCCACCATCAGGAAAAAATGTCCTCATGGTAACCCTAACCCTGATCAAAAGTACTTTTGATCAAAAGAAATAGAAGACAAAGTAGAAATAACTAAATGGAAGAAAATACAATAAAAACTTAATAAAGGCTTCCTTTAAAGCTGTAGTCTACGATTTTTCAATTGAGCCAAAAATTTAGCCAATAGTAGCCATCCGGTCCACATGGCTACTATTGTGGCGAGCGATTGCTGAGCAGTTTGGGATCGGGGACGTACTGCAGTCGGGGTGAGAGAGAAATTCGAAAAACCTGTTGCTTTTACATCGATAATGTGTCATCATTCATGGCTGTACTAAACACTATTACTGCTTTGTACATGTTGTGGAAGTCCCAGACACACGGGGAAACTAAACGGCGTCCTGCCTGAGTTCATAAGCGGAGGGAATGTTCCAATTCATTGTCTATGTAAGAAGCCGTGCAATGCCGTCGCGGCGAGTGTCGAGAGACGGCGCCGCCGCCCGCAAGCTCTCGATAATCTTTTAAACTGACCGATCTAAAATAAAGACAGATTCAGCAATTGCAAAGCTTATTTCTCGCATTAAAATATTTTCAGAAACACATTTCAGTGAACTGTTTTCGTACAATAAAAGGGAGGTGGGAGGCTGCGAGGGGAGAACGATAGAGCTCGGAGGAGCACAGAGGGGAGGGGTGTGTGTGTGTGTGTGTGTGTGTGTGTGTGTGTGTGTGTGGGGGGGGGGCTTTTTTCAAACCTTTCAAATTGTAGACTACAGCTTTAAATAGCCTAACATTTTTTTTTATTATTAATTTAGAAATGATTTATATATTATATATATATATATATATATATGTTGTTAAAAGCAAATACAATAAAGTACATTTCACCAAAGCAAATGTGTGTCGAGGGCTCAGAAATAGTCATGGAACAATTAACACGGTCAGCAAAATTCACCCACAAATAAATGAGACGACAAAATGTTCCCCGGTGCATATATATATATATATATATATATATATATATTGACGCAGCTCCTGTCATGTAAGCAGGTGAAAACAGGATCATTCTTAAGGATGGAAGCAACCCATGTGAAGGCTACATTGGCATCTACCATGATGGTGTATTGGGCTATGTTGGAGATACAAACTGGAACATGGCCATCGAAGAAGTGGTGTGCAGGAGCACTCACTGTGGGAAACGGCAGAATAGCTCAACAAATGTGCCGCCATGGCCCATTGACACAGTGGGGATGAATGAAGTGGATTGCACAGGAAAGGAGGATCAGCTGTGGAACTGTAAATATC
This sequence comes from Chelidonichthys spinosus, assembly GCA_029853015.1. Taxonomy (NCBI): domain Eukaryota; kingdom Metazoa; phylum Chordata; class Actinopteri; order Perciformes; family Triglidae; genus Chelidonichthys; species Chelidonichthys spinosus. The sequence continues at coordinate 17,609,551 of CM056829.1, forward strand.
CCGGTTGGAAAGTCAGCTTTTTCGGAAAGAGCTCTCTGAAAAAGATCAACTGCTCAAGTAAGGCGTTGCACTTGTTAAGATACAGTATATGTGCTGTTGAGAAGTACAGCTTCAGAATCTGTGCTGCAAAAAAAAAAATCAAAAATACACAAAATGACATGATGATAACACTGGTGATGTTTCATTTGTATTTCTGTTTTTGCTCTTCTAGATGATATCAAAATACGCCTTGATGGACAAAACTGCGCAGGAGCTGTCCAGTACTCCACCGACGGGGGGAAAACATATCCGGGTTACTTCTGTGATACAAACTGGGGTAAGCATCATTCAAAAAGAGAAGTCAGGACATTTTGTTAATGTAAAGTGCAAAGGAAGTAACCAGCGGGATACAACACAACGATGTAAAAACACTCGGGAGTGCATTCAATTTTTACGTCAGTAAAAAGTAGTTGTAAAGTTGAGCTGAAACATCACCATCTTCCATATGGTGACACATTTTTGAGTGACACAGGATTGGGAGGCGGGACGTAGCGTTGGGAGGAATTAGATTTGATGGTTGAAAAGTTTAGCTCACAACCTTCTCTAGTCCTGATTGATTGATGGATGGAGATCATGATGTTATTATTAAAATTGGTTGGTTGTAATTGATTAAAACATCTTTTATTTTTCCAGGAAGAAAAAGATGAGCAATTTAGAGCCATGCATTAATTAACCTATCCAACTCATAATACATATATTTTTTATGTTATCATTTTTTATAAAAACAACAAAACATTTTTTTAAATTAATTTATTGCGAGACAAAAGCCAATACACAACAAAAGACACAAAGACACAACAGGGACCAAGTTGATGCTGATTCATTTGTGTGTGGTTGTGCGAGCAAATACCAAATTATATAACAACAACAACAACAACAATAAATATTAGTATGTGACACAGTTAAATGCGTTGAGGGAGTGTGACATTTTAATTGCATGATGATTATTAAACACTGTTTGTGTGATTCCTCTCAAGGAGTAGACCAGGCCAATCTTTTGTGTAAGAAGCTTGGTTGCGGGGCATCCAAGGAGATTCCTATGCATTCATGGATAGCTTTGAATAGTTTCAAGGGCTCAGAGAAGAAGGGCATCAACTGTAAAGGCGTTCCAAATGTAACTGATTTGTGGCAGTGCGCCACACACACACAGGACTCATGCCAAAACCCTGCTTCTGTCGTATGCACAGGTAACACACACACACACACACCTATACATGTTGACTCAATTTCAACACAACTGTGAATTAATAAAATGGTTCCTAAATAGATCATGAGAGGGTGCAACTGAGAGGGGATGCATCGAATGTCTGTTCTGGGCAGCTGGAAAAAGAGGAAAATGGCACATGGAACCGTTATAAAAACAACGAAACCGATCCTGGTTTGTGGTGCAAGCAAATGCACTGCGGGGAAAATGTCAGTTCTAGTCACGATGACGATGGCACACAGCTGACATGCAGAGGTATTAATTAATATTCAACCTCTTTTTTTCCACAAGCAACTTCTTTCGACATGATTCACCCACTTTCCTGTATTTCTATGTTACACAGACAATGTTAAAGTAGTTCTGATGGACGGTAATAACCCCAGCAGCTGCTATGGTACAGTTCATATTGAAGTGAATAATAGAAGACAGCCTGTGTGTGGCACTGAATGGAAGAAGGAAAATGCTAAAGTGGTTTGCAGGGAGCTCGGCTGTGGGAGTGTAAGTTTTCTGTATCGAATGTCTGTAGCTGTGTTTCCATTAACACATTTTAATGTGCATTTTTAATGTGTCGTGTGAGATAAGCTGAATGGAAACAACAAGTGAGTACAAAAGCAAACAATTGTTGAATGCGGAACACTGCCAAGACATGAGACAACTCAAAACGTACCGAAGGGACAATGAGAGAAAGCCGAACGAGGCGGCGTTATCTGGCAGGGTGGTGGTGTAGTTTACAGACTCAAAAGTTCCAGCTGCATTTTCTAACTGTTAATTGAATTGAATTGAATTGTGCTAATATTAGCCAACATTAGCCGGATTGGCTACTGGTCATACCTGACCGAGTTATTCTGTAGCAGCAAAACTCCTAAGCATGGGTGTGTTTTATGGTGTATTGTAATATAACTGTAATAATTCAATCATTATTCAACTTTTCAGTTGTATGAAGAAGAGTGTTTAAAAAAAAGTTACATGCATCGCTTGAAATGAGGAAAGGAATAGCTTGACATTTTTGGCAAATATGCTTCATTGCTATCTTGCTGAGCGTTCTATCAAGATCAACACGACCTGCAGCGGAGCATCTCTCCGTGACACATGACACTAGGATCAGGAGACATTTTGCTTAGCTTAGCATGAATACAGATATGAGAGTGGTTCTCAATTTTATCTTATCTTTTTATTAATCTTATAGCTCTTGACAGAAATGTGAGTAAGCTTTATACCTAATACTTCTTTTATGTCTTTCATCTATAACCGCAATACACCAAAGAGTTTTGTTTTTCTAATGTATACTGTTCAGTTTGAAGCAATCAACATCTTCTATTTGGCAAAAATGAATGACATGATGCTCAGATTATCATAAATGCTTTCTTCTAGGTGGTTAGTTTTGGTAATGAGCCTGAAAGAGACGGGATGATGGACAACGTGCAGTGCTTAGGCTCAGAGTCCTCACTGTGGCACTGTAGAGCCAAGCATAACGACAACCCTTCTCCATGCCACACCGCTAAAGTAGTCTGTGCAGGTGAGATATGGCAGGAATCATATGGTCATAGTCTCCTCCTTATATTTTAACTTTAATATCACAGGGGAAGCAAACGAACATTTGACAGCTGTCTGATGTCATCATGTGATACAAAGTATTTGTGCAGACAGATTTATTTCATGTTTGCAATATGAAACACGCATGCCATGTTTGACAATTGCCCTGCTGTCATTGAACAGATAGTGTGAACGTGAGATTGATGGACGGTCTTTCAAAATGTGCCGGGAGAGTGGAGATCCAGCATGAGGGAAAATGGCAAAGAGTCCGAAAGCTGACAACATGGTCAAACACCAATTCAGACGTTGTCTGCAAACACATAGGCTGTGGGAGTAAATCAAATTCCGCCAACTCTGAAAAATTCAGCAAGGGTTCAGCTGATTTTCTGAAATTCGAGGTAAATTGCGACACTAACGCCAACTTATCTCAGTGTATTAAAGGCGAATCAAAGGTTACAAGACCGGATGAAGCAGTGGGAATAACCTGTGAGGGTGAGTGTTTTTTTTAAATTTTGTTTCCCTTTGACCTTCTCTTGTTGTGGAGACTGTGATAAATACATAAATTGATTGATTTATCTATTTTGCCACCTGGAGGCAGCAGATGTCAACACCACATTGATATATTATCACCTTCAAACTGTTGTTTGATGACTGATTATGCTGTTTTTCTGATGCATTCTTGTATTTCAGGTTCCTACTACAACATGTTTACATGCTTTACTTTATTTCCCCCACCCTGGCTAACAACATTAACCATTTTTATAATTCTTTAGCAAAAGTAACTTTTAAAACTTGATAACCATGTTCACATTTGTGTGGGGGCTTGAGCCCACCTGCATCCTGAAGGAGAAGGGGGACAAGTTACCTGTTGATCATAATAGATAAAAGTAACCATCTACCTTTCTTTTGTCCCTGTCAGGGCACAAGGTGGTATTTCTGAAGGGAGAATGTTATGGCATGGTGGGGATAGAGCATCGTGACAAAATCCACTGGCTCTCCGGGTCTAAGTCAAACTGGAACAAAGAGTCGGCAAACACAGTGTGTCGGCAGACCCACTGTGGTAATGCCACCTCAAACACCTTCATCTCTAATGCTGATATGTCGAAAGATGTTTGGGCTGAATCTTACAACTGCTCTGCCGACACCAATTCTCTGTTCGACTGTGAAAAAGGAAGCCAGTCAGTTAACCACACCAACACTGTAGCGCATGTGACATGCTCAGGTAATGTGACGCGGTGCTGAAACGTTGAAATTAAATGTTTTGAATTTGAAAACGTATCCTTTATAGAGAGGCTGAGCCCAGCCCATTCTGGTGGGCCACCAAGGGACCTTATTTTGAAAAAATAATATGCACGATAATTAATAGCAAGAGATGTTTTTTAGATCCTGTTTGAATTGTGCCATTAATAACACATGATGAAGTTGCATTTCGACGTGAAACAATTGATGAATAAGAGTGAAAATTCGTAATTAGAAAGCGACATCCAAAAGTGTTGTACGTGGCATCTCTCTCTGAAGCTATGTACGATGTCTGTGTGTTTGGCACTATGCAACGTCACACACGCTAACAGGTCTCGCTCCTTCTTTCTCCTGATAAAAATATTTAATTTGTGATGGAAAGATAGCTAACATGCTAGCAATATGTCTAGCAAGCCAAGCTAACGACCGTGTTGGTGACGTACGTTGCGTGACACGAGAGAAGCAGTTCACTGAGTGGTTTCACTCAAACCTAAACCATACCACAAAACAAACTGAGACTTTCTTGACATGGACAATGATCATAAGAATTGACAAACCTTGTATGTGAAATTCATGGTACAATTGAAAACATTCCTATCACTCTGCAGTCATCATGAATTAATCTGCTGATGCAAGTTTGCAAACAAAATCCTCACTGCTTTTATGTTGCCATGACAGGAAATATCCAAGTGGACCTAACAAACAGTTGTTGGGGGACTGTCAAAGTTTGTATGAACGGGAAGTGTGGAGGTGTGTGCGCAGACACCTGGACAACGAACAACTCTGAGATGCTGTGTAATGACCTGAATTGTTTGAAAGTCCTACCTACCAACACCAAGCCTAAAAGAAGTGAGGTAATCTTCAAAAGTGTGCACACTACAAAGGAAACGACCAGCCTGAGACAGTGCAACTTTGTCATAAATGGTGAAAATGACGAAAAAAACACCTGTGATCCAGCCTATGTTGTTTGCTCAGGTAATGATAATGATGATTTAAATACAATATATGGTTGTTACATGTGCTTCCAAACACTTTTTTACAAAGGTTTACTTTCATTGGATTATGCAATAAAAGTAATTAGTTAAGCTTCGTAAAAGATCATTGTTTGGAAAAAAATCAGTATACTTGTTACGTAAAATGCATGCCTATCTAACTTGTTTACTTGGTGAAGTATGTTACAAAAGTAAGGTCAAATGAGTCAATTTAGATTTTTGGTTTCACATGATAGGAACAGCAGTCTCCTGGGTGAAAGTCCATGTTGGATTGAAACATCCACTCTAACCTTCTCCCTAAGTAGACTCTCTCACTTGATAGCACGTCAGTTGCTCTGATCATTTAATACTAATGCGGATGGGTTTCATCTGGATTGATTTGAAAACGTGATGCATCTCATACAGACACCGAAGGCACCTTGGTACCTAACGTCTGTATTTTACGAGTTGAGGGCCAGAACATGTTGTCTATTATTGTCTATTTCCCACTCTTTGGTTTGTTTTCTTGAATTAGGAAAGGGCATGAATAACAATCTCTTCTAATCTCACTCTGTACCTTTTATTGTTGTGATGCAGGTAGTGTCAAAGTCAAATTGGATTCTTCCAGAGACAGATGTTCTGGAAATGTGGCCGTGCAGTATGAAGGCCAGTGGCTCGGAGTTTGCAAAGAAACTCTTAAAGACACAAACACACAAAACACCATCTGTGAAGAGCTGAAATGTGGTGATGCTGCCGAAGTGATCGACTATTTTGGACCTCAAGCTGGGGGTGATGTCATTAAAGAAATACAGTTTGGCGAGAAGTCCTTAACACCACACAAAATCAAGTCTGAGAAGTTTTCCTGCGAGCTTGGTGGCCTCAAGTGCTCCAGTATGTTGAATGGTTTTGTCTGAAATGTATCACTTTCTCAATTTATTCATTATTATCATCTTTGTCAAACTGCAGCTGCAGAATAACAACGAATGCAACTTTGATCAAAGTTGTTGGCACAACAATTTAAATATTAGCTCTAGATCTTCAAACGTGCTGTCAAACGTGCTAGAGCCATTATTAAACTGGTAGAGGGCTACAGTGTGGGCTGATTCTGGCTAGTTTGTGTGTAAGATGCAATCTGCATCTTTGAATTCTTGATAATTGCAAGTTTTGTATGTTTTGCATTTCTTGAATCTCAACTCACCTCTCCCCCTGTGTTTTTTTTAGATTGGAGTGTCATGGCGCTGTCAAAAGGTGAGAAGGCCTGTAGTGGAGCTGTGTTTGTTCACTCAGAGCAGAAGACAAGCGCTATTTGCTTCGAAAGCTGGACAGAAACTGAGGGGGAGAGACTTTGCAAGGATTTGAAATGTGGCAAATTGAAGTCAAATTATACAACGACATCGGATGTGCTCTGGACCACAAACTTCAGCTGTGCAGGTGTAGAGAATCCAGAAAACATTTGGGACTGTGAAAAGGAAACCTTCTCCTCAAAGGAAAGCCAATCAAAGCATCAGCTCTTTGTTGAGTGTCAAGGTAAAATCAATTTTTGCTTTTTATTTTTTTTAAATGCTGTAGATAGTCTACGTCACAATTATATCAATTGCATATTTGGGGTTTTGCCAAGTGTCGGATGAGAATATTGATACCTTTTTTATGTTGGTAAATATAAGGCTACCGCCAGCAGACGGTTAGCTTAGTGTAGCTTGGCATAATGACACAGAGGAACAAAAAGAAAAAGCTAGCCTGTCTCTCTGCAAAGGGTTATAATTGAGACTTTAGCTAACCAAATACTCCAGCAAGACGCAACGTGTCATTGCTGCTTTAATATTTGGTTTTGTTTCTTTGTGGCTCTCATTTCTAGATGAGCCCAAGATCAAACTTTCAGAGTCATGTCATGGTGAATTGAAGATAAATGACATTGAAGTTTGTGCCGAACACTGGAAGGACACGGATTCAGACTTGGTTTGCCAAGAAAAAGGCTGCGGCAACGCTGTTAAGGGTACCTTCAGGGGTAAAACCGCAAAACAACATCAAGAGTACCACCATGTCCACTGTGAGAAAAACCACTATCCAATTGGCCAGTGCAAGAGATTCCTGGGAACGTGTGACGGCCATTTGGTGTCTGTTAACTGTGTTCGTAAGTATGTATGCTTGTGGTTTGAGAAGTGTTATTTCAAATAGAGAAAATATGTCACTATTTTGTGTCACTGTTATTATTTTATAATAATTTTATCAGGATTTTTTTTTATCTCTGTTGATGCTTTTTCCTTCTGTTAATGATTTATTTTTATTATAAAGTAATGGCAACCATGTTTGGAGTAGATTTTAAAATGTCAGGCAATCCGCTGAAACTGACATTCATCTTAGCATCTTTGCAGCTAATGCACTAACCCTTCGCTCTTCTTCCTGAGAGTTAGATTGATACAACTCTTGTTTCACCTGTAGCCAGGAAAAGTTTAGCTTAGCTTAGCATAAATATGAGGAGCAGCAGGAAACAGCTAGCCTAGCTGTTTCGAACGTAAAACAGAAAAACTGCCTACACCTCTAAAGTTAACAAATTAACATTTTATATTGGGTTAGTTTTCCTGTGTCATATTTATTTTCTATCATCACTTTTACAGGCAATATCACCTTCAACACCACAGAAAAATGTGGAGGACAGATTGAAGTAAACTATGGAAATAAGTGGAGAAAAGTGTGTCCCCTGAAGTCAGAACTAAAAGAAATGCTGTGTAAAGAGCTCAGTTGCAGTGGTCACAATCGTAGCATTTTGCCGGATAACTACAATGAATCGGTAAATCGGCAATGTGCCATTCATTATTCTAATAAGCATTGTGATATTATGGGATCTTTTTCTGATATATCACGATATGTTGTTCTCGTAAATCATTCAACCCTCATTCTAAGATGTCAGACTTTTGCATGGATGCAATTTAAAGGTACTTATTTTTATATTACAAGCTCAACTTGGAAACAACGCTAGAATGCACCCACGTTAACCTGGACATCAAGTACTGTGTCAAGAAGCAGTCATGTGGAAAGGTCAAACCAGCTGAGATCTACTGTAACGGTAACCAAATCCATTAACCCTTTCCCAATGCTTATATATTTTGTCCCCAAAATATCCATTCAGTTATTTTACACAGAAATCAGCTTTTTGAATGAACATCAATTTCTGATTTGAGTATTGTGGCACAGAATAACGAGATGAATCAAGCGTCCCCACCCAGAAAAGTCATTGTGGCTGTGTTTGATTTCAGGGTATGAGGGCCGACCACCCCCCATTATGAAACCCACCACGACCCCCATAGTGCTTATTATCCTGGGAGTAGGATTTCTTCTGGTTCTGGTGATATTGATCATCATATTTCTACGAATCTGCATTTTCAAGAAAGCCAAGACGGGCAAGAATGCCATGAATGTTTCGTGTGAGTATTATTCTATTACACTTCTGTTACAATTAAATATTGATAAGTTCTCTCACTTTGAAGGAAAGTCTTGATTAGTGTACCATTCCGTCAGACAAGACAAAATCCAAGCATCCTGATCCTCCCAGTGTAATGAACAAGTTGTAATGGAGCCATCTCCCACTAGATGCCAGTCTTTCTGCACGCTGACGATAGTCTGACTGCTGTATGATGTATTTTAATTAATGGCTGCTTTTCTCCAGCTCTTAAATGTTTTTGAATTGCACCACACCAATACTTACTTGGAAGAAAACTTCTTACAGTCAGAAGAATGTAACAAATGTATGTGTGTATTTTCTGGCTATCCTCATACTGTGGAACAGCTGTATGTCAAGTGGCAGTAAATATCTTTTGCTCTTTTGGTGCAGCGAGAATGTCGTCAAGAAAAGACGTGGAGTTTGAAAGCGGCAACTTTGAGGATGTCATAGGCAAAGCAAGTGAAATGGAAGAATTGAATCGTGGCAGTGAGTCTCAAAAGATATTAATTGATTTTTTTTTTTTTTGTAATTTCCTTAACTGCACTTGTACATCATCAGTATTCAAATGTGTGCAGCAGTATAAGAAGTGATGTAAAATAAGGTTGCTTTTAGTTCATCCCAAAGAAAATGTGCCACATATTAACATTTCCCCAATATAAGAGTCAAAAACAATGTGAACAAAAAGTAAGTAATAATTCATTTTTCACCAAAGCAAAAAAGAATAGCAATAACAGTAAGCTAAAATTCATAAAACACATGAACTTGAATATAAAAGTAAATACCGCGCATGATAGAGAGTAATATATTCCTCAATGTTGAAAAAGTAATCAAAAGTAATAATTAAACATGATATTGAAAGGTAATATCACACAATTTTGCAAATGTAATTGCACATGATGTGGGTATTATTCTTCAGACAGCAGTACTTTTAAATTGCATTATGTTATTCCGATCACTGTATATTAATCCTCCATCACAATTTTTTTACTATCATTGTGCCATTATAAGTATTATCTCTGAATCCCATTGTTTGTACTAAAAAGTATTCTTATATAAATGTATGTGTGTATCTTACATATACGTATACATGCAATATATTATATTAGATAATTTAAGTTTATTGTGTATAATTCATACCTATCCTTGATACTATATACAATTCACATTGTATAATCTAGAATATAAATTATAATCTAAGGTGTTGTTATGTATATATTGTATATAGCTGTTTCAATGTCATCCCTCTAATTTAACTTTATTTTATGAGTGAATTTATTTGAATGGGTTCATGTTCACCAGAACAGATCTGTGAAAGTGTTTTGTTGCTGTTGTTCATGCAGTGTTCATATCGGAGTCTGAAGTCATCACGGAGAACGACGCTCGGAGCACTTCCTCCTTTCCCTACGACGACATCGATGACATGGCTCAGCCCTTGACACCTCAGGCCAGCACCGCTGGTGCCGACTACGTCTGCGAGGGTTCGCTCATACACTCATACCAACACTCACAATCTAATTCCTCTCTCCATTAGATAAGATGTAGGTCTAAAGAATGTCATTTAATTACACCAATTACTGTAGATTGGTTCAATCAAAGTGTGATTTTACTCAGTAATTTCCCTGTCATAAAGTATACAGTAGAATAAACCAATACTGATTTGAAACCTGACAACATGAATATGAACTTTACCCAAATAACTGTATTTTGTATGTATGTCAATTTAGGATAGCTCCAGCCCCCCTAAAACAACGTCACTGCCTCTCACATTGCTGACGTCAGCAAATTTGAACATGTCACTCTTTTCACAGATGGGGTGACCTACGAGGTGGATGACCCGCAGGAGAATTATGACGACATTGAAGCTCCTGATATGACTCAGACTAAAGCTGAAGTTCATGACGGCCCCCAAACCACACCTGAAAGCCACGCAGCTCAAGTCTCAGTGCTGGGTGATGAGGACTATCTGGTGCCAGACCAAGATGGGTGAGCCAGACCTGGTTTAAGATGGCAGATCAGATCCCCCCACAACCTATAGGTCCAATAAACTCTGGTGAAAACAAACTTGATAAAAGTCCAAACGACAAATGGACACACATGTATTATAGTAAATAGCTTTTGTAAGCATTGGAAATGTGCTGAAGTGGCTAAAATTAATGACCACATGAATAATGCATACTTTGATTAGTTCAAACCTGACAAGATTGTATAGTTTATAAATAATCTCATGCTGTGTTCACACCAAAACAATTTTTGTTGATCAAGATCATTTGTGTTTCTTCATGGGATCATTTTTTTTTTATCATTTTGCTGTGATGTAATTGCAAAAATAAATAAATAAATAAATAAATAAATAAATAAAATAAAAAGGATGCGGAAGTAATTCCAACCTCCCTTCAAATTCCCTCAATATTTGGTGTGAACACACCTTTAGACATTTCCAGTAAAATCCTGCCTTATCTCTTATATTATCAATAATCACATGCAAAGTGTAAACCTGCAATCAAGTCACAGGTGGGGAAAATTTATTTTCTCTGCAAATGTACAAAATGAAAGTAATACCAACTTAGAGTGATAAGCATGAATTGTAATTGCCTCCTTGTATCGTTCACTTTTTTTCTTTTTTTTTGCTTGTGTTGGCCTATTGTTGATCGTATGGCTTTTAGGTAATGTGCTTAGAATATTTTACGAGCATAGATTTCTTTTTCTTGTTTGTTCAAACACATCTGATGTATATGCAATGGTTGCTTTAGAAACCTTCTGGGATTACCACAATATTATATGAGAGCAGTTGTAAATAAATGCTTCATAAAGCACAGAAATAGCCACACTTAAATAAATGTTCATTGTATGACAGCTGATACAGTAAACTGATATTAAGGTTTCATTGTTTATTTCTAAATTTATAGGAGTTGAGATTTTACGGTCGCATTATGGTTTTTAAAGGAATAGTTGTTGAGAGATTAATGACAATACCACTCTCTACATTACATACGAAGCTACAGCCGACAGCTGGTTAGCTTAGCTTAGCATGAAGACTGGAAACATGGAAAGATTTGTCTGCAGGTAACAGAAGCCTACCAGCAGTAAAGCTGTACCTGAATCACCCTTTTTGGTTTTGAACCAAATGATCTGGGACTATTCTGAAATAATCCTAAATATTTTGACACTTCTCAACAGGCGGAGTGTGCACAGCGATGGCCGGGTGGTCTGGGAGCCTCCCTTCGTGGGACCTCTCTCCGGGACTCTGGCCCCTTCTGGGTGCATTTCCCCCATGGGCGTGCACCACGACCGGCTCTAGGTCGGTCACAAAAGCCCTGAGCGAAGGTGGCTTGTTCCTCCAGGCGTGAGCGTTATAGCACCCCTCGCCAAACCTTTCTCTCCCATTTACCATTGCTTTGTGGGTGTGACTTTATTTTGCTGTGTCAACACCATTCATATTTATTCGACCAATGTGTTGATGATTTTATTGTTAACAGGAGCACACAGTTTCTAACAGATCTAGCCTCTTAAAACAACAAACGACGGCTTTGACTTAAAGTTTCAAGACAATCGAAGGTCGCTAATGGATGGTTTGACTCAGAAACTTTTCAGTACAATGTATCATATTTACTGAAAAAACTTGTGGTGCTGGTAGGCTGATAGGTTTCCCCCCTGCTTTCAGTCTTTATGCTAAGCTAACCATCTCCTGGTTCTAGCTTCACAATCATCATACATACAGACATGAGCGTGGAAAAGAGTTAGCCATAAATGTACTTTTATGTATTCATTGTCAAAATTACATTTAACTAGTAAAAAGTATTTCATGGTGTGTTATGAGAGATTAGTTTTTATTCTTGTAAAGTCACTGTATATCTTAGAGGTGAAAATTCAGTCAGTGCATCATAGCAGCTGTGTAGCAGTTATTGTATCTTGTGGCACTGCTCCTTTGTGAGAGCCTTGTGTTACCAGCAGTTTTGTTCAGCACAACATTAAAATCTTTACTGAGACGAAATATGTGTGCCCTGTGTTACCACGTTTAATCCTCTCCTCGCGTCTCATGTGCCTGAGAGACTCCTGGGATTTCAGAAATGGCTCAGATGTTGAGTATCAAACTGTATGTTACATATGTCAAATATAGTTTGATACACAGCACAATAAGCCATTTTCTTCACAAGACATCGTTTGTAGAAAGACTGAAGATTGCCTGAAATTCATTGCTGGTCTCATCTTCAATAATGTCAAATTAAAAAAAAAAAAAAAAAAGTTTAGAAGGAAATTTCCAGAATATTTGAAGTGCCTGTGAATCTGTGCCACTGTGGGTTTTCAAGAGTTTGTTGATTTATAATGAATAAATTGTCTAGCATTTACAGTACACAGATGATCCCGGACGACAAAAAAAGAAGAAGAAAGAAATACAATCGAAACACTTCACCACAAACATTTTGAATACAGTTTCATCCTTGTTTACTTTAACATTCTCTATAATTACTTATGCATTTCCCCCACTGGTCGAGACATAGAGAAAGAGAGCAGCTGCTTGCTACAAATGTTAACATGACTCCGGCCATCCGTCAGGGACCCACAGACATACTGGTGCTGCTTCCAAGAGACTGACAGACCTGCTAGGGCCTCACATGTTTAGTCCGGAGTTAGCCAAGTGCTGCTGAGATCACAGAGCCAACGATACACCCAAAGGGACTCATTTGAAAGCAGCAGCCCTTGCATGATATGTAAACATCGCACCCAGCCTCGATGTCAGCGGCCTTGATGAGGGATCACGATGTAGGATTAAGTCTGCTGCGTAGCTGAAGCTGAAATAGATACAGGGAACACAAAGTGTTCTGGAAGTGAAAGAGGAAATGTTTTTATTCAGACTCAGTACGCATTTTGTTTAGTTGAAATCAATTCTAATAGGTTATCCTCTTTGGTGGCAACAGAAATAATCTCTTGACAACAAAGCTGTTGTGAGCAAACTCTCTGACCCTGGTGTCACCAGTGCTTTGTTGTTTAAAGTGGAGCTGAAATGAAAAATGCCACTTTAACCCTCTTAGATTCCCAGTCATATCATAAACCTATTCAACAACATATGCAAAAAAAAGTATAGGACTTGTCATTATCCATGGAAAAGTATATATTACATAAGGAATAAACCACGATGGGGATGTAGTTTATTGGAGAATGTACTACACCTTTATTTTTTAAATATTTAAAAATATTTGATCTGACAAGAGTTGTTTGTCTCTACAATTGGGCCCTGTGATAGACTGGTTACCTGTCCAGGGTGAACCCTGCCTTCGCCCAATGACAGCTGGGATCGGCTCCAGCCCCCGCGACCCTGGATACAGGATAAGCGGTAGACGATGGATGGATGGATGATCTGACAATCATTTTACCAACTTCGCTCTCTTTCAATGTCATTTTTTTATTATTGCATTGCTGAAGGTTATGATGGGACACACCAACATCAGAGATTTTAGAATAAGATCATCACCCAATTCAACTTAGGTGAAATGTTTAGCGGATGAAATTGTGCGTGTGCTCCCTTCCTCCCGTGGTTTCAGAAACAGTATTTTGCACATCATGCACACAAACTTCACCAATTCATTTTATTGATCGCTGCAGCTGTCAACAATAATGTCGGGGGACATGTAGAGAACAACAGAGGCAACTCTCAACTATTTTATGGATGTAAATAATATTACGCATTAATGTGCACAGCAATATTTCAGTTATCAGATCTCACTGTGTATACACAAGACAATCAGGATGTGATATGCTTCTGTATGGAGGACCAAAGGCACACCTTCGTTATCTTGTGTTATGTTCAGTTTTAGTGCTTAGTCTATTATATTATATTACAAAAGTATTTTGCATCAGTGTCACATCTTTTAAATTGAACTTTTTATAATCTGAAAGATTTCAAAACAACTCGTATTGACACAAGCCCTCATTCGTAATGTTTGAAATATTCATCTGGAACACCCTTATCTGTCTTCAAACACAGATCAATGTTGATAAAAGTTTTTTTCAGCCATCTCATAAGACCTTTTAATGGAGGTAACAGACGTGAGAGTCAACGACTGAGAGAAAGGCCCCAGTTGTGGTGATTTTCCATAACAAACAATATGGTATTATTAATAGTGCTCCCATATGGTGCCATCCAGAATGCCTGGATGTGTGTGTGTGTGTGTGTGTGTGTGTGTGTGTGTGTGTGTGTATATCTTAGTGAGGACCAATTTTTAGACCTTCAATGTGAGGACCTTTGAGTGAGGTCCTCTTTTTGGGACAGACCTTCCAAGGCCTGTTTGAGGGTTTGGATTTGGTTTTAAGGTTTAAGTTAGGATAAGGGGAAGTATTAAGTTGGGATAGTTGAGAGAGAGGGGGTAGAAAATGAAGGAGAAAAGGAGGCTGAATTATCTAATCCAAACTTCAAAGACATGACTTCTCAATATCTTTTGATTCAACATGTGCTCCACACATCCTGCAACGGTAACACATTGTACTATGAAGATGTCCCATTACCTCCAGACAGGCTTTGTATCTAGAATCATAAAGGCATGTTCTCACTGTGTGTGAAAGTCATTTTAGTTTAAGATTATTACCAAACAAATATCCAGGAGCAGGCATGATTTTAAGGCTTAAGTTATCGAATATAACCCTTAAACTTCTACCAAGGGGCGCCAAAGAGAAGGGAGATCATTTCGTCATTTTCAAATATAAAATGACTCAAAGGTAAGTGGGCAAAAATGAACAGAATTATAATAATAATATTAATTATTATTAGTATTGTTATTATTATTGATTATTATTATATTGGATCAAATCACATGTTGTGTGAATGTCTTATTGTGATAAAACCTTTACCTCACTTGGTACAGGAACAACAGAGAAGTTGCAGTAATTTAGACACATTCTGCACAAACAATTATAAACCTGGATTGTTAAAATCATTAATGCGGACGAATAAGACTCATAACAGCGATACTAGTTTGCATTGAAACACTCGTATTGCATTTGTTAATCATTACTTACCCGTGTAAACTTAAATTCTTAAATCGACTTCATAAATGAGACTATGGTTTCTTGTGTAAACGGATGTTTTGCTATAGTTTTGCTGTTGTTCGACACAGCCCCAATAACTTCAAGTCAGGCTATTTTCAACAAAAGTTAAGTAATTGATATACAAATGATCATTTTGGGGTTCCTTGTAAGGTGTTTGAGGGAAACCATGGTGCAACTCAATTCAATAATTTATATTATGTTTATGTATATTTATTATTACAAATTTGCCAAATCTAACACTATGTTCCGCATACAACATCCTCTGTCCCGTTAACCGGTGTTTAACTGGTAATTTCAGTCCCAGAATTTAGCATGTGAAAGCAGTAGAAAAACATTTAATAAATGGTTCATAACACACTATAATGTGGTTGTATTTAATTTTAAAGCAAATCATTTATATTGTGATTTGTGCACAATCTCTCCAGTCTTTCTTGCTAACATTGGGCCAGAAATGGGCCTTTCCAGAATATGTGTACCTATCTCACAGAGCACAATTATTTAATCACATGCTTTATATTTACACAAGTATCTGAAACACGATGACTTTGTAGATAAGTTAAAGTGGAAAGTCTCTGACCACAGACCCTCTCATGACAGCATGAAATGATATTTCAGGAAAGGAAATCGTGTGCTGATAAGACTTAGATGAAGTTTCCTGGAATTGCATCTATTTAGTCGACCACTAAGAGTTTGCTAGAGTTGTCAGGAAAGCATTATCTCTGACTTGTATTCGCAAAAGTCAAAACAAAACAAGACAAAATCTGTAATAACATCTATTTTAAAGTACTTTTGTAAGGCGATATATTTTTCATTTAATCCACAAGATTAATAGACTAGTTGTAATGCTATGTTGCAATGAATAGGCATGCTAAACATTGTTGTAATATTTACACACTGGTTCTGTTGCTGTGTTTATGTGTGGCTTTGTGGTCAGATTTACTTGGCTCTATTACTGTTTGTATGACAGACCTGGATGTGCTGCCGGGCCCAGAGGTCAGCTGAAAGATGACCCCGGTTAGTGTAATGCCCAAAATATGTTGTAAAGCATGAGGGGGCCAAGCAGGATTGGGCCCCAGGCCAAGTTTGGGTCGGAGGCAGACGCTGTCCTGAAATCACCTGTGGGTTGCCAAGAGATTATTAAATATAAAGGGGCTGAATAAGGCTAGTGAATAAGGTGAAAGGTGGTTTAAAAACTGAGTGAAATAGAAACTCAGACATCTGAAACATGGTTCTTCCTATTTTTTATTCAGCATGGCCAACAATGATACAACAATCACATGTGAGGAAGATACAGTTTACAAAAACAAACCTGCCGTCACCTGTGCAAACTTTTGCAATGCTTTTTAATACATCGATTGTATTGTTATATATATATTTTTTGTCATGTCAGTATACCCACCTATTTCTGATTTATTTTTGCAATGGAATCTCAAAATCTAGCCTATTAAAAAAAATCACAAACAGTTCAGTTCATGAAACACACAAACTTGTCAACTTTTAGAATGTTGATAATTATAATATAAATGCATCCCGCATTAACACACATATATGTGAAAAGTATCTAAATGTATGATCAACTATTAAAACTCTCAACAATAATTATCAGTTTGTGCAGCAACAGGGGAAAGCTGCAAAGAACTGCATTGCTTTTACCTAATGCTCGATGTGTTAACTTGACACAACAGCGCCACCCTGGGCAAAAGGTCAAATTAAGCAACAGCAGTCTGTTGCACTCCAGATGGCGATAGGTGATAAATGAATGTGCTGCTGGTGCTGGTCACAGGGATGTCTACAATTTCATGTCTATGTTGCAGTGGAAGTAAAATTTTATGACCAGCAGTTATAAAAAAAGTATTCTGTCACCGTTTGGCATGTCTTTCCGGTATGGAGTCATAGGAGTGCCTTAATAAAGAATAAATCTGTAAAGGATAATACAATAAATGTTGAAATATAACGAGGAATAAAAATGTGGAAAGGCAAATAAAAAAATATAAATTAATAAACACAACCCTTTTGATGAACTTATATATAACAATATAAATATATATATATATATATATATATATATATATATATATATATATATATATATATATATATATATATATATTAGGGCTGTCAAAGTTAACGCGTTAATAACGCATTAACGCAACATACTCTTAACGCCGTTAATTTTTTTTAACGCGCGATTAACGCTCGGTATTAAAAAAAAAAAAACGCGCATTGTATGATTTATGGCCGTCGGTGGCACCTGTAGTCTTGATCCAGAGGGAAGGTGCGTGTCCACAGGCAGCGGTGTTTACCCGCGTCCTGTTCATTATCTATGTGAAAAGCTGTGCAATGCAATCTGGTGGCGTCGCGGCGAATGTCGAGAGACGCGCACGCTCGCAAAAATCTGTTGTTTGAAGGAGAGCACCTGTCAATCATCCTCTAGTGGCAGCCCAGCAAGCGTGCAATACTGGGAAGCGGCGCGTCCACACGCGTTTAAAATCGCTCCTGTGGACACGTACCTTGAAGGTGCGTGTCCACAGGCAGCGGTGTTTCCCCGCGTCCCATTCGCCGTGCAATGCATTCTGGTAGCGTTGCGGCGAATGTCGAGAGACGGCGCGCGAGTTGGCCGCTCCACATTTGCCTAAAGTTGAGGTCGAATCTACTTTATGCTAATCAGAGGCGCCGGGCTCGACTCGCCGCCTCGGGAACGCTCGCGAACGCTCGCAAAAATCTGTTGTTTAAAGGACAGCGCCTGTCAATCATCCTCTGGTGGCAGCCCACCAAGCGTGCAATACTGGGAAGCGGCGCGTCCACACGCGTTTAAAATCGCCCCTGTGGACAAGCACCTTGAGGCAGAAGAAGAAATGAGCTACCATAGAAATAGGCCTACGTCCAGTCTGAGATATCACTTGCAAGCCAATGCACTTATATCCTAACTGTACTTATCTCCTGTTACACTATCTCCTGTGACATGTTCACTTTAATTGTTTGTGATATATCCTTATAACCCTGTTTTGATCCCATGTTTTGGTAAGGGGATATTTGAAGTGTTAAATAAACATTTTCATAAATCAAGTATATTTGCCCTTATGTTGTTAAAAGTATTAAGAATATGAAAAAATACATTAAGGTACATTTAGAAGAAAGAAAAATGTGCCAAAAAATGCGATTAATTTGCGATTAAAAAAATCAATCTTTTGACAGCCCTAATATATATATATATATATATATATATATATATATATATATATATATATATATATATATTAAAAAAGTTAAAGCATTTTAGAATAATTCTTTATATTTCTCTTTAGTTCTATTTTTTTTATTTCTTGTTCTTTTATTTATTCCTCTTTATATTTCCAGATGCATTTTGTAATTATTTTAAAGATGTATTATTTATTATGGCAACCGTATAACTCCATAGATTTGTGCTGCCTTTCACTACATAGCATTCCTGTGGTTAAAATATTGTAATTCCACACTATAGTACTTTTTAAATGTACTCACAACAGAGCTGGAGTTGGCACTGACTTCAGCAACTAAAATATAAACAAACAAACGAAAAATCAATGAAGTCATAACAAATAAAGTACATGGTTCTTACACAAAGATTAATTAAAATCTTTTTTTATTTAAAAAAAGTTTTTTATACCTACATTGTAGCTCATACTTATAAAATCAACAGTGGATGAAAACAACAAACACATATTGTAGTGTACTTCAAGGGGAACGCAAGCATTTTCGGATTGTAATACTATTCAGTAAAGTTGGGGGACTCACAAGAGACATATTTGAAAAAGAGTAAAGATCATACATTGCCGCAATGCAAGTGCCCACTGAATAAATATTCAATACCGGACCAGTCCCTTTAAGTACAGAGAGAGACCAGTGTTGTACATTTTACTCTATTACATTTCAGGGATTTACATTGAAAACCTATGATACATACATTATACTGCATTGTTATGGGTCAAGATACTAGAGTTGTAACGATTCATTCGATTAATCGATGAATCGATTGTCAGTCCTATAGATTCAACTAAATCCATCTGCTGAAATAAATAAATTGAATGAATCATTTGGCTTCACCAATAATCGATATAAATACATTTAATCGGATGAATCGTGATTCTTACTTATGATTAATGTTTTAATACGTTTAAGACACTCTCTCCCCTGCCAGCATGTAGTCTACTGAAAATGTTCAAAATAACTGAGCAATGTTTAATTACATTTTTGTATTGAGCATAAAATATTATGCAGGCCTATTTTTTTAAAGAATAAATATGTTATTTTTTCACCTTTCAGAAGAATACAGATAGTCTCACTCGCATTGTTGCATGTTTATCTAATGGATATCGAATTTTGGTTACAAGTTACTGAATCGAATCTTGGTTTACAGAATCAAATCAAATCAAATGGTTCCAAAAGAAAAAAAACGTCCTTGAATCGAATCGCCAACTACTGTATCGTTAATCAAATCGAATTGCTGCGAAGCCAAAGATTCACACTCCTACAAGATACCCAAGCTGCATGGCTGGATTGACCTGTTGGACCAACTAGTCTAATGAAGTACTAGGACCTGGACCTGGTCGCTTGTTAGTGCAGTATGAACAAACATTATGTTTATAGATTTTGACACACAGTCCCCCTAAAAGACAGGGCCACAAAGATGAGGTAATAATGCACTACTATATAACGTTGTTTAAATCAGCTCTGTCTTGAACAACTAAACATTAAAATCCTACTCATGATTAATTGTACAATGTAGTAACTAGTTTGACTTTTATGTATGTTAAGTATGTAAGCATAAGTGAAGGATCTAAATATTTCTTCAACCACAGAAACTCCACCATCTGTGGGCATTATGTTACCATCTGAATCCAAATTTTCTCTGACTCTAGCACACACGCTTCAGATGTTTTATCACTGCAAATCCTATGCCAGGTACCAATGATTGTATATATGACCTGCTGTCGAAAGAATATCCAAGCTATACATATACACCTCAGTCCATTAAGTCTTAGGCTGTTCCTCCACCTTGCCATCCCCAGGATTATTACTGGAAGCACTGACTTTTTCTGCCAACTGCTGGTTGCCAATCCCATTTACCTCCTTAAGCCAGTCCTTCTCAACATACGCTTTCACCTCTTGTACTGTACACCTCTTTCCTACATCTGGTTCCAGGAGCTTTCCAAACATCTCCATGGCATCTGGAGTGAACCTTTTCCACAGAGGAGGAATGTCCTCCTCAGTGATAGGTCTCTCCTCCATTCTGCACCAGTCTGCAAACTCCTGGTAGAAGTCGTCCGAGTCCATGCAGCGCTCCCAGGGGAAGTATCCAGTGAGGATGCAGAAGATAACCACCCCGAATGCCCAGGTGTCCAGGCTTGGCTCCACGCTAAGTGGAGGAGCCGTCACTTCTTTCTGGCCCTCCATCAGGGCCACGGAACAAAGCTCTGGAGACATGTAGGGCAGGGTTCCCGTGATGAAGCGTATCAGAGTGCCTCTCTTCTGGGCCAGTCCAAAGTCTGCCAGCTTGACCTGACAGCAGTGATTGTCCAACAGGAGGATGTTTTCAGGCTTGACATCACGATGAACCAGACCATGACTGTGAATGAACTCCAAAGCGCTGGCGATCTGAAGGACACAACGTTTTACCGAAGACTCTGGGATCCCCACCTAGAACAATCAGACAAACGAGGGATAGGACTCTTTCTGTCATTTTTAAAGGAACAGAAAGTGAGCACTCATCACAGAGCGCCACATGAAGAAAGAAAGGCTCCAAATGTCCGAGGCTATAAGTCTGCATAAGCCAGTTTTAAGGCAGATTTATACAGCCAGTAAAGCATTAAAGTATAATTTCCTTTTCCTCTACATATTTCTTCACAATTATATGGTTGAATATTTCAACACTTAAGTGACGTCTCATGAATTTTAAAAATATATTCAAGTTCAGTGAAGCCTGAACCTCCACAGCACCTTGGGGATGCAGTATCATTGTGTCGGACAGTTGTTGGTTTGCAATTGGATGAATTATCCTGAAGTTTGTAGAAACATTCATGGCCCCCTGAGGATGAATCCTACTGACTTTTGTGATTTTTTTCTCCAGCAATGTATATCTTATATAATATCTTTTGTTTATCTGAATCCGATCATGGTTCCAAGTGATATGCAATTCACCTTCAATCCATTTTTCTTTTGAATTCACCCATCAGTCTCTTAGTTTTTTTTTTACTCCAATGTTTGACTCACCTTTGGCTGGATGACAGCAAACAGGTCTCTGCCAATGACAAGCTCCTGGGCGAAGCAGTAGTGCTCGTTAGACTGGAAGGCAATGCCAAAGAGGCCCACGATGCATGGGTGGCAGGACAGGTGTAAGGAGATGCAGTATTCTCTCAGAAAGCCTTGCAGCTTAGTCGACGCTTTGGGCATCACTTTCAAGGCCATAGGAGTCCCTGCAGATCATCCATACTTGGCTATTATTATCACTGCCGAGCGTCTTTGTCTTACTCAAGGAGCTAAGTATTGTGACCACTTCAGTTACACTCTGCTGATATTAAGTGTTAGTCGTATATTGTGTTAATTATCTAATATACTGTTACATATCTCTTCCCCAACTTCACCCAGATCACCTTCCCCTCTCCTCCTGAGTCCCAATTCCAATGGTTTTCAAATTCAAAGCTTTCAGGCCTGCAGCCAGCCAGCCTCATGCCAGTCTGTGCTCTGCATTCTGCTCTCTCGTTTGTCTACACATCCCGCTCATCGCACCACTTTGGCAATCTTTTCCTCTCGGGGTCTTTCAGAGTCCGATGTTCCCATCCCGTCTTATCTCATCTTTTCCCCCCACCTCTCTTCTGTTCACTGGTCGCTCTGTAAAAGGCCCATACTTCTCTCACCGTAGCCCCTCTCTCCAGTTCATCTTCGTGTGCTATGAATTACAGCTAATTCGGCAAATCAGCAGTTTTTGAAATGTTATTCCTTATTTGTAGACTGGAATGCTTGCTCATTTTGGGTGATTTTCAGCACACTTGCGTACAATTGTATTTGGGCTTTACAGTAACAAAAACAAATTATAATTTAAAGAACTTCACTAAATAAATTCTTTGTAAATGCATTTGTTATGGATAAAACATGAGGTCATCAACTTTTTATTTGTTAGATTTTTTCAACCTACATAACTAATGCTGGGGTCATAAAACACATCAACTCCTTGCTTCTTTCCTGGGTGAAAAAGAGGCTTCAGTTGAGCTAATGCATTTTTATGAACATGATAAGTGGTGACAGAAAAGAAATAAATTGCTGAAAGATTTTCTCCGCTGTCATACCCCTGAAGCGATGTGTGACCAGCAGCACTTTGCCGTATTTCCCTCGACCGATCTCCTTGACGATGTTGAAATGTTCCTGGATCTCTAGCTGACTGAGGCTCTGTGCCGTCAGCTCTATCAGCTCATCGATCAGGCTGCCATCAGCAAGGCCCAGCTCAATCATCTTCACCCACACATAGACAGGACAAACAAATACTTTCTCACAAATCTTATGGGTGTGAACACATGCACAAAACACTCATATATATTGAACGTTTTTTTATTTTTAGTAAAAAATGAATGTTAAGTATATATATATAATATATTTGACCAGTTGTAATTTGTACACAATTGATTGAAAATAAACATGAAAATATATCAATATTATTATTATAACATACATATTGTGTTATAATTAAGATTTGCTATTAACAGCAGTTGCAGTAACAACATTGAATAGCAGTGCTTCATGTTAGCCATGATTAGATATTGATCAGTTTCACGTCTTACCTTTTTTTCAATTTGTTCCCAATACAGTCACTAGAGTCTGGAAACAGGCAAAGCAAACACACAGAGGCGCACACACACCACCGAGCTCATCCAAACTCAGTGAATCAATATGTTGTAGAAGTGGCAGTTGAATGTCTGTCCTGTTCGTTGCATGGATCAGTTGCAGAGTGGACCTCAGAGCTTTTCACTGGCCAGCTCCGCTCTCAACTGCTGCGATGGGGACAGAGCCCACTATGACAGCTGATTACAAACTGCCTCTGCAAAGGGCACACACACACACACACACACACACACACACACACACACACACACACACACACACACTGGCCTACATAGTGTATAATCTGCAACACACATGCATAAGTAAGTATTTGTAATGTATAGGACTTTAGAGAGCATTGACATAAAGTTTGTCACAGATAACAACTGTCTTTCATATATGTCTCTATATGGTGATGCAGTTGTACTTGACAGATTCCTGGGCCTGTCATCACTGCATGACAAGCACATGTGCAAACCAGGGCTGTCCTTCCTTGATTTAATCAACAGATCTGTGAAATTGAGAAGAAAAAGAAAAGATTCATACAAAAGCACTGCTTTGTAAGTATACGTTTCTTGGAATTCAGTCTTTCGCCATAAAAAAATCATGCAAAGCAAACATGACGAAGCTATAGAAAACTTTGTTGACTTATTTGGGAGGCAGCCCAAGTGCGTGCACATGTGGATTATCACAGATTTGCCTAAGAGGGTTTCACAATCAGCGTACGACATCCTCTGCTCTGGGATGCTCCATCAAATAAAGAAAACTCCTGGGAAAAAAAAAAAACCTTTTAACTGGGATAAAACGAAGAAACCAGTAGCAGTAGTAATAGTAAATAATAGTTGAAAAGTATTACTACAATAGGTGGAGCCGTGGATATGCTATAATGATAATAACAATAATGCAGAATTGTAGTATAATATAAATGACTAAGTAATAATAGCAGGAGTGGGTGTCAAGTCAAGCAGGGTCTAGCTGCACCTGCACTGCAAGATACCTGGGAAGAAGTGAAATTAGTAACAAGCATTAATGGGACATGAATGATCCAGATGAAGCTCAGCGTATCACAGGAAGTCCGCTGGCAGTCTAGGCCTAAAAGAGCTCAACGAAGGGCTGGTCTAAGGCAAACCTGAGCCAGATAGTGGAGATGGGTGACCCAAGCTAACATTTTCGCGCTAATGATTGGCATTTTCACTTCTCAGCCTCACCTAACTGGAACATACCACCTGCCGAGGTAAGTTGGTGAACAGGGATCCAAATGATACAGAATAACTAACACCATGAGTACGATACCAAGATCTTTGAGTTACTGCTGACATGTCATAATCTATATATGTTCACAAATCTATACAAATGAACACTCAAGATAGATTGTCATTTACTGCAGAACTATTTTACCTATTTCCCTACATCTTAACAGCACCCAGGCAGAATAATAAAAATTAAATGTACCCATAGAACATTAAAAAAGCATGTGACACAGCCAAATAGTCAAGAAATGCAAATTAATTTGGCGACCCTAATAATTTATCCTGTGACCCACCTTTGGGCCCCGACCCAGTGTTTGGGAATGAGTTATGTACACCATCTCCAGCACAGAATTGATAAATGTGGACATGGAAGTGACACTGAATGCATGTTGATTAGAACTTTCCCCTTCAACACAAGGCCCTGAACTGGAAGCCATGCATGCACTCAAGCTGTGGCACTCATACAGACAAGTCCCCCGGGGTGTCGCCTACAACTCAGGCAGGCCTAATGGGGTGTTGTCGTCTGCACCTGTGTGCGAGTAGGTGTGACGTCTCCCATGTGTGTGTGTGTGTTGAACTGTGTTTCATTTACTGTCAACTCACTCAACGCTGTCACCCCTGGTAGTTATTCTGGGGGCACGAGTGCCCACACAAGCAGGGCTTATGACACAAAGAAACAGATACTTTGGTGTGCTGGCCTCTGCAGGTCTCTGGTGGGTTAATGGTGTCACTCACTGCGGTCTGGGCCCGCTGGCTCTCCCCAAAGCTACAAAGGTCATTTTGTTGGAAATAACTGGTGAGATGCTTTTGGGTGACCCATCCAAGAGAAGATGTTGGACATTAGGATTGAAGTTCTGAATTTCCATTTAGTTAATTATAGCCCGAGAAAACCTATACGTATGTCCTTTTTCCTTCTGCATGGACTCTGAAAGCCTCCTCTAATGCCCTGTAGCAGTCCACCAACATCATAGCAAACCTTGCCCTGTAGGGATGGAGCGATATAAGATTTTATCTTGGATCCGGATAAAAATACACACGATATCATATCAAGATTGTGGTGAATTTCTGTTATTGGTTTGTTTGTTTATTTCAAGGGAAAAAAGGAATAACATTCACAGTCAATTACAATCATGTCACTTGAAAGGGAGATGGAAGAAGCTTCAAATCAAATCAAATCAAACTTTATTTATATGGCACTTTTCATACATATAGTAGCACAAAGTGCCTCACAAAAAATAAAAGCGAACAAAACAAAAACAAAACAAGATGTGAGCAACAAAGAACCCCACGAAACCAAAACCTCCCACCCCCACAAATATATAGACAGAGATACACAGAGACATACACACCCACACACATAAACATACACACACAAATACACACCCACACACATAAACATACACACACAAATACACACCCACACACAAACACTAACTGTTGCTGAGGAGACATGGCTGGGCATCGAGATCTGAGATGAGGAAGAAGCTACCTTTGGGGGCCGTACACACCGAGAGGAATCATGGTCCATGCCTGCAGGGGGCGCCGCCACAGGGACCACCCCAGCCCAGGCAGACAGGAGGCTCCACACCACGGTGTAGAGCTCTCCAACCACCCGGGCCATGGCCGTCCACAGGACAGCACCCCCACAGGACAGCACCCCCAATTAAACAAGTCAGTTAAAAGCTTGATTAAAAAGGTGGGTCTTGAGCCTCTTTTTAAAAACATCAACATTCTCTGCGGCCCTGAGGTTCTACGGCAGGCTGTTCCACAATCGGGGGCCATGGTAACTGAATGCCGCCTCCCCGTGTGTTTTGGTTCTGACTAGTGGTATGGTTAAAAGGCCAGCACCGGAGGACCTCAGGGTCCGCGAGGGTTGATAGGGTAAAATTTGTGCAGACAAATAAGAAGGCCCGAGACCATTAAGACATTTAAAAACTAGTAAAAGAACCTTAAAATCGATCCTGAAGCGCACAGGGAGCCAATGCAGCGATTTTAAAACTGGTGTAATGTGCTCCCGCCCTCTGGTCCTCGTCAGCACGCGTGCGGCTGAGTTCTGTAGTAGTTGTAAATTGTACATGTTCTTTTTGGGAAGACCAGAGAGCAGGGCATTACAATAATCTAAACGACATGAGATAAAAGCATGCATCAGCACCTCCGTACTGGCCTGAGCTTGCGCTTATTCGATTCCAAACCCCCACTCACACCACACTATACAAAACATACAATAAACAGAAACACAAGACAGAGACAGGCCCCAAACACTCTGACCATACACCCCTCTGCCCCATGAAAATACATGATAAACACTAAACAGAACTCAAGTGTGTAGCTCCACTGGCTCACTGTTCACAATTGCGCATACATTTATATTTACAATATTCATTCATTTGTACCTGTACAGTTGGGGGGGTTTAGCTCAGGAGGTAGAGCGGGTTGGCTGGTAACCGCAAGATTGCCGGTTCGATCCCCGGCTCCTCCTAGCTGAGTGCCTGGTGTCCCTGAGCAAGACACCTTACCCCAATTGCTCCTGACGAGCTGGCTGTCGCCCTGCGTGGTTGACTCCGCCGTCGGTGTGTGAATGTGTGAGTGAATGGGTGAATGTCAGTCATTGCTGTAAAGCGCTTTGGAGAAAAGCGCTATATAAATGAGGCCATTTACCATTTTACCATTTTTACAGTTAAATGTACACATGAAATCCACAACACACAAATACAAAGTAATAAATACAATATTTCTACATTATGAATACAGTTATCAAATTGGTTTATCACACATACCTAGACCCATACACATGCAGTGTGCATGTGCCTGTTATAGGGGATAATCGTAAATATTATGACTTGAAAAAGCTCTCTAGTACGCTATCATGGTAGACAAGCGAAAAATAGAGGCTGATCAATAAAAAATAAACTTATACATACAAAAATAAACTTTTTAAAATATATTTGTCCTTGATGATGATTTATGATCTTTTTTATTTAAGATTATTCGATTATTTTTCAATAAAAAGTATGATCACAAAAAAGTGTTTTTAAGCATATTATAATGATTATTGGGATGATCGTCCCATCTACTCACCAGTGAACAGTCAGGCTGTCATAATTAAAGTGTTGTGGAGTTTTTGATCTTCAAGTTACACCGTCACCACAGACATGGTGTCATGTCATAGTTGGGATCTTTTACAGTCCCAGGATAATGCGTAGTAGTCTTAGAGGCGCCAGATGGGGTCCATATCCCAACTCCCCATCCCGTCACGGTACCAATGCTGCCGTCATAGTTTCAAAGGGAATGGAATTACAGAGCTGTGACAAACCAGGAGGTCTTGCGGTTCCTTTGGCAAACATTTTGAGATCAATTTGAAGTAGATACACTGTGCAGTGTGGTGCAGCTGTCAGTTCAGGGATATCAGTGAGAAGAGTATTGCTATTTCCCCCCATTAATATTCAGGAGGCATTCAAAATGTTCTTGTTTTTGACATGCAGTGAAAATTAAGCCACGACTATCAATTCCAAAACAAACCGGAGGTAATTTTAGCCCCAAATGATTATTTGTACCACCTACACATCACGGAAACTTCATAAGGAGCAATGTGAGGCCAACGTTACCAAAGGATTATACATTTTCTGCTGACATAGGTGAGTAGACCTCGTGCCTAATTAATCAGCCAGGATGCATGTTCCCAACAGTTTTCTTCACTTCAGTGAAAATCTTATGGGTTTTTACAGGAACAGTTTGACATTTGGGAAACTATGCTTGTTTGTAATCCTACACAGAGTCAAACCAGAAGATCAATATCAGTTTTCTCTCTGAGCGTCCAGAGGAGAAGTAGGTCGGAGGCGTGATGAACTTTGCTTTGCTCAAAGCCTTGAAGCAAGCGAGACTGGCTCACATCCATCCACAGCGATGAATTTCACCCTGCAGAAACCCAACTGTGTTGTTTACATGACGTATCTTGTGCTTTCAAGAGGTGTAGAAGTACATTTCCAGGGTTCCTTCATAGCGTACATTCTACATCCAATCTCAATAAGAATACATTAAAAAACAAGGCTTGCTATGACAACCAGAGATCTACAGCAGTGCTCTGATGGACATTTTGCAACTCTCTCCTCTGGTGGAGAGGACAAGGTACTTTCGCTTGCACGGCAGGGATCATATATCACAAGAACATCCATCCTGTCAGGCTTCAAGTAATGCGTTCGTGTCCTGTAAACCAGTGCAGGGACCAATCAGCGTCCTGTGAGGAGCAACTGGAACCTATGGCCTCGGCTTAGGTGTGTGTGAGACGACATGGAGAGGCAACTGTTCAAACACCAGTGGCAGCTCCTAAAGAGATTAGTGTTGGTGCTTCAATAGCATCAGTTTTATCAGAACTAGAGAGTATGTCTTCACTGAAGGTTTTGTGACTTTTTTGAATAAATGGATAAGTGGATTCTCTCCGGGTTCTCCGGCTTCTTTCCCCCGCAGACTGATGGACAATTCTGAGTGGAGTTCAATTAAAGCCCAGTTATAGATTAGAGCAAAACCATTGATAAAAGAACCAGTAATGTCAAGGCTTATCAATATTACGATTGTTAATAGTTTCAGGCCCATTTAAAACAGTTTTTCCTTTTATTGATAGCTTTAACCCATCAGAATAGACTTGAGCTTGAAAACATATTTTACTTTTACTTGAAGATCTGAATGATATCCCCAAACTGTACGTAGAAAAGGCAGCAAGTGTTTTGAGCTGTGAGTTCCTTGCAAACTGTACATCTTAACAACACACAACACAGCTGTTCTGAACAAATGCTGAATGAACAAGACACTGGATGACCTATGACATCTACTTCAAAGCTTGAAAGTTACGATTGAGGAATTAAGCCCCACGTGAAATTACATTAACATGTCATAATTTCCTGAAGGGCTGAGCTCATATCTGACAGCTGTTCTGAACACCAGCCAGACCATCAATGTGAGCTTGAGACTTCACTCTTTGTACATGAACAAATTGCCCAGCACATGATGTTTCCTTTGGCTGGATTACAGACGCTGTCTGTTTATGTCACATGTGTGTCTGTGCATCATGTGCAAGAGTGGTTTTACCCGATCTTACGAGAGTGAAATATGTCATCCAAGCGCACCTTATAGATATGACCAGACACTCGTTTTAAGCACCTGCTGTGGGAGAAAAGATGTATTAATCATCTGTAATGATTCTGGATATGAGGTTCTTGGGCGTGAGAAACTGAATCTTTGCAGTCCAGCTCTTGGTGACAGATGCTACGATCACACACATGCAAACACATGTGCACAAGGCAAGCACACATCCATGCGCACATTTACACATACTCACCACTTTAACACATTCCTATTTGCATTCGTCAGCTTCTGCCTTCAAGTAGTGAAGATTCATGATTATACCACTTGCCAGGATGATCATCAATTTAACTATTGTTTTATTATTGTCATTAAGTACTGGTGATACTTGATCATTGATGTTGTATGGCTATTTTTACTATTTAATGCGACTGGTAACTGAAACATTTAGATGATAAACTGTATATAAGAGTCATCGTGATGTCACCGATTGGTTTTGAAGCCATCTGATGCAGATCTGATGAACAAAACTGGCAGAGGGGCACCCCAGGCTGCAATCTTACTGGGTCTCCATCTGGATTCTGGTGTGAAGCTGTGAACAAAGCTAGCTTCATAATTCCAGTAGTGTCAGTAGCTAATTGCATTGGTAACAACGGTAATGATGGTAATGATGCCATGGTTGCGACCTGTAAATAAAAAGGTAGCCCCGCCCTAAAGCATACTCTGCTTTATGGTGTATTTGACTCTAAATGGAACATTTTTTACTAAATTACCATCATGTTGTATTGAAGAAGACTTGAAACTGATTGAGATACTGATGGCAGAGAAAATGCAAGTTTAAGGCAATGTTCATAATTGCATAGAAAATGGATTACATTAAATTCATTACATTAAAGAGGTTCTCCTGAGCGAGGACAGCAGGAGCCTGTTCTCCTCTGCACACCACCATCACTTTCTAGGATTATTTCCTAAGAGGAGAAAAAATATTTGACAAATGGTAGCAACCTCCCTTGTCTCTATGGAGCAGCCTCCTCTGGTACCGATTAAAAAATGATCAGCCTTTACAAGCAGTATGTAAAATTATGTAATTGCAAGCAGACAACAACATTTTAAGCAGTTATTAATCAACAACTTCAACATCTTTCATAAAGTATTTTTAACTGGTGAATCACATGTATTAATAAATACAGTTTTTTTATCAATTGCTAATATTTTTTTTCGATTGCTAATATATATATATATATATATATATATATATATATATATATATATATATATATATATATATATAAGCAAATGATGATTTTCATTCCTTCTTGTTTTACCTAAAAAAACTGGTATGTTATAAAACAAACAAGTTCACGTGAAAGAATTAAACTCTTTTCTTTAAAGAAAATATTGATTTGTGTGAAGTCACTGATATTATTTAAACTGTAAAGATGAAAAGTGTCTAACTTGTGTATAAGATGTAACTGTTTCTCCTCTGTGTGTTCTGAGTGTGTGTGTCATTTCCATGACGATTGTGTTCGCTGCACTGAGCCGGTTTTGTAGGTGATGGGAACTGTTTACCTCAGGTGACTGTTGGTGATGCAGACTGTAGTTAGATTTTTGCACATATAGTATATTCATATATATTCAATAACCATTTATACACATACCCTGAACATGTTTTTAAAACATCATATCATGCACTGACTTTGTGACTGTAGTTTCAACATATGTGCATGATAAACTGTAATCAGAGCCCACTAAGTAGTGCATGTGTTATGTACTACAGAATACTTCTGATGAAATATGTATATACAGCATTCTGACGGTCAAGCAAGGGGAGGTTGTCAGTGGGCCTTAATATAGAAAGGTTAGCAAGTGGATGGACCGAAGGAATGGAGTTTACAGCAGCGCTAGTGTTGATGGAGTGGGTGAAGACAGGCTGCTAAGATATAGTTACAGACTGACATGCCACTTCATGGTTAGAGCTTTCTGCCTAATAGAGTTGTACCACTGAACTCAGTTTGCTTGTTTATCCGGTAATTTTGGGAACAAATACAACAAAAAGTGATTTCATGATTGATTTCCAAAGTAATTCATGAGATTTTTAATACTCAAATAATTGAAGTAGTCACCGACTCCAGTACCAAACAAATGTGACAATGAATTGCTCTCTTGTGTCATTACCAATACACTCATGTGTGTAGGTTTTCTTTGTATTTGGTCTCTGCCACCTTGCAACAAGCTTAGATTAATTATCTTTTCAGACAATTTTTTGACAAAAACAAAAGTTTTTCTTTTAGACTCCACAATTAGCCGAGATAAATTAAATTATAGGTTAACACGGAAGGATGGGATAAAACACCTTCCAGACCCTCTTGTTGTTGCAACCCTTGCAATAAAGGACTCTGCCCGATGTGTGTCTGACTGGACCTTTGGGACCTGTCTTCTCCACTATGATGTATACAGAGTCAGTAATTCTCTTGCTCATGGACAGGAATATTTTGGATAGTCACTGACATGGCTGAAATGAGGAAGTAGATTGTTGGACATCTGAATCATGAAAACATTTCTAAATACAGAAGTAGTCAAGACAGAATAAACAACTGCGGATACTGTACCCATGTGTGCCCATAATAGTACAACAAAACTCAAAGACTGTACCAGAAGAGGTGAAAAGATGTTAAAATCTGCTCAATAGAAGTCTCATGCAATCATTACAGATTTTCTTAATTTTCTTGAAACCCAGTGAGGTTGGAAGGAGATGCGTTTACTAAACATTACATTCTATGAGCAGAGTATGTAAGCACATCCCCAGCCAGCATGTCCATGTGGGGCCCATAAGGTTTAAATTTGGTCTGCAGATAAGGGTCCCGAGTGGGTTTGTCCGCAGTTTCCATGGTGGCCCCACCTGTGTTTGCCCATATGGGTTTCAAGTTGGTTCTGACTGGGTTTCAGGTGGGGCCCAAATTGGTGAGTTGCACAGGACCCATGTAGGCCCATATCTGTGCCCACATGGGCATGAAGAGGGATCAGACTGGACCTTAAATATGGGCAAACACAGGTGGGGCCACCATGGAAACTGCGGACAAACCCACTTGGGACCCTTATCTGCAGCCCAAATTTAAACCTTATGGGCCCCACATGGACATGCTGGCTGGGTCATTAACTAGCTTTAGCTCTGCTATGCTATGCAAGCTACTGAAGGCAATACTGAATGGCTCCCCATCCACCAACACATTAACTACAAGGTGTTTATACTTGCTTACCAAGCTATCCACTCCACCAGTCCATCCTACCTATCAGAAGTTATCACTGTATCCCGGCCCACACGCACCCTCCGCTCCTCCAGCTCCACCACCTTTCTACAGCCTCGCCACAGACTGGTCACCATGGGAGGAGAGGCCTTCAGCTGTGCTGCACCTGCACTCTGGAACAATCTCCCCACCTCCGTTAGAGAGGCCAAGTCCATATATTCTTTTAAGTCACACCTTTAAAACTCTCATTTTTTGAAATACAAAGACTTCATATAAGTTTTTTTTTTGTTTGTTTGTTTTTGGAGCCCTTTTTCTTAATTTTTCTTTTTAGTTGTGAAGCGCATTGGGTCCTAGAAATGCGCTATATGACTGATTTATTATTATTATTATTACTTTTAATTTTTAGCCACATAAAAAGTATGACCATAGGGATGCAACAACAAGTCCTCCAACTCATACGACCACAGTTGTCGTTGGTCCATGCACTCGAATACGACCTCTGGGAGCGTATTGCGGAGATTCTTCCGCAACGATAGTAGTGGTTAAGGTTAGGGTTAGGTCGACGTGTGGGGGGGTCTCTGCAGATGATGCACGCGCGGGGGGGGGGGGGGGGGGGGGGTAGGGGGGGGGGGTTAGGTTTAGGTCGACGTGTGGGGGGGTCTCTGCCGATGATTGACGGGGGGCGCGCGGGGGGGGGGGGGGGGGGTAGCGCGGGGGTGCGGGGGGTAGGGGGGGGGGGAGATGTCGTGGAATCGGGGTAGGTTTAGGTCGACGTGTGGGGGGGGGGCGATCGTCTGAGACACCGAAGTGTCGATATTTACTTGACCGCTAGAGGGCGCGCTATTTTGAAACGTAACATATGGTCGTAATTCGGTGCTTGACACACGACCTATGTGGTCGTTTTCTCGAGGAGGACAGTCTGGGATGCAATGTTGGTCTCTTGGTTCATCAATTGATCAGTCCACCATTTTGGTTAAAAAAAATATTTCTAGAAAGTAAACTAAAGGGGGACAATTATTTGATACAGGCATTCACGGTTCCCAGAAATTCTATACTCCCCGCAATAACGGGGAATATAAAACTTCTAATAGTGTAATAGTGTTTAGGCTATATAGAGAGGCTCCGTCCTTTCCTTTGTCACCCATGGAATATTTTCCGGGAAAAATATACACATTAGACAATGGCAAGAGACAAATACTTTTTTGAGTCCGCTTGAATTTAGCCTACCATGAATTCTACATATTTCTTTAATCAATTTAAAAGGTAATTGTGCAAGTCAAGACAGCCAAGTTTGTCATTGTCATCAGTTTATCATAGCATCATTTAGTTAAGTGTGAAACCGCACAGTGAACTACATCTCTCGTCTCACGCATCGTGCATCACCAACAACGCCGCTAGCTTGGCTTGCTAGCTAGTTTTGCTAGCTAGGCTTGCTACCTAGCTAACGTAGCTATGTACCATCACACCCAATCATAGTTTTTACCTTCTCTTGTGGTATCTCCATAGCAGCTGGTAGGTCGTTTGTTTTTTAGGGAAGTGCAGGTAGCCTACGGTGAAAATTACAGCCGAACCTGAAAGCCTACAAACAAAGCTGCTCTAGGGATGGCAGAAATATTAATCCATCTTTACTCTTGTTAAACACATTGATGCTAATTGGTACTTAATGGTACCTTACTGCTCGAAGGTGCTGTGTCTCATCTAATGTCAGTTTTTCTAGATCCTAACCTCTCCAAAAACCTGATTGGGCCAAATGACAAATTGAACCGTGACAGCAGCAGGTGGCTGGAGGGAGAATGATACGATGACTGATGGGCTACGTCCTAGGTTGTTTACAGAAGTTATGTTCAGGATGCATGTTTTATGACACCTTGTGTGCCCGCCAAGGCAAATATCAAACAATGGAATGAGGAGCAACGACCAAAGCGGTCACACCAGAGTAATGTGAGCTCTCTTTCCTCTCTTGTGTCTCCTCCCTCGAACCCCCCCCCCCCCCCCCCCCCCCCCCCCCCCATGTGATAAATCTCAGCACCTGTACAATGCAGTTCTCTGAGGCCCACAGTACACCCTGTGGCTGGTGATAATTGAGATAATTATGTGGTATGAGGCTGAACCATCGCTATGACCGCTCAGATATTCCTATCATGGGGTAACATGGTGGCACACAGACTCCGTAGAGATTTTTCAGGGAGCAGAGAATTAGAAATGTATCCAGGCACAGCAAAGTGGTTGTAATCCCCGAAGGACTTCCTAATTGCTGGATACAGTGTGTTGTGAGTATCAACAACTGCTGTTATAGTAGAGTTCTGTCTTGTCTGGAGGGGTGAATGTCTAAGAATAGCTCAATGCTAGCTGATATTCTGTCAACTTGGCTGGCAGGAGTGTGGCAATACTCATAGGAAGGTGGCAATATCAGCAAAGCAAAGATATTGGAAAGTTCCGTGACACCTGGCATCGCCATTTTGTACTGCTGTCCGAATGTATAGTGAGAATTATGATACCCTCTGTAGTTGATCCTACAATGTGTCATGAAAAGTAATGTAAAACCATGGTCACTAACTGAATAATCAGATATAGTAATGAAGGAAAATCGGCCAAGAGTATAGAAAGCAAGGAGTTATGGCACCAGATGAATGTTTCGTTGGTGTTTTTAAAATAATTACCCACTAAAATAAAGGTTTTTTAACTTTCAAACTGAGTGCCTGTTCTTTTTTCTTTTTGTTAAATTACCCTTAGCAAGAGCACCAGTGGTTTGAGGGACACCAGCAGCGCTCCTGTGATCCTTTTGTTTTCGTCACCAATGCTTGTGCCCCCTGTATGATCAAAGCATTATAAAGTTTGAAAGGTGTTTATTAAAGGCGGGCCCACACCGGACCGAAAATCGGCGTCTTTGACAGAGTCGGCGTCCGTGACATGAGTCTGCTTGGTGTGGTCGCTCGAATCGGCCCACGTCAGCGTTCATTTCAGCCGATTCAAATGTGTAATCCGCCAAGCGAGTCGGTCACTCTTTTACCATTCTGATTGGTGGAGGCTAGCAGCTTGACTAGCGAATCAGTGAAGCCCGGAAGTGACGATGGTAAACATACCAGATAACCAGTGGAATCGAAGAAGGTGGTCTAGAGAGGACCGCCTACTTCCGGTTTTTCGTGTTTTTTGGCCCACAATACAGATTAGCGCCGCCTGTTGTTTTGGAGACATTACATCTCGCGCAAGCGCGGAACGTATGGCGTCGGCTGAAGTTCCGTAGGTGTGAACCGCCCATGTCGTTGTTCGAGTCGGCCATGTTAAGTAGCGCGACTTCATTTACCGACGCAAAGCGGGCAGTCGGTCTGGTGTGGACCCGCCTTAAGAGGCGGCTGGTTTATGAAGTGTAAAGAGACTGACCTTTGCCATGATGACACATTGATGGCTTTCAAATTTACTGTGTTTGATCCTCGGAGATCCTCCTCTTCATCTTCTCTTGTTGAATGTTGCTGGATGATACTGATGATATCTGAAGTTACGGCCTACAACACACTTTTGGCTACATGATCTTCCCACACAAGACGAGCCAAGCCACCACCATCAGTCAAGTATTTGACAGAAAACTGTCAAAAAGTAACAAGATATATGCTGCCATCTAGTGACACTAAAGGAAAAACACACACTCATACCTTGTTCTAAAGGAAACGTTCAAATACCTGCAGGCTTGTTGTATATTTACATGAAATGAATGCTCTTTTTTGATAATGTGAATCGGTAACAACATTTCACACCATACTTGCCAGGCAGTAATGTGTGCTATTCTCGTTCTGCCTCATGTGCTGAGAGAAGAAACTGGATAGCTGGATATCTCACTCAGGATTCTTCACGTTCTGCACACATTAACATCTCACCTTGTGAAATGGAGTTTGCCCTAATGTAACCTTAGCACCAATGTGACCCCTAATAACTTTGTTTCAATCCGCATCATAACGAATGGTAAAGTGTATGTGAATACTTACATGGGGTGAGGAGTGTCTACAGTTTTACAGGGCTAATTTAAGACGCCATACTTTCAATATATGCACTGCTGTAGTGTGTTTTAACATGGTGTGTTTTGTCCATTATTTCACTCAGTTTTCAATGCTGCATCTACCATTCAAAATGTTCTACTAGCAAGACATGACGTGCAGTATTATAACAGAACATTGTGGTTTGCTGTCTCCTACAGTGTAAAAAGACACCCTGCTCAAAGTTCTTTACAAAAAAAACAACAACAAAACACAGAGCAAGAAAGGGTTGGTTGGTCCCCAATGTTCATCTGGACTAAAATATCTCAATAAGTAATGAATGGATTGATGTTTTTCACAGATCCATGTTCCTTACAGGATCAATTGTAAAAATCATGGTGATTCCTTATTTGTTCAATTGGTTTGAGTCCTGAAAAAATGATTTCCCATTGGCCTCAGCTGTACTATGTGTTCATTTGTAAATAGCAAATGTTAGGATGCTAACAAGCTAAACTAAGAAGGTGAACATGGCAGGCATTATACATGCTATACGTCGGCCTGTTAGCATTTAGCTCGAACAACCACTATGCCTGAATGCAACACCACAGAGCCGCAAGCATGACTGTTTGTTGCATTGCTGACCTCTGCTGACTGACTATCTCGGGTAAGAAGAAGACACAGACAATATGCACTGGTGTGATGATGATGATGATGATGATGATGATGATGATGATGATGGTGTTGCACTTGCTTATAACAATGATAATAATAATAACAAAATAATAGTAATAATAATAACAATTCACATACACATTTGCGGTGACATTCCGCTCTTTAGAAGAAACAGTAGTAGATGAGCTGACAGTAGCCTACAGTTAGTGCAGCTTTAGAGAGCCTCAAATGTTCAGACTGTTCCAAACGTTCCAAAAATGACCAAATATATGAGAGATAAGGGGTCAAAGCCTTGTTGTCCTGGCAAGACACGCTGTCTAACAAATGCCGCCATGTTTTTGAGAGGATAAGTCACGCATCAGTCATCAGTCCCGCTCTGTTTCCACCAGTCAGCTTCTTGCAGTTGATGCTGCTGACGGAGTCGTGCTCAACAGCAGCCACCCGTGAAAGATGTTCTGTTTACTGGGCCAAGACTCATACTTGGCTAAGACACAGCAGGGAGTCCCGATGTCCAAGGCCCTGACCGATTCCTAAATAGCTGTCATGGGACTGTCGTTAAGACAGTGTGT
This sequence comes from Chelidonichthys spinosus, assembly GCA_029853015.1. Classification (NCBI taxonomy): domain Eukaryota; kingdom Metazoa; phylum Chordata; class Actinopteri; order Perciformes; family Triglidae; genus Chelidonichthys; species Chelidonichthys spinosus. The sequence goes on from CM056829.1 coordinate 17,647,648, forward strand.
GTGTGTGTGTGTGTGTGTGTGTGTTTGTGCATGTGTGTGTGTGTGTGTGTGTGTGTGTGTGTGTGTGTGTGTGTGTGTGTGAAGATGAATGCTGTCTTGGCTGGTATCCCTCTCTTTCACAATCTAGAGAAGATAGCCAGCGAAGCAGAGAAATTGAAGTGACAGGACCTGCTGCGTCACATACACACACACACACACACACACACGCATACACACACACATTTTCGTCTTTGACAGCTTGCCCGGACATTTGGCTCTTTGACAGCCATCTCATTCCTTTCTCTTTGAGTGTTAACTCTTGTCTACATAGGTCGCACTTAATTTACACTCAATGCACTTCTGTGCATAGTGCTATATTTCTACTCAACTCCTGTCAAATGGGATTATCAGTAATTGGTCTATACAATTAATTTCACTTGTAACTTATATTTTTAAATATGAATAAATGCAATTATAAATGGAGAAAATGTAATTCCTTTATTACACTGCTGCACATGTGGAAACTATTACCTTAAACACACGTACTGTGTATGCATACACAAATCAGAGACCCTACAAGCGGGAATACAGTATTTTTTCTCTCTCAGGGGGCGACTCCTCTGGATGTTAAAAGAAGTTTGATCGCATGGAAGTCTATGAGAAAATGACCCTCCTTCTCACTTGATTTATTAAAACATTGTAAACATGAGTTTATGGTCTCAATCTCAAAGTTTCAAGTCTTCTTCAATAAATTATGATGTTCAATTTGTAAATCATGGTCCATTTAGAGTCAAATAGACCATAAAGCAGGGTATGCTTTAAGGCGATGCCTTGGGACTGATAATGTAGCCCCGCCACTTTGGCAGTTTTCTGCCTTTGCCAGGTAAGATATGGTGCTCAATTGTCGCCACCATGCTACTAAGATTGTTTTAACACTTAGCTGTAAATTTTACTTTGAATTAAGAAGATAACTTTGTAAACAGTTTCAAATCAGAAACCAGATGGATCCAGATCCATTAAGGTTACTGCTCTTGGTGGTGCTCTGCAGCTTGTTTTCATCAGATCCACCCGTCGCTCCTCCATAATCCAAATATGGTCACTTCCTGTAATAACATGTCGGCAGCCAAAATACCAAACTTGAGGCTTAAAAGTCGTAGTCCACAATCCAATGAATGACATTACGATGACTTCGTCTACAGTCTGTGGATCCAACAAACCCTGTTTGTTCCCTGCTTTGTGGGAGGGATAAGTCAGATCCTGAAAGCAACATCAGAGTCTCAGCTTTGTTAACAGACCTCAGGGGGAGGTGAAGTTCTGAGTGACAGCTTTACCAAGAGGAACACAGTGAGACACGTCAACTTCACCACATGTCCGGTCTCCACGCCTCAGTGTTTTATCGTGGTCTGCAGAGGGGTCAGTGTGTGCAGTCACATTGGGGGGGTTGTTTGTGCATTTATTGGTAGGCCTGTTGAATAACAGAAAAACAGGAACAGGAATGTTTTGAAAACGAAATATAACAGACTTTGACTTCCACAGAAAGAGGAACTGTGCAAGGTGACTGGAAAGGGGCCGCCTCTTTCCCACATATATCTTCCTGTTCTCTCTTTATGATCAAATAGAGCAAGTTCACTTTTTATGCAACGACATAAGGGCATGTTTTTAAGAAAGGTCACAACCCATGCAGAGATGAAACCCTACAGGCTCTTTTGTTAAACAAGCTGAGAGAAATAAAACACAGAATGTCTCTCTGATGGTGGCAGAAACAATGGAAACAAGTAGAAATCGAATATATCATCACAAATCCAATGCAAAATAAGATGATCTTCATTTTTACAGAATACTGTTGTTTAAAACGCCGGTAACTTAGTCCATTTAGTTGGATACAGTGAGTACAGTTCAGGAAACTCACCACTTTGATAACGTATTAATGTCTTCAGCAGTCACAAAATTAGAGAAGGCGCCCCTGATCTATATTCTGTGTGATATTAGCACCCACATACGACAGTGATACTACAGAAATGTTGCTTTCTGACACCAGTTCAACTAAAAATGTTGAACATTTTTATTTATGAACACAACAAAAGGTCTTTTTACAGTATATTATGTGTATTCCAGTATATTCAGTCTTGTGCACACATGCACAAGCATGCACATTATATATGTTTATATATTGTACACCTACTGTGCAGGCAGTCCAGCTATGGCTGGAGCCTGCACCCTTTAAGTCATTACTATCATTTATTTATGATACAGATAGATCATCACTGTCCAGTGAAATCCATGAAGCTCCAAATATTTTTTCAGATAAAGATCAAATGTTCCTGTATCGGTTGATAATGTTCTCTTAGTTCTTGAACTAAACAACAAAACAAAAATGCATTGTTGCAAAGCTAAATAAAGGATATTATTAGTTAAAGGGACGAGAGAGAGCAACGACATGATTTAAAAGACAGCTGTGGGGCGGATTCGGATCTGGGCCGCTGCAAGGAGCCTGGTAACATGGGGCGGTAACTCTACCACTAAGCTATCAGCGAAGTTATTGTTGCTCAAATCAGTCAGATCTACTAGTGTCCTTATGATGAGGCAGTCATATTTTACTACTACTAATACTATTAATACGACTTCCGCATTCACACAGTCCGCGAGGTTTTGCCAGCTGTTCTTCCTGCATTTGGCAGATGAAACGGTTGCTTTTTGCCTGTATTATATGTTGAACTTTTTCGTATTTCTGTAACATGGTTCGCTCCTCGTACGTGAAATACACCGCTCCGCTGCCGTAGACTGATCCATGTATGTGATTGGTCAAATGCTGCAAACGCCGCCTCCTTCATGTGCACGCGCTCATAGCTGGACAGGTAAACCCTGGGTTGAGTTAACGAGTTGATAACCAGCTTCGTGTGACCGCTTATCTCCGATTGCCTTTGTTAGGGTTACTTAAGCTGGATCTCTGAAAGATACCCTGGGTTTGTTGAACTCGCTTAGTACAGGCCCCTGGTTTATCCGATGTTGAGATTTATGTTCTGTAAATGTATGCACGTGAGCACAAACTTCCTAAAAGTGTGCCTCGCCTACATATTTTCCAAAAAAAATTCAGAAAACTTGAAGTACAAAAAAGAATCTTCTTACCGTCAGTGATTAACTAGGTAAGTTTTTTTTTACCCTTTTCTCCTGTAGTCTTTCTGCTGGGTTTATTGGATTTGCTCAGTAAAAATGAAACCAGCAGAGGGCGCCCTGATATAACTAAAGATACACTGCAAAGTATTAACTTTTACTCATATATGTGCACCCGATAAAACCTTCCATGAGAAGGTGCAAACCAATGTTAATAAACCTAAAGAAACGTTAATTTCAGAATATAAAAATTACATGAATAAAAGTGACTAGTGGAAAGCGTAATAGAAAACAGACGTCCTTATCTCTTTCATCCGCGGGGTAACACAATCACTGCTGCATCACAATTTAGTCTTCTCATGTGGTTCCTTTCTTCCTCTTTTGCAAAGTATTTGGTTTCTAAGAATTAATGTAGCTTCTCACACACATCTCTGATGGGTTTAAAATACCCACGTCTGTGATTTATTTTTAAAGACTGTCATGGGTTTAACAGTAAGCTCCCCATACTGTATTTGTCACTGCAGATGAGGATGTGTCATCCTTCTGCATGAATGTCAACAGTTGAAAACATCTGCAAGAATCGCCTGCATTAGGACTGTAATCTTTAATTCTCCTTATTTTGACTTTTGATGTTTATTCTTCCATTTTTTTAATATGTAGATACACCTATTTATTAAAACATCTTAAACACTTGATAATGGAAAAGTGGAATATCAGCCAGGAAAGATGGCCAGCCCTGTCAACAAGCAACAAAAGCACTTTCAAAGTGGAATCCTACATTTATTACAGTGTGATACACAGGTTCACAAGTCAGGTTACCACGTAGGCTTGTCAACGTCCCTTCCAGTAGAGAAAACATGCCCTCTAGGGTGCCCTTCAAGTAAATTGCCCACTATGGTGCCCTTCAAGTAAAGGAAATATGATAACGAGTCCTCTATGGTGCCACACCTGGTTTATTCATTAACCTATTCTTTTTATTTTGACAGAAACGAGTGAATAGATTATTTGTCAATTAACTCTTAACGGGTATGGTGTGTGTGCCTTAATCAGGCCTATGGGTACAGCTGTACGGTACTTCAGTTCTGTGATGTGGGCCGCAGAGAGCTTGGCCCAACTACAGAAAAAGGCCAAAAAATTGGGTTGCTCCCCTTGGATGTCAGGCTGCAGCATGTTTCCTTGGTAACAGAGGAGTTTGGCTGACAGCCAGACCCTGCAGTGTGAAGTCCCACCACATCGAAGCCAACCTTAATATACACCCATTTCTCTCACTCACTCACTCCCTCTCATTCACACAGCCTCACTTGACTGCAGAGACAGGCCCTCCATCATGCATACATTCACAACAGGGGCATGCCTACATATGGGCATAGAGTCCTGGCTGTATAGCACGTACACAACTACAGAAGCCCATCTACACGTGCCTGTGATGTGTCATTCACCCTCATCCAACCTGTTGGGTTTTTTTTGTCAGTTTTCTTCCCCTTCACACAATCACAGTCTGATGCTGAAGTGTAACCTCTATCTCGCCATGTGCTCTGTAGAATAATGAGCTAATATACAGCACTGTGTGTCTGGGTTCCTACCATGGACTGTATAAGAAGTGGACCCAGTCATTGTGACTTCACTACCGTTTTGAAGCTCGAGTTCAGCATTTTGGTCATCGTTATCTTGGATTTTATCCGTTGCTATCTTGGAATTTTTTTAACTGGTGAAGAGAAGTGACCATATTTGGAGTGTGGAGGAGTATCGATTGGATTTACCGGCAGAGTGGCACCCAAAGCAGCAACCTTACTAGATCTGGATCCATCTGGATTCTGGTGTGAAGCTGTTAACAAAGTTAGCTAATTGTATTGGTAGCGTGGTAGCAACGGTATTGTCAGTCACAGGGTTGCCACGCCCAAAAGCATACCCTGCTTCATGGTCTATTTGACTCAAAATGGACCATCATTTACTAAATGAACATCAAGCTGTATTGAAGACTTGGAACTAGAGATTGAGACCGTGAACTCATGATTCTAATGTTTATTGAGATTGAGGGCCCTAGTTTCGTGGCGCAGCGCAGGGCGGCGCAGGGTGGCGGAGCCGGCGCAATGCAAGTTTCGACCCTCGCAGCCTTGCGCACCGTCAGTTTGGCAGGTTGGTGAATCGCCTGCGACACGATGGGTGTGGCGGCGCAGCAGTGGGAGGTGTCACAGATTCAGCTTGGCGTAGCGGAAGTTTCGTGGCAAAAAGCCTCGCCGAGACTGCGCTGAAAGCTCGCCAGCTCCAACCTGGTCTACTCTCTTGGCGCAAGGCGTAAATAAAGTCCATTCATTCAAGGCGAATCAGAGCTGGCGGAGTGGAAGTTTGGCTGACGGCGCGCAGTGCGCACACGTCACCGAGACCTCACAGGCAGGTTTCCACAGTTCCAGGCACATTTAAATGCAATACATAATCACAACAAACACTATTTAATGCAACTAATTGAATCAACACGTGAATTTATATCTATATAGATTGTCCCGTCACATGTGACGTCAGATCGAAGGCGGATGGCACGCGTAACGGAAACTCAGCCTCTCGGACCAAAACATCTCCCTCTCTCTCTCCTGATTTTTTATATGGGCATTGTCATTAGGCTTGTTTCGAATCAAGCATGCGCATGCATTTGCCTCGCAAAACCAGGCATTCTGGGAAAAAAACGTCACAAATGCTGGTGATAACTTCCCTTTGCGACATGTCACAACTCGCGGTATCTCCAGGGTACCTCCCTTCGCATGCTTTTCTCTGCAGATGGTCTGAAATAAGTGCGGACATAAGACACTCCCCTCAACGTTGCCCTAGTTGGTTAGAATTATCACGTGGTATTTCCCACGTGAGAAAATTCCTCAGCCTCCGTCAACAACGGGACTTCAAATGCCTCGGCTCGAGTTCGTCAGCGACGAAGAAAGCCAGCGCCACTGGGCAGGCCATATTCTTTGTGCAAAGTCCGTGAAGTTTCCCCTGGCTCGATAGTTTTTGTTATGTATACAATTATTAATAAAGTTTAAATAAAAAAAAAGTCCGTGATGTGCGCCTGTGTCCGACTTGACGTGGTGAGAACTTGACGTGTTTATAACTAGTTCCGCCGGAAACTCTCAAGTTTCTATCGAGCCAGGGGAAACTTCACGGACTTTGCACAAATAATATGGCCTGCTCAGTGACGCTGGCTTTCTTCGTCGCTGACAAACTCGAGCCGAGGCATTTGAAGTCCTGTTGTTGATGGAGGCTGAGGAATTTTCTCACGTGGGAAATACCACGTGATAATTCTAACCAACTAGGGCAAAGTTGAGGGGAATGTCTTATGTCCGCACTTATTTCAGACCATCTGCAGAAAAAAGTATGCGAAGGGAGGTACCCTGGAGATCCCGCGAGTTTTTAAAGTCATGTGACATGTCGCAAAGGGAAGTTATCACCAGCATTTGTGACGTTTTTTTCCCAGAATGCCTTGTTTTGCGAGGCAAATGCATGCGCATGCTTGATTCCAAACAAGCCTAATAGGCTCGTTCGGGATGGTCTTGGCTTGGCTTGACTTGACTTATCACGCCGACGAGAGCTGCAGGTGTCTGAGGGGGCGGGCTCTAAAAGAGACGGCAGCCAAGCGCCGTCAAGTCGGACAACAAAGTCAACGTGACTATGGTGCTCAAGCGATAGAACACAGCAGCAAACCAAAGAGGATGTGTTGTGTGTGTGTAATATATATATGTCATATATACATATATATACACACACACACGCACACAAGGCAACATGTGGAAGGCATTCTTTTTTCCAGTATATTTGTATTATCATTTTATGTTTGTATTAACCAGACCTCACATATAATAGGCCTACTCACAACACAATGCACGGAACTTAAGATCAAGCCATGAGATCAAAGCGACCAAAATAAAAAGTATCATTTCACCACAAGGTGGCCGCCGAGTGCGGACCTGAACACACGTCATTGTACTTTTAACCAATGAGAACCATTCCACTGTAGTGGGGGTGTGGACAAGCCGGTTGCATCCACCGTTCACCGCGCTGCCAAGCGCCTATGGCAAGCCGTTTTAACATTTAATAGCTAGACTGAATATGTATTGTAGATATCTGTAATTCAATTCTTCCTAGTCATAAAGAACATTTCAGATATCCACAATGACATTCTTCCTATCCACAATTGTCATTTCAGATATCCACAATGGCATTCTTCCTAGGACAAATGACGTCACTTTTGCCATTCATGTGTATTGGGCTTTCAGTTTCAGATATCCACAATTACATTCTAGATATCTAGAATGAACATTCTGGATATCTGCAATTGAATTCTTACTAGGAGAAACTCCCATTTCAGATATCTTCAATCCAATTGTTACTAGTCATAATTTTCATTTCAGATATCCAAAATGAAAAATTATTCCAGATATCCAGAATGTAATTTTGAATATCCAAAAATACATTGTGACTAGTAGAAATGTCGTTATGGATATCCACAATTCGTATTATGACTAGTAGAAATGTAATTTCAGATATCTACAATTAGAATTATGACTAGGAACAATACAATTGCAGATATCCACAAATGTATTGTGGATATCTGTTGACAGGTAGAAAGGACGCCATTTTAAAACATTTTAAATAATGACTAGTAACAATTGGATTGAAGATATCTGAAATGGGACTTTCTCCTAGTAAGAATTCAATTGCAGATATCCAGAATGTTCATTATAGATATCCCGAATGTAATTGTGGATATCTGAAATTGAAAGCCCAATACACATGAATGGCAAAAGTGACGTCATTTGTCCTAGGAAGAATGCCATTGTGGATATCTGAAATGACAATTGTGGATAGGAAGAATGTCATTGTGGATATCTGAAATGTTCTTTATGACTAGGAAGAACTGAATTACAGATATCTGCAATACATATCCAGTTTAGCTATTAAATGTTAAAACGGCCACTTATACTTTTTAAGGATTTTTAGATATCTTAAATTTAGTTTTGACTAGTACAATCAAAGTTGTAGATATCTTAAAATATCATTTTTACTAGTAAGAATGTATTGTGGATATCTTTAATTACCATTTCTCCTAGTCCAAATGTAATTTGGACTAGGAGAAATGCTATTATGGATATCTATAATATAATTACAGATAGGAGTGTTGTTCGATTAAATGTTAAAACGGCTTGCCATAAGCGCCGCAAGAAGCGGCTCTTAAAAACTTGTGATGTTTTGGGTCACGTGATATGGTCGCGACCCTGTGACGTCTTTGCAGTCGGCTGCTAAGTCGGACACAAATTCTATCCATCATGCATCGCTTTCAATCCAGAATACATCACGTTAGGTGGCGCGCTGCAGGCGGCTACATCAAGTCGAACAAGCCTATTATTATGATACGCGCGCACAGCGCGTGATGCGCGTGGTGGGAGCGGCGGCGCTGCTTCTGTCATCGGGTTGTCAAGTGACGGATCTTGCACTGAACCTCCCCTAACGCATTAAAGGAGAGGAGAGGAGCTCATTTGATTGGTGAAGATCTGAATCGGCTGTATTAATCCCAGTCCACGCCTCGTCTCCTCCTCGTCTCCCACTCACGCCTTCTTCTCCTCCCTCTTTCCCACTTGCGCCGGTGGGCGAGACCGGAGGTGTGCCTGCGCGAGCCTGCGCGGTGCACGAAACTTGCAAAGTCCAGGCGGAAACGCCCCGTCGGCGCGGCGCAGGTGCGCTGAAAGCTGACTGCGCCGGGTCTACGAAACTAGGGCCCTATAAAATAAAGCATAAGTCGGGTAATTTTCTCATTGACTTCCATGCAATCAGACTTAATTTTGTAACGGAGTCACCCCCTGATGGCCCGTACAGATGATACAAGTTGAGGCACTTCGACTTTGGTGTAAGTTTTCAGAACCGCTGGTTGCTGCCTTGTTCCCACATTGTTTTGTTCCTAGGTATTTCTCTGTGTGCATGACCATGTGCATGCTGACATATTCTAATTTTATAATAATGAGCATATCAGTGGGGCAGGTGATCATGTTGGCTAGTTTGCAAGTGTGTGTGTGTGTGTGTGTGTGTGTGTATGTGTGCGACTGTTGTCAAAGGACATCGAGTGCCACAAGGTCTGGGTTTGTTGCTTCACAGGAATAACACAAAAAAACAATTATAAAAACATCTCAAAATATGGAACACAATACATTTTAACAGTTTAGTTGTTCAACAGCTTGGTTGAAGTCAGGAAAAATGATAACTTCAGTCAGTATGATTTCTATTGATAGTAAAAATATTTGTCAGACAAAAAAATTATTTTTACATTGATTCAGCACAGTGTTGCCAACACAATGAGAAAAGGGAGAAGGTGTATTAAATGTACAACTACTCCAAAGACCACTCGGTAAGACAACAGGCAGATGACAAGGACCACAAGACAGACCAGTGTCTTTAGCGCCCCTAGTGGTTGTGACCACTGGCCGTGCCAGAGACCAGCTGGTCCCGACCACACGGATCTTCATAATCAATAATAATAACAATATTAATCATAATAATTATATTTTATAGACAAAAGATTATGATCTCTGACATTTATCCAGCTGACAGTGCTGCCAAAACGAGTGTAAAGGGGAGAAAATACTAAAGCTGCTTCACAGACCACAGGTACCACAGGGCAGATCACTGAGGAGCTGGTCGGGACCAGTATCTTTAGCGCCCCTAGTGGTTGTGACCACTGGCCGTGCCAGAGACCCGCTGGTCCGTGCCACAGAGCTACTGGTCGCAACCACTGAGGAGCTGGTCGGGACCAGTGTCTTTAGCGCCCCTAGTGGTTGTGACCACTGGCCGTGCCAGAGACCATGGTCCCTGGACAGACCACGGAATCGGCTACAACCCCTGCTGCAAGACTGTGTGTGCATTGTTTTTATCTGCACTCCGTTCCGTCGTTTCCGGTTTTCCTGTTTTGGAGTACTGGCACGAGACTAGCGCCACCCGCTGTTAAGGAGGCTTATTGCATCTCGCGCAAGCGCAGAACGTACACGCTGCTGTGTTGTCGGAAGCACGTCGAAGTGGTGTGTACAACGCAACTTTTCTGCCGAACGGGTCAGACGAGAGACAACAGAGTGGGCGGATAAGGCAGTTGGACGTCTGGGCGGTGTGTGGGGGCCTTTAGACAGCTTGATGTTATAATGTAGCAGCAGCTCCTTCACAGAACTCTTATAACTGTAAATCTACTTTCTGCAGGTTCCATTGCCCACTACCTATACGCATCATGTGTAACCTTGAACCTTGGTGCTCAATAATTTCCTCCTTACAGTAAATATTGAATGTCATAGAGTTGTTAACTATCCATGAATTTAAAAAAAAGAAAAAAACAAGAATTTCACATTGAGCTCATGGTGGTTGAAAATCAGTGCAGTAGTCATATTTGCGGACCCAACAAAATTAGAAAATGTTACTACAGTTGACAAAATTAAAGAAACAATGACATGACATTTTCTAAAAAATGTGAGAGGGGAGGTGAAAGTCAGTACAGTAGATCATGTTACGAGTGCAAAAAAAATACTGCATAAGGTTACCTGCTAATAAAAATAAAAGATACAAATATTTAAAAATATTTAATTTCATTCTCAATCAATTGTATGGGCCATTTAAAAAGGGGAACTGTAACTTTTGAAAGGAGAAATTCCACATTCCTCCTCGGATGAATGAAATGTTGAATTCACATTGATTCACAATAAAATAGATCATTGCATATTCAATACACACATTCGTTTTTTTTAGGTGGCTAACATAGCTACAGTACTGGCATCATCCTTCGAACTTGATTAGTCACCTTTACTTGTGACTTTAAGAATTAATCTGTGTATGTGTGTGTATGGGTGGTCCTTGCTTGAGATCCAATGTGTTCTCTCTTGCTGGTGCTTAAAGTGGATCTATTCTGCTCCTTTTCTGGTTCATATTTGTATTCCAGGTTACTACTAGAACATGTTTACATGCTTTAATGCTCAAGAAGCACTTCATTTTCCCATCAGGCTGTGCTGCACCAGCTCTTCTGAAATGCTCTGTTTGACCTCCTGCCCCTCCCCTCCAAAAAGCCCAGTCTGCTTTGATTGGTCAACTGCTTGTCAGCAATGCCAGGCCCCTCACCATAACCACATAACCGGAATTGTACTGCAGAGGAATAGTGATAAAAAATAATTTTAGCCACTTGTTCTCTTCAACTCCTCTTCCTTTAACTCCGTTTGGATATCTGGAGATATTTTACATGCATACATGCATATATATATATATATATATATATATATATATATATAAAATTAAACGCACTGATACACCTACAGATACACCTACACTGCATTGATTGGTCTAAGACATTTAACTTGCCTTAAGGCAATGGCTGCCAATAGCAGCATGTGGCCCTTTGCTCCATTTTATGAGAATACCCAGCTCAGCAGCTACTGAAAGCCACCTAAAAATCTGTCATGTCTCTGCGAATGATGCGGTCCTCTGTGTGAAATCAAACACCCTGGGGCTCTGCTGGCTTTTTTTTTTCTTTTTAGAAATACCATTTTTTTCATGGAAATACTTTGTCTTTCTGAGCTTCTTGAAGTTCACCTCCCGTGGTTCCCCTTGGTGTGGAGGAGGGCAGAAACGAGAGGGGAGTGGCTTGGAAAGAGGAGACGGAGACGTGGAGGAGAAGAATTTGAGATAAAGAAGGCCACATGGTCAAACTCACGTGCTCAATGAGGCGCCCAGTTCCCATGTCAACCTTAGGCACGTGTTAATGCCAACAGAGGTCTCAGTGGGGATTCAGCTCAGTAACCAACACGTGCGTCTGTGTTTTTAATGTGCGACTGTGTGTATGTGTGCTTACAATAAGTGGTGAGAGGCTACATGCACACTTTAAAAAACATTTTTAAAAAAGCAGCTCTGAAAATGCATATAAATAAAACTATAAAAAATAGGCAAAACCACTTTGATAATTCACTCAAATTGTAGCTGGAGCAAGTCATGTATCTTTATGACATATGAACCATAAACTATATATAGAAAGTGTATTTATATTATTGTACAGGCAGGATCACACCAGCTGTGACACCACATCAGACTTAGTTGATTTTTGATATCCACCACACTGCATTTTACAGCGGTGACATATAAACACTCACACGCAGACTTAGAAGACGCAGAAGGTGATAACAATACCAGTAATGCTGTCATGCCTGGTAAATATTATATTAAAGGTCATATTGATAACATTTTTATGTAAACAAATATTTAAAAAGAATACATCCAAAGAGCTGTGCAGAATCAAAAATATCACACATCTTTTCCAAAAGATTACAGCTTGGTGAAAAGATAATTTGATGGCTTCTCTTCGTCATGGCCTCATATTTGAGATGCCACTCTGATGGAGAGACAAAGGTCTGTGGTCTACAAGACACCCCATAACCTAATGGCCCTCATCACGTTCCTTCAAATTCACTTTGACCCCAATTTCATCATGCCCTTCCAGTTCTCTTTGGGAGCCGTGCGTCAGCAGTAATGGGATGTGACAGATGGTTTTGAGGGCAGTGCTGTGTGAGAACGGGACATGGTGTGGTTCTATGTCTGCAGTGACCATGGGAAGAGGATTGGGGTCCAGCCTACAAGCCTCCCTCCGCACACATGCATACCTCCTCTTTCCAACCCTCCCCTTTTTGTCGATACTTGTTCTCCCTGTTTCCCCCAAGCCCCGTCCTATCTCCCACTCTAACCCATGATCTCCCCTTCTTCTCCCTCCCCCTCTTTCTTGTCCCTATACATCCCCTCGTCTCTGTGATGCTTTTGTTTCTTTGACCGGCCAGAGTCCCAGCCGTGGAATGCTGCTGGCAGGCCCTTCCCGCCTCCACCTCTGGCATTCCCATGCTGGGTCATTGTGGGTGGGATTGAATAAGCAGGGGTCACATCCAAGGAAGTGAACTAGGAAGTTTTCACAAGAGTTTAGCTCCCTCTACATGGAACCAACACTGGTAGGCGCATGTTCATCGCAGTCCTCCTCTTCCCTGTCCACAGGCCTATAAGGTTTAATATCAGATAACAATATTAGCATGGTACTTTTACATTACATTGTTAGAGACAGAGGGGCTTCCACAACTCTGTACCTAACTCCATATTTAAGCATATATTAGTTAAAAAGTAGATAACTCCGAAGTGAAAGATCATTATAAAAAAATAAAAAATCATTATTTTATGCACCTGCATGTCCATCTCATTGTATAACTTGCTTCTTCATGGCATTTAGCCTAACCCAAAGTCTTACAAACAAAACAGAAAATCCTAGAAGTATAACTAGAAAACTAAAAGTGTCCTTAGCTGGCCCCTTTAAAAATACAAAAAGTGTTGACTGTGCCCGAGAGCCCCACACTATACTGTATATGTGCAAAGTAAACTCTCCCACTGTCCTTTATTCTCCCACGATGAGGAGATCAGCTCCAGGTGTGTGGCTTCCCACACCTGCTCCCAATGCACTATGGGAGGGGTGGCACTCCTGGCAGGAATGTACTGTAGTTGCCTCCGACTGAACCATTGTTAAGGCCCCACTGCAGCCCACACTGTCACTAACTGCACTCCCTGAATAAATATTATCAGATTTGTGGGAAACCAAAAAGTCTTAAATATGAGTTTGGAGGATATATTCAGGATGTCAAACTGATTCAGCAGTGAAGACAGGTTAAAATAGATAGATAGTAAAGCCTAGAGATCACAGTGTAAAACGACAGAAGACAATTAAATCACCAAGTTCAACCATGACGAGCTTTAAATCCACAAAGCCAGCCTGAAAATGAAGAAAACCTGAAACGATTGCGTGAGCTGTGTAGTTGTTAGAATCATGGCTGATGCTGTACGATGCTACGCTGTGATTGGCCAGTCTGCATTTTAGGAGCGGGACTCCGCCAAGGGTCAATTACCCTGCCCATTAGTTCCCTATGCTATGTTCATATAACAAGCAACAAAGGCAACAAAAGGGCCAAGCGGTGCCAGCTACATTGTCGCTGTTGAACTGTTGCTCAAGCACTCAATGATAACTATGTCATTAAACAGCACCGGAGCTGCTTACCTTCCATTTTTTTGGACAAAAATAACAGTGCATGTGGTGAGAGCAGGGATATGATTGGTTGACGCTGTGCCGTGTCATTGGAGTACTGCACAATTTTGAGGCAAGCTCAAGCTTCATTTATAGCACGTCGCTGTCACACAGTTTTGAGCTTCATGTCAACGGCTTCCTTTGAAAATGCCTTGTAGCCTGTTTGCTGTGTCGTTTGGGTCAGACGGGCTCCACCTGAACAGAGCAGGTGCCCGCATGCTAGCTGCCAACCTGGCATACGGGGTTCAGCATGCCAATCACCCGAAACCCGCACCAGCTGCTTTGTCCGCCACAAATTGATGTCCCCCAGGTCCATGCTCCTACGATTTCAGTTCCACCTCTGACCACTATACATACAACACCGGACTTGGACCTTATATTCACACCAACACTTCACCCATTCCCGTAATTATTACACACCACCACCAAATCAGACACCACCACACCCACTCTGCGAACTTTCATAATCTCAGACCAATCACAGAACAATCCACCACTCCAGTCAACAAACCACCTGTCACCATAAACTTGGCACTTTTTAATGTTCGCTCTCTGTTAAATAGAACTTTTTTAATGAATGATGTGATTTTAGATAACAAATTAGACTGTCTTCTTTTAACTGAGACATGGCTTGGCACTGACGCACCTGCTGTTCTCACAGAGGCTTCCCCACCAAATTTTAATTTTTTATTTTCTACTAGAGAGGGTAGAAGAGGAGGAGGGACGGCATCGATTTTAGATAATTCATTGACCTCAAATGGAGTATTTTTTAACAGTTACTCATCATTTGAGCACCATGCCTTTACTTTTAGCAGTCCTCCAATTCTTTGCCTTACTGTTTATAGACCACCCCATCACTCTAGCTCTTTTATCAGTGAATTTTCTGAACTTTTATCAATTATCCACACTTCTTTTAGCAGGATTTTAATAACTGGTGATTTTAATCTACACGTTGACGATATCTCGGATCCGATATCCAGAGAGTTTTTAAATCTTTTAAGTTGTCTTGATTTTAAGCAGCACGTCGCACAGCCAACTCACAACAGAGGACACACCCTGGACCTGGTCATAACCCATGGCCTGTCCATTGGTGTGTCCTCTGTTGTCGACCTGGCTGTGTCTGACCACTACTGTGTATTTTTTAACATCACCAGTTTTAACCAAGAGGAGGCCCCAGTGAGAACGGTGAGGAGGCGCTACCTTACTTCTGAAGTGGCTGCAAATTTTATGGAGATTTTACAGAGCACTCCTGCTGAAAATCTACCTGCACCTTGTGATTTTATCGTTGATAATTTTAACAGCAGACTGAAGTCAACCTTGGACTCGGTAGCTCCACTTTTAACTAAAACGATAAAAAGAAAACCTATACCCCCGTGGAGAAAAAACATTGAAATCAATGAACTGAAAAGAAATTGCAGGAGTGCAGAGAGAAGATGGAGGAAAAGTAAACTGACAATTCATTACGAGATTTTACGTCAACAACTCAAAACCTACAATAATACAGTCAAAAAGGCACGAATTTCACATTTCTCACAACTCATCACCATCAATAAAAACAACCCCCGGTTCCTCTTCTCCACTTTTGATATTTTAACAGGCACTAATTCTAATAAAGTTTTTAAGACACCCACAGATGATCTTTGCGAGAACTTTGCAGACCACTTCAGAAACAAAATCAAGGACATCAGATCCTGCATTTTATCCCATCAAGTTTTAACTGTTAACACAGAACTGATGTCCTTACCTGAGGTAACACTGGAGAGTTTTGCCCTGGTTGATGCAAGGACACTTGGTCGAGTATTCTCCCAAGTAAACCCAACAACCTGCCTTTTAGATCCCATTCCCACATCACTTTTAAAATCGTTTTATGGATTCTTCGAGGAACAGTTTTTAAACATCATGAATTGCTCTCTTCAGACGGGTGTCTTTCCCAGCGCCTTTAAAACGGCGGTGGTGAAGCCCCTTCTGAAGAAGAGCAATTTAGATCCAAGTGTTTTTAATAACTACCGACCTGTATCCAACTTACCATTTTTAAGTAAAATTTTAGAAAAACTGTTTTTTAACCAAGTTAACGACTTTTTAAACAGAATTAACATTTTAGAGAAACATCAGTCTGGTTTTAGGAAAAACCACAGTACCGAGTCAGCACTTTTAAAGATTCTAAACGACATCAGGTGGAATTTTGATAATAAAAAGCTCACAGTGTTGGTTCTACTGGATCTAAGCGCAGCTTTTGATACAGTAGACCATCACATTTTATTAAATAGGCTCAGACACCTGGTGGGCATCTCTGGTACTGTTCTTAACTGGTTTTGTTCTTATCTCACAGACCGATGCTTTTATGTAAGTATGGATACATGTTCCTCAAGAACCCATGAAATTGGATGTGGGGTTCCCCAAGGGTCAATTTTAGGTCCACTTCTTTTTAATCTTTACATGCTGCCCCTTGGGGACGTCATCAGGAGGCACGGCATCAGCTTCCATAGTTATGCTGACGATACGCAACTGTACATCGCCGTGTCTCCTGATGACACAGGGCCAATTGACGCCCTTTTTAACTGTATTTTAGACATTAAGTCATGGATGGCAGAGAATTTCCTACAGCTCAACCAGGACAAGACTGAGGTTTTAGTTATAGGTCCTGAAGGCCAGAGAGAGAAACTTTTACCAAAACTACAAGATCTTAAACCAGCACAGTCAGTAAAAAATCTGGGCGTGATTTTTGACTCTGAGCTGAATTTTATTCCACATATCAAAAATATGACGAAAATAGGTTTTTATCATCTTAAGAACATAGCCAGAGTCCGCCCGTTTCTCTCTCAGGCCAGTACGGAGGTGCTGATGCATGCTTTTATCTCCTGTCGTTTAGATTATTGTAATGCCCTGCTCTCTGGTCTTCCCAAAAAGAGTACTTTAAATCTCCAACTATTACAGAACTCAGCCGCACGCGTGCTGACGAGGACCAGAGGGCGGGAGCACATTACACCAGTTTTAGCGTCGCTGCATTGGCTCCCCGTACGCTTCAGGATAGATTTTAAGGTTCTTTTACTCGTTTTTAAATGTCTTAACGGCCTTGCGCCCTCTTATTTAGCTGACCTGCTTTTACCATATCAACCCTCGCGGACCCTGAGGTCCTCCGGCACTGGCCTTTTATCCATACCAAAACCCAGAACTAAAACCCATGGTGAGGCGGCATTTAGCTACTATGGCACCTGTGGAACAGCCTGCCAGAGAGCCTCAGGACCGCAGAGACAGTTGATATTTTTAAAGGAAGGTTAAAGACACACCTTTTTAATCAGGCTTTTAACTAGTATTTTAAATTCTTTAACGTTCTTATGTGATTTTATCTTATTTCATATTTTTGCTTTTATCTTGTTTTTAGATGATATTGATCTTAAATAATTTTAGTTGTTTTACTTATCATTGGTATTGTTTTATGTTACTATCTTTATTATCTTTTATTAAGCTGGTCACTTATTTTTTCATGTGTTTTAGTTTTTAGCTTTAACTCCAGTGTTTCCTCAGGGGGGCCTTCCACACTGGGAGCTGTGTCTGGGCTGCTGCTGGGGGGCTGTCCCTGGGTCCCTTCGGCCCGGCTGACTGTTGTCTGTCGGTGTCGGGGGGCCTGGGCACTGGTGCCCCCTGTGGCACAGCCTGCGACTCCTCCCAGTGTGGATGGCCCCAAAGATAGCGTTTCCTCAATCATCAGTGTCATGCCATGTCTCCCTATTGTCAGTAGTGAGAGTGTGTAGGTGTGTGTGTTTGTGTGTGTGTGCGTGTGTAGTATGGAGGGTGGGAGGGAGGGGCTTTATTTGTAATTGTTTTTTCTTTTCTTTATGATGTGTAAAGCACTTTGTGTTACATGTTCATGTATGAAAGGTGCTCTATAAATAAAGTGAAGTGAAGTGAAGTGAAGTTTGTAGTGAGAAAGGAGCATTCGGTCTGATCTAGGTTGTCATTTAAATCAAGCTGAAACGCTATTTCCAGAGTATCTATCTTCTATATGGTGAGGTTTTTCTGAGTGAAGCAGGATAA
The DNA here is from genome assembly GCA_029853015.1 of Chelidonichthys spinosus. Lineage (NCBI taxonomy): Eukaryota > Metazoa > Chordata > Actinopteri > Perciformes > Triglidae > Chelidonichthys > Chelidonichthys spinosus. Next base: position 17,665,880 of record CM056829.1, read on the forward strand.
GGAGGCGGGACATGGCGTTGAGAGGAATTTGATTTCATAATTGATGTCATGATATAGTTGGTTGGTGGATGGATGGATGGATGGATATTTCATTCAAAATCTGTTTAGTGGATACATTTCAGTTAATTCTTCATAATAGAACTAAACTATGCATTTTGAAATAGTGTCTTTTTGTCCACTTTCTAGACACTCCGCTGTCTTCCAGACCAATGGCATTCTGCCTGGTTTGGTGGACACATTCCTTTTTGGTTTAACGTGGAAAGAAGAAGCCATAGATTACATGAGGTAGGGACACACACACACACACACATTAGGGGAGAGTGTGTATTAGGTTTGTGGCTCCAACGGCTGCTTCCAGTGAAAAGATCTGTGTGTGGCGGTCGCGGTGATTCTGGGGCCTTTCTCCTCAGGAGCCTTTGTGTCTCAGCCATGGAGAGCAAGTTCACAGAGACACAAAGAGACTGGAAAAAGGAGGGAAAGTGAGGGTGGACAGTTTTTTTTCACCCTTTCTCATCAATGCCTCTTTCTCTTTTGACTTCAAAGGCAGCTCATGCCCATCATGCTTCACTTTCATGCAATTTTGAAGAAGGCTTGGCTTTTTTGTCATGCACACTTTGCCTCATAGGTCGTGATGAAGAGATAAAAAGATGATGCAGACTGAGATGCAAGAGTCACGAACTTCTGTTTAAACACGATTTGACAGAACCACATCACACTTTGTGAGTTTAAGCGTCTGTACAGCAGCAGTTCATTTTAGGTGAGACGGCGGCAGACGAGTTCATTTGTACTTCAATGTTGTTGTTCGTGGGCATATGGATCGTTTGAAAATCATCCAATCAGCTCCTCCATTCCCCGCTTCCTGCTATCTAGTTACATAGAAAATAAATAACTACTTCCCTCTGTGGGAAAGAAACCCCACTAAAATACACAGACCATCTGCTAATGCTCCATTTAGCTTTCCAAGAAAGCGGACCATCTTGGAATAGAAGCACCAAGAGGATGGATCTGTGTTTGCATTATTGTCCGGCTGAGTGGTGTAAGTGTCTCTTATCGAATGTGCTCCCATTAGTAGGTCGGTGTGAGCCGCCTCGAATGCACTCCCATATAAACGTGCACTGTTTTTTTACAGCAATAACACTGGACATGCACGTGCGTGGATGAAAACACATGCGTTACCACACACACACACACACACACACACACTAAACACCGGCCTCTACGGTGTTTAACGACCATTTTGTGCTACACTTGTTGCTAATGAGTGGTTGTGAGATGGGAAGCATTTCCTCCCTGACTTTTCGTTTCCACAGTGCCCCATTAAGCACCTCATCAATCAACGGATCACAGGCTTCTGTGGCCGAAAGGCTGGCGTCGGATCTAAAGCACCTCTCTCCTCCTGGAGCTGCATGATTAAAGGTTCACGGCCGCTTGACGAGAGTCCCGACTGCCAAAAATTACAGTTTTGAATACATTTATTTTTTCAGCACTTTGAAGGGTTATTCAGTCATGCTCCTGTGTCTTCATTGTTCCATATGCGATAGCAGTTTTATAATGTGATTTCTACTTTTAAATAGATAGCCTTCTGTACTCTGACTCACTTTTTTTTTTAAACATTAAGACATGACAGAGCATCCTCTCATTACTTCATGGGGAAACTGAAAACACTTATTGCCAGATCTTTAAGCCTTCTGTTAGTAAGAATGCACCAATACCGATATCAAGCAGATACTGGCTTCTTATGTTTTGACCGATCCATTGCCCATTTATGTGTCAAATACTTGAATAAACAACCTAAATAAAAAGCATATGACACAGGAAAAACATGTCAGAGACACGGTGATTAGAAATATGAAATACTGCCCTTCCAGTGTCAGCATTACAAACGCACGCCGTTGCTTCACCTTTTCACTTTCACAGCTAAAATGAGCAACCCAATGTATGCTGGGTCACATCCAAGCCTTTCGGACGGTCCCCATAAAGTTCAAGTGGGAAGAGGGACCATGATTACTTTACATTTCTGGAAGGTTAAGTGTCCACTGGAGGCTGGTCGAGATACAACATGCACCGCTCTCATTCTCATCAGAGGAGTGGTGTCTCAGAATCAAGGTCCTACTGTACATCCTACTCTATGTCGCTGTCACTGTCAGAGAGCTGTGGCTGCATCTCATTGGCAGGAAAGAAACCTTTGTTGAAAGGTCCTTTTCAGTTGACGGAGCACACAGGTCACTAAGAGAAATGGTTTAGAAGGCTGTAGTACAAACTTGTAGATGTATATCACATTCAAACACCTTGTGTCCAGCAGACTGATTCAGCTTCGCTGTCTCACGGACCGATGCAGGAAATCTTTCCTGCATTTGCACGTTTTTTGGCACTACCTAATCTTTATTCAATTCAAAACAGCAGCAATTTTTGCACATTTGTCGAATATATATATATATATTTTGTTATATTTGTGTATTATATGTATGTATTCAAATGTAGTTTTGGACACCCAGCTTCTGATCTGTCTCTGCGTCTATCGTCTTTTCTGCCTCTCAGTGTTTCTCTGTGTACTCCAGCATCTCGCTCTCTTTGTAAGCCTCTCATCCTCAATCTCTCTGTCAGTTTGCATCTCTTCATCTGTCAGTGTCACTCCCTCTCATTTCTCCCCCACCTCCCCTAGCACCCACCCTTCTCTGCATCACAGGATTCCCGCAACTCTGGTTTCCAATCTTGTTTCACGGCAACTGGCTCTCAATGAGGAGCTCTGATTGTGGTGATGAAGGAGAAGGGGGTGAAGGAGGCGGGGCAGTGTTGAGGGGTGAGAGGAGGAGTTGCTCCTTAACAGGCGAGAAAATCTGCATTTTATGAGGACGGAATGTTCTCAGAGTAATGCTGCGTTCACACGACGAGCGACGCAGCAACAGGTGACAATTCGTTTTCAACGGAAGCTACAAGCTGATGCCAGAAATGATGCGCTATAAGTTTGTTTCAACCTGTTATGTTAACGACAGACGGACACTTTGGCGGCGTCTCCGACAACGGTGGAGCTTGTGTCGCTTGTAGTGTTAACATAGCAAACGGGGTACACATGAAGGATTAATTCATGTTCATTATGTGTCTATCTCTCCCCTGAGGGATTGTCCTTTGGAATTTTTAATGTGTGACATTTTTAGTGAGCTTAACTCTCCTTGTCACGTTTGTTAAGGTTTTCCACAATCCAAACTAATTCACACAGGTTTATTACACTGCAGGTGGGAACGAGGACTTCAGTTGTGATTTATTACGTTTAACCCGTGATGTATTCTGTAGGAAATAAAAGCGCAAGACAGTTTTATACTTGTTTGCACTGGATGGGAGTCCTTACATTATTGGCAGAGGCACAATAAAAAGGTTATAGAAAAAGGTCTCTGATACAATATGGATTGTTGAGAGTGTACAGGCATTGAATAGTTTCTTCAGTGAGAAGATCACTATTAAAAAAACATGATCATCTGATATCCAATGTAACGCGGTCGCAGACACGCTTGCACAAACATTGATTGTTTGACAGCCAAATGGGGCTTTTATGGCTCCCTGATGCTGCCTTTTGATAAGTCCCAGCTTGTGTTTGTTACTGCTGACCAACCCACTGCAACCCATGACCCTCCGCCACCAGCAGGGAATGGCTGCATGTTAAAGAGCTTTCCCCTCCATGAGCTCTCTGTCTGCCACCCAGCAAGTGTATGTGGGAGTGTGTAGTATTGCACATTTGTGTTTGCCTGCATGTGTGTGTGTGTGTGTGTGTGTGTGTGTGTGTGTATCTTCTTAAATACAACATGAATGCAGAAAAATACAATTGCATTCAGAAATGCATGTGTGCACATATCTGTGAAGCCAGGGTACGTGATTATCTAAAGAGACATACATTACATACTGATATATGAGTGTATATCAACTATATGTGAAAAGGGAGCGGTTGGGTATGTTCTGAGATGCTGCCACCCATGGTCATCAGCAGGGTCACAGATCACTCAACTGGCCACATTAACTTGTAACAATGTGCGAGTGAAGTGCTTTACCTAGACGGGGGCCTATTTGCGGGGGTTCTAGTTAGTGAAATAAATCAAACCTTTAGAGGGGCAGGCTGACAGAGGGACTGGCTGCAGAACAATCAGTTCAGGGCTCAATAAGGGTGAAAGGGACAAGGTCACGGGCCGACCTCTGGAAAGACGTGAGGGCAAAGTGAGGAAACGTAAGAGTTGAGAAAGTGCGGTATTGCCTCTGGGGATCTATGGGAGGAAGAACCAGTGGGAAAAAGGAGAGAAGGATGAGCACAAGAAGAAGCGGGAAAAGAAAAGGTGCAGGTTAACCCCAGTGGCCTATATTAAAGGGGGAATGGAGAGAGCAGAGACTGGAATCACAGCAGGGAGGAAGAGGGGGGCAATGACCCTGGGGACCACCTTCTTTTAGAGGGTAGTTGAAACAAGAAAACTCCTCATGCTCAGAAATAGAGAATGGGTAGTAAATGTGTTTTCAGTCAAATGAGCAGTAAATCCTTATAGCAGTTTTATGTTTGACCTAAGGTCGGTAAAAAGGTAAAAAGAAACATAGGTCTGGTCGATCATTATAGTACCTCATTATTCTACATTATTGTGGGTGTAGTGCTCTTAAAAAAGTTTCATCCAGTGTCATTTGCATGCTAACTAAAAAATGTCGTACTTCACCAAAGGGCTCTTTTAAAAAGGCATGCATGAATTAGTAAATACATGTAGCCATGTTGACACAGACCTGGGCAACAGAATGATATCCTACCCAAGCCAATAGGGGTCTACCAATTGTTCCAACGGCCCATTATCCTGACAAACCAAAGTCCTTTGTTCAGAAAGGGAAGGTCCTATGACGTCATCTGCATACTGATACATATGAATACATGTTTTCCTTGCATGGAGAGTTTGTATTTTTGGAGCAATGGGCAACAAAAGGAGTTTGTTTAGGATAACAGGACATGGCATGCCACCACTTGATTAATTTCAATATAATTTGGACCCCACTCAGGTCCCAGGTAATTTCGTTTTTTCTACTTCTTGTGGTTCACGTGTTTCAGCTTAGTTCATCTTTGTTTGCAATGATACTTTGTATTCTGAGTTATCAGATGGATCCAGACCCAGTAAGGTTTCTGCTCGGGTCACCCCTCTGCTGCTTGTGTTTGTCAGATCCAACCGTCGCTCCTCCACAGTCCAAATATGGTAATTTACATTCTCTGGTTTAAAAAAATCCAAGATGGTGACTGCTAAAATGCTGAACTCTAAAATTGAAAGCTAGTCCACAATCCGTGACATTATCATCATTGACATTAATAGCATTTGTGTATTATGTTTTCTAACTTAACTCTTTTTAGGATGCAATAAGCTATTGAGCTAACATTTTATCTTAAGATATGAAGCATTGTATGATTATGTTTAGGTTTAATGGTTTTACACAGGTTTCTGAAGAAGTTATGATTTTGGCTGCTTTTATTGAATTGGGCACGTCTTAAGTTGTGATTGGGCCAGATCTGGCAATGTTTGCATGTATCTTGTGTTTTTTTCCATTGTTATTTAATATTTACATATATACAATTCAATTTCTGTAGCAACCTAATCTATTAAACAGGAAACAATATTTCAAACCACATCTCAAGGGTTAACAAGCCTTTCTTTTCACTCCTTATGCATGCAATGATTTATCCATTATTTATTTTCATTACTTTGATTGTGCACAATTATCCGCACATTCATATTTTAAAATAATTAATTTCAGCCACATGAGAAAGCAATCCCACTTGTACAATAAAACCAATTAAGCTATCTCATCTGATCAAAGATAATGTGTTTCAAAATCCGCAAAAAGATTAATTTCTTGTTGCCTGCCTCATTGATTTGTTTTCATGCATATATGCATTTATTTTATGAATTTATGACTTAGTAATTGGGTTGGGATGAGCAGTGCTAAGTATTAATGTGCGTAGATGTAAAATGGAAATCTATAGGACCAAACACATGTGCTTGTGTTTCTCTTCGCCTGAGTGGCATGCTAATGATGTGGTGCTGTGGGTCTGATGCTGCTGCCCATCGCAGACCCGTTCATCACGTAGCCCTCTGATAGTTAATCCCCATGTGGTAATGAGCTGAGGGAGTCAGTAACAACATGAGTGCACTGTGTGTGTTTTGTATGTTGGTGGAGGGGTGGAGCATCCCTGTGCACATGTATACACTTTAGTGTATGGATAGAAGATGGGGGAATTAGTGGGGCGGGGAGAAGAGAGGAGAAGGAGCAAGAGGGGGGATATGTGTGAGTGGTTGAGAAGTGATGAAGAGGAAGAATTTCTCTTTGTACTGATTTCTAGCCTGGTGTAAGCTGCTGTCTGCAGTAAAGAAAAGACACATGAGAGCAGCCTGCACGGCACCAGATGACTGACATATAAACGTGTGAATGCAGGCGTACACTTTTGCACTGTGACCTTCCACCTCTTGCTGGTAGGTAACAGTTGATGCTTGGCTTCCTTGTTAACCCTGCAGCGTTAAGTCAGCATGCTCTCTAAAGGATGCTGCTGCTGACCAGACAAGTCACACACACACACACACACACACACAGTCGCTCGCACTCGAGGATATATTCCGGGGTGAACAATCCTCCTCACTTCCCCCACATGGCCCCTAAAACGTTCACATCAACCCCCCCTATGCCCCTCCTTTAAACGCCCTCATTGAACCTAGAGTATGCATGCAACGTCCGCCTTCTCAAAGGCCATAACAATGTCTGCTGGGTGGTGGTGGAGTGCGGGTGACGGTAGACAAAGGGAGAAACCAACATCTACTTAAATCAAGAGAAACAATAATTGTATGTTACACTATAATATAAGTGCAACATGCAATATGATATATATATATATATATATATATATATATTATTGTTATTATTATTATTATTCAAAATGTATTTAGAAAACAAAACAAAGATAGAAATAAAATGTCCCATATGGATTGCACCAAAAGCCTATTTGTCCGAAAGCCCGTTCAAAAAACACAAACTCTCCCAGCGCATGGCTGATTATTATGCAGTATTATGTAACTGGACCTTCACGTTTTATGTCCTACTGGCAAAAGCATGACCCACCACTCTGCCTCTCATTACTCGTTGCCATGTTGGGGTTGGGTTGTTTGGGTTTAGACATATAGAGTGAGATTGGTTGAGTATCAGGGTTCTGCCTTTGCCATGCGAGTAAATAATGCCAAAATATTGCCACGACATCATTCTGAATAATAACTAGCCATGTGCATCTGTGCTTAGCATGGGGAGTGTGTATTTTTGGAGCAATGGGCCATCGGAACAATAAGCATTTGTGTTTTGGGATGAGACAAGCTGATGCACAAATTGGCTTTCAATCCAAAGGGACATTTTTACACCATTGGGGCTTTGGCATAATGGCATGACACCAAATTGACTGGTACCTCAACACGCTCTCATTGCCAACTCATCACATCCCGATGCTTTGTTAGGACCCCATGGCATTGTCTCTAACGCCCTGTCTATCACACTATGACGATCCATTGCATTTTCAGTAAACATGTGAAAACATTATGAATTCAAACCAAAACACTTGCTCATGTTGAGGCAACAGGACAGGAATGTGCAGAGAGCCAACTATTATAGATATTGTATGTCTGAAGTTGTTAAAGGAACACAATTATTTGTATTAACAATTTAATAAAATGGGTGTAACAATTCTGTTTTTTTCTTTTATTACACTTCTACCTTTTGCACAAGCAGTATAGCAATAACCACCACTATTTCAGTAATTAAATAATTTATTAAATATTGTACAAAACTTATATTTAAAAAAAAAGCTCCAAGCCTAGTTTAAGAACAGACAAACAGTACAAAATGTTCATTCAACAGCAATCATGTGGACATAGCATCACAATTTGCCATTGTCATCGTGTTCACAGGACTGGAAGTGTTTTTCCTTCACAAATCGCCACAGGCCTCGTCAGCCACTTAAATGTGTCTGAAAGGTTTGAGTTGTTTGTTGTTGTTCGAGTGGTTGCACGGCGACTGCTGATCCGACCGAGGCTTGTTCTTATTCCGACCATGTGGTCATTATATTTGTGGCTCACAATGGGTATAAGTTATTTCGATGAACAGCAGCCAGTGTATTTGTTTGCAAGGGTGAGGTAAATCTGCACAAAACGTTGTCGTTTAATTGGCGATCGATCCTATTTTATATCACTGTAAAATTCTTTATTTTCACACAAAATTAATTTGAAAATTGAGTTTGAAAATAGCCTAATCTTACATTCCCTCCTACACATTTACACAGTAAAACACACACTCTTAAACACACAGAGACTCAAGGTCCCACGAACACCGCCAACAGATGTTCATGTCTTGATAACTAATTGTAATCTATGACCAGTGACATTCATGACTGGTTACATTCAGGCCATTTATCATGATATGAACCTGTATATAATAAAGATGGCATTCTATGAGTGGTGACAGACTTGGCAAATCTGCCACCACTCTTCACCTCCCCATTGCCAAGTATATCCTCTGTTTAGTGTAAGGGTGTGTGTGTGGGTGGGGGGGGGGGCTTCTTGAGAGACAGATTGTATGTAAAAAGAACACAGCATCCTAGTTGAGAAGCCGCCTTAGGGAGTGGGGGTCGGGCATATCGTGGATGGGAGGTCACATGTTTTAGTAGATTGTCCTTCAACGCGAGGTCCCAGATTTGAACCGTCATGTTGGGTAGCACCCGCCATGTGTCCCTGAAGAGCTGCCATTCTGTGTCTGACCTTGGCCTCCAACCTTCATTGAGTAAGGCAGGGGAAATAAGGAATGTTCCCAAAAATGTGATACATTATTGAACAAATCATTTTGAAAAAAGAATCCCAACAATGAGCCATCTCCGCTTTATGTGCCTTTGTTATTTTAGCACTATCATCCTTCCGTAATGTTTGTTGGAATTGAATTATAAACAAGGGCAGGAGGGGGGAGGAGAGAAAAGAGCAAAGGGGCAGGATAATTAATGAGCTGGGCCTCAGTTCAAGCTTGGCTGGTCTCTGGATTGACAAAACCAGATTGTCAGGTCTACCTTTGCAGAAAAAACAACATCGCTAATGTGCTGAGGTATACCTGCAGGGCTGCAGTACATACTGTAAATGCACTCTTTTTCTCAAGAGGATTTGTCTTTTTATAAAAAAGGACTATCATTTCTGTGACTGTATAAACCAACTGGGTTGCTCACACAGGAATTCCATGACCTCCAGTGATAGTTTCAGCATCTGGTCTATTTTCTTCACTCCATTTGAGTTCCTTGCCCTCCCTCCCAAAAAGCCCAGACTGTTCTGATTGGTCAGCTGACCCAGTCTGTTGTGATTGGTCAACAGCTTAGTGTGTTTGTCAGCAATGTCCCACTCCTCACCATAACCAGATAACAGGAGATGTACTGCAGAGGAATAATGATACACAATAATTTTGTCCACTTGTTCTTCAACTCCTCTTCCTTTCAGGTTTTGTCACTCTAGAGATTTTGACATGAATACAACCTACAATCTTGAATCTTCAATCTTGAATCCACACAACACCAATTAAAGGAAAGGGGGGAGGCATAAAATCATAATAGGTCCTCTTTAAACACTTGGAGCCCTAGTTTCGTAGACCAGGCGCAGTCAGCTTTCAGCGCACCTGCGCCGAGCCGACGGGGTGTGTCCGCCTGGACTTTGCAAGTTTCGTGCACCGCGCAGGCTCGCGCAGGCTCGCGCAGGCTCGCGCAGGCTCGCGCAGGCTCGCAGGCACACCTCCCGCCTCGCCCACCGGCGCAAGTGGGAAAGAGGGAGGAGACGAGGCGTGGACTGGGATTAATACAGCCGATTCAGATCTTCACCAATCAAATGATCTCCTCTCCTCACCTTTAATGCTTTAGGGGAGGTTCAGTGCAAGATCCGTCACTTGACAACCCGATGACAGAAGCAGCGCCGCTGCTCCCACCATGCGCATCACGCGCTGTGCGCGCTATCATAATAGTAACAATGCCGATATTATAAAAAACAGGAGAGAGAGAGGGAGATGTTTTGGTCCGAGAGGCTGAGTTTCTGTTACGCGCACATCAGATGTGACGGGACAATCTATATAGATATAAATTCATGTGTTGATTCAATTAGTTGCATTAAATAGTGTTTGTTGTGATTATTTATTGCATTTAAATGTGCCTGGAACTGTGGAAACCTGCCTGTGAGGTCTAGGTGACGTGTGCGCACTGCGCGCCGTCAGCCAGACTTCCACTCCGCCAGCTGTGATTCGCATTGAATGAATGGACTTTATTTGCGCCTTGCACCGAAAGTAGACCAGGTTGGAGCTGGCGAGCTTTCAGCGCAGTCTCGGCGAGGCTTTTTGCCACGAAACTTCCGCTACGCCAAGCTGAATCTGTGACGCCTCACACTGCTGCGCCGCCACACCCAACTTGGCGCAGGCGATCCACCAATCTGCCAAACTGACCATGCGCAAGGCTGCACGGGTCGAAACTTGCATTGCGCCGGCTCCGCCACCCTGCGCCGCCCTGCGCTGCGCCACAAAACTAGGGCCCTTGGTCAGATAAACAGTGTATCTCTCAGAAATCAAAGTATCAACATTTTTTGCTTGTGTTTTTATCGTAAAGCTGGAATTGAACTAATCTCAGACTCAGGCTTTGACTTTGTACCTATATCTGATTCTCCTCCTGGCCTTATGAAAGAAGAAAGAGAGTTGAGTTGACTATGACCGGATTAATATAAAGGCCGTCTGAGGGCTGATTGAGGTGTAGAAGACTGAAAATGGCCGACGTCAAGATGAAAGAGAGCAGATTAGCCATAAGGCTAGGGCGTTTGATGATGTTTGACTCAAAAGCTACACCAAACACAATTAACACTGTGCAAAGTTTACTTAGCGCTCCAAATGATTTCAGGGGGATATTGCCTTCTCAGGACAAATAGGACAAACTATTCATTTGACGTTGATCAGCAATTTTTTTCATAATATGTTTGTTCTTGCAGATGGGGTGTACATACGTATGAAAAGACATAATTGCCTGTATGAAACTGGGATAATCTTCCAAGTGAGGGGTTAATAGAATCGCTAGGTAGCCATGGAAACAGAAGAGATAGGTGTGTGTGTGTGTGTGTGTGTGTGTGTGTGTGTGCGTGTGTGTGTGCGTGCGTGCGTGTGTGTGTTCATGCATATGCATCAGAGGATATCCTCAGCAACTACACAACAGATATGTGTAGCACACCACACAGCTGGAGATTTGTCATTTAAGTGCCAAAATGGGCAATTATGTGGGGGTGGGATGCAGAAAATGATAAAAGATATTGATGTGTTGATAAAAAAAGAAATTACAACGGTTTGAAATTCTTAATTTTTTCTGGCCTCGTGTAGGCAGACTAGGGCCAATTTGAATTATACTTTTCTGTGGAAGTCTTCATGGAGAAATGAGTACATCATCTTTCTTATTCATTCATCGACATGACAATAAATACATAGGCTGCATTTCCACATTGCAGTTTCCACAAAATCTTTGTGATAATAATGCATCAAACTGCATATCATAGTTGGTTAAGATCCTACAAACAAAGGATGTTTAAAATATTGTGCAATATACCCTAAAATCTGGTGCACACAACTGACACACATACGGCATGCACATACGCCAGCATAATGCATAAACAAATGCCGTCCCTTCCTCCCTCTGTCCTTTGAAATAGCTGATGCTGACTGGCAAAAATATTTGTATGTTCATCAAAGACAAATGCAACATAGAATATGATCTATTTTACACCTAAACAGTTGTAGGCCTTCTACAGATATTTTTTTAATGTAATGACTCTTGAATAAAACAGTGGTGCATTAAAAGACAAGGCTACATGGTGGTATTCTACATTTTTGTTATCGCAACGAATGCCATAAAAAGAGCAAAAGTTAGTTCCTCCAGACCTTGTCAGTGGGCCTGTTGTTACTGAGAATGTGAATACTTGAAAACTTGAAATTGATTTACTTTCATCCTACACTACAGCTACTACAGCGGGACAGTGTAGTTTATAGCAAACACCACTTTAACATGAATAAAAGTGGGGTATTGGGGAATATTTTTAGCTGTAGATTGGTTGCTACTGCAGCTCTGTGGCTACATGGATGGCAATATCAGTTGGTTGATCCAACCCATTAAAAAACATTTTTAAGGATTAAGATATAATTTTGTAATTTCTTTGTAAGAGTTTGCCTAATTTTTTCGTCATCAATTGACTTCCGTGACTAGTGCAACAATGAGTGCACCATTTAATGTATTCAATATTTTGATTTATGACCAGATTCTGGCAAAACTAGTGAAATTCCCATCAGCCTTCTTTACATTCATTCTGAATGAGAAAATATTAGCATGTTAACACCACAAAGTAGAACACGGTAAACGAGCGTGTCAGCACACAGTACATATTGATCCCAAAGATTACTAAATTTAGCAACATGGACAAAATATGTCTTCACAATTCATGAAGAAATACAATCCAGGTATTTGAACTAAGTACAGTAGATTGTTAAGTTAACAAGTTTAAAGAAATACATACTGTAAATGAATACAAATTTCATAGAAATCTCATCTATCATCAATGCCGCAAAAAATGAATTATTGAGTTGTTGTTATTTTAATATTTAAAAATGGAATTGCAGGGTTTACATTTTAATAACATGCAATCAAAATTGGAATAGATGAATTATTTATAGACTGAGTAAACTTATTGTCAGGGTCAAAGGCATGACTGTTGCCACTACCTATTGGGACACACCCCTTACTAAAAATAGGGTCTAAAGAATCAGCTGATTACTGTACTGACCTATTTAATGGCCTGGCCACTGTCACCTGATGAAAAACTACCATGGCCACACAATCACACACACACACACACACACACACACACACACACTACCAAACTAATCCTAACATTTGTGCTAAACTCAAAGCAAATCTTCACCCTTAAAAGTAATGATTTATGTCATGGGGACGTCCAGTTGTCCCCTATGTTTTCCCCAAAATAGGCAAGTCCCCACAATGTGACCATGTAATTGGATTTATGTCCCCACATGACAGGTGAAACATGACCACAAGCACACCCGCACACAAACACATATCATTGTGATCATCTGACCTAAAACGAGGAACATGGAGCCAGAATGTCTCACATGATTTTATCAGAGCTGACAGTATCCACGTGTCTCTCAGATGGGTCCTCACCATTTCTCACATTCCTCATGGTAACATTTTCGGTGCCGTGCTGTCGGCTCTCTACAGTTTATGGCACCATGCAAAGCCAAAAAGCTGCTGACAGTCCAGTCAGATCTTTGGAAAATGACGGCAAGCTTGCACCATCGTTATGCAGTCGCTAAGGGAAGAGAGCGAGAGAGAGAGAGAGAGAGAGAGAGAGAGAGAGAGAGAGAGAGAGAGAGAGAGAGAGAGAGAGAGAGAGAGAGAGAGAATGTACAAACAGAGAGAGTGACAGTGTCCAGGCCTTTTTAGTGGAGGGTCAGCCTGACACTGATGTCATCTGTGACCATTGGGCATGAGATAACTCCGCAGCTCCCTGCCTCTCTTGGCTCCTTCACCATATATGGACATCACCATTCATATTATAGCCCAGTTATTATTAGGAGGGCAGAGCAGTTGGCTTTCCACTACGGGAAAGGCGAACCGCACATATTCACATCACTGCTGTGTTGTTCCAAAACAGGCCAAAATAAATACAGATGGATAAAAAAATATAAAGACTGATCATTTTGTTTTTGCATACCTGGCTTGTTCCATGTGTCATGTGATGCACACTGGCTCGTGTAATGAGGATGGATGGATTTTTTTTTTTGCAAGCAATGTCTATAGTATCTCTGGCAGGCAAGCAACAACCTCCAGGTGATTGACAGGTCACTACTACGGCTTTGTCTGGTCTGGGGGTTGTCCATGTTTTCATTGTGGGAACTTTAACCTTTCACTGAGTGTTTTCAGTTCATGAATGTTAATTGTAACCATTTTGTTCACCTAAAGACGTCTTGATGAGTGTTCAGTTGTACTTATAACTTCTGGTTGCAAAAGACGAAGATGGCGATGACTGAAATGCCATACTCAAGGCTTCAAAACCATCATTCATGGCAGTGACAGTGTTAGGCCTATTTTAGGGGGACTGGAACCCCATCCCCCCAGAAAAAAATAATGGCTTTTTATCATGTTTTTTAAATTTTGTCTAAATTATATATATATATATATTAGTCTTTAATATATATATTAGTCTTTAATATATATATTAGTCTTTATTTTCAGAATAATCTAATACTGATGAAAGCATTTCTGTAAACGCCTATTAGTTTTTTGTTTTTGATTTTTGTTTTTTAAAGACACTGTATCCTCATTTTGCTGGAATAAATACAGACTAAATACATCCAAAATACAGTTATTTGGGTAAAGAAGTTCATATTTATTTTGTCAGATTTCATTGTGACCTTTAAAATCAGTCTTGGTTTATTCTACTGTATACTTTATGACAGGAAAATTACAAAATCACACTCTGATTGAACCAATATACAGTACAGTTATTGGTTTAATTAAATGACATTATTTAGACCTGCAGCTCATCTAATAGAGAGAGAGGAACTAGATATGCTATCACACAGTTACATTATCAGGGCCTGTTCTAAGCATGCAGCTTTAATAGTCTAAAAGTTAACATGATAGTTTCTCTTGTTCAACAGAAGAGAATGGAAGAAGACATGTTAAGTTAGAATTGTTATACCCTAAACACTGTAGTGGACTCAGAGTATTCCACAATTGATCTTGAAAAGTAATGTATCACAGACATGCATCACAAAACAAAACGGTACCAAAAAGTATTTTTATTTATTTATTAATCTGGGAAAATATGCTCATTGCCCGCTTACTGTAATGTCACCGCTCCTGTCATTTAACCTTTTACAATAAAAGCCCAACGCATATAACATCAGGTGCTTACCAGGGAAACTTATATTGAATCACAGCATTTCAAGAAGCGACAGAATATGTTACAATATGAATTTATGAGGACAAACTTTGTCTGTATTAATTATGGATTGAGCTGGTACTTTGACAAAATGACCTCAGTAGTGTCCCAAAGTGTTTTTTTTTTTTTCATTTTACCGATCAGCTCAATATATATTCCTTATGGAACCCTACATAGTCCTCGATATAGTCATTAGTCCCTATATATTCCGTCCTAGTCCTCAACATATTCCCCCATATAGTCCTCTATTCCTCTATATTGACCTCTACATAGAACTCCCTGGATAGTGAGTATAGTGAGTAACAAGTTTTCGGACAAATCATATGTTTTTTCCCATCCATCGTCAGTGATCACCTGCTACAGTGCCTTGAAGCTCTGTGATCAATGACCTTCAGCAATGTCATTTGATCAGAGCACCTGACACCCTCATCCTTTCACTGGACTCTTCCTAAATGGCACAGATAAGATACAAAAGGTCACTGAGGCCCTTTCAGTGTCTGTCTTCTTCTCAGTGACGCACATACACACACATTCACAACATAGTACTGGAAATACTTGCCTCTCCCGATCCACTGGGGGCTCCCTCATGCCAACTTTGGCACACAAACACAGGCACACACACATAGATCAGCAGTGAAACCTGACCTAAAGTCTGCACACGACAGCTGCACCAGTGTGGGTCCTCTTACCCTGTGAAGGCATAACTATGCATAACCATCAGAGCTAAATCTGAGACTTCCCTATTAATAACTCAGTGGTGGGAATCTCACTCTGGCACATATGTATCCCCAATCTTCTCTCGGCAAAGGTAAAATAAGGTGAAACTCAAAAACGAGGAGTTTAGAGCCACAAAACCACCTCATCATATGTGGTGTGCAGCACATTCAAACCTGGTTGTGCGGTGAATAATTTAATAGCGGTGTGTAATGGAAAACTGGACGTGTGGTGAAAAGCAAGAAGGAGGGATTCCCCGTGTGTGTGTGTGTGTGAGTCGTGGTAAGAGGAGGAAGCCCGTCCTGCCTCATTTCTGCCTCTGCAGTGAGCCTCACCCATCGAACAGCCAATCAGATCACAGCAAGAGGAGAGAAACCAAATGATGGGGGAAGCCATGCTAGGGATGGTGCTTGCCTGAATTGATGGGTGTAGCTGTCTGTGCACAAAATGCTTGTGTAAATGTGGGTTTTTTGCACATGTATGATGTGACTATCTTGTGTAAATATGAGATAGTATGTGATAGTGTGTGTGTGTGTGTGTGTGTGTGTGTGTGTGTGTGACTAGACTAATACCAACGTTTACCCTAACCTAGATCTAATCTTAGCCTAACGTTAAAACCAAGTTTTAATCCTAAAATGTAATGATTTACATTATTTGGATGTGTTATTGTCTCTAATTTGTCAGAAAAAGTTGAGTCTCCACACACACAGACAGACAGACAGACAGACAGACAGACAGACAGGGAGACAGGGAGACAGACAGACACACACACACACACACACACACACAATTGTGTTAGTTAGTGTTAGGCTGTAGGCCCTACTGCTAACATCAGCATGCTAACGTGCTCACAGTAATTATGCTAAGTTTGTCAGGCATGTCAAGAATGTTACATTTTGTAGTCTAACTGTTGAAGTATAAGACTGAAAATACGGAAATATAAAGAGGACACACCCAATAGTGTGGTAAGTAATGCTTCACTCACCTGCGTGTTTGGTACCAAGATGTAACGTTACTGACACTGACACACTGAAGCCCCTTTCACACACACGATTCCACAGTTATGGCGGAAAGGCGAGTCAAAATATGCCGTGGACCGAACCGTTTAGATAGAACATTGTTTGCCGCGTAACACCACAACGGTGTCTGCTTTTAGATAGCAGCTTTGCGGAACCAGTGGGACATCACGCGGTGCAGCCCCTGTCTCGTCTATGGACTCGTAAGCCATGTCTGATGCGGCTTTGTGGCGACCTCCGTTGCTGTCTCAGAGCCGTAATATTCTGTTACAGCTTTCCGCCTCGGCGAGTGTTAACACTGACGACGGGGTGGAATAATGGCGGAATACTCCCGCAACGGAAACGCTGTTTTAGGGACCTGACATTACTCTTTCTCTGATAAAATTGGTTGCTGGATAAAAGACATCAAGATAACATTACATTTGTGAACACGTTAGCTAGCCAACAGCTAATTTGGTGACGTACATTGTCTGAGCTGGAGTTTACTAAGCAGTTTGACACAAAACTAAATTATGCTACGACAAAAGCTATGACAAACTGAGACTTTGTTTGACTTGAAAAATTATATTTTGAATTGAAAAACAGATATGTAAATTATGGTACAATTCAATGGGATTCGAAGGTTCAAAAAGAGTAACTTAGCCCCAGAACCGTGCCAAGCTGGATTGCCTTAACAGCCAGGGACTCGGTTACTTTATTACCTCTACCCCTGTCCTTACTCTGACTGCCAGCTATCCAGCATCCTCATGCTGTGGTTTTTCAGCATGAAAGTCTATAAACAATGAAAATTGCCTTGAACCCTAATTTCTCTCTCCAATTGGACACTGATGAGTCTTGTTATTTTGCAGGTCAAAGGTCAGTCAAATTGAACTCATGGGAGCGACAGGAAGCAATCTTGACCTCATCTTGACCTCTTCTTCAAGATGCATAGGGACTGGCTTTTGGTGTGACTGTAGCATTTCTTCCTGTTTGCCCCATGGAATTGGCAATAATTCAATGCTTTGTTGGCATTAATTACTCAACATCCATGCTTTGCACACGCACACAAAAGCTGTGATCATTTGTAATGCAAAACAAACTCTGTGAGAGTGTACTCGCTTGTTTAAGTGCTGTGTAAAAGACCCACATCCTCCAATACGACCCTTAAATTAGTGCTGGCATCCCACATCTCACCCAGAACCACTCTCTCAGATTTAATCAAACCAACAAATTACCAGGCAATAGCAAATTACTATAATGAAGCAGCACAGCTCCTGTACACAACACTTCATGAATTGAATTAGTTTTAAGGACTGACATAGAAACAACAATTACATTTCTCTTTAGGTATTAAGTCTCTTGTTGAAAATAGAAACCTTGATGACATTGTGGAGCCGTGGGCCCTCTGGGGAAATCTGGAGATAATCAGTGAATTCCAGACCTGCTTGGCTCTGCCTCTCTTCATACATCTCCCTAGACCAGGACCTGACATAGTGTGTGTGTGTGTGTGTGTGTGTGTGAACATGTGTGAATGTGTGTGTGTCAGGACTGGGCCATGGGGGAGTGGTCAGCTCACAATTAAATCCTTATTATCACCTTCAGAGCCAAATTAAGAAGATTACTTCAGTGCCCTGTGAGAAGGGATGGGCATGACCATAGGCAGCTAAGGACCAGAGGTTCAAGGGTCAAGCTGGTGACCTGCAGGGCTGCTGTTTCCAGGATGCTTCCCTCTCTCTCTCTCTCTTCTGACCTCACACCCTGCAAACTCCAAAACTGGAGTCACAGCTCTCTTAAAAAAATGTTTGCTGAAGTCATGCTAGATTAGAGAAGTGGATGATGTAGTGGTTGTGATTACAACCATTGATTTGTAGACTACGGTTTGAATCCTCATGTTCTGCAATATGGCTGCTCCCATCTTGGATTATGGCTGTCACTATCCTGGACATTTTGCAACTGTGGAAACTCAAGGCGACCTTACTGTATCTGGCTCCATCTGGGACCAGGGTTGGAATTTCCCAGCGGCCATGGCCGTTGCCCCACACTTTGGCCTTGTTGCCCTCTGAAAAAAAACCCATCATGCCTCTGGCCCTGTCCAAGTTCCATGTAAAAAGCGCAAGTGCAGTGGAGTGGGCTTGTCTGGAATTACAGCCAACCGAGTGCACAGTAGTCTCAGTGAGTTTGCACAGGTGGAGTCTCATCTCACATCTCAATATATTCAAGGGATGCTGAATTTAACTAGCCCTGATCCCAAGATTAATTTTAATATTTGTATAATAGCATAGGCCTCCATAGACAATACATTGCAGACCTGTGCAATTTTTGATGCAATTGTGTTTTTGTAACTTGCACGATTTCATTTCTACATCTCTGAATACATTGCAGTAAGGCCAGTCAGGCTCACACACACACACACACACGCACACACACACGCACACACACACGCGCACACACACACGCGCGCATGCTACAATACACAATTATTATTTTGAATTAGGATGTTATGGTATCAATCGGGTTAAACCATCTAAATTTACTCAATGGCCTTGGTGCCCCTAAAATAATGGCCTTGCCACTAATAACACACACTACAATGATTAATTTTGATTTTTATTATTTAAGACAAAACCAGTTACTTTACATTACTGTTACGGGCGGGGCAATGTGTGGCTGGCATGGTGTGATTGGAAGTGGGCCACCTTCTTGCCTCTCTCTGTCCCCTGTGAATGCCTGGGAACTGGGTGAGGGATATAATGTAGCAGAGAGTGTGCCAGGGTAGGGCGGGGTCCTGACATGGGGGGAGGGGGAGGATGGGGTTGCTGGGCAGGAGCCACATCTATGGGGACGAACCCAGTGACCCTGCCTCAACGGATGTGACTGCCACACACTAATGTCAGCCTGTAATGATTTATTAATGCACCCATTAGAAACTGTCATGAATCCGATGTCAGCGAGGGTCTATCAATCAGTGTCAGTGTGGAGGGACTACAGTGAGTCCATGTAATGTCCTATGGCTCTTTCTGCCGTTTCTATGACGTTAATGGGCAACATAAGAGCTTATTATTAACTCTTTACTTACATAAGATAGAGCCCCTCATCGAGCATTTTCTTAATGTGTACTCTCCATCTTTCTCCAATTCCCTCTCACTGTGGAGGACTTTCTGACACATGCAGAGCCTTGGATCGGAATGACAAGCACGATCAGCATGAATTAGAGACGGGGGGGTATCTGCGTCATCACTGCCTCTCGAAGACATCAGCAACTCCAAATCTTCAGCTGCATTCTCTCTCTCTCTCTCTCTCTCTCTCTCTCTCTCTCTCTCTCTCTCTCTCTCTCTCCCTCTCTCCCTCTACGTCATAGGACCAGCCTTTCCTAATGATCCACAATCTATGGGGAGGACAGACCCCAAGCCTTCACTGGTCAGAGAATAATGGGGGGCGAATGGAGGAAGGATGCTGCAGGCAGAAGCAGGCTGCTGTTACCCATTGGCTGTCCAGCCTCTGCATCAGCACAGCACTCTCTGACTTCAGCATGCCGTCTCTCCAGCGTCATCTCCCATACTGCGTAGAAGCTGAGACAAAGCTCACACACATTCCTCTCTCTGTCTCAAGTCATCCTCCGTTGCTGACTAGCGGCTGTTGTAATCATTGAGCACCCGCAGCACTGAATAGCTTGCTTTTGACACACTGGAAGGGACATGTGTTACACTCATGACAGTGTTAGATACATCCTCAGGAGGAAAAATCGCATTAGCTGTCATCTAGAAACAAAGATCTTTTTCTTTCACAGCAAAGCGTCGAGAGCAGGAATGTCTGTTTTGGTTTCGATAGCCTGACGCCCATTAATTGGTGACTAAGCAGTTCATTTTTTGTTTGCTCTTTAATTTACTCTCAGAGCGACGCAATTGGAGACATACAGACACATGCTGCGTCCTGTCGGAAATGACGGGACTGTTAAATCATATTATAGACAAACATGTTTACCCAATAAAAAATGTTCTGAGTAGATAACCGTTGACATTCCTAGTCTAAAAACAAATGGACGTTGCTGCACAACATACAGTATAAATAGATCTGATCCTCCACTTATCTGTCAGATTGAATGAATTTCATACACGTAGACGAAAACCACATAAAACAGCATTTATTCAGCCTCATGTCACACATGAGCAATTTTGCACTCATGAACAATAATCAACTTCACAGGATTAATCATGACGAGGCTCATATTTGTGGACACAGTTCTCATCTTCCACACATGGACTGAACACACAGGCCTCTCCTGTAACCTTGACAGAGCAGCATTGAAAGTATTGATTGCATCACATTAAGCTTTGCTTCTTGTGTCGATGCTTTCCATACGCTGCACCGCGCATGCCATTTACAAGCTATAGACCTTGTAGATGACTCCCGGCTATTTGTCTTAGACAGGACATAGATGTCTCTCTCTCTCTCTCTCTCTCTGTATAAATGTCCTCTCCTCTCAGGATAACAGGACAGAGAGGACAATCAGCTGTAACTCTGGCCATGCACACAGGATGTTCCCAGCATGCCCTGGGCTCCCTGGAGGCTACAGAGGTCACACAAGACAGTCGCCTATCCTCAATAAATAATGAATGACAAATAAAGACCGGATGTGGCGAGGAAGAAAGGAAATCTGAATGACTTGCATACTAATTATAATTATATGAATAAAATATATTTTTTGTATGTATTACTATTTACTTTGTTGTGTGGCAGATGTGTTTATCCCATAGACTGTATATAAAAAGTGGGCACAATCATGGTGATGTCACCAAGTCTGTTTGGAAGCCTCAGGTTCGGCATTTTGCCTGACGCCTACCTGGATTTTATGCCATCTTGGAATCTTTGCATCAAGTGAAGGGAAGTGACCATATTTGGACCTGTGGATCTGATGAACACAAGAAGTAACCTTTATGTATCTGACTAAACCTGACTTCTGCTGTGAATAGCTTCCATAATTCAAGATAAACATGCAGCTTGTGTTAAAGTCATCTCAGAAGCTAATTGCATTGGTGGTAACGACAGTGAGTCTGCAGTAGAGCTGCTGTGATAGCAACCTGTCAATCACAAGGTAGCCACGCCCTAAAGCATACCCTGCTTTATGGTCTATTTGACTCTATATGTACCATAATTTACATGAACATCATACTGTATTGAAGAAGACCTGAAAATAGCGATTGAGACCACACAGGATGTTTATTTTGTTGCTGTTCTCGTCTTTATGGCGACTTGTTGTCTGCTGTAAATTTTAGGCGTCACGCTACTGGTTTAAAAAAGGACTGCATTTGTAAATAAGCCAGCTGGCTAACACTGCAGGCAATTAGCTTAGTTTAGAGCTCTAAAGGTCACTAAAACATTCCATCTTGTTTGTGTAATCTGTACAAAAAACAGAAAGGCTTTGATTTAAGATGAGTTACGTGTCCATAGCAACGGTGGCGCGTGCAGATGCGGTGACCAGCTCCCTTCGACTTTGCTGCTATCAACATTATAAAAGAATGTACGATGTGACGGCTGCAGGGGAAGAGGAGAGAGAGCCGGGATAAGAGCTCAGCAGCTCAGACCCAAGGTCATTTCACCGCTGGAGATAAGATGAAATAAGACTCAGGTTAACCCAGCAACAGGAAATCAGAGACTTGTGTACACATCTTTACAGAAAGCTGGCTAGATCCTAATGGCTCATACTTGAACAGCAGACTGCATACTGCACAGACAGAAAGCAAGAGTCCGGTAAGAAGAGGAGAGAGGGATTCTGTGTTTACATCAGCAGAAAAGTCTTCATCGACTGCAATTAGTACAACATGCTGCTGCTCCTTTCTTACTGGAAAAGGAAAACAGGATCATATAGCATCAATTTTGGCCTCCCTGCACTGGCTTCCTGTCTGTTTCAGGATTGATTTTAGGATTGTGTTGCTTGTATTTAAGGTTTCAAATGGACAAGCACCACCTTATCTAGCAGGTCAATTGCATCTCCATACTCCAATTAGAGCACTGTGGTCGACCAATCAGATGCTGCTGGATCTCCCCAGAACCATCACTAGATCATTGTTTCAGTTGCCATGGTAGACTCTACCATGGCTCTACCAGGCTTTCTCTCGTGCCTGTCTTGTTGTTCCTGTGTTTTAGTACTATGCCACTCACCATATTTACATTTACATTTAGGTCATTTAGCAGACGCTTTTGTCCAAAGCGACTTACAATAAATACATTTGTCAAAAGAAAGAAAAAAAGAAACCACAACATATCATTGCCGATAAAGTAAGAGCTAAAAAATAGAAGAAGTGTTAGATCCTTGTCTGAGTAAAGTAGTAGCTGTTCAGCATATTTCCTTCACCTTGTGTCCTTACGGCTTAACTAGGCTCAACCTGCCCACCTGCCAACCTAGCTCCTGACCTCTGCCTCAATCAGGCCGGCAAGCTTTCACCCTCACCACACTCCAGTCAAGCCATGCCCTTTTAGTGACAGTTGAATGTTTCAATTTATAGTCTGTGGTGTGGAGAAGAGAATGAGATTTTCAGTGAATGTGAAGAAACTCAAGTTCAATAGAGAGGCTAAGCCCCGCCCCTTCCAGTGACCTTATATCAGAGAAAGATGTGTGGTAATCGAGAAGTTATTTCTTGATCCCGTTTGAATTGTGTCATGAATTACACATGTGATGTGAATTTAAAATATTTTGCATATTAAGAAAATTGTGTTTAGTCATAACACTGCTTAAATTCACTTAACTAGAAAGGCTACACACCCAAACATGGCATAAAAGCTGTATCTCGCTGAAGCCATGATGTGTCTTTAGTACGAGGATCTATTCACACTGACAAACAAACGGATGGGTCTCATTCATTCTTCCCAGCTGATAAAAAGATTCGCTGCATAAAACACATCAGGTAAGATAATGTTACATTTGTGATGTAACATAGCTAAGTTAGCTAGCTAGCTAACATGCCAAGCTAACGGACATTTTTTGTGTTGTACATTGTGCAAGAGGGGAGATGTATTTCACTGATCGTTTCACACAAAAATATATGATATTACGACAAACTGAGACTTCCTGGACTTGCAAAATGATCTTTCGAATTGACGAATTGTGTTATTCATGGTACAACGGGATTAAAAAAACATTTGTTTCTTGCCATTGACTACTGTACAGTTTTTTTCTATGGGGGACACGGGAATGGGCGTGGCTTTGCCTGTCTCTAATAAATGAACTGTAGCTTGGGAAAGACATTCAAAGTTGTGTGTGTAGGTACGTATATAAATATATAATAACAAAGGGGTTCCACAAATCACAGCATTCCCTGGTTCCTGATTAATGAAGCTCTCTACAAAGGAGTATGTCATGTAGTGCAAGCTGGGTGGGTAAATCAGCACATGAAACAGATTATACAAACATTGTGGCTTCTTTGGCATATTTATCAGGCTGGCAGCTGGAGAGGCATGCAAATTAGAGATTTTTTTTACCATATTGGCTAAAGAAAGTTCTTTTTTGGCTCATTGGAGGTTTGGGAGAGTGAAGTCGAGGGAGCAGAGGATGTGAGACAGAGGTAGCAGTGGGGGAAGAGGTTAGAGAGAAGGCAGGGACAGCACTAGTGTTACAGGACTTGATAAGAGGAGGAGGGTCAAAGAGAATGTAGTAATAGAGGAAGAAAACATGAATTAAGGGAGAAGGCTATGGCTCTGTTGAGCATCCATCAGAGCAAGAGGGGGAGCTGGAGGGTAAGGGTGCAAAGAAGTGACGGGCGAGGGTGAGGTTGGCTTGTGACTTGTGGGGGTGGGGAGAAAAAGAAGAAGAGGGCTCTGAACATGTGGGGAAAATGGGACAGAGCCGCACATCTTTGATGGTCAGATGATGCATTGGTATGACTCAGGAAGCATTTATCCATTCCTGATTTACGGCCATGCCCGAAGGTCAACACGCACAAATACACAACATGCACAGTGGGGAGGGGAAGCAGAGGAAGCTTCCTTGTGTAATAGGCAGTCACTTGGGAGCGCCGGATGTAGTGCTGAAGAGAGGGGCGGATGCATGGGAGGAAATATCTGAATAAAGCATGAAACAGAATGGAGGGATGAGGAGGAAGAGTGCTCCAGGTGAGGATGCGTGGTCATCCCTTGCTTGTGTTGTTAACACTCCTCATAATTGCTGTCTGAAATCACGGGAGCATTGTGATGTCAACAGAAATACTAATAATAAGTCAGGCACTGTACAGCATATGTGCACGCATAGAACAATGGTAGTCTTGACTGGTATGTCAAAGCTAATTAATTCACCATGGATTTTCCAACACTTTGAACACACAGATACAATCCTATGTTGTGTTCAAATACCATTCCCAAAACTGTACGCTGCAGATTTGATTAATTTACTGTGGACCTTTGAGGAGAGTTGATGCTGTGTTTTTGTGCGCTAATTATTGATTTTCACATGAGCAACATGGCCATTAAAAAGAGCCCTATAGGCAAAATGTTTCCACCCTTTTGCATGTTGCATTTCAGCTTGGAATGAAGTTCAGTAAGTTCACATTCTCTATCAATGAAATATGACGTACAGCTAATCGATCTGTACACATTCCCTTTTCCATCAAAGGAAAATTCCAGTTCATGGGATTGTTCATGGAAAGCAGCAGCTGTACCGATTTCATTTATTTATTTTTTATCCTAGGTGCTTTGGAGGTTGCACTCTTGTCACACCTGGAATTCCTAATCGAACCTGCCAATGACGATGATGAAGTTGAGGTATTTTAGGAGACAGTGTCATGACTACACATTATAAATAACGATAAATGGTTTTCCAGAGTTACTGCTTGGGTTGTTTGTGTCAGTTTGGCTGGAATCAAACAGATGTTATGAGGTCTTTGGACAGAAATGATGAAGCAAGTAAAATAGTCTGCGGGACAGATTGTAAAACTCTAGGTAGCCCAGCAGTGCCCTGACGGATATTTACAGAACAAAGAAAAAATATCTGCTGGCTGTGGTTGTTCCTAGTCACATGACATGCTGTGTTATTATTTTTTTAAATTCACTCAACTACTGAGGACACACTAACAGCAAGATGGGAAAACGCAAAATTCAACTAAACTGTTCTCCAGTAAATAAGGAAAAGCACTTCTCTTTTCCCTTAGGTATCCCCACCGCCAGGAAACAACTTGACTGTTGAGGGCAAAATTAAAACACCACTAGTTTTTCAAGTTGACTGTGTACCTTGCAAATGAAAAGCCCTCTAGTAAGCTCTACTTCCTCATCCTCTGGTGTTGAACTGAGGACAGACTGGATGCCACAGTGGCTAACTATCGCTTCTCCAGGTGCAACTGGTATTATAGACAAGAACAGGCCAAGGCTAGCTGGTTAGCATGCTCATTTCAGGAGATATCTTCCCAGAAGTGGACGTAGTCATCGTGATGTCCTTCATTGGTTTGTGGACTGTTTTTGAGGCTCAAGTTCAGGATTTTATCCGGTGCCATCTTGGATTCTGGCTGTCGCCATCTTGGATATTTTGCAACCAGTGTGGGAAGTGACCATATTTGGACAGCAGCGGAGTGGCACCCCAAGCGGCAACTTGCATCTGGCTTCTGATAGGAATCTGCTCACAAAATTAGCTTCCATAATTCAAGGTACACTTTACAGCTAAGTGTTGAAGTAGCTAGTACCATTAGTAGTGTTGAAGCAAGGCCGTGGCAGCAGCCTGTCAATCACAAGGTAGCCCCGCCCTAAATCATACCCTGCTTTATGACCTATTTCACTCTAAATGGACCATAATTTACTAAATCAACATCATTCTGTACTGTAGAAGACTCGAAATGAGCAACTGAGACCATAAACCAATGTTCACAATGTTGAGATAATAAATCAATTGAGAAAAGAATACAGAGTTTAAGGCAATTCAGCCTTGACTTCAGTTTTCAGAACCAGAGGTTGCACAATACACAATACACAAACATATTTGACATAACGTCACTACACAATGTGTTGATCGTTTCAATTAATTTTTAAAATGTTGTAAACTAAAATTCTGACTATCTTACACATTGCACCTTTAACGTCACTGTGGTTCAGCATGATCTATGTTACAGTTTTTCTCAGTCGCTTTGGTACAATTCTCGAATCAGCCTCGCTATTAGCAAAACAGTAAGTGCATTTCTCAAAACAATTCGGACAAATGGCAAAACACCATGGATTGCCTGCAAAAGCCAGTCTCTTGCTCAAAATCCTTAGTTCATCTCTCAAAATTAAATATCTGTGTCAATGAACATGTCAGTGCCATCAGAAGGGCAAGTCCTTGTGTCATTGTGTATGGATAAGACAGTCAAATTGCTTAGTCATGTTGTCAATATCACAGTGAACTCTGGAGGGATGTTCTGATGTAAACTATGGCTAAATTTTTGATGACAATTACTGTATTGTACTGTAAATAGTAAGTTACACCTTAGTGTATGTGGGAGATTGTTTGCAAAAGGACAGGACAAGATTCACATTTACGCTTTTACTTTTTGTATTGTAATTTGTTGACAGTTGACAGATTGTTACAGTATACAAAAAGGAAAAGACAACACTGCACAGCACAAAGAAAAAAAGTAGAAATGTAAACATAGGACAATCTCCTCAGGGAAAACTGTACATGCAGTGTTGTAGGAATTACAGTGCAGTCTTCCTACACCTCCTGACGTTCCTGTATGTTGGGCCACATATTTTCATCTACATCACAACGAATATCTTCTCTTGCGATGCAGCGTGGAAAGAATCTTTTTGAGTGTCTTATCCAGCCTCTGCAGGCATCTGCTGTGATGTCATCACACGCAGCATCCATGGCAGCCAGAAGGGTCATCTGGGTATGGGGCTGGCGATCATAAACTTTCCATCTCCATGCTGAGAAAAATTCTTCAATGGGGTTGAGGAATGGGGAGTAGGGTGAGAGGAACTCCATCTTCATCCTGTTGTGGTTTGCAAACCATTGCCTGATGATATTGGAGCGATGGAAGCTGACATTGTCCCAAACTATCACATACATTGGCAAGTCATCTCCAATCTGACCCCTCTCTTGTTCAGGGATGAGATCCCTGTAGAGAGTGTCTAAAAATGTGACAAGATGCTCTGTATTGTATGGCCCAATAATGGGAATATGCGTTAGCACCCCATTCTCAGATATAGCTGCACCCATTGTTATGTTCCCACCCCGTTGGCCTGGCACATCAACTGTAGCTCTGTGGCCAATGATATTTCGACCTCGCCTTCTGCGTTTGGTAAGGTTGAAGCCAGCCTCATCCATGTAGATGAAGTTGTGTGGTGGTTCACTGGCTTCCAGTTCCATTATACGCTATATCCAGAAGATACAAAATGAATTTTATGAATTACTGTACATACATTTTCATTTTGGACAAGATACAGTTACATCAAACGTAAACAGCACACATTGCCTCTTCATTTCTACAGCCATAGCAAATGTGTAGTGTGTACCACTATATGATGCTGTATTGTTTACTGTACTGTGAGGTACAGTTACTGGATGCTCATGCATGTTTTACCTGTACATACTGGTAGCGGAGCTCCTTCACTCTTTCGCTATTTCTTTCAAATGGAACAGTGTACAGCTGCTTCATTCTCATTTGGTGTCTTTTCAGCACCCTGTCAATGGTTGAGATGCTGACAGTTTGGATGTTTTCAAATATGTTGTTGTCTTCTATAATGGCAGTTCTTATCTCCCTTAGTCTTATGTCATTGTTTTCGATAACCATGGTACAAATAGCCTCCTCCTGTTCAGGTGTGAAAAGGGGCCCTCTGCCACCACCGTGAAGTTGTCTTGCAGTCCTATGTGGAAAAAAATATAGTGTAAATATAAAATATATATAGTGCAAAACACAAAATTGAGTCCAGTAAAATACATATACATGGACTGTATACTGTAAAAATGGAATAACGCATACGGTATTAGCCTACAGTACAGTACGTATTGTTAGATTACATACCTGTTCTCTCGACGAAAAGTCTGAATGATTGAGGACACAGTTGTTCTCCCAACATTTGGCTGCACCCTTCGACCAGCCTCGGCCATTGTAAGCCCATGATTGAGAACATGGTCTACAAGTGTGGCCCTTATCTCATCAGGCACGCGCATATGTCCTCGGCCTCTTCTGCCTCTTCCTCTGTTTTCCCTCCCAACTCCTCCGCCACGCAGCCTGATTCCTCTTCCTCTTCTTCTTCTCACTGGCTGTTGACCCCTTCCAATTTGTCCTTCCATTGTCAGACATTGTAAAATTGTGTTGTGCTCTGGCTTTATATATACTTGCCAGTTGATTGTTCATGACATGCAATTTCATTAGAAATCACCTGGGAATCACCTGGGAGCAATTTACCAATTACTATAGGACAGATTTAGAAAAAAAGTAAAACAAAAAAAAACAGTTAAATGGAATTGTATATGAATATGCTTGACATATTGTGAAAACTTGTTCAAGCATTTTGCATGTAAAGACATACGCGATGAACTAATGCCTAAATGTTGTGGGTGGTGAGACTATTCAACAGAGACCCATTATAATGCATTTTGATCAAAATGA
Organism: Chelidonichthys spinosus; assembly: GCA_029853015.1. Taxonomy (NCBI): domain Eukaryota; kingdom Metazoa; phylum Chordata; class Actinopteri; order Perciformes; family Triglidae; genus Chelidonichthys; species Chelidonichthys spinosus. The sequence goes on from CM056829.1 coordinate 17,695,202, forward strand.
CATAAGCAATTGATAATGTAGGAAACAGCAGAGAATTGTACATAATCATTTGCATGGATGGACCAAAGCATTTGCAACTTGTTCAAAGGAATGATAATTTGCTTTTTTGATGTGCACAAGTGACACAATGATGTGAAGATTGAACAGGTAGTTTTGAGAATTTCAGTTCTGATCTGAGAATTGTACCAAATCGACTGAGAAAAACTGTAATAAGGAGTTAATCATCGGTTTTATTTTAAGCCTCTGCTCTTTCCACCATTTTGTTAATATATATATATATTTTCTATTAAGGTTTGGCCTCTATAGCTGTCTGACCAGTGGAATGGACTAGTAGGAATTAGTTCTGTGGATGGTTTGCCTTAATCTTCCTCTCTACTGGTTCAGGGCCAGGTGTGAACAGTGGAATTCAATTTGCTACATCCCATATGTTCAATCATTCAAAGAGGTAATTTCAGGAACTGTGGAAGGGGTCTTCATCTGTCACATCAACACATACACTCTTCAAATGAAATACATTTGTGTGATGTGCGTGCATGTACGTATATGAGCGTGGCAGTACACCCCCCCAGAGTGTCAGGTGTGACGGCTGCGGTATTAAACAGCCCCGGCAGCCATCATTGTCGTCCCCACCCCCAACCAGTACACAAAGACACACACACACAGAAACGTAATGAGCTGAGACCTATTAAAAATCAATTTTATAGCTGCTTTCCCAGCTCTCTTTATGTTCCACTCTAACAGCAAAGCGATTTTTGAAAATTGCCCAAAGCATGAGAGGAGAGGGGAGGGAGGCTTTGATGGACAGGCTGAACTCACATTTACAGGTCAGGAGCAGTATATGCATATGGAGCTGTTGGGAGATGAAGTATACAGCCTCATGGAGATGTAAGAGTTGACTCTCCGGGTTTGAAAAAAAGGCCTTAGCTGTTTCCGAAATCAATCACTTTATAGTGAGTTCACTGTGTTATTGTGCTGTCTGAATGTTTAGTGTGAATTATTATACCCTTGGACTCAAAGTATCCATTTATCTTGAAAAGTAGTGTACAACTGATGGTCACTAACCAAGCATTATATTCCATCATGCATCGTGCTGAAGGAGAAATGACAGACGGAAAAAGGGTTAGATAAAATACAGATGAAATGACTTGAGTAGTGTTTTTTCTTTTCATTTTACAGATTAGCTCAATATAGTCCTCAACTCCGTCAATAGTGAGTAGGGATCAGTGAATGAGACAATTTTTCCCACGGATAGCAATTTCTGAGATTTTTTTTTTTAGCTACATTTATATCAAGGCTCATCCAAATTATTAGATTCAAACCAATTCAAACTAACACGTAATTTGTTTGGATTAGCCTACAGTAAATCAAAAGCAACCCACATAGCCACTGGGGCAACATTCATTCATTGATAGTCACAAATGGACACTGGTTTGTGCTTACAACTCATGCCATGTGCGATTTTTTGCTCCAGTACAAGAGCTGATACATTCATTCACAGTGCCTCTGCTGCTACACTCGACCGTCAAGCTGACATCTTTATGACACAGTTATATTTTGCATAGTCAGCAGGCAGGCAGACAGTGCATTATAGAAAAATGCCCCTGGACTTTGAAGGGGCATGCTGTGTTTTCGGCACTGATTGATTCTAACTTGGAAAACACGGTCATTAAAAAGAGCCCTAGGCAGGAGTGAAATTATTCTACACTTTTATACATGTAGTTTGTACCTTTATGTATAACATCAAGTTCAGTTTAAGTTGTCTTGATCAATCAAATTGATCCATATTCCCATTGCTGATAATGGAAACAGTGTTTGTTTTTGTCGACACTAACTAGGGCCGGAAATATTTGTTGACAACCTTTTTTTCATTAAGAGAGTCTTTCAGTTAGAGTGTGAAGCACTGCCAGAGGAAGCACTGGATGGCTAGAAACAAAAGAGTTACAAGAAAAACCTGAGTACCCACCTCATACAGATGCCGCAGTGGGCCTCGGGCGAAGGACCACGCCCAATGGGTGGTGGGTGGCCACATTCACTCTGGAATATCTAGAGAATGTGTTCGGCGGTGCCCATGAGGCAATGACATGGAGACACTCCTGGTTGTGTGGCATTTCAACCCAGGTGTTAGGAGCTAGCCCTTTGACTGCGTGGGCAATGACCTCCACAAGCCACTGGGATAAGCGCTGGTTCGAGAGAGCACACAGCCTTTCTTTGGACCACTGTAACAGACGAAAATTGTTCTGACTACCATACGTCTGCCGTAGTTTCCACATCGCCTGAGCCTGAGCCATCGGGGTTCCACCTCAAACAGGTATTGCTCAACGATAATGCCTGTAGCTCACCCACACGCTTTACTGTAGTGATGGCCAGGAGACGGCCTGCTCCCATACTGCAGATGGGTAGATGGTGCTCTGGCATTCTGAATAGTCTCTTTGATGGGATCAATGCAGACGGTCAACAGGGGGTTGGGCTGACTGGCCTGGACAGTCCGCTCGAGCACCTGAAGGGCGGCCGAGCCAAAAAGCTATGGAGAGTCCTCCTACATGTCTCTGACAAGGGTGACTGCGTAAGCAAAACCTGGCGGCGCATCTCCAGAGTGGACATCAAAGCCCCAGCTCTCTTGCCGTCAGGGCAAAAGCCTGCAGTCAAGCATCACTGAGGCTGGAGGAGGAACCATCAATTGCAGCCTGCTGCAGGGAAGGTGAGAGGGAAAGCACGAGGCCCATGCGCGTCGCTGCCTCATAAGCCTTGGATAGGGTCGAGGACACCTGGCATCCAGCCTCAGAGCCTCGTCAGAGGAAAAGGGAAGCATGTGTAACCGGAGGGTTTATATTGACTATTCATTTCAGTTCTCTGGTGTCCCTTTAGTCCGTTTGTTTTGCAAAGGGTATAGCAATCGCGGCAGGTGTGTGACACGCCCCTTACCGGCACCTGTAGTGCAGCTGCGATCTTAGCCGCTACTGCGGGGGGGTGCATATACCCCCCAGTTATTTAGTCTCTTTCTGAGTGCTGCCGAGATGCTCTTTAAAGTGTACTAGAGTTCATTGGGGTCCGTTCCAATCAGACTGTGAGTCGTCAGTGGGAGGTGGAGGGAAAGTTAACGCAGTGGATATAGTGGTGGACCTGCCAAAGTTGTAAACGTTGCATGGTTTCTTTTTATTTTTCTTTCGTTTTGAGTTTTCAGTTGATTTGGAAATATTTTGTTTTGTTTCTTTTTTTTTTTAGATGATTTGAGTGCAGTGACCTCTAATAGAGCTAGCTGTGGTAGTCTACCCCTTTCTCTTCCTAACTGAACCACTGCAGATTTATGTAGTGGAACACTGTGTTAGAGATTAAAGAAAAGAACTATATAAGTGTTTTTGAGGTATTACTTGATAAGTGAAATTGTTTTATTTTGAGTAATAAAGATGGTTAAATTGCAATACATTGTGCCTGTATTCATTTGTGTATGGACCTGTGTATGGGTTGCTTTTGGGAAACCTCTCAGAGAAATTAAAGTTAAAGGAATATACTCTTGAGGTGCAAGTCTTAAGGTGGCGTGTGTGTGTTCTTTCTCAACAGTTGACAGTTGTTTGTCTCTAAGTTCGTAACGCGTATCATCTATTCTCTCTTTTCCTTCCTAATGTGCCTCAGCCTCTGGTAATGGACATACTCCCTAGACACACACACACACACACACAGAGGACGGACGGTGACAGTCACTGTCTTTATCAGACAGGAGTAACCTGACTTAATATCATAATAAGAAGCAGCAAACACCTTGATGAGTTGTTTTTTGTTTGTGTAAAAATAGATGGAAGAAAACCACTTTAGTGAGGTCAGTAGAACACAACGCTGTATGGTATCGGTACATGAATCATCATCTATGCAAGAAAAAAACTATTTAACGCATTAATCAGTGCATGCGGTTCTTTGTGGAATTCATGAGAGTTAATTTACAAGAAATAATAGTATCTTATGCAAGAACAGTATGTTAATGAATGCAGCAACTAATGTATCGCAAACAAAATTCTCTTAGTTATTAAATATGTTCATGTCTTCATTGGTAAGTCTGCAGTTGAAGTCACAGCAGTTGTATTCATGATTAAGTAAGCATTGTTTTTTCACAACTTCTTGTTTGTGGTAAATAAAGTGGTTACCTGTTCGCCTTTTCACATAAACAACTCATGATTAATGGTGGTGTATTAACCATTTGTTGCTTATGAATCAATCATCTTTGCCACCCCTTAAATAAAGGCGGTCCTGTGTATTCAGACATGCACTCGGAAAAATTACAGGCAAAATTAGATGCAAATTCCATCAGAATTTGGGATTTCATTTGAATTATCAATACTCGTTCAGAAAATAAAATGTGTGTGCATTACATAGCATTAGCTAACATGCATTGAGTCCTGCATGAATTCATGATAATGCATGTACCCATAGTGTAAAAACATCATGATCTGAGTTGAGATAATAATGTAACAACATAACATGATGGATGGATGGATGGATGGATGGATGGATGGATGGATGGATGGATGGATGGTTAATGCTACATGGAAACCAATCTGACTTCAGTAGGCTTATAGGTCCACTCATTCACACAAAGTCAAGCCCATACAACCATGCAATAGTTTGCTTCTAATAATAAACATGGCCACAACGATGGGCGTTCTTCATGTGGGGGATTATTGCGTTAACCAGATAACACCATTTTCATGGTTCAAGATCCTGCAAGGCTCAGAAACATCAAGGACAACCCAGTGCTTATCTGTGGACAAGTTTCTGCCTTGTTGAAAAAATTCAATTTAGCCGCGCACCCTCCTATTGATCCACACTCTTCAGGTTTCAGGGTTTTACGATTTCAGCTGAGTGAGACCGGGCTGCGGACCAAACCTCTGCTGACAGCTTGATGGATTTGACCATCCTTGTGCGGTCAACTTTCTTTTCGCACTCACAGGAAATCTTCTATCAACCCTGCTCTCCTGTTCTGGGGGATAAAGACACAATCTGCAATTTGGAGACACCATTTAACACTCAAGCTAATGTACTTACCTCGTTTATGAAAGAGCCCTGGTGACAGACCAACTTACATCATCACAATTCTACCACTAAGTTTCATATAAAGAAGGATGAACAAAGTGACAGGTATGATTTGCATCCAACGCCAAGCGATGTTTTGTATGGCGTCATTTCAGTGCCAAAATCCGCGAGCATAAAAACCATATTCAGCGCGCATAAAGACCACTCTCTGCGCGCTCGCCGTCACTCTCTGCGCGCTCGCAGTCACTCTCTGCGTGCTCGCCGTCACTCTCTGCGCGCTCGCAGTCACTCTCTGCGCGCTCGCCGTCACTCTCTGCGCGCTCGCCGTCACTCTCTGCGCGCTCGCGGTCTCTGTGCACACGCTCGCTGTCACTCTCTGTGCCTTCTACGCGCTCGACTTTGCTGAGTTTTGGCACTCTGGGGAGTCTGGGAATAGACGGCCCCGCAACCCCCCTCCTTTCTGATTGGTCACTTTAAACGCCTACTGTCTCCAGGTCAGAGCCAATCCGAGGCAGAGTAGGGCGGGTCATCATTGCAGTTGGCGGCAGCATTTGATGGCGGAATTGAGATGAGAGATTGCGGATGAGATGTCAGAAAAACAAGAGGTAAGTTGAGGAACAAACAGATATACAATGTTAGCCTATAACAGCAGTGGCTACGTTTACAGTTGATGCGAAAAATTGCTGACCCAATACATAACATTCTCATAACCTTCCGTTATAGTGCTCTGACCTGGAGACAGTAGGCGTTTAAAGTGACCAATCAGAAAGGAGGGGGGGTTGTGGGGCGTCTATTCAATGCCCGCCCCCAGAGTGCCAAAACTCAGCAAAGTCGAGCGCGTAGAAGGCACAGAGAGTGACAGCGAGCGTGTGCACAGAGACCGCGAGCGCGCAGAGAGTGACGGCGAGCGCGCAGAGAGTGGTCTTTATGCGCGCTGAATATGGTTTTTATGCTCGCGGATTTTGGCACTGAAATGACGCCATAGTTTTCCCTCTATGTAGAGAGCACAGAACTGACTTACTGTTGCCCTGCTTGGACAGGATGCTTAATGAACTTGAGCAGCGATTTTCTTGTGTAGATTCAAGCCTCCTAAAAGGCATCCAAGCATGCAGCCTCTTCTGGAGTTTTTAAAGGACCATACCAGGGTTACTACACATCATCATTCCAACACCAACATCGGCCACCGAGCTTACATAAACCTCTATCGTGTTTACCAAAATTGCTTTATTTTTTTTATTTTTTTGCTTGTTTGTTTATTTACGTTTTGTCCATATTCAACAAATGTTACAGAATGTACCTGGGAAAGTTTGTCAAGGTTTGTTTAAACTCACCTCGTCATTTAAATCCTCCTTCTAGCTGAAATTGAAGTAAGAAAATAGTTATTGTAAGAGAGCAGCTGTAACAGCCATATGAGCGGCCATGAGCGAGCCAGTGGTGCACACTCACATGCAAGGAAATTACAGATCATGCATATCCAATCTGCTGTCTGTCCGGCAATACTGTTGGATAACCCAATTTCATCCTCAGATTGAAGGGAGATTGACATGGTGGATCAGAGTCAAGTTGCCATAAAATCCTACAAGACATCATGCAAGATTCATTTGATTTTGTTTTGATGTTGATCTAGAGCGCAAAGAAGTCTCAATGGGCGGATCACATGAGGATGAAAATTGTGTTTCTGTCGGTGACGGATGAATTCCTCTTTTCGGCATTACAGTACACCAAACTTGAATCCACGTGCAAAATCCTCTCTTTCTTCAAATCTTACTCATGAGACAACCAAAGATATCTCAGTTGAAATGTAATCTTTCATCCCCATCACCTTGAGTGACAAAAGAGACGCGGATGAAGAATTCCATTCTCAATATGTGATACTTTTTTTTAAGCTTCTACAGATGCTTGTGTATCAAACACTGGAGTGTGTCTTTAACCGAGTCCTAGTGGGTGTGTGTATTGATTGTGGAGGAGGCATTAGTTCTCTGGTTATTAATAGCCTGAGGAGGGAAGCCTAATGGGAGCTCTACTTCCTCCAACTGGTTTATTCATAGCAGGATCATTTCTACCATAATTGACCCTCTTCCTGCTTGTCTCTCTGTCTGATTGATGGAGTGTATGTGTGTGTGTGTGTGTGTGTGTGTGTGTGTGTGTATGTGTGTGTGTGCGCGTGTCCTGTGTCTATGTACCTGTCTCTCGCTTACTTTATCCGTCTCTCTCTCAAACACACACACAAGGACACAATGCATCAATGCTACACACACACACACAAATGCATGCGTACTACTGACTCCACAGTATATTATTCTGCATACAATGAACTACAGTTAGTAATTGTGTTTCTCTCTCATCTCCTTTTCTTTTCCATATCCAATATTCTGTCAAGAGGCTGTGCCCATCACCTCCCCATCCCCCTCCCCCGGCATAAGTCCCTCGAGGCAACAAATTATTCATAAACTATTTCCTATCTTTATAGATATGCTTTCAAAAAGCTTTTCCTTGTCCACCATTTAAGCTGCATTAAGAGTGAGCACCGAGTGCATCTCTCTCTGTGTGTGTGTGTGTGTGTGTGTGGAGTATCTTGGTTGCCTGAGAGATGCGTCTTGGCTGAAAAACAGTCCTCCCCTCCGGCTTACATCTCACTGGAGCTGTACACACAGAGCGATCTCTCGGAGGCCGCTGCCCTACAAATCCTGACTTCCTCTTTAGCTGAAAGGCTGCAGCAGCAAATATGCCAAGAAGCTGCCTGAATAAGACAAGCAAGATGTGGCAAAAATATTATTTTCTCTTTTTCCATTCCATTCAATTCCCTTGATTCTCCTTTTATTTTTCTATTTATATCAGCAGATAAAGCTGTTATTTTATCACTGATGAATATTCATTTCCATCTGCCCCGTGCAGGTCCTCTCTGTCGACACATATCCTGTTTTGAAGCTCAATATCCAATAGCTTCCTGGCTGGAGGCGCAGCTTGATACGAGTACCGGGGTAAACAGCTGTTTAACAATGTGTTGAATTGAAACAAGATGAAAAATATTGTGTTTGTTAGTCAGTAGGAGACAATGATGCAGGAAACTGGCTGCAGGTGACAGTGGAGAATATGAAATCATGGTGTTAAAACAGATCTGATGTGTCACATCATGATGAGAGTGTTAACTGTGTATGTTATTTTTTCCTCTGGACACAGAATGACAGATGAAAGAGACAGCAATTATTTTTTTTAACTAAGCTTGGAGGTTAATTCTTGACATTTGAAGTAACAGTTTGACAAGAAGCAAGAAGGTTTAATTGCCATCATGTCACTGAAGCATTACATTTTGTAATATTGAATAAGGTGATCGCAGAACAGCCTGCAGTAGTATTGAAATATGTATTAATTTAAAGTACTGCCAAAATAAAATGTTGGACGCAGCCGTTCATCATCTTGCAAATCAGAACCTCTCTGCAACATAAGTAAGCAATCCCACAACTCTCATTACATTTTCATTCAAATATGGCTCCAATCTGTGAGATAGGTGGGAAATATGTATGCTCCCACTTCCAATCAGCAAGAAGAAGCGTCCTCCATGAAATGAGCAAAAATGTTTATTCTTTGATATAAGCCGAGGTATCAACCAAAACACAGGACTTCCGTCCTGGATGCTGTTCAGGTCCCTCATTTTAACCCAAAATATGATATATTTTTTAATAAACCTAACCAAATAGTTTTGTTGTGATTTTTATTTTGTTCATTGACCTCAGGCTTGAAACTGTTTCAAACCACAAACTCCAGCCCAGAAGGACTGGAACAGAATTGAGAGTGCAGTTTAGTTGTAGGAACAACATAGGAGACAGTGTAGGCCCTAACGCATGGATATTATCATCTCTTTTAATCTAAATGCAACCATCATTTACTCACTGAACATCATGCTTTTGAAGAAGACCTAAAACTATTGAGACCATAAACTCATGTTTGCAATGTTTAGATAATAAATCAAGGGAGAAGTAGAACATCTGTGCAATCGGACTTCCTTTTGCAAGTTGCCCTCAAAAGGTTGTCAGCAGAGAGAATGCAAGTTTAAGTTTCAAGCTTCCTCATTGTCTTCTATTTCCAGGCAGCCTGAAAATGTGCTTCAAAGCCTGGCACTCTTCCTAGGGGCTTGACCCCATCTCTCACTCTGTAGATATAGATCCTTCCTGTAAGGAACAAGGAAGATGGTTTTGTTGATTTTCTTTATGGGAACTCTTTGTTCAGTAGACCTTTTTCCTCTCACCGGCTTATGTAACGGATAAACACACACACAGGAAAAATGAGGAAAGGGATTTTGTTTTTGCCAGTTTTCAGCCAGGAGTTCCCCTGTGGAGCCCTTCCTGGTGTTGAAGTAAGAATGTGCAAACACACAGACTGAAAGATGCATACATACGGAAACAAACCTCTGTTTGTTTTCATCCATGTGCAGGTGAACAGGTGGGCAGACACCCACACACATACACACACACACACACACACACAAAGATGTTCACACTCAAACTAATACACACATACATTATGCACACAGCTTCCTTCCCACTGAGTCAACAAGTTGGTGGTGACTTTGGTGTTGATGAAAAAAAGAAAAAGAAGAAAAAAAAAATTTCCCCTCCAGCTTCCGCCAGGATGTGACAGCGATTGAGCGTTTTCCTGTGGACAAGCAAAGACAATGTCAGCATGAGTAGCCATTAACCTCTGAGCCACATTCATAAAAAATACAGCAGCTCTGCTTCCACAACATGTTTATCTAACAAAGGGTTACAGGATGGATTTTACTCGAAGCACAAGTCATGCCTTCTGCACCACTTCCCCAATCCAAGTTGAGTAAACAAGTGAGGCAGCAGGGTGACAGAGTTCACACCTCGATTGAAACGATGAATGCTTTTCATCCTATAAGATTTTATATATTCCAGAATTTAAATAAATGGAATGGTATTTTGTCTTGGATGACATTTGCTTTCAACGTATTACAAATACGTCTCAATGAGTCCACATAAGTCCACGTAGACAAATACAGGGCTTTCACCAGAAGATTGCTGTTAGTGTTCTATGTGAACCAAATGCTTTTGTTTTCAACACAGTGAGTACTTTTGTGTATTTTTTGTTTTGTTTCAATTTCATAGTTATTTTAAGCCACTCCATAATGTTTTTTCTAAACACAAAATTGTGTAGTTTCTTGTATTGTTTCTTGTTAATGTGTTCAAACTGTTTCAAACTGTGACCATTCTATCTGGAATAAAAAAATGTCTCCCTGGAAATGTAACTGAGAGTGTGATTTAGTTAAATGTAGTTTAGTATTTAGTTGTGGAGACAGGGTGGGTCCAAAGCCCCTTTCAGTCTTCATAAGAAGGAACATTTAGATGTCTGTTCAACGCGTTCTCGTTTACCCGTTGATAGTCAGTTTTGGACATGGCTTCTGTGCAATTGTCCAAACTTTAATACTTGAGTATTTAAGTTTGCACCATTGACAGCAGCTGGAATAGGATCAGTGTACTGTGTTATTCATCACGGTAACAAGATGTGGTCTGGAGAACTTGGGGGGCGAGCCACATTGGCTGCCTAACTAACTTACCTAACACGGAAAACATAATAATCAGTTAGTTCATAGCCAAGCATCCTCTCCTTTTCAGAATGAAGTAAAAATAGGTCAGGTACCTCATGTTGCAATGCCATTTGATTTTGATGTCTCTATGCCAGCAGTAGCTGAGGCCGAATTATGTATTCTGGTTGTCCTTCCCATTTGTATGAACACAATATCTCAGTAACTCCTGGAATTTCTTCAAATTTGGCACAAACTTCAACTTGGACTCAAAGATGATTAGTAGTTGGTGATCTGATCTGATACAAGTTGGTGGTCAAAGGTTGCTGTGACTTCACAAAACATGTTTTTTTTTTCATTGAATGAATTTGCAATTTCATACAAATGTTGAACGGAATAAATTGATTAAGGACTGAACATAACAACTGTCACATCTAACTCCTTCACATAGTTTTGGAAGCTGTTTTTTTATTTGTACATTTTCTGTATTGGTATTCCTACCTTTCATTCACTTACAGACGTGAGCAGCACCTCTACCTCTCTCGTTTTTGTTCCTTTCAATGTGCAAGGCCCAACAGGAAAAAGGAGCTTTGACGAGTTTGTGCTGCAGGCATTTGGCATGCAGTCAATAACTCCACATGAATGCATATTTGTCATGCATGTCATGCACTCTGCATCTCACACAAATTCCCAAACACTAATATTATGTCTGCAGGTGCTCACTTATGCAATCAAATGTCTCAAACCATTACAAAATATGGGTTAACCACATATAAGCTTCATAACTATAACAGGACTCCGGGAGTGTAAAGCATGTAAAGTATTACATAATGCATATTAAGATCATTTTGGAGCGCTACCCTGTGTGCCGTACTCTTGGGTGTAATTTTACTACCTTTCCTGAAGAGCCAATATATGACTCATCAAGCCTTCTTTAAAAGCATCTTCATATTGCCTGAACATTGGGTCATAGAGGTCTATGGCTATCTTTAGCCTCAACATAACTTATCTATCTTCTATTGCAACATATACAAGACCACAGGAGAAGCATGTTAGAAACCTGCAAGTACAGTACCCAGGTTGCACCAAATAGGGGGGAAAGTCTGTGAAGATGGACTTACTTTGAGATCATTTCTTTAAGGCTTAATTTAAACAATGAAAGTCACAACAGGTTTGCGATTTCAACAGCAACAAGAAGGCAATGCCCACTTGAGGCAGTGCATAGAACACAATGTAGACACATGAGGATGAAAGGCAAAACAAACAAATTGAATAAGTTACAAAATAATTAATTAGCAGGCAACGCCCCTTATGCATATCCATGCTCATACGTCACAAACATACATTCCCAGTTGATTGTGTCTTTGAGAGTTGCAGAAGGAGGGTAATGGCCAGTCCCATTGGCTTGAAAAATGTATTTGTTTTAATGAATTTTACTCGAACACAATATATGGAGTATATTCGAAACATTACCCCCTAGTTAGCATGCTAACCTTGATTAATTAGCTGATGAAAATGTCAGTAATTTGATCAAAGTAAAATTTTGATTACAGTTCAGGCTTCAGTCAGTACCTCGGCAGTACCAAATTTCATGGCAGCTTAATTCACTAGAGAGAAAAAGATGACCTCAAAAGTCATCAGGGTTCATTGTCTGGGAACTATTTATGTCTATAAAGAAAATGTTTTTATTTCACTACATGAGTAAACATTTTTGACCTGCTGGGGTCGCTCATTGTTGGTGGAATCCATCAATCACCCTGAATGCCTCACAAAATCCAATCACAATCCATAGACATTTCAGCATAGACTAAAACGCTGCCTGTTGTGGTGCTTGTGTTGTTGATGTGTCTGACTTGCACCGACGAGTATGTTTACATGCAAAATAACAGCGGTAGCGTTGTGACATGCCTTGCATGCTGTGAGTGTCTTTTCCACCTTACAATTGCAACTTGGCTGCTGCCTTTTAATGTCATTTGGATGTCTTAACATGCATTGAAGAAAATGTCCTCATCTTCTCTTGAGTCTTTCATCACAATCCCCCCTCCCCCATTTCGGAGATAACCGGTCCTGTAAAGTCCATTTAACAACCCCTTTACCTCATCATGTCTTTACAGGGTCAAGCGGTGCAACCTCATATCACACATCACATCACCGTCAGCGTTTCAGATGCATTTACGTCATTTCGAGCAGGTGCACTCCATTGCATCCATTGCTATGTGTGCTATGATGCAGGCGCTAACCTTTATGTGCTCCTTCTCCTCCCCCTTCTAACACCTGAAGCTGTGAGCTCAAGTGGGCAGAACATGAGAAGGGAGATGTTGAGGGTGCAAAAATGTACAGCTAGTGCAGGAAGTGGAAGATGGGGAAGAGGGGGTTGGGAGTATGTTTTTGTCTGTGAGAGAGAGAGGAAGAGAGGGGAAAAGACACACACTGTGAAAGCATGGAGCAGAGCTATTTTTAACTTGCTCAGTCAGCCTGATAGGGCAGGTCTATATATAGTGAGGCAGAGGCAGCTCGGGTAACTGTGTGTGTGTGTGTGTGTGTGTGTGTGTGTGTGTGTGTGTGTGTGTGTATGTGTGTGTGCACTGAGAAGCCATTCAAGGTGACGCTGTGCCTCTCCAGCTGTAACCAGGATACCCCCAAACTACACACAAATGGTGGTCATGCTGCTGTTCACCAGCTAATCTTTTTTAATCCAATCACTCGATGCATCAAGACACACAACAGTCTGGTGTTACCTTTTCTGAATCAATGTAGCACACAAAGTCAAGGTGTTGTAACTAGCTGTCCCTGGAAGGAAAAGTAGGTCTGAGATGGGTCCTATCTAATATCAGTGTCAATCTCTGATGTGATGTAATTCATATAGTGGACTGAGGGTGGAGAATGTCCCTCTGGCTGTGTGTTTTCAGCAAGGAGGTTGAGCGGCGGCTCCAAGGCCAGAACTGAAGGTTTTTCTTGATCAAAAATGTACTTGTGTGTATATATGAAATCATAGACTGTATATAAGAAGTGGACATTGTCATCGTGACGTCACCCATTGGTTGGAGGACTATGGTTATGAATCCTGCTGCCATCATTGAGGTAAACATTACAGCTAAGTTTCCTTGTAGCGTTGTAGCAAGGCAGCAGTAGCAACATGTCAATCACAAGATAGCGACACCCTAAAGCATACCCTTCTTTATCATCTATGTGAACATCAAGTGATTGAGTGATGAGAACATAAATTATTTTACTGAGATATAAATCAAGAGAGAAGTAGGGTAGTTTTCTCAGACTTCCATATAATGTGCATTCTTTGCAACCAGAGGAGTCACCCCTGATGGCCAGTGGAGAGAATGCAAGTTTAAGGCACTCCAGCTTGGTTTCACTTTTTCGAAATGGGGGTTGTCGCCTGTATGAAATACATCTGGTCCCACCACGCACTGTTTTGTAACAAAGCAAAATGAAGATGAAGCTTATACTTATTTATTCAGGTGTTTTCATAGTTTACATATTTATGCCTCTTTTTGCACTTTAAATTACAATATTCCCTTTGAAAAAGGAGCTTCCAATTTGCCATTGCAGTCCTCTTTGAAAGTATCTTATACTGAACTCAGGCTTTTCAAAACATTAAAGGAGTTGCCATGGCAATTTTCACTGCTACACCTGTTTGTTGCAAAGCCTTTATAACCTAAAGTTAAAATATGTAGCTTTGCAATACCTTTAGATTTAATGAAAAATGTCAATGCAATGCACATTTTATGCAAAATAGCATAATGAAAAATATGTAGGTGTGAGAGGTGGAATGGTGCATTTTAAGAAAATGTAAAATAAAACAGCCATGAAGGTCAACTCCCATTTAACCTCATAATACCTTCTGCACTCGTCCACGTGTTCGCTCGGTGAGTTTCGACTGAACTAGAAGGTTCCTCACATCATGTGTTTGTGAGGTCTACTGCTGGTCTTCTAGCAGTGACACAATTGGCAGGTGTCTGTGAATGTGTGCACATCCACATACAAATAGCAGAGGGGGTCAGCCGCCGTGCAGCTGCTGGTGCGGTCATTTGTTGTTTCAGGTGTTTTGACAGACAGACGGCGAGAGCATCAAGGAACAGCTGAACATTTGTCTGGGAACATCAAAGCCAGCTCGTACTGTATTAGCTCAGCTGCAATTGTAGTCTCTCTCTCTCTTACTGAAAGACACATTACACATCACAAGGACTAATCAGGAAAATATAGAGACTTCATTCAAGGTTTTGTCATCTCTATTTTTGGTGCTATGATGTCATGGGAGTTTGAAAGCTTCTTTTGTCCGTTTATTCAATATGTATCAAGGTATCGAAATAAATAATTGCCAATTTCCTTGAAAATTGTTTCTCTATTCATGGTCACTATGTGGTCACTCATAATTGGCCGCGACCCAGCGCGCAGAATACTCATGTTCACCTGAGGATGAACAGTTTTGAATTTGGACACGAAATGAGCTTTCCCCACATAGCAATTTTAGATTTAGTCTTACCCTTTAACAAAAAGCTTATTAGTGTGAGTCACACTTGTCATTTTTAGTCTTTTTTTGATCATAGTTTTAGTTGTTTTTTTATCCAACATGTTTTCTCTCCTATATGCCATTTATTTATTATAATTAACTCTCAATCCTGCGTCAAATTTATTTTTTCAATCTATTCTAGCCCAAACTGTAATTTTGTCATTTAAGTCAAGCTTATTTCACATAAATATATATTATCTGATGAAAAATACAGCGAAAATACTTTAGGGCTTTAGACTATGCTGTGGACTATATATTAGTACTAAAGTCAACAGACAGCCGCTTATTAGGGTTGTTTGCAAGTTATTCGAGATAAATGAAAAGTCACCATATCAAGGTATCCATTAAGCTTTACATGAATTAGATAGGAGGCACAAAAGAGAATCGCTGCGGAAACAGAATATTTGCAAGTAGTTTAATGTCAACCTCGACTCCTGTTTAAAGATACACACTTTCCACTCTAGGTAGAGACCAGAGCATTAATCATTCAGCAGATGGCCAGTGTGTGTGTGTGTGTGTGTGTCTCAAGCAAAGAAAATGCCATGGCTGAATATCAAATAACAGTCCTCCTGACCCTGGCCTTTTTACATGAGCTCTAAAGGTCTCATCCCTCTGCATTATCACAACCCTCATTACTTATTCATCATCAGGAGTCAGACTGTCGATGTTTGCCTGCATGTGTGGCTGCTTGTGTATCACATAGGTATATACAGTATATACAAAAAAAGGGAAAATATATATTTATTATCATTGCATTGCATTACCTTAAAAATATGATTTAAAGCACCTCTGGCCTTTTGTTACCCTCCATAAAAATGCAGATATCATCCAGGTGTTTAGCAGGTAGTTGTTTACCATGGTGAATATTTTGGTTTAGCAAGTTAGCATGCTAACATTTACTGAATAACTATGAGGGGCCGTCTGGGACATAATTCAGAATTACCTCTCACACACACATGTGAAATGCTCTCATATACACTACTGAAACACTCACATAAACAACTGAAAAAGTATTTGCTCACACACACCACTGAAACGCTCTCACACACACTACTGAAACGCTCTCACACACACTACTGAAACGCTCTCACACACACTTCTAAAATGCTCTCATACATACAAGTAAAACGCTCTCACACACACTACTAAAACGCTCTCATACATACAAGTAAAACGCTCTCATACACACTACTAAAACGCTCTCACACACACCTCTAAAATGCTCTCATACATACAAGTAAAACGCTCCCACACACACTACTAAAACGCTCTCATACATACAAGTAAAACGCTCTCACACACACTACTAAAACGCTCTCATACATACAAGTAAAACGCTCTCACACACACTACTAAAATGCTCTCATACATACAAGTAAAACACTCTCACACACACTACTAAAACACTCTCACACACACTACTAAAACGCTCTCACACACACTACTAAAACGCTCTCATACACACTACTAAAACGCTCTCATACACACTACTAAAACGCTCTCACACACTACTAAAACGCTCTCACACACACTACTAAAACACTCTCACACACACTACTAAAACGCTCTCACACACACTACTAAAACGCTCTCATACATACAAGTAAAACGCTCTCACACACACTACTAAAACGCTCTCATATAACCAAGTAAAATCCTCTTACAAATTAAAGTGAAGTAGTTTGTACGAGAGCATTTTAGTGTATGTAAGAGAGTTTTTCTTGTATGTATGAGAGCATTTTAGTAGTGTGTGTGAGAGTGTTTTAGTAGTGTGTGTGAGAGCGTTTTACTTGTATGTATGAGAGCGTTTTAGAAGTTTGTGTGAGAGCGTTTCAGTATAGTGTGTGAGAGGATTTTCAGTTAAACCGGAAGGCATTTCAGTCAAAGCGGAAGGTGTTTCAGTAAAACCGGAAGGTCTTCCGTTCAACAAAATTGCGCAATTAACAGCGCGATTCAAGTGTTGACCGTCAGCCACGTTGTTTGCAACACTAATGTCTGCTCAACAGCCTGCACGTAGCCTAACCGAGGCAGCAGCGTTACTTTACACTGTAAAGTACTGGCTGGCGTCAGCGCAGACCATCAGAACCTTGTCAAATGCGTTGTCGGGCAGCAACTGGCGTTGCAAATCCAAGCCGCGACACGCTGGGCAGTCATATCGCGTCGCTTTTCCCCTCTCGGACAGCACAGCAGCATAACACTGCCAACTGCAGCTCCAGCCCGTGTCCGTGTGCGCCGTGTTATCACGGTCAACGCTTCATCTACATCAAGGAGGAAAGGGTAATTATAAATATTGTTTTTCTAAATTATTGTTTAATCGAAAGTAACGCAACGTAATATGGCATGGTAGTGAGCTAATAGTTAGCTGTTTGTGCCACCACTACAAACATGCGGGGGATTGAGCCCTCACTTTCTGCTCAGTTGTTGTTTATTGAGAGCTATTGTGTGCATGTGTGTCTTTTTGTGTATCTGTGTGTTTGTTTGTTGGTTTTCATCTCTCTACTCTGTTTAGATACACAAATATGATCGCATTTGTCAATCGCGGTATTTTATTTTGAAATTGCTTTTATTTTGAAAATTGATCGGCTTGTCTCGTGTTTCTATGTGTGACTTCCTGTCAGAATTGACTCGATCGCTCGCGGCTCGCGCATAAAATAGACCAGACGGCGAAACGATCACTGCTTCGCGTCTGGTCTGAACTAATATCGGTTAACAAGGGCGCCGAAAGCCGGGCTCCGCTCCGTGGCTATTCACGGCGCTTTGGCGGCGGGCGTAACAGGGTTTCCGCAGGTCCTAAGTATCTCAGATCTTCTGCAAACAGCAGTCAGCAGGTAGTAAAAGCAGCTGTTCTTCACCTGGTGTGTGAACTGTCTCTAAGACAGTCTGAGCAGCCTCACAACAACACCAATCAGAGTAAAAGAAAAATTATAACACAATGTCACTGCTTGTGTTTTTAGCTGCAATAAATATACACAAACCAGCATTCCTTTGGAGATATGTTTTATTGAACAGCCAGTGCATCCAGGAGGTAAAGTTTTCCCCTGCTTAGCCTCGTGGCGACTGGCTCCTGTTTTTTATTTTTTGTTGTTTTTTTGACAGTCACTTGAGTGCAATTTGGACACATCCATCCATCCATCCATTGTCTACCGCTTATCCTGTATTTAGGGTCACGGGGGGGCTGGAGCCGATCCCAGCTGTCATTGGGCGAAGGCAGGGTACACCCTGGACGCCAGTCTATCACAGGGCTGACATGTAGAGACAGACAACCATTCACTCTCACATTCACACCTACGGGCAATTTTAGAGTCACCAATCAACCTATCCCCATCTTGCATGTCTTTGGACTGTGGGAGGAAGCCGGAGAACCCGGAGAGAACCCACGCTTACACGGGGAGAACATGCAAACTCCACACAGAAGGAACCCGGGGCCGACCCGGGAATCGAACCCAGGACCCTCTTGCTGTGAGGCGAGAGAATTTGGACACATGACAAGTTCAATATTAATACACCCTAATAAAATAAACCAGCGAACATCGCTCTCTCTATATATATATTTGACCTAAATATGAATATTAATGCGTTAAATATAACTGATATTAATAACCATTACCCATTATTGATATAATATTGATAGAGGGTGGTGGTAAGTATTTGGTTTTGTATTTCCTCTAGCAGTATGACTTATATTGTACTGGCTGTTTTCATGTGGTCGTGATTGTTGCATTCTTATTTCAGAGTCAGGACACAGCAGCATAACCATTTCAACAAGGACGTAATACTACTCCCTAATCAAAAACAATCAAGCTGAACATATGCTCTGTATCCCTTTCTGTGCCTCACTTTCTGTCTCTGTCTGTTTCTCCCTCTGCCTGTTTAGGTCTCTGTTTGTCTCTCTTGACCTGTCTTTGAACGTTCGTTCCTTTGAACAATTGTTAATCATCTATCCATCGTCTACCGCTTATCCTGTTTCAGGGTCGTAGGGGGACTGGAGCCGATCCCAGCTGACATTGGGCGGAGGCAGGGTACACCCTGGACAGGTTGCCAGTCCATCGCAGGGCCAACATGTAGAGACAGACAACCATTCACACTCACATTCACGCCTACAGGCAATTTAGAGTCACCAATGAACCTATCCCCATCCTGCATGTCTTTGGACTGTGGGAGGAAGCAGGAGAACCCCGAGAGAACCCACGCTTACACAGGGAGAACATGCAAACTCCACACAGAAGGAACCCGAACCGACCCGGGAATCAAACCCGGGACCCTTGCTGTGAGGCGACAGTGTGACACTACACCACTGTGCAGCCAGTGTTTATCATGTTCATTTATTTTTCATAAAATGTTTTAATGTTTTTAATGTTTTAACAAAACTTTAATTCACGGAATTCACTGCACAAGTGAAGAAAATGTATTAAAAAACCTTAACATAACTCAAATGTTATTCACTGAAGACTGCAGAAGTGAAGAAAAAACATCTATTCCATGGTTTCCATCATTTTCAATGCAAATGTCCCTGCATTATTAATGAGACCTGAATGCCACAGCTGAAGAGGGGTCTGTTGTGTGAAGAGGCCAGGGTTTTTCCATTGATTTATGAATTCTGTTACTACTCTTTCAATCCTTGGTAAATAAACATAATGCAGACAAAACAAATGTAGTTCATTCAATGAATCCAGTACACCCTGTTCCTCCATGAAGTTAAAGATGTTTATAAAGTGTCTAGATATGACTCTATTGCGTTCTATCAATAGTCTCTCAATCCTTTTGTTGTGTACTGATACACCTGTAATAACACTGTTCAATCCTCTTCTTTCCAACATAAGACTGGCAACATTTATATTTTCCATACTATGATCACATCTGACCCTTAAGGGCAATCCAAATTCTGTACTCCTCCTAGAAGTAATGACAAGACGGTTGAGGCTCTGTTGTTGGACAAGCACCGTAAGTATATAATAGTCCGGCTGAAGCCATCCACACAGCCATGAAAGACCACCTGACCAGCTTGTGGTTGCCATCGTAAATATATATATATATATATATATATATATATATATATATATATATATATATATGATGTGTGTATATTTATATATATACACATATACTGTGTGTGTGTATGTGTATATATATATATATATATATATATATATATATATAACAGTATATGTTATATATAACAGTATATATATACACACACTGAGTGTGTGTGAGAGTGTTTCATGTTGTGATTATTGTAGTGAGAGCGTTTTACTATGTATGTATGAGAGCGTTTATATGTTAGAATGTATGTGTGAGAGCGTTTTAGTAGTGTGTATGAGAGTGTTTTAGTAGTGTGTGTGAGAGCGTTTTAGTAGTGTGTAGTGAGAGCGTTTTAGTAGTGTGTGTGAGAGCGTTTTACTTGTATGTATGAGAGCTGTGTTTGAGAGCATTTTAGTGTGTGTGAGAGCGTTTTACTTGTATGTATGAGAGCATTTTAGTAGGTGTGTGAGAGCGTTTTACTTGTATGTATGAGAGCTTTTAGTAGTGTGTGTGAGAGCGTTTTACTTGTATGTATGAGAGCATTTTAGTAGTGTGTGTGAGAGCGTTTTATTGTGTATGAGAGCGTTTTATATGTATGTTGAGAGCGTTTTTAGTAGTGCGTTTTGTGTGAGAGCGTTTTACTTGTATGTATGAGAGCATTTTAGTAGTGTGTGTGAGAGCGTTTTACTTGTATGTATGAGAGCGTTTTAGTAGTGTGTGTGAGAGCGTTTTACTTGTATGTATGAGAGCTTTTAGTAGTGTGTGTGAGAGCGTTTCATATTGTTGTGAGAGGTTTTTAGTAGTGTGTGTAGAAGTTTTCACTTGTATTATGAGAGTGTTTTAGTAGTGTTGTGAGAGCATTTTCACTGTTGTTGAGAGCATTTTGAATATTTGAAGGTTATAGATAGTGCTAAAAAGTTTCAAGTTAGGTGAGAATAGTTTTTATTTTAGTAAGTTTTCAAATGTAAATTAAGATTTCATGTGTGTGTGAGAGGTACTTCTGAATTATGTCCCAGACGGCCCCTCATAAATAACACTAAACACAACGCACAGATTAGCTGGAGGGGAATGCCATTAATTTTGCAGGTATTTGCTTATAAACCAAAGTGGAAAAATTAGAATTAGGATATGATGATAGTGCTAAAAAGGACTCAATTTCATGGCAACTCATCCAATATTTTGAGACATTTCATTAAAATCCACAAATGTAAACCTCATGGTGGTGCTTAAGGAAATGTCAGAGGATCACCAAAGTGATTCCAGTTCATCCAGGCCCGGTTCTACGGGGGTGCATAAGCATGCATTGCACCCCCAAAAAAATAGTTTGCACCCTCAATTAAAAAAAAAAAAAAAGATTTTCATTTTTAGAAATATGATAAAAATAATAAAATACTTGCTCACAAAACAAATTGTAGTTAAACTTGTGACAATTTCCATTAAATACCGTTGAGATATGAGCTTCCAACATCACTCTGACTGTTCACCAAACTGTCAAAATCACTCTGCATTTATGTATGGTGTTTTGTTTATATGTTGCTTGGCAACAGTCCGCTCAGTGGGGATCTATTTTTGTTGGCGGAAGCAATTTCATCCGTTTATATGATTAAATAAACAAAAAAATCACAATCTATTGTCAATTATTATTATTATTTACAGTACATTTTACGAAATATAACTGTTGTATAAAGTAATATCACGCTCGAGGTCGCAATGTTGTTGCTCTATATCAGCGCTGCTGTGATAGCCTTCGGCGGCCGGCCGCGTCGTGTGTCGTGTGCAAAATGCGCGCACCCTTAGTATATCTATGGCGCGCACGGCAGTGACATTGAACTTCTTCGGCAGCAACAGTTATATATACGTTGGATATCCATTTAGCAATGGATATCCGAAAATGGCAAAAAAAAACCCCACAGCAGAAGACATTAACCAGAGCAGGGAGGAGTGCTTGTCTATGGTAGAGAGGCCTGTGTGTATAAAAGCGAAGTCTGAACTGAAGCTGGGTAGCTGGTTTTAGTATAGTACTGGTGCACCCTCTGTAATCTCAGATGCACCCCAAGGCATTCTGTTCTGGAACCGGGCCTGAGTTCATCCCCAGGGGAAGACGAATGTCTGACTCCAAGCATGGCAATGCAATCCTTTCAACAGTTATGATATGTGATATTCGGTGGACCAATCAACTGACCAACATTGCCACTATTGTAGTCACATGGCCAAAAAGGGATTAGGGAAAGGGATTGTGTGAAGACGAAAGAAGTTTGTCAATCCTTATCAATCCCATTATGCATGTTATGTTTTAATGCAGGCCGCATTTTAACACCTGGTCTATTTGAAAGTGTTTGCCGTGTAAAGGAATGTAATGTACTGTACATAGCAACGAGCTAACTTGGACGATTGGCTTTTTCACAGTACAAAAGTCTTTAATCCTGCACCCAGAAATTAGTTTTTTGACAAAAACACAATTCCATTTGGCTTTTTTTGCAGGCTATAAAACTGAGCCCAGTGAAAACCAATTCAATACCACTGTATAAACCAGGACATGGGCATCCCTTCCCTCACTCAGCATATCTCCATAAGTCATGATATCATATTCTGTGAGCCTCCTTAACCGTAACATCTGGCTGAATTCAGATCGTCCTAGCGTAAAAAGCAAAAACGCTACAGGCAGCCGATCTGCTCTTTCTTCTGCATTGTGTTCTGATATTGTGTTGTGATAGGGTGCCGTCCAGCTGAGTGGCCAAAGAGATAAGCTGTGCTCACTCACTCACTCACTCACTCACTCACTCACTCACTCACTCACACACACACACACACACACACACACGTGTGGACACTGGCTTGTACAGAGACATAAAAAGAGGTAGAGAAACACATCTGTGCACGATAGATAAGACCAATACTGAACAAGAGCCACTCGTACACGTGCACCCCCATCCCACCCCGTCTCTCTCTCTTTTCACTTTCAAATGCACATTGCCCGCCCTTTCATGCCCCGCTCACACACACCACAATGAGATTTCCACCTGCATCAATCTCAGTTACTCAAAAGTCTCCTGCTGATTTTTCCCTCGCATGCATTCTTTTATGTTCAAAGGGGAACTGGCACATAAAGGACGTTGCGTTTCCCACATTTGCTTTGTTATTGGTCTTTTGGAGTGTTCAATGTGAACGTGGATGAGATCAGAATACGTGTGAATTACATGTAAATTACATTAGGGATTCAGCATTTCATCATTGCCAACAACATATTTGTGCTTGATCTTTTTTTTGCCTATTTTTCCCCCCATTCTGACCCTTTGTTGAAGACAATTCCTGATGATATGACACTTCCTCTGAGCTTTCTGAAAGCTCCCCTGTGGCATTGCTCATTTAGCCATCCATTTGTGTGGCATGCCCACGTATTCACCACACATTGGCATGGGCACCCTCCCCAACACGCAAAGGCAGGCTCTCCCAGTAATTGGCCTGGAGAATCACTTGAGTGTGCATGCAAGCAGCTCCTTAACATGAGGAGTTTGGCATACATTTGCTCACGCACTGAAGTTCCCTTTATTTCTCTGCATGCACAGAAACAAATACAATGGCACACAAACACACACACACACACACACACACACACACACAGGCATCAGCACAAATGTGGAGGCATTAATTAAGTATGCATTTACATGCAAACACAGACATGCATAGCTCATTTTCCTCAACGACTTTTTGTATTTATAGAAAGCACAATATTCAAAAACAAACGCAGAGAGCCTCCTCTCATTCTGGATATTGATATAAATGTTTGCATGTGAAATTAAATGTAAAGTTGCTGCTGCTGTTTCCCATCAAAATGTGTGACACCGGTGTGAAAAGATTACTTTCCACTGGGCCCCGTTCCCCAATAGTTTTTGTATGTGTTTAGTTATACATTTCACTCATATGTTTGTGTTTATCCTATAAATCAGATTATATAGATAACACAAACTTGTTTTTTCCGATTGCGAAACAACAGCCGTCAAACTGCAGCTACTATACAAGCACAAAACTCTAACCACAGTCTACATCCCCAATAGTCACCTGAGCTAAACAGTTCACATCACCTGCAAAACATCATTTGAGTGACTTCACACAATTAAATATTTTCTTGAAAGAGTGAAATTATTTCACATGGGAAATTTTTATTTTATAACAAACCAGGTTTTTAGGACAACAAGAAGGAACGATGTTCTATATATTAGGGTGCATGACGGTCAGTATGAAGTCAGCAACACCTACAGCGAGCAGCTGTGAGGCATTACAGCTGTGAATGTAGCAGTTAGCCCCGACATTAGCAACTGGATCAGGGATCAAGCTCAAAAAAACAAAAAGACTCTGGCTCAGTCACACTTAAGGTGGGCTTACCTTTTCAGCTGGACTGATCTTTAAGGTGGACCAGCCCTATTCTCCTTTCAGTGACAAGCTCCTCCTCTGAGTCTCTGAGCTTTTTGAGCTTTAAAACTTACATTTAGGGCATTTAGCAGACGCTTTTGTCCAAAGCGACTTACAATGAGTTCATTTGCCTTCTGTCATTTATCTTTCCGTTCCCACAACAATTTACAGGGAAAATGAAAATTTTTCATATATATTTACGAATGGTGAATAATCGTGATTAATCCACAGCTACCTTGTGTTGTGATTAATCTGATTTAAGTTATAATCAATTGACAGCCATAATATAGCTAGATACATAAAGGATGGATCTGAGGAACACAAGCAGCAGAGCGACACCCTGAGCAGCATCCTTACTGGATCTGGATCCATCTGGCTTCTGGTGTGAAGCTGTTAACAAAGTAACTATACTTTTATAGCTAAGTGTTAAAGTCATCTGAGTAACTAATTGCATTAGTAGAGATTGAGAGATGTTGCGGTAACAACCTGTCAATCACACGGTAGCCCCAACCTAAAGCATATCCTGCTCTACGGTCTGTCTATGGACTCTAAATGGACCATAATTTACCAAATGAACATCATGTATTTAAGAAGACTTGAAACTAGTGATTGAGATCAAAAGCTAATCTTTACGTTTCCTGACATAATAAAGAATAACAAGTAGGGTAATTTTCTCAGACTTCCATGCAATCAAACTTCTTTTTGCAACCAGATGAGATGCCCCCTGAGGGCCACTAGAGAGAATACAAGCTTACACTTCAGAGCTGGACGTTTCTACCTGCTTATTACAGTCCAGTAAGAGCCATCAGTACTAGATTTCCTTTTTTTCCTTTTACATGTTTTTGATGTATTGATTGATGTTGGGGTCTGATATAACAAAACCGTTTTGAACCAAAACTCATTTTAAGAAGTTTTAATGGTTGAAACTATTTATGCTTTAAGTTGGTGTTAAAATAACCTGACATCATTTTACAGTACAAATCCTGCAGATGTTACAGCATGAAATAGACTATGTAAAGAATTGCTAAATATGGAACAGATGATGCCCGGTTTTAATATATGACGAGATGAAAGGGTAATAAATGGTATTTGCCATCTGTAAAATAAATCTGTCATGAATATGTGGACATTTGTTTTAATTTAATTGATTGAATCCATGTTGAAAAACGAGCACATTCGCTTTTTCCTTTTTCAGTAATGCATTGATGCTTCACACTCATTTAATCACACAAGACTGGCCAATATTTATTACATGCACTAAAACCCTTCACAGATTTGAATGTGAGGCAGCTTATTTTAATAAACCTGAGCATTTGCATAAGCAAATATCCTTAGAACATAAAACATCTTTAAAGCATCAAAGCTCTCAGCCGAGGGGCCCAGCAGGCCCCTTAGCAATCACACTGAATGACACGCTACACAGCCATCACACACAAGGGAATTCTGTGTGTGTATGTGTGTGTGTGTGTGTGTATGTGTGCATCCATGTGTCCACATTTGAACGTGCACAGTTTAATTTGTGTGTGCATCTATGAACCCCCCCATTCCCGTAACATCCGTTCTCGTGGTCTCTGGTTGCCATGAGGGGGAAACCTGAAGTGCTTCTTCAGTGAATGAGTGGAGGAAGAGGAAGCATAGCATCATCATCGTTTTCAGAGAGACAGGGAGGGGGGAAGGGAGGTAAAAGGAAAGAGAGAAAAGTTGATAAAAACAGGAGTTAAAGGGGAAAATAAACTTTACATTTTACCATACAGTCATTCTTTCGAATTCACAAATTAAATTCACAAATTAAAACCTTGTAGACCGGTTGTCCCTCAACAAACAATGTTGGAGGTGCGCACAGAATTGAGGTAAAAACTATGCTTGCTACAATGTCAAGATAGCTACAAGATGGTCATTTTCTCTGCTGTCGCACATGTAAAACACATCAGATCAGCGGAGCCTGTTGGAACATCCATAAAAAATATCAACAAATTTGTGTAATTTATACATATTGTAAGCAAATTTGTTGTAATCTAAGTTCCTCTTGTAAACAGTGATGCTACGTATGTCAAGGGCTTGTATTGTGAAAGGAAACAACTAAATGAGCTGTATACGCTGCTGTTGGAGACAATAAACGTATTTTCCCCAAATGAATAAATACATTCAGAGTCCTTTGTCTCCATTTGTGTTGTGATAGCCTAGCCTACTCACATTAAATCTATTATTTTCATGTATGTGTGTCAACCACTCTGCTCTCTCTTCTCTACTTTGTCTGTCATTTTGCATTCAGCGCAATGCATGATGGTATTTAAAGCTTGGTCAGTGACAATCGGTTGTACACCACTTTTCAAGATGAATTGTGGGATACTTTAAATCCACTATGTAGGGCAAAATAATTATCACTAAATGTTCAGACAGGACTACAACATGGTGAACTCACTATAGTGAGTAGTGAGTGATTTCGGACACAGCTTCATGTGAGATTTAATGCATCTATGACGATGTATAGATGCATTAAATCTCTTTACTACTTACTCAGATGAGGACCTAACACTTGTTCTATTTTTAGCTCTTACTTTATCGGCAATGATACGCCGTGGTTTCTTTGTTTCCTTCTTTTGACAAATGTACTTATTGTAAGTCGCTTTGGACAAAAGCGTCTGCTAAATGACCTAAATGTAAATGTAATGTAATGTATGTTTAGTTTTATAGTTAATAATAATAATAATAATGGATTGGATTTATATAGCGCTTTTCAAGACACTCAAAGCGCTCTGACAGGGTTCCAGGTTCCATTCATTCACACACAGTCATACCGGTGGTGGTAAACTACGATAGTAGCCACAGCTGCCCTGGGACACACTGTAAACCCGAACTGTACTACTAACTTATAAGGACTGAGGGCACAACAATTAAAATCTGTTTAATAGTTGAAAGAACTTATAACTAATCAGTGATGGGAACGATTTATCTAGTTTTAATTTTCTGTGGCCCAGCACTTCTGAGTAAAGTGTTCCCCATCAATGATTGCTTTTGAGTAAACGCTCCGTACCCCGACGTCATGACGTCACAACGTTGTGAATCTGCTGCACTGACCGACGCAATTTTTTTTGTCCAAGATGGATGCCGTGTGCGAGAGTCCGCGTCTCATCTTCGTTCATGGATTAACTTGTAAGTAAACCAAACAAACTTGTTAAAACTGCTTTGCTTGTTATAACGTTACATGGGTATCACAAATAATAAAGTGTTTGATCGTTAGACTGCGCTGTTTTTACTTTTATGGTACCGGGCAATGGCCGCGGTGATTCGCGCTAATTTTTGAATTGCGGCGCCTGCGCCGTTAACGATGTTAGCTCGTAACTCTTTTCATTTAGCAGCCGTAGCGTTTCTTTGTGTGGCGCTGATATTTATGTGAAACGCCCTTATCTGGTAAATATTTTTCTTCTTCGTACATGCACCGAATGAACTAACGTAGGTCTACTAGCTTTCTTAAGACGAGCGAACGTGAAGTTGCAGCTAGTTTTAGCCATTAGCCGACTCAGTAACTTATGCACTTGAGTACTAGTTACGTCCGTAGTAATGCATGGACATGAAGTTGGTTAGCTTATGCAATCTGCAAGCTTACATTGAACCTCCATTTTTTCTTTCCTTATAGGCTGAAGTGGATGCAGAGAAGCGAGCATGCACACAAATCAAGGTAACTGAGATTTAGCTTGTGCTGCTTCCCCTCCATAAATGGGCTAACATTTTATTATTATTATTTGTAATAATCAAGTCTGTCTGTCTGTGTGTGCATTTGAAGATCTATGTAATTGACTGTATATGACCTACAGTCACTTATATCATCTGAGAACAACTTTATTGGTAAGTTATATCAACACTTGAGATTCTGGGTTAACAAATGGTAAAGCTGTTGTTGAGTAGCCTACATAATTTAACTGGTTTCTTACTGCTTATTGTATCTGTTTCCACAGGATCAAGTTGAGAATATTGACCAGCGTTTGGTAAGCCAAATTATTTAAACTCACTTGTAGGAGAATTAATTTAGTTTGAAAGTAAGCACTTCAAATGATGGAGTGGAAGTGCAAGTTATTTAAGCATTACATAGCCATTATTCAAGAGTTAGTCCTTTGCCATGTCTCTACACCTCCTGCATTTGTACATTTCTGTAATTAATGCACTGAAAATTCATTTATCGCGGTTTCACAAAGACACATGTAGAGCTGGTGCAAGTGAAGGAGCACAAGCAGCACACTGTTTATACATGTCCCTTGTGTGATTTCAGACCGCCCTTCTCAGAGGCAGCACTGTCACACTGATGACTTTTGCCCTGCGTCGCCAAGAGATCGTTCAGGGGGATCAAATGTGGAAGGAGTTCCTACAGAAATGGCCGGCTCTTCGGATGGAATCGCAGGTAAAAGAGGCTCACTCTTTCTCATTTCTACCAATCTTTACACATCTTTCTCAGTCTGCCCTCTCTAAACATGTTTCATCCCAATTCATTTGTCCTATTGTGTTTTTTTATTTTGTTTTGTAGGTTTGTTCAGAGTTCCACCGCATCACAAACGTCAATCTACGGAACCAGTTTTATGCTGAGCTTGACCGGCACCCACCACAATTGTTGGCCATATACAGACAGAAGGCAGAACACACCGGTAAGATAGCAGAGGCGCTGCATGACATCCTATATATTTATGACCTCCAGGTGAGTTAAAGTTGAACTTGGTCCAAATCAAGTTATACGGACAACAGTGACAGCAACAAAGTTCATCATGTTCAATTTGCTTGTCCTTTCAGCAAGAACAAGATGTCAACATGAGACGCACTGCAGCCCTACGTGCCCTCCCGGTATACCTACGTGAGGAGGACCCACCGTTCTTCAAGATGTGGAATGTAAGTATGCACTGCTTTCGCAGAACTGTTAGTATCAATGAGGTGATATTGCTTTCTTTGTATGGATAGCATTATTTTCAACACTAAAAGCTGCCTAACTATACAACGCAACCACCTTCCAAACCCTGTGTGGAGGCGTGAGTGTGGATGCATATGGATACATACAGTATGTGCTATAGAAGCCCTGTAATCCTTAAGTTTAACTTCCCACAAAGCCCTGACCTCACCTTGCCCAGAGGGCTAATAATTTGGTTGACCTTTTGACCTTACCACTCATGAAATAACACACACACACACACACTACTTTCCTATCTCCTCCCTTCCTTCTTTCCTCCCTCATTTTTTCTTCCTTCCTTCCTCCCTTCTTCCCCCTGTCCTTCCTTTAGCTTCCTTCCTTGACCCGATGACCGCTGGAAGGTTTAAAAGACCTATATGAGACACATTGACATACTTACATGTTACCCGTTGGATGGTGACCAGTAGAATAGTCAGTTGAAATACCTACCTAATACTTAGCTGTTGATCATGACCTGTGAAATAGTAATATAATGCAATTGTCTAGTTCCTGAAAGTTAACCTTGTATAACCTGTATATTCCAGGAGGACGATTCGCCTGAGCCAGACATCACTGACACGCCTGTTGCCCTTGTCACGGTGGTCTCCGAGAGCACTACAAGTCCAGTTTGCTTCAGTCCTGCATCCATTGCTATTGTGGTAGAAGATGAGCTTGTGATGAGCAACATCCCCAGGTTGGCTAAAGCATTGGTTTGATGTATGTATTGCATTTTGACTACCCCAGGAAACTCATTCACACTTTTACCTTCATCCAGAAAGTGCTGAGGGGACCACATTGCACTTTGTGTCTATGCACATGCACACATCTGTATGCACATACAGAAGCGAGTTTTTGGTGCCAAGTGTCTTAATGTGACAGTATGTTGAATATGCTTTTGCCCAAAGCATCTGAATGGAAGTTACACCTGGTAGGCTGTCCAACCAAAAAAGCTACCTAATCATGTTTGCACTTTATAAAAAGATTACAGTTTTAATTGTTAGCAATTGTATATTTCTGTCATTTATTCACTGAAAATTCCTTTATAATGTGTAGAGCTGTTGCATGTGAAGGAGCACAAGTAGGACACACACTTTTTACATGTCCCTTATCCACCAAGTGGTCATTCCTTCATGGTTGCATTTTTTAAAAAGTTAACAACTGTAGATCGGAATGGTGTGAGATATGCCCTTTACAATAATGTATTTATTTATTTTTTATTTTATTTTATGAAAGAGCTCTTGGTCCTTTGTTAGACTTATGCACAAAGGCCAGTGGTATTATTTATTTCAGTTTTATTTATGTTTAAAATTGCTTTGCAGTTTGATGAGCTGTAAGATCCTTTTAATTTGTTTACAAAGTCTTGCCAGATGTTTTACTTTAAGCACTTTAACATGCTCAGTCATGTCATGACATGTAGATGGACACACACACACTGATATACAGACACACTCATAGACACCTTACCTGTTCAGGAGGTGACTGAGCTGTTTAATGTCCAGTTACATTTGCAGCAGGGTTTAAAGAAATATTGCTGTAATTGTTCATACTTGTTTGGATAAACAATGTTAATGCAAAATAAAAACAAACTGAAATTGTACCTGAAGTTGTGTGTGTGTTTAATGTAAAAATTGAGTATTCTGAACTTAAAAAAATAGTGGTTTATGAGCTGTGTAAAATTATCTTTTAGGTTACTAACCAGTATATTTTTTTAGTTCAAAGATGTTGATCAATTAAGTACCATAGCATCAGAACAAGTCATTACAAAGAAATTAAAAAAATTATACAAATTAAAACAAATGTTTTAAGTACAGTAAACTCACAATTTTTTTAAAAAAAAAAGCACCATTTGAGTGTAAATGATTTAAAAAATTTAAGTACTCAAGTACGTAAATATTCTAACTTATTAACTCAAAAACTTTGAGGTAATCAGTTTCCACAAAAGTTTTGAGTATTCTAAACTGATTCGGGTTTACAGTGCAGACTGACGGAAGCGTGGCTGCCATTCAGCGCCTACGGCCCCTCCGACCACCACCTCAAACATACAGCAGTCATACACATTCACACAAGGCAAGCTGGGTGAAGCGTCTTGCCCAAGGACACAACGACCATGACACAGTGACAAGGGCGGGGATCGAACCGCCGACCCTCCGAACATTGGCCAACCCGCTCTACCCACTGAGCCCCACAGTCTCAGTTGAGTGAGATTAAATTATATTCCTGACTATAGAATGACATAATAGTGGACCATATCTCATTACTAAAGAGACAGCCATTGTGTAATTGTCAATTGGAACCAAACTAAGCAAAAAAAAAAAAAAATGCAACAAAACTTGGTTAGGTTTTGAAAAAACACCAAGGTTTGTTATAATATTTCATTCACAATGCAGTTTCGTTGTATGTGAGGGTACATTTTGGAAGACTGGGCTGGTGCTACACATGATCACATATGTCAGAAACCTGTCTTTTGTCAACAATGCCATGCATGCAATGACTTCCCTGAGCGATCGTGCATGGTTGGAGTAGAATAAGCAGAGGCAAAAGATTGGTTACACCTCCCGTCATATTTGATTCGAGAACATCCTGGACCAAGTTGATACCATCATCATCATCCTCCAATGTTATCACTACAATTTCAACCATTTGAGGATAAAAATACTGAAAAAGGAAGGAATGTAGTGGTAACTCCATGGATAAATGTATAAATAACAGACGGGAGCTTCGAGGAAGGGTTGGGGGAGGGTAGGAGAAGAAGATGGAGGGATGGAAAAATGGAGGGGGAAGGGGATGAGGAGAGAATTGCCTCAATTAGCTAGATAGGGCTGCTACGGCAACAGTGTTTGAGTCGTTGCCATGGCGACCCAGTGTAGCCCCAAAGGGGGCAGGGTGAAAGGGCGGGGGATGCTGCTGCTGCTGATGATGATGGTGTCATGAGGTGAAGGGTTTTATTGAGAAAGGAGAGGCGGTTGAAATACTGTATGTATCAAAGAGCAAAGATGGAAAAATATGGATGGATGGATGGATGGATGAATGGATGGATGGATGGATGGATGGATGGATGGACGGATGGATGGATGGATGGAGTGATGTGAGAGGAGGAGCAAGACGGTGGTGGCTTCATGGGGCGGAACGATGGAAGAGGATGGAGAAGTGAGAAGAAACACTGTGCTGTAAAAATGGTTGAAGGAGTGAACGAGGGGTGGAGCGATTATTTTCTGATGGATAATGATGAAAGAGAGGCAGAGAATAGAGAAAAGAATAGATTAGCTAGAAAAGCTGGTGGGTATGGGAATGGAGAGATGGGATGTGACAGGAGGAGGAGAAAAGAAGACGGCAGAGGCTAAATCAATCGTAGAGAAATGGAGCAAAGAGGAGATGTGGAAAATGAAAAAGACAGAAGATGGAAAAAATGAAAAGATTGATTGGAAATGAAAATGATGAGAAGTTAAGAGGGAAGAGGAAAATGGCTGGAGAAACCAGTCAATAGTGTAGGCCTTGATACAAAAGGGAAATGGGTGGATTGATTAGAGTTAGAGGATGGACGCGCAGTTTTATTTTGAAGGGAGAAAATGTGGGCAGAGAGAGTAGAAGAATAGAAGGGAAATTGAGATATTGAAATAGAGAGAGGGATGAGGGAGGGGTGGTTGGAAGTGTTAGGTGGGTGGAGGGAATGGAGGATAAAGCAGCGGAAGTGCATTGTTATCACGCTCCCCTTATTTCCCTCTGCGTGAAAGGCAGGAGTTTGAGGGAGAATGTCTTGTCAATGGCACAATGCGAATATCTTCTATTATTCCACCCATTTAGCATTGCACTCCTACATGGTCAGAGTCACAATGGATCATTAGAAAATAGCATCACAACCGCTGCAGGAGAACCAAAGACGTCCTCTTTTTTTCTTTGACTTTATGACGCTTTATAATAAGACATGATCCTACTATATATTAGCAAATTTGCACACATTTCCAAAGCAGAAATGTAAACATTGGCTAAATCCAGATATAATATTTTTGTTTCATTTCATTGATTCAAAAGGGTTTTACTGAGGGAATTTGTGATATCGCTGCTTTGCCTCAATCCATACTCAAAAACATACTGTTTTTAGAAAGAAAATGTTCTATAAATCAGGCTGTAAAATGAATGCATGAACAAACACCTCTGTGAAAACCTTCAGAATTTAGAGAGGAATGGAATTTTGAAAGGTTGGTGGATGTAAGTAAAAACAGAACAGATATGGCCATGAATTTCCCCAGTTAGTTACTAACATTTACCCTGTAAGAGGAAATCTGTAGAAAAAAAGTTCTGGGAGAAAATTACCAGTGGCATTTTCCTGTGAATGGTATTTGGACCATATACTGTAAATATACTCTAAATCTAGGGAATTTCCCATTACAGGTTAAACAGAAGTGTCTGTTAATGGTACAGGCGGCATTCTGTAAAGTTTTCTGTTTGAGAAAAAGGCCCTGGTCATTTTCTGTTTGACAGCTTATCTCTGGAAATAAATATGGTTTACTGGGGTGAAGGCAGAATTACATTGATGAGTGTCTCAAAAGCTGGGCAAATAAAACAAACTATACATGTTTCAGGGTAGATGACAAAATGCAGTAATTTGCCTCCACCAACCGGATCTTCAGAGGACTCCCAGACTGCTTAGGAAGAGTGGACAGAGGAAGGACAGAGGAAGGACAGAACCGGAGCGTTCACGTCTCGAGGGTCCAGCTATTCGCCTCGAACCTCCCCTGCTGTGATTTGCTAACTGGCACCCTGCGACCAGCGACCTGTCACTCTCCCTGATCTGGTGGAAGATGGATGTTGCAGGCCAGACGCCAGCTGTGGTGCGAGTGTGAGCTCCAGTGTGGGTGTGTGAGCGCTGCCGAGTGCGTTGATCATGTCCTGCCGCTGCCCTCCTCACACACATTGTCTCCAAATAATGCATGTCAAGTGCATACGTCTGCACGTGTGTGTGTGTTTCTATACGTGCCTGTCCACTGTCAAACAGCAGGTGTGCCACCGCCAGTGTCACATAATCGCTCAATCTTCAACCATGTCAGGGAGAGCAGACTTGAGGTGGCGAGTTTGCAAAGACACAAACGCTCTTTCCATATATATTCATGAAAAGGCCATCTTCTCACTGCAGACAGGGTCTTTCGCTCTGTTAGTCGTGTGATTTATCGTCCCGCCACGCCTGAACGTTTATGTCTGTGTGTGTGTGTGTGTGTGTGTGTGGGGAGTGGAGCCCAAAGCGCTGAGCAGGCAACGATGAGCTGCTCGGAGCTCCTCAGCTGTGTTTGATGCACGCATCATTTTACACGCGCCACACCCCACTGAAGTCAGTTTTATGCGCGGCCTCTCTCTCCCAGGCTGACTGCACCAGCGGATTTAAATCAGCCTCAATATCCTCCTTTAACTGAAGCCAGGTGATCAGTGTGACAGGTGTTGGATCACGCATTCATTTAATGCCAGTGAGAATCTCTGTGATCCAGAAGGTCCACACGAGTTTCCCCACCTCCCCCAGGTAAAAAAGTCAAAATGACAGCGACCCCCCTCACGCACTCATCACGTGCACGCACAGAAAGTGCACACAACTTAGCTGTAAATGTGGAACTGAGACACACAAGCATACGCGCCTCGGTTCCACTTCACATTTCAGGCTGTCAATTGCTTGACATGCAACTGGGATTTCATGTCAGAGATCACAACTTCTCCGTGATTCAGTGTACAACATACATGTCTTGCACATTTAACGGTCATTAAATGCAGTGAAAAGAAACCAAGATCAAGAGATTAATCTTTCACACGGTTCCTTCAGTTACATTCGCAGCCATCTAGACTGAGAAGTAAAAAATAAAAAGAACACAGATGAAAGTTCCTCATTTGAAAAACACTCTTGCATTAAGAGCCTTGTAAAACTGATCTTGTCGTATATTGTTTCCATTAACCTCACTTCAAATAGAGAAAACGGTTCTGAAGAGATAGCAATGTTAACTCGTGCATTGAAGTCAGAGTAACCAGGCATTTACTGCCAAGGCAGCTGGTGGGAGGGCGAGAACAAGGTGACATCCACCTTCCTGTTATTTGGTTTCATTAGAAAAACCAACGGTACACTTTGTTCCTGAGGAATGTTATAGATAATCTCACGGAAAATATATAAAGCTGTGTGAAAGGGTACAAAGTTTTCACTTAAATCCGTCAGAGATTCATGTGGCATAAAGCTCTTTGTGGGGAGGGTTCAGGTGAAAAGTAAAACCATTTATTGCACCAAATAGGCCTACTGGACAGTAATTCTGCCAAGAACACCTCAGGTGTTTTGCATTAAATGTTCAAGGACTTCAGAATTAAAAGACATTCATCCGTTCTCGGAGTGATTCAAAAGGTAAAAAAAGAAAAATCGAACATGATGTCAAGTGACTGTAATGTGGATGTCTGTACTTGAGATAATCTTAGGACAAGGTGAATGTTTAGTTTAGTAATGAAGACTCAAGGCTCGTCAGATTGTCAAATAGGATCTGAAAGCCTCTACCAAGGTTCCTTGTCTTTGTTCTCAATGCCCCGTAACTCCAAAACCCCATTCATCCATTACCCTGAAAACAAACACCTGCTATTTTGACTTGTCAGGACTATTAAGCTTAAACAGAGTGGGACCAAGCAATAAAAAAAGACAATTGGATGATCAGTCAATGCTAGGCTGATATATAGCCTAATTAGATTATACTATGTTAATGTTTCATTGGGGACACTCTAGTTGCCTAGTTTTGTTGCCTTTACCTAACTGTTATTGTTCTCCCAAAACAAGGCTCGGGTGCAGACCAAAACATATTAAGGACAGACTCTTTTGTATCAAAAACAAGGGATTATATTTATTAGGACCAAGAAAATAAACAAAATATACCCAAAGTACAAAATAGAGAAACAAAAAGGTGTTGGAGACCGCATTCAAAAACAACAAAAGATGGGGAAGATACTGGGCCAACCTCACAATGGTGTGTGCATACCATGTTCTTCCCCCTAAACTACCAAAACAGAAAATAACTAAGTGAACCAAAACATACCTGCTTAATAGACTACCAGTAATCTCCAACCCAAACTAAACTTACAAAACCTAGCACATCACAAGACATGATGGGGGAGGGAAACAATCAGGGACAAGAACAAGAAAAGCCCCAAAAGGGAAAAAAAAGCATGTGCTGTACCAGCGCTCTGCAAAGTAAAATGAAGTCAAAGAGTGAGAGTCTTCCCTCTCTGGTCCCCTTTTATAGCTGCCGGTTCTAATTGGCTTCAGGTGCTCCACATCTAGTGAGGAAGGCAGGTAGAGAGAGAGAGAGCAAGAGAGAGTGAATACAGGAAGTGGATACAGACACGCCCAAGAGGAGTGCAACCAAACCTAAACCTGACATTGGTTGTGTTGCCTGGACTAAATATTGATATTGTTTATTGTTGAGTATTACCCAGTAAAACCTTCCGAAATACAAGTTTAATGATTCATAACACATAAGCGCTGAACATTAAACATTGGGCCTCCTTTCCAATTACTATGATTTAGAAAGGAAAGACATAATTCTAGAATATTCATATGATTGCTGAAATATTTAACAGCAATTTCTCTCAATGACTGACTTGGGATACCTTGTTTCCTGGTAAAGCAACATATAAAAAAAATCCTAAGGAATTATTGGATTTCAGTCATTGACCGGACAAATACTTGTGTGTCCAGGAAATATTGAGCCTGCAAAAAAGCTGCTTAATTTCATCTGTATGTCAAAAAAAAAGGGCCATCCTCTGTAGTTAGTTTAAAAAAAAAACCCTGACACTGCCCTCTGTCCATGTCTTTCAGGATCGTTCCTCAACATGTGACTAAAGCGAAGCCCTGCTGACACCTCCATCCTCAGAGTATTACTAAATGGAGAACGACTGGCCATGAATCGCCTTCATCTTCTATCAATTATCATCAATAACGCCTCCCTGCCCATTTATCTCCCACACGCACCCACTAACCACTCGTACTGATCGTCCCAACCCCCTGTTACACACAACCCATCCCCCATCACACATCATGCACTCACATCCATGTGCATCATAAACACACCAACCCCCATTTCTCCCATACAAATGTCTTCTTCAGTCCCCCCCTCCCCCTCCATTCTCCCTCATCACAATCTCCCACTCATGCTTTTTTTCACTCACCCACTCACCACTTCTCCTGGGCCCCAACCCCTTCACCATCCTCCACTAGCACTTGTATCAAACCCGATCTGACTACCCCAGCAGGATTTGCATTGCGCTGTCCAAAGCGGACACAAGCGAAGGGAGTGAGGATCTCCTTGAAAGGCGATCCTATAAAAATGCTGACTGAAAAAAATTAAATAAAATCAAAGGGCGTCCTCTCTGAAATCCATTCAAAGCTAGTAGCTGTCAGCTTATTCAGCTTATTCCCGTCCAATCACATCTAAGTATGAGCTGTATTCTCTCAAGGTGGCCTGATGCTCCATCTGAAGGTTGTCATTTGTTTTTGGTGCGCTATTAAAATGAGTAGTTTTTCAATAACAGGCAGGTGAGGCTACAGTTGACACTTACTAACAAAAAAAGAGGCAAATGCATTTGTGTTTTGCACCTCTGATGCATTAGAAAGATTAATCTTAGGAGAATGGAAAATGTTGAAAAAAGACATTTTGGAAGTTCAGGTTCTGTAAAACAAGTGTGCCGTGGTGAAAAATGAGCCAGATATTTGTGTGTCATCAGTAATTATGGATGAGCACCCGGGACAATTTTATCTTGACAATTTTTCTCATACCGCCAATCAACCCTGTCTCACAAAATGATGCTACCAACTGTATTTTCAATTACGTTTTGTTGGGAAAAGAATTTCTCGCCAGATTATAGTCATAGTTTTAAACACATGGTCGACGTTGTAAATTGGAACGAAACAAAACAACTAGAAAATGATTCGGTTCAGGCAACAAAGGTTTGAGGAGACGAGGCTATGCCAATACAAATACAATATAAGATGGCATTTCTGGTTGACTTGATTAAGATGATTATAAAAACTGCCTTTGAGAGAATCATTTGTATATTTATATTAGTGAACCAGCTGTGTTACTTCTAGTATGTGTG
The DNA here is from genome assembly GCA_029853015.1 of Chelidonichthys spinosus. Lineage (NCBI taxonomy): Eukaryota > Metazoa > Chordata > Actinopteri > Perciformes > Triglidae > Chelidonichthys > Chelidonichthys spinosus. The sequence continues at coordinate 17,733,752 of CM056829.1, forward strand.
TTCTTGTTATAGTAAGTTGTTTATTTGCATTTTTTATGTTGTGTTTCATATCAATATGTTGGTCATTGTGGAGGTGGGTGTGGTGCAGCATCTGGCTGCAGGAGAGAGAGGAGTGTGGAGGCGGATCATGGGAGCAGCATCAGCTGATTAACGCAGCTGCAGGTGATCTGGGTGATGAGGAAGTGAATCTAGGCTCCACGGTAGGAGACCGGAGGGAGGACCAACACGAGGAGAGGCCCGAGTGTTGTTAATTTCTGTGTGTGCAAATATCCTAAATAAAAGGAACGTTTAAGAATGGTCAACCTGTGTCTCTCATCTGTAAGAAGAACCCCGGGTGGCAACGATCCGTGGCACAGGCATTATCTGTGAATATGCAGATGCTTTGATTACAACAACTTTAAAAGTGATGTATTACTGCAAAAAAAGACTCAAAATATGGAAGATCAATGAAGAGTAAAAAGCAAATTACACCACACATCAAATGGGAAACTATATTTACAGCTTTAAATGAATAATATGAGGAGCCTATACAAATGAAACACAACAAAAAACTCCTTACCAAACAAAGTACTAAGCATCTGAATCCATGTATATTTCCTTTGGTCTTTCTTCTGCTTCTTGGCCTCCTTCAGCTTCGTCTCAAGCAGGCCGAGGCTCACAAGGGCCTTCTGGTTGTTGTGGAAGTGCTGCCATAGTCTTTTGTGGTATCTGTTCAGAAAGCACAAAAACGGAACACACATTAAGTATCTTTATCAGGTTTGGTGCCACAAAATACCAACTGGTTACTGGGCTACTTTCAGTCTTCTTCCTCTTCATCTGCCCTTTCCTCCATCTGGAATCCTCCCACAGGCAGGTGACTCCTGGCAGGGAAAACCCCTCCTCCTCTGTAACGCATCACGCCTCCGGGAGGCTTCTGCAGGGGTTGAGATGGAGGAGAATGCCACGGTTTCTTCAAGGTGACTCTGCTTCTCTATGGAATGGCGTCCACCTTCAGGGCTAAGGACCTGTCAGCTGTGGATGGGTTGTGCGAAGGCATGTGATTTTCTCTGTCCTCACCTCTGCCAAGTGGACATTCTTTACCTGGATACAGTAGAGCAGAGGGACACAAAAACATCGGTATGGTTATTAAAGCGTATGTGGGCCAGTTACTTGCTGGGTTACCAAGTGACACTGTTAAAAAAAACGTGGTGGGATGTTTTGTCACGTCCTTCTCTGCAAAGTTTCTAAACTATTCCGATAAAATCCTTTCAACAGACAACACGATCAGGAGCAGGAACAGAACAGATGTAGCAATTTTGATGTGATGTGGTCAGAAGTATTTTACAACAGCGTCAAAAGAGGACATGGAAAAAGAGATAGCAGAAAAAAATCTCTCTCAAAAACATTGGTGAGAGAGACACAGATACTCAACAGCTGCCCTCACAACCATGACCTTTCCTGCCAGCTGATGATGGCGCTCATGGAGGCGACCACCTCCCTCTCCAGCGATTATTGGCCTGACGCCAGCCACCCAGCTGCTGAAATCCCCAGGGATCAGTGCTCAAAACTTGCATTCTCTCTACTGCCCTCTCTCCTATGGTTGCAAAAAGTAGTCTAATTGCATGGAAGACTATGAGAAAATGACCCTTCTTCTCACTTGATTTATTATCCCAGTAGACACTGTTTAGTTGTTGAGTTTATCGTCTCAATCGCTTGTTTCAAGTCGTCAATGCAACATGATATTCATTTATAAATGATGATCCCAGGGTCAAATAGACCATAAAGCAGGGTATGACTTAGGGCGTGGCTACCTTGATGGACAAGTCGCTACCGCAGCCTCACTATCATTGCTACCATGCTATCAATGCAATAAGATACTCAGATTACTTTAATATTTAGCTGTTCCTTGAATTATGACACTAACTTTGTTAACACCAGAAGTCAGATGGATCCAGATCCAGTCAGGTTGCTGCTCCTACACATTCCTAATATGGTCAATTCTGTTCATTGGTTGCAACTCAAGGCTTCACAACTGTATTCCACAAACTAATGGGTGATGCCATGATGATATGTCCACTTCTTATATGCAGTTTATTGTCCCAACATCAGATTCCCAAGAGGGGAAAAAGTTTTTCAAAAAAGTGGCAATAAACAACCAATTACTTTTTTCCTGACAAACAGAAAATGTCCCAAAAGTATGAAAAAGTCAAGATCATGCACTAACTTTGAAACCATTAACCTGATCCTAAAGGGCTGTACATGAAATGATTTAATCAGGAAAACAGTTTGCTTTTCGATTTTGTCATATCGAATTCTTTTCCCACTAACTAGTAAAATAATTGAGAAAGTTGTCCTCCAACAACTAAATCACTTCCTGGCTTCAACAGGCTGCTACAACAACTTCCAGTCAGGATTTCGACCTTTTCATAGCACCGAGACGGCCCTTATTAAAGTTGTAAATGACATCCGTCTTAACACGGACTCTGGCAAAACTTCAATATTAATGCTACTAGACCTCAGTGCTGCATTTGACACTGTCGACCACTCAATACTCTTGGACAGGTTGGAAAACTGGGTGGGGCTCTCAGGAACAGTCTTAAGCTGGTTCAAGTCATATCTACAAGATAGGAACTATTTTGTTTCCATTGGCGACTTTGTATCAGAACCTACCAATGTAACGTGTGGAGTCCCCCAAGGTTCAATCTTGGGGCCAACTTTATTCAACATCTACATGCTCCCACTAGGACAAATCATGCAAAATAATAACATTGACCACCATTGCTATGCCGATGACACCCAAATCTATGTAGCACTATCACCAAACGACTATCGCCCCATAGATCTTCTGTGCCAGTGCAAGTCAAAGACTGGATGTGCCAAAACTTCCTACAACTAAATGAGGACAAAACTGAGATAATTGTTTTTGGTGCTAAAAAAGAAAGGTTTAAAGTAATTCAACACCTTCACTCTCTGTCCCTGAAAACCTCAAACAAAGCCAGAAATCTTGGGGTTATTATGGATTCTGATTTACATTTCGACAGTCACGTTAAATCAGTAACAAAATCAGCCTACTATCACCTAAAAAATGTAGCAAGACTTAGAGGGCTCATGTCAGCTCAAGACTTAGAAAAACTTGTACATGCCTTTATTACTAGTAGGCTAGACTACTGTAATGGTCTCCTTGCAGGTCTTCCGAAAAAAAACTGTCAGGCAGCTACAGCTTGTTCAGAACGCTGCTGCTAGAGTTCTTACAAAGACCAAAAAATGTGAGCACATTACACCAATTCTTAAATCCTTACATTGGCTCCCTGTATGTCAGAGGATTGATTTCAAAATCCTCCTGCTCACATATAAATCACTACATGGTCTGGGACCGAAGTATATCACTGATATGCTCCCACTACATAAGCCTTCTAGACCACTAAGATCTTCTGAGACCAATCTGTTAGTGATTCCAAGAGTAAACAACAATCACGGGAGAGCATCATTTAGTCACTATGCAACAAATGGCTGGAATAAACTTCCTGAAGATGTAAGACTTGCCCCAACTCCGACCACTTTTAAAACTAGACTGAAAACTTTTATGTTCACCATAGCTTTCTGCTAAATCTTTTAATGTCTGCACTGTTTTTAATTATTGCTAATATGTTTTTATTCTATTTTCTTTCTGTAATGCATTTTTAAAATTTTTATTATTTTCTTTTAATTCTTCTATTTTTCTTTTCTTTTTTTCTTCTCACTTTGTTTTATGATGTGAAGCACTTTGAGTCTGCCTTGTGTATGAAATGTGCTATAGAAATAAAGTTGCCTTGCCTTGCCTAATAATGAACATCAAAATGTGTTGCGCTGCCGTGCAGGATGAAGGTGAGGCTAAAATGCCTCTGCACCCGACATGAACACGCGAGCGCAGCCAGCATGGACGAAGCATGAGAGCAGTGGGTGAATGAGGAGTTAGCAGGTGGCTGTCCCCCTGCAGAGCTGACACACAGAAAAAGAGCATTGCTTAGCCATAACGCACACGGACTCATGCACATGCAGACTCCTCGATCCCCGCCGGGGGACGAGCGTTCGAGCCTCTCTTAAAGCCCAGCTGTCAGACCCCCTCCTCCTTCTCTACCTCTATCTCCACCTTTATCACCACTCACTCACTCTTTTCCTCCACCTCTCTCTCTCGCCTACACACACACACTCCGCATCGGCAACACACACGTATGCAGAGACACACTCCAAAACACATGCCCACACACTTGGCGTAGCTTCAATGCAGGCAATGGAGCCTCTAGCGTGCATAGTCTTTGAGCTGAAGCGCTATATTAGCTTCTCTTCTTTTCTTTTCTTTTTTTCTTGCCCGTAGTAGCCTTCATGTGTACCTTAATCTATTTATTCCAATAGCACTGGCTACCAGCATGCAGCGGGGAAAAAGTTTGCCTTGGGGCTGCTTCCGCAGCGCTGCTTTGGTCGACACTGATTTGCTTCCTTTGCCAAGTGTTGATGAATTTCTACATGTACATGTTTGTATATACATGCTGAAGGTTATCTTACTCTATTAATGTCATCCATGAGGTTGTGAACGTGTGTTTCTGCATAGCAAACATATGACATTTCTCCCTCATTAATCTCCTCCACGGGATGTATAGCAAGGATTAAAAGACAGCAGATTCACGCTGGGGTATAATGTATATATTTATATTTATATATATATATATATATATATATATATATATATATATATTGTATATATATATATATATATATATATTGTATGAAAACAGAGTAAGTTACGAGAGAAGAGAAAGAGGTTGAACCTGAGACTCAGCAGTTAACCACTCTGTTAACACACTGTTATCACACTGTTAACACACTGGACACACGTCGTTTATTCACATTTATCTGGTTTAGTGTGGAGGTAATACATGTGAAGGAGGATTAAAAAACATCAATGCTTCAAGATTTGATAAAGTGGCACAAACTCATGCTTTTATTGCTATTTGGGAACCATTAAACAAGTGAATTGCCTATTCTTCTTGGTAAGAAATGAAAATAATTAACACAAATGCTCATTAGGTGCAGAGAGACCAGCACCGCTATCTGTGTGATTGGCCTCGGGTGGAAACGCTGCATGGTGGATGCTTGTATTCCCAGACATATTTTATGTATGTACTCCGTCAGGAATCCCTGCATGGAGATAGAGGTACCGAGGAAAGATCAAGTGCCAACATTTCTTCTTTCTCTTCTTCTGCAGGTGATGCTCATGTGTATAACTCGGGGCAATTAACCCTGCAGCGTGTAAATGGATTTACACAGATGTCGAAAGAATTTCCTTTCACCAAGCAGGTGGTGTCTTTCATTATTCCACTTTCTTGCGGCTGCGGTGATCTCAGAGACAGTCTCTAAAGAGCAGCGATGACTGGAAAGAAGAGGATTTTTCCACTGTCCTAAATTGGGTAGACAACTGTTGCTTAGTGATTGTCATTTTGCTAAATAATGAAAATGAGTGAAATTGCTATATTCTATATTCTGTACTATATTCTGTAACATGTGAGGAGTCATACCTCATAACTCCCACAGAAGGCAGGTCACCACTTTAGATGTTATTCATGGAATATTTATGAATATCTATATACAAAAAAGTCAGTTTTTACTCAGTTGCAAGTGAAACAAGTTCGCCCTGACACGCCAGTAACATCGATGCATACATCTTGAACTGTAAAAGCTGCAGAGCTTTGCATTCTGTGTTGGGGAAGCCTGTGCTCCCCCAGCGGATCTCCTGTGCTTACATACATGAATAACCCCTGACACGCCACATATCTGAACATGCATAATTCATGGATTCAGGATCAACCTTTGATCTCTGAGGACTGCAGATGCTATCAGGTCAAATTTGTGCATGAGGATTTGAAGATGAATTTTCTTGGCGTTTAACTAGCAGCACTTTGATTCAGTCTCCAAGGAAAACGGAGAAAAAAAAAGTCAAGTGGATGCGGCAAGCCGCTTGCCTTTGAACCATTTCACGGGCAGAGGAGATTCGAAGAGAGGGCGGTGAGGAGAAACCCGGGAGCCTACCAAGGACTGGCTGAGGGAGTAAGAACGTTTCTATTTACACAGAATCCCAAACTGGATAATTGTTATTGCTTCATCTTTGCTTTCTCCAGCTGTCCCTAACGTGCTGTCTTGTTGATACCTTTTCCACTTGAGTTGTGCAGGAAAGAGTCCTAAATCCCAGGAAATACACAGCCACAAAAAGTGAAGGGAAGACTTCATCATCACGGTCTAACACCAAGTCAGTTTAACTTCAGAGATGTCAATCTGTCCATATTGGAAGCAATAGTGATTTTCCAATCAATTTCAGCTGCTTTGGTGCAAATGACAGTGACAACCGGTGCAATGGAGGCAAAAACAAGACAAACCCCAAAAGGGAATGGTTTTGATGTGGTGGCCACAGACAGTTGCTCTCTCCTTACCCTTACTGACTGAGTGTCCTTGTCACTACTTGAAGCATGAGGCGGTACCTGCAATCCAATCAGGTTCACAGGTAGTCCAGCTCCTCCAGGATGTCACATCCGTATGTGAGGACTCACAAGAACGTTTGCTGTGTCTCCTAGCACAATCTCAAGAGCCAGGAGAGTGGCCGATACACAAGGAGAGCTAAACAGGGCCGTAGAAGGGCATCAACCCAGCAGCAGGACCTTTGTGGAGGAGGATCAGGAGTAGCACAGCCAGAGCTCTACAAAATCACCTGAAGCAGGCTACTGACGTGCATGTTTCTGACCAAACTGTCAGAAATATGCCAGCAGCATGTATTGTCTCTTTGAACAGTTTAAAATGCTTTACTAGTTTTTGGCTTGGTGTAAAAAAGGGAATTTCCTCCAACCAAATTTGATCTTGGTAAAGCTCATCACAGAACAGTGGTTACATTGAAACTGACAGTTTAAATTGCTTCCTTTAGAGAAATATCTCTAAAGAAGCTGCTTCAATCATAATCATAAAAGTCTGATGACTGATAAACCTCTCCTGCTGCTGTGGGGAACGGCAGCGAGGGCATTTATTCTTTCAAAAACACCACCAGTAAAAGCATGAATCCATTCACTCTTTGTATCATTGGACCTTGAGACTCTCGTACCGGCTCTCTCTTTCTCTTCCTCTCTCAAACACAAACACAGACATCCGCACATATTCTTAGCTAAAGCAGAGCAACGGCCTAGTGTTGAATAACTCTGGGCTCATTCAAGTTTATTCACAAAATTCTCTTTTATTTTTTCATTAATTCAGTGAAGTTCAAGTTTCGTGTGAACCAGTCGTGAAACTACGTCTCTTGTCTCTTAATTTTGCGGCTGTAACCACGGATAGATTGCTCGCTAACTAGCTGGCTAGCTAGCTATGTCCCATCACAAATGTAACTTTATCTTACATGATGAGTTTTATCCAGCGACTCTTTGTATCAGCCGAGAAGAGGAAGAAGGAGCGGGACCTGTTGTTAGCATGACTAACTGGTACCAAACACGCAGACATCGTAGCTTCAGAGAGACGCCACTTATGTGACTTTTGTGTGTGTTGTTTTCAAATATTTTCACAATCTTATACTTGAACAGATATGATCCAAAATGCAACTTTCTTGACAAAGGTCGCTGAACAACGTTGCGAAAGTGGCAAATATCACACAGAAGCAGGATTTTGGCTTTATTCCTGCTCTCGAGTCGAGTTAACTCCTTCCTGGAGAGTCATTGAAGACTAACGACGCGTTCAGGGATCTATCTCCACTAGAACAGGAGCTAAACGTAAATGCTGGCAGATGAAGAAGCAATTCCTGCTAAGATAAGAGATACAGCAGTGTTTACATTCTCTCAGAGTAGATCAAGTGTCACATTTGAGACACAAATTTATGTCAAGAACATACAGACACAGTTTCTCATGCGTGCACACACACACACATACACACACACACACACACACACACACACACTACTATATGTAGTCTGGATCATTTAGCGTCAACTTCCTCTGCTGCATTATTTATTTTTGATGAATCAACTACAGGAAGAAGCATGCCCTGAGGATATGCTGTCCTCAACTGACCCAAGGTTTCTGTTAGTGTGTGTGTACGTTTAGCCTATGAATGTCTACACATATGTGCCTTTATAATCAAATGACCCATTTAAAGAAATGCTGGCAATAGACAAGAACCCATGAGAGCCTTTGCATCATTTAGAGAAGATATCAGCGCTGGAACAGAAAGTAGAAACTGAGTAAAAGCCTGAAGAAAATAGATTTTAATAAAACACTGGCTGCTCCCATGTAAGGTTTTCAGATTTCTTTGATTTTTTTCTTCAATAATCCTGAACATTCATGCACATTTTTACAATTAAACACACATGCACATTTTTTTTTTTTACCTTTTTAGATGTATTCTGATGAGAGATTTATCCCGTGTTACTGATTTATGTGGGTGTGTTTCCTGTTTCCCAGACCGCAGCTTTTATAGCTGTAGCTGATATGACAGTTTGATCTTGTCAGAGTCTACGGCTTTGTTTCTCCTGACATGATGGACTGTCAAGAGGTGATTCACTCTGAAAGAGTTGTGATTTAAATTGGAAACAAGACACTGATGGGAAATTCTCATGTCGTCCATTTTGTCAGCAATGTCACATAAGCAGGCTGACAAATGGTGAATATCTACGTCCTCATTTTTTTCCCATTTTTGCGACGACGACCCATTTGTGTTTCCCTTGAGATTGAGGACATTTTTTTACAGTAAGCCGATTTTGAAAGTGCACAGTATTGTGAACACGTCATTAAACATGAAGCATGATGAAGTGCTTGGTGTATAAAACATGCTGTGTGAAGTCCTTTGACTTCATTTCACACGATTCCTTTGCGTTTTAGTTTCAGTTCTTATATTCCAATGTTCCCATGAATTTATACCCTAGAAAGGCCACTGTTTCACTTACTCTCCTCTTTCCGTCCCTGCATTACATTTGTCTTCCTTTGTCATTTCTATCAAAAGGTTAAAGGGGAGGATTTTCTAAGAACCTTAACCCTGGTGAGAGAGAGAGAGAGAGAGAGAGAGAGAGAGAGAGAGAGCATGATGTTGAGAGTTCAAAGGTTAAATATCTAACATAATTGCTGGTATTGATTTACCGACAGATGATGCAGAGGTTGAAGTCTTTTATCCGGAAGCTTCATAAACACTCACTCATTAATGGACTTTTTTTGTTTTTTTTACTGTGTAAGGAAACAGTTTATTATAATGTATTATACAATGTTCATATATATTTTAATGGCTTATTTGTGGAAGCTTCACACCTCTGGATGGGCATTTCTTCTGACACAGACCAGAGAACATGACAAACATGACGGCGTCTTTGATTTCATCGTTCAAAAGATACACATTTTGTTTTCCAGAAAGAAAAACAAGATTTGTGCAATTTAGAATTTTTTTAAACATATTCTTGAATAAAAAATGGTTCAGAAAGGCATTTTTAATTTCAGCTCGACTTAAATGTTTTAAGAAGATGCAACTGTTTTAAATGCATCAATTCAATTGTACAGTACTGAAAATTGCACTAAAATAGAAAATGGCAGGTCAATAGAAATGTCTTCTTTTTGGCAGCAATTACAGATATTTGCACAGGATAGTTTTTTCAGTTGTTTTTTCCTCTGTAATTAATTTTGTAAAGGGAATTGTTGTTGAAAGCATAATGAGAATGTGGGAGTTGCTGATTGTGGTGTTTGTATGCCAGTGTGTATGCATGCACCACGCTGAGGACTTGGCTTGTGCCGGGGGGGGGGGTTATATAGTGGTGGAGTATGGTGTATGCATGTATAAGAGACGCACACAAGCATATACCAGTCCCTGTTGTTACCACTGCGATTGCATTATTCACAGTTTACTCATAAAAGGAAGCAATTACGATGGAGCAGCCCAGCTTTTGATGTTGAAAATGCATGTTAGAACATTCTTCATGCTCATAGGCAACGTGGGTGTAGGGCACCATGTCTGTGATGGGGGAGGTGTATCTAATGTATTGAGTCTTCAAATTGTGGTTCCACAGTATGCATCTGTATTCGCTCGGTATGTTCTGTACATGTGTGCATGCATTTATCATTCCACATGCATGTATGATGAGCCCATGAAGCACTGCTGTTAAAAATGTAAATTCACCGCTGCCTTCATGTTCCTCCCTCACAGTGTCTCATTACCTGCGCATAGTAAATCAGCATGCTGATTAATTCCATATATGTTTTCTGAAGGAACGGCATGCAGACCTCTTAGGCCTTCGCAACAGCGCACGTCAACCCACAGTGCAACTTACAGCCACCATACACCGCCCTGAAATAATGATCAAAGTCTGTGCATCTTCTGATAGAAGGACAGTGAGAGTGAATATTAATGCTTGGTCGTCGGACGCAGTCACGTGATTTGGGGTGGATTTCCCTGAATGGCGAGGCTCCATGGAGTTGATGTAATTTTTTATTATTCCTTTATTTGCTCGGATACCTATTTCAACATTCAACAACAAGGTTGCACTTCATCCTTGTGGGATTACTGAGGACCAGTGTGAACTTTACAGCTCTCAATAGTAGGATAAAACCAAGTAATCCATAAAGAAGAGGCATGTTGAAGCATGTGATACAAAAAAATATATGTTTTTTTATTGCTCCCACGTCTGCATTTGCCAATGGGGGTTAGTGGGTTCCTGGAGTCCACAAAAGGAAAAATGAAACTCAAGGGGGCTTTCAGGGGTGTCATAAAACCAAGTAATCAATGTGGTGAGTTGAAATATTCATTTTGTCCCCCACTTCCTATCCAACCTGATATGTGATAACTTGGCATTCATATATATATATATATATTTGAAAAAATTGCATCTTGAAATTGCGATGAACGTGATATACGTATCTACACTGAAACACTTATCCCACCGACGCCGCCCCCCATCTTCTTCTATTCCCCAGAGCTCTGCATGTATTCATGTGTCTCCTTGTGTTTTTATGTGTTAGTATCAGGGCATTCAGGACTGCTGCATTTTAAGAGTCACTCCCAAAATCCAAGATGGCGACGGACAAAATACAAAACTGTAGTCCACTATCCTACGTGTGCCGTCACCATGACTATGTCCACTTCTGATATACTGTCTATGCCAAGCGTCCATGAGTTGCAGCAAGTAGAATTACAGTTCCTCACTATTCATCAATGCAGGTTTGGCCACAGATCAGCCGACCATTTTCTACACTGATGCAGTGTTCATTGTGGTTTTGATAGTCGACTACTTTGTTTTGGCATGCCTCTCTATCTCTATTGACTTGTGTACATTTACGGGGTTTTGCTACTTGTGCGTGGTGCAACTTCCTGGAAAGCAAGTCTGACTTATCCGGCCACCCAAACAGTAACAACAACATGCCTGAAAGATGACCTCAAACCACACTGAGTATATATCACACACACACACACACACACACACAGGCGCACATTTGTCTGCAGCTTCATCGTCTTCCTCTCCTCCACGGGCCATCTGGCTCTAACATTAATGATAATATGATCACAAAGGATTGCGTATTGTTATTGGATTATCCAAAGGTCACTTTGTCATATTCCACCGTTTTTAAATCCCCACTGCTGGTATGCACAGGGGATTCATCTTTACATTTTGTCTTTGACTCCTACAAATTCCCAGTAATACACTCACACACACACACACACACACACACACACACAAATGAAGTAGCTCAATGTTGCAGCAAAACCATGCAGGTCGTAGACCCTCGGCTTTGGTTGTGTTGTTTCACTCGGTAGCCAGCATGTCCACGGTGGACTTAGCGAAACTACCTTTACATGCATGTATTTCTGTTTTTATCGTGGAATGAAGGCCAGGGCCGGACGGAGACAGGATTACCTGGGATTAACACAGACTACCACTAGCCAGCTAATGAGGGCAAGAGGTTTCCTCTCTTGGTCCTGCCTCTGGTGCCAGTGCCAGCGTATAAATAGCATTTAAACCAGCCACACTAATCCATGTTACATACAGACGAACCTAATCCATTTTCATTCATTCATCATTGGGATCAGCTGTGCCTTATCTGTAGGGGTAGATCTGTGTGGAAGCTTACTAATGATGGTTTTACTATTTATGAAGCTGATAAAAAAATACAGCCATGCATGGATGGAAAACATGCCTGCTCTAAATCACAAGCCCCTTATAGACAGCCTTTTGATTACGGGAGTATTCCGCCATTATTCCGCCCCGTTGTCAGTTTAAATGCTTGCCAATAAGTGGAGCGGATAAGTCATGACGTAGTGAAGACAGTGATAAAACGCCGCTTATTGCTCGTACAAGGCCGCTGTTAAACTTTGCATGTTGAAGAGTGGTGTAATTATGCGAGACGAGCAAAAGTTCACCTTTCGTAGTTGTTTTGATGTTAAATCAGATTTCCAACGCTCATTGAATACGTCACAAGACTGACGAGTCTACAGATGAGACTGCGGCCAGTGGTCGAGTACGCCGCAAACAAAGTTCTATCTAAACGCTCCGGTTCGCGGCACATTTTGACTCGCCTTTCGACCACTACGGCAGACCCGTCTGTCTAAAAGGGGCTAGTAATTGAGACTGTAAGTATTATTTATTAAGGCTAGTTACAGTGTCACAGTTGTTACATATTTGAACACAGACCATGATCTTTTTAACCAGGTAGTTTCACAGTGTACAATTCACAGTGTTGAATTGTACGTTTCTGCAAGTGTGATTTGAGATGGCCATGAAACTTATCCCATGTTTTGCGGGAACATATAATGCCAACATTTCTTTTGGCAATTGGGTTTGTTCCACTAAAAAGTAACCCTGATGATGCAGCAGTGATGTCATAGGGTTCCCTCATCTTGGCCTTCATGTGTGGTTTGAAAGAAGAAAGGCATGTATTGCAGGAGGCCGGGAGTGTTGAATGAAGGACATGCATTATGGGAAATAGGGGTCAGTTATTGGCACCTGACTTGATGTACGGGACAGAATGTCAGGATACGTCTGCTGCTGTAATTTTGACCACATTATGTGCAAATGGGCACTGCATTTTTTGCTGACTAAGCTTTTCCATCCCTTAGTATTTTGGAGGCCGGATGTCGTCCGCAGTACGGACTGTAAAGTCCCCTGAGGCCAATTTGCAATATTGGGCTATAGAAATAAAGTTGATTTGACCAAGCACCTGATTTACTAAGGCAGCTGCTCATTACGTAGTCAGCTCCATGACTGATCCTGAGACATCAGATGCACTTTCCAAGTGAAGGAGTGCAGTTCAGGTGGAATTTCTCAGTGAGCTTAATGCAGGTGGCAAAGGACTGACTTACTGGGACTATATAACAGAGCCGTCGTTAATTTGATTAGTAACACCTACATTATCGTCATGACAAGTCAAAATGTCTGCTGCTTTTCATAATCAGCATGCAATCAAACTTTTTAAATTTGTTTTCATAATCCCAGAACCCTCTTTAAAACCCCAAACTCTGATTGCGTTCAGCCAGCCAGATAGATTCTTCCCAGACAAATGTGGAGAATTTCTTCATTACTTTTACAACAAGATAGTGAAGATTTAGCATGAGGCATGTAGAGAGTTTGACGTTTTTACCCACCTTGAACATTAACTTACTTCACTTACTTCACTCCGTCAACTTTAGAAAGCAAAGCACTCTCAAATAATCCACCATCCCCTTCAGACCACATTGACACTTAAAGCAGCTAATTTTCAAGCGAAAGGTAAAAAAAAAACCTGTTTGTGCAGGGTCCTTTCCATTGTATTGTCAGACACTTATGATAACAAGCTGAGCTGAAAGAAACAAGCACTTTTTATTGAGCATACATGGATTTTGAGTTGCCCCGAGTGATTTCATTGCAGCATATTTCACAGCTGCAAAAAATAATCTTTGTCCCAATTGATCTCATGGACTCAAACATATGAAAAATACTGAAGTTACCCTTTCAAAGTATATTATGTTACATTTAGTGTTTGTGAAGACGGCATTCAAAGTTGACCTTGGCTCAATCAGCCGGTGAGGGAGGCAGAGAGAGAGAGAGAGAGAGAGAGAGAGAGAGAGAGGGAGCAGCTGTGGTCAAGCGAGCTATAGAGTAATGGAGGAGCGAGCACAAGCGAGAACAAAGCAGTGAATCAGAGAAATAAATATACAGTTATTTCATCAGCCGTTCTAAACCACACATAAACACAACCACACTTCTGTACAACCCTGCTGGAAGTTACGGTGTTGCCCCGATTTTTATTTTTTTCTTCCTGTCCGCTGTGTGTGTCAGTTTGCTGTCAAGTGGTACACTTATAGCAGCAATCTGCACAGCAAAGGAGAAAGAGAGGAAATACACACAACAAACACTTCTCATCCATCAAATACGGACTTGATCAGACACTAAGGGGTGCAACAAAGCATTAGGATTTGAGGACCTGAATGGTCTGCATGCCCTGCAACATTACGACTAAGCAGACGTTTTTATAGAAGATTTTAGAAAAATTGCCTCCATTCAATTGTTTTTCTGTAGCGATCCAATGGTTTTTGGCTCTCTGGTCAAGGTCACCAATGACTTCTTGCTTGTTGCTGATGCCTGTACTCCTTACCTTAATTCTCCTTGACCTCAACTCAGCCTTGGACTCTTAATCAACTGATGGGAGAAACTACTGTATGTTGGTATCAGTCATGCTCTGGATTGGTTCTCAAGTACTTTGTTACTTTGTTTTGAAAGGATCTATACAATTAAATTTGTTTTCATTCATGTGGTACCTGCAGGTTCCAGTTTACCTCATCTCCATGTCACCTACATCTTTTCAATCAGAAGGAATCTCTAGAAGATTCTCCTTCACTTTGCCAACGGTTTTGAGGATGAAATCGCTCTTAACAAGCTGAAGACTAAACTTGTAAAAATGTTGTTTTTTATTGTGTTTTTGGGGTTCTTCAAATAAGCCATTTGGTGGATGGTTTTACCAGCACAGTGTCATGTGAGAGTTCACCCTCGTGCAGACAGTGCCAATGGGAATCCAAACCATAGAGCATTTGCCACTTACTCTGAACTAAAACAGAAGTCAAAAACTACTTGCTGTCTGGCCCTATTTTCATTGCACGGAAGGTCACCAAACATGCCATGTGGTTCTCGCCCACTGCACTTTTTCCTCTTCCTGAGTCCGAATGTGCAAAAGAAAATGCCAGAGCAGCACAGGAGACACAGCTGCTGATGTCAATTTGCAATACGGAAATGTTTTGCATCTTGTTGCAATTAAAAATCCTGAATTTACAGCTGTAATCTAGTCACAATTTCATTCACGCTGATCTAATAAGTGTAATTTTTTCTCCCTTTAAGTACACTGAGGATAAGAGTGTGCCCTTATTCGAGTGCTAGGAGCCATCATTGCACATTTTGAAACATAGTAAAAAAAGAACTGCAGCTGCAACTGCAAGCGTGTCTGAACACTGCACCAAACCGAGAATAAGATAATAAGATCCACAGCTGTTTACGACGGCTCCCATCCTGACATATTTCTCAGGCAGAGTCACCGACGGCCTGTTTATGCCGAGGCTTTGTAGACGGCATTTTTGTGGTTTAGAGACCAAGTAGCAACACATCGTTTCCACCACTGCTGGTGGTTTTTTAAAGTCTGTCTCACAAACCACGTCTGGCCCTGCGTGTCACATCATCCTGACCTAAATCCATCCCTCCTTTTTTTTCTCCTCCTCGCCCTCTGTCTTCCTGTCTGCGAGTGTTTTCGTGTGCAGTGGAACGAGTTCATTCTCTGACCACGAGACAATACCTCACCCTTCCTCTCCGGCCCTCTATCTGAATCACTGGCTGAGAGGAGGTGGAAAACATCTCCATCTCCCGTCCTCCCCACAACCAAGTCCATCCAAAACAAACAGCTGTAGCTAAGTGTGAGTGTGTGTCTGTGAATCAGGTGTTTCCAGTAGGCTGCTGTCAGGTGGGCCGGGCAGATGTCTTCCTGAAGGGACTCAGCTCCAATGGTGTGTCTGTGGATGGGTAAGTGGTTCACACTGACTGACTGAATGACTGGCTGACCAATGGTTTATTATCTGCTTGGATTGACAGTGAACTCGCCGTACTGACTGACCTGCCTGCTAAAATAAAATAAATAGAATAAATGACTGGATGGATGGTAAAATGTTTGAATAACTGACTTGTTAAGGCAACATGGAGTGGAAAGGTTGAGTACTATGTGAGTCATACCTGGGCTGTTCAAGACCAGGGACCATTTACAAGAAGTGAACACAGTCACCACGACTTGAACTATTGGTATGGGGGCTACGCTTTTGAAGCCCAGAGTTCGGCCTTTTGGCCATCATCATCTTGTTCTTTTGCAACCAGAAGTGAAACGAGAGGGTGGAGCCAAGTACAACCAAACAAGATATGTTCTGCTGACCAAAATATTACAATTAACTAAGATGAACTGAAAACACATTGGGACAGGGTTAACGTTCTAAGACGTAAACGCAGACAACTTCCAGACCAGACAACCCTGTGGTCCCACAGGACTCTAAATGTTGTGGACTCTAAATGAACATCATGTTGTATTGAAGAAGACTTGAAACTAGCAATTGAGCTCATAAACTCATGTTTACAATGTTTAGTGAGATAATAAATCAAGTGAGAAGTAGGTCATTTTCTCATAGACTTCCATGCAATCAGACTTATTTAAGCAACCAGTGGAGTCGCCCCCTAATGTCTTGCTCCACTGCATACACTAAAGGACAGAATTGAACTCGACATGTGTGTAGTGTTTGCAATCCTAACCAAATTTAAAAATGTGAATTTATGCACAGACTCTATCAAGGTCTATGAAATAATGACCTGGCACTGGCAGGTACCATCTAACCACTGCAGAAGAAGATGGTGCAATGAGATGACATATTCAACAGAGTGTCAGTCAAACTTCAAACGAATGAAAATTATGTAGAAATGTGATGGAAATACTTTGAATACGTTGGAAATATTTCATTCTCCTCATGGCTCCATACGGCTGTAATGTTTTTTGCTCCTCATCTCTCCAGTGGAGCAGAAAGTCAACAGAACAATCCATCATATGCTTCATTTTTGTCTTGATTCATTTACTAAGTCTGTTTCCATTGCACATTGATAGCCTACACCAAGTGTTTTATCTTTGTGCTATTTTTACTTCTTTTTTTAACGTCTTCCACTCAGCAAAATGAAAACACACACACCTGTTGTCATGGGTCAACAGCACATCAACATCCACAATTATGCATAAACAAAACTGTTCAATGTCCTCCTCTTCCACAGCTGCTAAATGAGAATATGTTTACATAAATGTGGGTCATTTTTTTTGAGTGTATATAAATAGATTGACCATTTTGCGACCAATTTCCTAACTCCGCTACTTTTTGGACAATGTGAGTATGTGGAAGCGTGTCATTATCAACGGGTCTGCATTAATCTGGATTTAAGGTATAACTTCCTTCCTGTACCTGCCTACTAAATGGCTGTTTGGATGCTAGCTGGTATGTCGGACTGATGTTTGTACTCTGATTGATTAAAACAATGATTTGCTAGCTGTCTCGCTGACTGAAAAGCTGAGATTAATTCATCTTTGGCCAGAACTGGAAGGTGGCGTCTATTTTGATAAATAGGAGAAGAGATGAGCCAGATGAGAAGAGGAAGACAAACGAGGTGCATAGTGAGTGAGGGAGAGGATAGAGTACTCTGAATCCAATATGGTTCTATTAGGAGTGATTCGGTTTTGACGACGGCTCTGAGCCGTAGATCTGCTGAGATTATGGGTTGAGCTACAGCTTTGATGTTGACCTCAGATGAACTGAATTGGCTCTGGAGCCCATCGGCCCATTATGATCATTTTGGTTTGTAGCGAACATTTCAATAGCACAGCAATCTGCTGAACACATGTTTGTCTGGAGTGATGATCTGATTAATGCAGCCTTTGATAAAGTTCCACTTTTATTATCAGTCGACGCCACTGACTCTCTGTATGGCACAGGAGATTTTTGGGGCAACTAGCCCTTTAGATACTTGGGCAAAGAGGCTCCGGGTTGATTATACTGCAATTAATCTTTAAGTAACAGGTTGTGGAGAAAAGCTTAAGACCACTGTTACACCCATCTTTATCTAGCGTTCTGTCTATTGGCCATCAGGGGGCGACTCCTCTGGTAGCAAAAAGGATTTTGTTTGCATGGACAACAAAATGACTCAACTTCTCACTTGATTTATTATCTCAGTAAACAATGTAAACATGAGTTAGTCTCGAGCTTTAGTTTCAAGTGTTCAAATACATTCATTTAGTAAATGGTCCATTTAGAGTCAAATAGACCATAAAGCAGGGTATACTTTAGGGCTACCTTCACTACCACACAACCAATACCACTGGCTACTATTTACTTTAACAGTTAGCTGTAATCATGGAAGCTAACTTTGTAAACAGATTCATACCAGAAGCCAATTCCAAGATGGCAATGACCAAAATACTGAACTCTTGGCTTCAAAACCCACAAACCAATGGATGACATCGTGGTCATTATCTCCACTCCTTAAATACGTACTGTCTATGTTCCATTTCCTGCAAAAAGTCCCTTTAGTCACCATTTCTGTGAGCTTTATCGATAACCAAGCTCAGTGCCTAAACCAAACTAAACCTCATTATTTATCATTGTCACATGTGTGTTTTTGAAGGCACTGACACACAATATCATCCTCCTCATATGGGTGCCAATTATAGAAAATATGTGGCATGTTGCTTATTTTATAGCTAAAGTAGACCAACCATGGGTTTTGGATGGGATCC
Source organism: Chelidonichthys spinosus (assembly GCA_029853015.1). Classification (NCBI taxonomy): domain Eukaryota; kingdom Metazoa; phylum Chordata; class Actinopteri; order Perciformes; family Triglidae; genus Chelidonichthys; species Chelidonichthys spinosus. The sequence continues at coordinate 17,752,535 of CM056829.1, forward strand.
TTTGACCAGGTATTTAATAGCTGCATTCAGCAGCTAAATGTGAAAATCTCCCAGGCTTCTCTAACAGAGAGGCTTTTACATGAAACCAAGTGCCGGAAAATCAAGGACATTTTGCAGCTAATGCTTACGACCGAGCCAAGCGTTAGCTTTCAATGGCTCTGGCTCTGAGGACTGAGCTAAATCTGCTTGGGGAATCTGTTGCTGTGGCTCCCGATGCTGTACTGCTGCCATGCTGGCTCCAGTCCCACTACTATACTCTCCTCTTCCAGGAACCAGCGGGGGGAAACGTTTGGGCAACATGGCAACGCTAGAACACTAAATTAGGAGTCGTATTTAGTGTCACTTATACCACGTCTTGTCAATTTAATGTTAATTTGAGGTTTTCCTCAGCTGTTGAACAGATTTTGCGGTGATCGTGTGTGCAGGTGTGTGTAACAGCCTCACAGAATCATAATCACCAGGCCCCGAAGCCCAGAGCTTATTTGCTAGTCAGGGAGCATTATAGGCGCTGCTTCGCAACCTGCTGCACTCACTTTCTGTAGAGAAAAAAACTATCTGCGTTTGAGACATTTTTTTTCTTTCTGCTATGCACAGTCCAGTGTAACCTGCTGTGATGTTTTCTCAGCCTTTGTTTAGGAGGGAGGTTATGTTTAGACAGACCTGTTTATGTGCTTGACGATATCGTAGAGGTTCCTGTGCAGTTTCACTATCCCAGAGGTTAATCTGGGTGATTCTCACTGGTGGAGTCACTCATCAATTATGCAGGTTTTGGAATGCATTGCATCTGTAAAATGTCTCCACCTGGTAACACTGTTATGCCCGTCCAAAATCTCAGGCTCGGGCCCCATGCATAAGTGAGCAAACATATTTGTAGCTTTGTGAAAACATATATGGATCCATGTCTTGAATTAATTTCAAAGCAACTGGGAGATGTCAGAGTTGTTTTTACACAAGAACGAATGGCGAGGTAACTGAAGCAAACGTGGTGAAAAGCCTGAATGTGAGCGAGAGAAATATTTGCTGTGTGAAAAAAGAAGCAAAGCAAGCAGATGGTGATGGCAGGAGAAGAGAGGGTGAGAAAGGGAGAGGTGAGTCCACAATGCTAGCAGATGGAGTGAGAAGAGCGAGACAGACAGAGTCATATAGGGACAGCGTGGAGGAGCAGAAGGAGATGAGAGAGAGAGAGAAAACAAGCAGATGACTGTGTTAGAAAACCGCTCAGCCGCTTTAGACAGCTTGACAAAATAGACCACAGAAACCCAAAGCGAGGTTCATCTCAGGTAACGGCAGCTGTATTCATCTGTAGAGTTGATAATAATAAGACAGCTGTGCAGGAAGACGCACGGATGTTAGTGCTCTCTGTTATCTTTGCGGAGGATCATCATCTCTAAGATTACATTGGCAAATGAGAACCGCGTCACCATTGTCTGGTTGTGTTTTATTTCAGCCATCAGCCAGTTTATGAGAGTGGGTTTTATAGCGGTGTTAGTTTGTTCTGTCTCTGTGATTCCAGGAGACTGATATCTTCTCACCTCACTTGAAATAATGAGAATATTGAAAACATTGAACCTATTTATTTAATGTTGAGATGAAATGAAGGATGTTATATGGAGTAGTGCAGGGATTAGTTAGCATCGACCTGGTTCCCTCGACAAAAAGCCAATTGGAATTTTGCTGAATGCAATTAACTAACAGGAGGCTGAACGACACCACTGTTGCTTGAGCGCCAGGACACACAACAAGGCAGTAAAGGCAGACTAGACGCTGTGATGACGTTTTGTAGTCTCATTTAGCCACTGCCCCTTTCTCATGCAGGACATGTAAAAAAGCTTAAATATTCAAGGGTATGCAGTGATGTCTGTTATATCATAAGGTGAAAATCTCCTAAAACCTCATTCCGGGCATCTAACCAAAAACTCATTGACGTCAAGACGAATGAACTGGAAAAATGTTGATTAATTTCTGGGTTTTAGGACTGTAGCAATCAATATCAAAATCATCTTTTCGTCCTACCATATTAAAGGTTGAGTCTGTGATTCTATTCAGAAACACTTTCTGCTATATTACTTGACATCCTTGTAACATATCGATAGCGATGAATAAATGAAATGCTCTGACATAAAATAAATAAAAAATGGCACCTGTGGCCGTAGCAGTACTGTAAAAACCCTGTCCAATCAAAAAGTTGGGTCGGAGAAAATAATTGGACGGCCTGCTGTCAATGCTGACTTCCTGATTGCACACACTCTGTCGATCTCGAGCACTCGTTTGGCGTTCTGGGGGAGCGACTTTGAACAGACGTCTGAATGAATGGAGCGGTACTCTTTTGATTTTCTGTGACTTTTCCAAATGACCTGGGGCCCGTTTCACAAAGCAGGTTCAACAAACTCTGAACCTAACCCTGAACTCTGAGTTGAACAACTCTGAGATGGGCAACTCTGAGTTTTCGGTTTCAGAACAGCGGTTTTGAATTAGTTCAGTCAACTCTGAGTATGTAAACTCTGAGTATGTAAACTCTGAGTTACGCGCGTGCCTGCCGACTCTATAAAGCCATCATCAATGGAGCTCCGATACTACGATTCACCATGGCAACGGGGAGAGCGTTATTAGATATTACCGAGTGTTTATGTAGAAAACGAGCTCATCCTGAGAAAGCGGCGCACCGTAACTGCAGCAAAGTAGCGATAGTTGGCGTGGCAGACAATTACCCGATCTAATTGCCCGCATAATGTGTATAAGTGAATGAAACAGTCAATTGATCTAAAGGTAATAAGTCTTTATTTTCAGGCATGCATAGCGACGCTGTGGTCTAATGGTTAGTAACGCTGCCTATGGTGCAGGCGATAGGGGTTCAACTCCCGTAGTTCACCAAATAGTGCATCAAATAAATTATTATTTTCATTGGGTGTAATCCCCCCTGGCACAGAAAGAAAGTGGTGTCAGTTGAAAATTAAGCATAAGAAATACAATAAATACGTTGACTAAGGCATATGATTTTAATCATATTTCACATATTAAACAGTAAATATAAGCAGGTATGTCAACACAGAAATGTACTTAAACATTTCATAAATCTCCCGTTTGCAAAAACACTACCTCCGCAAAGAATCTGGTTGCGGATTATGTCCGCATTATTGAAAATATCGGAGAATATTGTTTCAATAATATCTAATGTGATTGAAAGGAAAGGTAATCAAAATCCTCTCCCGACGCAAAGCTGCTAGAATCACTTTTATTTCCATATCGATTAGGTTGACGATGAAAGGATGGCACATTTTTTCAGAGTTGGTTCAGATTCCGGAAAAAGGCAGAGACATGTAGGGAGAAACTCAGGGTTTGTTGAAGCAAACCTGCTAGCGAGCAGGTTAGGTTCACGGAGTATGTTACCCGGGTAACTGACTCAGATTTATGCTGAACTGGCTTTGTGAAACCGAAAAACCAGAGTTTCCCTCATCTCAGGGTTAACTAACTCAGGGTTTTCACTAAACCTGCTTTGTGAAACGGACCCCTACTCTGCCTTTACGTTTGCGTTTGCCTTACGTTTTTTTTCATCAACTACTTCCAACCAATTTCAACCAATATAATCCATCCATCAATCAATCTGATACATTTAGCGACAAGGGATGCGTGTTTGGAGCCACAGTCCTCTGTATTGAAAGACTTCATATAAATATATTTTGTATCTGCAAACCGCTTGAATATTACATTTCACCATACGGAAACGTAAAAGTCTCTAACTTCCGTTTCACTGATAAAAATGGCACCGTAGATTCTAATAAATCACTAAGCAGCACTTGAGACCAGCTGGGAGAGCCTTCCCAACTGCTCTCTACATTGTTAGAGAGATGTCAGGATCCTGTTTGTCCTGCTTTGGCAAGACACAAACACACACACACCCTGTACATTTATCTTTGTGAGGACTCTCGGTGACGCAATGCACTGCCTAGCCTCCTAATGCTATCGTCACAGGAAATGAGACAACAAGACGGCCAAGCGTGGCATCTACATTGTCAGCAAGTAACTCAAGTTTTGCTCAATTGCTCGAGGACGTCGATAAATAGCACTGGGACATAACAACTTATATTGCAATCACACACACACACATACACACACACACACACACACACACACACACACACACACACACACACACATACACGCACGCACACTTACTTGAGTGTGAAACGTCAGCTGTGAGAATTCTTGCTGAGCATGGATGGCATGGATATGGATATTATATCATATTAAGAAAAAAGAGACTTCAGGTCACCACATATGTTTTTGGCCATGCATTCAGCTCCACTGTAACAGTAGTAACGCACAGATGCATTTGTAAGATGTACACTGCCCTGCCTGTGTGTGGAAGTATGCAGCCTGACGAGATGCATTTGTTATGAGCCATCAAGGGACTCCCGTGTGTCTGGGAGTGTGTCAAGACCAGGTCGACTAGTCCATCAGGGGGAGCCCAGTCAGAGTGAAAGTCAGAGCTGAATCATTTTGGCACCCCAGCTTGAGTTGTGACTGAAAAAAACACAAGTAGCAAGCCTTTGATGGGAAGTTCAGCCGTCTTTAGCAGAAACAGCTTTCGCTAAGCTTAAGCTTTCCGTTCCCATTACTGCAGTCTGCTCAAGCAGCAGCCAGATACAGTCAATTAATTGTCCTTTTTTCTACCTATGGTCATCATTAAATAATGAGGTTTCCATGGAACCATAACTTCTCCGCTGCGATTCATAGGAATTTTGGTCAAACTTCAGTCTGGATTGAGATCAACGCAGCAGCTGTTTTTATCACCTCCTGTAAATTCTGGGAAGGGACGATAGGAATGAGCTGCCAGAGGTCAGCGAGTGTGTGCATGAGTGTCTGTGTGAGAGGAAAAATCAGCTGTACAGTAAATAGAGGTCACTGAGTTGGTGGAAAGGGAGAGGCGAACTCCCCCGTGTCCCTGCATGTGTGTCTTTGTATCGGTGTGTGTGTGTTTGGATCAGCTGTGTGTGGAGTCATTGAGGCCTCAGTGAGGGTGAGACAGAGCAAAGCAGCAGACATGGCCATGAAACAAACCAACAGCCTTGGAGATGCTGTGTCTTCCTGGAAAGAATGTGACCTGTAGCAACATGCCTCTAACTGTCTGCCCTGCACCAAGCACCAAAGCTTTACTCTGCTTTTATGGAGATAATCCACTGAGGGGGGGCATTCACTAACCGTTAGCGTTGTTTCCAGAAAGATCAATCTGGCTGGACGGGACTAAAAGCCTGGGCTGTGTCGAAATCACTCACTATTCACTTTATAGTGGTCTTTATATTGAGTTAGCCATGTTGTAGTCCTGTCTGGATGGATGTGAGAATGATTCTACCCTTTATAGTGGACTCAAAGTACCCCACAATTCATCTTTAGTTAGTAAGTGTTTTGTCTTCTATGTAGTCCTTGTAGACATTTACCACAGGTAAAAATACCCTTTCACACACAACTTGACAGTACGGTGAACATCTGTTTTCACTTTCACTGATGAAGCCGCCTCAAACATCACCAACACCACAATAGTGTGACTTTTTAACAGATCATAACCTTGTGAATAACTACACGATGTGTACAACCTCACTCATAATGAAACAGATGGGACTTTGGACTTCATGTTCCCCTTTCAGTTTCAACCTAACTTCCATTGGACTACAGTCAATTTTAGCATAATTTTGAGATTGCATTAATTACATTTGAAACAGTAAATCACTTTGCTCATAAACTCAAGTTATCAGAGCGTTTTGCTTGGGACCCACTAAACTTTGTTTTCTTTTGTCAGTGTAATCGTTGATTATAGAAACACTTTAGAAAAAGGAGTTTTCTTTGTGGAGGATTCTGGCTTTGTTCCTGTGAGAAGTCCTTTTAAGCTCGTTGGTGCTGCATGGAGAATGTCTCTGAAGCCCGAGGAATGCACTGACATCATTGTTTAGCATTTTGCCAGGACTGAGGGGTTGGGAGGCCTTAGATGTAAAAAGTCTGAATCTCCTCAGAGTCCTCCCCATGCAAGGTTATAACATTCCCATATGTTTTTTTTTTTTTTTTTTACCACTGCACAGTGTTGACATGTCATAGAGTGAAGCAGATTTCCTTGGAAATTCTAATGGCTGTGGGCGGAAGACTTTCTTTTGCTTAAATATATCCTGCATTTGGTGAAAAACAGTAAATATGAATTTGATTTGCTCGGTCAAACACTACTGGACTGACATTTTGTACACACCCGCATTTCTGCCAAAAGATGAAGCCTTCCTACATTGGTGACATGAATAGAAAATAGGGAGTCAGGACTCATAAAGCAAAATTACCCTGTTTTCTATTTTACAAAAGCAGAAGAAAAAGCCTTTGGCTTGCCTCTGTAAATATTCAGGTTGTAAATGGACGTTTCCATATGCATTATATATGCAGCCTGTGCGACTGCTTAATCAAAAAAGCAGTAGGGCTCAAAGAAGGAGGGGGGGGGGGTGCATCACCTTCAGTCGAGCAAACGTTGTGAACATGGAGGTGTCACAGGGGCGCCGCCATGCTCTTCCAGGAAACGCACTCGCTGGCTGCAGGCCAGTAGAACCAATGCTGCGATATTGTAAACAAACAGAGGAGGATGTGCAATATCAGTTGCTCACAACACCCCTCCTTCCTTGTGTACACACATCCCCACACACACACACGGTGCACACATGCCTCTCTAGTTCTGTGGAAATGGGTGGATGAGATAAGAATGGGCGGGGGCTTCTACAGAATAGGTAGGCGGGGGCCACATGACAGCTGAGAACCAGAGAGAAAGCACAGGGAGGAAGGGAGGCGATGAGGACCAACCCAACAAGGAAGGCTCTTAGTGAGTGACTGGCAGTGTTGACTTGTTTCTCTGGAAACATTTTTACACTGTTTGCAGAGCGCATACAGATGAGTCACGGTGATGAAGCCAACGAGTTTGCATATTCGCCGACGCTTCCTCCTGGGTTGTTTAACCTGTCGCTATTATCGGTCATGCTTTACCGTCAGAAGATTTAATTGAATGCAGTGTATAATGTAATTACACCGTGTTCAGCTTAAGGTAAATAAATCTGCCTGCAGAGAGAAACAAAGTACATTTTTAAATCATCCTAGTATACATCTCACACATTAAAATGTGAATATTTTTTCAGCCAAGTGCTCCGATCATGTGAAGGCTGCAGCTTCACCATTTGTGTTGAAATTAAAATTGTGATTATTTACAACCCATGTGTAAATAATAATGAATAAGTAACTAAATGACTAAGTGACTCAGGTTATAAAATAACAGAATAGGTCAGTATTTGAATATTTACTCGATTCAACTTAAAGTTATGAGGAACTTTTCTTCCGACCACCAGTATTCTTTGAAAACTACTATTTTACGGCAGCAGGGTCTGAAAGTCTACCCCCCCCCGAGGTCTTGGTTCCAGCAACACGACCTGGACTTCCAGCAGCTCGGTGTCACTGTTGGCAAGCAGAGACCAGCAGAGCAGGGAGGCGAAGGAAGTCTTAAACTTGCATTCTCAGATCCACCCGTCGCTCCTCCTCAGTCCAAATATGGTCACTTGAGGCCAAAATGCCTCAAGGCTTCAAAACTGTATTCCACAAAACAACAGGTGATGATGACTATGTCCACTGCTTACACACAGGATCAAACCATGTAATAAAGGAACCTATTCATACTGTGAACGTTACTGTAATATTTTTGCAATTCTTCAATTTTCATTGATTTTTGACGGATCACTAATTTCCATTCTGTCACTTTGGTATATGTTACTTTATTTTATTACCTACTTGATAGAGTCATTAGTAGGCGCTTTATTTATTTTAGTTTCATTTATTCCCCAAGTTCAAAATGGCCATCAGGAATGAATGTGTGATTTATACACAACGGCTTAATAACTCGCGTACACATTCTTCGGCTCATCAGTACAAGCAGAAGTGTTCACATTCCACATTTGCAGCCCGGGGCTGTGTCAGCATGCCAGATCTGTGGCGCACACATATTCTCTATCTGGTGTTTGCTTCTGGAGTCTCACCCAGAATACTGCTGCTTCCACTCACTATGGCATTATACCTGATAACCTTTTGCTCAGGGTTCATACAATATAAATAGTCATCTGGCTGAGAGTTAATGAGGAGGGATTTCCCCAGGAGCTCTCGTTAGAATGTAGAAAGACAACCTGCCGGGCAATGGATATCATTTTAAAAGGAAGAATTTGCTGTGCATCCACTGCATGAGTTAAAAGGTCTGATTTTGGTTAAAAAGTGTCACAATCCATCCTCTGCATCCGATGTGTTGGTTAGCAGCCATGTCAGAGCACTGTCACATTATCATGGCTGCACACAGGTTTAGCAATGCAAATAGCCCCCACCATGCTTTACTCATCATGTACAAGGTCTTCTTGGTCCATGTGAGCTTTGTTTAGTTTGTTTTGTCGAAGGGCATACGTGTGATTGTCTGAGAATGTCCACTGTTTTGGTCGAGCCCATTTTGAGTTGTTCAAAATAAAAATCTGTTGCACTTAACTGACTGCACAGACCTAGATAAGGTCATGAGATAATCTTTTGAAATGTCACGTCCAGCCTGTCTATCCTGTTCCACTCAGAAATATGTCATATGTCATTTCCTCCTCTATGTTTTTTGTTGTTAGCGAATTAAATAGATTAAGTCCTGTTTTTGTTTTTGTTAGGGTTTGATTGGCCAAAGCTCACAATGGCTTGTTCACACCTCTAATGTTTAAAGTAGACATATTTAATCACAAAAGCTTTAATAATTCTATTCTTCTGTGAACACACATCCATAATGCAGCTCAGGACACTAACTTTAAGATCATCAAAGTGTGAGAGTTCATCTTGGTAGCAGGTCTGTGTGTGTATCCATTAGTCCATTTAGTCTTCATGTGGTGTGTGTTTGTGTGTGTGTGTGTGTGTATGTGTGTGTGTGTGTGTGTGTGTGTGTGTGTGTGTGTGCACTGTAATTAAGTCTTCATCCAGTAATTGCACGGACAAAACATTGGCCTAAAAAAAGACCCAAAGTGTGTATGCAAATTGCCAAGAAAGAAAAAGTGCCGCACCCTTTCTATCCACTGACTTCTTCTCACACCCCACCCATCCCACAAACACAAAAACAAAACACACCCAGGTAAGTTATCCACCGAGGTTATTCAGGCCCTTTGTTTCTCTGCTCCCCTTTTTTTCACGTGACTGAGAGTGGCAGATCTATTGTTAACCGATGCTTGACTTTCACACTAGCGCTGTGACTCATAAACAGAAAGAGGTGTGGTGTGTGTGTGTGTGTGTGTGTGTGTGTGTGTGTAGCCATCGTTGTTTTCGTACTGAGTCACAACCTCCTTTTGTTTTGCTTTCTTTAAGGAAATGGTCTAGTGTTGCAGAGAGGAGTTGCTTTTCTGGACATTGTGCATGCAATCCAGTACCATCAAGTTCCTCTCTTTTAATCTTTGCCATGTAACAAGCATCATTTATATCTGCATGCAAAGTGGAAAGGATATGATCATCTTTGACATCTGAGTTTTTGTTCTCATCAATGTTAATTGTTTAAAAGTTGAATTCGCTAAATACCAGTGGATAATAGAATGGACAATAAAGTAAATACCAAATGTTAACACCAATTGTTGACACACCTGTATTTATCCGATCTGATGTGAGTTTGACCTCCATATCAGTGTCACACCTGATAATAATACCAACTTCCTTTTAGCAGTAACAGCACACTTCATTGTTGAATAAATGGAAACTAGGTTGAGAGAAATCCCCATTGACAACTGCTTTCCAGTTCCCTTCCCGCAAGATGTAGAGCCACTTCCTCATACCGGGCCTTTTGGCGGCGACTGACCCAGCAGCAAGCGGGTTGTGGTCGACTGAGACACAGCTGTTCCGCATTTTTCCCCCGTGTCACCGCAACTTCTTCCCTGGTGTGACGCACACGGAACCATGTTTAGAATGTCTTATTCGAATAGAATACAATCTATTAATGTTTTCAATGAATCACTGAAATATCAAAATACTTAAATTTTAGGAAACAATGTGTTCGACTAAATTATTATGCATGAGGCTAATATAATACTTTTTGTACAGGAACATATGGTGACATGGTAACTAATTAGTGAAATTGTAATTGTATCTTCTACAAGTAAAGGTATAATGAATATTTTAAGATAATGACGTATGCGATAACAATATGGAGTTTTAAAGCAAATGTCAACACATTGAGCTGGTCAGCCTGTTTTGGCTCATTCTCACCACTCTCATATCATCATTTTTGGAGACACTAGGGCGCTGATTTCTGTGGAATGCGCTACCTGACCAGCACCAAACAGCAGAGGGACTAAGTTAGCAACTAGCTGGTGAATGCAATAGAGCTTTCCTGAGCCGGAGTTTCACCTCAGGACTTGGGATAAGCCAAAAACAGAGCTACATGTTCAAAATTGGAGTTAGATTCACCATATGGTCAGAAATACGACTCCAGATCAATACTCATTTTGTGTAAAAAGGCAACTGTAAGCTAGCAAGTACAAACAAGTATTTTTGTTGAGCAAGATAAATTATTTTGCGTGAGCGCAAGCGACAGAGGTCAGAATCTAATGGGAATCTATAAACAAACTCTACCACAGTTACATAACAGTGAGTCTGTAACCATTTGGCGTGATGATGTTTTCTAGTCTCATTTAGCTCTTTTAGATGGTGGAATAAATTTGACGTGCTGCTGCTTTTAGTACGTAGGTTGTATGGTGGACACGTGTTTGCTCGATTGAAAACTCTTACGTTGTGTTTACGATGGGAGCTCAGGGAAGCAGTAGTGGTTCCCTTCTGTAATTATCCAAGTCATGAATTTAGAATTGTAATCACCTACAGTTCCTTACTGGGTAATGCATGACGGAGTAACTGCCCAACAAAACTGCAAGGCTACTTGTCATTGTGCTGCCTACAATGACAAACAATGATAAATAAAGCATCCGTTTAATTTATATGTATTCTGAGCTGTTTTTGTTGCCTTTTTTCCGGTTTCATAAACAGGTGAATCAAGTCAGTCAATGCCAGACAAGCAGATTGTAAGGATATAAGACATAACAGGTTCCTAGATAAATTTGCATTTATAGCATATATTTGTGTATGTGTGTGTGTCTATATAAGTATATGTAATTTGTGTGCTTTTACTGCTCCCTCCTACACTCAGAATCCATTAACTGTCTGATAAGTGACAAACAATCCATAATATTTATACATCTCAGCTCTGTTTCATATTCTGCATTCAGTTTGAGTTGCGAAGATCTCAGATCAAAACAATCAACTCCTCTGGTGTTTCCACGGCGCCATCATAACATGATTGTCATTAACGTAATTGTTGGAAAAGCATCATTAATTGATGAGTTGCACAAGCGACCTGATTCCCAAGTAGTTAAATGAGCTCAGCATGGCGCCATGCAGCCAGTAGCAACGAGGCTTCTGCACAGATCAGCATGGAGGCATTGTGGTGTTAACTGTCTGTGATCCTCTTTTGTCTCCATAACAATAGGTCACATTCCAGTCCTACTGGGCCCTGCAGCCACGGCCATCTACTGTATCTGTGCGGGCAGATGCGAGGTGCGTGCACCCGTGTGCTTGCATGTGCGTGGTAGGTTTGTGAGTGCCGGTCTTCTGCCTGCAGTGTGCATGTCTGTCTGTGTGTGGCCTGACTCTGTGCTGCGACCATGCTGTCGCTGGACGAGCTTTACGTGGGTGAACTCGCCCATGATGACACTGTAATGGCCCCGTGCTGGGTCCCTTCATATGCAGCCATGCTAGTTGGCCTCCATCGACCGCCCACATAGGGAATCGAGGGAATAGGGTGAATAACTACACAAAGAAAACATCCAAGTGGTACCAAGGAAAAGGGGAAGTTTAATTCACAAACATGCACCTCAGGAACAGGATGCTTTTTAAAAAATGATTATACCAAAACATACCGAAGAAAGTTTTTACTGTCCAACAGAAAACAATCTTGAGATTGTTGGTTGCTTGTGTCATTGAAAAGACTAAACATTGATTTTCAATTATCGACTGCAAAATGAAACAGTAGTCAAACAGATGAAGTTCTTCAGGCTCGACACTAATATATTTTCATTTTCAAATGGTGTTTTAAAATGAAAATGATCTCTGCAAACACAAACTTTTTAGTAAAAATACAGAAACACTCTCTGTCCATACGAACACACCTGAAAATGCATATCACATCACCGTTCACGTACACTGGGATTGTGCCGGTGTTAATAGGAAGCAGATCTGACTTCTCTGCAGTTGGTTGCTTAACTACAGAAAATACACCTGACTGTGATTGTAGTTCCTGTAACAAAAGGTCTTGTTTGACCCTTGTTTGAAGCTCTTCCTCTATCTATCCGACTCATGTCTCATCTACTTCTCTTAGTCCAACATTTTGGAACTTTCAGCCGGCACCCCTCACCCCTCACCCCTCACCCTTTTTTGGAATTGGGTTCTAGAATTTGTGCTTTGAGTGGAGGTGAACACGCCTATATCTAGTTGGTCCCGCACCATCTCCCAAACCAGATCATGTTCCTTCCATGACAGAGAGGTGACGTTCCAGTCTGAGATGCCAAAGGTCATCATAAATAGGTTCCTACCGTTTGCCAGCCGGATCACAACACACCTGACCCCAATGCCTATCCCTGCAAGTTGAAAAGGCCTCAGCAAGCTCACCTCCCAGTTATGGCTCCAGAAGGAGGCCCTTGTTTCCCTTTTCTGGATCACAATGCAATGCCTATCCATGCAAGTGGGATCACTGGGTCAGGGAATCACTCTTAGTCTGGCCCCTGGTATTACTGTGGATGCAGCCTAAAATTTGGTCTCTTGCTTTGGGATTCATGCTCATTATAGCATTTTACCATGAGGGGATCCACCAGTAATAGGCCCCGAACCAATTTAGAATCCTGACCCAAAGGAGCCAATCAAAAGGAAATTTCCCCAGATAAATGCTTTAGTTCCATGAATAAATGTCCAATTCTCGTTAACTTTTTGTAATATTCTATTGATCCCTGAATATTCTATTCACTTTCCCTCCTTCAAAGGGAGTTCAGAGGTCAGGGTAACACTGAAAAAAGAGGGGATTCACTATCTAGTGAAGGACACATTGGCAGGTGCTCACTGCCTCGGGGGCCTTGAAACAAGACAGACAGGGTGAAGGACGGGTTCCCTACTCTCAGTGACACTTCTCTAATCCTGCATGTCCACACTGAGGCGGGACCACATAGTGTTCCCATTGATTAATTTCCTCTGCTTCATTTTGATTTTAATTTACAGGTCCTTGACTGTCTCTGGAAAGGTATGTGTCACTATTTGGAAAAAAAAAATCACTCTTCCACTCTGGAAAGGATACAACTGGCAAGACTTTCTGTAACAGAACAATACCCTCAGGCCACTTGTCATGCTAAGTTCCTGCTTAGTCATGCTCATGTGAAAATCAACATTTCAACACAGCAGGATTTCCAGTGTCTGTCACAGACAGCTTCTTCTTTAAGTTTAAATGATCTCTTTGGATGTGGACTTGTGTTTGAGTTGCACACAGATTCAATGCCTTTTCTCTCAATTGTCTCAAACACATTTTTGCCATGAAGTTGGTGACACACATGATCAATCATTCCTGAGAGATGCTGAAAACATGTGAATCATCTGCCAATGGTGGCATAGACTGCACAAAAGGAATTGTTCATGTCTCTTAGTAAACGATGCAACTTAACAGGAACATCCTGTCCTACAGGCTACGCATCACACGAATGACAGTTCCAACTGCCCCTTGAATTTGCTCACTTGAATTAACTGATATTTATTTCTAATTCAGTTGTTTAAGCTCAAACACCTTTGAATTTTGTCCTGATCGTTTCATTTCATTAGTTTTGTTGTGTTGAGAACCAAGGGTGTATTTGCCACTGGGGATGTTGGGAGACATGAGACAAGTCCCCCTTTGAACATTGGCCCCTAAAGGCCAATTCATACTTTACTTCCCCGATGGGGTCCGCTTTGGTCTGTGTGACATAAATGTCGTTACCCCCCGTGTCTGTGTCAGTCTGTGCAGACCCTATGTGGACCTCAAAACCATAAAATTTGTGATGATGATTGATTGCATAGCAAGAGCACCGATTGTGCATGCTCCAGTGTCGTTACGCAACCCAGTCCAGTTGGTTACATGCACCTCTAGCTAGTTTGCCAAGAAGAAATTGATACAACATAGTATGCTTGTTTAAAAGAGATATAGTGTGCAGAGATCTGCCATTACACACACACACACCACACACACACACACACACACAGAACAGAAACAATTCAAGGTAACCAGGCAGTTGTTATTATGGGGTTGTGGATTACACCTGTAGCCAAACATTATGGCCAGCTGGTTACCAAGAGCACACTCATTTACTCTCACAACTGGGCTTGGTTTTGTGTACTTCTGCTTTTTTTATTTCGAAATCTTAATTTTACACAAGCATATTTTAGCTTTTATTTATTCTTTCTTTGCCCACCGCTCACCTTGTAGAGCTTGTACCTACACAATATCAGAGTCATGTAGATATTCTTCTCAAATGCTGGTGTAAAAATCTAGCGATCTATCTTTTCTATCTTTCATCCCTGCAGGCCAGACCCAGAAACAAGGTTAAACTAGGCCAGCATATTATGACTCAATTACATTGTAAGTCACCATATCTTTAAATCATTAAATACACTACTCCTAAATAGTTGTCCAGAACACTTTGCCCACGAACAGGGATCATGTTCTTCCTATCTAATCCCAACTATTTGTCTCTATTATGTTAATCCCACGTGGACACTCTGTCAGCAGTGGAAGCATATTTGTATGAAGATTATCCCTGTTATGATGAACAACTTGTTCCAGGAAAAGAGTCTTCATCAAGGTTACACATGATAGATGTGTTACACTCCCATATCATATATTACAGGGACCAGGGTAGCTTTTTTTATGTAGAAACTGTTGCATTTGTGAGAATTTTAGAGGGGAAAACAATGTTAATGTTTCCGTTAATTATTACGTTTTCTGAGTGCATATGCAAATTAACCATTATCTTATTAAATATGTGCTCATTTGCTTAAGTTTCCAGAAAATAAATCTGATCAGCCATATTCAAAATTGTTGTTACATTTTGTTGGCATATTGGGGTCAAAGGTTTTTACAGGGGGAATTTTGAATATACTGTCAACAATAGATTTTGACCATGTTTTAGGACTAGCATGTTCTATGCTCTGACAGCCCCTGTGTAAAAATCTTAGATAGGAATGAAACCAGGCAGAAACCTGCATTTTCTCTACTGGCCATCAGGGGGTGACTCCTCTGGTTACAAAAAGAAGTCTGATTGAACAATATCCGCAGGATTCGGACTTTCCTCACAAAGGACGCAACGCAACTCCTGGTCCAAGCACTGGTCATCTCCTACCTTGACAACTACAACTATCTCCTGGCTGGACTCCTGGCCTCGGCGACTAAACCATTGCAGCGTATCCAGAATGCTGCAGCACGCCTTATCTTCAATCTACCCAAATTCTCCCATATGACCCCTCTCCTCCATGACCTCCACTGGCTCCCTGTTGCAGCACGCATCCAATTCAAGACGATGACACTGGCCTTCAGGGCCATCAATGGAACGGCACCCGCCTACCTTCAAACACTGGTCAAACCTCATGCCCCGATGCGAGCACTTCACTCCTCTACTTCAGCTGGCCGGCTGGTACCACCATCGCTGAAATCAAACCAATGTCGCTCAGCAAAATCCAGACTCTTCTTTGTTTTGGCGCCTCAGTGGTGGAACGAACTCCCGACTAATGTCAGGACAGCAGAGTCATTTGCCATCTTCCGAAAAAGGCTCAAGACTCACCTGTTCAGACTTCACCTCGACTCTGCATAGCATGACCCACTAACAACACTAAAATCTCAAACCTGACCAGTGCATGAAAAACAATGTTTTTGGAGTATTTCCTCTAATGTAATCATTACAGTACTTTGCCACCAGAAACTAAAATGTGGAGGCGAGCAGAGATAAACCTGCAGAATACATTTTTAACAGAAGAACAATGTGATTATTCTGTGCATTTATTGTGCGGTTTGTGACTGGAATTCTTTCTGAGGTCGACAAATTGCACACAGAGATCTCCTAATTGACCAGACTGCAGTTGCATAACCAGCAAGGTGATCAGCTCCTGGGTCTGATGTAATGAAAGAAGGTTGAACTAGGAGATTAACATCGGAGTGTTACTGCAGTTCAGGCCAATGCAACCTGCCTGCACAGGATTCCTTTATGACATAACAGTGACTTACAGCATGAAGAAGCACACAGAGAAATGTAAGGAATCTGAGTTTTGACTCTGACAAGTGGAGATAAGACAAGAGTTTGGGTGTGGCTAATTACTTTTATGTTCATGACAGCTCACCTGCAGTAAAAGTTAAAGGTAAACCAGGGTCTTGTTGGCTGACCTGCAGTTGTCAGCATACATGGCATTAAATGAGGCCCCTATCATGAAAACCAGGAGCAGCGCTGTCTTTACATTCCGCCCTGAGAATAATAGCTCCCGGCCAAATCATAAATGTCACATTCGTCATGTACGCTGATGGAGCTGCTGCAGTGGAGAGGCAAGGCCAAATGTGGAAAAGTGGCAAGACTGAGGACAGGAACGACTGTGGGGTATAATTATCAATATGTGTGCCTGCATAAAAGGGATATGTGAGAAAGGAGATATAGAGCACACGGTAAGAAAAGAGAACCAAAGGGAGTGAAGGGTGATTAACCAAGTTAGGAGTTTCAAAATGGAAATCTAGTCTGTCAGCACTTGACGCCCGCCGGTGTCTCGGGTTACAACCTCCACTTGGACTGACGGGACTTCCAGCGCTGCTCTGATGGCCTGTATTAGTTTGATTTATTTCTACACACACACACATACACGCACACATTTGTGTTTCCCTCCTCTGCATCTCCTGTTTGCTAAAGATGTAGTCATACAGTCATTCTCCCAGGTATGTAAACAGGACTATGCCGTGTGGCCACTGTTGATCCACCAAGCCCTCCGATCCGCGCTGACGTCAGGGCCAGAGAATGTAAACAAAAGGCCGAACCTCTCCCACGTTCCCCTCACATCATGGGCCAGTGTTTATAGTAGGCTCACCCTGCGCAGAGGTGGCCTTGATGTCGTGTGAGGAGCATTAAAAGGAAAGTTACACATCCGTGTGTGTTGTTGCTTAAGCGCCTGGCTGCAGAGGGCCACGCCAGGACTCGGTGGCTTAGCGTAGGTCTTGTTTGACCTGTCCACATTGTGTTAAGCAGGCAGTCAAAGTACACAGCTGCTCAAAACAAACTTCCTCATGAAATTATGGGACTCAAGATACTTTGACTTACAACATTTATATGACAGTTACATAGACACATAGGTTATTATGCTTTTACATAAAACATGATTAATGTGACGTTTGTTTCCTCTGCTTAACGTTAATGATAACGTTACATTTGTGACAGAGCATAGCTAAGAGAGCTAGCTAGCAAGCCAGGCTAACGGCCGTGTTGATGATGTACAAACTCAATGTTGACGAACCCTATAATGCCAGAAGTAACTGGTATTATCACGTCATTAACTGCAGATGTGCGTGTCTCATTCAGCAAAGGTCTCATGCATTCAGTCAAATCGTTTTGCTCCGTGGGAAGTTTTAAAAATGTTAAGTCCTGAGTAAATATTAGCTGTTTGAGTAGACCAGATAGCAGGATATGCTTTAGGGCGTTGCTGTCTTGTCACTACCACGGCCCCACTACCGTCCCTTCAAAAATGTGCATTTGTCAATGGTTTCCAATTGTATTTTCTGCCGTTTTCCATCCTTAACCTTTACTTTTCCAATCTGACAATAAAGTCAACCCGATCGATGTTGGGCTCAGGTCACTATAAGCTATCACATGTACGCAGGTTATAATTAAAACGCATCCCATTCTCATGCAACTCAAACTAAATAAAGGTGTCATGTGGCAGCCGCTACTATCATTCATCCATCAGCCAACTGCTGAGACTCAAACGCAATTTGTGCTCCACCATGTGCTTCCTCTATCATTAACTTCCACAATGACCCTGAAGGTCGGTGAAGGCCGTGCAGCAAATGGAAGAAAGAAAGAAAGAAAGAGAGAGAGAGAGAGAGAGAGAGAGAGAGAGAGAGAGAGAGAGAGAGAGAGAGAGAGAGAGAGAGAGAGAGGATGCGCACAACTACAGTAAAAGCCTACCATGTATACACTCAAGCTCAGTTTCATTTACAATGCTGGAGACTGCAGAGAAGAAGACAAAAGCACTGCCTCCTTTTAAAAGCTTCAGATGCAACATCACTGCCTCATCAATTTGTTTATAGAATACTGGATGTGGCGGTCTTTGAACATTTGCTGTGAAAACAAGGAAGACATGACAGCATTTCCTCAGGGCCTAGTACTAATTAGCTAGAGATCTTTGTTTATTTACAGGAGTTCCATGAAGTGGGTGGTATTTTCATTCATTTTTATCCCTGAAGAACTGGGGGTACGTGTTATCTTGTAATGGCATGGAGACTGGCTGGAATCAGTAGACAGATAGAGAGGAAGCGCGGAAGAGAAGAAAGAGTAAGAAGGAATGGGACGAGGAGGTGAAGAGCAAAGGAATTTTTGCTCTGCATTCCCGCCCTTTCCTCTGGGGGACAACATGGCCAGACGACTCCTCATGCTTCCTCCTGCACATGTGCAGTCACACATGCACACACACACACACACACACACACACAGCATGTGCTGGGGGTTCAGCATAGGAAGGAGGCCACGGTGGGTGTTTTTTGATGTAGAATGATGTTTTGTGTCCCATTCACAGGTTAATGCGCTCATTTATAAGAAAACAGACTTCGCCTCTGTAAAGTGAATGGGACTTTTTACAATAGATTCATGATCTACAGAGAATGCAGTTTAAGAAAACAAACTGGGTTGTTTGATGAAGTGAAGAGACACTGAATATTCAAAGTTCTTGACATGAATACTTGAATACTCATGAATAACACTGGTTAGGTTGGATCTCTTTGAGGTGAAAGAGTATTAGGTTACACTCATGGCAAACGCAGCCTTGTAAACTGCTCATATCTAAGAAAGATCATTGAAAAACATCCAACTCAAGGTCCACATATGTTGTTCATTCTGTATTTATCAGAGTTTGTTGAGTCAGTTGTTATGGATCTGTTAAAGTCAAACTGAAATGTAAAAAAGAAAAAAATCTGCATGTTATGTTCTTGTTTTGACTCGTGTACTTATTGGGTCCAAATTGTAATCACCAAAAAGAACAAAAGCACTGTTTTCTGTTTCTGTAGATGTATGACATCACCCATTGGTTTGTGGACTACGGTCAAGTTTGGTATTTTGGCCGTCGCCATCTTGGATTTTTTACAACCAGTGAATGGA
Organism: Chelidonichthys spinosus; assembly: GCA_029853015.1. Lineage (NCBI taxonomy): Eukaryota > Metazoa > Chordata > Actinopteri > Perciformes > Triglidae > Chelidonichthys > Chelidonichthys spinosus. Next base: position 17,771,995 of record CM056829.1, read on the forward strand.
AGTGACCATATTTGGACTGTGGATGACCGATGGATGAATCTTACTGGATCAGGATCCATCTGGCTGTGTGAAAGCCAGAATTTAAACTGGAAAAATGAACTAGTGTTTACTGACAGTAGTGTAAGTGTAAAGTAGGGCCATTTTCTTAGACGTCAATGCAATTTGACTTCTTTATTCAATCAGCTTTGGCTTCACTTTTCAGAACCGGAGGTTGCTGCCATGTTAGATGAAAGTATATCCTCGAAAAAAGGCGTTATAAGACTTCAAGATTAAACTGGTGACATATATGTTATTTGGAAGACACGCTAGCTGCTTTCCTTTTTACAGTCTTTATGCTAAGCTAAACTAAGCTAGCTGCTAGTGGTTCCTTCATACTTAGCGTACAGACATGAGAACGGTATAAATCTACTGATCTGATCAACAAGAAAGTAAATAAGTAATAATAAAGCATAACAGGTCCTCCCAAGTCATCATTGGTCATCCGTGTCTCCCTTACAACTGAACTGCATTCTCAATTACCTTTCAAGGAATATGTATTTTAAACATGAATTCAGTTGTGTAATTTGAAAAACCCTGCAATGACACTACATGGTAAGGGTTTCGGAAAACATTGTGGTTTGGCTTGAAATAAGTATTTGTTACATTTTTAAATTAAAATCAAAATAACTCAATGTTCCCTTTTTGTTTTCACGTGGGAAAGACATTGGTATTCTGAGGGAAAGTTTTTGTTTGACCGATCGTTCCATAAACACACCCACCCTGACCTCTTCCCTTTGAGGTCTTCCATGGACTTTGATTAGAGATGCATTAGTGACACGTCAAAAACAAACATTTTCTCAAAATGTAATTGATGCAGCTTTGTTGTTTGGGAACATGATGTTTGGAGACCAAGCTGTATTGGTAGATAGACAACGCTTTGTGTGATTGTAGACAAAGGAAAACGTGACTCGTATCAATGTCAGTGTTCGCATGAAACATACAGCTGCTCGGTACATGCAAACAGTCTCTTTATAAAATAAAATTACAATGTAGGTTTACTTAATTTTTCAGGTTTATTTACCCAATAAACCTTTGTGGTGAGGTTTAGGCAACAAACAGGGGCGTACATTTCATTTCAGTGTCAGGGAGACAATTAACACAAAAAATTCACAAGAGCAATTCCAGAGAACACAAAAAATACAGCCAAAAATAATGTTGTAGGCTATTTGTACTGAATGTGTAGAGGAAAGCCTTATTACCATTATACTGTATAATTGATTGGTAAACAACCTTTAAATGTTTAAAACACACTATTAAATAATTAGGTGTGTGCCAGTGGACTAATCTGAGAACATCAAGCTCAAATAAGTACAGTGATGAAAGCAGAAGTAATACTTCATGAATAAATGTATAAATAAATAAAATCAACCAAAATGTTCCTCAAAAATATGTAGCCTATTTATTGAGTTTGTCAAAACAAGTTATAGACAATTATGCCAACATATATAGGCAAACTTTCAATTCACTTAAACTTAAATAAGCCCATTAAATGTAAATTATACACTGTACCTGTATAAAGTTTAATTAGCAATACATGAACTGCACTGTGTTGTGTAATAAAAATAAAACTTACCACTGCATAGCACACTACAACTAAGATGATGTCTAAGCCAATAAAATTAGGCTGAGACATACTGGGGACTTTTTACTTGCAGTTTTGGTTGACTAAAAATAACCTTATATAATTGTTTTCCTTTTTTGCCATTTTAACAATCTCAACACATACACACAAGATTAACCCGTAAGTTAATGAAATGATGTGCCTAAATAAGTACAAAAGTATTTAGTTAGATTCCGAAAAAGATCATGGTTTTGGTTCAAATAAGAATGTTTGCTGCATAAAAGATCTGCATTTGTTACTTAAGCGTTAGTAAAGTACAACACAAAAAACAACAAAAGGTCTTGGGTGAAAGTTCTGAGTTTGTTTGAACCATCCAACCTCCCCTCCCAACCTCACGACTCAGATATTCTTGCTATTCCAACTGACGTATTTGGTTGAAAGTTTGGTGCATCATACATAAAGGGTGTATCGGTATCAGACGCCAAGGGGCCCAACGAAGCTGTGGTAATTGTTATGTTGGGAGTGAGACCAGGTTGCCTCATTTTTCATATTTGTTCAGTGTGATCGTTCAGCAAAAACTGATGTGTTTATTGTAAACCAGAGCAATGAAAACAGCAGGGCCCTAGTGCCCCGTTGTTTGAGTTCAGCGGGTTCGTGCTGGCCATATCAACCGACAGTGTATGGGAACCTAATCAAAAACCTCCACAGTCTCTACCAAGCTGCTCTGCTATAACAATCAAGGAGGGGAAAAAATAGTCTGGACTTCCTGATATGGGGTTTCCCAGGGAAGCAGCTTTGAGTAGTTTCTGGGCCATGACATCACCAGCAGCAACACAGAGGTGTTTTGATTCAGCTGAGAAGGAGAAGCTGGTGGGAAAACCCCTCTGCCATCATGGCAACAACAATAACCGCCTACCCCACTCTCTGGGCCACAATGCAAATCAACTGTAAACAGTGTCACAGGCTGGGGTGAGGGGGTGAGAAAGAGAGGGAGGGAGTTGGGGTGGGGGCTGAACCAAGAGGCAGAAACAAAACAGAGCAGCTGAGAAACTTTAAATGGAAAGAGGGACGCAACTACTGCTTAGCTAATCATGGGGATTTTTTTACGTTCCACAACTTAACTGAGGAGACATTTGGAAAAGGGCTATTTATAGGTGACTAGTGTCACCTTTCCCTGATGGGATTCTAAATAAATGGCCCATTCATACTGCCTCTGTCCGCTCAGAAAACAACAACAGACCACCTATTTGCCAAACGTAAAGAAAGGGCAAAGGCAAAAAAAAAAAACCCTTTTCTCTGCCTGTGGGAAGTTTGAAATAATCCCACCGCCAACATTCTTGAACAGTGACTGGCAACAGTGTCACAGGGCTGTTTGTGTGACGACAGTCTAATATGTCACTACTGTCTGTTTCCCACGTGGATGAATGTGTGCTGCCCCCACTAAACAAAAACCCCCATTCCCCTCTCCCTCCTCTTAACCTCCGTGGGAAGGTGACAGCAGCAGCCTTCTTCCTGGTTCAGCACATTCCTCGTCATCTCTTATTCACGTTCCAAAGGCCCATGGCTTCCAGTCGCCCTCCCCAAATACTCATCTCTCAGTAACCCTTAAAGCCATTCCTCTATGGTGCAAAGCCAAGGTGGTGCATCATCTTGGGCCAGGTTTGGTTGGCAGGAATGATGGGTCTGCAGTTGACCCTGAGCCCTATACAGCCTGTTTGTCAACAACAAAAAACAATTAACCAGCAAATAATATTAAAATAATAATGTAGCAGAAGTCATTCAGGACCTAAAGACTTTTTGTTCCCTCCAAGATGCCTCAATAATATATAATATAATAATATATTGTTTTTACCAATTTGGTAAAAGGCATTTATTACAAGGCAGGTGAGGACCACAGGACGGTAATCATTTAATTTCTATGGTTATGAGACTTTAGCTGCTGAAACCATAACAGCTTCCTTCCAAAGTTTAGGTGCATTCTTTTTCGGGAGTTTACCCCCAATGTGGTCAGGACAAGAACTTTTCCCTCCTTTTGATAAGGTTGAACAATTTGCGTACTGTGGCTTCATCAATCTGTATCTTACAGGCCTCCACCAATGCTAGAGTAAACCTATTTACCTCCTCAGCCTATTCAATATCAGACATATGAGAAGTCAGCCACGCTTCTCTTTTATTCTGCATTCCAACCATAGCTTTGATTCCTTTCCAGGCTGCACATGTGTTACCATTTATCAGGTTACCTTCCACTCTGCCTTTATACTTAAAGCTACTATGTCTGTACTTCCCTCCAGTGCCAGGCCCTTAGCAGATTGTACTGCAGGGTCTGCAGTCGCTGGTGATCTGGTGCCTGGTCCTCCCCAGTGGGCCCAGCAGTATGTCCTGGGTCTCCAGCAGCATGGTGTTGGTGCTGGCTCCCAGCGGGGACCGGCAGAGCGCTGAAGCTCTGCTCATGCTCCAGGTTGAAGGTAGGATCTGGGTGGTTGCTACCACTTGAGTCCGAGCTGAAGGACTTTCTGGTGAACCTGCATGATTTTCCACACAGAATTGGACCAAGTGGCGCCAATGATGAGCATTAAGAATAACTATGCAGAAATCATCTCCCTGATGGTCTCATTTACTTGTAGGTCATGTAGAGATCCTCAGATGGTTCTGTGCTACAAACCGTCTGGTGGATATTTGAGTGAAGACTTCTGTGAGCTGTCAATGTCAACCTAACAATAAATATGTGTTTTTATTTCTTTACCTTACCACAGGTTTTACTAACTTATTTTTCCTATATATCATGTAATCACTTCTGTCAACAGTGTCATCCTCAACAGGATAAACTGAGCGTTAGACAACAGTCCTATTATTGTAACCATAACCCTTTTTACACACAGATTGCACACTCTTCCTGAACACACACAACTATAAGCCATAAACAACCCTTACATGGGCCCCTCAGCAGCCAAACCCCTAATTGAGACAAGTGGGGATAATTTCCTGGAAGAACAGTCTGTGTGGCGCTGGACAGGTACGCCAATAACCTCTGACCCTGAACCAGGCCTTTGCTGACATGAAAGTTGACCCGTGGTGACCTAGAGGCTACAGGCCCCTCTGTGGTGCTTTCCCACATAGGCATGCCTTTGATGTCCAGCGGAGCCTTTTCCCATGGCCCCGCCAGTCCAGACCTCTCAAGACCTGAGGATAGGAGGGGGGTAAGAGGCTACCTGAGGAGAGGTCAGGCCACACTGGAGGTTACCCACCACACAGCCATTTCCCTCTTCACCTCTAAAAATAATTCACCCTCCCCAATATCCCACCCCCACGCACACACACACTTTCACACACGCTGACGCCTTCCTTATTTGGGGAGTGTTTAAAAGCCTTTGCGGCTAATTTGGATGGCAGATAATGTTTCAGAGTTTGTGTTTATTTGTGTATGTATGTGTTTAAGTCTGGGCCAGCGTGGGGGGTGGTTGGGGGTTAGCGACTTCCAGGTCCTCAGCCGATTGGGCAGCTGCCAAACAACTTTCTCCACAGACAATTGTATGCAGAAAGAGATCAGTGTTGGGATGAGGTAACCATCGCTGACGAAACTGATGCAAAAAACAGGGAAACGGTTGACCGGGACAGGTTAACCCGAAAATCTCCGACTGCATTAATCAATGACTTCCTGACCATCCTGGATTCCCGGGTAGAGTAATAAGAAATGACAACCCTAAAAGCGTCACTGTCTGGCAACCCAGTCAACATGACATCTATGGGCGGGCTGTGTTTGTCTGAGAGGATCGGGCCTCCTGCTGAGCTGCCGTCCAGTATTACAACCCTCCTCTAATTATGGGGTAATCGTTGTCAATCACTGTTAAGGCACACACACACACACAACGCCATGAGACACCTGGCTTCATTCCATTTGTGCAGGCCCGCTTAGCTCATCACACTTCCAGGATGACGGGCTGTCAGAGGAGAGCACGGGGCTACCAATGACTTTTAGGGTGCTTTGTGTGATTTAGAGCTTCAGAAGATGATGGCTTAATGGATGTGTTTTTTACGGGAAATTAGCTTTTCACAGGCATAAACTTGCTTGCAGAATGTATTTTCTCAATCAAATGTCTATGAAATCTAAATACTGCTGTGAAATGATGCAAAAAAATATATGTTATGTGTCATTGTGTCAATGTGTCAAACCTATCTATTAAGGGAATGCAGTTTATCACCATTACCATCATTAAAGTTGAGAGGCAGTTTCAAGCAATTATAATATGAAAACAGCAATTACCCTTCAGTTGGTTATAAATACACAGCAGCAACGCAGAGTTGTGTTCAATGTATGCATTACTAAATGTACTGCCATGACTGTAGGCTGTGTGTAAAGTGGCGAAAAAATAACATATAAAGTCCATTAACCCTTAACACAGTCCTCACCTATCTTTAACGGAAGGCTTTTACGTAAACTAGCTAAAGCAGTTGTTCACGGTAATTGCAAGTCTCATTTCCATACAGATATTCAAAACATAAAATAGAAAAAACAGCATATATTGCTAGGTAATCGGCGGCCATCAAAGACCCCCTGTTCAAGCCTACACTTGCCTCGTCCTCCTCGGCGGTTATTTTTCCTGTTACTTACGGAGTGGCAGCAGGTGGGATGTGAGGACAGCTGGAGAGGTGATTGGCTGGCCATCCTGATTGATGGGCGAACAAGCAGAGACAAGTGAGCCTGAACTTCTTTTTTACGACATCCAGGAAGACAAGAAAGAGAGAATGGAAGAGACGGTTTTTGTCACATGAGGCCATACGGAGAAAAGTAAATCATCTACTAAGGAGGCACTTTGTGTTCAAGATGGTTAATGTGTTACGTAGGATGTATTAGAACTTTGTGGAGAAGAGTGGCGGTGGAGTGCCGGTCAAGGGTGTACCGAAGGGTCAGACAGATGATGAAGTTTGTGGGAAGCTTCACTTTGCAGCATCAATTAAAGTCACAATTTATTCAAACAGCATATTTGTGTGCATAAAAAAGAGCAGTATGGGTTATTATACATGTATGACATTTTATTCTTAACAAGAAAACATGTAGTGATTTTATATCAAAACATGAAATAATCATTTTCAAATGTTTCAAATGCAGAAACGTGAGACTAGATAACAGCAGAGGTGTGGACATAAGTCACATGATTTGGACTCAAGTCACTCATTTGATGACTTTAGATTTCACAAACTCAAAAGAAAGACTTCCAACTCAGCTTGGACTTTGATACCATGACTCGTGATTTCACTTGGACTTGAGCCTTGGACTTGCTTAAAAGGTTTGCCTCAAACAATTAATTTCCCAAATCAACGCTATTCACTCTCATCAAGATGTATTGTTATTCCTCACATCTTATTTTAGGTTTTAAAAAAAAATCATGTTTTTGTAATAGTTATGAATTATTGCTCTGTTGTTAAAATTGCATTGCAATTGGTAAAGAATGCATTATGACTCAACATTTAGGATTTTGTTTGTCTTGACTAAGCACTTGTCTTGGAACTTGTCGGTCTCCATTTGGCGCTTATCTTTGGAATGGTCGTTCGTGACTTGGGACTTGAGTCCTAAAACTTACTTGTGATTTGCAAAACAACACCTTGTCAAACTTGACCTGGGACTTGCCCATCTTAACACTTTTTGGACTTGAGTGCAGAGACCTAAAACGTACTTGTGACCTGACACCTGAATGACACATCTGGATAAAAGCGAGACCCTCTACGTGGAGAAATCTACTTTGGTGTTGTGAAAGCTTCCCGCAGGCAGCATTTCTGTTTATCTAGAAAGAGGAAGTAATTCATACAAGTATTATGTAAGCCAGTTCTTTTGCCACCGTGCTATTTTCCCATGTGGCCTCTGAAGTTTCAGTGTGCAGTGTAGGATACATGTATAAAATAAAAGCTGGCAAAAAAAAGAAGCTCATCAGATGTGTTGCTTCACTGTGAATTTTTTTGGTGATCTGCAATGTCCTGCTTTAGAGTATAACAAGCATGTTGCCCTCTGAAAGTGAGACTTCCAGAGATCGGAGTGAGCAGCTGGCCCCAAAGCGAGCGGTGCAACTAATAATCTGTCCTTCTGACAGATGGGGTTAGATGGCTGTCATTTGAGCCCTGCTGATCATGCAGGCAGGAATATCTGCAGCCGCAAAGAGATGCGCTCACTGGTGGCATTTCATGGGACTGTGGTCCCCGTTGCACTCGTTGCTTTGAACCTCTCCACTTTCACACACCTCTCCTGCATGACCCTGACTGAGCATGAACTCACTCCTCTCTGGACGTTTCAGGACATTAAACTGATACTGTAGTGCCACTTGCCTTACGGCATTATACATGTTACACATATTAAGCTGTAAATTCAGTTGCATGAAGAGCAATAAGAGAGCACTATAAATAGACTAACTAGTCTGCTAAACTGTTACACACACGCACACACACAAATTAAGATCTATAAACAGAAACAAGGGTGTGTTTTGGTTTCACTGTGCAATCTACTCCATTGTTTTAAGTCACAATTTCAAATATGATGATTGCTGGATTCTCCGGTTTCAGCATTGTTCACCACCTGGTTTGCATATTCTCCTATAACATTTCAAAGACATTCAAGGAATTTGCCCGAAAGCAAACTACGAACACTCCCATGCTCTCATTTTCATTCCAGTCAGCCGATGTGACCTGCAAACCGTTTGGGAAATAGTTCACTGACCTTTTTTTCTTTATTACAAGTGGATTCTGGAGGTGGTATATTCAAAATGTACTTTTGTTTGTAGATTTCCTAATGTTTGCATTTTAATTAAGGGATGCTGCTCATACATGCATGTACAAGTATTAAAAGGTTGTTCCAATATTAATCTTTATTATTGGATATAGGCTAGTGCAGTTGCCAGAAGTCCATCAAAAATAAATAAATGCAAACTAATAAACATCCTTCCCCGTGAATCCCCATTTCCTCTAGTTGGATGAAGAGAGATAGTTAAATTACAAATATGTGAGATGCAATGTATCCGCCTTATGATAGTTTACTATTTACCATGAAACCTCAGAGGAATACGAAACTTAATTTGGGCAAGGGAAGGAGAGGGACAGCATGCCATTCAGACAATACCATGCGCGGGAAAAGGAGGGCGGTGAGAGGAGGAGCAGAGAGAGGAGGAGGAGGGTGGTGGCGGTAGAAGGGGGGGTAAATGGAAGTCTTTTATCTCTAGTTTCCCACATCCTGTGAACTGCTGCAAACGCGGCCACCCAATTTGAAAGAATGAGAGGAATGCGCCCATTCAGTTGAGAGGCATTGTCAGGCAACTCCAATAAAGACCACAGTGCGGGACTTCACTGCAGCCAATGGACCTCTGTGTTAATGTGAAAATAAGCAGGTAAATGGCAGGGGGTTAGAATAGCTGCAACGCAATTGATGAACTGCTCCCAGGCTGTGTGCGTCTTTCTTTACGTGCAAAAAAATGTCTTTATTAACGACGTGGATGCCTCATGTGCGACCACCATTTGTGTTCTGGAATGCAAAAGTGGAGAAAAAAAAAACCCGAAGAGCACACATTTAAAAAAAAAACAGTAACAGAGACCGTAATATTAAACCTGGTGTAACTGTATTTGTATCTTTGTATGAAATTGAATAGAAAAGTAGCAGTTTAAGTAACTTCATGCACTCCTCGTGTTGTTGTGAAGCCCAGAATAATAATAGTGTTATCATATCTTCTATTCTCTCGGTCAGTCAGTTTCTCGCGACGAAAGGAACAGGGGGGACCATTTGGCTCTCAATTTGCATTTCCCTCCAACTTGAATTCATAATCACTACTTTAGTTTCACCTCCACCCCTCCTCCCTTTTTTTTTAGCGGGTGTTTTATTCCCGCCACGTCTGTGTCTGGCCCTGCCAATTGCGAGGTACTTTATTTTCATTACGTGATTGACGTGCGTTTGAGGCGCGTATCTGCAGTTCTATTGGTGCAGAGAGCGGAAGCGGGCGGTGACATGCTGACGTCTGAGCGTGTGGTCACGCCCCCTTACTACTGCCTTATAATACTCCTCACCCCCCTCCTCGTCGTTTCCAAGAGCCGGTGTGTGACGGAGGCATTTGCTCACCGCGCCGTCTGCTCTGTTTATATCACATTCTGTTTACAAAACATCGCGGGAGGGATCAGCCGTACGGTTTTAACGTGAACCACGACGTCTTTGGCTGTTATTTCCCAGGATCACAAGCGGCTTGTCTTCTATCCGGATGAGAGGATCCTTACCGCATTTTTGTTCCTGCAACGTGGACTTTAAGCGCTACACGGGAGACGGGAGAGTCGCACCGCCGGAATAACACCATCGTTATAAACCCTCTAAAGAAGAAGAAGAAGACGCGTGGTGGATATTTAAAGGAATGCTGCTTTCCAAGCTCAATTCTCTGGCCGTAGACATGCCGGCGAAAATCCAGCTCCAAGTTCATCAAGGTTAGACGCCCTTCTGTTTTTCCTTTCCGCCGTGTTGTCATGGAGGCCGGGGGCTGCAGCAATGGCTGGCTCGTGGCTCGGTCCACGCGCACACGCTAATGTTAGCTTAAATAACGCCGCTAGTTCTCAAGGACGGCGTTTCATTTTGAGCATTTTATTCGTCTATTAACAACATTATACGAGTTTTGTAGTTTTTTAAATCTCGAGCGAGCCGTTGGCTCGCCGTGTGGTCCGGTGTTAACGGGGGACTGGCTCCGTACCGGGTATTTACCGGTGTTTGTGTACATTTCGCAGTGAAGGAGAAGGAGCCGTTCGAGAAGCTTTACCAGGTCGGTGCCGTGCTGGGCAGCGGCGGCTTCGGCACTGTCTACTCCGGTACGAGGATAACCGACGGGGCTCCGGTTAGTATGCCTTACTGTCTTATTATTATAATACGTTAATCGTAGCTTATATAGCTGTTCTGTGTTGTTCGTGTCATTTGACGCGGTGTCTTCTTTGCCCCGCCAGGTTGCAGTCAAACATGTGGCCAAGGACAGAGTCTCCGAGTGGGGAGAGCTGGTAAGAAACCGCTTTATTGGCGTTAATAACGACGCCATAACAGTAATCATGGAACTACTAGGGATTTATCTTACATGTACTTATTTTATTATTATAATCTCCTCAGCCTAATGGCTCCCGCGTCCCTATGGAGATCGTGCTGTTGAAGAAAGTCGGGACGGGCTTCCGCGGCGTCATCAAGATGCTGGACTGGTTCGAGCGACCGGACAGCTTCATCATCGTGATGGAGAGGCCCGAAAACGTCAAGGACTTGTTCGACTTCATCACGGAGAAGGGCGCTTTGCCAGAGGAGCTGGCGCGGAGCTTTTTCCGCCAGGTGCTGGAGGCCGTACGCCACTGCCACAACTGCGGCGTGGTGCACCGGGACATCAAGGACGAGAACATCCTCATCGACCTCCGCACCGGAGAGATGAAACTCATCGACTTCGGATCAGGAGCTCTACTGAAAGACACCATATACACAGACTTTGATGGTGAGTCATGGATGCTCAAAACATTTTTTCATTTAATTTTTTATATGTTTTGCGTCAGTAGCCCCCTTTAGTCTTATGATTTTTGCCCACACACCGCAGCAGAAATTCCTAGGTTGTGTCATCTCTGACATCCCCCCTCCACCACCCCACTGCAGCCTTTTAATATAGGCTAGCAGCATTGCCTTTGCTTTAGTGCCCCCTATAGGTAGGAAGAAGCATTTTTACAACTCAAAGTTTGTAAACAAAGTCACATGTCTGCTCCCCCTCCCACACACACTCTCCTCACCAACATACACACAGGCTGTCACGCTGCCTGGCACCTGAGCCCAGATAAGAGCCCCGCAAACAGCTCAGCTGATAATTCTGCACTTGTTTTAAATCATTTATCTCAAAGCTTTCATTTTCAGTTTGACTCTTTAATACAACAAGGGATAACCAGTTAGACATGGTTGCATCGGTGCATGAATACATCTCATAGCTTTTTTCATTAATGCATTGTTATTAAAGATTTCTCTCTTTTCTAAATTCCCTTCCATCTGACAGGCACAAGAGTGTACAGCCCGCCAGAGTGGATCAAATATCATCGCTATCATGGACGATCTGCCACAGTTTGGTCCCTGGGGGTCTTGCTGTATGACATGGTGTGTGGGGACATTCCATTTGAACACGACGAGGAGATCACGAGAGGGCAGGTCCTCTTCCGCAGGAGAATCTCCACAGGTAAATTCACTCCTCAGTACACGTTTGAGCCTTCTGATAACACGTGTGTAATAGTTTATACTCGGTTTATTGCTTCAGACTAATTGGTTGTCAATTCCTTCCTCCAGAATGCCAGCAGCTGATCAAGTGGTGCCTGTCTCTGCGGCCGGCCGACCGTCCGTCATTCGAGGACATCATCAATCACTCGTGGATGCAGAGCACGTCCTCCTCCTCCGTAGTCCCATCCACACTGCAGACGGAGAAGACGACCGCAGAGATCAGGCTGCATAGCATCAACCACGAGCCAACGGCCTTCACATCCACACCTGTGGCCGTGGCTCGGTGATGGTGGCAACAGTTCGTCCTGAATTGGACTGTCCTCACACAAGAGCCTATTACAAAAGACTTATGTAACAGACTTGAAGCAGAGAGGGAGGGGGCAGCACACAGGCCGGCAGTCCAGACACAGGCGAGAACAAGGTTGTAAAGGACTGCACACATGAAAAAAAGAAGCATCATGTCTTGTTTTCAACCTGGCAGGCCAGACCCTCTCCGCCCTCACCACCCCAACTACTTGATTTCCCCAACAGTTGGGTGTTTATCAGTCTGTCGGAGAGCATGCTCTGTATGCACCGACACCTGTGTTGAGCAATTACAGCACATGTGCTTGCTGTCCTGCTGAATGGCAAGCGTGCGTTATATAACCTCTCGCTGCACTCTACTCTGCTCTCTCCTTCTATTCTCTCTGTCAAAGCAGAGTGGGAAGAGCAGAGGCGTCGGTGCAGAGGATGCATTGTTTTCAAAAATAAGTGCCTTCTGTGAGATTGTTGGGGGACCCTGAAAATACTTGAATTTGTGAATGCAAAATGTCTCTTTCTCTCAGAGACCTTTTTTGCTCCTTACCCTGTATAAGGCTTTATATTGTTTATTGCTGGATTTTATTTTTCCTCTCATGGGCCTAGATCAGTAAAGCCTATGTCATTCACAACTACTGCTATCACTACTTTGACTAATACAATGTCATTAGGAACCAGACAGCCTCATAGCTCCGGGAGCAACCTGTGCAAACAGATCTTAAAACACGAAACACTGGACTTACCTCACTCTCTTTACTACAGCATCTACAACCTCCACTTACTCTTCTTCTCCTCGTGTTGTACTGTACACAAACACACGAGGCTTAGGCAACTGCCGCCCACTCACATTCACCTGAATGCACACCACAATGCAAACCATACCGAAATACAACATCCTCTGCTCTTCACTTCAATTTTTTTTTTTAACAAACAGTGCCTCACACATGTCTTAAAATTCGGTGGGGATAAGAATTGTAAATAATAATGATATTTATTATTGTTGTGACTTCTTTCTCACACTCAATGAGCGCAGAATTTATTTATTTATTTATGAGAGAATTTCGGCTGTTTGTGTGTATTTCATTCCACAGTCACTGAAGGGCCCACAGATTATTTAAAAAGACAAAAGACGACATAATTTTTTTTTTACCATATTTATGGCTTGAAATTTTTAAAAGAGCAGATGTGGGTGTGTATGTAATGTAAATATCATGTAAATAGTCCCAAAAGCACTTCCATCTTAATGTATCTAAGCATTGAACATCTACTGATGGCAACTGGTTTTGTTACGCTGTTGTCTGCTGTGGGAGAAAGTGAATGCTGAATGGTATGTGTGTGTGTGTGTGTCTGTGTGTGCGTGAGTGTGTCTGTGAGTGTGTGTGTCTGTGAGTGTGTGTGTGTCTGTGAGTGTGTGTGTGTGTGTGTGTGTGTGTGTGTGTGAGAGAGAGAGTTGTGATAATGAGATAACTATCCTGGTTTCATGATTGCAACTTGGATTGTTCTTGTTTTTCGTCCATTCAAATTAGAATTGTAAATTATGTTAGAAACTATTTTTATACAATTTCAATAAATATTTTTTTAAACTGACACGTGACTCCTTTCTAATGCCTCTGGTAACACGTTGGGTAGTTATGACCCAGTGCAGCTCAACATCGTCCTCACACTTCAGATGAAGGTGAAACCAAATGTCATACATGTCAGAGTAGGACATTTAAAAACTCTTTGTTCAAGGATATCTTTTGTATATGATACAGTCAATACACCAGCAGTAGATGAGGAGTTTTTACACAAATAGAATTTACTAGGTCAGAAGGCTCTACGGTGCTCAGCAGGTTTCCTGTTTGACACCTTTGTAGAAAAGCAGCGGATACGGAGAACCGATGAAGAGATAAGAGAAGGAGCGCAGTGCTGGCATACAGAGAAGAAAACAAGCTCCACACATTCCCAGAACTGAGATATTCAAGAATGGCAAACAGCTCTGGCTTCATTTTTGATCGAACACGTGGACTCTTGTCTTGTTTGTCTTGTTGACCTGGATTTTGTCGTGATATTCTGACATGACAAAAGCTTTTATCTGATGAGTGACCTGAATCCACCCCAAAGTAAACACATGCAGGAACAAGAGGAGAGTGCGTGCGCTTGTCCCACAAACTGAAATTAGACATTGGCGCTTTCTGCTTTGGAAAACAATTGATACAAGTTTTAATCAGATGCTTGAATTTTATTTGAGTACTTAAACTCAACTACATTCATATGACGGCTTTATGTAAAGGTACCTACAACGTCTGATGCACTGTAATGGGTTAAACTAATCCAGCACCTGTGAGGGGGGGCCCCACAGCAAAAGAGCTTTTATTACGAAAACATGAATCTGGTGTTCGCCATGTGATTGGGTGATGCTTTAATTTGCAGTGTGAAAACTTTGAAAAATGTATCTAATTCCAAAAAAATAATTACGGTACTTTCTAGTACGGCAGCTTTAAAAAATATATTGAACTGAAAAAAAAAGTCCCAAAGTCTTTAAACTAGACACAGGCGCCCTTTAAGACAGGACCACAAACATTAGGCAACAATGCAGAATGCCTTAGTTGATATTAAAGATGAACCAATGCGGGTGGAGTTGCGTTGTAGTTTTTTATTCAGTTCTTTGTTCCTTGTAATGTTGAGATTTTCCTCTTGTCATCACTGACATTATTGAATTGGAAAGGAGGAAAAACATATTGTAGCGGTCTGTGGTCCCCCAGAGCTCTACTATAGAACTTCACATGACTACAGAGACCAGAACAAACTGTATAAACCAGACTGTCAAACAACAACATCGCTGCCAAATATATGTCTAGATGACGTTATTTAATTGTTCATGGAGAAGCTACAATGTTAGCATAGCCTAGCACCCATCAATCCTAACTCAGAAAACCTAGTTGTTTGCTTGTCATCTTGCAGACAGACCTTATTGAAATTAAGTTAGAGCATAATAGTTTAGTGGGGGTTCATACAGCTGTGGTAAACCAGCCGACATGCGTCACAGAGCACTTCTGGGTGATGTTATGAACTCAGACAGGACAGCGTTTGGTTTCCCGGCATATCTGGGACTTCACAACATGTACAAAGCACCAATAGTGGTTATTTCAGCCATCATTGATGATACTTTGTTGGTGTCTACATGGAGGAAAGCCCCTCATCCTCTTCGGCGCTTCTAATGCGAGTGACTAACACAAATGATCCTGTGAGTAACACAAGGCAAACATTTGCTCAACCTTTGGTGTAAACACACCTTTATAGTGTCAGTTGTAAACTATACTTTATTCACCCTCTCCCAATTCACATTTTTGTGTTATAATCCCACTAACAAACTGCAGATGCTGTCGTGGTGTAATCTAGAGGTGATAGTGACCAGCAGGCAGCAGCCTATCACGGACCGGCTGTCTTGGATAGATAAGAGTTGTAGCTGTGATGCTCCTTTGGGAATCCTGGCCTCACCGCTAATCTTCCGTCAGACCCCACCTGCAGCGAAACAAAGATTTACACAACAGTCAAGTACACAGAGCTCTAAACACCAGCGCTCCCATCAGCCCCCGTTAGTGCCTGTCAGGTGAACACAATGTGGGCATACCAGCTGTAATATGAATGGATGCATGGGGACTGAAATAAATTGGTATCTAGATGGATGCCATAATGGCCTGTCTTCATACTCAGACATATTTCAAGTCACAAATATTCTAAATCAAAGTCTGACAGTGGCTCCAGCGCAACTCAGTGTATGTATTTTTGTATCTGATAAAAATAGACGGAGGCCATCAAAGGAAACTAGACCCGAAAATAAAATCTCATCTTCAGCATGAATTCAAAGTGGAGTGTCAGTCATCAGTAATCCTTTTCATCTGATGGTGGCTTTCTTCTGCAGGTACTCAGGCAACATGCAATTTCCCTGAAGAGATTACAGCGTATCGGAGACTAGAGGTAGTTTCTGTGAATAGCGTTTTCATTCATTTCCCCTCTCGTTCTGAGAACCACAGACCACATCAAACTGCACGTCTGCTGGTGTTGTAACGAACATCTTAAAATGCAGCCGAGCCTTTCTGCTGTTATAAAGCGACTTTACTAGCTTGTGTCTCGACACAGTGATCCGTGTTGTCCTATTGGTCATATTACCTCTGTCTGATTTTCCCCTGCACATGTGAAGGGACTTGTCATGCAAAACGTTTGAGTCAAATACAGAGTTGGGTATTTGCATGTGAGTCACTCGCTCTCTTCCCCAGAGTTCATTTGACTGTCTTAGTTCAACGCTGAGTCATCACAAACAGAGGACACAGTGAATGAGCTACCAGAGACATTTTAGTACAACAACATCTATGTTTAGTTCTCGGAAGAATAGCAGCATTGATAACTCATTTGTGTCTCCTTGGAGAGACCTGACGCATGATAATGAGTCACTGATCGCCACTCGTTTTGATCACATTACGGCGGCCGCGCTGCACGAGGTCCTTCTGTCCTTCGCTTCCTCTCGGCAGCCGTTATTGACCTTACTCTCGTCGCCGCGTCACCAGTAAGAGCTGATTGGCTCATCTTCGCCTTGTTCCCGTAAGTCGTTTGCTGCACCTTCTCATGAGAAAGAAACAGAAAGGCCAGCTGTTGCTTAACCGCCCCGCTCCCTTTTCAAACTGTGAGATGCTGAGACAGAGCTGTTGGGCAATAATGTTGTCAGGAAGCCCCCCCACTCTATCTCTGTCACTATCTGTTTCCATGTGCCCGTCTGCCTGCTTGGTAAGTACACAACACACACACACACACACTGTTACTCAGCCACAGGCAGGGGTCGGATCCTCACAGCTGAATGGGAAAGTCATGTGTGCACTGGTTTAGTCTGTAAATGTTGATGTTGGGTAATGGGCCTACACAAACTGCATGATCCATACACTTATGCTGGTTATTGTGTCATATTTTGCTTTGCGTTAAGTAACGTGTAATAAATGGAACCAAAGAAGGGATAGTCATAAATCAAGAGGATTAAAATAGTCACAGGAAAACAGGTCTGGTTAAGTGTCATAGTAAAGCTTTCAAGCACACACCGATATGTTTTACTATAATTATGAGGGCCTTTACTTGACCCACAGTCTTTGCTGCGAACCAGGCGGCACCCACCCGTTCTCACAAGTGAACGCTGGTGTGTTAAACTTAACACTCTCTGCTGGCTATAAGGGGGCGACTCTCCTGGTTGCTGGTAAGAAAAAATCACAAGGTAGCAAAGCATCCCCTGCTATATGGTCTATTAGACTCTGGACCATAATTTACTAAATGAACATCATGCTGGATTGAAGAAGACTTGAAACTCTAGATTGAGACCATAGACTCCCGTTGACAATGTTAGTGAGATAATACATCAAGTACATTTACATCCAGAGTAGTTTGGTTGGGGTTAGAGGAGGAGTTTAAGGCACTTCAGATTTGGCTTCACTTTTCGGAAATGAAGATTGCCACCTGCATCGCGCACAAATCTAAAACCCAGACAAATGCTCTATAAAGTGAGTAGCAGTAAAAAAATGTTCTCATTTTGAAGAATTCGCTTGGTCTTTCTGTCTCGCGGTCACCACAACCTCATAAAGGCAGAAGTACATGGATGCACAGAAGTGAGTCATGGCCGTTGGCCAGCCAGTGTCTGTGTCACTTCAGCAGAACTGAGGGTGAGATGGTCCAATAAAGGTCGAGCTAAACCTTCTCCTCATGAAGCAGCACATCGTTCCAGATGTCACTGTTTGGCTCTGACCCTCCTCTTCATCACAGCTCGTCTAACAGTTGATCCAGACTGTCTCGCCATCTCTCTCTCTCTCTC
Source organism: Chelidonichthys spinosus (assembly GCA_029853015.1). NCBI lineage: Eukaryota > Metazoa > Chordata > Actinopteri > Perciformes > Triglidae > Chelidonichthys > Chelidonichthys spinosus. Next base: position 17,789,953 of record CM056829.1, read on the forward strand.
TGTGTGTGTGGCTGCTCCTGGCTGTGCCAGATTTGACAAAAAACGGACTTTCCAGAGATCAGCTCACAGTTTCCAGGCTCTCTTCACGGTGGAATGAGTCACACAGTGATGTAGTGGTAAAGATGGGTAAAACTACCAGCTGCTGATCATCACAGTCAGCAAATTTGGTATTGTGTGTACAATCTGTTCTTATTATGGAAGAGACAAGGGGTGGTATGTTGGTATTTAATATACTAATGATATATTCACCTCCTTCCAAAACTACTCAGACAGATGGTGTGGAATTCATTCCAGATCCAGAAATTGCAATTTTACAGTAGGTTGGTAACCAAATTGGCATATTTTTACTTTAAAAAAATGTAAATTCAGTAGGTCTGATGGGTGCTACGCTATGCTAACACTGTGGCTGCTGCATCAACACTTAAAATAACGTCATAAAAATGGCAACAACGTCTCTGGTTTATTCACATAGTTTTGTTCGGTCTCTGCACCAATGTGAGGTTCTATCGTAGAGCTCTGTGAGACCACAGACCGATACAATAGTTTTGTATCCATTTCTGATTCAGTGTTGACCGGAGGAGAATCTCCATGCTGATAGGTATTTGTGTTGGGCCAGTTTCTAGCTAGAGTGAATGATGCAAATTTTCTCTATTCATTCATATTCTTTGCATAAACTTTGTAAGCAACTTTTCCTGGCTTGTGAAATGAACAGCTATAGATAAACATATTCTAATGAATATCTCAAATGAAATGGGATCACTAATCTCTGAATGGTGGGTTGAGGAAACACCCACAAAAGATGGCAATAAACATATTTCTCAAGAAACCATTTTCAAAATGATTGTTTTGGAGGCGTATATCTCTTTAATAGGCTCTTATAACACATCACAATACAACAACACACTGTATCACAATGCAGTGTTAATTACCTCACCTCTCTGCTATTATCAAGCAGGATAAAACCCACACAAAACAAACCACTATGTAAAATTGTTAAAAAGTAAAATCAAACAGACCTGTCTACTCATGCTTTAATATATGTTTTGTAGTTCATTTTGCTCTGAGGTTTTCTTTTACAATGTTTGCTTTAGCAGATGTCATCGTAACCACCTGCCCTGAGTAGTCGTTTCAGCACATAGCATTCAAGTATTCTCAGATCACCACTGAGGATACGTCTGCAGATTCATTGCAAATAGGGAACAGCAGAGTGTGAAATTAATGAAAGCAAACATGGCAGCAAGGAATTTGTTCATTAACCGATGTTCCCAGGGTGCTCTTATTCATTGCCTCATTAGGTAGGAATGTTTTTCTCTGTGTCTGCGTAAATTTCTCCTGTTCAGTTTAACCTGCATGAGATGACAGCCGGCGGTCATTCCTCCCTCTCAACTTGTTGTCACACGAAGGCAACGGTGCTGCTGAAGTTGTGATGAATGAGTCAGACTTCCTAATAAGAGAGGAAGAGAGAGTAGAAGGCGGACAGCTCCCAACCCCACCTCAGCGCTCTCTCAACAGCTCCGCTGGATCCCACGGGTTGCGTCGGTCCCTGGACGTGTTGCATCTCTATGACTAACAAGCCTGGACATGGAGGGAACAGGGAGGTCTAGGCTGGAAGTATGAGGAGGTTTGGCCCGGGTAGGCAACATAAACCCACAGGTAGCAGCAGATTGTGCAAGCCCTCCTGTCGCAACTTTTTTGACACCCAAGTTTTCCGTTGAAATTCCAGAGAAAGATAGCAGAACTGTGGGTTATGGGAACCAGAGAGGATGCGTTGACATTTTGACATGTGAAAAACTGCAAGACTGTAGAAAGACAAAAGCATGTTGTATCTCCTGTCACAATGACTGTGCGTCCTCAATTTTTCACTTATTTTCATAAAGAGACACTATATCCAGTCGATTTAAACACATTTAAACAAAGAACTGGCGGTTAGATGGCCAAGGGGTCTATAGTTTCCCATTCACAAACTCTACTTCTTCTACTCTGTTTACTGGTGGATTACAGCCACGTGTAGACGGGAATCGACAAAGGTCGGGGAGCCGGGAAATCAATCATTGCTTCCACTTTCGCCATAATGGGGTGAACCTGGCCCACTTGATTTGCAAGATACGTAAGAACTGCCTCCCCAAACCCACATCTGGTCTGGTGATGGGTAAGGGAGGCAGCGGGCAGGTGACCGAAAATCTCACGGAGGGTTTTCACATGATCAGGATGAAAAAGCCACTTTATCATCTAGGTAGGTTGTGGCCGGTGTAGTCCTCAGACCGAACGGCATGACTGCGTAATGTGCGTATGCAAAGAATGATGGACACCACTTATTTCGGATGCCCACTCTGTCAGTGGGACCTGACAGTAGCCTTTAAGGAGTCTAATTTTGTTGACACGTTTGGCAGATCCCATACGATCAACACAGTCATCCATGCGGGGTAACGGAAAAGAGTCCAGTTCTGGTCAGATTTCAGAATGATTAGAAGAGGATCTCCATGGAACTGCACTCATGGAAGTGTTGTACTTCTTGCTGCATTACCACACATTTTGTTGGATGGACACGATGGGCATGTTGCTGCTTTGTGATTTCCCACATTGATATCATGTTTTAACAAAGTCTGTCTCTTTTAATGAGACCATTGATATCAGACCTGGAGGTCACAGCCTGACTTTGAAATGGAGTTTAGAAGGAAATTCAATTGGATCAGGGCCAGAAGGACAAATAAGCAATCAAACATCAAGAGATGAGCTAAACTTCCCTCCTATATCCACCCGAAGAAAACGAGAGAGGGCATTCAAGCTGAAGCAGAAATTAAGAGTCCTGAGCTGACACAGGCCGGTTGAGGCTTCTCACCGAACACACTTGAACAGCCTGTTCTCTTTTATTTGCCTTAGTTAAAAACATTTTCTGTGAGTATTTTTTCCCAGGACTAACTGGGAACCGTGGGAGTGAAGGAGCTCACTGTGGCAGCTCAGTGGCTCTGTGTTTGTCTCCAGGATGCCTGTTGGGTTTCCAGGGTAGTGGGAGTCTGAGCCAGGGGTGACCCTGACTTTCTCTTTGGTTAATTCCCTGAGCAGCTGATAGGCTGTGAAAGGGGGAGGCAGCAGATCCTCGAGTCTGAAAGGTTATGGGAAGGAGAGCTTGAGGAAGCTCGGAAGAATGGATTTGGACAGATCACCAGAAAAAGGTTCATGGTGGTGTGTGTTCGAGTTGATGTCATGACCTGCGCTGTGTTGTCTCTTGTCCCTATAAATGTCCACTTGCTTGTCACAATAAAAACATAGTGATATATATTATTGGAAACAAGCGTATTCATACAGACAAAAAAGTGGCATCGATCTTCTCGTCTAACTCTTAACTTCTTTAAGGCAATAAATAAAGCGGTGGAGTTTAGCAGCACGTGTGGACGAGGCTTGCTTGCACTTTGGCTGCATTGATGCCTACGTGATAACTGCTCCACTGAGCAGCATCATCAAAGTTGTTTGCCTTGACAGAAGGAACATTTGCAGTTGGTATTTGGCTTTCACATTAAACGGGACGTTGAGTGAACAGAAATGGCTGAAGGGCTCAGTAAGCAGGCATCCAACCAGCTTGGTTTGAATTTTTTGTCAATTTGACAGTTTCTTAGCAGGGTTAATGAGTTACACCCAAAACCGAGATTCTGCTTATTGTCTGATGAAAATACAGAAAATAGAATGTGTTGTTTCAAAGGGGAGTTGTCTTAGTATTGGGTGATTGCTTATCTTCTAAAAAGGAGGGATTTTCACAAGAATAAGGAGAAAAAAAGTTTTATTGGAAGATGACACCAGATGAGCCTAAGAAGAGAAATATGGGTGGGCAGCAACAGTAAGAGGGTTACTATCGTAGGGCGTGTGTCCACTCACGCCTTTTCTGAGCACAAGCATCTTTTCAATTGTGAGAGAGCATGCTTCGAGAAAACGTGCTTCACCCTGCATCTTTTTTTTCTGAGCACTTTGACTTTTTTGTGCAGCCGCTCTCAATGCTTCAAGTTAAAGCCTCTGAACTTTCCAGAAATGTGCTTGTGACGTAACTGTAGGAAATGGGGTAAATGCTTGTTTTGGACGATGAATACTGCTGGTGAGTGTTGTGCCTTTGTCACGGTTCTGTTGTTTATGACAGATCATCCTCCTGGTTCTAACGATTGAACAGTGACCAGCATCCTCTGATTGATGCTCATGTTGGAAGATGTTGGAATGAAGCGCTCCCCGTCGCCCTGCAGTCTTCACAAAAAGGCGCTATGTGGACACGGGGCCCTAAACTCTCCATCGCTCTGTGCAAACCTGCGCGAGGTTTCCAGGAGATGCCGGGGGAGTGCCGCATTCCTGCTGGCTGACTCGCCGGATTACGCATCGTGCCGGCTGCTGCCACGTCCTTTAAGGGATAAAAGGTCAGCCTGCTTTCTACTCTCTGTCAGCGAGTGAGAAAGTGGACACAGCAACACCAGATATGGCCCGAAAGATACAATCACCCACACACACACAGACACACACACACTGCAATGCAATGCAGACGTCTTCTCTTGTTACAGAAAAACACACATCCATAGAGCCTCGGTGCACGGACCAGTAAGGTGGTGTAAGCACGTGCATGTCCCTGCCCTGTGAGTCATGCTCTGTATCTGCATACGTTTGTACATGGTGTGTTGAGCTGTGTGTGTGTGTGTGTGTGTGTGTGTGTGTGTGTGTGTGTGTGTGTGTGTGGGTGTGTGTGTCAACTTGCACTTTCCTTCGACCGGAACATATTTTAGCAACTTTTCCTGACATTGTGAAAGAGAACACAGTGTATTATTGCCCCAAGCTACAATAATTCCCTCTTTGAATAATAATTCATCCTGCCGTACTGTGTTATGAAATTTGCTTTCATAAGCAACAGGTTTGCTAAGAGATTGCAAGCAGTAACAAGGACAATCCAGAGGCTGAATGGGTACAAAGATACAGCAATGTGGGTAAGATGAGAAATGTGATTACCCAGGCTCAAACATAATTAAGGTTTACCACCTTTGCACTTTGCCTTTCTTCTCATCCCTTCCTGTCTGTCTTAACAAATATTTGTCATAACCTCCCCGCCCACATGCATTCCCATTAGCCCCTCCCTCGCACACTTGCTGCCTTCCCGTAAAGCTGCTGCCTCACACACTTCCTCATTCCTGAAAAACCAATAAAGAACACAGATGTGGCAACACTCAAGCTTCTGCTTGCGAGATTTTCACCCTCGTTGGGTGTGTGATGGTATGATAATACACTGTATTTCTTAACCATGTTGTTGTGGATCTTCAATTGCTCTGCGATGATGAGTGACTTTATATTATAAATGTCAGAAATCCTGTTAGAATTGGTGGAGGAAGGAACATAAGCTTCATCTGGTGTATAGTTGCTCTTTTCACCAGACAAAAACAATACAGTTCATGCTGGTTATGGTGAGTTGAATTGGGAAACAGAATGAACAAAAAATACAAAAATGATAAATGGCTTGTAAGAGCCATCAAGCACGACAAAGTGTGATATTCATTTTCATCAGATTAGTAGGAAAATTGTCTTTTTTGGCATAAGGTCAAAAAACGTGATATTTGGTGCATATGTACATATTCTGATTGTATGTGCTCGCTACATAATGGTGATCATGCTTTTTGAGCAGACACTTTTTGTTGCCCTCTTTAAATGGCTCTTTTTCCAGCAGCGAATTGAGATAATTCAATGAATTTCCCACTTTGCACTGTTGGTGGGTGCAGGCTTTCTGGCTCCAGCCAGGCTGACAGTAACTGCTGAGTAGGGAGAGCCTGTCAGTAGCTGCTGACCATCAATTATATAAAGCTCCACTGACTGAACCCACTGAACTTTCCATTGGGCTGTTTGTTAAACTGTCATTAATAGCGGAGGAAACTGGGGATTTGCGGCTCTGCAGTTGACAGTAATGAAGAAGGTACAAAAACAGGAAGTGACCTTGATTCTTCCTGCTGGCTGTTTGTGTGTGCATGCTGTTTCCTCTGAACCAACTCAGGTGTACGACAGGGAGTTTCTATGTGTTGAAACTTTTTGTCACTGGCTCCATTCACAACAGTAGACAGGATACGATCATCACACAGTGGTGACAGAGCAGAAGGTGATAATTAACCATGCAAATAAGCCAATATCAAAACTACAGTTATAAATAAATGCACACTGTACTGTATTTAATACATGCTGTGATAATGAGACAAACATGAAAGGGAAATGCTCAGACCTTTATCCTGACAGGAGGCTGAGCTGAACGCTATTATCACCACTCAGCAGCATCTGCTGGCACTCAGCACATGAACACAACAGAGCTCAATGCATTACACAGAAAAAGGGCTTGTTTTCAACAGAAAACTTTATTTGCTTGTGACACATCAGGGTCAAACGTGAAACACAAATGAACCAATCACCAGCAGTTTGTCATATGCTGCTTGGTGTTTTTCTATGTTTATAGGACTTTTCCTCCCTGAAACATGAACTATAACGACCATTAATAAGTCTTTGGATCATTGGACCCCTGCGGATGTGGCATGGATGTGGGAGGCCAAGGTTCAGTGCTGAGTGTTGACGATGATCATTCTTACCATTCCAATTCAACAAGACTAAATCCATGCTAGCAGCACAGTGGGAATGCTAACATGCTCATTTCATCAGGTATTTTGGTTCCCATGTTCACCAACTTTCTTTAGCCTGTTAGCATGCTGACATTTGCGATTTAGCAGTAAACACAAGGTGCAGCTGAGGCTGATGGGAATGTCAGTTTTGAAAATAGATAGGAGTGTTAAGTCAAGTGCAACTGGACTTTCTTTAGGTCATTGAAGCTTTGAATTTATTTGGTCATAAACCAAAGTATTGGGACAAATGAGAATATTTGAGCTGATGGTGGGAATAGATGTAAAGTCAGGGGACCATCAAAGTTATTACAGTTCCTCCTGATGGGGCTGTGAACCACATTTCATGTTGATGCATCCATTAATTGATGAAATATTTCATAAAAAAAGAAAAAAGAAAAAGTCTACTTGGTGATGCTAAAGGGTCGTCAAAGTTGGGGGGGATTCATCTGCTGGAGATCATGATTATCTGTGCAAACATAGCAATCCCTTGGGTGCTGAGATATCTCAGTGTGGACCAAAGTAGTGGACTGACCAACCAAACTGACTTAAGACATCCCTGCTGCTGAGAATCTTAACAGACGTGGCTAAAAACAAGTTTATTTTTGCAGCAGATTTCCTTTGTCGCAATTTCATTTGAGCATAGAATCACTTCCCTGAATGTTTGCGCAAATCAAGGGAGTGTGGCTTATTTTTAGCACAGCCGTGCGTGTGATGCCAGTAATTCTGCATGATCCTGGACGGAAGGTAATAAAGGTAAGCTGACCTCAGCTGTTGGCTTAATTCATTAATTGTTTCCAGCATTCGGAGAGGAAAACCGACATTGATACAACAATAGGAAATTCATAGTAGAGGATGTACAAAGCAAAAAAGGTACAATGAGAGCCAGGGGGGGAGTTTTAGCAAGTGACATCGGCGCCTTTGCTACCAGCTATTCCTGCTAATAGGATGTTGTGTATGTCTGCATTCTTTTCTGTCTCCCCTTGTACCACACACACACACACACACACAAATCTACACAAACACATAAATATATCCAAATCTTGCTGACGTCACTGCTCCCCAACCTTCCCCTCAGCGGAGCCGAAGCAGAGCAGAGCAGGGTGACTCTGACCCATTTCCATCCTGCCATGACCCACTTCCTGGCTCTCTTCCCCTGCCCTCTCGCTGCGCAATGCACAATCTAATCCACACACTTGCTACTCACACTTAAGAGAGAGAGAGAGAGCGAGAGAGGTCAGTGGCTAAGTGGGCCAGCGCTTGCGTAACTGGCTTATTACCCTGCAAATGTTTGGTCTGGCAGTTAGAGCTGGGACTTTAAAAGGAACATATAAACAGGGATTTGCTGGTTCTACCAATTTGCTGCTGAACTGCCGTTTCCTGACGATGCAAATCTAATGAAATATATATCAGGAGGAAACTAATTCAGTCCAGCAGCAGACTGTTAGTTTTCACCACCACTGTCCTTGTTCGACACTGACTGATGATTTGTATATGCAAACGTGCAATCATATCAGTGACGCAAGTGTGCACACGCACAATGATCAAATACAAACTTGAAATGGGATATTAAAATACATTACCCAACAATCATCATTTATCATCAGAAAATAAAGGTTTCCTTTAATTGAATAGTTCATACAATTTATGTAGAATACAAGTATATATCTTTTATTAACAACAACAAAAAAGAAAGAAAACCATGATGAAGGTGGGTTTGCCTTATTAAAATCATACGGCACCATTTTCAATTTACTGCATGTTTTTCTTTGAACACAGGTGTATTTCTCAGGTGTCACCCTGGATTTTGTAAGAGCACAACCTTCACTGAACACATTGTTGGGCCATGCACCCATCTGGCTTCTGGTATGAAGCAGTTAACAAAGTTAGCTCATAATTCTTATCTTTACAGCTGAGGGTTGTAGTCATCTTAGTAGCTAATTGTATTGGTAGTGAGCTAGCGACAGAAGTGAGATTGCAGTGTCAACTTGTCAATAACAAGGCAGCCACGTCCCTAAAGAACACCCTGTTATATCAGCTATTTGACTTTAAATGATTGGATTGATCATAATTTACTATACGAAACATGATGCTGTGTTGAAGACGACTTGAAACTAGTAGTTGAGTCCATAAACAGTTTACTGAGATAAGAAATCAAGTGAGAAGTAGGGTCTTTTCCACATAGACTTCCATATAATCTGACTTCTTTTTGCAACGAGTGGAGTCGGCCCCTGATGGCCAGGAGAGACAACGCAAGCTTAAGGCACTTTAGACTTAGCTTCACTTTTGTCACCTGGGAGAGGTGTTACAGATGACCCAAGCATGTAGGAGAAGGAGTATCAAGGTGCATTAACTATTTCAAGCTCATTTGGCTAGAAGAAAGAAAACACAAAATCAGTCTCCCATTCATGGTGTATCGTGCAACCTGGCTAAAAATGCTGTACCAAATAAACAAAACAAGCTGGCTCTTCCAAAAAAAATAAGTGTATCATCAAAAACCAATAAACCAACAACATGGAGGAGGAGGAGGGTCACACTGGAGCAGCTCCAGACTTCATGTTTGATGACATCACAAGTTGGAGACTTAATTCTCTGGTTTCTGGCTTTGAGTTGAGAGTAGCTCATGTTCACAAATATTGTTTGAACTTTCCTTGAACGTGGAGATAACATGCTTAAATTAATTAAGGTGAAGTTCCACTTCTGAAGTAAAAAGTGTCAAGAGACACAAGTAGATACTGGTTGGAAAATTCCATAATAATCATGTGACATTGCACATGATTATTATGGGATTGAGGATTGTAAACTAGGCTAATTGCCAACATTCACATCCGTAACCTCACTGTTACCCCCTCACTGGGACCACAGCTTCAGGGAACAAAACACAGAGGTATTTCTGGCAGTGAAACGGCCAGTGCTGAAGTGTTTCCTGTGGGAGATTCTCTGGGGCTGACGGCTGACCCCCGTCTCTGTTTGATGACCCCGGACACTTACTGGAACCTGTCACACTTGCAAGTCAGCACCAAACATTTGTTCATTGCTAAGAAGGAATCCAAACAGGAGGTCAACAATAGGAAGAGGAATACTTCATTTTAAATCATTGTTAGTGTTTGAGGCTGGATTTTACTGTGATGAATGTTGTTTAAGAGATTTATCCTGATTGGCTAAAAGGTGTGTTCCTGACACTGATGACACGGGTTGTTTTTTTGTTTTGTTTTTGCCGTTGTAAATTAATACTCTCATTGAATTTGAGTTTGGCAAAATGGTTTTATTTTTTCTGGCTATTCAGGCTGTTCTCATAAACACTTACATACTTAAGAAAATATTACACACTTAAGAAGGCACTTAAGAAAGTATACGTTGTTAACCTGATATTATTATATGAATTGATTATAATCAATTTGTATATAACCTACGTAATGAGTCCATATTAAACCCACATAATCAATTCATATATATACCACATAATACTTTCAAATATTACCCACATAACAAATTCGTAAACCACATAAACGTGAGCGAGGTGGTTAAACTTGTCTGTTTGTCAATCTGCCTTTTGTTTGTTGGTTTGCACATTCCAGGATTGGAACTTGAATCTCACATTGGTAGCGGCCTTTCTTTAATTAAACAAGTCTACTGACACTGCAGGGAGTAAGAATCAGCAGCAAAAATAAGGGGGGGCTTTTATTGTGAAGAATTTATAGGACGTTTATCCACCGTTATACAGCTGCTCCAATGACCATGGAATATATGCATCCAATCCGGCAGCTTGCATTAGAGTGTGCTGCTTGGACACACGTATGCCGACACAGCGGAGTTCTCAGCTGAGGTGGATCATAAAAGAAACATTGAAAAGACAAGTGGAACCACTGCCCAGCTTTTCATGTCAACATTGACTTTTGTTATGTGACTTCAGTACTTGCATATAAAAATCTTCAGAACAATTAGGTTAAAGTCAGAGAAACATCTTATAATAGGTTTAAAATGTGTTTGCATCAGTGAAGTGTGAAGAACTTCCTCGCATTGTTGAATCTTAAAAGTATGTGCGTAGATATACTTTTGACATACACAAACGTGCATAAATTGCAGCCTTGTTTACTTGGTATGAACTCTGGTGGTGTGTGTTAACTGTATATAGAAAAACACACCTTTGGTTATGCTGACACCCAGTGTTCAGCTGTGGAACAGCAAGCTGCTTCATTTTGATAGAGACGGAGTGTTCAGATGATGAGCGGACTGTCGAACACACTAACTCTATTAAATACCCCTGCGTCATTGTGTTCGATGCTCTTAGTCCTCAAAATCTGGCCAATGGCCTCATTGAGGACAAGTTCTCTTCGGTGCCTGTATGAAGACACAAATGCATGCAAGTGAGATTAATGTTCATGAATCTATTCCTGTATGATTTTTCCTTTATAACGCATGCATTCCTTATCGCTCTACGTCCTGTACCTCACATAGGCTCCGTAAATTCCTATTTCACAACAAACAGAGGAGAGTTTGACCGGAAGTCCTCTCCTCAGCAGGATGTTCTGTACCGTTTGTGGCTGGATCTTGTCCATCAGAATATAAGCAGCTCTCCTTTTGCCACCTTTGTCCTCCTGTAGTATTTTAACAATGTCCTTTCCATAAAAATTGTTCCCTGAAGTGGTGAAGCAGAGACATGTGAGGTCATGTGTAGTCTTAACTTTGGCAATGATAGCTGTTGCAATCAGTGACTTCAGATTTCATGCTGACATCACCTTACCTCCTCCTTCTCTCTGAGGCTTCAGGACAAACTTATCTGGGTCAGCCAAAGCCATGGCCATGGCCTGGTCACCCTCTGGACCCTGGAGTGTTGAAACGGATTCTCTCATTATTCTTACTTAATTTGATCTCTTACAGCCGTGTGGAATGTGCTGTTTTCTCACTATGTCTAGAGTGTAGAGGCCAGTGAACGTTGCTCTGAGCTGCTCCACTATTTGGGGCTGGTCGGGGAAGAACCTCTCCAGAACTCCAGGTCTGGCTAACACCTGCTGGACCTTCTTGGTTCCAGCCAGGTGAGTGCTGATATCTGGACATTTCACAGCCAGAGAACGCTCCATCAGGAGACGGGCATCCCAACTCTACACCGTACAAGAATTCAGTGTTAGAAATCATTCTCAACTAGAAATATTTCTTCACATCAATTCAACTGGTTTATCAATAAAGACTTCTTCTATTTTAATGATTCACTGACTGGACATGACAGATTTTATGATGCATACTGAAAAAAACAAGAAACCAAGAAGGCCTTGTAACCACTGCAGAGATCTCGGAATGAGGTTTAACTACCTTGAAGAATCTGACATCCAGCTTTAATGCGTTTGTTTGGAGACTCTCTTTCTTTGTAGTCAAACATTTAACGCAGCTTTAAAGCTGGAACCAATATTTCTTATGTTATTAATTGATGTGAAGAAAGGAGAGAAAGGAGTCACTTGTGGGAAAAATCCACAAATAGGCCCAAGTCCACTCAGCGCTTTATGAAAGAACACCTGTTTCCTGTAGGTATCCTGAATCAGGGCAGACCTAAATGCTACTATAGTTTCTGCTTACTATCGATAACCTATACATATTTGATTAATAGAAACCATCCTGAATACACCACAACGCATTAGGACATCCATCCATTAGCAATCTATCCTGTTCAGGGTCATGGGGAAGGGACAGGTCGGGTGGTTGGGTGTACATGTAGGTTCTCAGGCTTCTTCCTCAGTGGTACTCAGATAGTACATCACTGTGGTTAGCTTGAGCTATTTTAATATTTATTTTAAAACTGTTTAATCTTCTTGTGAAAACAACAATGTGTGGAATCTCACAGTGGCTGAAAGAAGTTTCTTCTTCATAAGTGAATTCATTGTTTTCTATGTGCTTTATATTGCTATTCATGTTTCTTTGTCTTTGGTGTTTTTCTTCTTACTTTCTTGTTTCTTAATTTTTAGTTTTTTTATTTATATGAATGTATCTGTAGGCTTTACAAATAAGCCACTGTTTACCCTCGCAACTTTATAACGTGATGTCAATATTGTGTTTACAGGAAGTATCTGCTGCCCCAAAGTGAAAAATGATGAATTAATGTAGTTACACAGAAGTACTGATATATATTACCTGTTCAGTGTAGTGATCTGGCATGTAGCCATAGCGGAAGTACACGACAGCTACCTCCAACCCGTCTCTGCAAAGATACAGTTAAAACATTTTAAGACATCACAAATATCTTCATTTAAACAAAGTGTAGCATTTAATGAAAAAAAAAAGCTGAATAACGCCTGCAGTGTAAGGTCATGTAAACATAGTGGAATTAGAACTTTAACATTAGCAAGCTCACAAGCCAGTTACTGACCACACATGCAGGAGCCTGTCCGACATCATCTCAAAAGGCTGGCCTGTTTCATCTAAAGGACTTCCACATGTGGGGGATAACAAGTGACTGGATGGACTGTCCTTGTGGGGTCAACGATTTATAATTCCTCACTCTCTCCAACAATACTACCTGCAGCAACTCCACCAGGCTCACCCTGGTGTCAAGGCCACAAAGCACAGAGCTGAGTTGGTGCTGTTTTGGGTGTCCAGATGTGCACCATGCAACGCCCTAAAGCCACACCAACAAAAGGAACCTCTGCTCCTCCACAAGGTCCCGGATCTGCCATGAGCCATCAATGCGGCTGACATTTTTGAGATGCATGACAAATAGTACTTAGTGCTAGTAGACTCGTACTGCAGGAAGGCGTGCAGAAATGTGCTCGTAACGTGTCTTACCTTTATGTAGCTCTCCTCAACCTTCGCAACACCCAACGTAGGGCTGGGCGATATGGACCAAAAGTCATATCGATATTTTCAAGCAAAATGTCGATATAAGACAAATATCGATATTTGTTGACGCAAAAACATAGATGGCGTTGTCGCGTTCCAACTCGCCATTCTACATCAGGCACCACTGTGCATTCATTTCCAGCCTGCCTTGTGCTCGTAACCGGCTGATTGCAAACTCAATCCTAAATTTGTAAAGTGAATCAGTCTCTCAAGCCAAAATCCTTGCTAAAGGACATCATGCGTCTGCGTGTCTACTTTGAATGTGGAACAAACAGTGGTTTAATAAAAGGCAAAATGCTGCATTCGATGTGCATGGCTAATAAGGAGCGACAAGCAAGTTCAACAATGTGCCCTTTTGGATTTATTACACATTTAATCTACACTGTGTAATTCGGTACTTAATGTTACAGTCTGCATTCCTGTTTTCCTTTATTATTAAATCTTTGTTGCCACTCCATTTGTCTGTGTCAGCGTTTGGGTCTTCATCTGTGTTCCATGACCCTGATAGGAACAGCGAGTCTTCCTCGTTCAGAAGGTAAAACAAGAGCTTTAGAAGTGCCTACAGCACTTCTAAAGCTCTCCAATTGTGTTATAGCTCCGTCCTCTGCATCCCTTAATCACTCTGTTGCTTGCAATTCAACTCCATGTTTCACAACTGTAAGAAATAAATGCATACTCACATGAAGAAATGTTTGTCACCATCAAGGGATCCTCTCCGGGACACATCTGCAAATTTTCTGCAGATAACACGAATATTCCTGCGCAGAAAGCACAAATTATACGTGGATATAATCTATAAAGTTCCTGCTGAAGAAATGTTATGTATTCATGCTGTCATCACATATTTCTTGAACTCTTTGTGTACCTGCTCCTTAGCTTTTTCTCAATGAAACGGTGACTGAGTTTGACTTCCCCAACCAGGAACAGGATTGCTGCCCTGCATGGAGAGCATCACATTTATTACCACTTGGTTATAAGTGTGAAAGCACAGAAAATATAAAGAAATGTTAGAGCAGTTCAAACGATTTTAACATTTTGTTCTTGTGTTTTAACTGAGGATAAACTCAAAACCAACTCATAAAAACACATGTGATAAACATGCAAATGTGAGCCTGTTTCTTGAACGCCCATCACATTTTTACAAACTTCCCCCAACAAGATATTTTTACATTACATGTTTATCAAATGTAATCGATGTCTATTAAATAATTTTTTCCCTTCTTAACATTTTGTTTATACACTTACAACATAGGTCAACATATATACACACGTGTTATGTTGACCTCCACCATCACTTACTTCTGTTGGCCGTAGAGCTCCCAGGCCTTGGCGAGAGCACCGCTTATTCCATGACTGCTGCTGGTATCCTGGATACACTTGCTCTCTTCCAAAAGACCAACTGACCTCAGTATGTGTCTGAAAGACCAGAGGAAACATTAGATTTGCATTTGTTACACCGGCGACAGAAATTGACAATGGAATTTGAAATAATGTAAAATATCTGAAAGTTCATATTTGTAATGTTAATGTTTTGTTGTGTATATTTACAGTTTATGAATATAAATCTGATAAAAAATGAATTTTTGTTTTATTACACACTGTTTTAAGCATTTATAACATAATGATAAATAATAGACATTGAAATTGAATTCTTCCCTGAAAAAAGGGGCAAAAGAATTGGCACAAAGACATTTTCTGACACCTTCACAGCCAAAACAACGAAATAAATACAGGCGATCTGTTTGAGGCTTTAGAATGATTCATGATACCGTTCTCAACTTAAATGTAAATGAATCTTAAAAACAACTATATACTTGATCAACACACCACTCCCTGTTAAACTGATGAGTAGTTAATGAAAACACTTCTCAGATACCTGTGCACCCCAGGGAGACGCTCAGACACGCTAAATCCACTAGCAGCAATAGTGTTGATCTCAATTTGTTTCAGGGAAGAAGTCACATCCTCCCTCTGATCCACCATGTAGTCACACCTGTTTACGCCCACAACAATAGACTGGAGAGAAGATACAGAGTTCAAAATTGACTCAGAGAATCAACTACTCCAAAAATAATAAATATCACTACAAGCTGCACATGATAATGATCAGTAATTTCTTACATTCCAGTGAAATGCAGGCAAACAGGTGGATGAAAAAAAGGTTTATTTTAATAAGGGTTAAACAAAACATATCCAAACAGAGGGGAGCCACTTGAGCAAAACACAGCATTCAGATAATTCAAACAAAACTTACAAGATATTGAAAGATCAAATTACCGAATTATCTATTCCACAGACTTGTGATCTGTTTCAGAAAACTCTTCTCTCTGACCACTGACTGATATTAAAAATTGACGTGCACTGCAACAACTACTTCAACAGTCAAACATGGCCATGATTATTTTACTAATTAAAACCAAATTGAATAGAAAATCACTTGAACATACAAATGTGTGATGTGAACATTGATTATGTATTATAACTGCACAGTCTATGAGTTATATATATATATATGAGTATAGGTATATGAGAGGCCGTTTAGGAAATAATTCATATTTGCTCTCATACTCCCCTACAAACACTACTATAGTCACACACACATACTACTATAGTCACACACACTTACTATCATACTCTCTCACAAACACTACTATAGTTACACACACTTACTATCATACTCTCTCACAAACACTACTATAGTCACACACACTTACTATCATACTCTCTCACAAACACTACTATAGTCACACACACATACTACTATAGTCACACACACATACTATCATACTCTCTTACAAACACTACTATAGTCACGCACACATACTATCATACTCTCTCACAAACACTACTATAGTCACACACACTTACTATCATACTCTCTCACAAACACTACTATAGTCACACACACTTACTATCATACTCTGTCACAAACACTACTATAGTCACACACACTTACTATCATACTCTCTCATAAACACTACTATAGTCACACACACACTTACTATCATACTCTCTCACAAACACTACTATAGTCACACACACTTACTATCATACTCTCTCACAAACACTACTATAGTCACACACACATACTACTATAGTCACACACACTTACTATCATACTCTCTCACAAACACTACTATAGTCACACACACTTACTATCATACTCTCTCACAAACACTACTATAGTCACACACACTTACTATCATACTCTCTCACAAACACTACTATAGTCACACACACTTACTATCATACTCTCTCACAAACACTACTATAGTCACACACACTTACTATCATACTCTCTCACAAACACTACTATAGTCACACACACATACTACTATAGTCACACACACTTACTATCATACTCTCTCACAAACACTACTATAGTCACACACACACTTACTATCATACTCTCTCACAAACACTGCTATAGTCACACACACATACTACTATAGTCACACACACTTACTATCATACTCTCTCACAAACACTACTATAGTCACACACACTTACTATCATACTCTCTCACAAACACTACTATAGTCACACACACTTACTATCATACTCTCTCACAAACACTACTATAGTCACACACACATACTACTATAGTCACACACACTTACTATCATACTCTCTCACAAACACTACTATAGTCACACACACACTTACTATCATACTCTCTCACAAACACTGCTATAGTCACACACACATACTACTATAGTCACACACACTTACTATCATACTCTCTCACAAACACTACTATAGTCACACACACTTACTATCATACTCTCTCACAAACACTACTATAGTCACACACACTTACTATCATACTCTCTCACAAACACTACTATAGTCACACACACATACTACTATAGTCACACACACATACTATCATACTCTCTCACAAACACTACTATAGTCACACACACTTACTATCATACTCTCTCACAAACACTACTATAGTCACACACACATACTATCATACTCTCTTACATGCTTTTATGGATGGAACAACATAATAGTGAATGTATGAGAGAATAATATGTGATGTGTATAGTAGTATGTGTGAGAGAGTTTGACTGAAACGGAAGTCAACTTGAATTTCCAGTTTCTGATTGGCTCATCACGGGTGTAGGTACCGGATGTGTCTCTACAGCGGGATCTCAAGGACAATGTCCCGCCTCCTCTAAGATGACCAATTTGCATGGATGTATACAGTCTATGATGTTAACATGTGAAAATGATCGACCGGGACCGTGTCAATGAGGCAATTGGACTTCTAAATAACATTTTAACCCGTTCCGATGTGATAACCTGTCGGAAATTTCGAACCGTAATCAACAGCCCTCACGTAGCGCGGTCGATGTGGAAATGCGGCGGACTGAATGGACTTAACTAGCGGCTCTAATGATGGGCCTAAACAGGAGGGCAGCAGCGTTTATGATAAGGGGAAATCCTCGCGGCTGGTTTGGTTCATCAACGTTCTGTTTCCCCCCGTCGCCATGGCAAGGAGTCCCCCGCGCCGACCCCCCTTAGCTGCGCGAGTTTGACAGTGCGTGCGCGTATGTCAAAACCAAAACACCAAGGAAGGCTGAGGAATAGTCACCCACTTATATTAATAATAATAATAATAATAATAATAATAATAATAATAATAATAAAGAGCAAAGTGTCCGGCCCGTGCGGACCCAGTGACACTATGCAATAACCTGCTGAAATAAAGAGTTCTGTAAAGTTGGAAATATATTCACAGATTCGGGATCAATAAATCTGAAGAGAAACGTTTTCAAACACAAATGATGGCTCTTTCCCACCGTAATATCATAGACTACGAGCTACAAGGACCAAAACACAGATTTTTTATATAAATAAGCCGTCCGGTCTGGACGGAGAACATTGATATCTATGCGCAGCCGGCAGCCGGGCGAGTGCGTAGGGACCGTCTGCAAATTACAAGTCAAAAGTAACGCTGCAAACAAAAATCATTAACTCCTCTGTTATACAATATTTTTTCCTCTTGTGCACCACTTGCTGTAGTGCTGTTGTTTTTTGTTGTTGATCAAAATATTCTCCAGGGGCATTAAAATAAATAAATCGTTGATATTGGATTTATTTTCTTTCAAGCGTACATTTTTATCTGTCCCTCAACACAGGCTATGACTACTACTAATATCTGCTACTACAACCACTACCACTGGTAGTACTAATCATTACAACAATAATACTTCAAATAATAGCAGCAACAATAATAACATTTGCACATAAAACAATGTTTAGTGGTCCAATGAAAAAAAAACAGACAATTTGGCCCTCGACTTGGTAACCTGGACATAATTTGGCCCTCAGTGAAAACTAATTAGGGAACCCTGGAAGGCTCAGCACTGTGTTTTAGTCATTTTTGTTTTCATCTCTTCTTGAAAAAACTGGTAGATCGGCCCCTTAGTCATGATTGATTCTGGGCTGGACCAATTACAGCCGAGGGGCAGTGCCCGACAGTGTGCAAGCATTGTCACAAAAAAGTTTGTTCATAGGCTTCATTGTCTTTCCATCGATACCTGGTGGGCCAGTCTCGGTTGAAAATGCCCAGGACAATTTTTGGTCCCAGTCCAGCCCTGTTGGTGGGCCTCTTGAAGTCAACATTTCCCTTTGGCTCATTTGCAGTGATCTTGAGTTTTGAAATGAATTTATGATGGAACAAAAACATAAATGTAGGGCGTCCAGTGTTACAAAGCTCTCTTGATCGACACCTCCTTCAAACTGCTGGCTAAAGAACAAAATTGTCCGTGCATATCCATTACGCTCAAAGAATAACCGATCCAAAATCATGCTGTCATATCCACCGCTGTCAGTTTCCCTTGCAATGTGCTGAAGGCACCTCATTGCATTCGTGAAAAAAATCCTAATACTCTCCTCATTACCATTTACTGCTAACAAAAAGTTGCTTTGAAAAAGAAGGTAAATTAGTGGAAAAATCATATTTGCAACTGCAGCTACTTACAAAATTATAAAGTTGTACTTATAAAGTTGCCTTCTTGATTTCAGTTCTCCCACACAGCTTCCATTTAGCTAGTAAGCTCCCAGAGCTGTGCACCAATCAAGGAATGGGGCTTTATGCTATTTCCTGTTTAAACAAACTAACTTCCTGTTTTAGTAATTTTGAGTATAATAGTGTATGTGAGAGAGTATGACAGTAAGTGTGTGTAACTATAGTAGTAAGTGTGTGTGACTATAGTAGTGTTTGTGAGAGAGTATGATAGTAAGTGTGTGTGACTATAGTAGTGTTTGTGAGAGAGTATGATAGTATGTGTGTGTAACTATAGTATGTGTGTGTGACTATAGTAGTGTTTGTGAGAGAGTATGATAGTAAGTTTGTATGTCTAAGTATGATAGCATGTGTGTGTGGCTATAGTAGTGTTTGTGAGAGAGTATGATAGTAAGTGTGTGTGACTATAGTAGTGTTTGAGAGAGAGTATGATAGTAAGTGTGTGTAACTATAGTAGTATGTGTGTGTGACTACAGTAGTGTTTGTGAGAGAGTATGATAGTAAGTGTGTGTAACTATAGTAGTATGTGTGTGTGACTACAGTAGTGTTTGTGAGAGAGTATGATAGTAAGTGTGTATGTGTAAGTATGATAGTATGTGTGTGTGACTATAGTAGTGTTTGTGAGAGAGTATGATAGTAAGTGTGTATGTGTAAGTATGATAGTATGTGTGTGTGACTATATTAGTATGTGTGTGTGACTATAGTAGTGTTTGTGAGAGAGTATGATAGTAAGTGTGTGTGACTATATTAGTATGTGTGTGTGACTATAGTAGTGTTTGTGAGAGAGTATGATGGTAAGTGTGTGTGACTATAGTAGTGTTTGAGAGAGAGTATGATAGTAAGTGTGTGTAACTATAGTAGTGTTTGTGAGAGAGTATGATAGTAAGTGTGTGTAACTATAGTAGTGTTTGTGAGAGAGTATGATAGTAAGTGTGTATGTGTAAGTATGATAGTATGTGTGTGTGACTATAGTAGTGTTTGTGAGAGAGTATGATAGTAAGTGTGTGTAACTATAGTAGTGTTTGTGAGAGAGTATGATAGTAAGTGTGTGTAACTATAGTAGTGTTTGTGAGAGAGTATGATAGTAAGTGTGTATGTGTAAGTATGATAGTATGTGTGTGTGACTATAGTAGTGTTTGTGAGAGAGTATGATAGTAAGTGTGTATGTGTAAGTATGATATTAAGTGTGTGTGACTATAGTAGTGTTTGTGAGAGAGTATGATAGTAAGTGTGTATGTGTAAGTATGATAGTAAGTGTGTGTGAGTATAGTAGTGTTTGTGAGAGAGTATGATAGTAAGTGTGTGTGACTATAGTAGTGTTTGTGAGAGAGTATGATAGTAAGTGTGTATGTGTAAGTATGATAGTAAGTGTGTGTGACTATAGTAGTGTTTGTGAGAGAGTATGATAGTAAGTGTGTGTGACTATAGTAGTGTTTGTGAGAGAGTATGATAGTAAGTGTGTATGTGTAAGTATGATAGTATGTGTGTGTGACTATAGTAGTGTTTGTGAGAGAGTATGATAGTAAGTGTGTATGTGTAAGTATGATAGTAAGTGTGTGTGAGTATAGTAGTGTTTGTGAGAGAGTATGATAGTAAGTGTGTGTGACTATAGTAGTGTTTGTGAGAGAGTATGATAGTAAGTGTGTATGTGTAAGTATGATAGTAAGTGTGTGTGACTATAGTAGTGTTTGTGAGAGAGTATGATAGTAAGTGTGTGTGACTATAGTAGTGTTTGTGAGAGAGTATGATAGTAAGTGTGTGTGACTATAGTAGTATATGTGCGTGACTATAGTAGTGTTTGTAAGACAGTATGATATAACATGTGAGAGCAAACATGAATTATTTCCTAAACGGCCTCTCATATTAGGTAAACTACCTGAAATTACACAAGTGTGTGCTAAATTCTGTATCGCTTAGTTTAACTCCTGTCCCATCCACTAACTTTTGACCTATATTGCAGCCATCCTCCAGGGGGCGATCAAGGTGGTTGGACTTTACGTCACTTCACTAACAAATTCAGCATTTACTACTGCTTAAGTAGGCATTCAGAGACATATTTACGGTTTTGATATTTTTATTGGATTTACTGACTGTAAGATAAATGTCAACAACACCAGCTTTGTTTAAGAGTGCAAATCCTGTTTCACAGCCAGGTTATGAGAAGTCAAGTTTCTTACCTGTGTCCCACCTTCTTGCTGCACTTCTCTGTATATGCTAAACAACTTAGCGGTGAAATCATCTGACTGGATAGTACTGTGATGTGGAAGGAGACAAATCATCAAATTTTATACATTATGAAGCACTTTGGATTTAATTTTGGTATAGATTAATCCAGTCACTGCTTTGTGTTCCGCCATCTAGCAGTGCCTCCATTACTGAAGTGGAAAGTCATGGTGACTACAAAGTCTGCTAAAAATGTATTCAATGTTAACTGGAAGATGCAAACCTCGTCTTTGTCTTTACTGTATTGAAACAGATGACCAGCCTGTGTTTCAGGAGCAACTTGGCCACAGTCGATCTTCCCAACTTCTGCTGAATTCCTGCCGTTTGCTCTCGGGAAATCCTGCCGAGCCTTCAATTAGGAAATTA
This sequence comes from Chelidonichthys spinosus, assembly GCA_029853015.1. Lineage (NCBI taxonomy): Eukaryota > Metazoa > Chordata > Actinopteri > Perciformes > Triglidae > Chelidonichthys > Chelidonichthys spinosus. The sequence continues at coordinate 17,812,021 of CM056829.1, forward strand.
CATCCCCTTCTCCGGCTGCGCGCACCTTTTTGAAGCCCTTTCACCGGGACCTACCCACTTCTTCTAATTGGTCACTTTGGTGGATTGAGGGACCATCTAGCCAATAGGCAAATGAGGAGTTGATGCCCTCTGATCCATCCTAATAGGCTGGAATAGTTTAACTTTGTAAGTTACCTACCCCTGCTGATGTCACTCCTTTGGGCTTGCTAGGTCAGTTACATGGTAACTAATTAAGTTCACTCTCTTTCTGGAATGGAACAATCAGAGTATCCCTCTTCTCAGGGTTAACAAACCCGGAGTTTTAGCAAAACCTGCCAGATACACACGTCTGTAAGATAGGTAATTAATTTGCGCTCCCCGGGCGTGTCAGCGAAAAATTGAGGCGTTGTCTGGTCCGAAGTTCCCCTGGTGCTATTTTGGTGTTTCAGAAAACAATTCCGCCACAGACCAGGTAAAACATGGTTTTAAGTCAGTGGAGCGTTATTTAGATGCTATTTTAAGGGCGCATGCTTGGCTATATAGACCCTTACAAGAAAACATTTTTCAACACTGGGGAAATCATTGTGGAGTCTATGACAAAATTAACATATAGTTATATATCTAGTGTACACATTCACCCAAATTATTCAGGATCATTGTAGAAATTGACTGATCAAATAAACAGTGCTATGTCGCTAGATATATATTAGATTTGCATCAGGCACAAGAGTCATTTATCCACCGTTATACTAGCAACAGTGTCTGAGATCCAGCAACAAAGACATTAGCGCTTTGCGTTTCAGACTTACATTTCAGACCGCTAAAATAGGGCCCTATATTAATCAAATCTTGTCATATATTAGCTGGAAACAGTCATTTGGTTTTATGCGTATGAGATTTAAGGCCTAGAATTCAAGGAGGGTTTTACAGAAAAAAAAAATAAGCAAAATGTTATTGTACCCTGCAAGACCCTCTTCCAGAAAGTCTGGGTCCTGGCTGACCTTGTCCACCAGTGTGTTGAAGTGAACTTGCACTGCCAGAGCTTGGAGGAGGGCGGCTTTGGGCACAGGAGAGGGGAAGAGTGTGAACGGAGCGTAGGTCAGGACCTGGAACGTGACACAAATGGAGTGAACCATTGTTTTAAGAACAATCAGGAAAGATATGACAAATAAGTGTTGAAGAGAGGGTCAGGCTAGAATAAATTATACTGATGTTATGTGATGAACAAAAATTGTGAAAAATGTAAATGAAATAATTACGACCCACTCATCTTTTAGGAAGATATGATACCTTTTTTAACTGAAAGAAGATGCTGGTAACAATGGCAACAACATTCAGGTTTCAGGCTTTAAAACCAAAATGTTGTGCTGAAAGCACTGTGGTGCTGAGGGGAACTGCAGAGTCGGGTGATAATTCATTACAAATGACTCCTGTCACATTACGTATACATTGTTGGAATACAATATCATTTTTGACCACAAGGAGGCAGGAACTCTCCAAACAAACAAACAGCAAAGATGGAATGTGAGCCCCTTCACAAATAAGTTATATAATCCATTAATTGTTACAGAAATATATTGACTATATACTATATACTAGATATAAAGAGTATATAATCAATAAATATAAATGGGTTGTTCCATGTAATTTCATCAAATTTCTGAAAATCTTCCCACCTGACCAGTTTTCTTGAGTTTCTTGAAAAAAATCTTCTAGTACAAAGTACACTTGTTGATAGGACAAATCCAAAATATTAGGTCTCTCCTGTCAATAGTTTTCTCATGAAACATTATTGAATGAAGGGTAGTTTAGACATTTTTTTTTTCATCTATTCCCTCTGCTCCTGCTGTGACAATAGTTGATGTCAACAGCAAACTTAGTTATTTTCAAAATTAATTTTGATTCTTAGATAGGTGGTTTGCATATGATAACATAGGATTCATAAGTCCCACTTTATATTCAACCACTCACTCCATCACTATTGCAAAACTCATTAATAAATTATCACTTATATTAGACTCATACCGACTGACACAGTTCTTATGTACCAAAAGAGTTTGTTTATTTACTTCCAAAGACCGAAGGCAGCGAGCACAGCGTATACTTGATCTCTCACCCTTTGACTTTGTGTTACTTCATACCACCTTCATGTATTTACTCACTTGCTAAACACTGAATTACAAATAAATGTTAATTTATATCGATATCAATGTATCGAGGATTCACAACTCAGGAAATGAGATTGATTTATACTTGGATATTGACTGATTAATAATTGTTTATGGAGTAATTCAATTTACCTCTGTAATTCTCTTCTGATGAGATAATGAGATCAAATACTCGATCAAAAGAATTGAAACGCCTACACTGCCTAATAATGGGAGCAAGATCTACCGATCATCATTGGTACTTCAAATCTGTTAAAACTGCACACATTTGCGAACACACTGCTGAAAGAGCGTTATGCGGCCCTGGGCTATCAGATCTCAATGCGTCCACAAAATCCATGCCAGTACTGAGAGCTGGCCATCTGTGATCAGATCACCTGAGACGCATGTTTAAGCCAGGTCTGAGTAGGACATAGTCTTTTAAATCCACAGTAAAACTCAATCAGTCCATTTGCCAGGCACAAGTCTACTGAGATCTTTCATTAATTAGTACAAACTTAATCATCTCTCACCACCTTGCTAATTCTGTAATTTCACTCTGTCAATGTACAATGTCCCTGTCCCCACTCCCAAAACCTGACCCCACCCATTCCTCTTGGAAAAAACGACATGTATAATCAATTAAGAGTGTGTGTTGGCTCCTACCTCAGATGAATCAGGGTTCTCGTGTGTGTGAAAAAGAAGCCCATGTTGAAAAGCCAACTCTTTTGCGTCTTCTACTAAATAGTTGAGCCTGTCTGGACTTGAGCTCAGCTGCTGGAGAAATACTTCTGTTGCCATCACGATGGGCCTGAGGAGTGAAACAGAGCAACTTTCAATGAAAGTTAAATTGTATTTAAAGCAAAGCACTTTGAAACTCCCTCAATATATATTGTGCTCTGAATAATTTTGCCTGGGAGAAAGATGTTGTAACTGCATACGTGTACATGTAACCAGAGGTGGAAAGTAACAAATATATGTATTATTAATTAATAAATAATTTACTTAAATATCCCCTTGTCCCTTTTGCACTACACAGGAGAGACCGCACTGTTAAAAAAATGTAACCAAGTAACCTTTACTTCATGTCAATTTAAACAAGCTACTTTTTACTTTAACTTGAGTCGATTTTTAGACTGGTCGTTTTACTTTTATTTAAGTAACATTTGATCAAAATAATAGTACATTTACTTGAGCAGAATATTTTAGGACTCTTTCCACCTCTAATAACACATATCCTTACCCTGTATAAGCCGATCTTCTGAGAAATATTTGCTGCGGATATCACTTTCTTTTTGTTCTTTTAACGAAAAGCAACGCAAAAAGCGTAGAGAACAAACTGTGCTCTGGTAATTATGAAGGACCCCCAGGATATGCAGTCATGTGATTGGCTGAAAACGAGGGAGGTCTTGTTGAAAAATATGCATTCGTGAATCGAGCCACGTCAGGTGGGTCTCAAAAATCCACACACAAATAGACACCAGTTCACGCACAAATGCAAACAAGTACACAAATAAAAATAATCTTGTAAATTCAAGTTTAACAGTTTCAATATAAATGTAACAACATCCAAATACATTTTTGATGAATATTGCAAATCTTTTTTTAATTCATATATTTATGGATTTCTATTACATTTATATAGCTGGGATTGGCTCCAGCCCCCCCGTGACCCTAAATACAGGATAAGCGGTAGAAAATGGATGGATGGATGGATATTACATTTATTTAAACAAGACTTATTTGTGGATCAGAAATGTGTTTGTGAACCTTATTTTTGTTTATGGATTTATTTTACATTTTTACATACTGTTGTAGCGAAAAACCTTCAACTACATAATTTCTAGGTCCATTTCAGCTAAACTAACTATCTAACAGATAGTCTCCAAATTGTACGTCCCTGATGAAAAGAAGTCCAGCCAGTCTTTAATCCAAAGAAAAAAGAGATGTTTATTAGCCAACAGAGGATCCCAACATCACGGGTTACCCCGGGGTAAGCGCCCGAGAGCCCCGTGTCCTCGGTTTATATGCCGTTGAACCCAGGATTCCACGCCCATGTCAGGTTGCCACCCTCACCTTTTCTACAAATCAGGATCTTATTTTTCTAAAAAACAATGACTGTCATCATTTCCCCACCCATCATTTGGCACTCTCCCAGTTGTCACAATTTGGTAGGGGTTTTTCCCCATTAGTTTCCTAAAGCGTTCCTAAAACACCTCTCCTCACTGTAGCAGGCCTCAAGGCCATTCTGACACAATGGTGTACACAGTTTGTATGGACTCATGAACCCAGGTGCAGGGCCTTTAAATCACAGCCTGTCATGGTAACTTAGATATCCTTATGCTGCAGAAATAATTAACCCCTTAGCTACCACAATACCAATATCCATTTGTGGGTGTATTGAAATGTATTTGTGAGAAGAGAGTAATTTATATATAAATCACATAATACATTTGTGAATCCTTCTCTGTGCATTCATTATTAATGAGACTGAACTGACCCTATAGCCGAGAGTCTCTAGTCTACTGTGTTTTAGTGTAATTAACGGCACACCACTTCATTCTGTGTCTCTCCTCTATGCCTGTTTCACCGGGACATTTCCTGAACGGCCGGTCATATTTAAATTTCAGATGTCAGATACAATCATGGACGTATTAAAACAGGTGACGGTACTCAGCCGCAACACTGCCATTTAACGCATCCGCAGACATCGTTAAAGGTCCCCTATTATACTGATTTTCATCAATTCCACACAGTTGTCAGAGGACCAACAACACTGTTTTTGATATGCATCGCCCCAAACCCATCCTTGGTCCTGAATTTCATCCGTCTAAAAGTTGCTCAAATGAGCTCTCCTGAGAAAAGGTTGTTTCTGTGCCTGGACCTTTAAATGCTAATGAGCTCCGTCTGTCATCGCCTACTTGGAGAGCCACGGAGACGATGCCACTTATGCTAGCGCTAGCATGTGCCAATGTTTACGTGGATGTATCGCTGTGGCTCGCCTGTGTGGCTCAGGTGAAGTTGCTGGGTCCCGTATGGTTGGGACAGATCCTTTTACGAGGGTCAGAGTCGAGGCAAAGCCAGCTTTGTACTGACCCTCGTTACTGAAGTAGTCCGATGTAAAGTGGTTTAAAGTGGCTTACACGGACCATAGCCGGCAAATTGTCATTAAAAATGAAACGCAACCGCTGTCTCTTCTGTTCTTCTGTAGCTGGGACAGAATATAAGCACTATGTTGATTTGTACAACCAACAACAGAGCAATTAGCATGTCTAGCTCTGAGCGACAACATTGTGAAACACCACTATCTCACTGCTGTCTCACCGCATGACACACCGAACTTCACCTTGGTGATGAACGCCCCTCTCGGATATCTCCTGTCATAGTGCAGGGGAGTTCGGCCTATGCAAATGACTCCCTTTGTTACGTAATGATGGGAGCTGAATCTGAACAGCCCATAGTAGCGCCGTTGTGCCAGTGGGTGGGCTGCAGAGACCATGCAGGAGTCGCTTGTTTTCCTCATCCTGGGAGTTGGCAGGATCAGGGAGGACCAGTTTATAGATGTTTTCATAATATGGGACCTTTAAATGCGAAGGGAGTATGCGAATGGCCCCTCCCAACTTGGATTGTTTACCTTTTTGTTCAATCTGATTGGCTCAGCCTTGGCAGGGTTACACAGAGAAAATTTAAAAAATGTTGAAACAAAAAACAACAAAAAAAGTGGTGGAGATGTGCATTTTTATATATATATAAAATTTCAGTATAACAACAATAGGCCTATTTAATTCTCATTTCATTTCTAGGAACAAGAGACATTAGATAGGGAAGAAACATGTTCTTAAAACATGTTCGAATGCACCATGCCTAGGACATATCAATTGTGGCTGACGCCCATGCCGCTCTCACCACGAGTCTGAGGCCCCAAAAAGCTGCAGCTGTGTGGTTAGTTGCTGCCATTGGGTGAAATGCTTCACTGGTATATTGCCAGAGTTTAATGGATCTCCATAATGTAACTGGATAGTACAGCGTGACAATAACCCACATTGACGTGTCCTTGTTGCTCCCTGTCAAATGCATAATGGGTGAATCACAACCGTATTTCCTGCATCAGCTCCTCTCTCTATCTAAGCTAATGTTTATTTGACAGCGAGTTGGAGGCATGATATGAAATTAGTTTCTGTCCATCTATTCTCTATTGCTGATTATCCAGCATGATTTAGCTAAGAGATCACTTTCAAGGTTTAATGTTTAAAGTGGTTTTCAAAATAAGACATGAACAGAAAACATGGTAAAAAAATCTTCACATTGTGAAGAGAATACAGGTGTTGTGCATTGAGGTTTCATTATCAGTCTTCTTCTATTTCTTTTTTCAATTCTTCATATTCTTACTTAACTTTAGTTGTTTTTAGTAAAAAAAAAAAAAAAGTCCACAGTAAGTCTCAGCCACATTTTAAGTGTCGTAGACATAGTCTTAGTTTTACTTTGCTACACAGTAGGATTTATTTTTATTTAATTTTAGTAGTAGTTAATTTAACGTTAATTTATTTTAATTTAACGTTTTACAAATACAATGTATAATTGACATATATAGGACTATTTAAGTTCAAGTTAATTGGAAGTTGGCCTATATTTAGTGGCATAAATGTTTGTAACTTGTTTTGAGAGACTTTAATCACTGTACTTATTTGAGCTTGATGTTCTTGTAAAGCTAAGACAGCAGACTCAGATTAGTCCAGTGACAAACACCTAAAGATTGGATCTGGATCCATCTGGATCCTGCTGTTAACAAAGTTAGTTTTATAATTCAAGTTGGTTTATTTGACTCTAAATGGACTATAATTTACTAAATGAACATCATGCTATTGATGAAGACTTGAATCTATTGATTGAAGTCATAAACTCATGTTTACGATGTTTACTGAGATATTAAATCAAGGGAGAAGCAGGGTCATTTTTTCATTCTTTCGGAATAGGATGTTGCCGCCTGGGTGTTAATAAAGATTAATTTTAGTGCAGCTTTATTGGTGTGGCTGGAGAGGAGAGAGATGGAATGAGAGGGGTGGGCCATATAGAGGCAGATACTTAACAAAGACAATATCTAACTCAAATTAAAAAAACAATTTAGTATGACATATTCTTCTACAAATATGTTGTCAATCTATATGAGAAACTCAATGAAAACAAACGTGTGAGTATCTAAAAAAAAATGAACAGACAGAATTCTACATATGAAAAAAGTTTATTTAATTATTTATTTGTTAGAAACGTATGTAGTTAACTCATCTCCTTTAGGGTGATACACAGTCTATAGTGGACTCAATAGAATTGGTAACATAGTTGACACACAGCCCATTTGTCACTTCAAACAGAGAAAAACATACACTAATGCAAATTCATACATATGCAATTCATAAAGTTTGTCCTCAGTTGGAGATCAAACTGTAGTCGAAACTTGTGTCCCAGGAAACTGTCAGATTATCCTGAAGGAGAAACACAAAAGGAACAAGATTTATTATAAATAACCGGTCACATTCCACACTACGAGACAGTTTACTGATTATTTTCTAGTAGGTCGAGTTTATCTACCGTAGTGCTACAGAAGTGAGATGTACAGATCTGGAGTCAGGATGCGGTTAGCTTTGCTGAGCATAATAAAGGGTAGCAGGGGGAACCAGCTACCCTTGCTAAGTCCAAAGTCTTTATTTTGTATAAAGGAAAACATTTAATAATGACGGCTTATGATTTCCACCTTTGAATTTGAATTTGATGGTGCTGAAAGATCAGGACATAATGAGAAATGTCACATAACCAAAAATAAGAAATCATCCCCGGCTGGTCCATGAGTAACCAGGGTACTATGGTTGAATGAATAGCCAATACAGATGTTTCTCTGCTATTTTATCTCTGATGAAAATGATTCCACTTCAGACATGTTGTTTCTATGGTAAATAATCCATGGCCATATAGAAATGAACCTTCCAAGATATGACCACCCAGCACATGCCTTCTGCAGTCTCACCTCTTCCATTGTTGCATCCCAAGCCGGAGGCATTTCCTATTCGATCCATCCTGGCCCCAAAGCAGCCAGAAGACCGTTTCCTGGCGATCATCAGCAGGTCCTGCAGACGGCTCCTCTGATTCGGAGTCCGACTCTGGCCTTCAGTTGGTAACTGAGATCTTTCTGATATTGAAGGTTCTTGGTCCCCCTCCTGGTCCAGGTTCCATCCTCGGCCAGCTTGGCTGTTCTCAGGCTGCTGGTTTGTCCCTTCGTAATCAGAGTCTTCCTCCTGGGCTGCCTCAGCCAGAGTCTCCTCAAAGCGCTCCAGTAAAGACTGGAAAGATGGAAACACACTTAAACTGGTTACATTCATATTATGGTTACGGTTAAAGACACTCCATTAACTTACTTTCTGTCATTTAATGGTGTGCATTTGGTGATAAAAAAAAACAGAATAAAAAACAGAAATACACCTGTGAATTACCTACTAAAATATACAGTCATATGTCAACACCTAGATATTTCTAGTCCCTGTGAGTCCCTGTTCATGTATCGAAAATAAAATGTGCAAAAGAAACCCACTGAAAAAAATAAATATAATAATATATGAAGCATCCTTTTCACTGAAGAGACAAAAAAATGCAGCAGATGAAACATCAAACCTTCCTCACATTAATAGTCTCCATGAGAAAAATAGTCTGTTACATGTTGTTGTGTCCTCAGTTTGTACGATTGTTCTAATGTCACTGATGAGAGAATTACGACCAACAGCAATTCATCTCGATGCAGCCAACTGCTAGTATTCCAACAGATGGAAACATTAACACCTTAATAATAACTGCTACTGGACACAGACTGAGGGGCCTTAGCTGTCATCAGTTACCAGGCTTCTCCCCCGGCTGGTGAGTAGAATTAAATTGAGGAAGTTTAAGATCACTTTTTGAAGTAAATAATAAGTTAATTATTTTTGAAATATCAAAATTAAAGGTGCAGGGTTAGAAGATCAGTTTCATCTGTTAACCCCACGAGGACATGTTCAAGGCCTCAGAACTATATTGGATTGTCCAACAGCATCTGAAACCTCGTTTTTGTGAATACCCTCACCCCCCTATGAATTGTGCATTTGGAATTTGTCTTCAGTGATAGCAACGTCCCTGTAGTCAGATGCAGAAATCTTAAAACAAATAAGGCAAAGACAATCTGCGTCTCTAGAAACCACGAGTGAAATCAGAAAATTGTTTTTTATAACAGATGTGTTCACACCAAATGCGAAGCACATTTTCTAACACACAAAATTCACACCATTTGCTTCAGAAAATTCCTCGATGCGAAACCTAAGAGAGATGAGTCTCTCCTGTCATCACTGAATCAGAAATGGAGTAAAAAAATATTCTATCGGTCTGAGCTCTACGATAGAACCTCACATTTGTACAGAGACAGAACCACAGACTGTCTATGGTACAACAAAGGTCACTGCCATATTTATGTGTAGAGGGCATTATTTTAAGTGTTGATGAAGCAGCTTCAATGTTACTTTCCACTAGTTCTGATCAATCAGAACTCCATGCAGAAAACAAGCATTTTAAAAGTAGTTTGCTTGTGGTCTTGCAGACCTAAATTCTAAAAATAATTCATCTTTCATACCGCTGTAGTAAACGAGCCGATGTGTGTCCTATAGATACAGTGAAAACAGCTCAGTGCTGAGCACCTCTCATACAGGACGCTGTTTGATTACCCGGTGTGTCTGCGACTTCACAACATGTACAAAGCAGCAATAGAGGTTATTTCAGCCATGATTGATGAAACCTTGATGGTATCTACGCGAGGGTAAGCCCCCCATCCTCTCTGGGTCGTTCACCACGAGTCACACGAATAAACAAATTTTACTTAGCGTTTGGTGAGAACACAGCAGGAGATGTGAAAGTGAGGAGTTTTTTGCATCAAACACAAATAATAACGGCCTCGACAGCTACTGTAGAAAATGTTCCCATCTTTGACCTTATAGTCAACTAATCCCGTTTCCTTCAGACAAACCGGCGTGATGAATAACAGGTGTCTTACCTTGAGCTGAGTCAGGTCGCTGGTGGAAGAGGGCCTTCCCAGTACGTGGCTGCTAACCAGTGTGTGCTGACACAGCAGGGCCAGCAGGCCCCACAGGACCGCAGTCCTCATGATATCCTTCTGCTGCTGCTACTGATGCTACTGCCGGCGCTGCATCATTTTATAGACATGTCGACACACATACACACACACACACACTCGCCGTGCAACAGACAGTATTGTCAGTGGCTCATCATTTTGTAGATCGCCTCAAGTGCATTCTGACACCTCTGCGTGATAAGGTGGCTGGTCAGATGTCCATTTAAGTGGCGCTTGGTGGTAGGTGATGTGTATGTATGCGTGTGTGTGTGTGTGTGTATGTGTGTGTGTGTGTGCAGTGTATGTGTCTGTGTATCATCACACTTCCAGCCAGGAAGCCATGACCTCAGGAGCCATGTTGGATCTCTGAGCTCAGACGTGGTGTGTATTGACGGGAATGCAGCATTCACTATGCAAATACTTAACATTGTCTACACTCTTGAGCCTGAAAAATACCATAGTAGGTTAAAACTGCTGCTCCCGCTGCATTACAGGGAAGCAACAGGATTTAGATTAGGAGAGGAAGGAAACAACTTCATTATCAATACAAGGATGATCAGCTGATGAAATGTCCGTATTGAGTTGTGTTTCAGTCTGTGAGGTCGTGTAAAAAGGTTTAGCTGTTTGTCACATTACATATGAATGCTGGCAGTCTACCTAAACATTACATTAGTCGTTGGATCCATATAGTGAGAACGGCTCAGGAAACTCTCCACATTGATCGTTATTAATGTCAGACTGTCCATATTATTTGTGATGTTAGCGCTCACATGTGACAGTGATACTACAGAACTGCTCACAAAATATGTCATTGCTGTTTACAAACACAAAAAAGGTCTGTTGGGAGTCCATATCACAGATGGGACATGAGTGGGGCTGGAGCGTCCAGTCCGTTTAGTCTAATCTATGTTGATCCAGCTGTCCAGAGGACAGCAGTCGGACAAACTGTGACAGCAGAGATTTACTGGTGAAAACCTGTTTTCAAGTAGGCTTCTGTATACTCCATTCAGAGGCATGAAAACAACATTGATGTTTATTGATTCATAACCTTTATTTCCCTGTAGCATAACTGCACAGCACATAGCCATACTGGGTGCCTTGATCGATCATTATTGATAGATTGTCAATCACAAGGTAGCCCCGCCCTAAAGCATACCCTGCTTTATCCTCTGTTTGACTCTAAATGGACCATTATTTACCAAATGAACATCCTGCTACATTGAAGAGGACATGAAACTACAGATGGAGACCATAAACTCATGTTTACAATGAGATAAGAATTCAAGTGAGAAGTAGGGTCATTTTCTCACAGACTTCCATGCAATCAGACTTCTTTTTACAACCAGATGATTCGCCCCCCGGATGGCCAGCTGTGAGATTGCAAGTTTAAGGCACTCCGGCTTTGGCTTCACTTTACAGAAACGGAGGTTGCCGCATGAGTCCTCATACAGAGAACTCCCTCGATAGTGAGTAGTGAGTGATTTTGGACACAACTAGCGTCTTCTTTCATTGTCAGATGTAACTTCATATACCACTGTCTGAGGTGTCCATTTGTTTTATGAATGGAGGTTAATTTCAGGAATGATTCATAATACTTGTGTGTGTGCATGTGTGATGATGCTTAAGCAACACTTGGTTCAATGATGTGCAGTTGTAAACATTTATTAAAACATACAACAGAACACAAAGAACAGTCTTACATCACGTTTAAATAAATATATTTGTAAGCCACCAACAATATTCAATAAATATAAGTAAATAAATAGCAATCAAATGAAAATATGTTTTGGTAGAGACTTTGCAGTTCCAGAAGATGGTAAGACTTCATCTTTACTTTGGATCTGCAAGACAACAACAACTCCGTTAATAAGACAGTTCACATTTCCTGATTCATTTCAGGATTGATGCACATTTGTGGGAGCGATAATGGTGCACTATATCAGAATTGATACATTACAAAGGAAGCATGAAGACAAACAAGCTTTTTTAGTGTTTTCTGTGAAGGCCCCCATTTGAACTTACTGTATTTGCCAACCGTGTTGCAGCCCAGAGCGCTCATGGAGCCTATTCTGTCCATCCGTCGCCCGAAGCAGCCGGAGGACTTCCTGGACGAGTCATTGCGGACGCTCTTCAGGTCCTTTGCTGAGAGAAACTCCCTGATCGCCGCCTCGTCCAGTCTGGTTTGTTGCTGCTGTCCATCTTCTATGTTCAGGCTGTCCAGACCGTCCCTCCCTGCAGGGACTCTCTGGTCCACATCAGGAACTGACTCCTCTAGTCTGTCAAGGAGCACCTGCAAAAAACACAGAAGTTAGGTTACCACTTGCACATTAACAATAAACATGCACCAGTTGTTTTCCTGCAGTGCCGGCTCCAAAAACATTGTTAATGTTGTTGATTATACGACTGCAGCACAAGTGATTTATTACGTTCTCATTGAAATTCGCCTCGAGCACCCATTTAACCTGAGCACATATCAGAGTTTCATTAAATCCTATGTGGCCCTAGAGGACCATGGAGTTTACACAACAACGACAATTAGATTCTGTAAATGGAAGGAAAACATTGGTCTTGTCTTGCTGCTGCAGATTGCCTTCAATTGCTCAAGGACCTGTGTCTCCATGATCTCCAACCTTCCAAACCCAAGTTTCAGTTGGCAGACTCACCTTCAAGATGTCCATGTCGGTGTCCGTGAAGCCGGTGCTGATGGGATACGTGCTGAACGGCTGCAGGTGTAAGACGAGGAGGAGGGCACAGATGGGAATGGCAGACAGATGCATGTTTCTCTGTGAGTTCCTGTCAGTCTTATCACTGGATGGATTTGGCTTCTTTGCCCTGTAGCTCTTCGGATGATGGATCCAGCAGCAGCAGCCTCTGCTCTTTTATACATGAGCGCCACGCACGTCGGTATGCCAGGAAGTGGACTGGCATTCCTGACACCTGATTCTGATAACGGGAGCTGTCGGAAACGGCTCCTTTTAAAGCGCCGTCTCTTAGATATGGGGCATTCGTATGACATAGCTGCTTCCATTTGCCACTTTGTTTCAGAAACATACTCCGACCCTCCTGTAAACGGGACGTTGTTGTGCCGGAGCTACGGGAAGTAGTAAACTAACACAGTGACGCTGTTGCTAAATTGAGGGTTGAGCGTTATTGTGCTCGGCGACCTGCTGGTTTCACCGTTGGTTCTGAGAACGATGCTCAGACCCTCTCAGACTGCTGCTCTGTCTCTGAGCTCTCAGGCAAGATCACTGAAGCTCCACATCACATGGATATTAGAACAGTCTTCCAGTCTCACAAGCAACTGTAATTAGGGAGCATAGAGGCCGCACCAATCAGAATATTTATATTAGCAATTGATCAGGAGAAATATACCCAAAATTCACCTCATTCTAAATATTTCAACATATTCCTCGACGTTGCTGAAGATGAAGTTTCAGAATTGAAAGAAAAAACATATTGTAGTAGCAGTCTATGATGCTACAATAGTCCCTCATGTAAGTACAGAGACCAGGACAAACTATGTGTAGACATGTATGACTGTAAACCACAGACTGTCTATGGTAAAAACAACGTCACTGTTATAAGAATTTTGTATAACCACATGATTTTAGTGTCTTCTGTTTGTGTTAGAGCTTTAGGGGTCTCAGTATTTTTATGACTTTAGCATCCACGGTGACCTCTGAGGTCCCATGTCTTAGGAGGCCCCATGCCTGAAAGCATATATTGAACTGTCCATGACTTTGGTACATATGCGCTGAACTATTAATGACTTTAGTATTTCCACTAATGACCTGAATAGGGCCTAAAGCTATCCTGCAGAACAGCTAACCGTTATCAGGGGCCCTGTGCACATGATGTCTTGTATTACATGTTTTCAACGACGCTTTATCTCCTGTACCTTTAAAAGACTCAAGTCAAAACAGTGATTTGAGCACTTCCTCTGTAGCATCCTGACACGTTGTTGCACTGTAACTGCTCCTCTTGGCCAAGATTAAAGTCAGACGTCGACTTTACTTTTGTCTCCGATCTCCTCCTTGGGTGAATTTATTCGTTTACGGAAACAGTCACTGCTGTATTTATGTCTAGATTTATGTTGCATATTTATGAGCAGCTATAATGTTGGAATAACCATCCATTGGTCCAAACTCCATTCAGAAAACATTTTTAAGTGATTTGCATGTCCTCTTGCAGACAGACCTGACAAACCATGACTTCTGACTTTAAACAAATCACCATCATTATATAGTTATTAAAGCAGGCTTTTATATCCTTTAATTACTATTACATTACAGCCAAATTGTTTATTCTAGGTTCACCAAGGACCTCTGATGATATGAACTCAGACAGGACATTGTTTGGTTTCCCGGCATCCATCCATCCATCCATCCTTCCATCCTTCCAACCATCCTTCCATCCTTCCAACCATCCTTCCATCCATCCGTCCATCCGTCCATCCATCCATACATCCATCCATCCATCCATCGTCAACCGCTAATCCTGTATTCAGGGTCGTGGGGGGGCTGGAGCCGATCCCAGCTGTCATTAGGCGAAGTAGGGTTCACCTGGACAGGACGCCAATCTATCACAGGGCCAACATGTAGAGACAAACAACCATTCACACCTACTTAATGAACCTATCCCCATCCTGCATGTCTTTGGACTGTGGGAGGAAGCCGGAGAACCCGGAGAGAACCCACGCTTACACGGGGAGAACATGCAAACTCCACACACACACACACACACACACACACACACACACATAAAACGTCTTCTAATTAAGTGTTGGTTTGAATGTGAGTAAATGATCTGAGCTGGAACAACCCTCAGTTATTCAATTGAAAGCATGTGACAAGTTTAGAGGAGAAATGAAAGCTACAATTAATTTCATTCATGGACACGTGTGACACGACAAGGAGATGAGACCAGAGGTTTTGTTTCTTTGTTCAGTAGTTCACAAGCCAAGCAGGGTTTTTATCACATCTCACCAGTAAGTAGACAATTACGTGGAGGTCAAAGTATACAAGTTGTGGATAGAAGAATACTGTAAGTAGTTCAATTACATGTAAACATTCCATCTAATTTTATTCTATAAGTTCAATGTCGAGGGTCATTTTTAACACGTTTTTCTGTCATGTTGAGTCAGTGTGAATAAATTAAATAACAGATTTGATTCAATCAAACTGATGCAAACTTCTACGTACACCTTATGTGTTTACTGAAGTTTTACAAGTTAAGAGGGACTTTTGCATAAATATAATGTGTTTATTCAGTTATTATACATTTTAATAAAGAAATACAAAAAAATATACAAGCACAGTTCTCAGAGTTCATGTTAACGAAGAGACATTTTTGGTTCCTTTTGGGAGTTCACTTGATTTGTTTATACTAAGCATATTTACATTGTGTTTATTTTCATGTGATCATTTTTGAAATAAATAAATACATTTGTTTTTATATATTTCAGCTATGTTTCTCTTTAAAATATTCATTCATGTTCAGGAGGGCCAATAATTATTTTTTTTTTAACGTAGCTTTGAATGGAAATGGAAGTAAACTAAAAGTTTAGCATTTGAGTGCATACTTTACTTTGTCCATCAGAATATTAGAAAAAAAGTATTTCTCTCAGCCTGATTCATTTTATGCTTAATCAAAAATGGTGAATTTATTTTCATTCAACATTATTTGTGACACATTAATCAGCTGGTGGGAAGAGTGATGCTGTAACTAGAAGACTATGTTGCAGCTGCAGAATACAGGATGTTTACACCATATCTCTATGAATGATGTCACTCTAACTTCCACCGACTCCCGATGTTTCAACCACTGACATCTTCATCTTTCACCACCTAAAGGTTTTTGACACTTCCATAATCTGTTAATCCTCATGTTGTTACTGGATTATTAATGGTTCATTATCAAGACGATCTGGATCATTATAATTCATTATTCCAGTACAGTTTGTCATGTTGCTTAACACTAAGTTACGTAATGTTATTTATATATTACATATTCCCAAATAGTTCAGACTGACGTCACAAAGGAATAAAATAAAAACATAAATGATTATGAATGAAATGCTTCTCCATCTAACACTGGTTTATTTCACAATGTTCTCTTTAGAAATGAGCCCAAGAAGAAAAGAAAATCAACTCAGCTGTTATGCAAAATAATTATTTTACTACAATACAAGGCAACTGTACTTCATCCAACAAGTAAATAATAAATAATAAATACATGTTCAATATTATATTGTTTCATATCTCACATATGAAAAAGTATTACAGTAATGAATGAGAATCTTGACGGGAGCGAGCGAAGGGAGCCTGTAGAGCTGTGAGAGGAGGTGCAGGAAGGAGAACCAGAGTCTTCCTCACCTGTAGACAGACACAACGTTTCTTCATCATCTTCATGTCAGTGCAACCCAGGAAATAAAAAATACTCTTAATATAATAGAACAATCTTCTTAATTTGTAATCCTTAATCTGATGTTCCTCCTCCTCTTCTTCATATCCCCTCCTCCTCCACTAATCCTCTCCCCTCCCTCGCTTCCTCCTCTTCTTCTTCCTATCTCCTCCTCCTCCTCCTTGTCTCTTCCTCTCTCTTTTCCTCCTCCTCATCTTCCTGCACCTCCTCCATTTCTTCCTCCTCTTCTTTTTCTTATTCTTCCTCCTCCCTCTCTTTGTCCTCCTTTTATTCCACCTTCCTCCCCCTCCCTCATTTATTATATTCTAAAAATAATAAATCATTTTTAATCAATCTTCCTAATCTGACTTCTGGCTCCTGTTAATCTCATTCCTTTACTGCTTTGAGCATCAGGCTGCTGCATGATAATAAATTACCCCAAATATGTCTGTTTCCTGTGCACTTTATATTAATTAGTTATATTTCTATCATGTTAATAACTGTATGAAACCGTAGGGTAGTTGTTGTTTTTTTTACCCTTTCCATGCAACAACATATTCTACCTATGCAGTAATATCTTTCTGTATTTCGGTGTAAAATCATCTAAAATAATACCTACTTCAGCATCCCAGCCCGCTAAAGGAGCCAATCCTGGCCAGCCGGACCCCAAAACAGCTCCTCAGTCCGCCCTTCTTGTAGCGGCTCCACGAGCGCTTCGAGGTCCTCACGAGGTCTTTGAAGAGGCGCGCGAGGGCACTTTCTTTCGCCGCCAGTGCCGAGTTCCTGGGGTCGGAGGAGTCCCACAGCTGCTCCTCTGGAGCTCCGAACAGCGACTTGTCTGCGTGTCCATCTTTCTCCTCCACCTCCATCTGCTCCTCCGAGGAGGAGAAGTAGGGCGCCGTGTTGATCTCCTCTTCTAGAAGCTGCTTCAAACTCTGCGGAGACAAACGCAGCCGGGAAAACAAGCATGAAGGTCACAGTAACTAACACGCTGTCCATCTAACAGACATATTTAAATATAAATATGAACATATAGCCTCTCATCATCCACATTGGAACAGCTAAGAAGTGAACTCACCTGTAGATCAGACACGGGTTTGGCTCCCACGAGATTCAACAGTAAAAGCAGAGCTAAACAGGAGACGGAGATGTTTGGGTTCATTTTGTTTTAAGTTGGTCTATTTATTTATTTTTCTTGGGAGTTGTAGCGCGACTCACTGCATCCCCGCTCCTCTGTCTCGCGCTGTCTAGCGGGTGCGCAGGTGCCTCCTTTATACAGGACCTGATTCCGTCACAGGCCTGGGAAAATTAACGAGGTGTGACTAATGCTGCTACACGTGGGAGTACCGGCTAACCTGAGAATGGGACTTGAAGTGTTCACAGGTTTAACTGCCCACGTCCTGGGTCCATAGACGATACATCCACACATAATACACACACACACACACACACACACACACACACACACACACACTGTACATTTATGGCACTTGGTGCAACCATAGGGAAATATTTTTCAGTTTTTTCAGTTAATAGAAACTGAAGAAAAAAATAGAAATGACAAGTGAGATGGTGATTATTACACATCAAAGTAATTCATCAAATAATAATTAAACTATAATAATGATAATAATAATAATAACAACAAAAACAATAATTTTATAGCGCTTTTTCAAGAACTCAAAGACGCTTTCAGAGAGAAAAACAAAGCAAAACAAGACAAAGCAAAGCCAAAACAGAGCAACGTTCACTGTTATGAGGAAAGGGGCATGGGGCTAATGGTAAGCAGGAGAAGGTCTTGAGGCGGGACTGGAATATGGTGAGGTCACGGATGAGCTGGGGTAGTTCCAGAGCCTGGGAGCTGCCCTGGGGAAAGGCTCTGTCCCCAAAACAGCAGAGGTTGGTTCTGTGGGTGGAGATGAGCACAGCTGATGTGGATCTGAGGGACCGAGAGGGTTGGTTGAAACTCAATGTTGACCTTTAAATATCTGTAAATTCCTCACTGAGTATTGCATTTTTAAACTAATTTCAATCCCTTTTTATTCGATTCATATCCTACAGTATCTCTGTGAACACTCATATAAAATTCATGAATTTTCTCTATTTCCAAAGCGTGAATAAGCAGTTTGAATCAGTGCTTACTGTCGGCATCAGACAGGTACCTGGGGTCAACGATGAGCGATTAGCCCTGAAACCGAGCACACTGTGTGGAGGTGGATGGCAGCTAATTGACATTTCACAGCTTCTCAACTGAGGGCTATCACAGGAAATTGACTCAGGCCTCAGGGCGCCATGAACGTTCCACATGGAAAGAATCTGAGCACCGCTAATTCATTCTAATGGTCCAGTCACACAGAGACAGATGTGATCCTGTCAGACAGGAATACCGTCAGATCAAGAAGTTTGGTTTCTCTGTTTGTTTGGAAGTCTAGAGAGCAGTGCTGGAGGATTCAGGTCCTTTATTTAAAGTAATAGTCTATAATATGTTCATTAAAATAAAGGAAATATCCACATCTTTATTTACATTTCCAATTTTCCTTTAAATAAAGAACGTATTCACATCCTAAAAGTGATAATCTTTAAGATTTTGAAATGTGTGTGTATTAGTTTTAGCAGTCGGGATGAGAGTCAGTGGTTTTCTGCCTGTAAATGGCAGGTTGTACCCTTCAGGCGAGAGTTAATATTAGTGAGGGTGAGTTCAAGTATCTTGGAGTCTTGTTCACTAGTGAGGGTATAATGGAGTCTGAGACGGTTCGGTGGCTCCTCAGTTGAGGTTCAACATCTGTTCCGGATGCCTCCTGGTCGCCTCCCTTCCAAGGTAGAGGACAGGTGGCGACAGTACTTTATCAGCTGTGGGGCAAATTGCTGTGTAGGTCTCTCCAACTTCAGAAGGACTGAGTCACGTCTGAGCTAGTTTGCTGGTTTTCCATCCTGAGCCAGTTGGTTGGACTGACATTTAAACCTCCTAACTGTCACTCGGAAGAAGAATGGACAAACCGCCCTCACACCGGTTCCCCTCTATTAAAGGCCTTAATTAGAACACGAGCACCTCATCATCTAAACGATGGAGCTTTCTGAACTCTGAAATGAGAGTCATGCATCCTGCCGTCAAGCGACACAGCAGCACAGCAGAGGCTCATCCTTCAGGAGGAACTCCCCACGGAAATGACTAAACTAGGACTCCTCCTCATGCAAATGATTGACTTTACAGACGAGGAGAATCACAAATAACAGCAGAGACACTATATATTTGCAGCTGTGCATTAACTTGACACACCTGATATTTTAGCATAGTAAAAATGAAGAAAATGTAATAGTAAACAGTGTGTGGGAAAACACAATGTTTAAGGTGATTGACCATACATGCAATACTCCTCACTGAATGACTAAAGTTTATGATAGTGACAAAAACAGGATTTGGCATCTTCAGGAGCAGAAGGACCTGAAGCTACACATTGATCAAATGTCACTGTGGTTTCAGACAGTTGTCTTTTGCCAAAATAACGATTATTCTTTGCAATATTTTCTACCTAAAAAATAGAGTTAGAAATTTATAACAACACTAAATTAACATCTAGCCCTCTGCTGGAGGTTCAATTTGGTTCAGTGCCAGCAGTCAGTGCTTTGTGGATAGCACCTGGTTTCCAGGAGCACCCGGCAGCTAATTTCATTGTCTTACCCACCTTGAAATACTTACCCATCAGCAACCAGCAGACAGCCAGACAGATAGAGAGGGTTGGTGGAGACCAAAAACGGAGCTAAGAGAGAGAGAGAATATTTGACTCATGTTGCCAAAAAGAGTCTTTTAATGATTGGTAACTTAACTCCATACAGCTTTGTGATTTCAAAGGTATGTGAGGCATCAAATGATTAATTGATTAAAAATGGATTATTAATGTTTTGTTTTGTTTTCTTTTTAGCCATGATCACAATTCCCTAATCTTAATTTATGACTTTCAGTTTCCAGAATGTATTCAAACCTTAACAAAAAAGCAGGAGGATGAGGACCTACCTGAATGAACAATAGTAGTATTAGTCAGTGTCTCTTGTGTGAGGACAGGACACACTTATGGTAATGTTTCACCAACAGCATCACCGGAGGAGCGATGACACTCCGCTAACATGCTAACATCACCAAGGATGGTAAGAACTGCATCCTGGTTATGACACATTTCCTGGCACTATTTGAACCAGGACTGTAAGGAGGGAATGTAACACCTGATATAATGATGGGAGGGAGAGACAGTCAGCCAGTGGTGGATGCTCATCTGAGCCATCCTGTCAACACTGATCCAGCACTTCCTCTTAACAGATTCGTTTGTCACCAGCACGCCGCCTCAGCTGCCCTCAACCGGCAGAAAACACGTCAGTCTACTGTTTTCTGACCTTTCTACAGTCCACTGTTACTCATTTCCTCCTACTAGGAATTATTGACAACTTTGCCCAAAATAGCAGTGAAAACTTGCCTCTGCAAACAGGGCAGATTTACATTTTAACTATTACATTTATTATTACAAGACTGTGGTCATTTCTGGATTACACCCATATTTTCCATGATGCTTTTATTGTGGTGTGACGTCCCTCTCCGGCCTGTCAGCATGTTACTTTGGGCTAATCCCAAGTCGGGATATGTATGGAAAAAAACAGGAAACCATGCGAGGAGAGAGTAGTCGGAAATTAGAGAAATGAGATGTTCTTTCCTCTTAAATGTCACAAGAAGTTTCTGATGATAGTGGCATCTGATCACAGCTGGATCAGCTGATCACAGATCAGTTGGATCTAATAGCTGTATAGACCTTTGATGGAGTTTGTGTCTGTACACATATTCACTGTACAAATACTAATAAAGACACATTTAAATCAAATAAATCAATAAATCATTTGTGAATTGGCTTGGTTGTCCATCTCCCTTTTTTGTAATGGCCGTGCAGCCCAGATTGTGACCGTGGTCATATTAGCTGTACAATGAGAAGATATGGAGTCAGTGTAGAAATGATGACTGACATGTGAGCTGCATCATTCCTTCCTCAGTCCCGGTTTACGTCTCCACTGCTGTTTCTGTTTCACTACTGTTTGAACTCAAATATGTGCTTCCATCAACTACATGTTATAATGTCACAGATAAACATTTGAGCACTCAAGAAGTAAACACACTGTCACTCACCAAGAGGCATGACAGTTGGTTGGAGGAGGAGGAGGAGGAAGTGAACTGATGCAGTTACTGAAGAAAAGTTACATAGTTTCTTTGACTCTGCAGCTCATCGTCTTGGTTTACTTTTACACCTGCAAGGGATATACCTGATCCCTAAGTGAAGCCTCTGATGGTCTCAGTCCTGTTCGTTGTCTAAAACCGCATCATTTAAAACAGCAAACCACACAGAGGGTTTTCAGAGAATCATTGGTGCTTTGTGGTTTTACTTCACTGTCGCTCCAGTCAACCTTGCTCACGGCTGAAGCTGCAGCACAAAACCATTTTAACCTTCCTGGCGCCCATCAACCCTGCTATCTATGCCTGTCCTAGACTGATCCCCGACTCCCACGCCATTACATCATGCCTTCCCCTTCCCGCCGGCGGTGGAAAGACTAGCACGCATATGTTGTTAATGTCACCCCTCTAGTGCCACCTTTGCACAGATAAGGCTATTTTCACACAACAACTATGGTGTTGCATATATTTAGCATTTGCTCATGCTATTTTTAACACAGCTCACCTAAATAAACCAGGGAAGTGTTTTTTTTATTGCTGGTGACTGGGTCAGGTGATGACGTGTCTTTTTTACAAAATGAAATAGTGTTGTAGTTTAAAACAAAAATATTGAATCCTGACTAGCTATATCTACTGGGTCAGACCAGAGAGTTGATACAGATAAGTAGATATCAAAGTTATGAAAATGAGCACTGTCAGTTAGGATGTTTTTATGGCCTCTAATTAACTCTAATATTAGCTGCACATTAATTTATTGCTTTCACTTTTACCTTTGTGATGTGCAATTTGTTTCTTGTTCATCTTTTTGACATGTTTGAGCTGTTGAGTCGTTTTTTTTTTTTTAACTGTGTTGTTCTTAATGAGAATACATGCAGGAACAAATTGAATGATAAACTCAAATTTAGGGTCAAAACAACCAATAGTGTCTTGTCGATATTATTTCCCCACTTGATTACTTGTTTTTAGAGGAGGGATAGTAATGACAATATAATATATAGAGTAATCAATGATGGAGAAAGTGTTAAATATATACTAGAACAATGGAATTGTGAAATACATTGTTTTCATTTCTTTACGTCCTCTTTGTGGACATACAGAATGATATAAACCACGACAGGCTGGAATCAGTCCCTACATGCTTCTCCAAAGCAACGAAAACAACATGAAAATATGTCCCAGTGTGGGACCATTCGTTTGTCTCCGAGACATAGTCCTCACACGGATGCAAAGAACTGCTTACAATGTCATTAAAACCTCTTTAGCGCCCTCCCTTCCCCGCACTGCTGGCCTCCCACCGCGTCCTGACAGATATCAATGGCATTACCTCAGGCTGACACATTCATTAATGCTCTGGCAACAACACTATTATTACACTATCCCCGTGTCTACATGAAAAGCCACTCACCCTCCCAGCGTTTACAAAGGTGAAACTCTGAGTGAAAACGAGTCCCCAGGACTCCATTTTCAGTTTCCCCACAAAAACCTTTTGACAGCATGTCACCTTCCACGGTCCACCGGTGACTAATGATCTGCTCATTGAGGCAGTTATTAAAAGCACATGGTATTTCTTGTTACCCATTCGATCTAACTTTGCATAACACGATGTGATGTATGTGATGTAAGGGAGCCATGTTTGCACCTTTAAATGGCTCCGGTTGTTGGGCTTCATAACGGTGTGTTCTGTAAGAAGGAAGAAGAGAGAAAAATCAGTGTGATCCGTTGGATTGCGACCAGAGAAAATGAGCAACTATCTCCAAAGCCCCAAAAGAGTTGGCTTGTTGGTTATTTAAAACTTCCAAATCATAGGCTGACACCATAGATGTGTCCCAATTCGTCACATTTGCTGCTCCCGTCAACGATCAACCAGCTGCAGTTGACAAGAAAGAGCAGATAAACTAAGGTTACATGATTAAAATGTAGCCAGAAATCCTGTTTCATGATATATTTCAAGCAAGAGTGTATTCTGATCTGTTGATTAAAGTCCAGTCGTCACTGCTTTGCAATGAATCTTGGTAAAGGAGGCGAAGGATCCATCGGTTGAATCGGGAAAAGTCGGGGAAAAAAGGCTGCATTTGAAGGGGTCTTTGAGATGGGACAGCCTTGTCTCGGCCGCTGTGACTCATTCGGCTCAATGGAATTGCTGTGACATAAAATGGAAAGGAACCATAATTAAAGTTCTCAACTACACCTGTCTTTATCCTGTAATTACATGTCAAAATGGCTGCTGTGGAAAGGGCCAATGCCTCATAGTAGCTTTGCCTGAATATAAAAATGAATTTAAGACCTACAGTTAGGAGGAACTAAGAGCCTCCTTTAATTGATGCTGATCAGAGAGGCACCCATGGGTGTTGCAGGAGGAGCAACAGTGGTAAAAAAATACTTGGGTGAGGATCATGTGGAGCTCCTCAAACCACCAGCATGTACAAGTGGTTTCTACTGTAGGCCTTCATAACAGCCAGACTGACCGGGGCTGTATTATGAATAAGCACAAATAGGATGGCTGTCGTCACTACAGCCTGTATTCCTAGAAGAAGAAAATGATTATTTGAAGGCATGTCTCTCACATTTGTTGAGTTACATTAACTTACTAGATACAGTAATATAATATGACACCATTCAAATGATTTTGTAAAGAAATCAAAAGAATGGAGGACAAGGTAGAGCATTGAAGGGCAGTGAGCGAGTCAGACAAAGCATGTTCTCCCTAATCCCTGCAGCGGTGCAGTCATCACGCTGTCCCCCCTTGTGACAGTTTTATTATCAGAGCTGGTATGCAACACAAGAGTAATTTCCCCTAATGATCTCAGCCGCCTTCCACACCTCAGGACAAGTGAGTGTGGCTGACATGAGTGGACAGAGGGGGGGAGAGGGAGGGAGGACAGGGGAGAAAGATAATAAATATAGTAAGGAATATCAACAAAAGAAGAAAAAAAGCAGTCGTGTGTCCTAACTGAGACAGATATTAAAACGTCATGACTATAATAACTTCAACGATAGTAAGTAAACAGCCTGTGTAAAATATTTTGCTCAAGAATCATTCTGATGATTGTGAAAGTGAGAACATCGCAGGTTGTTGGTTCTCAATATGTGTTGCCCAGTGGTATTGTGCTTAGGTGTGCAGCATCCTCCAGTGCTGCCAATCATCCAATCAAGACTCACCTGCTGCCACAGTATTTAAGCCCCAGCTGCGTTAATCCACGAGGTAACGACTGAGGCTCCTGAACCCGCTCCTTTGTATGACCGTTTGGGATTTTGCCTGCTTAATTACCTGCAACCTAGCAACCTAGCTGTTTGTAAAGTGGCTCACGTTGCAATTAACAGCAAAGTTTTGTCATATTTAGAAATAGAATAATAGAAAAATAGAATTTAAAAGTTAAATCTAAATGTTCATGGTCTAACCAAAGATGTAGCTAATATGCAAATTCACACTGTCAGTCAGTAGAAGTACCAAAATAAAAGCTCAGGAGGTTGTGGCTGTGTTTATAACATCACATAATGAATTAAAACCAAACTTATCAGGGACAATGAACACTTGAACATCAGGAACTACCTAATATGACAGAAACCATGTTGGACTGTACCACTCTGGTGGTGGGGGGGTTGGTGTGGCACACAAACCACAAACATGGATAAGGCTTATTTCAGTAGAGTGGCATATTTTATAAAAGAAGAGCAAACTATGATATTAAATATGACGACATTAAACACATACTATCAGTGCCCATGTGGAACACAGACACATCTTTATTTTATTTTCAAGTCAAAACTTAATTTGTTCAACCACAGTCGACCAAAGTGCTGAACAAGCATAAGATGCAGATACATTCAAAGCAAACAACAATACGAAGAGAGGAAAACATAACTGAACATAACAGGAGTAGAATACATGCAGCACATGATGAGAGGCTGCAGAACGGCATGTTTGAAAACAGCTGGGACACACAATGTGATAAGAGCGGCGTTTATCAATGCAACAATACTCAACCCAACAGAATCCTAAACGTCTTTTAGTAGACGAGAGGGAACGCTGTAGAGGGTAATTTGTGGGTCGCAGATGCTACACTGATAATCAGGAGATTCATACAGGATGGAACTGATGAAAGACTGCAGGGAGGACACTAAAAAGGACCTGAGGCCTATGACTGTTACTGGAGACAAGATGAGATAGAACTCTCTGGTATTTCGCTTAGCAACAATAATAAGCATAATAGTAACATTTCTAAGGAGACACGGAGCTCGTACTTGTTCCGCTTCCTCTCAGCCACTCTACACGAGTAGCATCGTTCAGCAACGTGGTTTGGTGAATTTAATCCTAAATGGAGAAATGGAGTCAAGGACATCAGTACAAGTGGAGTCAAAAAGGATGGAAAGGGTCAAAAGAGTTTTTAAAAAGGTGACAACCTGTGAAACAATCAGAGGGTTTATGCTACAGGTTAAGAGAGTCCGTTACATTGATGTCACCATGACGACGTTGACTTCTTATATACAGTCTGTGGTACAAAGACAGGCAACATGTACACAGATAGCAAGAAAGGTGTGCCTAACAAGGGAAGTGAGATCAGGTGCAGGAGGTGATGTGGGTGAAGGACAGTGAAACTAATCACTACAGCTCATCTACAATTATGTTTAGTACACAAGTGTTTCTTACTCTCTTGTTGCCAATCCTGTATAATGACAGAGAGCTGCGTTTAACCTCGACACACATCTGCTCACGAATGATGCACAACAGGCCAAGGTTCAAGAAGCCCACAGTGTTAAAGGTGAACTGTGTTACTGGCTGGATTAAATATTCAATCAGCCCCGGTCGTGTGATGAGAGCCTCTTGTAAATATCATCATCTCCAATCATGATGAGGTGTTTAGAGTCAGTGACAGAAGTTGGAATACAAAGTGCCATAAATGTCTGTTATGCTGTTGAGGACATGAATCCTTTGGTTAACAATAAGTAGAATTTAAAGTGACAGGGGAAACATTTTGACATTCAGATAAACACTACCTTTTACTTTCTGTCCTTCATGAAGAACTGAACAGATCTCCTGCTGCCTGATATATATTAGACATAAACAATGATTAATGTGGCATTTAGCTGTTTATTTATGCACATACATCATGAGTCAGTAATGCTAGTGCTGTAATGTTCATTGTAAATAGGGATGGGACGATATAGGATTATATCGCAAATCTCATCTCACAATGAGTGGTGAATTTTCATTATCAGGATCATCATGAATAAAGACTTCCAATAGCTGTCTAGCTTGTTATCATGGTAGGCACATGGAAAATAAAGCCTTATTTAAAAAATACAGGATACAAAAATCAATGTTGGGAGACCTTATGATTAACGATCTTCGTATTTCAGATTATTTGATTGTTGTTTTAACTAAAAAAAGATGTTCAGTAAAAACAGTGTGTCAATCCAAGGATAATCGTGACATGCCTAAAAGAAAACCAAGTTGATGAAAGTTGTTTCCCTCTTCCTGAGACCTTCACTTCCACCTCTGCATTGGTTGTGTCAGTACTGGTTTGTGCTGAACTGCACCTGAACTGTCCAGGGTATCTGTTGGTCTCAGGTCTGTCAATGGCCATTTAGGCACCTGTCTGTGCTATAATGAGACTCACAGGAATGTCATACATCATCGTCTGGCTCCACACAGCTCGGTAAATATATTCAATAGGATAAACTTACCTCATTAAACTTGAGTTTTGTTGTCACGTTCAGGTAAAAGTGTAATTGTTTTATTTTTGTAAAATAATAAATTAAATAAATAAATTGTAATTTTTAATAGCTGAAAGAAAAGTGTAAATAATGAAATGATTGATGGTCACACAGTCATCGTCTACTGGGACGCCTGAACTGAAGGGAGGATCATCACTGATGCTGATTTGTTAACAGCTTCACACCAAAAGCTGGATGGAACCAGATCCAATAAGGTTGGTGTTCTGGTGCCTGTGGATTTGGCTCCATCTGGCTTCTGGTGTGGAGCTGTTAACAAAGTTACCTTCATAATTCAAGGTGAACTTTTCAACTAAGTGTTGAACTAGTCTGAGGAACATTTAGAGTCTGTCTGACTCTAAACGGACCATAATTTACTAAATGAACATTATGCTGTATTGAAGAAGACGTGAAACTAGAGATTGAGACCATAATTTCATGTTTACAATGTTTACTGAGGTAAAAAAGGAAAAAAAGGTGAGAAGTAGGGTCATTTTCTCATAGACTTCCATATATTCAGACTTCTTTAAGCCCCCAAAGGAGTCGCCCCCTGATGAACAGTAGAAAGACTACAAGTTTAAGTCATTTTAGATTGGCTTCACTTGAGAACTGGAAGATGTCACCTTGTTCGAATAAAAAAACATGACAACACATTATGTATGTTTGACCAATCAGAAGGACCTTTATTTCAACAATAATAAAGGCACAAGACAGAGGTCTCTCTGCTTTTTGTTCATGTCTGCAGCTGTGAAAGTCCGAAACAAGGACGGGGCACCATCTTCTTTCTCCACAGACATCATACGAAATGCAAAGTATCTGGCAAACAGTCCCTCAGGTCTGACTGTTTCCCTTAATCTCATACTCGTAACACCACCTGCCATGCCTTACATAGTATTTAGAATGCGAAACATCAAAAATAATGACTTTAAAATAACAAGAGAGCAATGTCTAGACTATAAAGAGTATTATCCGGGTCAGCCTTGGTCCATTTACAAATGAAATTATATGACATGGAATCACTCACAACAAAGGCAGCAAATCATAAAAAATAAAATGTATAAAAAATAATCTCTTAAATTAAACATAAAGCAAAGACAGGAAACAATGAACGTTTGATGTACATGTATGTGCAATCATGGTTGTTATTAATCAATCAACCTGACATACAATGGTCTTCATGTCCATCAGTAAAGGTACAGATCCCCCTTTTTACTTGCCTTTGCTCAGAGTCACATTTTTAGTCCCTTTCAAAGAAATGAAACGATGTACTAGATCAACTAACATGTAATAATTCACAAATTAGATATATTAAAATGGGGAATGCCTGATTACACAACAAAACCTTAACGAAGACCGTCAAACAAACAGTCAACCTGAGCCCCGACACATTATGGATCATGTCGTGAGTGCAAAACAATGCCAATGTTTTACTGTATGTCAATGAGGAAACTCTTCCTGGTGGTCTAGTTCAGTCACAGGCCTGCTTTAGTGCACGTATCCCAGTTACTTACACAGTAAATAATAATGTATAGACAACAGTCCAAAATAAAAGTGCTACAGTGATGACGATGAAGCTTAATCAAAAGGTCATGAAAACTAAAGGCCGCGTCCAACAACATTTGCAGTAGAGTGGAGTTACTGTGCCACTCCCCAAACTAAACCACTGCCTCCCTCCTCCTTATTTTCCCATGGATGTGTTAAGCTGTGTAGAGCTATGACTTCTTTGATCCTCATTCTGCCTACAAAGCTCTGATTTGTCAATGGTGTCTCCAACCAGCAGAAACAGCAGGAATCACTGAATGCACCTTTCCAGTTGTCTTTTATCTATCTGTGTGCATGACCAGGGAGAAAAACGTGAACGCATCTGAAGGGGGAGCATGACAGAAAAAAGAGCCACTGATAACACTGTAGTCATCAAAACGGAATATGGTTTGATTAGAGTACACCGAGTATATAAGTCCAGTCCCACGATTGGAGCCAGTGGATCTGAGGAGAGGCTGAAGGAGAGGCTGAAGGAGGACTCAACACTAAAACTGTAAAACGTATGTGAAATACAAGTGACTGTGCATGCTATTAGGAATGGACAGAGACGAAGGCTCAGAAGGACCAGAACAGAGTCACAACGTCCTTCAGAACCAGATTGAACAGTATCCGGGTCAGAAGGATGGCACAACGTCTAGAGCCGGGTCAAATGGTTATGCTATGCTGCCGCAGTTTGGCCACAAGGAACTCGTGGGTGAGGTTATGTCTTGTGATTATTCCAACGATCTGAAAGAGATGGCAGAAAACAAACAAGAGTTTGGTCAGACATAACATGAGCTGCTGAATCACAACTTCTTTTATTTGGGCTTTTTCCTTGTGTGTCAATAAATCTCATTCACCAATACCTCCGTAAGTGTTTTCAGAAATGTGTTCCTCAGATTCTTTCTGGAATATTCTAAAGTCTTGTAAAGATGAATGTCACTGTCCTCGTTAATCGAAGGCGTGAGACAGTTCAACCTAACTAGCAGGTAAACACCCTGCTAATCCCCATAAAAGGCCTTGAGACAGCAGGGCCATGTGACCTCACAGGAACTGAAACCTCAAACTAAAGTCTAAAGAGGACGGAGATCAGGGTTGTGTCTGAAATCCCTCCCTACTCTCTATCCAGGGGGTTTTATACTAATCATCCAGACAGGACTACAACATGGTGAACTCACTATTTAGTGAATAGTCAGTGATTTCGGGCAAAGGCATCAGCGTTTAAAAGCCTCACTGGAGGAACTATAACCTTTACTTTTCGGAACAGAACAACTGTTTTGGAGGGCTTACTTCTCCAACGGCGTTAACCACTGGTAAGTGTCGCAGGCCCATGGTCCTGAACAGGTTGAACACCTGGGAGATGTGGGTGTTGGGCGACACTGTGTAGGGACACGGGTTCATGTAGGGGGCGACATCCTGGGAACACACAGAACATTATTATTGACTCGGAATGTTTCGTTAAATATCCCAAAATCATTTTGTTCCAATCCCAGTGTTTGAACTGGTCGTACCACGATCATGCGGGGGTTGAGCAGGGCGAGGTCCAAGTCATGGATGTCAGGATAACGTGGGTAATCTTCAGTCATCTCTGCATACGACAACCTGGGCTGAGTGGCACTCTGGATGGGATAAAGGGATCTGTTACAAAAATTATTTTTGAGACCTTTTACACACCAGGGTTTTTTTTTGTGTGTGTGTTTGTGTGTGTGTGTGTGTGCGTTTGTGTGTGTGTGCGTGTGCGTGTGTGTGTGTGTGTGTGTGTGTGTGTGTGTGTGTGTGTGTGTGTTCCAGACACTGACCGACTGGTTTTCGGCGTAGCAGACTCCTCTGATCAGCAGGTTGACCAGCTGGGAGCGAAGGATGAGTCCGTGGAAGGTTAGTGGTCTGAAGCGCTCCTCCATTGTCCAGTCCTCACTGGGAGACTGATCTGGGTACAGGTTTGGGTAGGGAGCATGTCTGCATGTGGACAGTAAGACAGCCATTACAGGAGGACTCTTTGACTACGTAGACACTGACAGAATATGGCAGCTCGATTTAGTATTAACGTCTGTAGTATTATTTATCAGATTATTACACATTAATAGTTTGAATATTTTACTATTGTTGAATCATGTAAGATTTAAAATGTAAAAAGAAAAATGAAATTAAGTAAAAAGCACACATACATGTATGAACTAACTGAGTCATAATTAAATGGAAATCACGTGTTTAATAACACTTTTTACTTTTGGCCTTTAATAACTGAATGAATTGCTTTTAGAAATGTATGCTGCTCTCTGCTGGTTAACATTGAAACACCTCTTTGCTTGTTCTCCGATTTGAATTTATCATGGAAAACAATTCAATCAGTTATTGAAAACAAAAATCTTAATAATTGTCATTTAAACAAACATTTTTAATTATTACTCAGTGACTTAAACATAAAAAGGCAAAAGCCAATAACCCTGTGCATGGAGCTGTATTTCTATGTTTAAGTCGATTTTCTTTGTAAATCTTCCATACTATAATGACATTGTGATTTTCCCGACCTCCTCTCTAACATCTGCTGCAGCAGGTCCTCTCCTTCCTCTGCCGGCTCCGCCGCCACGTTCTGTTCGTCACAAACGTTCCTTAGCTCGCTGGATGGGTACGACTTCATGGACTGGCAGCGCCGCCGCTGTTCCCCCGCACGGGACACCACGCTGGATTTCTACAAGCGACAGTGAAGCGTCAGGTGATGCTGATTAACCAGTTTGTACACTTGTCTTGATGTGGATCCATTGTAACATCTTAACATCAGAACATTAAAATATTATGAGAGAAACGCAAAAAGCTGTGGTTATTATGCACTTAAAAGGAAAATCGATACCATTAGAAAATGTATTGATTGTTTTGACAGGTGTGCCCATTTGATTAAAAATGCAACAGAGATATACTCATCTATCATGTTAAATAACTTTATATTGCAAAATCAATACATAATGTGATGCTCTGTATATTGTGATATAAGTCAGACAGGAAAGTGTGTTTTTTCTAATCCAGGGAATTAAGAATCCAGTATTTTGTTCACACTGACACAAATCAGTGTTGATCCTCTCTCTGTCAGATACTGCTATAGGGCAGTGGGATCCTGATGGTTGGTCCTCTGCCTGTCAGACGGTGCTCTGGGTAAATCAGATCCTGATACATGGTCTTCTGCCTATCAGACACTGCTCTGGGTCAGTAAGACCCTACGGTTGGTCCTCTGGCTGCCTGGCGTTGCTCTGGGTCATATGGCTTTGGTCCTTGGCGGGACAGTGTAACCCTGCTCTCTTGATCTGACTCCCTCTGGATCTGCAGCTGAGGGGTAAAATGGTTCAGGACTGACCTTGAAGTGGATGTTGTTGCTGACCAGGATGTTGCCCTTCATGAAGTCCCGTTCGTTCTGCCGGTTTTCAGTGACCACAGGGAAGGCGTGGTAGACAGTGGTGCGCAGGATGCTGACCAGAGACTGGACCCGGGTGTGGGGGTACACATAAGTCAAGTTGGGCTCCATGATATCACTGGCGGTCAGCCTCGATGGGATAACATAGATAATGTGAACACACGGATCACAAAGAGTAGTTCACTTCAAAGACCACAAAGACAGGAAGAAGATTCAGCAGCCATGTTTGTTTGTCGGTTTCACATAATCAAACAACTACTGACAGACTGGGAATTAACCTTTTTCCTTAATCCTTCATCCCTCCTTTGTTACATAACCTGACAGTTGATATTTTGTGTTGCAGTTTCGTATCAATAAATAAATGCCACGTCTCGACCTTTTATTATAAACAGCTTATTTGGAGTGTTGTCATGGGTAAAGGCACCATGCTTACTGGTTTGTTGGGCAGAAACAACATTTTGCTGCAATAAAATTATTTGAGATCAATTATCTTGCAACATGTGTTTGTTTTTAAGGGAAGTTGATAGAATATTGAAATATTAATCAGATGTGGTTTTGATATTTTTGGGGGGTAAATTAATTGTTTTATAAAATGAATAACAGTTATTTGATTAATCAATTAAAATAATGTTTTACAGGGTGCCCTAATTATTAAATAAAACAGATGTTGACAAACATTTGCTGTTGAAAAATGTTAACATGTCAGAATATATCTCAATATATATGTTATTGCAATATAAAGAATATCCCAATATCGCAATAAGATCGTATTGTGTAGTATGATGACAATACCGTGTTTACTATTTACTGAATTTGAATTACTTGTACATTTAATTAGGGGCGGCTGTGACTCAGAGGTAGAGCGAGCTAGAGTGGTTCGAATCCCGGCTCCTCCAGACTCTATATATATATATATATATATAGAGTCTGGTATTTCATATTAAATCTTACTTGTCCATTTCAACCTCCGTCTCCCACTCGAGCAGCGGCACTCCTCTCAGCTCAATGTGGATGTCATAGATGCCCTTATTGAAGAAATCTCCAGTCCACTTGGCTACCTGGGGATCAACACAAAACCACATGAGCCCAACAGGAAATTCATGACTTGTATGAAACTCACTTCTGAACGTTTCAAGAGATCTCTGAAATACATAAAACATATGTACCATTAGAGTGATCATGATGGGCAGCCCGAATGTAATTTCATTGGTGGATTCAATGAGGATGACAGTCAGACTGATGGTCATTCTGACCACGCCCCCAAGGAAGGCAGCAGCTCCAATGAGAGCAAAGGTCCCCGAGTAGATGTCCATCCCCAGTTTCCTGTTGGAGGCAAACACACAACCTGCATCACTCCGGTCAGTGTGTGTCAATAGCTGTCATTGGGTGTCAATGGGTGTTAGTGGGTGTCAATGGGTGTCAGTAGGTGCAGTTGTGTGCTCACATGGGGAAGGCTTCAAAGCCGTGTTAAAACAGCAGGCAGAATGACAGAAATATACCCAAAACATCCAGTCAGCAGATTGCACTATGTGGACCAGCAGGGACGTTACCACACCCTGATCCATGACTGGTCTATGTTTAGTCGTTTGGGGTTTTCATTGTTTTCTCTCATGTTCCCCTTTAACTTTCTCCTTTAAGTAGTAGTTTAACAGTTCAGGAAATGGGCGTATTCACTTTCTTCATGTCTGTATGGCTCATGTCTGTGTGTTTAAGTACAGATGTGGAGTCGGGACACCTAGCTTAGCATTGGAAGCAGGGGCAAAACTAGCTAGCTAACTGGTCAGCTAACACAAAACAACCTGATCATTCATTAAGAGTGTTTGTGTCCCCCTGATGAATCGAAGTCCAGTATTCTCTCACTTTCAGTTCTGTTTTTGGTCTTTCAGCTGCTTATTGCTTCCCTATGTTCACCAGCTGGTCTCCAACTGCTGACGCAGGTCATTTGTGAGATCATTTTCTACATCAACTACGTTTCGGACTGTGCTGGGAAAGGGGTCCAAACATTGATCATGAGAACATGAGGAGAACATGGCTCTTACACTTTGAGGATGTTGGCAACCAGACGCCCAAAAGCCGCCCCACAGAGCAGTGACGGGACAAAGAGGCCGCTGGGGACAGACACACCATAGGTCCAGCAGGCCAACAGGAAGTACAGCAGGAAGAACACTGACAAGGTCACAGGGCTGAAAGTACCTGATGAGAAGAGGAGGACGGAGGTTATCATCCTGACCAGTCAGTATCTAAAATATTTACACCACCTAAGACTGAGCAACTGCTATTTTAGGACAATTCAATGGAGAGCACTCAAACAGATGACACCATGGAATGATAAATCCAATATTTAAATCCATTACATCTGTATATTTTAGAGTTTTAAACATGTGATTCTTTTACAACCTACTGATTTTACCAGACGTGGGCTTGGTCATACCACTAGATGCAGCTCTATGAGACCATGTGAACATAAATGATTTGGGGGGTATTTCACAATGATGATGATGATTTCAGGAACAAGGAGAAGTTATTAATGTGTTTGAGCTCCTCTCACCATCCTGGTGGAAGAGCTGGTGGATGGCAGCCTCCTGTGGATTGAAGAACAACGTGGCCATGTCATTGTAGGTCTTGTTGGTGCAGAAGAACTGACGGATGGTCGAGTTGATGTCCTCACTGCCAGACAGCTGAAAACACAAATCACAACTTAATGAGGTAACACATGATGCCGACTGTGTCGGGTCAGATGAGAAGACTTTTTAAGACGATTTCAATACTTCATGGAATGTAATTTCAATCCTATAAACACTGTACTGAATATTTAAAAAATGATTAAGAAGGCTTGTGGCTCATGTGTACTGTGAAGGCGGAGGAAAGAGCCGATACTTACTGTGGTGTTATGAGTTGTGGGGGAGGACAGGTCACGACATTCCCCCAACAGTATGGAAGCTGAGAATATGACCACTGTCGTCACCATGGCAACCAGCAGACTCTCTAGGACTCTGTAAGAGTGCATCAGATCTGTGATTGAATGCTGGAAATGAAATCTGTCACATTTAAGGGCACCCTCACACCAGGGCCATTAGATCCGTACCGTGCCTCGGCACTATTGCCCCCCCACAGGGGGTCCCCACCTGGTTTGCACTCACACTGCTCCAGCCCAAACGGCCCTTGGCCCAATTAACTGTCATCACGTCGTAATACAATACACATATGGCTTGATGTTGTTTTCAAGAAACGCTGTCATCACAATAGAGAGCAACACAGAGAACATGACTGAAACTTTACAGACAAATCCGTCTGCATATATTTCTAGTAGACAATCGGCCTGAATCAGCGATCACAAGCAGACAGCATGAGCAGGCAGCTGATTTTGGACAGAGACACACAGCGGTATTTTTATTATAAAGGTACCGGTCCAGTCCCACTCACACCACGAGTCTGAAGCCCGAACCCGACCCAGAATCCCGCTGTGTCCTACACAGTCATCAACAGTATTTTCAGTCATAAATTGGATCGATAGCGGGGGATCAGAGTTGAACACTGAGCGATAATGACAGGGACGGCCTATCCATTAAAGCCTACGTCATGTCCACATTGCGTACCCGTGCATGTGCATGTGCATGAACCGTAGCGTACTCAAAACCTCTTCCAAGCTTGCCGGGGCCGAGCAAGCGTACCGTTCTTAAGTATGGAACGGAGCGCTCACACTGGACAAACAATCCGGCCCAAGCGTACCTGGGTGCGGTACGGTTGGTGTAGTGTGAGTGCGCCCTTACACAGTTATTATGTTTTAATGACGTTCTGTATGAAGACGGATTGTTTCTTTTGAGGAAATGTGATGTCACAATCACCTGATAAACTTTGCCTTGGGGTGGATGTGTCTGATGCGATACTTGGCCAGGCTCTTGTTCATGCAGTTGAAGAGCGCCCCCAGTAGGCCACCCACCACCCCCATCAGGACAAAGAAGGCCAGGTCCACTGCTGTCCACAGGTGGCAGTTCTTATCTCCATCTGGACACTGATGAGCAGCAAAAGGGTTAAACTCACACATTACTGTCCTCCGTTGGTCATGTCTCCCTGTTGTTTTGTTATACTTGTCTTTATATGCACTATGTTGCATTGCATTCATGTGAATTTTTTTAAAGCAGCAGTGAGGTTGATGAGACCAGAGATGGTGGAATTTGAGATAAGGGGATAGGATTGCTTTTACTATTTAATGACTTTAAGAATACATGAATACAAGATTTTCTGTATCAAATTCAGAGACAACTTCGGTGATTCTCTTTACCTTAAACTCTCCAAAGTTGAGCAGACCAGGCAGCTGGAAGGAGCCCCACTTGTTGAAGTTGATCCCAGAACGAAAGAAGTTGAGGGTGAAAGTGGCCGACATTGAACAGAAGAGCTAAAACAAAAGGAAACAGAAGAGCAGAGGAAGGGAAATGGTGAATCATACGTGGTGGTTAGTACTCGTTGCTATGTGACTGTACAGTAGGGCGGGATTTGAAAAAAAAAGAAGATTCAAGTCAATCTTCATTTGAAAGACCTGATATCGATTCATAAAATCTTGAGATGGATCTTTAAATATTTGCCATTTCCTGCATCCTCTGTGTTAGTCTCTCATTAGTCTCCCGCTCAACAAGATCTGTCCATGTCAGAAACGTAGAACCAAAACATGACAGAAGCTCCACTAAAGCACCGTCAGGCCTGGAGGCAAATGTCAGGCAGCATTTTGGATTTAAAACATGAAGACAGAAGAAAGCTGGAAAAAAAGTAAAACCATATGCAAGATGTGACAACTAGACGTGAAATGTTGAGGAAATACCACAAATCTCTGAAACCTATTTAAGAAAGTTAAAGTCTCCATTGTCAGGCTGAAATGTTCACATTGCACTACTTGAATTAACTCTATGACTGTACTGTGTGTGTATGTGTGGGTCATGTTAAATAAAATTGCATTTATTTAACTGCTTTGGGGTCAATTTTTAATGTAACCATGAATCTAACCCGCCAGGTTAGAGAGTTTCATCTTTGTATAATTTGCAAGATTAGTTCTGTTGAAATATCATTCATAACCAAAACCAATTGGCATTGAAACAGAAATATCTCTAAATTAATCGTAATCTAGTCAATTCAGGAAATCAGTAGCACGACCCAGCCCGGTTGAGCAGCTGCCAGCCTGAGGCAGGTGGTTAGCAGTCTTCATATTTGAGTGATATCCCCTGATGGCTGTTGACCCTTCAGCCTAACTGACACCGACCTCAAGACTCCCGAGTCAGCAGAAAGAACGTACCACTTTCCAAGTGAGGGCTTGGTTCCAGAAAGAGGAGCCCTCCTCCAGACTGAAGAGCATGCCACCTATAGGAGCACCAAAGGCAGCAGCGACGCCAGCAGCAGCACCCGCCGACACAAAGTCTCGCTTGTCCCTGGAAAACAGCGAAGACAACACAATGAGCTATGCTTTGCCCTATAGTTTGACTTCCAGTAGAAGTGAACAGTGTGTGTAGCGCAGCCAAACCTGTCACTGCGGAAGTAGGGAAAGTCTAGATTGATCCTCTTGAAAGTGATGCTCTGAAACTGATAGACGGAGAAAACATGTTGATGTGTATGTGTTGCTGTATATTTGATAAATATGATGCAATTGTTTGAACATTGGGAGACGTGTTGAGGTTTGTTATTGTTTTTTTTCCATGATTGAACTATACAAAACTCAACTGAGTTGTGTGAATGTCAGAACGTGTTATGGTGTACCTGAGGAAGACCAGCTCCCACTATGGCTCCACTGTGAATCATCGGACCTTCTTTCCCCACAAACAGACCTGAGTGGAAACAGTGAGTCAGAGGCGGTGACCACAAACACAGTATTCATTTTATTGATTATTAGTGCTCGAGTTTCACACGAATGGCAGACGTTACACTAGTCTATTTTTGTGTGTTTGTGAACAGCAATGACATATTTTGTGGGCGGGGTCAAACTGGTATCAGAACGGGACAGTTCTGTGGTTTATGCTCAGTCATAGTGTAAAATAAATTACATCACAGATAGAATATTACTGTATGAATGCTGTTATAGCATAAGCTATCAAACCTGTTCACATGCTACTTCTGCTAACATGCTAATGTTGATCAGTGGTGTTATAACGTTAGCTAACAAACCTGTTTACATGCCACTTCCGCTAACACGCTAATGTTAATCAGTGGTGTTATAACGTTAGCTAACAAACCTGTTCACATGCTACTTCTGCTAACATGCTAATGTTGATCAGTGGTGTTATAACGTTAGCTAACAAACCTGTTCACATGCTACTTCTGCTAACATGCTAATGTTGATCAGTGGTGTTATAACGTTAGCTAACAAACCTGTTTACGTGCCACTTCTGCTAACACGCTAATGTTGATCAGTGGTGTTATAACGTTAGCTAACAAACCTGCTTACATGCTACTTCTGCTAACATGCTAATGTTGATCAGTGGTGTTATAACATTAGCTAACAAACCTGTTTACGTGCTACTTCTGCTAACATGCTAATGTTGATCAGTGGTGTTATAACATTAGCTAACAAACCTGCTTACATGCTACTTCTGCTAACATGCTAATGTTGATCAGTGGTGTTATAATGTTATGTAACAAACCCTTTTTACATGCTACTTCTGCTAACATGCTAATGTTGATCAGTGGTGTTATAATGTTAGCTAACAAACCTGTTTATGTGCTACTTCTGCTCACACGCTAACCTTGCTGAGGTTGATTCAGTATTGTACTCATACTTTACCTCCAGCCACACTGAACAGGACTCCAGCAGCTTTGCAGAGAAACGTTCTCAACCGGACGATTCCTGGAATCTTCACTCCGTTCAAGTAGCTTTTGATTTCTGGGATCCCTGAACCTGCAGCTACTGGCTGGATACAGGACACCAAAACATAACATGTTCTACAGGTTAGTGTATTCTCTGGTATGACAGAGTGAATCAACATATTGCAATCAACTGAGAGCAGGTAGAAACACTGAGACTCTTAAACCAGGGGG
The DNA here is from genome assembly GCA_029853015.1 of Chelidonichthys spinosus. Classification (NCBI taxonomy): domain Eukaryota; kingdom Metazoa; phylum Chordata; class Actinopteri; order Perciformes; family Triglidae; genus Chelidonichthys; species Chelidonichthys spinosus. Next base: position 17,851,545 of record CM056829.1, read on the forward strand.
ATCCTATAAAGTGATGACAGAAAATGCACATCATTTAACAAGTCTGTAAAGGATAATAAACACCTGTCAAGGAGACACTTGTGGATGACTCATTATTTGTGATGTGGGGATGTTTCTCAATACTGAATAGTTATCATACTAGAATTTAGCAGTCTTACCTCGATGAGGACGAGCACGCTGGCGATGAAGACAAAGGTCATGTTGAATGATAGGAGCTCCAGCAGGGACAGAGGGAGACAGCCTTTATCGGTGCAATTCTCCACAGCTGGAGGCATTCAACTGAGGTAGAACAACCAGCAACACTGAGGAGAATCCTGCCTCTATAGAGTTACAGCTGTGTGTGTGTGTGTGTGTGTGTGTGTGTGTGTGTGTGTGTGTGATGTATTCAGCTGCTTCTCATTTAACATCATGCAGTCATGCTAAAGGATACAGTCGCCAACCAGAGTAAATTTGATTTTGTTGAAGAGGTGCACAAAGAAATCCACAAACAGGCCAACCTGAAGGAGACATGAAGGTGTGAAAGAGACATGTGCTTTATGTTGGAATCTAGCAAAGAAAAGCAAGAGGTCCCAAATACACCTACCAGACCCACTGTGACTCCGATAGCGAACATCATCACCCACCGTACCGCTTCATGCCGTTTGGCTTTCTATTGGCAAATAGAAAAACATTATTGGTTATACAAATATTTCACATAATATTTAAATTAAATAATTTACATTGAAATTAAAATGTCAAGAATTACTTTTTTTTATCAAGGATTTAAATCTTGGATGTTTCAGTATGACGCTTATCCACCAGTAAATAGCAAAAGAATACAAATCTGTTATTTTGTATCCCATTTCATGTTTGAGGATGCATAAAATACGTGACAGATCCCACGCATCTTCCACAGTTTTTACTTTGTAAGCACATAAGGTTCCTACAACGAGGTGAAGACACACCAATCAAATCCCAACCGCCTCTCTGTAGATACGCTGCCCACATCTGAGCTTTGGCTCACCAAAGAAACTGCCTCACCTTGTTGTCCATCCCCTCCAGAATCTCCACATAGGGCTCACTGATGCAGCGGTCATAATCCAAGCTCTATAGACAAAAAACATGCGACGATTACACATTAGACATCAACACTGACTGAACATCTTCATTCTAACGATGCTTTTCACAAGTGTCTCACCTCGTAATCTTTCCTGGGTAGAATCTCATCTTCTTCATCTCGGATTTCCCCAAGGATTGTCTTGAAGAAAAAGAGAAATAGTCTCAATAATTGGTACAGTAACACTGATAAAATCCTACATCTCCTAATGACTGCACATGAATTACACAGTAATAAGACAAGTATCACTGATGCATTAACATCAGTGCACGCTTGGGAGAATGGTTGACTTACTTTGCAGATGTAACCACCTGACACAGCTTCAAGACTAAATGATTTGGTTAAATTCGGCATGTCAATAATCAATCCCCCCAAACAACGATTTAACAATCACTGAGCTGAATTAGATGGAAGATGCATTTTGGTGTAATGGGGTAATTAAAATTAAAAAGTTGCTGATGTATGAAATAAAATAATAGAAATGTGCCTGTGGTCCGTTTACTCCTGGGACCAAGTAAACGTGTTAGGAGCGTTATTATCTGTTTCATGTGTCAGTTGTGTTGTGAATGGACTTCGGGTCATTTGGGGCTCGTTTGTAAGAGACAGCAGAAGACAAGTGACTGAGCAGCAGGGCGGAGCGAGCAAGACAGAACAGACAACTGAGCACAACTTCGGAGAAATTCAAAATATCAGAGTACGATATAACGAAGAGATCCCCATTCAGACCAGCTGGTGTTGCTTATCTTACCAGTTCCTCTGGCGTCCGCGTCTCTGCGTCTCTGCAGCAACATTGGCAACACAAACAGTTTCCACAACACGCCATCTTCGTTGTTGTGTCACGCTGCGTTCACTGCGCATGGTAAAACCGACAACGAGATCGGAGTTTGAAAAATCGCTTTTAGAACCTAAAGATACATTGAGTGGGTAGTAAAGTCGATTACAATAGTGTACATCAAATGAGAGGGACACGCCGAGACCGAGTACTCACATTTTAAATATATGTTGATAATATAGTTGCTGTGGTCTAAGTTTGATATATCCCATGACATTTAAATGCACCTTCGGTATCACGTGACGGCAAAAGTGGAAGGTTGATCCAAACAGTCAAAACTGCGTGTAATGTATGCATACGTTTATATTCCACAACAATCTCATCGTATACTCTTAAAATGCTCGCGTGAATACATTGTGAAATATTACCCTGTGGAACACCATTTAATTTGGTGAACCGTTGATTTATTTAACTGTGCATAAATGATTGCGCAGTTGCGAGTGATACAGTGATATTTCATGCTGCGTTTGCGATCCGTGTGGGGAACCCGTGAAAAAAACGTGCATACAATGTAACACGGGTTGACAACAATGAGTATTAAGTTAAACATACTCATCGAATATGAACTCCATGTGGCAGTGTGCATATCCTACCGACATGCCTTTTGTGCAGATAATTTAAAGGAAAGCCATCCTTTTTTTAAAGAACGATCGGTAGCTACTTTATTAGGTACACCTGAATAATAGCCTAAATTCTCTATGGTAGGGATTTAACAAGCTGGAAACATGCATTTTTAAGTTTACGATTATAGTGTTCGTATCAGGTGCATAACAAAACTACAGAAAGTCGTCTTTACAACGTTTTCACGAAGCCATGAGAGTAGTGAACGGCGTTGCTTTTCCCGGTCTTGTAGAAAACGATAACTTTGAACGCAGCACTGCATGGCAGCCCAGGGAGTCCTGTGTTTTGTTGCCCATGCTGCAGCGGCTAATTGTATGTCTTGGATTTCCATCAGGGAGAGGGAGCAGTCTTCGACATAACACCGGCGACACAAAGACAACCGGCCTCGGCGGGTGTGAGAAGCACCGTTAGCCTGTCTTTCCCCCCCGACGTCAACAAGGTAACTGGGTTTAGCTTCAGGCTTAGTGTGGTTGAGTTACTTCTGGATGCACTTCTTATTCACTAAGCAATGGGTTAACGCTGCTCGTGAGGCGCGCAGCTAACATTAGCCGTGGTCAAACAAGACGGCAGCTAGTCGGCGCTAAATAAGTTGACTACCAAACTTTTTAAACCGCACGCGCGCACGAAGCTTGTGCCTCTCCGTGGGTTAATGAAGTTATCAGCAACTATAACTCAAAGTTTAACGTGCCTCGCCTATTCTGTCCAGAAGTGCATATTAACTTGCACATTGTTTAACTATTTTATTAATGGCGATTAAGGTTGTACGTTGTCCAAAAAGCTAGTCGGCAACATATGTCACCGTTTTGAATAGTAAATCGTTATTCATCCCACGATTCGATTATTAAACGATTCTCATGCATCACGATGTCTCTATTTTGGATTTATCTATAATGAGATTTTTTCCTTTGAACATTTCAAACCAATTCCCATTTAGATACAGTTGATATACTACATTACTTATATAAATGTGAAAAGATTGCCCAAAACGTTTAAAAAAATAAAATAAAATAATCAATCATTAATTAGATAATCGTTAATAGACTTTACTGCATCAACAGAATCGTTCAACAAAGCATTGCGATGCATCATGGAATCGACTATTTCTCCCACCATTAGTTTTGAATGTATGTGACGTTTGTTGTCTAAGTGTAGCTGAAGATTTTAAATTATAGAGGGAGCAGGGCCGAAAATATATCCTTTGTGTATTGTTTTCTTTGCAGTGTAATTGTCCATCATGGTGAATCAACTTCAGCGCGGGGACGGTAGTTTGCAGACGTTCAGGAGTGACTCCAGCGGGGCCAGCAACAGCGCGGAGAGCTCCAAGGAGAGCTCCCGGTGCTCCACCCCAGTGCTGGACGGAGACCGCTCGGACAGGCTGCGGGACAAGATGCGGAGGAGGATGGAGTCTGGGGACCGTTGGTTCTCGCTGGAATTCTTCCCTCCCCGTACGGCCAGCGGAGCGGTCAACCTCATCTCAAGGCACGTGAAATAATCTGGACTTCCAGGGTCGTTATTCTGTATTTCACACACCAAATTTACTTGTTTACATTTACAGACACCCGCTGCCATTCATTTGTGTGCGTCTGATCGGTGTTGTGCATGTGCAACATTCAACATAGAAGAAGGAAGCGAAGATGCTAACTCTCTAGATGACTCAATCACGTTTTTTTCCCGCAGTTTTGACAGACAACGCTCGCTGCCCAATCAACTCCTGAGCTACTTCTATCATCGGCTCTGAAATGTTTTGTTATTTTTTACCACTTGCCCAAAAATTAAACAGAATAAATCTGATTGGCAAGAAAATTGGCAATTTCTAGAGTCAGTAAAGCACCCATTTCAACAACATTAAAGTATTAAACAGTTACGTCTGTTCAGTTAGAATTAAGCTAGCAGCTATGTCTAATGATATAATTATAACGTTAATTCTGGTGATAGGCTGCAAATACTATCAGTCCTGTCCATCTAACGTTAAGAGACGTGTCAATTTAACAGGATAACACTATTATGTGTCAAGTCGACCAGAAACGAGAATAGTGGCAGCCTGCTCTACAACACTATTTGACCAGCAATGTCAATATTGTGCCAATTCACCAGAAACGCTGAAAACAAACAGGACTGTAGTTGGATACATGAGCATGGACCAGATCCTTGTTTACACTGTAGAGAAACTTGGCTTCCAACAATTTATTCACCAGCTGGATCTGAGGGTTAGCCTTCCCTCCACAAACTCCACGTCTTCTGCTAGTCTAATTCAACAATTGTAGTTCCGAGAGGCTGTTCGTTATCCTTGCAGCGACAAAAAAAACTCTCCACAGTGTACTGGGGTTATATGTTCTATAAGGTCGGCCATAGGTTTTGTCCTACGCACCTGTTGACTTAAAGGTGTGCAAAAGTTTGCACTTCCTTTTTCATCATCCTTGCAGCAAAACTTTAGAGAGCTCAGTTTGCTTATATGTTACAGTGGCCCATTTTGATGTTGACAACTTTTATTTAACCAGATAAATCCCATTGAGATTACAAAATATTTGACCAAGAAGACAGCAGCAGTACAATAATTCAAACATTATATTTAAAACTTTAACAACACATAAAACAAACATACAGTGTCAGTTTGAAGAGGGTGAATGACAGTTCAAAGATTAGTCCCATATCTCATCGCCGTAGCATTAATACTGTTATTCTAATTGTTGTTGTTATTGTCTTCAGATTTGACCGTATGGGCACCGGAGGGCCCCTGTTCATTGACATTACCTGGCACCCAGCAGGAGACCCGGGCTCAGACAAGGAAACCTCATCGATAATGATCGCCAGCACAGCGGTCAATTATTGTGGCCTGGAGAGCATCCTCCACCTGACCTGCTGCAACCAGACCAAAGAGAAGATTACTGGCTACCTGGCCAAAGCAAAGCACCTGGGCCTCAAGAACATCATGGCACTAAGGGGAGGTAGGAGACCTGTCTACCGTATGAAGAAAGAGCATATTGTTTCTGTCGGAGTGGGAAACTAGAGTAAACCTTGAAGATCCTCCTAACTAACGTGTGATATTCTGCTTTCTCCACAGACCCAGTGGGAGCTGACTGGGAGGAAGAGGAGGAAGGCTTCAACTACGCCAGCGACCTTGTTAAACATATCCGATCGGAGTTCGATGACTACTTTGACATCTGTGTTGCTGGTATGTTTTGCACCTCCAGGTCAGAGGGACTGTCTCAGTCAGTATTTACATTTGTCTGTATGTTCAGGTTACCCCACGGGCCACCCTGAGGCAGAGAGCTACGAGGAGGATCTAAGACACCTAAAGGAGAAGGTGGATGCTGGAGCAGACTTTATCATCACCCAGCTGTTCTTCAGAGCAGAGACTTTCCTCAAGTTCCTCGATGACTGCAGGGCAATTGGTATCACGTGTCCCATCCTACCTGGAATCTTCCCCATTCAGGTAAGTCACCAGAAATGCACAACCTCATTCAACATTAATAAATCTTTGCTACTGGTCATAGCACTATACCCCAACAATGTTTCATCAGTCATGGCTGAAATAAACACAATTGTGAAGTCCCAGATCAGCTTGGAAACCAGACGGCATCCTGTCTGAGTTCATAACAACGTCTAGTGAATGAATCAATGGTGTTTGAATCGAACAGATATAGGCTATGCAAACACAGTAGCTGCTCCATAAACACTTAAAATAACTTAATCTAGTCATAAATACCTTGTTGTTGGTACGATAGACAGTCACTGCTTTCTACACGTTCTACCATAGAGCTCTGGGAGACCACAGACCGCTATATATGATTATACACTATATTGCCAAAAGTATTCACTCGCCTATCCAAATGATTGAAATGAGGTGTTCCAATCACTTCCATGGTGAATTCCACAGGTGTATAAAAGCAGCACCTTGGCATGCAGACTGTTTCTACAAACATCTGTGAAAGAATGGGTCGCTCTCAGGAGCTCAGTGAATTCCAGCGTGGTACTGTGATAGGATGCCAGCTGTGCAACAAGTCCAGTCATGATATTTCCTCACTCTTAAATATTCAACAGTCAACTGTCAACTGCAACTCAGCCAAGAAGTGGTAGGCCACGTAAAATGACGGAGCGGGGTCAGCGGATACTGAGGCACCAACTCTCTGCAGAGTCAATCACTACAGACCACCAAACTTCATGTGGCCTTCAGATTAGCTCAAGAACAGCGTAGAGAGCTTCATGGAATGGTTTTCACGGCGAGCGGCTGCATCCAAGCCATACATCAGCAAGTGCAATGCAAAGCGTCGGATGCAGTGGTGTAAAGCACACCACCACTGGACTCTAGAGCAGTGGAGACGCCTTCGCTGGCGTGACGCATCATGCTTCTCCATCTGGCAATCTGACGGACGAGTCTGGGTTTGGCAGTTGCCAGGAGAACTTGTCTGACTGCATTGTGCCACGTGTAAAGTTTGGTGGAGGGGGATTATGGTGTGGGGTTGCTGGGCTTGGCCCCTTAGTTCCAGTGAAAGGAACTCTGAATGCTTCAGCATACCAAGAGATGTTGGACAATTCCATGGTCCCAACTTTGTGGAACAGTTTGGGGAGACTGAGAGCCAGGCCTTCCCATCCAACATCAGTGTGTGACCTCACAAATACACTTCTGGAAGAATGGTCAAAAAGTCCCATAAACACACTCCTAAACCTTGTTGAAAGCCTTCCCAGAAGAGTTGAAGCTGTTGTAGCTGCAAAGGGTGGACCAACGTCATATTAAACCCTATGGATTAAGAATGGGATGTCACTTAACTTCATAGTAGAGGCAGGTGAGCGAATACTTTTGGCAATATAGTGTATGTATTATGTCCAATAACTTGTTTTGTCTCCATTCTAATTCGGTGACGACAGCAAGAGCATCTCAAGCCTGAAAGACTTTCCTGTCAAATTATTCACTTGAGTTGAAATATTTCAACTCGAGCGAGGAAAAAAAAAAAAAAGTCATCTCATCCGTCTTTGCATTGATTTTGCGATTGATATGCAATTGCAGTGCTCAAAATATTTGCTACACTTTTGGTGTGTACGCACCTTCACCCGCAAGAAGTCCAAGACAAGTGCAGGAATGGACCAAGTGGATGAAATTGAATATATTAATGGTTATAAAATAAACAACAAAAGAAATATCTGCAAATGTGAAATGAGTGAGTAAGAGACAGCGTTGCTCCATATCTGCTGCTCACCACAAACTTGTGTCAAACATCTTATAGACTGAAGATGGACTGAAGCCAAGTTCTTACCTGCAGCCAGCCTACGTGCATATGTGTATCCTTCTATTATCAAAGAATTTCAAACCGACACTCCACTAGAATGAAGCTGGACTTAAACCTGTTCCTCTCCAGGGTTACCAGTCCCTGCGTCAGCTTGTCAAGCTGTCGAAGCTCGAAATACCAGAGGAGATCACCAAAGTCATCGAGCCCATCAAAGACAACGATGCTGCTATCCGTAACTACGGGGTCCAGCAGGCGGTGGAGATGTGCCGCGTGCTGCTCGACAGCGGGAAGGTACCAGGCCTCCACTTCTATACCCTGAATCGAGAGATCGCCATCATGGAGGTGCTCCGACAGCTGGGCCTGTGGATAGAGGACCCCAGGTCAGTCATCCCTCCGCCTATTGCTGATTTGGGTGTTCTAAGGGGGGAAATGCTGTAATCGCATCGTTAAATTTTGACTCAAGATATCATCCAAATAATCAACACAATATGCTTTAACCTCCTAAAGGACCAACCAGTGTTACAGCATGTCATTGTCCATCGACAACATCGGCCAGCTAGTTTACATAAACCTCTAGCATGTTACCATGTTTTTTAATTGTTTTATCGCTACCTACGTGAGGATTTGTGAAGCTCTTCATTGGCCTTGTTGAGGTTCAGAGGTTTGTTGTGTTGTGTGACAGGCGGCCTCTTCCCTGGGCAGTGAGCGCTCATCCCAAACGGAAGGTTGAAGATGTTCGACCCATCTTCTGGGCCTCCAGGCCCAAGAGCTACATCTACAGAACCCAGGACTGGGACGAATTCCCCAATGGCAGATGGTACTGTTACACACAATTACACATGGCTACCTACTAATGCATTTTATTTGGTGAATAAATGGGGTTCGAATTACACAGTGGTTTTTGGTGTCCCCCCTAGAGCCTGAAACCGTGAACCCTCAGGGACTTAACGGACATCACCGGGTAGATGGTTGAGTGTGAGAGGCTGTTAGGGTCTGAAATGGTAGAAATAGAAATGGGCAGCACTGGGCATGTCACTTTACTTTGATGACTAAACTTAACTTTACTTTTATAACTAAAAGTGTTGGTTTTTATTCAAGATGTTTTTCACCCTGATCTGAACGTCTTCCAGACTCTCCCACTTTCCTCACGTTTCATCTTTGTCTGTCGCTTGCAACAACAAAAATGCTAAACTGATTTAGGGCCGAAAGTTCTGTTTACAACCACAAAGCAAGCAAGCGCACTACGAAACCAACAAAGTGATCGCTGCTCAGGCCGACCCGTTCAATGATGAGTTCATTTGGCTACGTAAATCTAGAATACGTCGCCACGCATGCATGGCCACAGTAGGAATAAACACACAATTGTGTTAATTAGTGGAGACGGATGTTTGGGAAATGGAATGGAATTGGCAAGTAAACACAATATTTACATATTTATACTATTTTTTTTTTTTATTTTGGGAACCTTTAAGTATGGAGAATAAAATATAATTTAAAAGTGGACCATGTTTAGAGCTCCCCCTAAACGTCTCATGGGAGGCTTTCAGGGGAGCGCATGTCCTTTTAAGGTCAAGCTCCCCCATAATTCCAACTATGTGAATAAATGAAAATAACGCATGCATGTTTTTGTGGTTTATTTGTGCTTGTGTGCTAGCTTAGAACTGAAAACTGTCCTGTTGTTGATGTCTTCAGGGGGAATTCATCGTCTCCGGCATTTGGCGACCTAAATGATTACTACCTGTTCTACCTGAAGAGCAAGTCATCCAAAGAAGCACTGCTGCGCATGTGGGGGGAGGAGCTGATGAACGAAGAGAGCGTGTACGAGGTCTTCACCTCCTACATCACAGCCCAACCAAACCGGAATGGACACAAGGTAGACCATCCAGGTCATAGAAGTAGTCTGATTAGCTGATTCAGAAGTCATGTCTATGACTCGGCTATTATTCCAGATCCAGCAGACAGACGCACAGACATAAATACAGATATGTGGATATATATAGCTATCCATCCAATTCCTCCTCAGAGTTTCTATCAAGTGTCTCTTGCTACAGATAAAGCAGGCGGTGCAGTGAAAAGCTGACAACCACCCTGTGATGACAACATACCAGGAAGTTCACTGATGTTTTTCACCAAGAAATAGTTTTTGCATAGAACTCGTTTACGTTTCTGTCAGTGTACATATTAGACAGACATATACATCATGTAGTTTTGAACATTAAACGAAACATTTTCCCCCCACTCCCAGTCTTTATCCGAAGCTGCCACGCTGAGCTTGTGCCTCTCAGAGAGAGTTGATCCCAGGCTAAGGTTTGCTCTTCTGCTAGGTGTTGTGTCTGCCATGGAACGATGAGCCTCTGGCCCCGGAGACCAACCTGTTGAAGGACGAGCTGGAGAAGGTGAACAGACGAGGAGTCCTCACCATCAACTCGCAGCCCAACATCAATGGCAAACCCTCTACAGACGCTATAGCAGGCTGGGGACCTGCAGGAGGCTATGTATTTCAGAAGGTAACCATACTGCCATCTAGTCTGTAGTAGTCTGGATCGAGAGAGAGAAAGAGAGTGGGCTATTTTTGTCTGATAAGTAGATCTGCAGGTCATCAGAACGGCCCCTCCCAGGGTCAGTAACGTTCCTGGCAGAGCTCTGAGCAGACCATCAAACTTGATATGAGGTACTATATCAAGTTTGGTAGTAGAAGTAGTACTTGAGGTAGTAGAAGTCATAAGGTTTCCGTAGCTGAACCTGCAAAAGGATCAAAGATCTGGTTGTCCGCCTCCAGGAACCCGATCCTCCTCCCTCCTAGGAGGATAAGTGCTTACAGATAATGGATATCAATCTGCCGTCTTGTATTAAATCCAACAGGCATATCTGGAGTTCTTCACCTCCAGTGAAAATGTGACGGCTCTGCTCAAAGTACTGAAGAATTATGAACCTCGGGTCAACTACCACATAGTGAATGTGCAGGTAAGTCTGAAAAGAAGGCCTTTGTTATTCCTGTGTTTGTCTGTTATAAATATTTCCCATTGAATCTTTGTGTGCAGGGTCATAACCTGACCAACGCCCTGGACATGCAGCCTAACGCTGTGACATGGGGCATCTTCCCCGGCAGGGAGATTGTTCAGCCTACTGTAGTGGACCCAGACAGCTTCATGTACTGGAAGGTAAGAGAGAGGTTGTCCTGCTAGAGATCAGGGATTCAGGAACGTTGAGAAAAAAAGCTCCCGAGTTGAGATGGTGCAATACACATTTTCTATGAGTTTATGGTCTCAATCTCTAGTTTCAGGTCTTCTTCGATACAGCATGATGTTCATTTAGTAAATTATGGTCCCATTTAGAGTCAAATAAACCAAGAAGCAGGGTATGCTTTAGGGTGGGGCTTCCTTGTGATCGCTACAAAGATTAATTTAATACTTAGCTGTAAAGTTTACCTTGAATTATGGGCACTTCTGTTTACTGTTGGAAAAATTCCAACATGATGTTATTTTGATAGCACTTATATTAAAAGTGATGACGGTCAAAATGCAGAACTCGAGGCTTCAAAACCGCAGACCACAAACCAATGAGTACCATTAGGATGACTAGATCCACTTCTGTGGTTCTGATGGGACCTCTGATTCTCTGATCAGGTGGAGTTTCCCAACCATACTGATAAATACTGACCCTGTCAGTATCACACAGCAGTTTGAGGACGAGTGAATCTCTTTAACTGACCACTCGTTCCCCCTTGTCAAACATTTCCCCTCTTTCCCTCAGGACGAGGCCTTTGCCTTGTGGATCGAGCAGTGGGCCAAGCTCTATGAAGACGAGTCTCCTTCACGGATGATCATCAAGTATATCCATGACAACTACTTCCTGGTCAATCTGGTGGACAACGACTTTCCTCTGGAGAGCTGTCTGTGGCAGATCATTGACGACATGTTTGAGCTGCTCGATGCTCCTCCGGAGCCTGAAGGCGAAACGGTCTCTGACGAACACTGTGAGGCTGCTACTAACCGTACAGATCAAAGCACAGACTAAGAGGTTTGTTAATAAATGTTTTTTTAAACATTTGAGTGAATGGAAAAGGAAAGCGTACTGTCTCACCCAACCAAAACATGAAACATCCTCCATGATCAGTAGCTTCATCCTCTGCAGCACTCCTAGCTCATAAACTACACTTGTGCTCGCACAGGTTTGGGATAGTCCACTTTTTTAAATTATGGACAGATTTCACTGACAAATTAGATGAAATAACCCTTGTATGGTATTTAGGTCAAGCTGGCTTGTTTCAAATTTGTTTTAAAGAAGGAAATGGTACAAGTAAATCAATGGCCTTATTTTCTGTGATAAACAAAAAAGACAAAAAAAAATATTTACGACGCATGCTACTATACACCACACATTTACATTCTTCATATTTAGATATCAATTCAGAGTATTCTGATTCTGAAAGTGAATTATAATTTATAACAATTATAACCTTGTGACAAAAAAAATAACAAATCACACTACCTTTGTTAATTGTTTTCAAGTAGAGACTGATTGCAATAATTAACCATATGTTAACTCTATTGTTTGAATTTAGACAAAGACAATATATATTAATTGTTTATGAAGTACATTTTTTTTTTATCAGAATTGTTTTTAATACCCCAAATATGTCCCGGGTCAATTTGACCCGAGGGATACCAGAGGGTCCCATTAGTGAAGACCATGCAAAGAATAAATAAATTAAGAACATGCAATAGAATTTTTTTAAGTAAATGTTTTTATTTTTATGGACAAGAAGTTGAAATGCTATATTTTGATTCTGTTTTTAATGATGTGAACTCCTGGTGATGCTACTATATTGTATCACTGACAACTGTTACACTAGCTACCTTGTTTTAATGTACATCATATTTATTTGTTGTGCTTGCTCACCAAAGTATTAAATAATTTTTTCAGTACTGTACAACTGTACAACCTGGTGACATTTACTACGTTTGTATAGAGCAGCATCCTGCACCGTTCTCGGTTACTAATGAATGAGGAGTATTGCTGCGGGACGTAAAGTGACTTAATTATGCATCCAGTGTAAAGTCCCGCCGATACCAAACTGCAGGTACAACATCCAGGCCACAGGACACTGCAGGGATTTTCTACTTCACAACTGAATGACCAAATCACCTCAGAGAGAAATGGTGTGAGGTGGTAGAGATAAGCGTGACCTCTACACATACTGACCTTTTCCACCAGATCGCCTACATGACCGTGACGGTCTGCTCTGACCGTCACCCAGTTGGCTGCAGGTTGTTGCACAGAAGGGGAAAACATCACAATGGTGACTGAATTAATATCAAAATAAATCCTTTTATTTAACTGTTCAATACTAGATCTGCTTATTTAGTTCTTAGGTGATTTTAACATGCTCAGAAGGACAATGTTAAGCAGATATCATGTTTACAATGATTAGCATTTGGAATGATGGTCAGCTAACATTAAGTACAGCCAGAGGAAGAGCCGTACATTGTCAAGAGTCCAAACCTCGAGGGCTCAGAGGTTGTTGTTTTCCTGTTTACAGCAGCTGTCTGCTTCATGAGATGCCTGAAATGAGTGGTGCTGATATTGAAGAGTGGCTGATGGTCACTGTTGTTCAGCGGGATTCATCGTCTCCTAAAGACACTTGAGTTTTAAGCTGCAGTCGGACTGTCACGCCAGGGGGTTGTTGGCATATATGAGTGTTCACTGACATGTAGACCACATGTCTAACCACTGGTCATGTTCTTTATACTGTCTCTACTGAGCAGTGAGCGCCCTCTAGTGTTTACTCTGCAGTATGTCAGGATTCAGTGCTGCAGCTCCTGTCTGAGCTCCAGTTGTACCATCTCTGTAACTTTAAACAATCATAATACATACATTATACATACAATTGAGAGTGCCTTTTTGTTTTGTTTTGGCTTTGAGAACTACAATGATACTTTGAAATACACTCATATGGAGTCCATTAATTTACTTCATATGATTACATATCTGCGCTACACCACCACAGCATCATGGGATGCTTTTTTGAAGACACTGTGTTAAATAGTATAAAAGGAAGATGGAGAATGAGGCAAAATGAGTCATAACGTCATTAGAATAGTTTTATTTTCTAGAAAAAGACTAAAAATTACTTTTGTAAATGTATTCTCATAATATGATGACTTTTAAAATTAGGATTTTATATTAAGATATTACATTTTTATTCTTTTAATATTGTGGCTTCTCAAAATTCACTCTCCTGTCATAAAGAAATGATCTCAGCAATATTCTGGCAAGATACATTTTCAAAATGGCGACTTTATTACAATAATATGAAGTATTTTTTTCCCAGGATACTTCAGCTAGAAAAAAAACATAAATGTCAAGAATTAAGTAAATTATTATTGTTATGAGGACAACAATAACAAATTACTTTATTATCTTAATATCAGAACTTTTTTTATTAGTGACGTTACAACATTTTTGTCTCAAAAGGAATGTGGCTTTACTCTCATGTCTCAGCGGACCTAATGCCTTAATTGATCATGACATTATCATGACTAATCCTGAGCTTCAGCTAATCTGCATCAAACTGACCCTACAGTGTTCACTGAATCATTGCAGTCTTGTCAAAAGAAGCTGTTGTCATCATTAGCTCATATTACATAACATTTATCATAAAACATACAGCGAACCATGACTTTAATCACATCCTATATTTTCTAACAGAATACAAACATCACAGCACAGTTCATTCATTCTGTAAAAAAAAACTGAATCAATGTCTCTCAGACACAATATGTAATATAAATGTATAAATCCAAATCTAATCTATGACCTGTGTGAAGAAACCGTTTCATTGCCGCAGCAAACCCTGAATGCAGATCAGGAGAATAAGATTTTAAGTATTTCATTATACATTTGTGGTCATCTTTACATATCCACTTGGATTATCCGGCCTAATGGAAGTATCAATCTTCTCATCTAAATCTAATAAAAAAATAAATACATTTTTTAAAATTTTACATTTTCCTAAAATTGTTGAACTTTGCTTTGATTTTGTCTTTATTAGTCTGTAAGTTCCACATTTATTTAATGAAAAACTGAAAATTAAATAATGTAGGTTGAATAAAACACAGGTTTAGGATAATACTTGTCTGTGTTGTTAGAATTATTGATTATTTTTTACTGGGATCCCTGTTTTCCCTGATTACAGATACAAGGGTGACCCTGCTCAGCACAAAGTCACAAACTGCTGCAGTTGTAATGCACATATTGAATATGCACATAAAACAGGTGGATGAATCACGTTTGGTTCTCATGATAATTATGCTTTAAATTGTGTTTTTCCTTTACCTGTGTTGAAGAAAACTCTTCAGGTCCAATTCTGTAGCTGGTTCAAATGAGGTTTAATCACTGACAGTGGAGAAAAGACAATGTCGCGGTTGCCACACAGCCCAATCTGCCCTGATGTGAGGCAAGAGACAACTTATACAGAACCAAAGGGGCAGGTCCAAACAGTGGATCCACATAGACTCAATACGCGTCTCACTCTGGGGAAGAGACGTCCCGAGACAACACAAAGGTGTGACTTCCTCGGAACAGCTGGGTTCTTGCTAGATAGTGTCACAACAGGGGCCATTCATGAAGGCCCCGATCAAGTATGTGGGACGAAGGTGTTTCGGAGACGGTCCAGGAAGGGGGACAGATCAGAGGGTCTCATCATTAACATGACAAGGCTTACATACAACGAATGCAGCTCAGCAAGACATTTGAGGTTCCCGAGAGGAAGTAATATTTAAACAAAACAAATTGGAAGGTAACACATTTTCTTCTACACCTGTCAGAACCAAAAGACTCTGTGACATCACTGTTTAGGGCGTGGCCAGAGAGCCAACACATGATACTGTAGCTGTAACCCAATTCGTTCTTTTCCAGGGTTCAGGTGCCAGTGAAGATTGGATTTTAATCAACATGGCAGCACGAGAGTATATGATGATATATATCATGCAGCAATTGCACCGGGGCCGAAGCATATCCTCTATCATAATATAGAATAAGAAAAATAAAATATGATCTGACTGTCATTTCAGAGACTACATCGGCCAGGAAGATCGTGAAGACGTGCTCAGAATTGTGGTTCACTTCTTCACAATGATCTTGTCGGCAACAGAGAATGTTAATATGAATTTATAACTGCAAAACAGGAAAAGGGTTATTTAAACAACTCCAAATATAAACAATTTAAATGCCATTTTACCAGCATTGCAGGACTGAAAAGCCTTCCTACAAACCATCGTAACAAACAGGGATGTACTCTGTGGTCCATCTTTACTACAGTCGGTATGAAGACTAAACCTCTTCTAATCAGTTTGTGGGACATCTGAAAGACAACCATGCTGCACGTGAGATAGTGAATGTTACAGCAGTTTTCAAAGGTCTGGGTCGTCCCCCCTGAGGGTGTTGAACTCTTCAGGGGCTGAGTACTTGTCAGCACCGTGACTAGCTGACTGGCGGAAGCCCGCTGCAATCTCATCGAAGGTGCGTCCCCTCGTCTCCGGCACCTTGAAGTATGTGAAGGTGAAGAAGCCGAGCAGCAGGACGGTGAAGATGATGAAGACGTATGGGCCACAGAGTTGCTGCAGGACATTAGCGGCAAATCATCATTTCTTTTCAATTATGGGCAGAAGTTGTACAGCAGAGTCTCACAGCGGGTCGTCAAACAGTCACCATATAGTCTATTGGTTTCATGTTCAGGGATTCAAACCGTCTCTCAGCACTAAAACAGTGTCAATGCAAAGTTAATGGGGATCCTTTTTATTGTTGGACGCATGAATTAAAGACTTGTTATGGTGGGGGGTGGGGAGGTGCATGGGTCCAACAACACAGGACTTTCAACCATGAGACCAGTGTTGGACACGGTGTTGTCAAAACATAACAGGTTTTTTTTTTTTTTGTCGAAACCTAACATTGGTTTTGTGCCAAAACCTCATGTTGGTTTTGTTGTATAAACCTAACATTGGATGTGTTGCCTTAACCTCACATTGGTTTGGTTACCTAAAACTAAGTGTACAAAGTTATTTTAAGCCGAACCATGATGGTCTGAAACCTAACTTATAGATGTTGTTTCCAAAACATTTTGAAAAGTTGGTTCCAACTGCAAAAGATGAAGGATACTTCCAATTGAAATAAATTTGTTTTAAAGTTGTGAGGAGTGACACCAATTATGACTGTTTCATGAACTGCTGTGAGACTGTGTTGGACAGTAGTATGTATAGACAATGCAACAGTCAATGGTTAGAAAGGTTGTCTCACCTCAATATACGGGAAGGTCATCCCCACTAAGAAGTTGGCAGACCAATTGGAGAAACCAGCAACCGCAATGGCAGCAGGTCGGGGCCCCTGACTGAAGAGCTCAGCAACAATAAACCAGGGGATGGGGCCAGGTCCAATTTCAAAGAAGGCTACAAAACTGAAGATGGCTACAATGCTGATGTAGGACATCAATGGGAACTGGTCCTGAGAAACACAGCGTATCACTATAAATGCTTTAATTAACTTTATTTAAAAGCCTCATGGATCAAGTAGTGACAATCACTTACCAACAACGCCATGGCAACAGTCAGAAAAACTGCTGAAATTGCCATTCCCATCAAACCAGTGAGGTGAAGTGGTCTCCGTCCCACTCGTTCCACCACAAACAACTGCTCAGACAGACAGGAAGTATCTCATTCATATTAATCTTATGAATGCAGCTAAGTCCTGGCTTATGGTTTGGTTCTTTTGTGACTTACAGAAACTACAGTGAAGGCAGTGTTGACCACTCCAGCACCAATGGTTGCATAGACCGGCTGGGCCACACCTGCCCGCTCAAAGATCCCAGTCGAGTAGTAAAACACCTGAATTTGATGACATAACACAGAGACAGTTAGTTAGCGTTCGTGTTTGTAGACACAGTCCTTCCAACTGCTCTTCAGTTCTTTCTCCCTGGCATCGTGGGCTACGTAGCCTCCTCTGTTACAACTACTGCTCTGGTTCTGGCCCCCAGGTGTCCTCAGAATGGTATAACCACCTCGTCTGGCATCTGAGCTGCTCACCTTAAACTTTAATTTGTGCTCACATCAGTGTAGAAATACGGATAAACAGACAGAAAGAATCATCAGCCTTGCTTCAAAATAAAACGTAAAGATCGTCACACCTTCAGTGAACGGAAATGACTATGTTGATGAATTGAAACTCGGGATTGAGACCATAAACTCACATATACAGGTAATACATCCAGTGAGAAATAGGGTCATGAGCAGTGTTGGGTATAACGCGTTTTTAAGTAACGCGTTACAGTAACTACGTTACTTTTGCGGTAACGAGCACTGTAACTAATTACTTTGTCAAAATCAGTAAGGCGTTTATCATTACTGCGATTTAAACAGGCTCGTTACTCGTTACTTCACGTGCATAACTGAGGACTACAGATTCCGTGGTGGACGTGAAGCAGACGTGAGTAAATTACTGAAAACAACAATGGCGGCAATCGACGACAGTCCAGGCGTTGGATTTCTCTCGTGGAAATATGCACATTATTTTTCCTTTCTGACGGTAAAAGACAAGAGGAATATTTTGGTGACCTGTCATCTATGTGGAGGTTCGAAAACTCTAGCCACATCAAAGACTAGCAATTCTAATCTTCAGAAACATCTTCAGAAACAACACGCATCTACCAAGCTAGTTGAAAAAGACCCTGAAGGTAACACAGGTGATGCTGCTGCTAACCGTAGCTCCGCCGACGCTAAAGGAGAAGCCACTCCAGCCAAACAACGAAAGCTTGATTTTACAAAGCCTGTTGCACAGTCTATAACCCAGACACAGCTAAACAGATTGATTGCCAGGTATGTTGTCGAAGACATGCAACCTATCTCAACGGTTGAGTCCCTTGCTTTCAGACAACTGGTTAGCAAAATACCTGTGCGAGGGAGAGACGGTGCTGGGCCAGCACCATGCAGAAAGACGTTTTCCCGTTACCTGGACAAGGAATATGCTAACATGGAGTCCCAGCTCAAAAAGACATTTGATGAGTTAGAACATGTCTCCACAACAGCAGACATATGGACTGCGCATAACAAAAGTTTTATTGGCGTAACCGCACACTGGATAAATCCACACAACATGCGACGTGAGAAAGCAGCGCTGGCATGCAGGAGATTTAAGGGTCGACATACATATGACAGTGTTGCAAGTCAGCTTGATAACATAAACTCATCCTATGGCCTATCCTTCAAAATCACAGCAACTGTAACAGATAACGGTTCAAATTTCGTCAAGGCCTTTCAAGTGTACCAACCACCACCTGAGTCGGACGATTCTGAAGATGGGGAGGATGAGGTGACTTTTGTTTCCATTGGGGATGTGCTGCAGAACGGTGCTGATTGTGTTGATGACGTGATTTATTTACCTCCACATCAGAGATGTGCGTCCCACACATTGAACCTTATCTCTTGCACTGATATGGATAAGTGGCTGTTGTCAAAACCTGAAACGAAAGCCATTTACAGAAATGCCACCACAAAATGTGCAGGGCTCTGGAACAAGGCCAGTCGTTCCACAGTGGCCGCTGAGATTGTGGACGACGTTATTGCAAAGAAGCTACTAGTACCTTGCACAACCAGGTGGAACTCGTTCTATGATGCTCTGGAGCGAATTTCTAAGATACCTGTGCCCGAGCTGAACACCCTCTCCTCCAAACTACAGTTGAAATGTTTCAGTGAAAGGGAACATCAGTGTATCAGGGAGTACTGTGCTGTCATGCAACCACTTACAGTGGCGCTGGACATTCTTCAGGGAGAAGAGAATTGTTTTTATGGCACACTCCTACCCACACTGGAATCACTGATGACCAAGACTCTGGAAATGAAAGATGGTCTGCAAATCCTTGTTGGGCTACCAGATGCAGTTGTCCAGGTAAGAGATGTTATATTCTTTTGTGTTTATCTTTAATTAACTTAATTAATTTAACTCAATTGCTTTTTTATTCATATTGTGCTGTTAGTCTTATGTGTGTATGCTATTACTGTTTGAGATACTTTTATTCCAATAAATAAAATAAATACAACATATAGGCTAGGCCTACACAAATTAAAATACATTCTATATAAAACTATGCTGTTAATGTTTAATGCATTTGTTTTTGAAACAATGACTACTGTCTCATGCAATAATGTTTTTTTGCACTCTTGTTATGTGTCATTACAGGCAGTCAAAACAAGGTTTGCACGTGTCCTTGAAAGTGAAGATGCTGTCCTCGCTGCTGTGACACTACCAAAATTCAAGCTTCGTTGGTTGCATGACCAGGAGCGGAAGGACCTGGCAAAGGTAACTCTGCTGGCAGAGTGCCGAAAACTTCTCCCCGAGCAAGAGCAGCAACAACAACCAGGTACCAGCGGCACCGAGACACCACAGCGCCAGGGTTCTAGCAAAGAGGATGAGTTCTTTTCCTTTGCAGAGAATGAGGAGGACACCTATGCCACTGCTGAAGCTGAAGTAGCCGAGTACCTCAAATCAGGAGCAACAGGGATAGACGGTCTGAATCAATTTCCAATGATAAAGAAACTCTCTCTTAAACTTAATGCAGCCACTCCCTCCAGTGCCCCAGTAGAAAGACTCTTTAGCCTGGGAAACCTGATTCTCTCTCCAAAGAGGAACAGGCTGTCAGATCACAAGTTTGAGAAGCTTCTCCTCTTGAGGTACAATCACTGGTTTGAGGGCTAGGAATGTTGATGAGCGCTGATATGATGATAGCATGTGTTTCTCCCAAGGGTGCTCCACAAGGTCAAGCAGGTTAACATTTCCAAGTGAAATGTGTGTGTGTGTGTGTGTGTGTGTGTGCGCACTACAGACAGACAGACAGACAGACAGACAGACAGACAGACAGACAGACAGACAGACTGATAGATGATGGAGATGTATGGACAAAGACTGATATAGACATAGACATACTAACATAGACTACTAAAGCACTTTATCCACCATTATTGATTTCATCAGTTGCTTTATTTATCTAAATGGCCAGAGTGGAGGAAATATTATTTTTGTTAAACATTAACTATGTATGTGATTTTTTTTTTTAGTTTCTCTTTGTGAGGCTGAAAATACTTTTAAGTTTGCCCATCATTATTGAAGATGAGGTCTCCAGTTGGTGGAGTTTAGCTGTTTTGAGTTAAGGTTACAAAGAACGGATAAACCTCACTGTGTTTACGTTGTGAAAATCTGTTGTATCTTTATTATTGATTCCTACAGTTGCTAAATGGTCTGAGGCACAGTTTAATTTTTGCACTGCCAAGTATACTTTCTACCTGTTTCAATGGCTACAATAAATATGCCTATCAAAAGTTTCAAAACATACTGTATGTTGTGTTTTGTTGATCCACTGCTTCATCGTAGTGATACTGGGTACAATGATCACATTTTACAGTTGTTTTGTCGAACACTATGCCACATCAACCCCAACATAATGTGTGTGCATTTGTAGAGGGTTGGAAACAATAGAAATATTTCATTCATTTGCACTCACATTACTACACTGCTATGGCACGTTCAGGTCACTAGGTGGCGCATTGCGCTTGGATAGGACTTACATGTAAGCAAGCCAGAGGACTGGCAGCCTCCTTAGCTATCCAGTTAGGGAGGCAACACATTAATAAGAGAATTTAGAGTTAAAAAAACTAAAGTTACTTTACCTAGTAACTAGTTACCTTGAAAGTAACGAGTAACTTAGAGTAACTGGGTTACTTTTGAAAGAAGTAACTAGTAACTGTAACTAAGTTACTAATTTAAAGTAACTTGCCCAACACTGGTCATGAGATTTTAAAAAGTTGTTCTAACAAAATATAAATGATTTTTGACAGAATGTCCCATACATCTATGTGCCTGTTAACCAGCTGCCTCCATGGTAAGAGAGATCTATATAAGACCGGCTACTATAAATACTTCCTTGTGATGGAGTCGTGAGCTTAACCCTCATTTGTTTATACAATGGTCAGACCTCATCCATCTGACACTGAAGATGAGACTTCATATAGAGAGTACAACCTACTGCTCTTTGTCAGTAAAACCAAGGAGCTGATTGGTGAGTTAAGACACTCGTGCCTGTCTACATCAATGGAGCTGGGCTCATAAACGGCTGGATTTTTGAAGTTCGTGTTAACTTTTACAGAGGAACAATAGAAAGCATCCTGACTGGAAGCATTACAAACTGCCCAAAACATCATTGGTACCCATCTACTAGCATCAGCAATATTGGTGACAAGAGGTGCCTGCACAGAGTCAAAAGCCACCCAGACACAGCCTGTTCACTCAGCGGCCAGCTGCTTTCTGGAAGACTAAACAAGCATCAGCTGACGTACCACCAGACTTCAGAGTAGCTGAGAGACTCACTAAATTCATCCTCCAACCTCCACCAGATAATACATTTATTTCCTTTGTATTTTTCTTATGTTGCAACAATGGGACTACAAATTGTATTTTGTTGTGTAACCCTGTCGTACAATGAGAATGAATTGAACCTTTGACTTACAGCATTGATTCCAGACAATTGCTGTGACAGATGCAGCATGATGGCAACAATGATGGGCTGGCGGTACACTGGGGAGCGGAACAGTTCAGGGATGGTGACCGTCTTCTCCCTCATCATCTGCTGGCTCTCCTCCTTCATCTCCTGCATGTCACCAGCCACATCGTCAGTGCCTCGCAGCTTCACCAAGACTGGAAGAGAGCAGTTCAAGCGTAGACTGTATAATATGCTGTTTCATTTAATGTTAAGCTAGTTGCTAAAGTCACGTAATTTTTGCGTTTAAAGTGTGTCGTGATTCGTTTTTCCTAATGTTATCTTTTCAAACAAGTTTATAATGGAAAGCTGGTGAGCTAGTTAGCACGTCAGCTAACGTCACTGAATTGTGTATTAACGTTAGCTTACAATCAGTCAGTTCAGAATCTCATTGTGAAAAAGGAGCGCTGACCCAGCCGATAATATCTGGACAGTTCTTTTCCAGAATGAGACGGCTCAAAGAGGAAGATGCTATCTATGTAGCACAGCTAGAGTCAGGGCTGAGGTGCAGATGGAGCTGAGCCTGGCTAAAGCTTGAGGCCAAGAACATAAATAATAGCGATCCCATGCAAACTCCACACAGAAGGGAACAGTGCTACCCACTACACCACCGTGCAGCCCGTTGTGTGTTTTGTGAAAGGGAAACGTGTGTGTGGCTCACTGCTGTGGGCTTTGCTCTCCTCGTGACAGTTGATGAGGAGGTATCTGGGGCTCTCGGGGCAGAAGGGCAGCAGGACACACTGCAGCACCGCTGGCAGCAGAGTAAAACCCAGCAGGAGGGGCCACAGGGAGGCAGTCCCCATGATGGATTCAGTCCCAAAGATCTACACAACACACACACAATGCACTTCTTATAATACTGACATGCGTGTTACCTTGGTTTTGAGTGTCATTTGTTTGTGTGTTATGGCCGTAAAGATAGTAAG
Source organism: Chelidonichthys spinosus (assembly GCA_029853015.1). Lineage (NCBI taxonomy): Eukaryota > Metazoa > Chordata > Actinopteri > Perciformes > Triglidae > Chelidonichthys > Chelidonichthys spinosus. The sequence continues at coordinate 17,874,823 of CM056829.1, forward strand.
GAGACATTCTCACCTGTGCCATGAGAATGCCGATCACCACACCAAGCTGATGCAGCGTTCCTAACGCTCCGCGGAGAGACGTGGGGGCGATTTCTTCAACATACATGGGGACAAAGCCAGTGGCGAGGCCGGAGTAGAGACCCACAATGAAACGTCCAATGATGAGCATCTCAAAGGAAGCGGCGAGCTTGGAGAAGCCCATAAACATGGCAGCAATAAAGGCGAGCACATTGGTCATGAGCATGGAGTTCTTCCTTTAGAGATAAGTAGAGCATCGGTTAGAGGACTGTTTGCCATTTCTTAGGGGAAGGTTTGATTAATAGTGTATGAAGGGTCAGACCTGCCGAAGCGGTTGACAAAGAGGCCGACAGAGAAGGAGCCGAACATTCCTCCCACAGAGAAGATGGCCACGGAGAGAGACCACAGACCTGTTAAAATGGTCTGAGGGATAGGCTCTGAAAACCTGCCGCTCCACGTCTCATTGTAGAAGCCCTCAATGATCTAAAACACAACACACACAGAGGACTCAATGTGAACACTTGGGAGACTATGGGATGGATACAAACATTCATGGTCCCTGGAGGATGAACTACTAACTTTGGTGATCATTTTATTGTTCTTCCAGCACCACCTGCAGGTCAAATTTTTATCTTGGCTCAGGGAATAGAATAAGTACTATCATAATGTTAATTTGGAAATGTTGGAATGCTCACCTGCCAAACAAAGCTAGAATGATATCAACACTAATGTGTGATAATTGTCATTGTGAGCATGATGATGTTAGCATTTAGCCCATGGTAGCAAACTGTCAATCGCAAAGTAGCCACACTCTGAAGCAGGGGTGTCCAATCTTATTCAAGAAGGGCCGGTGTAGGAGCAGGGCTGCGGTCGAATAGTCTTTTTTAGGAAGGTTTCTAACTGAAGAAGTGACCCTGAAGTAAACAAGCGGTAAGAGCCAAATTCTCTAATTGCAAAGGAAAGGAGTTCCAATGCTGCCTTTCAGATCTCCTTTAGCATCGGATGTAATGGACCTTCCTTTACGAAAAGAAAGGAGATCACAGTTCTGTCTGGGTTTTTTTTTTTTTTCGTTTTTTTCTGTGTGCCTGGAGGCGTGGCTGGCTGCTTCTGCTTCAGTAATAAGGCACACCTGTTTCCACTTACCCCATCACCCTCACAATAAAAGCCTGGTCTTCAATCCTTCACCGACAGATAATTCCATCTCCTTTGGTAGTGCATTGAGTGTTTGTCTCTAGTAGTTTATTTAGTGCCTTGTGACAAGCTTTTTTTTCTAGTGTTTTTTCTCATTTGGCATTGGGCTTTTTGTATTTACCTGTTCTCTATATGTGCTCAGATCTCCTGTTAGCCTTGTTACCTTGCCAGTGCCTGTGTTTCTTCCACTCAGTCCTCATGTCCCCTAACTCCTTTTACATTTACATTTACATTTATGTTTAGTGAGATAATAAATCAAGGGAGAAATCAAGGGAGATAATAAATCAAGGGAGAACCAGAGGAGTTGCCCCATGATGGCCAGTAGAGCGAAAGCAAGTTTAAAGCACTTGAGCCATGGTTTAATTTTTCTCCAAGATTCCTCTCCTATACAACCAAACGCCACTGAATTAACATGAGACCAACCCTGGCTGTAAAAACAGTGAAAAGTCAATGTGCATGGTAGATCCCTGACCAAAGACAGCCTCCACACGGTTATTCCTTAGAGTATAAGTCCCAGTAGGACAATGGGAAATGTGCATCATGGGGTCATCACACATTATTGTCATAATAAACTGCAGGTGTCACATGATTTTAAGCAGTAATCCTGCAAGCACAACATCTTAAGATGCCTTGGTAACCTCAAGCTCCTTAATCCTTAATGAACAAACAGATGCTTTATTTATTATATCATTACTTAATAACCCGCTGCCTGTCTGTGAAGTTGATCATTATCAGTCAGATCACCTGCAGAGGCAGAGCTTGTCACCATCTTAGAGACATATAAAATATGAAAAAAATAATCCCAGAAACAGGTGACATGCAACATTGTGAGCATCCTAATACTTAATTTGAATAATTTGAATAATAGAAGTTGTCCTCTGTGTGTAAATTGCGCTATACATTAATAAAGTTTGCATCTGTCCTAATTTTTAAAAAATGGTTTTCAGTCATCCTGCACAGCTAGATACTCACATGCTGAGGAGCGTTGATGACACCAGTGTTGTAGCCAAACTGGAGAGAGCCAATCACAGCTGTCCCCACGGCCATCATCAGCTGAGGTGTCACCTGTTGTTATGAAACACAGATTTAACAGGAAAGAGTCTCAAAGATGGATGAAATAATCTGTTTCACTTTCCTACAGTGAAGTCATCCTGCAGGAGTTTTTATAAAAAACTGTTGCTGCTCCTTCTAATCAATATGATACTGCAGGTAAAAGTGGTTAAGATGTATTTAATTCTTGCCAACATTAGGTGATCATAGCGTCTATATTGTTAAGGAAGTAGGTTTGTCAATTCAAACACTGGGACAAGATGACAAAGTTTTCAGTTTTACTTTTGTCAGATTTTGTTCAATGTCAGCGTCTGATGGTGGGGTGTAAACAGAGCTTCACTCAGTTGTTGTTGATGGGATGTGTGCAACAGGAAACTGATGAATTTATGACCAGTGCATTTGCTTCCTGGAAGAACAGCGGTGACAGAAATAAAGACTCTCTTTGTCTTTGGTACATTATCTACATTATCATTATCATCACTACAAAACTACACTGAACAACATGGCCTTATCTGGTCTGTGCCCCAGGGCCCATTGATTCACAGTCTATCCATTCCCCACTAGTATCTAGAACAGGGGTTCCCAAAATGTTCAGCCCGCGACGCCCAAAATAACATTGCCAGAGACTGGCGACCCCCACTATCCCTGAGGAATAGGCGCATCCAAACACGGGCATAACAACAACACAAAAGAACAGAACAGCCTGACAACCATATGATTTTTCAACCTACTATTACATAAAAGCAGAATGGTCAAAGTAATCTCCATATAACTTCTGAGTGAACATTGCTGCTGTCATGTGCAAACTTAACTTTGACACAATACTTTAATTTCCATGTTACCAGAAGAACATCTCAGTCAAAGTAATGAAAATCACCTTGCGAACCACTCCCACTTTGGGAACCCCTGATCTAGAATATGTGAGCAGGTGCCTGCAGTACATCTACGTGTGAGCTCAGTCGATCAATTAGACACACCCTAAGTGGATTGACCTTGTTGTTGATTGAAGTTCTAATCGGGTAAATACAACAAAGTTAGCTGTGTGGCTACATTTAGCATTATGGCCCTCAGTGTTCTTCCACACACAGATAAACTAGACAGACACAAACAGAGCAAACAGAAGACTGTGTCACTATTACTAAGAGAAGAAGGACTAGTCTGTAGGACTTGGACTGGCGGCATCTAGTGGTGAGGTTGCAGAAATTCCTCCCATATGCTTACAGTGTGTAGGAAAACTGCAGTGGCCAAAAAACATATTGTATATATGAAGCGGTGTTGTCATTGTTTACTGAGATAATAAATCAAGTGAGAAGTAGGGTCATTTTCTCATAGACTTTCAACCAGTGTCGCCCCCTGATGGCCAGTTGAGAGGATGCAAGTTTAAGGCAGAGTTGGCATCACTTTTTAGACATGTAGGTTGACGCATGGCAAAAACACAAAATGCAAATGGAATTCTTGAGAGTCGGTAGTTGATTTGATCCTTCTGGGCTATTGTAGAAACATGGCTTTGTGAAGAGAACCTGCTCCACAGTATAGATAACATGATTCTTATTTTCATACACTAAAGAAAACATACTTAATCATATTTTATTCCTTTTCTGGTAACACATCCCCCTAAATGCAACACACTGAACCATTAAGTACTATTTGGAGGTATTTCATGTCAGTATTACCATCTTATGCTATGTTATACTTTTCAGATGCAGATATTCTAAATTTTCTCTCAAGATATTTTCTGTCAAGATATTTATTTAGTACTTGTTATATTATTATATACATTAAATTCGACATCTGTACATTTATTAGGCTACTCCACCTTAACAAACAACAAGTGTAACATGTTGGTATTAGTGCATTAGTAATAATCAATGCAACATTATAATTATTGCGTGGAGGAGTGTGGAGTGTCAAATACTGTTTGTATCCTATAATATAACACTCTGAGAAGGATACATGTGTGTGTGTGTGTGTGTGTGTGTGTGTGTGTGCTGCAGTGTTACATCATCAGATATTCTTATCAGAACCTCATTCATTCATTATGACTATCTAAAACAATTGCTTGATAACCTGCCACACTAAACAAAGTGTTGGCCCACCATTGTAAGCAGACTATTCATTTCTGTTTTCCACAACTAGTCAGTTTCTAACAATGTCATGTAGCATAGTGATGACTCAGCAGTTACCTGCCCGCTGCACTCCATCCCAGCTTCTTGGATCACTCACAAAGTGATAAATCTGGATTGTTAGTAATCCGTCAGGTCAGTTTATATTCTACTTTCTACTACAACAAGTCGTAATGACGTTGTCTGCTATATCATTTAGTCCGCCATCGATGTAAACAAATGTATGTTGCTTTCTCCCTCCATTCGCCTGCTGCAGTAAGCAGCTTAAAGACGTCAGAACTAAGTGGATCCTAAGTGCCTCCGGAGGAGAAGAAGAATCACTGTGCTGATTGGCTGACAGGAATACAGCATACTAGAACAGAGCACTACTACTTCAGACTAGTACAATACAGCACACTCATACAACTTTAACTGTATCTGTCTGCTTGTTGAAAACCAAACTCAATGGAGGAAAGAGGCTCAAAAAGCCTGTTAACTCCCAACTCATCAAACACCACCGATTGGTCAGTGGCCGTTGGCCGTTATCTTTAGCATTATAGAAATCACAGCATGTGTGTATGCATGTGTGTATGCATGTGTGTATGCGTGTGTGTGCGTCTCATGTTGGTCCAGCTGAGAGGCTGTCGGTCTCTCACTAATCCTCTGACAACAGTTACTATAAATACATCCTTCATGAGTCGGTGGATCTCACTGATGCCAACACGTTTGACATGTGACCTAATGTTGTATTATACAATCATGGGCTGTGTAGCAAAATTATATAGTGAGTTCTCCATGTTGTAGTGCTAAAAATCCATCCATTATCCAAATCCATGAAAATAGTATACTTAATGAGAGTGGAGCATCATCATAACAGATATCCACAAAGAACTTTGAATATATTTATTAATTTGGAAAAATTGCATATTGCAGCGTACCGCTCCTTTAGTTCTTACCTTTTACAATTAGCCATGTTGGGGACAGCAAATAATTAGGTTGTATGTAATTGAATATAATTAATAAGAAGAAAATGATTTTATTTACATCATATCATCACCACCTTCTTAGAACGGGAAAAAGCCAATTCACAATTATATTTAGTGTCATGAAATATGCTAACTTTCAATTTTTCAACTTTGATTCATAATTAATGAATAATTGTTAATAAAGTTACCTTTTTAAGTTAGTAAGTCTGAAGAAATTTGTAGTTCTTTGTGGAGCAGACGTTGATCACGTTTATTCTTATGCGATATTGAAAAACAAACAAAACATACACTAAATCTAAATGATCACAAAATGGTGGCAAATGGCGGCAATGATATTTTAACAGCAAACCAAAATGGCCGACACTAGGGTGTCAGTCGTGTGGTTTACAACAAAGGAGGTCTCAGGCTTCGAGACCGTGAGATAAGCTCCCATGGTTTTCTTTGTCTAAGACCAGATTTCTGTATGTGTGTGTAATTAATGTAAGTTATTAAGTGTGCTGTTAGCAACATTTGATTAGTGAGCATGCGTCTTGTGTCACAAATAGAGATTGAGACTATAAACTTAGATTTACAATGTTTACTGAGATAATACATCAAGTGAGCAACCAGCAACCAGATGAGTCGCCCCCTGATGGTCAGCAGAGAGAATGCAAGTTTATGGCACTTCAGCTTGGCTTGAGGTTGCTGCCTGGTCAAAATCAAACACGCAAAGGCAGTATTCAGTTTCTTTGTTCTATATATGAGAACAAACTCTAACTGTCACTTATTTTAAATCAAGACTGAAGACTTAAAACTGTAATTCGTTGATTTTCAGTTTTATATAATTCTTCTTTTTTGTTTTTTCATTTGCACTTTGTCTGTTGGTGTTTTATGCAAAGTGCTTTGAGTTTCCTTGTTGCTGTTATGGAAGTAAACCTGCCTTGCCTTGCTTTTGGTGGATTGAGGAACATTGTTCGAGCAGTCAGACCTCCACAAACACACTCTCCTGAGAGTGTGTTCCTGTGTGGAAACAATACACCAGATGAAGTGTGGGAATGTGTGTATCCTGGGACATGTGTTGTTTCAGCAGCTCGGGGACTTCTGGCTAAGGCTGCTTCATGTATTTACCTTTCCGTGGAGCGTTTCCATATTGATCTCATAGAGCTAGCTCCCTCCAGTCTGCTCCGACAGCAGAGCTGCCCACCAACAGCAGACTCTTATGTAACCCTGATCGCTTCACCACATGTTCAACACTGTCACCACAACTCAGATGTATGGAAACAATTCAATAGGCCCAGTGTGTATGACATGGCCATAGGAGCCCAGTGAATTCCCCTCAGAGTAATCCATCATCAGAGCAGAGGCCTGAGAGAAGGTTTACTGGCTTTCTTCCTCTGGAGAGGAAGAGGAGTGCCTCCACATGTGACATCACAAGAAATTTGAAACCCTCATTTTCAGTGCAGGCCCTCCCTACTCTCTGCATGCTCCCTACATTTACTGCCCTCTCTACGTGGGACGCTCTTCTGTGGGTGTCCAACAACAGGACAGAAGCAGTGTTGCTGTCCAGAGCCAAACTACACCTCTAATCCCTGGACTTCACTTCACGGGTCCCCCTGCTGCAGCTGGTAAGTCCCTCACTTAAGTTCCTCAGGCTGAATCGGAGCTCCTCTGCTGCCACGTGGTTTGGCTGGTTGGGGTCTGCAACAGTGAGCAGTCAAAGAAAGACCATCTCAGAGCTTTGCTTTTGAAAGTAGGTGTATGATCAAGTCATACAGTTATTAGTAGCCGGACTCAACGTTACTTAACTTCCTATAACTCACTCTAATTGAGATTATAATAGCATTTTAAGACAATTAAAAAATATAATAAGTTTTTTTTTTTTTTAATTAAAAATGAAGTAAAAAAGTCTGTTTTGTTAATGATTACCAAATTAATTAATAATGGCTGCAGTGTTAGCATCTTGAGATATTATTGTTGCAATTTTATTGTGTTGACACTTTTCTTTCTATGAATTCACATTTTACGTTTAATTTATTTTCTGTCTATGAACGATTATATTATGACATTAGAAATAAGTGAGGAAAAAGGATGTTAATGACAAGAGCGTGAATGCATTCATGACATGTATGTGTCCGTCAACAACTGCTCGAGTCTAACTCAGGAACAACAGCAAAACAACACCACAGGTTTCGATTTATTCTCCATATTTATACATGTAAACAGGAGCTGGTGTTTGATGGTATGCTGGAGAACCGCACTAGATCTTAATGTGCTGCACATTTTTAAAATAGACACATAAATAAGGTGACAGTATTATATAAGCAAGTCTACACAGTCCATGCACAGAGAAATAGGGCAGGGCCTCATTCAGGCACACATTGTACACTTTCTGTTCCCTCTTTTCCTCATTGAGTGGCCGACTCAACATAAAACAGTGTCTGTGAAGTTAAAGACCTGCATTTCTTTCTGTCACCTTATAAAGGTGGTTCAAACGTCTTTGAAAGAAGCCAAACGAAGCGTCGTCTTCACAACAAAAACAATGTTTTTATTAGTTACATAAAACAGTTATTCACTTTCTCTGCAGGAGTGGGACATTTAAATGGACATCACACAAGCAGACAAACATTAGAATGGACGTTTCTGGTTGTACACAGATTTAAAAGCTGAGCAAAATGAATCAGTGAGCTCTAGAGCTCTTGCTCTATTTGTGAACTTTAGACGGATACAAGCTAGCCAGTGTTTGTGCTGATTCCTGGATACAGCTCTGTACTTACTGTAACACCGCCTGAGGTTTAGATACATCTGAACCTCTGAGTATCAAAGTGTCAACTATTGCTTAAAGCGGTTTCTTTGCTTACAGCATGTACTCAGGCCAGTGTATTCTCTTCAATTGGAATATGTGTTTTACAGCAGCTGCTTTCCATGCTCTCTGGACTAGATTAAACCCACATGTAGGCGGTGTTGTAAGTTTTTTTTCCAAGCCTGGTTTTGTTCCATAAATAAAGCTTGAACATTTGAGTCCCAACCAAAGCACATACTGTAGCACCAAACTTTCCGTTTGTAATCTGTCTTTAGCCAAGAAACATTGGCAAGAAACTCTTAAATCTGATTGGTGCATGGGGGCTTGGTTAGTATCAGGTGAGTAGGCAGTCTAGGAAATTTATTTACTCTACAGTCCCTAATTTTCTTCTTACTAATAACAACTAGCTTTTAAATTGTCCTTCATGGTTAAACAGTCCGTTTAGTAATAAAAAAGTAGATTTAAACGGCTATGTGTTAAATGTGCTAGACAGAAATACAGGATCAGAAATCTGGTTAAATGAGTCTGTCAAAGTATAGCCGGTGTTGAGTCACAAGTCACCCTTTAATTGACAGACAGAACCTGGTCATGATACGGATCCCCTACAAGTTCCAATTCAAGTGAGAGGTTTCTAACACTCAGTTATTATTACCAATTTACAATGCTATAGGTGCTTTTTAGCGAACAAACCTGAGTGAAGGTATCTAAACATATGTTGTAATTGGTCTGCCACCACCTGAACTGCATGACAAGAGCATCATATATTCCACACATATATATATATATATATATATACTGTATATATGTGTGTATATATAAACTAATGCAAATGAATGCATGTCAGTATGAAAATGTATAATGTCTATTTACAAATAGAGTCCATGTGACTGAGTGTCAATGTCTGGGGAAGCAGCTCAGTAGTGTTTGAGCAGGGAGGTCATTCTCAGCTGTTATCGCTGTGTCTGTCGTTCCTGAGGCCTACAGGGACCAGATATACACAACTGGAGCCACCCAGACTTGGCTTCACTCCAACCTTGTATCTCTAGAGCCACGTTGCCTTTCAGTGGGCTTCAGGAATTACCTACAACCTAATTCTAATAGATTTGATTCTGGCTAAGGTCTGTTTTTTTCAGGCCTGCTCTTTGTATTAGCAAAAAGAAACTCGCAACTATGAGGCTGGTTATTAGAATAGTAACTATTAACTATGTTTGAATGTGTTATTAGTAAAACAGTTAGCTGATCTAAGTAGATACCAAATTCAAATATGACAGTTTCCATAAGCAGATTTCATACTGCTCCATCTGGAGCCCCTGCTAACAATTTGCAATGCGGTGAGCCCTTCTCGCCGTGCGGATCCCACTAAATTGACTAAGTTACAGTGGATGGACTTTTTCTATATCTGTTGGGAAAACATAGCATCTATACAAAAGAAAAAAGAAAACTCTCTTGACTCTTAAACTGTTGTACTTTGCAGTCATGATTGTGTCAAGACTGAGATTTGTCACGTGATTTTTGTGTTATGGAGCGACATACCAACGACGTCCAATGCTTAGCTAAATTTGTTTTCAGTTATAGTGTAAAATAAATATCAGGGTTATATAGTTTTATAACGTTAGCTAAACTGTTCACCGGCTACTTCTGCTTGCATGCTAACGTTGCTAAGTCAGTGGTGTTTACCATTATAAAATAACCTACTGAGAAGTTTACTAATTCTTTGTAAGATGGGATGAGAATTCAGCATGATTTCATTAGTCAGTCCATCCCTGCATTTTGCTTCAAAGGGCTTAGGTCACATTTAGGTCAACGTATACATGATCATATTTCAACAAGAAAACACATCTGCTAATGTTTAGATCAACTGACCATCTGAACATAAAACACGCTTACTAGCGTTTGAGCAACATACATGATCACATCTGAACATAAAAAACATCTGCTAAAGTTTAGGTTAACAAACAGTTGGTCATATGTAGTCCTATGATAGAACCTCATATTAGTACAGAGACCAGAACAAACTATGTATAGAAATGTATGTGTTTACATCAGACTCTCCATAGAGAGATCATCTCTCTATTGAATTGTTGATGGAGCAGCTACAATGTTAGCATAGCCTAGCTCCCATTAATCCAAGCTCCATTAAAAAACCAAGCATTTTAAAAGTTATTTGCTTGCCATCTTGCAGACAGACTTAACAAATCATGAATTCAGACTTTAACCATCATTATGTAGTTATTTCAGCATCCCCTTTTTATCCATTTACAGCTAAATCGTTCAATTTGGGTTCACAAAGCTGTGGTCAACCAGCCAACATGTGTCTTGCTATTCACAGTGGATACAGCCACCTGGGTGATGTTATGAACTCAGACAGGACGCCGTCTGGTTTCCGGGTGTAGCCCAGCCCCCCTCCCTCTCCGGCATGTCTACAACCAGAGACGCAAATAAACATAAATGATGCCGCCAATAACAACAAATGATCCCGTGGTCAAACTTGTGCCAGTAATGCAGGGCGAAAATTCACTTTGCGTTTGGAGTGAACACACGTTTAGGGGAGAGTGGGGTAATTTATGCCAAGGGACAAGTAGTGCCACCCCTGTTATCTAGAAAACCATAGAATAAATTGGTCATGTGACCACATATTTTTCAAGAGGCATCCATTTCACTCATCCTGCAATAAAGGGAGAAACATGGCTTGAAAGGTAAGCACATTTAAGTTCGGAAAAACATTTTTTACCCTCCAAAATAACATTTCTATGAACAAGTTTTTTTTATTGCTGTGTTTGAACAATGATAGACAACTTTGAAAACAGTTCACACATGTTTTAGTGCTTTAGTAAGCTATACAGTTAATATGATGCTAGCTCAAAACAGCCTTGTTTAACCCTGTAAGACCCAGATATAGAAAAAACTAAAACAAAGTTATTTTACCTTTCAGATGTTGTTGTAGTAGGCATTTGATGCAGAAATTAAAGAGTTAAAAAAAAATAATAATAATAAATAATAATATTGCAAAATTGGGCTTAGATGGGAGCAGAATTCCTGTATTTGTGCTCACGTTGTCTGAACAGCAATTCAGAACAACTAAGGGTTCATTTGCAAGGTTGATTGCTTACTACACTAAAAGACATTTTACTTACTTGAATCTGATGAATCCAGTCCAATGAAACAGAGAGATGTTGTTGAGAGGTTGTGTGAGTTCATGGCCATAAAGCGGGACTTATGAACAAATGTATGATCCAATACCATTGTGAGACTGAACAATAGAACCCAATGACTATGTATATGTGGTAAAAAAAACAAAATAAAATATACCAGATTATTTTTTAGGATGGCTAAAGGTAACGTTGTAATTTTACAACAAGGGGTGTTACAGGGTTAAGCAAATTGGCCTTTGATGTCATAAACTTTATTTAAGTAAACCACCCACACCGCAAAACTTGGTGTTACAGCCGGGAGCAGCATTTTACATTTCCCTGCAGCATTGACAACTTACCCCGACAAGCTGTGCCACAAAACAACTTTTTTTTTCTAAAGCTATATTTCTCAAACAGTTTATTTAAGATTCAATGTGATTGTTCCCAGGGATGCACAACATCCTAAACTATATATACATATTTTAGTTGGAAGCATTACTGCAATCCCCTTGCTTTAAAGGCACTTTAAGTAAAAAAAATTGGCACTACTTACCCCACTCTCCCCTACTGTATACTTCACTCTCAGTCTAGTCTATAGCAGGCAACTCTGATGAAGCCAGTGGTCACCATCAGGACATCAGAACCCAGACTCATTTAGAGACCAGCTGGAGAAACCATAGTGGACCATTTAGCAGTTGAAGAGACAGGTGTTTCGCTTAGCAGTTAGTAGAGAAGGCATCAGGCAATACAAACACAAGCCCTAATCAATCATAATGAAGCAATAAGACACTGCTAGATCATCATCACGTTCAATTAATTCAACTTTAGATGAAGAAGATATTTTAATTGGCTGTTCTACCACCATTAATTCATTCATAAATAAATAAATGTTTGATTTGAGTAGCTGGAACTGCTGAATTATTTGTTACAAAAAGGCTTAATGAAGTAATTTCCTATCACTTGACTAATTGAGTAATCATTCACCTTACATTTAACTTGAAATTTTGGGCCAGTAAAGCAAATACATGATGATACCAGTTATAGCCAAACGTGAACAGTATACTATTTGACCTGCAGCTTGTTGTTGGTCTCTTCCACTGGTACATTCTGACCAAATAGACTTGGGTTTGTGTACTTTGATACTGTTGACATGGGTTGAATGTGGCTGCTGTGCTCTGCTCGTGAAATTCACTTCACCTCTCTTCGTCTGTCTTCTCTCATGAAACGTTGTTGAATAGACCCTTTTACAGCCGATGTCATTAAAAAATATATTAAGTTCATGTTGTCAACGTTAGTGTTGTTTTGCCCAGGCATCTACCTGCAGTTCTGAAAATGTAAGCCAAGGCTGAAGTTGCTTAAATTTGAATTCTCTCTACTGGCCATCAGAGAGGGGGCTCTTCTACTTGTAAAAGTAAGTCTAATTCCATAGAAGTCTATGGGAAAATGACCCAACTTCTTACGTAGTCTCTACCGTGGTCTTGTTACCATTGTTGACGTTGTAACCATGCCAATGCAACTAGCGACTAAGACTTTAACACTTAGCTTTAAAGTTTACCTTGAATCATGAAGGTAATTTTGTTAACAGCTTCACACCAGAATCCAGATAGAGATCCAGTCAGCCTGGAGCACTGACCAAGCTGAGTTATTTCACGAACGACTTTGTTGATCTCTGTTGAAGTGAGTCATGTGACTGTACCATGGACGTCCCTTAAACTTGCATTCATTCATGGCCTTCTGGTTGCAAAAATAAGTCTTGAGAATGACCCTACTTTTCACTTGTGCGCTTGTGCTCCTCAGATCCACCCGTCGCTCCTCCACAGTCCAAATATGGTCACTTCCGTCCGCAGGCTGCAAAAGTCCAAGATTGGGATGGCCAAAATGCCAAACTCAATGTCTTACTATTTATATACATTGGGATGATATTGGGGCAGCTGTGGCTCAGAGATAGAGTAAGTCCAATTGTTGGTGGTTCAAATCCTCCAAACTGCATCCTGAAGTGTCCTTCGGCAAGATATTGAACCCCAAATTGCCCATGAATGCTGTGCCATCGGCGTGTGAATGTATGTGTTTGAGATGGTTCCTCTGCCATCAGTGTATGAATGTTTGTAAGTGGGTAAATGTAGACAGAATGTAGTGTAAAATGCCTTGAGTGGGGGAAAACACTAAAAAAAGCGTTCTATAAATGCAGGTCCATACAGTCCATGGTCTGTCTGCGACTAGGCAGGAAGTGAAGAGTGTATGTCCAATCTTTATGACTGACACCAGCTGCCTGCGTCTGCTGAGAGTTATTTCTGTCTTCTCTACAACATGTCTGTCCATGTTGGAGGACAGATCATCCTTTTTTGCTCTTCCTTGGGTTTCTGCCTTTTACTTTTTGAAGAAGGAAAAATCTTAAATCTGCAGTGTTTGGATAGATCTAATTATATTTTTTAATAGTTACAAAGTCAACATCTGTGATAAAAAAAAAGTTGTAGAAATAGATTTGACTTGACATTATATCTAACATTAAGCAGGCATTTTAGCACAGTGACAAATGTAGTGTCTGGTATTCATGTTCACTTATTTTAACATTATTATTATTATAATTCTCTGGACCATTTTGTCTAAAACTACACACTTGCAGTCACCAGCTAGTATTGTTTTAACTGTGATGACTGCACATGACACACACAGAATATATACTGTAGTTACAGCTAAAGATATCCCTGTAAACAGTTCAGATTTTGATGAGGTCAGTATAGAACAGTCAATAAAACATGATAAAATGCATAAGTTGTTTTTAAGTTGATTGTTTGTCCTTTAACATGCTTTATTTTTCATTATTTTGAACAGAATAGGTCGGCCTATGTCCCTCTTATAAGGATGGAGCTGCAGAAGCTATCTAATGGTAATCACCACCATGATGCTGCTGTGGAGGGAGGGTACGTATGTGAGCTCAGACTCGCTATCAATTCTTGGTATATCAAGTGCATTCCTATAAATTAAAGGTGTGTAATATTTGTTCTTTGGTTTGTGATGGATGTTACAGAATCCCTCCTGAAGAAGAAAAGTTCCTGCAAAAGAGCGATGGAGCGAAGAGACCTGAGTTCACAGATGTGAGTTCATTCACACAGTGGACATCATCACACTATACACCTATTGCAGGGCTAACGAAACTGATAAATGTTGACATGATCCAGGCGGCACTGATCATTGATTATCGTTATTGTGTCTCTGAAGTTAATATTCCACTCTTTTCTAGTTTGAAGGTAAAACCTCCATGGGGATGTCCGTCTTCAACCTGAGTAATGCCATCATGGGCAGCGGCATTCTGGGTCTGTCATACGCCATGTCAAACACCGGCATCATCCTTTTCCTGTGAGTAATAGAGATATACACACTTTAGTACACAGAGTTCAGCTGAGCGTGACACACACACACACACACACACACACACACATGTTCTGTACCTCGTGATTCTCTGAAAACGACCGACAGAAGACAAACAGAAACACGAGAGGACAAAAGGTCAACATTACACAACACGTGGTACCTGCTAATGCCATGTGTCGTTATGAAACTTACAAAGTCATTCAAATGGAAAAGTAAAATGTTACCAAATGTCAAAACTGGAATTTCCCTGAAATCTGCAATGTCAAATCATTGTCTTCAATAACAACGTCTGTCTGTCTGACTTGGCTATTTGTGTTTTCCAGGATCTTGCTGATATGTATCGCCTGCCTGTCCTGTTATTCCGTCCATCTGCTGCTACGCAGTGCCGGAGTTGTAGGTGAGGCTTCATTAAATGTGGACTGTATTGTCAGAAATCCAACACTCTCTTTGTCTCTTCCCCTCTCCTTCACTGCTCGTCCTTGTCCAGGTGTCCACTATCACATGCTTCTCTGTTACCGTTCTCTTCAGGTATTCGTGCCTACGAGCAGCTTGGGTTCAGAGCTTTTGGTCATCCAGGGAAGATCATAGCAGCTGTCATCATCACACTGCATAACATCGGAGGTAAGACGCAGGTATACAGGTGATATGAGCAGCCATTTAGTTTCTGAAGTCCCTCTCATCAGTTTCTGTGCTCCCCATGCATCTTTAAAAAAGGTAGAAATTAAGAACTAAATCTCTGTTGCTGTTTAAAATAAAGATTTGGAAGCTAAAAGAAATAATACATATGTGTATGCATGACACTATGAATGTACTGTATGTGCAAGTGAAGTATTTAGTTTTGCCCTAAACGGCTTCTCGTAGTCAGGAAGGATTTATGTTAATGACGTCACTGTTCTGAGGGAACGTGTAAACTCATGTGCTCATGTTCTCCTTGCTTCCCTCCTCTGCAGCCATGTCCAGTTACCTGTTCATAGTGAAGTCCGAGTTACCGCTGGTCATCCAAGCCTTTCTTAACCAGACGTCCAGCTCTGGGTGAGTACTGCTAACAGCATTGGAATCAACAAAGCCGAACTTTGATTCTGAAACAAAAGCTCAGTCATTTTCTAAAACAGTACTTTTAGCAAACAAACAAGAGGAAATCATGTGTTTGTTGGGGACTATTTCCAGCAGTGGATAATTACACATACTGGTGTTGGTCTTGTGTTTAGGTGAAAGCTTAACTGTATGTGTTTGTGGTGTCTTGTGTGTCTCATAGCGAATGGTTCATGAATGGAAACTACCTCATCATCATCGTCACTGTCTGCATCATCCTCCCACTGGCCCTGATGAAGCACCTTGGTACGTCACTTCCTCTCAATTAGATCATAATCAACAACTCACGAAACACAGTGATGCTCTGACAGGTTGTCTATAACAACACCATCAATCATTTTAAGTGTTTTTCCAAGAAAAGTCTGTCAAAATATGGGCCAATATGTCGTTTTAATACAAGAGACTCAAAAATGTATACATTTGTCACAGGTGTTTTAAATCTTTTATTGAATTGTGTAAGCAAAAAACTCTACTATAGCCCTACAAAACTTTCATTTGACTTTTCGGATTTGGAGAAACCTTCCTCACATTTCTGTTACAAGAAATAAAAAAAAAATAGTTTTAGTTAACATTAGCTCAGTATCGTTTTAGTTGATCAGCTTTGTGATTGCTTGTGACTTTGCTTGTGTCGACCGTTGACCGTTTTTAGCATCATTTCATGTAATTTATTTTTTGACAGGAGTGTCTGTGAATGGTACAGAGGACATTCTGTAAATCTTGAATTAAGTTCAAAATATGAGTGTATGTGTCACCATAATTGTATATAAACTTATTTAAGAGGCATGATGTTATAATATGCATATTATTAACACGGCAACATTATTTCATGTGTTTTAAATATCACAGTTATCACCATATGGTGACACCTCTATCTTCCATAACAATGAACTAGACTTTTTTCCAAGTCACTTATATTTTCCCATACTGTCTCTCAATGAGATTACCTGTCTAAATTAAGGTTATTTAAAAAAAAAAACCCATAAAGGAGTCAAAATAATGATTCTGCTCTATGATTCTATGATATGTGTGTGTGATGGTTGTTCTCTTGTGTTCTGCAGGTTATCTCGGTTACACCAGTGGCTTCTCCCTCTCCTGCATGGTCTTCTTCCTCTCTGCAGTGAGTCAACCTTAGCAACATTACCTGTAGTAGCTTTACATTATACAAGCATTCATACGGTAATATTCTATCTGTTATATTGACATTCATTTTACACTCTTGTATCGATACTAGATTTGTCTTTTGTATCACTATTCACAAACACAAAAAAGTTAACTGCCAGAACAGAGCAAGCTTTTATGAGGAGACAATTTAGGCCAAAGTAAACTGGAGCTCCAGATTTCAGGTAACAAGCTTCATAAGGCGACTAACTTTTGGATGTTTGATTCCAGACTCTGAGATATATCTCGTTTTGGTCCCTAGCAGGGGAATCATTTACCCTCTTTCTCTGTCACGTCAGGTCATCTACAAGAAATTCAACATTGCTTGTCCTCTGGAAGTGTTTGGTAACTTCTCTGTGAACACGGACGTCCTAGAAGACACATGCGCTGTCAAATACTTCACCATCAACCAAGAGGTCAGACATGAACTTCAAGCACACATCAATTACCTTTTGCATTTGAACCGTTCACTGTGACTGTGGTGAGCTCTGAACACGGCTCGGGAACTATTTATGGGTGCATCATATTACGCCTGGCTGGACGGGGTTCATGTGCTTCCTGGAAAGCAACCGAGTGAAGTTACACTGTTGCTTGATTTGCAGACGGCGTACACCATCCCCATCCTGGCGTTCGCTTTTGTTTGTCACCCTGAAGTGCTTCCCATCTACACTGAACTGATCAAGTAAGATGCAGACGATTCTTTTGGGTGAAAAAACATTCCTGACTGTAACATAAAGAGACAAGGGAATGCTGCACTCAAAAACCAAAAATATTCTCCCAGAAAATCAACACAGTTCAATTTCAAAGTCCACAGAAAGAGAGATGAGATGATTGTAATTATGCACTGGTTACTGGAGTGTTTCTATACCTGCACACTTTCTTTTTCACCTTTTAGAGATATTTTTTTAATTTCCAGGCTAGACACACTTCAGCCAAAACTCTAGGATAGTTAGTCTTTAAGGCTAATTCTGCTTTAGACAGCTTGGTTCTTATTTCTGTGTTTTGGTTGCCACTTCTATCAGATAAAATCTGGAAAAACAGCAACATTGCAGATCCAGAAACATACAGTTAATCCAGATTATCGAAACCAGCGAGAGCACCTGAAATGTCTCACTTGGGCGTTTGTTCACAATCTGTCAACTGTATCTTTCAATATAACCTTTCTAAGAATAGAGTTTATCAATAGCCATGCTTCTATCTCTTGAATACTTGTACTGTATTGATAGAACATGTGCCATCCTGTTCCCCTACAGCCCGACCAAGAGAAGAATGCAGAATATTGGCAATGTCTCCATCCTGGGCATGTTCATCATGTACTCCTTCACGGCCACGTTTGGCTACCTGACCTTCTACGGTGAGAGCGGCGTCTCTTCAAGCCAGCTGCAGAGTGTAGCTCAGTAATGATTGACAGGTGTCACATGCTCCGTATGTGTGTATGTTGGCAGGAAACACTGAAGCAGAGCTCCTCCATACCTACAGCAAAGTGGACCCGCTGGACACTCTGATCCTGTGTGTTCGACTGGCCGTCCTGGTGGCCGTCACTCTGACCGTCCCCGTGGTCTTGTTTCCTGTAAGAACATGTCTCTCTCACACACACACACACACACTCATACACACACACACACAGACACACACACACACACACGCACTCACTGAGCGTCATTGTGCGTCCTCACGTCTGTGTTTCTGACAGATCCGCCGTGCACTCCTGCAACTGCTGTTTCCAGGGAAACCCTTCCACTGGCTCCGTCACATCGCCATCGCCATGTGTCTGTTGTTTGCTGTCAACCTGCTGGTCATCCTCGTTCCAAACATTCGAGACATCTTCGGGATTACTGGTAGACCCAAAAGATTCACTAATATTGTAGTGTAGAACCTGTGACGAAGGTGTTTCACTGCTGATGAGGCTTGTATTTCCTCTTAGTCTCAGTGGACATTAAAAGACATAAATGTGATGTTAAACCAAGATAAATGCAGGTCACAGTTCTGGAGTTTATTTGCCGTGTCTGAGATATTAACACAGTGATGGGTTGTTGTACCTCCTCTGTATCTAGGGGCAACCACTGCTCCCAGTCTGATCTTCATCCTTCCCGGATTGTTCTACATCCGCATCATCCCCACCGACCTCGAGCCCATGAACTCCAGACCAAAGATCCAGGTGAGTTCACATCCCTGCCTGATGGGGGGGAGTTTAAAACCGGGTGATTCTACACTGACAGATCTTCTTTGGGTTTTCAGGCAGCGTGTTTCACAGCACTGGGTTTCATATTCATGACCATGAGCCTGACATTCATCGGGCTGGACTGGATGAGCGGAGAAAAGCGAAATCTCGGCGGCCATTAAAGTGCACCTCGAGCTCTACAGCAACAGCATTCCACTGCTGCAGAGGTCCACGGTCCTGCCCGGCGGCTCTGGGCTTTGGTTGGACTGTTTTTATTGATCATGAGGACAATCTGTTGCTCCAAAAAGATGAGAGGAGCCCCGTCTGGTCCCAACACCCACTCAGGTTGATATATATGTAAACATGGATGTGTTTATACAGTAGCACCAGGATCCATCCCAGGTAGCATTCTTCTGTTCTCCATGAAGAACTGACAAACATGTTGACCATGGCAGCCCCTCAACCACAAAAAAACATACATCTTAATGGAGGCTTAATGTGGTGCAGAGTAACAGCAATAATAAAAACCTCTGTTTAATTATCCGTAGCGTTTGATAGAGAAAATGTATTTGGTTTGTGCTCGATTGATTCAAAAAGGGATCCCGTCATGGAGGTTAACATCGTAGTCCAATGCTTTCTGCTCATCTGACAGCATGACGTAGCTGATTTGACGTAATGTGTGAACTGCGATTCTGCAGAGAAAACTGGAAGAAATAATTTTGGCTTCCATCGGCCAAAGTCAGACATGAAGTTGCATGCAACTGTGAACAAATTAATTTTGTGATTCATTTGTGAATTTATTCTGGATATCATATGTGGATATTGTTTAATAAAGATTCACATGAAAATTAACCTGTCAGCGTGGTATATCACTACAATATAAGTTTATTTAAAAATATAAATATTTTTAAGTATGGTATGGTTATCACAAATTAATATCACAAATAAAAGGCCATATAAATGTAATGTATTTGATTATACATGAAAAATACATTTGTTCAAGTGCATTAATGATTTAATTTGATGAGTTAGCAGGAAGCAATTCAGTGTCAGAGAGCATTTTTTCCCCATGAGGACTTGATGAATTGTATGGCTTGCAGATTGTATAAAAGCAGTAGACGTAGTCATCGTGACGTCACCCAGTGGTTTGTGGTCACAGAGGCTGATCCTCTGGGAACACTGCATGTGATAGCGCTGATGGCACGCGTGTTTGCAGTGGAGAGCGATTTAGCTGGCGGAGCAAAGCTTGTGTGTAATGGTGGTCTGAGTTGCCGTGCATAATCCAGTTGCATGGGAGAGTGACCGTCTGATTTCTTCTTCTAAGTAGAAGCATTCTGTGTTCATTCGACATCTGAGACCAGATTTATAACCATACCAATATGCTGATGGAGACTGGTAACCAGTAGAAGACTTTATAAATGGCATAGACCAATGAACAGCACGTGTATAGCACTAAAAGGCCGTATGCCACTTACAGTGAGTGGGATACAGATGGTGTCTGTGGAACGTGAAGTGGTTTCAAGTGGACCACAACAGCAACATATGAGTTGGCAGTCTGATCCCCTTTTAACCTTTCTGTCCACGTGTCACAATAATGTGAGACACTGAACCTCAAAATGCTCCCGAGGCCAGCAACACCGTGCATAGCAGCCCTGCAGGGACAGACAGTTTGACACGGCAGACAGGTGCTAAACCACCTGTCTGCCGTGTCCAATTCTCCTTTTACCAGGGAGTTTACACTGACGGGTGGAGTCACGTCCAGTCGAACATGAGTAACATACCAAATAATGCACATTCATCATTTAGCGTAAGTGTTTGTATCATAGTCTGGGTGCTCCGATAGCTCCCTCTGTAGAGTAGGAGCCCCATGTACTAAGGCGGAGTCCTTACTGCAGCGGCCCAGGGTTTGACACACGATAAAGTGACGCCAGATAGAGTTCCACACGTGGCACCGACATGGGTTAGGGTGACGCTACACTTTTGGAGCGCTAACCAATCTGCTTTATTTGATGCGATGCAATGAGAATGTGATATGAGATACAACACAGCAGCAGCACTCATACAAGAGGGCCATATTACTATTATTAATTAGCCACTCTTCAGTTTTGCTGTCACTCTTGTCTTACTTAAGTTTTCAATTGAGTCACGGTTATCCTGCAAAAATCATTGCAATTCACGATTTTACCCCGATAATGCACTAAAATCTCTTAAAATGGCACTAAAACATACTGAAATCACATAACATTTTGTTAGGAAACAAATATAGTGAAAAACAATCAAATAATCTTAAATAAGATGATCATAAATCATAAGGCCTCCCTGCATAAATTATGGATTAAAACATTTTTGTATTCTGTATTTTTTTAATCAGCCTCTATTTTTTACTTCTCTACCATGACGGCGAACTCAACATCTTTTTCCAAGTCACGATATTTACGACTATCCCCATCGGAAATTCACCACCATCAACTTATTGTGTTTTTTTGTCACAATATGCAATACAATCCTAAATCCACATGAAGATAACATTCTAAAACAGATATTGTTTATCCATTACAAAACAAAATATTTGCCTAGTTTAGTGTAAGTGGTGTGCATTCCAAATTGCTGACCAATAACTTATACGAACTGTAGTAAATTAAAAGTGCAGCTGAGCATCGTTATGTAGATAATGTGGATGACGGCGGGTCCAACCATCATGACCAGCTGCTCTTCAAGTGTGTAAGGCATCTTTATTCAAGCTGGTACCATATATACAACAATACTGTGCTGATGGGCTGGACAACATTATTAATGGAGTACATTCAAATGGCATTCACTCGACACATTCAGTTCAAATATAATCATGGCAACGAAAGGAACCGCTAACGTCTGAAAATGCTGTAACAATTCCTGTATTAAAAATTCCCAGTCAAAGATTAGATTTTAATCAAGATATCTTATGAAAACTTTTCATACATTGATATGAATGACTTTACATTGGAACAGAAACCAGAGCCTCTGCTGTCCGCTGTTTCATTTGGGTCCAGAGCAACCAGACCAGTGCATAGACCCTCAGAGACCACGTCCAGCCCTAAACATCAGTTTGGGTTGTGCATTAAAATGCCGGGTTCGTTCCAAGGTTCAGAAATCAGCTCGCTTTCCTCAACAAAAGCAGCTCTCCAATGGCAGCAGAAGGTGATGTCAATGATCTGCTGTTTTCAGTCCTGTTCGGGTTTTTAAATCGCAGCTTCCACCTCAGCAGGTGGAGCGGAGCAAACCTTCAGCCTTCTCTGACTTTGGCAGCGAGCGCCGAGTTCTCCTGTCGAATAGCCTTGTAGTCTTCCAGAATCCTCTCCAGGTTAGCCGCAGTTTTACTACCGTTTTCTGTCTCGATCTGTGGACAATTTGAGACGGAATTAAAAAAAACTGCTGCTGCATTTAAAAAAAAGAATGCGTCTGTGTGTCCAGTACAGTGGAACGACTTCCTACCTGCTCCTCTAGATCTCGAATCTCTCTCAAGATTGTACCGGTGTCCTCGATGGTTTGGATCAACTGGCTACAGTTCTATAGGAGAAAAGATGGAGGGAGACATGTAGCACATTCTCTCACAGCAGCAAGATGAAATCTAACAGTCAAACATGGTGACGTACTTCATGCAGGGCAGCCAGGTACTTGTAGGATTTGCGGACAGATTCATCTTTTTTGGCATCCTTCAAATGACAAAAAAACAACAACAATTAATTAATACTTGAAAAACTTGTTTGGGTATATATGTTGAAAACTACTATTTCAAGGATCTTCAGGACTGAAAGCCTTCTGGAAAGAATTGATCACCTATTTGACATTTCCGTTTGCAATTAAATAACCTTCAGTTAAGCTTTAAGTTAACTTTATATTGATGTTTGCTTTAGGCAGGAGTCGGTTCACTGAACGGCCAGAAGTCTTCAGTTCTATTGCTTTTTATTTTCTTGTATGGACCATTTTTGAAACATCTCCAGATATAATTGTGTTTTGGATTGTGCATCAGTGTTGAGGTCTGCGGCCGCTCACAATCTTCAGCGTGATCTATTGCATCTCGGTATGACGCGAGCAATTCTGGCAATAAAAATCACTGATAATGTCCTACAAATTATATATTATATATGATAGAAATGATCTCATTCTGATATATGATCATATGTATTAGTACCCGATGCTTTTAACTCCCCCGCTCCTTGCTGTTCTCCTGGAGTTGCTCTCTTTAATTCACTTCCTTCACAGTCAAACACAAAAAACTGGAGGCAACAAGTGAAACTGTGTTACCTTGAAGACCAGCTCATCAGTCACAGCGAAGGTCCTGTCCAGTTTTCCTGTCAGGCTGTTGATCTCTTTCTGGAGCTCCTTAGTGTCTGACAAAATCTGCAAGGAGTGTGAACACAGTGTTGATGAGGAGATGTTACAGCAAAGAGTTAAAGTCCAGCTTATTAACCATTTTAGATCACATCCCCGATCATATTGTTCACCAAAAAAATCTATTTCTTCATATAAAAATCCAATATTTCTTTCTTCCTGTAAAACAAAATGACACGTGCTTACATCAGCTAGTATCGATCAATAATATCACTACATCCATCCATCAAGCTAGACAAGGTTGTGAACTAATCTTTTCAACCACCAAATCGAATTCCTCCCAACGCTACGTCCCGCCTCCCATCCTGTTTCACTTGGAAATACGTCCACATATGAAAGATAGACTCGCTACAGCACCTGGTGGCCAGTACAGAGAATGCAAGTTTAAGGCATTTCAGCCTCGGCTTCACTGTTCAGAACCGCCTGGGCTTGACATAAGTCTACCCATGTCTTCAAACAAACTGGATCTATTAAAACTATCAGTGCATGTGCTTTCATACTTTATACATTACTTATGTCTTGTAATTTGTAAATTAAAAAAACAATAATTTAAACGTACCTTTGTAATCTCCTCCTTCTGCTTCTTGATGTTGCTGACGATCTCTAGAATCCTCTGAGTGTATGCTGACCGCGACGCATCCTGAGGAAGGTTTTCTAACTCCGTTACCTACATTGGAAGAAAACAGACAGTCAAACACACTTTAAGCGCATTCCAGCAACCCTGTACCAAAAAATCAAACAGTAACCTCTAACCTGAAAAAAATATAAATCAACTAAAAGTACTTTGCTAGCTTCCAAAGACAAGTAAATTCAGTCCATTACCAGCTGCTTGTAGAGTTCTTCCTTCTTCTTGGCCTCCTCTGAAGACACTCTGATCTTGTCGTGCAGAGACTTGATTTCAGACAGCTTTCTGGATGACTCCAGCTGAGCATAATGGAGATGAATGATCACAATCAAAAGGTTTTTAATGTAAACTAATTGAGTGAGAAATCAGTTGGGCACCACTGCTTACATCTTGGTTGCTGCAGATTTCTTTGAGTCTGCGGTGCTCCTCTATGAGTGGAGCGCGGTGTTTCTCCCACTGAGAGGCCAGGTTCACCACCCGCTTGGCACTGGCCTCCACCAGAGCCTAGAGGAAGAAAAATACAGGTTTCCAGTGAATCTGAGATCCCTGCTGGGTTTGATATGAGGTGTCCAGCCAGCAAGGATCAGAGATCTCACCCAGTCCTCCTACCTGATGCTTCAGCAGGTTGTCATCTGCGTCTGGCAACAGGTCGATTGTCTTCTTCTTCACCTGCACCCTCTCCTCTTTTTCAGAGTTCCCCAGCTCTCTCTGCTTCAACTCATCCAACACCTGTACCGAAATGCATCACACATAATCACATACGTCACTCTAAATAGTATTTACCCGCAGCACACATTTATCAGTCTAGATTGTTTTGATGTGAGTTTTTAATCGTCTGCCTTCTCTCCAATTTAAAAAGATGGCACTGCGCTTGAGGTACTTTCTGAATGGTGCATGATACCTTACATGTAGATCCAGGATATATAAAACACACCACGTTTAATTTAGCATTCCACAAGTGCGCCTTTTTCTGAGCACAATGTTCTTTTTTTTTTCCAGGCATAGACTTTTATTAGCAGTGGACAGATAGGGAAGACAGGAGACAGAGGGAGTGTGACATGCAGCAAAGGAACTCTGGCCGGGATTCGAACCCACTCAGCCACCTGCGTGCCACAATGTTGTTTTTTTAATAGTTCCCAATGAGCAGAGAGCGTATGCTGCACCCAGCTTCGTTTTTTTTAGCACGTTGTGATTTCTTATGCAGCCGCTCCGAGCACTTCAAGTTGAAAATCTTGTTTTGGTCGTGTATGCCAGACAGATACGATAATAGCAAAGCCTGAAAAGACCATTAGTGTGTGTGTGTGTGTGTGTGTGTGTGTCTGTGTCTGTGTGTGTCTGTGTCACCTGTGCATTAGTAACTCTCATGTGCTTCATGTCTGCTGCTAGCTGGTCAACATCATTGCAGAGCTGCTGGAACTGCTGCTGGAGTGAAAGCTGCTCCTCCTGCTGACGGAGCTGCATATCGCTCTCTGAGTGATGGCCAGAGATGATGGGGGGACTGGTTACTGCTGCCGCCTGCAAACAGAGGAGTTAGAGAACACTAACTGTAAACTTACTGCACAGAGAGAAGGGTGCACCGTGCTGTGCAGTGTGGTCCCCACCTGTGTGAAGGTGAACTTCTGTGTGTGGGTGAAGTGGGTGCCCTTGGTCAGGATGTGGTCATTGGGGGCGGAGCCCCTGAAGGTCTGCAGTAGCTCAGACAGGTCAGAGTTGGAGCGAGGACCACCGAAGGCACTTTCGGGAGAGGTCAGTGCAGCAGAACGCAGCTGCTCCTCGATGCGTTTACTCAGCCGGGTGAGTTTCCTGGAGCGATATTCCTGTTAATAATCAACACACAAACTCATTTAACACGGTTTCTAATCAAGACGTTTATCAGCACCACAGCCTATCCTCAACACACATCCAACCTGCCAACATGTGGCAAACACTCCAACCTGTGAGGTTTATACAAGCAGAACACGTGTTTTCTACCATACTAATCAAGAGTAAAATAATAATTCAATAATTTGATAAAGTATATCTATCTACGTATCCATCTAGTCCCGCAGAACCAACTATGTCCCTTCTACTGCATGATCACCTGTCAATCACTTGAGAAAACAATTGACCCACAAGTTGAGAGGATCACAGTAGTAAGAAACCAAACAGTGGGTAACGTGAATGAGACATAGCGGGATGAGGACCTGTGGTGTGAGGCGAGACAAGAGCCCCTGACTGTTCCACTCGTTGTCCCACTCCTGAGCAGCGCTCAGCTCAGCTGTGTGCTGCTCCAGTATGGACGCCGCCAAAGAGGCATGATGGGATGGCTGGGCGGTCACAGGAGGAAGAATGTCTCGCTGGTAGTCCTTCACCTCTGCAATGACACACACACACAGAGTTCATCAGAAACCTGAGGGTGAACTGAGCAGAGCCCAAAAATAATCTCCTCTCCCTACTCACTATACAGGGAGTTCTATATAGAGGACTATGTAGAGTATATAGAGGACTATGTAGAGTGTATATATATATATATATATATATATAATATATATATATATATATATATATATATATATGTCTAAGGCTTTTACTGTGAAAGGAAACAACTATGGGAGCTGTATTTCCTCCTCTTGTCAGGAGGCAAATAGTGTATTTTCCCAAATCAATAAATAAATTAAAAATAATTTGTAACTATGTTATGATGCCCTACTCACATTAAATAAATTATTTTCATGGATTTGTTTCAATCTCTCTGATCTTTCTTCTCTCATCTGTATATAATGCTCAGTCAGTGACCATCGGTTGTACACTACTTTTCAAGATGAATTGTGGGATACTTTGAGTCAACTTTATTTGGTAAAATAATAATTCTCACTAAACATTCAGACAGGACAAGATCACTTTTAGAGCCTCAAGTGGCCTTTTGATGAACTGCAGTTTTGGCACTTCCATACTGGCTGATTTTTTCAGTACTGGAGGTTAACGACCAGGTGAAACTGGAAACTCACTCGATCAATGAGCTCATGTGCTGATGTGCAGTAGGAGGCCTACCTTTCAGCTGCTTCTTTCCTGGACATTTACTGCACTGTGGTAAACTGAGAGACTGGACATGGAAGTGGTGCAATGCTCCTGGACTCTGAACAGGAAAAACCACAAAGAACCCATCAGAAACTAACACACTCTGTCTGAGCAGGTTACGTGTTATATTAAACAAGTTAATGTCAAACATCTATAGGTGGAGATGAAAATAAAAAACAATAAAATAGAATAGAAAACAATCATTTTATAATCCAAAAGGAATGTCCTGACCCCAGTTCAAGTCATTTCCTTGTGATTATCTGCTGATAAGAGTTAAATCCAATCTTTAACTATATTTCTTACACAACACCGCTGTATTGAGCCCTGCATTAAAATGAGCTATTCCAATGTTAACAAATATAATGTAATATATAAATAAATATAAAGAATGCCAAACAGTGTCCGCCAATGTTTAACAGGAATCAATGGGTCACTTTTGAAGGCAGCTTTACAAATTCAATAAGCAGTCTGATTCATCCTCATATGTGTGGAGCGGCCAATCTCATGACCCTGCTGCTGATAGACTGGAGACAAATCCATGTATTAAAGCATTTTCACACATCAAAATGCAACTTTAAAGAGTTTACTTGAGTTTCGCTGTGCAGTGGCAGTCTGCAGTTTGGAGGCAGCCAGGGCACAGCCAACTGGGCTTTGATTGCAGTAGCAATGGCTCTCTGGAGGACCACCGATTTACCTACAGAAGAGATGACAGCTTTGGATGACTCATCACTATGTTGTTAGTCAAAACAAACATCCATACAACAGACAGCATTTCCTCATTTTTTGTATAACTCTCACGGTTTCTTAGGTCAGGGGCTCACAGAAAACATACACCCATGACAGACTCATGACACTGAAATGTATTTAAACAAAACACACAAAAATTCCATAAATAAATAAGAGCAGGTTTGCAAAGCTGTACTAAAAGGTAGTGGTAGTCTATCCAGCCTGGTTTAAAATGGATATTAGAGTGGGTATGAAACCTCCAGATGTGCAACAGTGCAGTTTTCTAGGATAGATTTTGACTATTGATCCCTCATCCCCCTTGTTAATATCAGTACATTGGGACACCCTTATCTAACAGGATATCCAGTTGGAGAGCTTTTCAAGTCACTCATGTGAAAAAATGTTAATTCACCATGAGCCACACTAAAATCCTTCATCATTCCATATCTATGAAAAATCTTTGTTTGGGATATTTGTAAAACAAATTGCATCAACATGTTTACTTGGATTTATTTCTGATTAAAGAGAGATTGATTCCTGTGAGGATTATAGTATTTTACATGGCACAAATACATGCATCTAGCATATTTATTTGTGTCTGTGTACCTGTTGGCTGGTCTGAGGATTCTGCACTTTCTCTGGGCAGCTTCTCCACCAGGAACATGAGCAGCGAGCGGATCTCTGGCTCATTGCTGTACAGGAAAGTCTGATAGCCGATCTCTCCTTTATAACCAATGTCCTGGAAACCAACAGTTTGACATATTAGTGTTACTGCTAGGAAAGCACAGGTAGTTATTCAAGTGAGCTGGTACTCTTTCGGGCACATTTGGACAATTCATCTGTAAATGTCCTGGAAAGCTCTTTGAATAAAATGTATATTCAACATCCTGGTCTTAATGTAGTCTAACCAACTCAGAGCTGATAAAGTCCTTAAATGTCTCCGCTCTAATGGATTCACAGCACAAAAAAAGAAAAAAACAGAAGACGCTGTAGAAAGTCCTACTAAAAATATCTTCATTTAAGGCCCAGACCTTGTTTTATGTTTGTAAACAGTGATGTTGTATTTTGTGGTCAGCCAAAGTGTCCTCAGTCATTACATGGTCACACCAATGATATCATGTGACCCAAGGCTAAGCTACATTAATGCTCCTTCATAGTCCAAAGTAAACACTTACTAATACACTGTTTATAAAATAGCCTACTGGGAATGCTACTGATTTATGGTTATTATGTACAATATTGATTTTCATTGTGTGTGATCATCATCATCTTTTTAACAGTCCTATTCTGACATTCTACGGCACAAGACATTTTGATTTCTTAATACATCATCCATTTCTACCTGCTGTTTTTCTGCCACCACAATATGCACCTGAGCTAATTCTAATGACAATGACCGGTACACCATATCCAGAACAACCTTGTAAGTGGACTTTGCGTTTGTTTTTAAACAACACAATGTGAGTTGCTGTTAGTGAAGCCTACTTCAGTGTGTACACTGGAGTGCCACTGAGAAGTTTCTGTCTGTTAACTATATACTGTACAGTCACCTTCCAAAGGCTGTAACTGATTATTCAGTCATATGACCTGGCTGCTGCTTCAGTGTACCGCCACCTTTTTGTCCTGATTCAAACACTAACTTGAGGATCTAATGACCTCAATATGTGTGCACTTTAACTCGGAGGCGTCTCACCTGACAGGCCTGTGCCAGGCTCATGCCCACTCTGAAGCGGGCCGACATGCCAGGAGGGAGGGAGGTGGGCAGCGCGTTCCCCAGGCCCGGATCGATCACCCGGACACATCTGACCACCGCCTCCACTATCAGCTCACTGCTGAACTGCTTGACGCTGTCGGTCTCCTCGCTCACCTCTCTGTCGGTCACAAATTAAACATCAAGGCACCGTCAGTCACACGTTGGTCCAAATGCAAGCTCACAGCCTTTAACTGAAATAACCCACGTCTATGGTCATGTGACGGGCTGAATCCGCTGTAGCTCCCCAACGTTACCTGAATGATTTCTGCATTTAGCGACCAGCAAACCTGATAACGTGTCACTTCAACAACTCGTCGTTAAGGTGGCTACGCACCCACCATACAAGTTAATGGACATTAATGAAACGCTGGTGATACTTACGTGCCGACTTGTTTGAGGGCGTGAATCAAAATCTTGTCAACTTCTTCCATCGCTGAAGTAGTTTTTTCTGTGGCTAAGCTAGCTAACAGGACGGGTTAAGGCAGTGCATCCGATGCTAGCAGGGTTATATTAACATCAAGTTAGCTGATTTTAGTGAAGGATTCCCATTGATGAAAGCAGACTAGAGAACTAGCTTCCATCTTCTGTTAGCTAACTTAGGAACTAGCTACTTCTTAATTAGCTGCCACTCCTAACTTCCCTCACAAACACCATCCATTGTAATTATCCGGTGTGTTAGCGCCTCGCTACGAATCAGCTTTCGATATAACGAAGGATTATTTAGCATTCCCTGCGACTTGGAGCTGGCCGGGGCTAGCTGCTACAAACGTTATCAAATCTGACATTTGTATGTCTTGCTCAGTGTGGAAATGAAGTAATGAGGGAACTGAGCAGCGGCATTCTGGGAGGTGGAGTTTCATATCGATTTACTGTCGGCAAGAACAAATGGGGAAACGGAGCAACCAAGAACTACACTTCCCAGCCTGCTCCAAAAAAGGCAATCTCATGACCGGAAGGTGCTGGACTGAAGGATGATGTTTAGTTGGAATAAGGGTCGAATATGGACTGTTAAATCTGTTAAACACAACCGTTTGAACATCACTATATACTTATACTAACACTAACTGTGTTATTACATGTGCAGTTGCTTGATCTGTTGTTGTTGTTGTTTTTGCACATTTGCTTTTGTATTTTTCAACTCTTTTCATGCCTCCAGAGAACCTTCCCTGTTGCAGTCAAAGCCCAGTTGACTGTGCCCTGGCTGCCTCTGCTACCACACAGTGAAACACAAGTGAACTCTTTAAAGTTGCATTTGCGTCAATGCATGAAAATGTCTACTGTCTATCAGCAGCAGGATTATATCGTGTTAACAGTCACCTGCTATACCAAACTCAACAAAGAAATCTCCTGCAGTACCAGCAGAAGTCTGCTGGCCATCAGGGGGCGACTCCTCTGGTTGCACAAAGATGTATGGATGGATGTATATGATAGTTTCGTAAATTATGGTCCATTTAGAGTCAAATAGTCCATGAAGCACAGTAAATGGACGTGTTTTTATATAGCACTGTTATAGTCTTTTCAACCACTCATTTCTACATTCACCCATTCACAGATGAGCTGCCCATCGGGGCTTTAGGGTGTAGCTACCTTGTGACAGGTTGCTACCATGGTGTAGCTGTTGCCTATTTTCTCAGGCACCAGATAGGAGGCCAATTTATCAACAGGCTGTATTTGATTTTCAATTTGGGCTTCACTTGTCTTTTCTTTTAACAGCAATAATCAATCTGTTGAATTAATTGGCAAGTGAACAAATGCTGTTATAACACGTTTTTTGTATACTGAACTATTTTTCAATTTTTTGTGCAGTTTTGTCAAAGTGTCATAGTGTGGATGCAGGCAACTCCATCCAGCCCAGATCCCAGTTTTAGAAAATAGGAGTTACCTGCAGCAGTGACAATGACGTTTATGTGTTTTTATATTATTCATGTATTTATTAAGAATATATATTTTTTACATTCCAATGTCAGAATATTATCTAAAATGGTCTACTTGCATTATTATACTATTATATTATTACAATCTTTATTAGTGGCATAAACTGAAAAGTAGATTTATTTAAGAGATGTAGCTCCGAGTTTAATAAGATATTAATTTCTGTCCATTTACCTGAGTGAGTTTTTGAATGCAGGATCTGAATAAATCGTGAGGACCTGGCTCGGTGTGTCCTGTAGATGGCGGTAGTGCCGCTGTAAACACAGTGTAAAATCAAAGCAGAAGAAGATCACCAACTAAAGAGGAACTGGCAGTGCTACCCGCTACCCCCATCATGTTATTGATCATCACCATGTCGGCGTAGAAGGAAAACAAAGCTCTGAGCAGCCACCGGGTTCAGAAACGGAGTCTTTAAAATGGCAGGCGAGGAGGAGAGGGGGGTGGTTCGAGTCCGAGTCAAGGTAGGTTGCCGACGTCCGCTAGTTAGCTAACAGTTAGCGACAGCGTTGTGCTTTTTATTGAATCTTCTGTTTGCTAGCTGTCGTTCACACACACATTGAAAACAATGGAAGGAAACAAAACACCAACTGCCACGTTGGCTGTAGAACAGTGTGTCTTTTGTGGCTAAGTAGCCGCTCATGTATACATGTTGTTTATCGCTAGCGTTGTTTGTTGTTGTCTACGACAGCCGGAAGTGTCAATCTATAATATTGTCCGTCACGTTTATTTTGACAGTAACAGCTTCTCATAAGTGACACTCTCATAAGTATCTATTAAAAGCGAGTGTAACCTAATGATTTAACCAGTGACTCCTGACAGACTGGGGCTGACGTCACCTGCCTGCTCAGCAAACGCGTGCATGTACGTATGCGCGCGACAGCACGCCATGACGTCACATGTTACCTGGAGAAGAAGCATTTTGTGGCCTATATTTCAGTAAAGTCAAGACTGTTATTTTATTGCTTTAATGTGTGTTTCAATGTGGTTAAAAAATGGTCGTCTTTTTAGAAGACACGGTGCTTTGAAGCGGAAATATATTGTGATAACATGAACATATCATTTTATCTGTGATTCAATCCCAAGCTCCCTCAGTCCACATATCCAAGTGTCCTTAGGCAAGATAATGAGCCCCAAGTTGCTGTGCTGTCATCAGTGTATGAATGTGTGTTTGACAGAGTTATCAATGTACAGACATTCTTTACTCAAGTAGAAGTACAGATACTTGTCTTCAAAAATACTCAAGTAAAAGAAGAAGTAGTATTTCAACTTCTTTACTACAGACTCCTAAATGTACTCAAAGTATAAAGCAAAAAGTAACAACTAACCCTATGAAGGACATTTCTGCTGGTTGTTTTTTGCAAGGCTAACTGAATCTCGTATGATATTAATAATATATATATTTTTAAATCGGTAATACAGATATTTGTTTTGAAATGTAGAGCGTAAAAGTAAAACGTCAGGGAAATAAATACTCAAGAAAGGTACAGATACCTGAAAATTCTACTTAAGTACAGTAACATTTGATATCTGAAAATATGTTTTGAAAATCATATTTTTTCCTTCTATAGGAAGCCCTACTAAAAATGGTAAATGGCCTCATTTATATAGCGCTCTTATCCAAAGCACTTTACAGCAATGACTGACATTTACCCATTCACTCACACATTCACACACCGACAGCGCAGCTGGCTCCTGACAGCCAGCTCTTCAGGAGCAATTGGGGTCTTGCTCAGGGACACCGGCACTCAGCTAGGAGGAGCCAGGGATCGAACCGGCAATCTTGCGGTTGCCAGCCAACCCGTTCTACCTCCTGAGCTAAACCTCCCCTACTCCTCAAACTACTATAAACATCCATCCATCGTCTACCGCTTATCCTGTATTCAGGGTTGCGGGGGGGCTTGGGCGAAGGCGGGGTACATCCTGGACAGGACGCCAGTCCATTGCAGGGCCAACATGTAGAGACAGACAACCATTCACACTCACATTCACACCCACGGGACATTTAGAGTCATCAATTAAACCTATCCCCTACTATAAACAGTCAGCATGTATTGGTTATATTCTGCATATGACAAATACTTAAAATATACTTAAAATCTCAGAATGTGGATTAAAGTGGCTCAGGTTTCTTGGTGGATACTGTTATCCAGTGCAGCACATCACTTATTTTCCAATAACAGCCACATAGTATATGACTCTCTGTGTGTTTTTCCCACATCATCGTGATTCTTTTCTGTCAGAAATGTGATGGCGTGCTTCCCGTGGAGTTCCGCTCCTTTGCTGTTGATCCTCAGATAACATCGCTGGAGGTCCTGCAGCACATACTAATCAGAGCCTTTGATCTGAACGGGTAAGAGTCATCACCCTGGCTGAACTCTTGCATAGACCGTTATATGTATCAGCATTTTCTCTCTCGTTTTGTCTTTCAAACCAGGAAGCGTAATTTCGGGATCAGTTACCTGTCTCGAGATCGGAGTGGTGCTGAAATGTATCTTCCTCTGCTGTCTGACTGTGATTTGGATCTTGCATTTGTCAGCGCAGCCAAACCATATCTGCAGCTCAAGATGGACATAAAACCTTCAGAAGACAGTAAGGACACCAGTTTAGCTGGTTAGGAATATTACAGAGAACATGAAGATGTGGCATATGCTGACAATGTAGCTTTCGTGACAGGTACTGTATGTAAGAACCATAGAAAAAGAGTGTTTTTATTTCTATGGTTTAAACTAAGCTGTATAATCATCATAGGATTTCTCTACATGGAAGGATATAATAGCTGTAACCTTACCAGTCCGTCTTCAGACAATAGTCAGGTGTCCATATGAACACTGGAACAGGATTTGTTTGCTGAAATATTTTCTCTTCTTCATGCTGGCCATTAAAAGGTTCCCTTATTGTAAGTGACAGGGGACATAATCCACACAAGAATACATTCCACAGTTTCCCTGAAGGAAATACCAGGAGTTCATCAGGTCAAGTGTTTTCAGAATAACTTTCCCACTTTGTGTTACTGTAACACTAAGGGGAGGTTTCATACAGAAAATCATTCAAATCTGGAAAAAAGTCACCCGATTCAACTAATTCAGATAACTAACTAATAAACCATGACTATGAACCAGGACTAGGGATGCACTGATACCAGTATTTACATGTCAGTACTTTCTGATACAGAGTACCAAAATGAGTACTTAATAATTCCATTACACACACATAGCTGACAACATCACAGCTAAATCAACTGATGTGTTGGAGACTCACTAGACGGTCTCTCAGCCATCCTGCAGCTGCTGATAAATTATGGATTCGGATTATTAGTAAGTGTATCCTGAACCAAGACTATGGATTGTGTCCTCCATCACTTACATTAAAATTGTATTATAAAAGATTGTCTTGCAAAGCTGTAACACTACCCTTTTAAGCAAGGAGAATATGATAGACGTGGACGTAAAATAAATGGATCATCAAGTCTACTGCCCTTTGTTCATCTGCAGGTCCTGTTATGGAGGACTGGGACATCATAAGCCCCAAAGACGTGATTGGCTCTGAGCAGCTTCTGGCAGACAAGACTAGGTCTTTGGCAAACGCAGCTCTCCCCTTCACCCAGTCTCTACTGTCCCAGGTTCCTTCACCACTTTCACCTTCCTTAGATCGTCTCTGTTACCATCTACCCTCTTTGAGGGTCTTTGCTCACTCTTTTTTTTTTCTTGTATACAGGTGGGTCGCACCCTCACCAGAGTCCAGCAAGCCTTCAGCTGGTCTTACGGGGAAGAGATCAAGCCTTTCAAGCCTCCTCTGACTGACGCTGAGTTCCACAGTTACCTCAACGGACAGGGCCAGTTGACGCGACCCGAAGATCTCAGACTGCGCATCTATCATGGTGGTGTGGAGCCTTCACTGCGCAAGGTGGACTACCTGTGTTTTATTAGCGATATATGGATCCGATCCCATGTTCTGCTGAGTCCCTAATAAAATGGAAGGGCTATTTCATTTGATTGATTTTGATTTCTGTTTGTTATTTCTGTTTCTTATTGAATCAGATTTCTGACTCATGGAAAAATATTGTAAGCAGAAGCCACCTTCATTTTCACTAGTGACATTTTTTTTATCATTTCAAGCAGCCCTATTATCTGCCTGTTTTGTGCACACATAACATGTGTCAATTAAAATGACATGTAAAAAGGATTAAATTTGTATTGTATCACTGCTGGTGTGTTAGGTTGTTTGGCGGTACCTCCTGAACGTCTACCCTGATGGACTGAGTGGACAGGAGAGAATGGACTACATGAAGAGGAAGACGAGGGAGTATGACCAGCTGAAGGGGGAGTGGACAGTGAGGGTCAGCCACGAGGACCTCGAGTTTATCCGTGGTAATGTTCTTAAAGACGCCCTGAGGACGGACCGGGCTCACCCATACTACGCAGGGTCAGAAGACAGTCCACATTTGACTGCTCTCACAGACCTGCTCACCACATTTGCCATCACACATCCACAGGTGTGTAAATATGTTAGTTGTCTTTGGGGGGTAGCTGCTCCGAGCGCTTCAAGTTGAAAATCTCTTTTCAGAAAAGCTCTGGTTAGGTCACTGTATAAAATGTATGTCCTTGTCTGTCGGTCCTGACCTTTACATGTCAGACAGACACCATCATAAAAAGAAAAGCCCTTAGTAGGAGCAGATACTGAATGCTGCTGGTGAGATAGTAAAAGCAGACAGGAGAAGATGCCATGTAGACACTTCATGTGGAGGTTTTCAAACACCAGGGGGAGCTGGAAAATTGGAAATTTATATCACATATCCACCAAGTAGTCGTGATGTTACCTGTGATTCCTCTGCTTCGGAGCTTGTATTGAAAAAATGAAGCAGTCTAAAGCAAAGCTTGTATGGAAGATTCATTAGTTCTGTGACAATCACGTGATCAGTGAGATCCGAAGCTTCATTTCACGCTGGTTTCACGCACACCCACGTGACTGCTTCGAAAAATGGTTCAAAACTGCGCTTGTCAAGCAGGAGTCGAGACAAGTTGAGGGAGAAGTTCAGTTCAGTGAGAGTTTCAGTTCACATTTCAGATTCTGTCTGACCTACGCTATCATAATATAGCCGATGTTCATTAGGTGGCACTGGAATGGAAATAAACGTTTACATGAAAAATATAAAAACATATTAAATATGATTATTTGACATTGTCATAACAATAATCCACCTATTAATTGTCAATGCAGATCTCAAGAGAAACAAGATGAAAACAAGAAATGAATGGCATAATTTAAGCTGGAAGACAAGATTTACTTTTTACCAAATAAAAAACTAAAATGTATGTATTCAGGAAAAGTAGTTTACAGTCTATCCATTATTACATGTTAAAGTTGTACCTGTATCTGGGTCATAAAAGGGGTCCTCATGTTCAGGGTGGTTTTATATGTATATGTATAAGAAGAAACTGATAAATCTGATTCTGTAGTGGTGTCCTAAATAAGCGGTCGCATCCTTCAGTGGTCTACGTTGACAAGAAAATGTATTTGTACTAACATCATACGATGAGCCAGAGAAGATATTTTATTGATTTTATTGTTGCAGTCACTGGGATGCTTTCGCTCTTCAAATGCAGCCTCTGAAGGATGCAGCTGCTGTGTTGGGACACAGTTTATGTGTCGAAATGAGTGTTTACATGATTAATGAGGCACCTGTTCTACCCTTGAACTCAATGACTTCTCGTCATCATTTCGTCATGAAATCTGCAGGTTTATATTGTTCACAAAGGTGAGCATGTTCCTGTGTGATTAAGAATTCTGTTTTTCATGTAGACTAACTGTCCCACGTGTTGTTTTTCAGATATCTTACTGTCAAGGCATGAGTGATATTGCCTCCCCTATACTTGCAGTAATGGACAATGAAGCGCACGCCTTCATTTGCTTTTGTGGCATCATGAAACGCTTGGAAGGGAACTTCCGGCCGGATGGGCAGCTCATGTCCGTTAAGTTCCAGCATCTGAAACTGCTGCTACAGTACTCTGATCCTGAGTTCTACTCTTACCTGGTGTCCCGAGGAGCTGACGACCTCTTCTTCTGCTACCGCTGGCTGCTACTGGAGCTCAAGCGAGAGTTTGCGTTTGACGATGCTCTGAGGATGCTTGAGGTCACTTGGAGCTCTCTGCCCCCAGATCCTCCTGAAACTGAAGTGGAGCTGCTGGGACCGCTAGTGGAAACCGATGAAACAATGTCCTGTGGAGACAAGACGGTTGAGAATTGTCTCAGAGATGATGATGAGGGACAAAAAGAGAAGCGTAGACGACATATGCTGAGGCCTTCAAGAGAGGAACAGGATGTGAGCAGCAATGCTGTCCGAGAAGCAAAAGACAGGAGAATCGTGGCTGGGAAGGCGAGCGATGGCGCTGGATATGAGATTTCGCAAGTAACCGTGGAAAAGGCAGATTTGCAGGCTCCTCCTTTTGAGAGGAAAACTAGTTTTGGGGAGTTTAAATACTATACTGCTCGAAATGAGGATAGCTTTCCTATGGAGGACGCTGAGCAGCCACATGGTTTGGGGTCTTCAAAGTCCGTCACAAGCATCCCAAGGCGTCAGTCCACAGTTGAGAGTGAGGAGGATCTGGGAGAGAGTACCCCTCTCATAAAAAACTTGGATAATGGTTTCTCTCCCATGTCGTCACCTCCTCTCTTTCCTAGTGGCCTACCAATCTGGAAAACTGGCCCCTCAGTGTCCCCCACATCTTCAGCTTCACCCTCCAGCTGGCCAGGAGTCTCTCCAGACTCTCCTCCCAAATCCACATCTCCTTCCGCAACCAATGAAAGTGAGGCCTTACCAAGAACTGTCCCAAAAGTATTGACCTCCTCCGCTCAAGTGCTCGGCATGACAGGGATCAACTCACCCACGACCCCCACTGTAAAGACATCTGTTGTGTCTCCAAGGCACGCTCAGAGTCGATCCCTACTCTCTTCGCCCATTTTGTCCTTCGGAAGAGGCCCCTCGCTGTCCGGCAGCAGGTCATCCCCCAACAACCTCCCTTCACCTGGCAACAAATCCCCTAGCACCACAGCTAACATGCTCAGTTCTTCAAAAACTGAGAGCACCAGCATCAAACCCTGTTCCCTGCCGCCTCCTCAAGAGTTCGGCAAAGGTAATCCCTTCATGCTGTTCCTGTGCCTGTCCATCCTGCTGGAGCACCGAGACCACATCATCAAGAACAGTTTGGATTACAATGAGCTAGCCATGCACTTTGATCGCCTTGTGCGGCGCCACAACCTGAGCAGGGTGCTGCAGCGAGCCAAGGCCTTATTTGCAGACTACTTGCAGAGTGAAGTGTGGGACTCGGAGGAAGGGGATGAGGTGAGCTCGGATTCCCCAACAACAACTACTGCTGGTCAACTCTCCCCCTCCCCCACCATGTCTGCCAGGCCCATTCACAGCCCGTTGGCATCGCCTCAGTCATCATCTCCCAACTCCACCTATAACCTGGCAACCACCATACCCTCACCAACAGCTCATGTGTTCCTTTCTCCCACTTCCTGATTCCACCCTGTCTAGACTGTTTTTGGCCTATTGGAGGTGTCCAACTTTTTCAGACAGCCTTCCACATTGAGTTGGACTGTTAAGGATCTTCTCATTCTGTGTATGCTTGAATACATACGTATAATCCTCATGTCTGTACTCATGGTAATGTTTAATTTCTTCATCAAGTTGTCAGTCCTTGAAGGGGAGATG
The DNA here is from genome assembly GCA_029853015.1 of Chelidonichthys spinosus. Classification (NCBI taxonomy): domain Eukaryota; kingdom Metazoa; phylum Chordata; class Actinopteri; order Perciformes; family Triglidae; genus Chelidonichthys; species Chelidonichthys spinosus. Next base: position 17,914,041 of record CM056829.1, read on the forward strand.
AGAGAGCTTAATTCCTCATCGTATCTCATAGTTTGCTGATGCATGAAGTGTTAACCCCTTTGATTCTGGTGTTCGATGGCCAGGCCGGTTTGCCAGAACCAACAAAAGTTTAGCCACTTGGTGCATTTCGCCTGTGTTGCCCTTTTTATGTACTTTGTTTACAAGCTTCTGTCTTGTCCATTATGCCACACAAGTGTCTTAACTAAAACACTCTAGTTAAGTTAGTTCTAAACATGAGGGGGAAATCTGGGTAAGGCCAACACAATACAGTACTGACCTTCGTGACCTAGCCTGTCACCATCGACCTTAAAGGGAAAATCAACAATACATTTACATAGTGTAGAACTGTTGCTTCAACAGTCTTGGTACCAAAAATAACTTCTGAGGATGTAACATGCTACCGAACAACAGGTTAGTTTCCCTCGGGTTTGACTGGAAGCGACAAATCCCAGAGCTGCATAGAAAATTATGAGGCCACAAATGGGGCGAGTGATGCCCCGATTAGTGATGTCAAAAGGTGTATTTTACCTTTGACAGCGATACCAAACCTCTTCTGTGATCTTACTGATAGTAATGTGGCGAAAAGTACAATATCCTTGAGCAGTTGAACCCTTAGACCAGGTGTCTCAAACTGATCCAGTAAAGGGCCGCTGTGGCTGCAGGTTTTCATTCCAACCAAGCAAGAACACACCTGACTCGACTTATTCACCTACCTGATTTGCCTTCACACCTTGATTGGTTGGAATGAAAACCTGCAGCCACAGCGGCCCTTTACTGGATCAGTTTGAGACACCTGCCTTAGAGAGAAGTAAAGTGGCAATTTTCTTGTGTACCTCGGTAGCGTTTTACAGTTTACAACATGGGATGAGACCTGTAGGAACTATCCTGACATGGAAAACCCACTGATTTCCTCAAAAAGTCCTGCTCACTGTCAAGACAGTTGTATGATGTTGTAAAGTCTGTGGGTGCAGACGAGCTTTGTCGAGTTGAATGCAAAGGGATTGTTAGGAACGGTGTGATACCGTACAGTCAACTGATCACATGTCTCACCAGCTGCTGGTGCATGAGTCGGCGCCCATTGTCCATCCAAACAGGAAGGAAGTGGTGAAGTAGTAAACCCTGGCACTTGCTCCATTTCATTGATGCCTCTCACTGAAATGTTGACAATATTTACATTTTATGTGCGCCTAAAAACCCGAAAAAATTCAGCTTGGGAACGATGATTTGACGTGAAGACTTTGTACGTTTAAGCTAAATGTTACCACTCAAGTTGAAACAGAGATGAGTGAAGGGAAAGAGCGGGTAGTTCCTGCTGAGTTCTGGGATCAGTAGATTCTCGTTCCCACAGACAGGATCCGTGCTTTCAGCTGATGTTTGCTGTAAACGGGCAAATAAACACATAGACTGCACAAACGGCCCAACTCTCAGATTCAAGTGAAGGATACAAAGAAAACATTACTTCTCTTTCTGAACACGCCATGAGAAAATAACCCTGATGATGTCATCATATCTCCCCAAGTTTATGAACGTGCAATACTCTTATCACAGATTCAAGATACATTGCCTGAATCTGTTTTGTGCCAGTGTTGTTAGACTTTTTCTTTTCCTCTTCCAAAGTGTGACTGTGACTCGGTGGTTCAGTAGGATATACAGAGATACAGAATGTTGACGTGACCCACATATTCCACCACTTATAGAGTCGTACCATTAATTCTTTATGCTGTACATGAGCTGAAATTATTCTGTTATATTTTTGCTCCGAGCTTGATATTCTTGCCATTTCTACTATCACCAAAACAAACCTTTCTAAAAGTTTAATGTTGTTTGAATGCTTTTACTTCTTCTGTGAAAAAACAAAACAAATGTGGTTCCATGATTTTGAGCACAGGTAAAGTCGAGTGCAGGTGAGGTGACAGAGGTTTTCAGCTCTTTTAAAACTCACATCACAAATTTTGGATTCGTGCAATGAGTATACTATGTATCGTTGCATTCTCTGGGCAGTTTAGTTCAAGCTAAATAATTCTTCTACAGCCGCAGGTGTTTGTTTTATTATTGCTTGCTTGTTTGTTTGAATGGATTAGAACGTGACTCAGCCAATCACAACCGAGGAAATGCCAGTACCTGTTTTCTGAAGTGCGACATCTGAGGAATAAATGAGGCTATTAATGTTTCAGTTATTTATGAAATAATGAATAACCATGTGACACTGTGGATGCAGTGTGTCGATCTCTATTGTACAGATACCATTCTCTTGATATATGTATGTGCTGGACTCATACGTTTAAACGTATACAAAAGTAGTAAAGTAAGTACTCTACATTATTTAATGCTTTGTTGGGTCGTTATTCAGCGATATATTATTTTAGCTCTATGCTGTTTTTTTACAATTTATTTCAGAGACACCATTGAAATGTTCCTCTTGCTAAGTTAATGCACAATCACAGGTATCACACTCTTTGTGTGGTTGCTGACGAGAAGGTAATAACCGAGTCCTGACTGTATAAATGATAACTTTACCATTGATTGGCCAATGATATAAACATTTAGCCTCTGAACAACGTTTGGCAGAGAAGTGCCTCACTCGTTTGAATCAGTAGCTTTGAATTATATTTTCTTCTATGTTCTAATGTCTGACGTGTGTCATCATACAGACTGATTTGAAAGCCAGTTATGGAGTGATGTATAAATTTGAATTGATTGTTTATATGGCATCTAACCAAATCCTATATATCACCACACAAGTCTTCTCTTACTGTCTCATTGACAGGTTTTTTTTATTTTGAATTTTTTTTTTTAGAAAGGAAAAAGTTTGTGTGTCTATTTTGATTTTTACATTTCAAAGCTAGAAACAACGCAATTTAGGTTTTCCTGACTGATGTTGGGGCCCTGGTGTTTTCTTCCTGAAATGGATGTCGGCCTTTTTCACATGGTGTTTGTGACCGTGAGTGGCCACGTCCTTTGTGTGGGACGTCACTCCTGAGATGTTTGTCCTTCTAGACAGATTAGCGGTTAGCCAGCTATTTGAAGACGACCACAACGACCCCTGCCAATAAGTTCAAGCAATTTGATGTAATCTGTTTGATTCCAGTCATTCTTCTCCACCGCCTCTTCGTTTTTATGAACACTTCCGATTCTGTTTAATCAGAAGCCACTGTATTTAGCAGCCATTTATCAACTTAGTGCTCTCTCCTGCTGTTCACTACTGCACACATTTCCTCTTTAACACAGCTCAATGTCATGAACTGAGCTCAGACTTCTCTTGGATGGGATCTTTACTCAGTCAACCGCAGGCTAATTAGCTAATTAGTTCCCGGGCTACCTGCTGTGTTTGCCCTTGAGGTGAGGCAGCGGTGTAATACCAGGGAGTGCAGATTTTGGGCAATGAATGTGTTTTACTATACGTGGGTGTCTGTCAATGTGTGCACGGTTGAGTGTATAGCACTGCAAACTTCAGCCGAAAGAAGAAACTTATAGTTGAATTAACACCTCTCTAAAAAAGTAGAGAAAAAATGAAAGAATAACTGTTGTCGTATTTAATAAAGTGGCCCAGGAGTTTAAACAAATTGTACAGTGTGAGTTCATGTTTCTGCCACTTTAGTGAACCTTCCTGTCTGACTTATGTAAGCTACAGTTCAACACATGCAAACTAAATTAGAGCAATAACATAACGCATAAATTAAAGAGTTTATGCAAATCTGTGTAAATGACCTCACAGTGATGTGATAAGGATCTATTTTAGAATGGAATCCCAGGTCTAGAGCTGTGAGGGTGTCCAGTCTCTTTTTTGAGCGACACACAAGCCAACCACCAGAAAACAAAGACACCTTGAATCCCCAGGGCTTTGCCACTGAGGAATTGTTTGACAATGCTCCTCCATCAGCTTCCAACTCTCTACAATAGAGGGTGTGTCAGTCGGATTCAGGAGTTCCTCAAAGTGCTCCTTCCACCGCCCGATTACCTCCTCAGTTGAAGTCAACAGTGTCCCATCCTTACTGTATACAGCTTGGATGGTTCCCCGTTTCCCCCTTCTGGGGAGCCGGACAGTTTTCCAGAAGCACCTTGGTACCGACCGAAAGTCCTTCTCCATGGCTACTCCGAACTCCTCCCACACCCGCTGCTTTGCCTCCCTCACGGCAGAGGCTGCAGCCCTTCGGGCCTGTTGGTACCTTGCAACCGCCACCGGAGTCTTCCGAGATAGCATATCCCGGAATAACTCCTTCTTCAGTTGGAGGGCTTCCCTGACCACCGGTGTCCACCACAGTGTTTGAGGGTTACTGCCCCTTGAGGGTTACCACCTCTTGAGGGTTACCGCCCTTTGAGGCTCACTGCCGCAGCTTCGGTAATGGAAGCTTTGAACGTCGCCCACTCAGGTTCAATGCCCCCAACCTCCACAGGGGTGCCAGAAAAACTAAGTGCCGGGGTGTGAGTTGAAAATCTCTCAGACAGGGGGCTCCTCCAGCCGTTCCCAGTTCACGCGCACTACTCATTTGGGCTTACCAGGTATGTCCAAAAGGTTCCCCACCCTCTGACCCAGCTCCGCCCCTCTCTTCACCCGAGTGTCCAAAACATGCGGCCTCAGATCAGATGAAACGATCACAAAAGTGATCATCGACCTTCCAACTAGGGTGCTCTGGTGCTACGTACACTTATGAGCATCCTTATGTTCGAACATGGTGTTTGTTATGGACAGTCCATCACTAGCACAGAAGTCCAATAACAAACGACCACTAGGATTTCAACCAGGGAGGCCGTTCCTCCCAATCACGCCACTCCAGGTATCTCTATTGTTGCCCATGTATGTATGTGTATATATATATATATATATAGACATTAAAAACTAGACTACACCAAACAACCTTTCAAGTGAGATTTTGTAATATGCAATGTGTGGAAATAGCACAAAGCAGTTACAACAAAGCACTCTGACTAAGTAGAGTTCGCTCAGGTGTTGGCTACTGTCAGTTATAGCTGATATTACTGAGTCAGTTCACTGACTTTCTGAATCTTATTGACATGTTCTGCTGCTTCACATCAAGATAAAACTAAACGTAATTTCAGAGCCTGCACTTGTTCACTTTAACTTGTGTTAAGAAGTTGAATCAGTACTTCTACTTTACCAGTCTTTTTGAGTATAGAATGTTTGTGACACCCTGACATAGACTAGTTGTGTTATAAACTTTGTAATTTATCACATCCACTGCAGATGCTCAGGGTGCATTACCGTCGACCACCTCTTGATGGCGGTAAGTCGCCCTTTGCTTTAACCTCGAGGAGAGATTTCTAGCTTCTGTTTCCGGTTCCGGGTCGATAGTATCCTTCACAAACAGGTGAAATGTTGACCCGATTGTCGCGGTTGGGGTCCGCTTTTCCCCGGTTATCCTGTAATCTACCGGTTCGGTTCGTCTCCCAGTCAAAACCGACCGGTTCCGCTGGTTCGGCCGCTGTGACGCAGCTGCACCCAGCGGCGGAGAAGGCTGGACATGAAGAGGTCAGCCCTTTTGTCAAGGTGAGTTCCTCTCCACGTACGGTACATGTTTACTAACCGAGCAAACGTTACATCTATGTCACGCACATAGACATGCAGACGGTGGTTGCTAACCTGACCAAAATACCCGCAGTGAGTTGTAACGCTAGCTAGCTAACGTTATTAGTGTTAACGTTACTCACACGTTTGTGTACAGCATTAATATTACTGCACATTGTGAACAGCATTAACGTTACTCTCACATTTTTGTACAGCAGTAGCGTTCATGTCACTCATATTTGTGTACAGCATTAACGTTACTCACACGTTTGTATACATCATGAGCATTAACGTTACTCACACGTTTCTAATGGTCCAGCAAATATATTTATTTTTTAAGAAAATTAACATCTCTACTGAGAAGTTGTATTGAATATGTGTTAAACTTTGTATAACGTAGTTGAAAACCTAAATATGTCTCACAAGAACAGACTTGGAAACCTTGTTAAGTTGGCCAGCAAGATATCGAATATTCGGGCTTCTGTCTGTAGGACTAGAGGCTCCATGTCTCCTTCAGCCTGGAAGCTATTGAGATACTTAATAGCAGATAGCACTCCAGCTGCATTGCACACCAGCTTCTTGTTCTTTTTTCTTAGCTTGTACTTGCACTTCCCAGTATCTTGTATCTTGTACAGTTGCACATTGTCATTCTTGTACTGGTATGCATTTCAATTCTTTGTGTTCCATTAACTGATCTGTGCTTTATTCGTTGTGATGTCACCGTCATTGTGGTCCATACATTTTTTTGTATGTGAACACTGGCTGCAAAACTATTTTCCCCTGGTGGGATAATAAAGATAACCCTTAATGTTAACTATCAACTCACACATTTGACTACAGCATTAATGTTTACGTCACTCACATGTATGTATCAAGCATTGTTTATATTACTACCAAATTTGTATGCAACATTAACTTAAACGTTGCTCTTGTTTGTATACAGCATCAGCGCCAACATTACTCATGTATTTGTACACAGCATTAATGTTAATCACATGTTTGTAGACAGCATTAACTTTAACATTACTGACAAGCTGATCTTTGCTGCTTTTGGTTGTTTCACAACAGTCACAGTGGTTATCTCTGTTTTTTTGACAATGATCAGCATACGAGTTGGAAAGCAATATGACGTATATGTGAATGGATTTATATTAAATGACACTATCTTTAATGTCCAGATAAGTAACTGAGTCCATATATTTTAAATGGAGCAGATGGCAGCAACAATACTTACTTACTGAGTTCAAACATAAAATCTCTGGTTACAGTTGACTGACTTCCTGCCAATATTTACTTCAGTTACACCCATAGTGCAGAGATGGACAGTAGTACCAATGGATCATGGAAGGCTGTGTTCAATATCAAACATCGATGCAAACAGATGTCCTTAAAACAAACCTGGTATATATTTTATTAGTATTATTATAAGTTGATATTACATAGTCACGGTGACATTGTTTGCTCCTTCTCTAAATAGAACTCGTCAATAAATTTATTTGGAATATTCCTTTGTCACTGTAATGCAGTGCTTGTCAATTAATTGACCTACTGGCTGTCAGATATACTAGACTTCTAAACTTCATGTTTAACCTAAACTCACTTTGCTCGAATTAAGTTTTTATTAGGCATCAGAGGTAAATACAAATGTGACGATGTATTATGTATTATCTGTACTGTATCTGATGCTTGTATAATGTAATTGTCAGAATCCAGATTACCATGGCTTCTCCGGTGACCGGGTGGTGGATGAATGGAACATGAGGGTGGGCTTCTTCTTTGGCGTCTCAGTGGCTCTTGTTATTGGAGGAACATTTATCCACTATTTACCAGACCACGGGTGAGTTGCTCATATTTTTATATTTTTATTTTTATCTGCTATTATTTTTGCTGTCAAATATGGGATGACGAAGTCTCAAGCCATGGTGACGGTTCTGCTGACCGACGGTTATCTGTCAAAAGACAGAATTGAGTTTCATACTGTGTGTGTGTGTGTGTGTGTGTGTGTGTGTGTGTGTGTGTGTGTGTGTGTGTGTGTGTGTGTGTGTGTGTGTGTGTGTGTGTGTGTGTGTGTGTGTGTGTGTGTGTGTGTGTGTGTGTGTGTGTGTGTTTTCATCTAGCATGCGGCAGTGGGCCAGGAGGGAGGCAGAGCGTGTGATCCAGCAGAGAGAGAGGGAGGGTCTTCCTCTCTTAGACGAGAACTACTACGACCCGAGCAAGATCGTTCTGACCACAGCTGGAGACGAGTAGATGTCAAACATCCTTCTGCTGTATTATTGTATTTCACTATGGTGAATGAATAAATGATGTACTTGTTAAATTGAGTTATGTTTGGACAATGCGTTCTTGAAACATAATTTTTATTGTTTCTGAGTTGTGGCTTGAAGGTAAATCTGCAATGATTGGGCCATTTTGATGCTAACTTTCAGTGTGGGTAGATGATGCACTCCAGCCCAAACGAAGATGTGGTAGGAAGAATAACACATTCTTTAATTAACAGGAACATTTTTGAAGAGTCTTTCTTCAGTCCTTTAAGTCACCTGCTCAATATCTTTATGAAATGAATGAATTAAGCAACACAATCATTTTCCGTTAAAACACCCTGTAATTATTACAATGGTAGGAACACTGTTAAAATTGCTCCAATTTCCACAATAACAACAACTGGAGGTGAAATATAACAACAGGTGCTTTAAGTGCTGTGCCACTACATGATGAGATCTATTGCATGTAACATATAGAGTGTACTGTGTATATTTATCCCATTTGATGACATCTATACCATCAACAGTATATTTATACCCTATAATATGATCAATACCATGTAACATTAACAGCATGTGTGTATTTATATCATATAATTGCATCTATACCATGCAATTTATGTATGTTTCTAGTATTTACACAACACTAAATTAATAACCTTTAAAACAAATAGGATAATTGTACATTCATAATTTTTTTAGATATGATAAAGGACATCGGGTGTTTGATGAACGTCAATGACGAAAAAAATCTCTTTCGCCGACTGTAATTTGCATTTTTCCTGTTGGGAGATGCTTCACACAACCAGACCTGTCAACTGTGTGATGTACACATCATTTTGTGAGTATTTGAACGCAGCAGAGCTACGTAGTTGCAGTGCGCGTGCGCACTGGTCCGCAGCCGGAAAGCTGGCGCCAAGCTCAGACCTCTTAAAGTGTTGGGCAGAGCAAACTGAGGTAACATTAACACTTTATAACTGCGGCTAAAAGCAACCAACCCAAATCTCCGAAGACTAAGCGCGTTATATTCCGTAACGTGACAGCGTTAGTTACTTTAATGCTGCTGCAGAGTTAAGCTAGGAGACACGCGATGCCTTTACTACCTCTGCGTGGAGTCACGGTGAATTTCCCTTTTCCTCCGTATGACTGTCAGAAGGACTACATGGACAAAGTGATTGAGTGTCTTCAAAAGGTAATGTTAACGTTGAGCGCTGTCAATGCTTTTTTTTGTAATATTTCTCAGCTGGACAGCGATGCAAGAAATCATTCGTTTACGTTTTTTAACGTTACAGTTTTAAATCCTATCATTCTTTAATGTGGAGTGAGAGTTCCCTTTACAATTTGTGTGTATAAATATCACGATGGTGTTCAAATGGTGGTGGATTATCACCACCGTTTGACCTGATAAACATCTTATTCCTGCTCTGTCTCTGCTGCTGCTGAGGAATAAGATGCTCTCTCTGAAGATGAGACCATTGGACATGTCTGCCTATTTGTTTCAGAAGGCAAATGGGGTCCTGGAGAGTCCCACCGGTACGGGTAAAACCCTGTGCCTGCTGTGTGCCACCTTGGCCTGGAGAGAGAACTTCAAGGACTCCATCTCTGCCCGCAAGATAGCGGAGAAGCTAGGTGGGGAGGAGATGTTCCCCAGCACACCGCTGTCGTCCTGGGGGACGGCTGCTACGGACGGAGAGACACCGAGTATGTTCATATCATATCAGCAGTTTCAGTGTCTGAGCCAGTATTGCATCAGAAATGTAAACTCCACTGATTGTGTTGGAGCTCATACACCATGAGTCAGTAGGTGTAGTACACATGAAAGAGTACAGAGTGTGGGTACTAGTACATCTGCCCCGAAACAAATACTACTGTGAAGGGAAAATATAGTTTTGTAAATGGACCTGCTTTTCTAGTCTTCTGACCACTCAAAGCACTTTCCATCACATGTCAGCATTCACTCGTTCACACTCTCATTCATACTTATGGTAAAGGCTGCCAAATATGCGTATATGCATAGGTTGAAATATTTCAACTCGAGTGAGAAATTTGCATGACGCTGTGTCACTAAAACCTATCAGCGTTGAGATTCTTCCTCCTGTCGTCCTGACGTTGCTGAATCAGGAGTGGACAAAATAATGTTGTATCCATCCATGGTCACCCAAAGCTCTGGTCATTCATGTAACTCTAGAACATATAATTATCGTACATTTAAATTGTTTCTCAGCCTACTACACCGATGTTCCCAAGATCATATACGCTTCCAGGACACACTCTCAGCTGGCGCAGGTTATCGGTGAGCTAAAGAACACTTCATACAGGTAAACACTTAAAGTGACGTTGCACATGCGCCTCAATAATCTGGGTCTGTTTAGTTTGCTAATGCATCTCTCTCACTCTCTCTCTCTCTTGCTGCTGATTCAGGCCAAAGGTGTGTGTGCTGGGATCAAGAGAGCAGCTGTGTATCAACCAGGAAGTGATGCGTCAGGAGAGCAACCATGTCAAGGTTAGCTGACCACAACATTGTTTTTTCATGCTGTCAGATGACATACAAACTCCAAGAGGTCCGTTGATCTGTCTGAAAGATGCCTCCACGTTTCCCCCCAAAAAGCAGAGTTTTATGTGAATGCAACATGTCTTTCAAATGAACTGACTGTTGGTCCACTTTAAGAGGACTGAGTTTGGTTCCTTTTAAAAGAGGACTATATGTGAAAACACCTTTAAAGAAGACACAAACTGTTCTTGGTCTGTCTGGAGACCAGCTGGAGATTAAAAGTGTGTATTGAACCCATATGTACATATTTCATTCACATAATCACCTGTTTTTTCAGGTCCACATGTGCAGGTCAAAAGTTTCCACCAGGTCCTGTGTCTTCTACAATAACCTTGAAGGTAATGATTAAAGAACTACATACAGTAGATATTAGGGAGGCTGGGTGGACTACCACAGCCAACATCCATGTAGCAGAATGTAACGTAGAAAAAAGGGTTTAGAGGCATTATATCATAAATTATAATGGTATACCACGGTAGTTACAATGCTGATGGTATGATTATCTTCATATCTTAAGTACAGATGCTGCTATTTCTATGATGATGTGACGTGTTGTAGTGACCGGCAGACGCCACCAGAGGTCGTCTCTATAGGTTTATGAGCAGCTGAGCTCAGAAAGGGGGAGAGACTCAGTGTTGCCATCTCTAGTTGTCTTAAAAAGTTTTTAATTTAATCTCAGTGTGTCAGTTTTTGTTAATTTTGCTGTAAAAAAATAACCCGCAATTTGATTAATTTCCCTTTTACTCCGTTACTTTGCTGCTGTATTTTAAAGGGTTATATCCACCCAGGTGTTGTGTTTGTAAATGTCTTCTATTTTATTCTGTTGGCTTTGCTGAGGTTTGAAGATTAAGTTCAGCTGCACCTGGTGTGTGTGTGGGATGGCGCTGCAGAGTATTTGTATACGAGTGTCCAGCTGTGTCGCTGGGAGCCGCGTTGCTCGGTGCCACAGATATCTAACGTCTTCTTTCTTAGAGAAGAGCACCGACAAAGAGTTGCAGAATTCTATCCTCGACGTGGAAGACTTGGTCAAATTCGGCAACAAACAGAGGTGCGATTTGTTTATTCTTATCAAATGGGCCACGCAAATCAAGCCATCTGATTGATTGATGGTATAATCACAACATATCATGGTTTAATAATGGTGTGTGGAGTGATGATTGTTTGATTGATCTGCCAATTATTTTCTCATTCAGTCGGACTTTAAAATATCAGAAAATACTGACGTTCAAATCAGGCAAAACATTTAAAATAAATTTCTGATTTCTGACACTGGTTTGTCTTTTCATTAATTTTAAGATTCACTCAGTGTTTTATTATCAGGAATATGTGTATATTTTATTTAGATTTGACCCCTCACCTGTTTTTTTTTAGTTAATAAACTAGTACTTTTACTACATCTTCTTCAAGAGGCAATATTTTGTTATGTCCTTTTTAAGTTTTCAACTCAAAGTCGACCCTTTTTCCTGCAGGTGCTGTCCTTACTACCTGTCCCGTTCGCTGAAGCAGCAAGCAGATATCATTTTCATGCCGTACAACTACCTGCTGGATCCAAAGGTGAGCTGAATCACAGGCCGTGAATGAGGAGAGACATTATGTTTTAGTTCTAGTGCTTCAAAATAAATAATAATAAAGTTATGAATAAAGTCACAAGACTTTAACGCCTCCATTTTGAGTCTTTTGGTAATAATGACAAAAAAGTCATGAATGCTCCACCTGTGTTGTAGGAATTAATTTATAGTTTAGCGAAGGATTTGACCTGTTGACTCTTCGACTACCACAACAACAGTATGTGTAAGGGGCCGAATATTTGAAAATGTTCAATATATACCTCAACAATACTTTTATTGATACTTTGTGTGAATGAAAACCTCATAGCCTAATTAGTAGACCAACTAAAAAAACACCATAAAGCATGCATAAAAAATATACATATCTATATATTAAATATCCATAAATGGTGGTATTTTGTTCTCTCCCGTTGTTCCACAGAGCCGCAGAGCACACAGCATCGAGCTGAACGGAGCTGTGGTCATCTTTGATGAAGCTCACAATGTGGTAAGACTCGGTCAGACGTTTCGACTGCCTCCCTGATCTCTGTCTGTCTTAGTAGTCACACTTTGATTTATCCTACAAATGAAGAAAACATCACAAACGTTCAGACCGTCTCACCGCTCCCGGGTGTCTTCAAGTGTTTCACTCTGTGGATTTCTGTCATTTCTAACAACGTTGATGTGGCGGCGCTGTATAGTAATCGGTAGAGTGCAGCGGGAAAGCCAGACGATGAAAATAGCAGCCTGTTTTGGGCTGACCAGCTGGTCTGTTTATGCTGCTAATGTCTCGTCAATACAGCAAAATCAAATTACTAAAAGTACTCGGAACAAATATTGCCACGACATGGAACATTGAAAATTAATATCTAGTATTTCACATTAAATCTGATTTTATATAGCCCAATATCACAAAATCTGTACAACATACGACATTATGTGTCCCTGGACCATCACATCAGATCCAGAGAAAATATCCTTTAATGGGGGAAATAAAATGGACCCCACTGACTATCCATGTAATCGTCTTTTTCTTCAATCATATGATAATTTAGCTTGAGCCAGTTGAAGGCATGTCACCACAGTACACAAGTTCTCTCTCTTTTTGAGGCAGGAAATCCCAGGCGACAACCTCCATGACGTGAAGCCAAAACTGGAGCGTCTTAAATTTGCATTATCTCTGCTGGCCTTTAGGCGACTCATGTGGTTGTAACGAGAAGTCTGCTTGCATGGAAGTCAATGGCAAAATGACCCTACTTCTCACTTGATTTATTATCTCAGTAAACATTGTAAACATGAGTTTTTGGTCTCAATCTCTAGTTTTGAGTCTTCGTCAATACAGCATGCTGTTCATTTATTTAATTATGGTCCATTAAGAGTCAAATAGTCCAAAAAGCAGGGTCACCTTGTGATTGACAAATCTTTACCACGGCCTTAACTGTGCTAGCAAAGTTCTCACAGAAGACAGAGTATCCCACCAGATTATGTTTGCCGTTGTCTGCAGGAGAAGACGTGTGAAGAATCAACATCGTTTGACCTGACTCCCTACGACGTAGCCTCAGCCATCACTGCCGTGGACAGACTTCTGGTGGATCAGGCTAAACAAGCCACGGACACCGAAGACTTCAACGCAGATTCCCTCGACTCTGGTCAGAATGCCTCTGAGTTAACACATACAGGGGGAGGAGCTTAAGACATTTGTTTCACACAAAATGCAAAATGTATTCCAATGTCATGAAAATAATCTCTTCTGGAATTTCAGCGGGTCATTTTCTTTTGTTTCAGGTTTAAAAATAGATCTAACCACCATTGCTAAAATCAAACGTAAGTATGGCAGCTTTAAAGAAGATTGATAATTTGTGTTCTGCACTTCAGTGTTTGTACTGGCCGTTATTCAATGCTCCGTGGGCTTTTCAAACAGCTTTTCTCTACTTTGACAGAGATTCTGCTGGATCTGGAAGCTGCTGTCGATTCCTACGAGGTTCCAAGTGAAAAAGGAATCACGAAACCTGGAATGTATGTGAATGTGTTGATAGTGAGCAGACTGCCAACAGCTTCATGCCTGTTTCACATTTCTTAGCTTGTATTGTAATTTGATTTTAATCCACTTCTCTGGGGTCTGTTATCTCATTCCCTCTGTGGGATGTTAGTGTAAGGGCAGACATTATCCTACACTCGTCCTGAAACGAGCCGCTTCAGCATCCAGACTGGTCTGGAAGTAAAGCATTATTTGTTTTGTAACAAATACATATTGTAAGCTAATTTATAGTAATTTGTAAGCAGTGTTTCCACGTATATGTCTAGGGGTTTTATTGTGAAAGATGAGAACTAAGGGAGTGCATATATGCTGCTGATGTTAATATGGAGGCTTTTAGCAGATTTTCCCAAATTAAGGAATCCTTCCTCTCGACTTGTCTCCTGTCTTAGCTTCATCTATGAGCTTTTAGAGAGAGCCCACCTGAACTACAAAAGCAAGACGGCTGTCTTTGAAGCTCTGGAGCAGATCATCGGAAACTTAACAGGACGTCAGTATGGCTGCATCGATTCCTGTGTCTGTATCTCGTTACCTTTCCTGCTGTCACCATGTGATGGAGACTTGTGTAGACTAGATTGTCTCATTTCAGGAATGTAACCGATGACACCATCCGCTGCCAATATTATCACATCATGTTTCTATCATTTCTATAATGTATGACACGTCTTTTCTCACCAGAACCTGGAATTTTCCTGAACACGACTGGACTCCAGAAGCTGGCTAACATCATACAGGTATGCTTTGTTAAAACATGTTAAAGAATGGTTTTCAGAACGCACTGTTTACACTCTGTGTGACCCTACAAGGATATGCACAGAAGAACCAGGATCTTGAGTTAGCAGCAGCTCACCAGGTTCACTGCTGTACACGACACCTGACAAGTTTGACCCAAATGGTACAACGTGTGATCGATCCACTGCAGGAATCAGCAATCAGTTTCCTGCAATGACAATAATTCTTGCGTTTTTTTTTTTTCTTTGCTTTTCTTGTAGCTGGTGTTCTCTGGTGAACCATCAGACGGAGACCAACAACAGCAGATGCAGTCCAACACAGTTCATTTTAAGGTGCATTTTCATTAAAAGACACGGTGAGGGTCATGGCGGTATTAAAAATCCTATTCTGAGGATTTCTGAATACCGTGGTATACAGTAATACTGCCCAAGCCCCATCAGCGGTCATATGTCGTGTGTGTTTCAGGTTCATATCCATCGAGACACCAGCTACCAAAAGAAATCACAGAGCACTGATGTGTGGGCTCCAACGTCATCTAAGAAACAAGGTAATAATATGCAGTATTTACAGCTGTGGAATCATTGAGCCTCTTATTCACACAGTCCCATACTGAATACCATTACTTTTCTTTTTGTAGAGAGTGTGAAATCCACCCTGTTACAACCTTCAGAGTGGCAAAGAGGCCGAACATGGTCCCGAGAATTTATAGACGGATAAATAATGTCCAAATAAAGCAATTCAAACTCAACCTACCAACAGGTTTAATTGGTGGGCAAGCCAAAAGAATAGAACGGAAATAAAACCACGAAACCACGACTACTTTTAAAATGTAGTTTGTCCTGTTTTCTTTTAAATAAGGCCCTATTTTTCACTTATCATCCATGATAGAGAGCTAAACGGCTAGATAGCTTTTTTAAATCACTCATGTTTTTAATCGCAATCCGTGATAGGAACCTGTGCCGTCCCATCCCGAGTGGACGGGGGGAGAGTTGTAGTTCCTCAGTCAGGTACACCTGAGAGGAATGCAGGTAAACATGAGTGAAAGCATGTAACGTACCCCAACTTTTACTTGGTGTCAGAATGAATCAACTATGTTTTGTGTTTGTGTTGAAGTGATGCGTTTCTCCCTCATACTCTGAGTTAAGCTGCCTTGTGTGTGTTTTTGCACCTTGTAGGAAACATCCTGAGTTACTGGTGCTTCTCTCCTGGCTTCAGCATGCAGGATCTGGTGAATCAAGGCGTTCGTTGCATCATTCTGACCAGCGGTACTCTCTCTCCCCTGTCCTCATTCACCTCTGAGATGAGGATGTAAGTCACCTGTCGCTCCTTTGTTTGGCTTGTTTTCTCGGTTTCTAAGGCAACAGAGTAACTACTGTAGCTCTGAATGCACTGAAACTTTTCTCAAAGTGTTTTAACTCCGGGTAGGACCGACATTCTGCATAATGATACGCAGCCCTACATGTGAATGTCTCATACATTATAACGCAACATTGTGCATTTGTTACTCATGCTTTATGCATGTTTTATCACTTCCTCATGCTAATCAGAGAACTGGGGTTATATCCATAACCTTAAGTTTTTTTTGGCCATGATTGATGAATTCTTATTGGTTTTTACACGAAGGTAAGAGCTCCTCCCCGGAGTGTCGACAGACACAAATAAACACAAATGATCCCGCAGTCAAACTCTCGTGAGTAACGAATCTTCATTAGAGAGGTTTTCGTCGCAGCTGAAGAGCTTTTCAAACAAAGTGTTTAAAAAGCACTTTATTTGTTGTTGTTGCTGCTGTTTTCCACAGAAGGTAAACCTTGATCTTGATCCCAATGTGTTTTTCTTTCTGTTTGTGTAGTAATTTTTCAGTGAGTCTTGAAAATAGCCATGTGATCGAGCGGGACCAGATCTTTGTTGGCGTCATTGAACGAGGCCCAGACGGAGTGCCGTTAAGTTCAGCGTTTGATCGAAGGTCGGTCTTCTATTGTATTTCTTGGTAGAAAGGATCTGATGTTGTTTGTATGTCGGCTTGTCTGCCCGAATACAAGTGAGGTCCCATGACTGTCTCATGCAGCTAATTTATTGGGCAGTGAGTTACATATATTCTTTGTGCTCAAGTGAAGTTTCTTAATAAAAATACAAATGATCTTGTTTTGTATCGCTGAGCTTTCTGAATTCCTGCCATCCATCTCCTTATATCCCAACGAATGTGAACATCTGTCACTTAAATAGTCAGTAGATATTTACAGATGCTTGACCTTCTTGTTGAGGCAGTGTAAATAAAACTGGTAATCTTTCCTTCTGTGGCAGGTTTCTTCCTGAAAACATGAACTCTTTAGGAAACACAGTCGGTAAGATCACACAACATAGAAATGTTTTTCGTCGTGAGTTTTTTTTTCTGCATTTCTGTCTGAATGTGTGTTCTCTCCTCAGCCAACCTGAGCCGCGTGGTTCCTCACGGTCTCTTAGTGTTTTTCCCCTCCTTCCCTTTAATGGAGAAAACCCTGGACTTCTGGAGAGTGAGTGGAACATCGGATGTGAATTGCAATTATTTTGGCCAGAATAAATCGTAGTGTGACATTTCCATATGGTCCATGCCTAGTTCAGTGTGCGTGTGTGTTCTCTGCAGGGTAACGGACATGCAGATCGCATTGAGAGTGTAAAGCCCATGTTTGTTGAAACTAAGGGAAAGGGCACCTTTAATGAGGTGAGTGTGTTTTTATTTAAATATCTACATGCATGACCTGAAACCTCCATCTGGACAATTTGTAGGTTTCTTTAAAGAGTATCTAAACCCCCAAACCACTTGTTGTTGATTGATTTAGGTCCACTTCTTGCCATTTAAGTGCAAAGTATTTTAATTTTACACATTCATAGCTATTAGCTGATCTGGAGCCAGGTGACTCTGCAGACTGTGGGAAAAGGACTTATTAGTGAAGAGTAGCCCTGAGCCTTTCGGTTAGCTTGTGAATCATGTATGTTAAAAGCTAATGCTGATCACTATCATACACACATCACAGCCTTGCATGTAAACTCAAATGAACAAACAGCACTTACTGTTCCATTGGGTGACTGGACGTGTCTTTCTACCGGCACATAATTCTTTTTACCTTCTAAAAGCATTTTTTATATTTCCAGACATTTCAGCCAAAAACTCTGGGGTTCAGTTAGTCTTTAAATCAATCTTGAAGAACCAACAATATCGGTAACATTTTCCTTCTCAATATGAGCACAGATGATAACACTAATAGATAACGTCTCTCTGTCTGTTCTTAGGTTATTGATGGATATTACGACAAAGTCAAGGATCCAACATCCAAAGGGGGAACGTTCTTTGCTGTGTGTCGAGGGAAGGTAAGGTTACTAATAAACTTTTGACAACCCTGGATCTAACACTGTATCTGTATCCAGAGGGGATATATTGTCTTTAGTACTACTAAAGTACTACTAAAGACAATATATCTCCTCTGCAGTGATGTGGACTACTAAATTAGTACTAAATTAGTAGCCACATCACCCGTGTCCTTGTTTCAGCATCAGCCTAAATATTTTACTTTTCATTTACTTTTCATCCAACTATTTCTCATCGTTGGACGTAAGGTTCAGGAACGTTTGTGGGAAATAGTTTTTGGCTTCACCAAAACGCATTAAAGGGATGGTTGTTTGAGGTTCTTCTCCACAGATGGTGTATTACCTACTGTAGATTTTGGACAGACATACAGGATGGGAGCCATGAAATGTACAGATCTTAGAGATCTCTGCTTGTATCCACCATTTTGCTCTTTCATGCTCCAAACTCTCCTCAGAGATTCCGCCTGTCCTGTGTATTGTGCTTTTCATCCTGACCATATATCATGCCACGGCTGCAGTTTTATCAGCATGTTTTTTGCATTTCATAAACACCAATTAGAAGCTGTAATCTCTCAGCTCGTCTCTTAGTTTAAACCTGCACGTCTCATGCATATTACAATAAACATGGAAATGATGTTCTAAATGTCATTTGTTTGTTCATGGTGGTCATGTATTGTCATGTATTGACATGGGTTAATAGTAATTTCCTCCACGTCAATGCCTCCCTCTCTCAGGCTAGCGAGGGTCTGGATTTTGCAGACAGCTTTGGTCGGGGTGTCATCATCACCGGCCTTCCCTTCCCTCCAAAGATGGATCCTCGAGTGATCCTGAAGATGCAGTTCTTGGATGAGATGTGTCGGAAGCGAGCTCCTGGTCTGAAGGTGAGGGGACACTGCTGACTGAGCTACTGAAACCACATCCAGTCTTTTCAGTGTTGTCACGGTTGTTGTTCCTTCTGTCTCCGTACCTCTGTTTGCCCACAGTACCTGTCTGGACAGGAGTGGTACAGACAGCAGGCTTTCAGAGCTGTGAACCAGGCCATCGGTAGAGTCATCCGCCACAAGGAGGACTATGGAGCCATCTTGCTGTGTGATCAGAGGTCAGTCATCAGTAACCATGTCATCGCTTGTTCTGAGATACTTTAGGCCTCGAACAACAACATTCTCATCTCCTGAGAACAGATTTAATCTCCCTCTGTGTGTGTTGTTATCATAAACCTATAATCAATTAAACTATAGTCTCTCCTGAACGACATCGTAGAAACGTATCACCCACCCACAAGTTCTCCCTCAGGTTAAAACCGTTAGCTCTGTCGGCACTAATACCATCCTTTTCACTCTAAATATGGTTCGTTGCTAGCTGCAGTCTTAGCCATCGTTAGTTAAGGGCCACATTGAGGCAACAGACATTTTAATAATCCAGAATATCATTGACAGATTAATAAATTCTGAACATAATCATTATTTAAAGAAGTTGTGTCTCTCTCTCTCTCTCTCTCTCTCGCTCTCTCTCTTTCTTTCTTTCTTTCTTTCTTTCTCTCTCTCTCTCTCTCTCTCTCTCTCTCTGTCTGTCTCTCTGTCTCTCTCTCTGTCTCTCTCTCCCTCTTTCTGTCTGTCTCTGTCTCTCTGGCTAGATGAGATTACTGTGTTTACGACAATGTGACTACTTAATATACCATAACATCTTTAAGTCTCTTGGTTAATGATGATGAATGTGGATCATTTAGAGGAACAACAATTTTCCACAGATTTAAAGGCACCGATGCCAGAGCTCAGCTTCCATCGTGGGTCAAGCCTTATGTGCGTCTCTATAGCGGCTTCGGGAATGTCATCCGTGACGTCTCTCAGTTCTTCAGGGTTGCACAGAAAATGGTAGGTTCTAGCATTCACAAAAATAACATATAATAAATACTACAATTCCTAGTATGAGATATACACACACACACACACACACACTAAAGGAAAGGGGAAAAGCATAATATATTGACACTGCATGATTGTGGTTCACGTTTGTCAGCTTGTATTGAGTGTCTGTGGTTGTGTTTTATGCCAGAGGCCTGTTGTCGAGACGAAGGCTGCAGCAGAGAGCTGTGGGACGGCGTGGTCATCAGACACTCAGTCCTCTGCCTCCACTTCCTGCTCAGCCTCCCAAAGCATCCACACCAAGAAGGCCAAGGTGCTGGACGCCCACCTTCCCAGCCTGAAGAGGAGGAGACTCAGTGAGTAGAATGTGTTTCCACGGCTCCTTTTAAATCCACAGAGAAAACGTGAGTCCCTCATTGACTTGTCACCTGTTTTCTGGTCTTTGTGATCAGATGAACATGCTGGAGCCAATGGGATGGCCAAAATCTGTATCGAGTATGAGTCTGAGGTGCAGGAGAATCAGAAGAGACCTGCCAACCTCCTGGATGCTCTGGAGAGAGGGGATCGTTGCAGCAGGGAGGACGGTGATGCTGTGGTGGGAGAAGAGAAGGTAACTGGTTTCCTGACCTCCTCCTCTTTAGACATGTACTGCAATATTAATAATTGATATAGTAAAAGATTGATGATGCAGTGCTGCCATGCAAAATATCCCAATACTACACGGTATAGATTTTTTTTACCACTCCTCTTGTTGGAACATGTCAGAGAGGCTTTGTTGAAAGATCAGACCTGTGTCTACAATAGCCAGTTTACAGTGATAAATGTCTGGTCCCGTACCATTTATATGCACAATGTACCTGCTGTGTATGATAATGTGTGTGACATTAGGCTTTTCAGGAGGACGATACTTATTTGTTCAATTCTCATTTTTCTTTTGAAGGCAGATCGTTTGTCCACGCTGTCTCTTCAGTGTGACAAGAGGATGGATGATGAATTGCGGGGAGGAAAACGTAAAATCAAATTGGTCCAAGAACAGGTAATACATTACGTTAAAACAGATTTCCTTTGTTTTAAGAGGCTTCACTCTACTAGAAGAAGCCTCAGTGTGGACTTGACCTAAGTGAGAATGCATTCTGTACACTATAGACCTCAATTCACGACTATATTTTGTTAAACTGTAACAAATACTTTATGTCTAAGTTCTAGTTTATTAATCCAATTCAAAGCAATAAATAATCCACTACATTGTAAGTTGGTTTCAGTGTATTTAGTGTGAAACAGATATCTTATGATTATGTTTCTATATAGATATATATTTTCAGTGTACAAATGTGAGCGGTGTGTTTTTCTCTGTCCTTGTTGAAGAAATCGCGCTTGTCGGAGGATGTCTCCGGTACATCAGGCAGTAGGGTTAAGAACTTCCTGGCAGAGATGAAGAAGTCTCTGAGCAAGACCAGCTTCGACCGTATCATACAGTCTCTGCAGACCTACAAGCAGACCGACAACCTGGACATCCTGCTGACCGAGACAGCTGCCTTAACGGAGGATGCTAGTACTCATTGTCTGCTCCGGGGTAAGCCTGCACATTGTGATCGGTTTGTTCTTGTCTGTGTTTTCTGTCAGTGAGGTTATCATTGTGGTGACGAACAGGCTACTAACACTCATACTGTTACATTACAACACTTGTTTTAGACTGTACTCGTACACCAAGCAAATCCTCCCCCGGCTTTCTCATTTCAGTTAAATTGATGCCTTTATCGGGAGGTTTCTGTATTACAGCGTGAAGTTTCTTCAATATCCCGTCTGTTCCGAATGTTGCACGTTTCATAAACCCATCTTGTGTCCTCATACAGAAGTAACGAGGATCTAATCATGAGTATCCAGCCAGTGTTTGTTTGTGTCTCCGTGTGAAAATGATCACTAGTTGATAATGCAGCGACTGTGTCACAGGCCTCTACCAGTTTATTCGCCCTCATCACAAAGAGCGGTTTGATGAGAAATGCCAGGAGCTGACTGGGAAGGGCTGTGGATACAAAGCCAGTCATTCGCTGTCTGTGGAACAGAGGAAAGCACTGATGCAGCAGACCGGTATGAAGCGCCCCAACTCAACACTGCACTCTTCTGGATTTGTGGGGCGATATTAGCAACTAACTAACAACACAAACCATTTTTAGTCTGTCTGTCGTGGTTGGATTTGACGGTTGCCATGGACACAAATCATTACTGACAGGTTAATTGATACTGTGTCTAAGTGACAGACAGTCCAGTAGGAAAGGAAGACAGCATCTGTAATTGTGATGTTTTGTTTCCTTTAAGCCACAGCCAGTCAGTCTGCTGTGGGTCTAACCTCCTCTACTCCTACTACGTCTGCCTGCAGTCAGCTCAACACACAGCTGCTCAACAGAGGAGGACAACACCTGACCAAGCAGGAAGTAGGAGAATCTGGTAGGACATCCTTTTACCTTTGAATTCACTAGTTATCAGTATTATCAGTATTGAGTGCACAAACAGGTTTAAATATGAGAATCACCAGCTGAAGACGATCCAGATCTCTATCTTAGAGCTTCTTTGACCACTACTTCCAATATAATTTATTAATCTGACACTCATTACTGACGAGATGGCACCTACTATAGGCCACATAGACAGCCACCTAGGGCTCCATTCTGTTGGGGTGTGGAAATGACATCCAGGAAAAGGAAGTTGGATTGTGTTTGTACTATTTATTTTGCATATCATACTATATTTTGTTAATTTAACACATATTGATGCTCAGTTACAATGTTTTTACCCAGATCTGGCATCTGTATTTGTTATGTTTTGTTTCCTTTAAGCCACAGCCAGTCAGTCTGCTGTGGGTCTAACCTCCTCTACTCAGACGTCTGCCTGCAGTCAGCTCAACACACAGCTGCTCAACAGAGGAGGACAACACCTGACCAAGCAGGAAGTAAGAGAATCTGGTAGGACATCCTTTTACCTTTTTAATTACTAGTTATCAAGTATGCAATGCACTAGCTGCACTTCCTATAGGCCACATAGACAGACCATAGACAGACCACACTCTACTGGTTGAAACACAGCTTTGCTATAAGCTGATCTGGAGTCAGGTGATGTATAGAGATGCTAAGTCCCGCCCCCTCCTGTGGACCACCAATTAAATATAGTAAACAACAGTGAGTACATATTTTTTTCCGCAATAATGTCCCAAAGGGGGATACCGGACTCCAAACCCATTTTATTTGTTCCAGACTAGAGACCCTTTGGCCAGTCTGTCTGGGGTTAACTTACTCTTTCAGCGTGAAATACATTCCAGGACTCTCTTCTCTTGTTCATCAGGTTCTGCTCCAAAGAGTGATGTCCCTGCTACATTTCTGGCTGATGTGAAAAAAGCCATTGGGCCAGAAAAGTCCACTCAGCTCTTTCAGTCCATTCAGAGCTACAAGAAGACAGACAACTATGAAGACCTGGTGACCACGGTGGTGAGCTTATTCACAGAGAGGGATGAGGACTTCAAACTTCTAATCAGTAGGTTGTTTTAAACCACTACATACATTTAGTTTGTTGAAAAGTTTTGAAGGAGACATTTCTTGCCCCAGGTGTCACTCTTGCTTCACTTTGGTCTTTCTTTTCTTCAGGATTCGCCATGTTTATTCCTCCTCGCCATAAGAAGCAATACAAAGAGATGTTGGATGCTTTGATTGGCCAGACCACCTCTGCTGCTTCTGCTGCTGCTGATCCTGCTGTGAGTGAAGACCAACAAAGACAAGGTGAACAACAAAAAAAAGTATTAGAAGCATAAAAACATGTACTTACTGTATATTTCTTGTATCTTGTATATTTTTTTTACTGCTTTTCTCTCATGTTGGGGAAGTCACTGAAATCATGAGGAATCATCTTCAAGGAGGCCATTAATATCTGTAACAAACCTTTTGGCAGTCTGGGTCTAGGTCAATGGTAGATAATAAATTGTTGGCAGTTGCATTGCAGCCTTCCAATGTGAAGTGAATCTTACCCAAAACATCCCAGCATCGACGGACCATCAGCATCCTGAGACACATGTATAAACTGTATAAACATGGGATTCCTGGGTAATAACATCCTCAGGAGCAATGACTCACAGTTTCACCACAAAAAGTTCACCGCTGCTATATTTTTTACTTTTAACAAAATGTTCTGCAATAGTCCAGGTTTCCACTTCCCTCGCCCCCCCCCCTATTCCCTCATAATGCCAGTGTCCCACAAGGTGCAGTACTCGGTCCCCTCCTGTTTCTACCATACGTCTCTCTGACATCTACGACCACCTACCATAGGACATGACTCAAATTTGCTGATGTTACTGGACTCACTACAAAATCAAGTCCACTGGCTGCCGCAAAAACTCAGATCATCCTCTTCACCAGAAATACCAACGCAAACCACCTCCAGAAAACCATTAAAAACCCAGCAACACTGCAGCTAATCAATGACCAATGGGCCACAGGAACACCCCTCTCCACCATCCTCCAAAACAAACTGCATGATCTTTCAATATTCCTCCACCAACAGTACCCCTCAGTCATTACTGTAAAGCGCTTTGGACAAAAGCGCTATATAAATGAGGCCATTTATATAAATGAGGCCATTTACCCCTAGGTCACATTCACAGCATCTTCACATGTCATCTGTCATTTCTTTTTTATATATATATTTTGTATTTTATTGTTCCTGTATTGTACTGTGAGGTCAGCCCATTCCTCTCAGCGTCTGCATTGCTGTCTGGCTTCACTTTGACAGGGGGACAAAAGTTGTAATGATTATATAAATATTATCATCAATAACTCTTCTTACACCTTGTTATAACTCCTTTTACTTGTCTTTTTCTTTTAGTGTCATCACCGCCATCATTGAAGACACAGAAAAAGATTTCCAGCTTCTTCTCAAACAGCCAAAGGAAGTAGAATGTGAGTGACGGCAGCGCTGTGTGTTCATTCAGACTGTTACTGATGCACTTGGCAGAATGTGGCCGCGGCTTTGTAATGTAACTGTAAATGAGGCACAGAGCCTGTTATTTGATTATTTTTTAATTAATGTCACGACAATGCATTATGGAGAAATCACATGATGTTTATATTTTGTTTTTATATTTATTTAGCTAATTAAATTCATGAAATTACAGCTGCCTCAGGTGTCGTCTGTTACAGCAGTGTTGTACTACTGTTAATGTGTAGAATAGGGAGATCTTCTGATTCAGAAGTCATACTCTTCCCTACTCTTTACCAAACTGATGTTTGGTCATCTGGCTTTCAAACCACCTAACACCATATTTTCATCTGCATTTCAATGTTTGGTTCGATGGATGGGCAAAATAACAATGAAGAAAGTTTGCCTTTTTCAGTGAAAATAAGTTAACACCAACATTTCCAGCAATGTTGCACCAACACTCGAGGTTGGATTTAACTAGGGATGGACAGATTGATCCAGCGTGATCGATACTTCAATACTCACAAGTTAATCATTTGGTATTGACGCCTTTAAAAAAAATATTAAAAATATATTAATAATAAGAGCAAAACTGGCTGCATCACTTCAATGGCGTTTTCAGTCGTTGTAACTTTGTCATATTTGTGCCGAAACAGACAGAATATATTTGAGTTGGTCCGTGTCATGTGACCGTGGAAACCAATGAGACACAAGAACTGAGCAGAATGGCAGAAAGGAGTGTGATGCGACTTTTCATCTATCGATAAAAGTACAGCAAGATGCATATTTGTGACAAGAAGGTGGGACTCTGCTCCAACACAAGTAACCTCTTCAAACATTTAAACAACAGAAGCAGAAGTAGAAGATGCTCAAATGGCCTTCAGCGCCACCTGCTGTCCATCAGAAGACGTTACAGGAGAGCTTTCAGAGGCAAAGCTCATCCAGATCCAGGTGGGAGAAGCATCAACCAAATCTCTGCAAGGAGCTTATGTTGCCTTCTAAACATCATTATCACTATCTCGTTTTAAGGCCAGACATTACGGTTTAATAGTCATAAATTAATAAATATCAACGTGATTCTTTAGTTTTATTTAAAGTTTAAACTAGCTAATGAGTCATTTAATTAATTCCATTTGCAGCAAGAACCGAAATCGGAAAATTGGATAAAATGGCAGGTTCAAAATGTGCATTTTATTATCTTTAGAAATTAGATTTAAAGGTTTTTACGAATATCATTTTATATATATGTAGCAGTAAAATGTAGGCCTACTTATTAAATTTAATTTTACTTGCTTTTGCAATACATGTATTCATGGCCAGTGTCATGTGATTTGCCTTTAAGTGTCATTACCATTTATTTTGTACATAAGAAAGTATCTGTATAGTTTAT
The DNA here is from genome assembly GCA_029853015.1 of Chelidonichthys spinosus. Lineage (NCBI taxonomy): Eukaryota > Metazoa > Chordata > Actinopteri > Perciformes > Triglidae > Chelidonichthys > Chelidonichthys spinosus. Next base: position 17,940,244 of record CM056829.1, read on the forward strand.
TATCGCCCATCACGAGCTGAGTTCAGTCTCTGTGGTTTAAAATGTAAACATGTTCAAACCCCTTGAGTGTTATAAAATCTAACTTCGCTTGGTGTCCATTTACTTTCTTAAAATAGTTAATACCAACTCAAAAAGATGAACATCATCATACATGTTGAAGCCGTCAGTGGACTTCACGTGGTTGGCTTTTTAGGTATCGCGAGAGTTGCCGTAGCACAGTATATCCATCATGGCAGGCAGTAAGTTGGTGCTAGAAGGTAGAGTAAGTATAAATACATTTATTTTAGGGCTCAGCGTGGTTGTAATCCCACTGATCAGAACGTGGTTTGGACATCTGGACTGGGTCTTTGATTATCTGACGGAAACTTCTGGAAAAATAGTGATTTGCATCCACATTGCAGTTGTCAACGGCCTCTTGCTCCTCATCTACAGGGGACCTATATATAAGGTAAGCGCTGACGTTAGGTAGCCAACTTCCTGGCTTCATCCTCATTTTATCTCTCTTCCAGCAAAGTGCACATTAGGTTTACTGTTGTCCAGCGGGGAGATATTTCATCTACCTCGAGGTAATGTTGACACGGTAGTCTGACATAACATACTTCGCCATTTAAACTTTACTGTTTCAGCTCGGATGTTAGCTAGCTAACAGTAGCTAACGCTACCTGTTTCGCATGCTAAGACCAGACTAATCTTCTTAGCTAAAGAGTAACAAGACAGCTGACGTTGATGCGCTCAAGATTAGTAACATAAGCCGGGTAAAGCTGCTGTGTCCTACTCCCTATTTGTCCTCTGGCACGTTTCAGTTTATTTTAGAAATGGCAATAAGTGGCTGACTGCCACGGAAGCCAACCCAGAAATGTGGTCATTCGGAGCTGTCTCTTTTCAAGACGAATTCCCACTTAATATAAATATATATAAAACACACAGTATTTAATAATTGTACCTCAACTTTAAGAGTTGGTCCAAAGTTTGAGGTTGGCGGGGAAACAACCGAATATAATAGTATAGTGTGATGATGGTTTTATGAACAGTTAATGCATGATTAAGCTAAACGTGAGTTGGGTAGTTGGCACTAAAACGAGCTGTTTATCTGAGATAGCTAGAGAGGAATAGTGTTTTGATGATCCCTGATAATGTGAGTGTCCTGACTCTAGGTTGCTGTGAGAGCCTGCTTTCTGGGAGTTACTTTTGGCTGTGGCTTAATTATAAGCTTCTCTGAAACCACCTGGACACATTTTGGCTGGTACGTATTTAGCATGATCAATTTATTCTTGTATAGAAATGCATTTGGTTTTATTTTTTCATTAAATTGATATTTTATTTATTTTATTTTAGTTCAACCTTGTATCTAGAGACGGGATGAAAAAAAACTCAATAATAATAATAGAATGGTGGAGTTTTTAAAATGAGCAGTGTAGAGGCCAGCCTAACATTAAGAGCTTTCCACAGCTACAGCTGAAAAGGCCCTTCTCCCCTGGTGACAACCTCCAGTTCTGAAAAGTGAAACCAAGGCTGAAGTGAGACTTACGTTATCGCTGGCCATCAGGGGACTGGCTGCTAAAAGAAATTTGATAACACAGAAGTCTATGAGAAAATGACCCTACTTCTCACTTGATTTCTTATTTCAGTGAACATTGTAAACATGAGTTTATGTTGTCAATCTCTAGTTTCAAGTCTCCTTCAATACAGCATGATGTTCATTAAGAATCAAATAGACCACAACCTCATGGTTGACTGGTGACTACCAGTCACTACCTGGTCACTATCGTGAGTAAGGCCTTGGTTAATCGTCCAGCTCTGCAGAGATGCACAGTGAACCAGGGCATGTACCATATTGTGAAAGCAGGATGTGTTATTTTGTGATCCAGGCCACGGTGATCACGTTATGTTTCCGTGCCTCTCTGCAGGTACTTGTGCTCCCTGTCCTTCTTCCATTACTCCGAGTACCTGGTGACGGCCATCATCAACCCTCGCAGCCTGTCGCTGGACTCATTCCTACTCAACCACAGTGTGGAGTACACACTGGCTGCTATCTCGTCATGGGTGGAGTTCACTATAGAGAAGCTGACCGTTCCAGGTTGGTGTGTTTTAAATATAATCTGAGATGATGGCATACAAAAGGTTTGCCTGTTTAAGTATATCAGTACAACCTTTGCTGTACTAACCTTTGTCAAGACATATCCAGACTGTCTTCATAAACATCTCACTAACCTTCACCAGGCTGATTCACAGCAGACATTTACTGAACAACAGCAGTTTCCTGTCTGCTCCATGGAAAGAAAACAATGGTGTTTGTAGGTCTATGTATTGATTGATTGATTAGTGAGTGAGGTGAAGCTATCTGTAATGAAAAAGGAAAGCTCACAGGCAGACTGATAGACCGCCACATTAATACTAGTCAGAGAGGAGAGTAGATCAAATTATGATGTGAATTTGGAAATGTTTAGATTATTTTCTTTTAGACTGAGATAATGATGTTATAATTACAGCTTCACTAGCTGTGTGTGTTTGTTAGAGTGACAGAGGAGATTAGAAGGTGGACTGTTGTACACAATGGTAAATTATTAATAATAAGAATAATATTTTGAAGGTTAATGTCATGAAAGAAGCATGATCTGACTGCTACAGCCCTCGCTATTAGTTAGCTCTGACCCCTGAGATCGCCTATCAGCACAAACATGAAGTATGATTTCATCATGATATGATTTCATGGAAATGTGATTAAGTATCTTGTTGTTAACAGCCCTACGTAACACACACATCGGTTCTTTACTAGTGAGCAGTGATTTAAGATTTGAGCCGCTTTTGCAGCTGAAATTAATTTGATTGAAGTTGGACTGAATTTTCAGTTCTTGAAGTCGAGTTTGAACGACTCCTGAGTCAAATGGGATTCATCCCGGATCCTGCATGACCTGCATCTGGAGAGACCAGTATCTTATGAGCCTGTCCCCTCTCTCAGAGCTGAAGCAGCTGAACTGGTTGAGTGTCGTGGGTCTACTCCTGGTGCTGTGTGGCGAGGGCCTGCGTAAGGCGGCCATGTTGACGGCTGGCTCCAACTTCAACCACATTGTCCAGAATGAGAAGGCCCAGAGCCATGTGCTGGTCACCACTGGGGTCTACTCCTACTTCAGACACCCCTCTTATGTGGGCTGGTTCTACTGGAGCGCAGGAACACAGGTGAGCTGCCACAGCACCGATCAACTCGTTCCCTTTATAAACTGGCTGCAGGATGTTTTAATATCATGTATGCTTCTTCAACTCAGACTGATGCCTTATAGTAAGTGATGTAATGTAGCCCCGGTGCGTTTCATGTGGAGTGAGCACTGACTCCATTTAAAGAAAAGTAGCCTTTTATATGCTACATTGCTTGTCAGAAAACACTCAACCACCAGCATTAGATGTGACATTTTGTCTTTTTAAATAAGTGTTGTCTGGTGGATCTAATTGTCGATGTGAAGAATGGTTCATGTGGATTTAGAAAAGGGACTGATAATAAATATTTGGAAAACCAACAGATGAATATTTAAAAAAACTGTAAGGTGTTAATTTGAGAACAGACTTTGGTGGGGTTTTTGGTGGGGAATTACATTGTCAAGGAATTTATAGGACATGAAATGTGTTTATAACTAAATTAGTAGAGCTTTGTTGGTATCTGTTGTTCAATTAAACATTAAAAACGATCACAAAAGTCCTGTTGAAAAGACTCAAAGTTTAACCACCATCTTTGATTTTGGTGCCACAGAATGACTTTATGCTGAAACTTTAAGATCAAAACCAAAGTGTGCTCCACTACTATTGCTATTGGACCCCTAACAATCAGAGAAATTATAACAGTAATGTGAATTGTTAGTTAGTGTTTAGTTTCCTGACGAGGCTGTTGACTGTTGCAGGTCATGCTGTGCAACCCGGTGTGTATACTCGGCTACACAATAGCCAGCTGGCGGTTCTTCCGGGAGCGGATCGAGGAGGAGGAGCTCTCCCTCATTCATTTTTTTGCCGAGGACTATGTGCAGTACAAGAAGAAGGTTCCCACCGGGCTGCCCTTCATCTCAGGCATCCGTGTCAACTAGTCCCGGGAGCTGGATGCTGGACGTGACAGACTTAAAGTGCTGAGGCAGGTAGACCTGGTGGGTGTGGGCTGTCTGCCATGGCGGCTGCCCCTCCACAGCCAAACCCTGCGGCCGATTGAGAACCTGTAGCTCACAGACAAAGATCGAGACAGCTGGGAACGGCGGCGGGCAGCTGGGCTGCTGTTTTTCTACCAACTTCCAGACCAGACAACCTCCACTGTACTACAAGGATCCCAATAAGACCCACTCCATCTGTTCCAGTTGGTTCTGTTTGCATGCTGCGATCATGCTTCGTGTGTTCACTGATCACCTGTTGTGTTGAAGATACTGCACTGTTTTCGTATCAGCAGAGAGAGAAGTAATCACTCTCTGAGGTTTTCCTAGCAAATGTTTGGAGTTTGTTTCACAGGAATCCACAAGGTTTCATCAATCATCAATCATTTCAATTTCAATGATCATCAATATTAACAAGTTGTCACCACTCTATGCCCCAATGTGTTTGCGTCCATTCTGTTTTTGTAAAAAGTTTAAAGAGTAACTAAACCCCACATTATTGGCTGAGGTGTCTCCACCCTTAACATTTAATAAATCCGCCCAGTAGCAACGGAATAATGTCAATAGTCTTGTTTCAACCAGTGGAGGGCAGTCACTATATTTACACAGTATGTAGACTTCAACTTTGCACTTAAATGTAAATATTTGGACATAAATCAATCAATCTGCACTACTGAATAAACAGATACATTGTTTTTACCTGAAAACAGTGGTTTGGGGGTTGAGTTACTCTTTAAGCGCTTCCAGGTGGGCAGTTTTCCACAAGTCTGTTTCTCACTGGATGTGTTTGAGTGCAGACCTCCACCCTGTAGCATCTGGAAGGTTGTAATGCTTGACAGATGATAGCAGCTGTCGTCATCTTGGATTCACAATAGTTTTAAAAACAATTAGCCAAACATCCAAATGTCAGCAGAAACCCCTGCTCATGGTTTCTCCACATGAGGGCTAAATGCACTAGGACATCTCCTTCTCAAAGGCTCTACGGCTCTAACACGCATCGTGGGTTTAGACTTGATTTTAACAGTTGAGCATACAAATCCAAATAGTTTTAGGGCTGTCAGAATGGACCCTGAAAGTCTAAAGCTGAGACCTGAGATACTGGTGTTGGGGATGCTGTAGCTGGGTTGACCAGTGCATTCAAACAGTGCTAATGGGAACAATAGCTGGCATTACTTTCTGTGATTTGTGAATTTATCCTCCGCCGCAGTATTTAACATTAATGTGTGGAGTTTCTATCGGGTTTTACAGACTTTAAATGTAGTTTTGGAGGAAGCTCCGCCATTTACAGATGACTAAATTTAAGGCCAGTTGCTTCATGTCCCCACCCTGATATCCACTTCCTCAACATGCACTCGGGCTAAACCACACAAATCACAGCATCTGTTTAAATGAAACTTTTTCAGGTGATTTTATTTTTTTTGAAGAAAGAGTTATTTATGAAGGCACCTAAAGGTGACATTTCCTTGTTACGTTTCTGGCATTTTATTGAGATGTGTTTCTACACAGGAGCATGTGGCACGATAGAATATATATAATTATAGAGGATCTATGAGTTGGTTCACCACCTGATCAGTACAGAGAGCTGCAGGGATGAGTCCATGAACAGGAAGTGAGTCAGCATCTTTGAAATTCCTGTACCTTCGTCTCAAAGTCGACATGTTTTAGGTTGGTTGCCTGAAATTAAGTCTCTGGTTAAAGTGGAGCTGAAATGTAATTTCCAGTGAAGACGGTGGGACGTACTGTTGATTTGGTGGTTGAAAGGATTAGCTCCCGACCTCCCCTTTCTCAGATTGATGGATGTCATGAAATTAGTGGTTGGTACTAGCTGATGTAAGCATGCATCATATTTTGTTTGTTTGACAAAAAACTGGATTTTGATATAAAAATATGAAGAAACTGACTTTTTGTAATTTACAATACCACCGGGGAAGGCGTTAAAAATATTTTTTTTTCCTTTCAGCTCCACTTTGACACAAGCTGAAAAGATTTTAACATTTTGTTCTATGATATACACATTTTGTCAGGAAATAACCCCTCTGGTAGATTTCAAACAAGACTACTCAACGTCATCACTACAACACTAGTCTTTAGTTTTGTGGTGTAGTTCCTTTTATAGCGTCAGCTTTTTACTTCTGCTGATCGCATTCAAAAATTAGAAAACATTCAAGTATCATAAAGGTTTCAGTTTCCTTTCTGCAATAATCCAAAGTCCTGTTACCTGTCTGGAGGGAACCGGGGCGATGCTCACTTCCTGTTGGACTACAAACATACATCATCCCTGCAGGACATGAAGTGTTCATCATTTCCTGTGTTGTAGCTTCTTGTTTCTTTGTTGTTTAATATCTAAATGTTTTTTGTTGTTGTGATTCACTGTACTGAACAGCATTATTTACTCCCATCTATCAGCGACACTTCATCATGTTTCTCCTGGTGTCCTGTCATTCTCACTTTGTGTTAGAAACCAACCAATTGCCTGAGTCTCCATGACAACGGCTGACTGCAGCTTTGTTAAGTAGTCGGTGAAGATTTTCACTGTCGGTAAAACTTTGAAAAAAAAACGTAAAGGCTTAACGTCTGACTTTTTTGACCACTAGCGGCGCCGTGTTTGAACAATTACGTTTGTGTGTGAACAATGAAAACATTACTACGCAAAAGAAATAATATTTCAGAATGTTTAGGAAGACACCATGTTTTTGGAAGATTGTCCCATTGATTAACATCAAATGATTGTCATCCAGGATGAAGCAGAACGGTGTTATCAGATCAAATAATTCCCAAAGTGAAAGAAGTGGTAGGGTAGTGGATACCTATATATCTGAAATGGGTTGTGATAAGCAGAGTCAAGCAGGAGCCATGGAGGGGAAAACAAATCTGTCCACATTTCCCTTCCGGAGCAAAACTTTTTTTAAATGTATATTTATTTTTGGTGATTCATTGCTTGTATTTTAGGACGGTTTAGAAATGGGGAGAGAGAGGTATGACGTACAGCAAAGGTCCTTCAATGCTGATGTTTTTAGCAGCCGTCTACTTTTCTCTTTTTGAACCGGGTCCCCGACTACCTCCCGGGTCTCTCTTCAGCTGCTTCAGGTACGCCACCTGGTTTGGGCCTCATACAGGGTTAACCTTCCTCCTGCCCTTGTTTGGCCAGGTAGCTCTCTGTGCGCGCCTTACACCTGTGTTTGGACAGCTGGGACTTTTTGTTGTGGTTTCTGGAGCAGGATTACAGCAGGACTTTGTACCCATCCTTTCGTGGACTTGGGGGCTTGAAGGACCACTTAGGAGTAGCACGCCAGCTGCTGATCATGCCGTCATTCCTTGCAGGGTTCCCTCCTGGTCTTTTCTTCAGCAATGCGATTCTGTTCTCATCCATCCGTCAGCATGGCTAAGAAGAGGTGGCTTTAGGTCTCTGGGGTTCCAGTAATCCTTATCCCTGAATGACAGATGTAATCTGCAGGTTTCCCCCCGTTATCAAACATGCCAGAAACGGTGGCCTTTATTGCACGTCATCCCTTGACTCTTGTCCTTTACTTCCTGTCTGCTTTCCACAGACTAAAACCAAAGTAGTTTGTCAACAATTTGATTTAAGTTTTCTTTTGATGTCTTAAGGCTGGCCCCGTGACCCTAAATACAGGATAAGCGGTAGAAAATGGATGGATGGATGGACTTAAGGCTGGAGGGATTTTGAATTTTGCAATATTGTTTTATGGTATGTCCAGTTGATTCATACCAATTATTCAACAAATGATTTGTTGATTAAACTGACAGGTCGGTGTTTTGTCTGATCAAATACACTAGTGTGTATGTGTGTTCATGATGATGCAGGAGCACGTCAGCTAGCGTGGCTCAGTTTTTGGAGCTCAGAGGAAGAAGATGTATCAGGCTTGGATGCACAACTTGTTGGTCGATGCATTCATTGTTGGTTTGGATCGGCACATTAGTTATTGGCAATAAATAATCAGAATATCAGTAGATTTGATCTCCTCAGGATGAGGTTAGAGTGCATTGATTTGAAGTTACTACCCATAAATACAGTGTGATCAACATAATCTGAACGTGAACATAGTACGACTGTAGGCTGAAGTTCTAGTGTGGCGCTGACCTAGCGTTAATGCATACCAAAGTTTTAGCATCAACATGATTGTTGTACCAGCTTATTTACCACTGAGGCTTTTGTATGCTACAGCATGATAAATAACTACCATCACTACAGGGTATGTAAAGAGTCCAGCAATGGCTACTAATCTCACTCAGGATTATCTTGAAACAGGAGAAATATTCATCCATTCAGTTGACCAATGGCACAATCTACTAAATCCTTTACTGGTGTAATTCAGTAAGAGAATGTGTTTTGGGGTGAGGAGTGTTTGCAGTCTGACACACGTAGCATATCTGTAAAGTGCACTGTATAGAGTTACATGATGCAAAAGCAAGGTGTTGACATCATGTGTTGACTGCTGCAGCATGGCACGCCTGAGTTGAGTTTTGGATGTGTTGCACTTTTTTTACTGTATAGGTAACCATTTATCAGAGGCCTCTATTAAACACTCAATAACTCACTGGAAACTGCCGGCTGGTTTATTCTCAAGTCACCGCTTAAAATGAATAATTATGATCATGGCTCTATCTTCATCCTTCTAATTATGCTGACATGATTTATTAACTGGCTGTAAAATGAGATGAACAATGTGGACATACTGTGTCGGGGCATGGTGAGGAACAGATTACTGTAAAATGTTATCCATTAGCAATGTGTTTGTTGCGTTACAGTAAAGCAAAGGATGAGTATGGCGTTCAAATCATGTGTTATAATATCAGATAGATTGTATGCTTGTGGAGGAGCTTACCTGGAGGAGGTCAGTGACCATGAAAAGGCCTTCTGGGACCAGGCCTTATATTTGACCAAGAGCTTCACGGAGAAGGAAACTGGAGACGACAGCAAAAAGAGGATCCAGCTGGACCAAACATTGGAGCACATGGGAAAGAGCCAAGGAGGAGCAGTGGGCTTGTCAGTGTTAAGGTATAAGACTGAAAGGCAGAGGACCAGAAAAGGTAAACAAAAAAAAAATCTATCAACGTCCACTTTTGATCTCTCTACATCACCATAATATGGATCTTGAATTCAATACTTTTGGATGGATTAGAAAGGCTTTTTCTTTGTTTGTTTTAGACAAAATAAGCACCCCACCCACCCTCCAAGCCTAGAATAGTTGTATTTAATTGTTTCAATAACTGTCATACACCATTAGATATAGTTTCTTTTGCATGTTTGTTATTGTTATTAATCAATCTCCGATGCACGGATTCAATCAGCAGTTCGGTAATTGATTGTTTCATGTGACGCATGCGCACAGCTTGTTCTTCCTTTCTGCTAGCTTCTCCGCCATGGCGCCTATTGTAAGTAAAGTCGCGTGTTAATAAATCCACCAGAATGGTTGATAATCCGCTCCGAACGCGAGCGAAATATGAGCTCCATGGGATAAGAGTTTTTTTTACAACAATCGTGGTCTGAAAGGCGGTGTTTGTGTTCGGCCTTTAAGTGTTTTGTGAGCACGTTAGTAGCGGAGTGTGGCGTTGGCCTGTGGCTGCTTTTTAGCTTAGATAGCATCCGTCGTTGGTGAAACGTTAGCGCACCACGTTGTTAACTGGCTAGCTGGTCCGGATGACAGCGGTTTTGTTTAGTTGGACAGATGCTGTAGGTTATTCGTTGAAGCGGCCGATACGTTAATAAGATGATAGTTAGCTTGCACCTTATTCGGTAGCGTTAGGAAAGCTGTTCGTGTTAAAACGAACGTCCGCCTGCCTTGTTTTCATTGGTCAATAAAAACGCTTCGAAACGTCTAACTTGTTTGTAATTGACACGGCATGTTTCTATCAGTTTTCTGGTTAAAACACATGGTAGCCGAAGGAAATGACGAGTTGTGTTTTGGACTGGGCAGCTGCAGTGAACTGTGAGACCTGTGTAGTGCACCCTAAAGGTGTCGTCTTATAAACTGTGAGTGTGTGTGAGAGAGTGAGTGTGTGTGGTGTGAGAAAGAGAGAGAGAGAGAGTTAACACTGTGGGGGGTTAGTCCTGTAGTTAGTCCAGCTAACCAAGCTAAGTATATGTTTTGTGCTTTGTTAGCAGAAGAAGCAGAACACCGGCAAAGGTGGTAAGAAGAAGAAGCAGGTCCTGAAATTCACGCTGGACTGCACCCATCCCGTTGAAGATGGCATCATGGACGCCGCCAACTTTGTAAGTTCACCAGGCCCCAGACCCAGTTCCCCCCCTAAAGCCTGAAACCTTGAACCCTCAGGGACTTAACCGACGTCATACATCTATTGTTCTAGTTAAAAACGCTTCAATAAGCAACATTGAAATGAATTGGTTTCACCCGTGGCTGCAGTGATGTTTGACTTTTCCACAAACATGTTACTTGCAGGAGCAGTTCCTTCAGGAGCGCATCAAAGTGAACGGGAAAGCCGGGAATCTGGGTAATGGTGTGGTCTCCATCGAGAGGAGCAAAAGCAAGATCACGGTCTCCTCTGAGGTTCCCTTCTCCAAAAGGTAAGCATTGATTTAATGCCAGGGACAAGACTGTCCTGGTGTCAGACATGCAGCCTTCAGAAATGCAGTTTCTAGAAGAACTTAGGTTCTTATAATCTCTTATTATTCGTGGAGTAGTTGAGAGATGTCAGTGATGCAGCTGATGAGCAGTGACAGTGTCACCAGCGTTACAGTATGGCATTATTAATGCATTAGACTGAGAGTTTCACCTGGAAAGTTTTCTCAGTGTGCGAGTTAGCAGTAGCATGCTTGTTGGTTTAGCCCAGTTAATCAGCTTAATGGATCGCGATTTGCGTCAAACTGTATGTGATGGTGTTAAACTGAGGTCATGTTGATCTGAGGATACAATCGGGACATTTCATTTACGCAGATGCCAATTAAAGTTCAGGCTCCTCCCCCTGCACATTCACACAAGACAAAGTCATTCCTAATGCTATAGATTTTTATTGATGCCTGTATATGACCCCCCTCGATCATAGACAATATAGAATGAAAGTCAGTCTGTTGAGTGACGAGTTTAAGTTACAGCCCAGTTCAGGAATGATCAACCGGTCAGAGTCTGATGATGGAGGATTACACAATCAGACATAATTTATTGATTGCTGAATTGGGTTACATTTTATTTACGTGACAGATATTTCTGTTATATATTTTTGGACAAAATGTCAGTATTTGAGTGCTTTTTGCTGAAAATATGTGTGCATATGATTAACTCCTGATATCAGCCTATTTATCAGCTATCAACGTTTTCCTGCTCCAGAATATCATTGTTATTATATCAGGCTTTATATATCCACTAACCGTCGACCTCTAGTTGCTACTGTCCGTACTGATTTTAAAGGACCACAACAGTCTAAGTCTGACTTCATTAGCAGAGGTTTCTCCTGTCTTTAACACATCTTGTGTGCATCACTGTCTGCAGTCTTTACCAAGAGCTCAGCCTAGCTGTTTTACCACCGTTAAAACCACTGCTATTCATGTTAAAGCGGTGTGTAAAAACATTCCAAGTTAAGTCTCTGGTTTTAGGTAACTCAACTTTGTGGAAATCATGCGTTGTTTATGTAAAAAAAAAATACTGTATTACTTGAATAAAAGCTATCAAGTCACGTCTCAAAGCAGGTTCTGGGTGCACTTCTTGTTTCCGGGTGGAGCTAGCCGGTAATATCAAGTTCAAGAGAGTCTAATTTGGGCGTACGTACGCCTACCTCAATAACGGGCACACTCTCTCCGCCCAAGGAACACATGTTCCCTCGGCTGCATCCCATTGGCCAAAAGTTCTCTAGTTTGCTCTGATTGGACTTTCTAACCAGGAAGCGGCGAGCTCAACAACGCTCGTATGAGATATAATCGATGTTGCTTTATGCAATTCAATGTAGAAAAGAAGATACCAGTCAGAGAACGTCGCAACTTGTCCCAGTTTGAATATAAGGAAGACGTATGGGGAGGTGTTAAAAAGCATACATATAATATATATAATTAAATTTCTAACTGGAATTTGAGCTTGGCCTGCTAGAAAGGACCCCTAAAGAGTAAAGTGGGAAAGTTGTTTTCCTTGTGTGAAACATGGCGCATGTTTATTTTCCAGGTACCTGAAGTATCTGACCAAGAAGTACCTTAAGAAGAACAATCTTCGTGACTGGCTGCGTGTCGTGGCCAACACAAAGGAAAGTTACGAGCTCCGCTACTTCCAGATCAACCAGGATGAAGAGGAGGAGGAAGATGAGGATTAAATCGACAAGTCAATAGATTTTGTACATTTAAATAAATGTTGTTTACAGTACAGAACAGTGTGTTGCATTGTATTCTTTAAGTTTTCTGACCTCTACAGATTCATCATCACTCACAGCTGTCCACTGACAGTTCAGTGTTTTCTCAGCTCTTGTATAATCGTGTCACAAAGTCCAGAATGAGAAATCTGGATTTCTGCTGAAATTGACTCAAGATGTTTTTTTTTTTGGTTCGTTTTTAGAAACTAAATCCGTTACTTGTCTTAGGGATAGAACTGTCTCCATGTGGTGTTACTAAGCAGTTGATACAATTTCTGTCAGGTCCATTGATACTGTATGAACTTATTTTTTATTGATAAAATACGAATTAAATTTGGCAGTATGGCTCTGTTCAGAGGAGTCCCAGCAGCAGCATTGGGGAACGCTTACCAAGTTTAAGACTGGGAGACCTAACTATTCCCCCCATGAACAGAGCAGGCAACATGACAGACTATGCCATGTTATACACGACAAGGTGGAGCAGGGGAGGCGGTGGGTTGCAAAGATGCGTGCAGCATGCAGTTGGGAACAGACTGAAGCAGCTTAAGTAAGGCACCTTGTTTGAGCGTGGCCACTCAGAGCGAGGGGGTTGATCAGCTGAGGCAGAACAGCTGAGGCCGATGGCTGATGTGTTGTTGTTAGCCAGGAGAAGTGGTTAGCTCTTGACTACATGGCCTGCCAGAACTGGAGCTCGATTTTTTTGCATTTGAAATCACCTCAAAGATACAAGCATGTTTTATAGATTTACCATATATTTATATAATTAAATATGTCCCCAGAGAAGTGTTTGCTTCTCTTGTGAACCACATTATTCACGTGTTTAATTTTATGGTTAATCAGTTTGCTGTGGTTGAAAGCTCTGAGAATTCTAGTAAGGGGAGTTAGATTCTCACATCCATCCTTAAATTGAAGCATGAAATGGCATTACGATTTCATTTATACACCATATTCAGCATAAATAGGTGAACACATTATGACCAGGGATGTGATTTAAAGTTTTTTTTCTGCTCAACAATAGACACAGTAATGGACAAATGAAGACAATATCAATTCACATGAATCTTTATTTAACCATTTAAATGAAAAAACAAAAGTAACCCAGAGAAGTTTCACCATTAAAAAAAAAAAAAATGCAGTACAGGTAGGAGGAAAACACCTCTGCAGTTTTAAAAACAAGACCATGCCTTCATTCCCAGCACACCATGACATTTCAAGACAGTTCTTTTATCAGCTCTAAAAGGTGAAACCGCTTTGAGCGGCGGATAGTTAATATTGGCAAAGACGAGATCTAGTAGACACGGTGGTCTCTGTAGGACTGAGGTGTGCATCCTTGATGCAAACACTGAAGAAGATTAAAGGAATGTAACCGTGGAGTGGAGTGCACTAACTCACAATATACTGATTGTAATGTGCGGCAGCTGTTCTCACACCTGCTCATACTGCCATATGCACTAAATCAGTGATCAGCTGATCCTCTGAACAACACAAAAAACACTTCCATATCCTGAACAGACACGTAGAAAAAGGCACAGATATGGAGTATTGGTCTTTGAAAACCCCTCAGTAGGAAAAGACTGAGGGTCCCGTCGTAGCACCCGTAAATGTGACACACAAATTTATCATCATGTACTGTAACGAAGAAAACGAACGACAACAGAACAACACGTGAACGTTTGGCTGTATTACAAAATGGAAAAGGTTGGTTTTTTTTTGGGGAAGCACGCCTCTACTAGGTGTGAAGTGCTTGGAGCGAACCGTTGCAGGTTCACTCGAGGTGGGAAGTGAAGATATCTTGACCGTTCTTTGTGAGAGCTGGACCCTCCGGAGAACGTGTCTGTCTCCGGTCGCCGTTTTCTCTCAGTTCAGTGTCCGAATTGGTTTCGAGCCGGTTTGCTGGTTGTTGAGATGTGTGGATATCCTTCGGACTTGTGAGTGACCCCGCCTCTCCTCCTCCCCCCAAAAACTCAACCATCCCACTAGTACACCAGCGGTGACTAAACAGGCCAGGCTGGTCTCGGCTCCGGGGAAAAGGGTTGAGGTGTCGGAGGCCTGATCAGATTGTCCGGGGATTGTACTCGGGCAGCTTTTTCAGTCTCTCCTGTTCCTGCTCAGTGTCCTGTCTGGCAATCACCAGAGAGTGACAATAGCCCATCTCCACCTACAAAAACAGCAAAGGACAGATGTTTCATGAGACCAGGTGTTTGAGCTGTCTGAGGCTGAGTCAGATCACTGTCTCTATGAAATGCTCATCTTATTTAAGATAATTTGATCTTTTGTCACTAAAGGATGTTCACTATCTGTGATGCTATTACAAGATTTCCCCATTAGGAACTGATCAAAACCTTTGATTGATATGTCCATTTACCTGCTCAATGTAGACACCATCCAAGGTCTTAACCTCCTGGGCTGTGGTGGAGGATTTTGGTTTGTTGTCTCCATATCCCTGAAGGACAAGACACAAAACACAATGAGCACATTCAATGTGTTAATGACCAGTGTGTCCTAATGACCCAGCTTTGGTTGAGGCCTCGGTTCTTACCAGCTCTCCAAACGTGGGTGAGGGGCCCCAGCTGATCGTGCTCTCATCTGCAGCAATGATGATGCTGCTCTTCCTGTTGATATAGAAACACTCAGTCAGAGTGTGGATAAATGCAGGTCCATTCACCATCAAGGTGAAAGTTAGAAATATACACAAATCTATTATCTTTTGATCAAATTGCCATATTGATCAGAGTCCTCTCAGTCAGCATCTCTAGCTCTCCTTATGACAGCGAGTCAAGTCCCTTAACTTTCTGAAAACGTGGCCCCCTGAACAACATAGTTGAATGGCCCTGCTTCAGGGCGAGACGATGTCCTCGGCACAAACGAAAAGAGGAACAAGCAAGTCAGGACTCACCCACACGCCAGACTGCGGATCTTCCAACCACACAGATCCTGCACAGCTTTGGGGTACATGGTTGACTCTCTAGAGGTGTTTGTCACTCCCCAGAAAAACAGCCCCCCTGCAAACACAGCACCATTTATCACACATTACCTCCACCTGGCTGTACATTTGATAGTCACGTTTTTACAGCCTGGAGTTTAAAAAGTTAAATAATGTAATTGACGCTCCTTGCACCGTGTCGTTCTCTATTCTTACCCATCTCACTGACAGCGAAGGAACACTGGTAGCCTGTACAGATCTGAGCGGCTCCGCGTCCTGGAAAGTCAAACAGTTTGACCAAACGGGGAACCATCTCGTCCTTCTGCTCTGTGTGACCCAGACGCCCGTAGCCACCGAAACCCCAGCTGAACACCCGCTTCTGAGAGTCCAGCACCAGCTGCAAACCCACAAGCTCGTTTTAATGCTCAGTGTGGACGATAACAGGATTAGTTTCTACAGAACTAACAAGTGTGCTTTCTCACCGTGTGGTTGGAGCCGCAGGCCACGTCTCGGACCACCACGTTGGGGACAGGCATGACCTGGCCGTCCTTTGACTTCTCAATGAAGATGGCAACGCGGCGAGCGATGAGCTCACAATCAAACTCAATCCGCTGGGCGCGAGCAATGAACTTCCCATCACTGTTGTGACCTGCAGTGAGAGATGACAGGTCAGTATTTCAGAGTAGGGATAGGAAGATTTTATATATTAAAAAAAAAAAGTTGATGGGGTGAATTTACATTATTGGGATCATTCAAAATATCACCACAAGTGATGTGAAACAGCTCTAGTTCACTTTCATAAAAAGAGTGTGATTTAAAAAAAATACAGGATAAAAAAGGCATTGTTTCCATTAATTTGTTCTTTATGCAGGGATACCTTATGATAAAAAATGATGTTATTTAAAAGGAGATGTTTGACGCTTTTTAAGAGTTTTATACATATTTTGATGATAATATTGTGAACGGCTATTATTTTGCCAGGACAATCATCCCATGCCTGTTTCCAAGTCACTAAATCATCGCATCAGTTCTTTCTGGTGGACACATTAATACACTTTATACAAGCAGCAGTCACATTAAAAACAGATGTTTGCACGTTGTGAACGTACCCAGCTGTCCGTACTCTGGGCAGCCGAAGGAGTACAGGTTTCCTTTGCAGTCCACCACCATGCTGAATTCAGCTCCACAAGCCACCTTCACCAGGGGCTGGCCATTGTAGGAGATCTAGAGGGAGCGAGCAAGAATTATTAGACATTATGGCCTTAATCACACTGAGGCACGTCTCAACAGGATCAGCTGCTCCAAAAACCCTACTTGACAAAATGTGTCAGATCAGATCAGATGATGATCCTGTATAGCAGATATAGTTCATTGTAATTCAATTAATATTGCGACTCCAGCTGTATTTTGTCACAGTGACGGGCCTTGCGACAGCAGCAAATTGTACTAGATTCTTCAAAATGTCATGTTATATATATCTGCATATATCAGCCAGGATCACATATTACAGAATGCATGTTCTGTGTGAGACAGGGATCTCTTACCGCTGCCGGGCTGAGGACCGCATCGGTCTGGTTGCCTTGGCCAAGCTGGCCCAGCTTGTTCTCACCAAAAGAGTACGCAGTGCCGTCGTCTGAGGAGAGAGAATGACGTCAGCAGCAAGTACCGACTCAAGGTACACAAGCAACACAAACCAGCCAGTATGTGCGCGTCTCGTCTTGTCTCAGTTTGTTAGCAGTAGTTAAAGTAGGGTTTAGATAATCGTTTTTATTTTCATACACTTATGTTTGGGAACACTTTATGTAAAATACAAGCAGTTCTTTCAGAAAAAGCCTCTGGTGTCTGCCCGTCCTTGAGTGCTTGGTCCCAAACATTCCCATTAATGTCCCATTCAACGGAAATAAATCCAGATTTTTCTGGGTTTCATTCCAACCGAAGGCCATTTAACAACAAACAAGGGATTAAATCAATGAAAACGGAAAACAAAGGAACCCCTGAAGAGAACCCACATCGTTGGTCAGCATACCTGTGAGTGCCAGGGTGTGATTGCGTCCACAAGCTGCAGTAATGATCACATGATCTGCCAGGGCCTCGATTAACTTGGGAGCCTCCAGACGCTTGGTGTCTCCGTGACCCAGCTGCCCTTTGTCATTACGACCTGCGGAGGCCAGAAACCATGAGCTCAGTGACGGACAACTTTGTCCACTCCAGACACAAACCTCTACACATCCATTTCCTTATAGCCAGTAATGCCAGCTATACTTGCTGGGTATACGCCCAGAAACATTGGGGGTGTGGCTAATTTACGGCAGCCTGTTACTTACCCCAGCTCCACAGCTTGCCCTCAGTGGTCATGAGGAGACTGTGTGCAGCGCAGGGACCAGACACCACACAGCTAACCTGAACATCATTCAGGCAGCCATAGCGGTGAGGACCCCACAGATTCTGGCCCAGGTTACGGAAAGCAGCTGGAAACACACACGAAGCAGCACAAATCAAAACCACATAGCATTTTATACACACGTTCTCCATCTGTCAACACCTGACCAGAGGTATTTTAATCGTTTTGCTCCCTGTACGCTGTATGAGAGCAAAGAGAACAGAGACCTCCTTGTGATTATTCATTTGAAAATGAATACAGGTTATGATTGTGTAATATTCCTGGTGTAGTCCTCGGCTGATTGGGCTATGCAGACTGTAATAAACAGGTCAGCTTGTCAGGTGATGATGCAACATTGGCGACAGGTTTTTTTGACGGTGTTGGCCAGTCTGTTACAACACAGTCTGTCAACACATTCAACTGAAAATAAAATGATTAAATTGAGCTCAACAGTGTTAAACTAAATAAGTGCTGGTTTAAAAAAATACTCAAATCGCAATAAGATTGTTATCGTCACTACAGTATCGTGATAATATTTTATTGTGGGGCGTCTTGTTATTCACACCCCTTCTTTCAATATAACACATCCTCATAATTACCACTAAAGGGAATGCCTTATCCATAAAAGTAAAGTTGTTTTATATTAACGGATGTTTCATTTTCTATGAAAATGTAAAAATCTCAATCTGCACTCGTGACGTGATGAGTGTGTCACTGTTGAGTCTAATGGTTACTTGATCATAATCACATGATACAGATACACATACAAACAGCTGCTTCTCTTCCACCAGAAGTGCTAAAAATACCCAACTAAATCTTTAAATATATGCAAGTGCCCTACAAAAGACATCTTTGAATGTGTTTTGGGTGCTCTGATAGGCGCAGCATCTCGCCTGTCTAGAGATGGTCTTTGTCTATGCAGCTGCTCCTGCTAAAACCCCCAACCCCCCCACTGGAGTCTCAGCAGATTTATCAGTGTGTACCAGAGTAAAGAGGCAAAGATGGAACAAGCCCCCCCCCCCCCCCCCCCCAGACATCAGTGGGTCTGCTGCAGGGGGGGCAGCACAAAACCAGCATACATATGAATAGACATTACCGTCACAATCAATTAATGGGATCTCACTGGTTTAACCCGTTAAAGCTGCTGGTGCGTCCCAAACAAAGAGGCACATGTGCACCAAGCATGTGGTCGTCTTTTCATTATCTACTGCCGACTCCTGATCGATCCTTTATCGAGTCTGTCTAGATGAAAAACCCAGTCCATCTCAGTTGTATACCGCCTGAGGTGTCAGGCGCAGAACCCACATATCTAATCAAAACCCGGACATTGTGTCCTACAACCTAAGTTATTATAGCTGCATCACATTCTCTCTTGAACAAACCCGTCTACAAAGCCAAATCTCCACCTGGTCTGGTGCCTTCTTGGATATAGTCCCACCCCTCCTGTGTTCCTCATGGCCAAATTAAGGTCGAAGGGTTATTGACAGATTGTGATTAAGGAGTTCAGTGCGAGTCGTGCTGCATCCATTTTCACATTTTCCATTTTCATTGATAGCATCATTTATGTGTTAAGCACAGGACTGGAGTCAGGACACGGTTAGCTTAGCATGAAGACTGGCAACAAGGGAAAACAGCTAGCCTGGATCTTGCCAAAAATACTAAGGTTCGCCACTGAACACATCATTTATGATCTTCATGCCAGTGGACGGTTTGTCCATCCTCACAGTAACGCTAGCGTTATCCCTAAGCAGAGTCAGTGAGAACAGGTTTTGGTCTCCGTACGGGGACAATGCCCCCAAACAGGAGTCTAGGAAGCTGCACACAGTCACTGCAACAACGGTTTGTCAAGAAATGGTTCCAGCTCATCACATCCTGTAAAGCTTGTTGACAGAAAAAAAAAATATCTTGTTGCTGCACTTGCTTTAGTACATTTTCTGTATGATGAAAATGTATCTGTGCACATGGCTATAACATGCCAACATCCTTATTCTCTTGCATTTTGAAATGAAGATATCAATAAGTTCAAACTATTTTTATAATCGATATATTTATTATTGGTATTGTGAAAGTTCCTGCTCTGCTAAAGTATGGCATGCATCAGCATACAAGACCGATGTCAGCCACATCTGTTATTGTAGACTCCATTAGATAAAAAAAAATGTATTCTACCTTGTTGTTTGGGCACCTCCTTCCTTCCAATCAAATCCCAGTTGGTTGCTCCAAAGATGAGCAGTTGACCTTTCACCTTTGAGCACTCAAGTTTCTGTAGGAGGACACAATAAGGTCGATATTTACAAAAAAAAAATCCTGATTCAAATATTTAAAGCAATTACTGCTGAACTGTATGAGATTTTTTTTTTAAATCAATATACTGCAAGTATCTATCCTGCACTCATAAATACAAATATGTCCTTGTAGGCACTTGTAGGACATAAATAAAATAAAATAAATATATAATAAATAAAATACACTATACTAAAACACCAACTACGTGTACACACTATATAAAATAACATTTTCTGACTGCTTATTCTTTCAGAATCATGAGCTACTTTGCAAATGTATTGCTCGTTGTCCCGTCCCCCATCAACTCATTTCCCTGACAGAAACAGCCACACACAGATGCAAGGTTGTATAACTGAAACAATAAAGCCAAAATTAAAGTAATACATAATGAATAGAATTCTTGTTGTTTTCCTGAAATAGCTATTTAGTTAGAGTTTAGACAGCATCAGACCCAAACCCACTATTTTCTCCTTGACATCGTCGGCCACGGTGACGGGCTGGAGACCAGACTTGGCAGCAGGCTTGCCAGGTTTCTTGTTGTTCTCCTGTTCGAAGTCAAACTCATCGTCGCTGCTGAAGTCCCTCTCTTTTCTTTTGCCGCTGGCCCTCTTCTTTTTCACCCCACCATTCCCTGAGACATCCGTCACCTTCTTGCGTGGCATCTTTATATCTGAAGCTGTTGGTGAGGAAATACCAGTTTATACAGACAGCAACAATAATGTGTAATTCAGACTGTAACTGTGCAAATACATGTATTATGAATATATCGAATACACAATATATAACACGAACCTAACTGTCGTTTAAGTTGGACTGCATGTCGACGAACAATCATTCATGTTTCAACAATGGTGAGAAAATTATACAAAAAGTAATTATAGTGACTTTGACCTGCAACAGTTAAGAAATAACTTCAACTAACCCAACTGTTAAAACTCGCGAGACCGTTGCGAAAGGATGCGTAGTATTTAACCAATAACTTTCACAATTATACGTTCCGTTAAATTGACTTTACAAACTTAAAAACGAGAGAACAATTCCGACTTGACCGGTAACCAAACACACAGGAACTACTACCGACGACGGTAGGTTGCCGTGTGTGTCTTTAAATGCACTAACGTTAAAAGAAGTTTACTATAACGCTACGTGAGCAGAGTAACATTAGCCCTGCTCGCCTCTATTGTCAACTACCAGCTTTCAATGGTGAACTGTTAGCATGTTTTTTTTTAACGAACCTCTTTATTGTCTGTCGAATGAGAAGCCAGAGGAAGCTAGCGCCACAAACTAAAAGACAGCAAACTAAAACATAGCTGAAGTTACCGGTGTCCGTCTGCTAGCTAGCGCTAGCTGCTAGCTTAATTAGGCTAAGCAGCTAACCACTGCCGTTCTTTGTTCACATAATGGTTCGGTAGCAAGCTAGCCGACCTGCTAACGCAGAAGATGCGAAGTAAAGTTAGCTGCTACACAAGCGATCGAGGTGAATTTTGGGACGTTATACTAAAATACCAACTTCTCGGAAACCCGGACAGAAATAAACTTATTTGTGATTTACAAAATAGCTGCGTGATCGGTCTCATTAAGCTAACGTTACCTCGCTACTGTAAGCTAACAGCCACTCTAAATAAAGACATGGAAACTAACGTCACATGAAAGGATGCTACAACAAAAACTTTTTCATAAATATCTTGATTTGACACGTTTGTAACTTTAGCGTACGTACGATCTCGATGATTTCGGGAAAAAAATGTTAACGGTATTTGTAATTCAATCAAGCCAAGAATAAATAAATGTACCGGTGATTTCCTGATTCAGCAGCTCTCTGCCCGTCTCGGGTTTGATTGATTTGAACAAAAGAGGCTGCAGTCTGCTTTCACACCACGTGGTTTGCATTAAGTATTCATACAGGAAACCAAGCACTCACCAATTCAGACAACTGGACGTAGAGATACTCAGGGATGTGACGTAAAACAGGAGGCTGGCTACAGCGAGCGTTAAATAACTGGCAAACAAAAGTTCGAAGAGGCTGTCATTGACGAGCGTGGATTCAATTTTGTATTAAAAAAGTTCTACTGAGAAATAAAATTAGGACCAAAACATGTAACAAAGAACAATAACACACTCTCGTTCAGCCTTTGACCACATACTTACAATCAATCAAAACTTGGAAGAAATGTTGATAAAAGTCTCTGCATACAATGTAACACTGTAATGTTGTTTCATGTTTGTTTTGATTTTTGCATTAATTTTAATTCTATATGACAAAGTTTCAACTGACATCTTCTGACCTTTATCGATAATTCTTCATAATAAAGCACCTTCCTGATGACTGCAGGCTGAATAGGTGGTGTCCAGGGAGGGACCTTAATTATGTTCCTGGAGGGGGACGACCTCTGGTTCTGAAAAGTGAAGCCAAATTTGTAATGCCTTGAACTTGTATTCTATCTATGTGTGTGTAGTGAAGAATTTGAAGTGTATTTTAGGCAACAATAAGTTAAAACCATATTGACATATGACGTGGATACCAGCTTGTCAGTACATATTATTGGTACTGTTTATATTATCTACTCTATCTATTTTTCTTGCATGTTTATACTGTTTGCATGTTTTCTTAGCGGCGGTGTGTTGGGGTGATGGTGTCAAGGCTTGGAGATGAGGAATATTTTATTTAAATTTTTATTGCACAGTTTATACAGACCAATTAACAAAATGTGTCAGGGGATGAGTAAGCGTGGTCATATGTGATTGAAAAAATTAAATTCTATAATAATAAAATTTGGAGAAAATTGTTGATAACAATATCAGTTATGACAATATAACAATAACAACAATAATAATACTGTACATGGATACTAAAACTGCTTTTGCCACCACCAAGATTCTTAAAAACATTACCAAAAAGTACACAGGAATTTTAGATGTGGTTGTGGACAGTGTGGAGGACGAGGGACAAAATCAAAAGCTATCTTGGATAAGGTCACCCTCTCTCCAATGAGCTGTGGCAGAGTGGCATGAAGGACAAGAAAGCCAGGAAGTTGTTACTCATCCAAGTCAGAAGTTGAAAGATTCAGTTTTCTGGACAGATTGTGAAACTCCTTGAAGCTCTTTAAATTTGTGAAATATAATGTTTTGATTGGACTTTGTAAATGGTTCTTTATTATACATTCAGAGCTTTAATATATCAGTGAACGACTGTTTGCTAAAGATATAGTGTAGTAATGTCTCTTTCTGTGTGTTTAGACTCTCTGTGTTTGGTTTATGTAGCAGGGCTGGCGCTGCTTTTTAGTGCACGTGAGTGTGCTGGTCTGCTGAACCGCTTGTGTTCATCAGATCCACCCGTCGCACCTCTGCAGTCCAAATCACTGGTTGCAAAATTCCGAGATGGCGACGGCCATAATCTGAACATGAGGCTTCAACAAACCAATGGGTAACATCACGGTGACTACGTCCACTTCTTACATACAGTCTATGGTCTCTGCCAACAATGTGAGCAGTGAGGGTGTGGGTCAAACAACACACACAACTTGCTAGTGTGATTAAAAAAAAGGTCTCCCTGAATAATAAAATATATATATAAATACATTTAAAAATGGCTACATTGCGTGAATCTGGTTTCATTATATGACAGTTTTAATATGAGGCTCTATTTTTCATTTCTCTACCATGATAGAGCTAGACAGCTTTCTCAAGTAACTCATGACCTTATTCACGATCATCCCAATAATGAAAATTCACTATGATTAACTTATAGTGAGTGCTTTTATTTCTTATCCCAAATTGCAATAAAAATCTTATATGGTCCCGTCCCTAATGATAACTCCTGAGCTGGTTATGGCTTGAGCACATGGCTTCTCCTACGCTGGCTGGGCAGAGGGCTCTCGTCTCCTCCCTGCAGCCCCCCAATCATGGAGCCAAGGGTCCCGTAGCTGCCGCCGTACGGCTCCATCTGAGCTGCCACGCTTAGTCCAGGCCGGTCCGTCAAAGGCAGCGTTGGCGTTTGGTTCAACACTGAGGAGGGAAGGGAGACGGGGGTGGCGCCGTTCTCACTGAGGCTCTGCACTGTCACTGACGACTTGTAAAGGTAAATTCATGACATATATGCAGATATAGTTAACATTCAGTCATTCATATAATAAGACCCAAATATTGCCAAATATTACCTCATCTAAGTAAATTCAGAATGAAAGTCAGCTTAGAGGCTGACTGAAACAGAAGAGTCTCTGGTCAATGACAAAAGATTATGATATCAATGACATCAGTTGTGTCCCAATCCACCGTCTCGTTAAACATCTGAGTTAATTGAAGGTCTGAACAACAAAAAGACCACAAATAAACATTATTTATTAGTCTTTTGTCATGAGCTGCTATTATCGCCATTAACTTTTATTGTATTTATATTAAAATCAGAGAGAGTCAGGCCGATTGTCAGCAAGAAACACGTTTAACCTAATCTATCATAATTTCTATTTAGTTACATGAGTCTAGTGGACAGGGACAGTATACCTGTAATGTCGGTCATATGGAATACTGAAGCAGTTCAACTCACATTGCCTGCCGAGACGTCACTGCCGGCCACCGTCTTCTTCTTTCTGGCCATGTTGGGATTCCAGTGGCAAACCAGACTGTCATTCTGCACGCTGTAGTTCTTGTGGCCAATCAACCAGTATGTGTTCATTTTGCCTTTACCCTGACAGGAGATGGGGAACCAAAAGAGAGGACAGTGATACTTGGATTTGACCTGTCACAAAGATAGCTGTTACTAAGAGATCCAAAAAAGGGTCTGTTCACCCAAATTATAAAAACTAATCAAAGCCCTATAGATAGGCCATCCAGCCTATTATCTGAGAACATTTATCCTATTCAGGGTTGCAAAGGAACCAGAACGATTCCCCCAGCTAACATAGGGGGAGGCCAATGTCTGCGCTAGGCTTTTATATATCCATCCATCCATCGTCTACCACTTTATCCTGTATTCAGGGAATCGAACCCGGGACCCTCTCGCCCCTACACTACCGTGCAGCCCGGCTATTGTATAAGCCATCCAAATTGTTTTGGTTTTATATACAGAGGTTTAAGAAATATACATCTAGGCTACAGTCCCTAGACTGTGTATAACAAGTGGACGTAGTCATTGTAATGTCACCCATTGGCTTACGGTTATGAAGCTTCGACATATTGGCTCAAGCTATCTTGGAATTTTTGCAACCAGTGAACTGAAATGAACATGTTTGGACTGCGGAGGAGCGACGGATGGATCTGATGAACACAAGTGGCAGAGTAGCACCCTGAGCAGCAACCTTACCGGATCTGGATCTATCTGGTGTTGGTGTGATGCTGCTAACAAGGTTAGCTAAATGAACATCAAGCTGTATTGAAAAAGACTTGAAACTAGCGACTGAGACCATTAACTCATGTTTACAATGTTTGATTAGGCAATCAATCAAGTGCTTGGCTGGGATCTTTTACCTTAACTTCAATCTCTCCACGAAGCTGCAGCTCGTAGGCGTTGTCTTTAATCAGAGCCAAGTAGGTTTCAGAACTGGCATGGATTTTCTGAGCTGACACATAAACAATGATACATACTTTAAAACAAAACCTCGGTTTTGCACAAAGTCAAGCAAAACATGTATCGTTGTAACTACTTCTAAAATTACATCAACGGTCTAATATTAAAGCAGTAATGTTTATCAATTGTAGAAATGCACTGCCAGGATGTGACCACTAGGACCACTGAAGAGAAAAACTATAACAATTATTTTTAGGTTGTCAAATGTGAAATCTTCAATGCTGCCAATACAGGAATACATATCTAGTTTCCTAGTTTTTTAGTTGCTCTAATTATCTTTGTGTATTTTGTGTCTAGGTACACATACGCAGGCTGGTTGACTCCATCCTAGAGGCTGTGTTGACTGTATCTCCAAACAGACAGTATCTTGGCATCTTGTAGCCCACTATTCCTGCTACGCATGGACCTGTAGAAGGAGAAAAAATATAATGGACATTCCCATTCAAATCAACATAACAGGACAGTCTGCAGCGACCATTTTATTAGTAATCTTTCCATTGCAAAGACCTGTTACCATTGAGGACTAAGAGACTAATTTTATAGCTGTGTCCCAATCTAGCGGCCGCATTGTTCGAGGCTGCACTTGAATACAAAATGCGTCACAGCAGCTGAGACAAGGCTGTCTCATTCAAAGACTCCTTCAAATGCAGCCCAGAAACGAGGCCTTCTTTTTACCGGATTCAGAGGATCCAACTATATGGAGGACTATAGGACTATATAGAGGACTATATAGCTTCTCTCACCTGTGTGGATACCGGCTCTGAGCTGCAGCCGGTGGTTGGGCATGTGAGGGATGGAGACCTGTCTGACGGCTGCCACCAGATCCAGCGACATCTTGGCGATCTCATCGGCATGTCTATCGCCGTTCCTCTCGGGCAGACCACTCACCACCATGTATGCATCCCCAATAGTCTCCACCTGGTTTGATAGTTTATAAAATTTAACAAAACAAAACAAAAACAATTGAATCATCTCAAAGAGCTAGATGGAGCTATCAGGTGGCATCCTCCGGTTCTGAAAAGTGAAGCTAACTGAAGTGCCTTAAAGGAGCATTCTCTCTACTGGCCATCAGAGGGCGACTCCTCTGGTTGAAAAAGTAATGTCTGATTGCCTTTTAGTTGCATCAGCATCACTCCTTTTTTCTGCACCGTCGTCATTGTAAAAGGTATACTGAGACGGAAAGGGGGGTCAGAATCGTTACGCCTCTGAGACGGCAACGGAGGTAGTCACAGAACCGCAACCGAGGCGAAACGAAGTAAGCCGTCCTCTTTGCGAATGGAGAGAGCCAGGAAGCCGGACCAGACGGGGACGTTTTAAAGACGTTATACGTGTACAATGCACCACCAGAGGATTTAGAAACGTTGATCCGAAGAAGCCAGTAGTTGCTTGCATGAAGCTGTCCTTGTATGAATGAACATGTTGTATATGATGTACAGCAACTTCACATGTTCTTGAAGAGTAGTGTGAATGTGCACGATGAGCAAACGTTCCCCGTTGAAAGTTGTTTTGCTGCACTAAAGCTAATCGTATTTCTGACGTCACACTATAGTCGACACCAACATGCTACAGATAACGCCCTCTCTGGTTCCGCTTGCCGGGATATGAGTACAGCGTTACAAACTCCACAAACCAAAGTTGTTTTTAAACGGCGCAATCGCAAAATATCTAGGGCTCGTCTTTCCCTGATTGTGGCGGAATCTCTGTGTAAAAATGCCATTTGAAAAAATTACCCTACTTCTCACTTGATTAATTATCCCAGTTAACATTGTAAACATTAGTTTTTGGTCTCAATTACTAGTTTTAAGTTCTTCCATACACGTTTATTGAGTAAATTATGGTCCATTCAGAGTCAAATAGACCATATAGCAGAGTATGCTTTAGGCGTTGCTACCTTGTGTTTGACAGGTCGCTACAGTGCTACCAATGCAATTAGCTACTAAGATTACTTTTACACTCAAAGTTGACCTTGAGTTATGAAGCTAATTTTAACAGCTTAACACCAGAAGCCAGATGGATCCAGATCCAGTAAGGTTAATTCATTTTCAGTGTCATACAGCCATTCTGCACCCTGTTACTGTGGTCATGATGTTTACAGAGATCATAGCTAGAGAGATAACAGCTTCATCCTTCACACCTTTCATTTTGTCAAATACACCAAAGTACCTGTTGCTTCCCCAAACCACCAGCAGATGTCACTATTTTTCAGCCTAAGGTATTACAGTTTAATTCCAACAGCTTCTATTCAGAATTTCAAAAAGAGTGATTTGTGATTGTACTTGCTGTGAGAATGTATGCTCATATTGCATTCCAAGTGTTTGTGGAATGACCACAGTTAGATTGAACTCCCAACTAATTTTTCAAGCCTTGATGATTGGTGCAAGAGCTTCCCTAATTCTAAAGTAGAATCGGTCTTAAATCTAGTTGGGTGAGTTTGATGTTTTTTTCCTCATAAAATATGTAATCTGCAAGATGTAATTTGGGTGCAATCATAATTGTATTACATGATTGTTTTGATTTTAGCCCAATTATGTAGTATAGTTTTAATGTTAATGATAGCAGTAGAGATATTTGTTTGTGTTATGCTCCACCATCCATTTTGGTCAGTAACCCTTATGGAGACCATTAAACTCTTTCGGCTGCCTGGGGGAAAACATTTTAGTTCAGGGCAGAGCCTCTGTCTCAGAACAATTCATTATATATCCAGAACTCTCTGAAAACGTTTTTTTCTGCTGCTACTTGCTGCTAGAAATCAATAAAATATTATCAGGAAGAATCTGTCGTCCTGTTGGCCTAGAATATAATTTAATGTTAGCTAGTACAGTGGACTATAGTTATGAAGCCTTGAGTTTGCATTTTGGCCGTCGACATCTTGGAATATGGAACAGAAGTGACCATATTTGGGCTGCGGAGGAGAGACGGGTGGATCTGATTAACACAAGCGGCAGAGCAGCAACCTTTCTGGATCTGGATCCATCTGGCTTCTGGTGTGAAGGTGTTGTTCAAAGCATATATCAAGGTCAACTTTACAGCTAAGTGTTAAAGTTATCTTAGCAGCTAGTTGCATTGGTAGCATGGTAGGGACGGTAGCGAGGCTGTGATAAAGACCCCTTAAAAACAACGCCATAGTAGTGACCAATCACAAGGTAGCCCTGCCCAAAAATCATACCCTGCTTTATGGTCTGTTTGAATCTAAATGAACCATAATTTACTGAATGAACCTCATGTTGAAGAAGTCTTGAAACTAGAGACTGAGACCATAATGTTTACTGAGATAATAAATCAAGTGAGAAGTTTTCTCATAGAGTTCCATGCAATCAGACTACTTTCTTCAACCAGAGGCGAATGCAACTTTAAGGCTTGGCTTCACTGTTCAGAACTGGAGGTTGCTGCCTGGTGTCGACATGTCATGGTCACCTTGTAGACGTCGTAGGAGTCAATGCGTGTGTCAAAGCACATATAGAGGCTGTTGAGCATCTCCACCACTTGAAGAGGAGCACAGGATGCTGAGATAGAGGTGAAGCCCACAATGTCTGAGAAAAAAATTGTTACCTGGAACAAAATGTTTCAGTGTGTTAGTGGTAATGGACAACATCACGGCAAGATTATAGCAGGTTATAATGGATAGGTGTTTCTGTTGTTTTGTTCGCCCCATGTAAATCAATTAGGCTAGGCTAGATCACCAATCAGCTCTTTGTAACACGATACTTATGTACTTTTATTGATGATACTATCAGCTTCACATAGTTAATTATCAGCAGTAAACCTACGCAAATATTATCGGCTTCATGTAATATATCAGCAAAAAAAGTATCATCAGCTTCATGAAGTCAAGGTATCAGAGGTAAAAATACACAAAATATTGCCAAAACATGTTTTACCCCCCCACCACCCCAAAACGTAGTCCATCTCCATTAAAAGCCAGCCCAACCTGGCAACCCTTCTGATTTAATCTTGACAAGCTGGTTTTAATGTCAAATATAATGATAGTGTAGCGGAATTAAATAATGATAAATGGAAATATACTTAACTTGAGTAAAGGTACTGAGTTACTTTCCACATGACAAACAGAGCCCCTCCCCTCCATCCATCCCTCACCCCCACCCCACACAGAGTGCTTTCGGTACAGCTGCAACCAACCTCTTCAATAAGCCAGGCGCAATTTTCACCCAAATAACTTGTTTTATCTCCTGATGAATATGGAATAGGGCAATTATAAGTAATTACGCCAACAATAGCAACAAAGGCAGCGAACACACACATTCATCACGTTTGCAGATCTTGCAGAGGTAGCTGCTCCTCCCAGCAGCGCCCCACGACCATCACATTACAAGCGCTGAATTTGTTCAGTTAGAAGAGTCTTCATCCGTCCTCAACTGTGTTGTGTTTCCACCATTTTCCTTTAAGGTTTGCAAATGTATCGCGGTTGTTTGTATTGTGCCTTATTGCAAAATGAGTTTCCCTCATAGGCATTAAAACTAAAATAGACTTATATTATCAGCAGTCCTTTTAAACAATCACTTTACCACAAAAACAGCTCAATAAACACTTTAAAGCAGAGCTAAAACGTATCGTATTATGGTGACGTACTTCCATTGAACCAGGATAGACAGGTGGGACATAACGTTGGGAGGAATTTGGTATTATATTTCGACTCGAGCGAATAATTTGTGTGATGCTGTGCCGCGAAAGCCAATCAGCGTTGTGAATCTTGTCCTGTCATCACTGAATCAGAAATGGAGACAAAACATATCGTAGCGTTCTGTGGTCTCACAGAGCTTTACGATGGAACCTCACATGATTACAGAGACCACGCCTTACAAACCAGAGAAGTGTTGATGGAGTTGGTTTTTTTGTCGTCTTGCAGATGGAACCATGAATTCAGACTTTCTAAAAATTGTCATTATATTATGTAATTACTTCAGTATCCTTTTTACCCGTGTATTGCAATTAAATCACAATAAAATAGTTTGGCTTGGGTTCATACCACTGTAGTAAACCAGTCGACACGTGTCTTGCTATTCACATGAATACATTTCAATGAAATTCACCAGCACAGGACTTCACAACATGCACAAAGCAGCAGTAGTGGTTATTTCAGCTGTGATTGATGACATATTATCTGCATCTACATGGACGTAAGCACAGAGAAAGCAAGTTTTAAGCACTCCGGCTTTGGCTTCACTCATTTTTTCAGATAAACTTTTGTTGTTGGAGATGGTTAACATGGTGAAGAGTCAGAGATAACAGTAGACCACGATGGGTTGGATTGTGCTTTTGTAGAGCAGAAACAACAAGCTCTACCCACCTCAGGCTGCCTACTTGACCTCTGCATCCGTCTCTAATTAACTCTTTCACCATAATTTTGCTGATAAGTACTGAATTTAAGAGCATAATGGTGGTTTAAATTTGTCACAAATGTATTTTGAACTGGTTTGGGTAAAAAGAGAAAGTAGATGTTTCCAAAATAGCTTCCTTGTTTGACTAACCAGTGAGTAGAACATTGGTCCATTCAGGTGTAAAGGGGTTGCACCAACCTTTTCATAGCTCTCTGCCTCGACGTGTTTCTGCTGCCGGAGCTGCTTGGCGACTGTCTTGGGCAGCATTTGGTGAAGCAGATCCTCCGCCAACTGCCTCTGCCGCTTCAGGTCCTCGGTCTTCTCCTTCAAGGTCTGGGCGTAGTTCTGAATCCATGTAGTCATCTGCTTGAACGAGAACATGACCACCGGGTAGATGAGGCAGGCTATGGCCAGCAGGCATACCCTCATACTGAGGCCTGACGACGCCGAACGAGATGCCAACCGGAGAGCTGGCACCGCGCGATCAAACAGGCACTGCTGGGTGTATGTCAGGGCCTGAAGTCCGGCGTGAGACCCGGGCAGAGGCTCCGCCCCTGCTCCAGAGGTCTGCCACATACTTGTGTCAAAAACATGGGAGTGCTTTACATGCTGACTCGAGTTTGACTTGAGGTCTATGTTCTCTAACCAGCAGTCATTCAGTCGTTCTGCCATAACCATGGCAAAGCCGAGGTAGCTCAGTACGTAAGTCCACTCGCACTGGAAGTCACTGTGACTCGCCATATGGGGGAAGTCCATCAACTGATGGTTGAGCTCTATGAATTTTATCACAAGTCTTGCAGACAACACATCCCTCCAGTTGGCATTCTGTTTAACTCTGATTAAAGTGTCTTCTACCGAACCCCAGATATCAAGAAGTCTTCCGATGGCCAGGGAGAAAGCAGAAGTACCATTTTCACTTGTGCCATTTGTGTCCAACGAAGCATTTAGAAACCCGACAACGCTGCATCTTAACTCCTGGCAAATCCCAGCCAACTCAACACTACAAGAGAGCCTGTGGTCGTTACTGTGGGCCACCATTTCCTCACAGAGATGACCGAACACAGGAAACACGATCTCTGAAAAGCTTTCCTCCAATGACCCATTGGCCATGTCCTTGATCAACAAACGTCTCATCTTTTGAAGCTTACTGACGAGCTGCAGGATAGCTATCGTCCTGCATGAAGTTAGCTCATTGTAAGCGGCCTCTGTAGAGTGAAGTAGGTCAAAGTTGGAGCTGAGGTCGATGGATACCGAGCCAAGCAGGGCCAGGAAAGAAAGGATGCAGGCTGTCAAAATCCTACGAACAGAGCGACTACTGCCAGACAGGGAAAGCACGGAACACCTGGAAAACAGGAACACGACTGATGAGTTAGGTGAAGGAGGCTTAAGGGTTCAGCAGCGCCAGGTTCGGAATCAGAATCAGAATCAGAATCAGCTTTATTGGCCAAGTATGCACACATACAAGGAATTTGACTCCGGTAGAGTGGACACTCTCTCAGACAGTAGACAATAGACGTACATACAAACATACACAAACATAGGCACAACAATAAAGACATTTTCCACATAGGTAAGATTGACAATCTTATGAATATGTACAGACTATCAACGTTATGCTGGTTTTGTTGGCGAAACGTAATGTTGGTTTTGTTGGCGAAACGTAATGTTGGTTTTGTTGCCGTAACTTAACATTGATTTTGTTGCCTAAACCTAACATTGTTTTTTTTTTATTATTGATTTTGTTGATTTTGTTGAACTAACATTGGCTTTGTTGCCCAAACCTAACCTTTTTTTGTAATGTAATTTCCAATTGAAAAAAAAAGAAAAGAAAACATGGTTCAGGCACAAACGACAATACATTTGATTTAAAGTCTTGGTGAGTGACATAATAAGTGACAGATTTTTTCAATGTACACCAATCAGTAGATTTAAATGGTGTGAGTATTTCATGAACTGCCTAAAAACTGTCTTGGACTTTGTCACCTACACACTCATACATGACGTTTTGTCAATCATAATATTTGTTCGCCAAAACACTGTAGTCTCCATGATTACAAAGCAACAAGATACTACAGAAAAGGGTGCAGAAAAGAATGTAGATTTTGTGACGAAGAGGAAGCAACTTGACTTTACATATTTTTATTACATCACAGATAAGACATCTTTTTTTCAAACTAACATCCTTTTCAACTAAATACAATCAAATAATCTTAAATAAGATAATAACGCATAATGTCTTCCTGCATAAATGAAGGATAAATTAGAAAATATATATTTAAAAATAAATTTGTATCATCCTGTGTAAAAATAATACACAATAACCATTAGTTGCATTTCTAAATGATACATTTGGAAGAAAACCCCTTTCTGTTGCAGTTTAATGTTAAATACATATAGTTCTTTTAAAAGACACGTTCTGGATATAATTTAGACAGTTGCCTCTAAAACCAACCAACGCTCAAACAGCAGCAGAAACCGTGGATTTTGGTTTATTCCAGTGAATTAAAACTTGGTGGGAGTCTCACCTGCAGAGCAGACAGTCGCTGTCCGCATCCTGCTGCGCCCACGGAGCGACCCTCCTCCTCTTGATGAACCGTCTCTTCAGGGAAACCGAGGACAGGGTCCCAGATGCCAAACACTCTTTTGTCATCAAGTCCACCGATGACATGAGACTCGTGATGCAGTGTTTTACTGTCTCAGGCGGTGGCCTCACGGGACAGAGTCATAGCTGAGGGAGGACCGCGCTGAGGAGTCGTCCCGTTTAAAAAGTAAATGGAAGTGTCAAGTCAGCAGCAGGATTTGCTCGTTTTCCGGTTGGATACTTCAAACTAAAATCATCGGAAATCAGGCGCAACCTCAGGTTTTGAAATAATGACTAAATCTGAAGTGCCTTGAACTTGCATTCTCTTTACCGGCCATCAGGGGGCGACCCCCTCTGGTTGCAAAATGAAGTCTGATTGCATGGAAGACTCACTTGATTTATTGTCTCAGGAAACATTGTAAACATGAGTTCATGGTCTCAATTGCTAAACGTCTTCAATACAGCATGACACCAACACCGATGTCACATTTAAACCCTGTATTACAATTATATAATGATATAGTTAGAGAACAATTATATATGTTCCATATATCACAGTGCAGCTGGCAATCTTTCTTATAAATGTGTGTGTTTTTATTTTGAAAATCAAAGGAAGAAAATTATCTGCAGTATTTTTTTCTTTATGCAATAGATTTGAACTGAGGCTCTTTGTGGTCTAAATGATCCTTATAGTGTTCAATTGAATCTTGCCTTTCAACCATAAAGTGGTAATGTCATCAAGTAACACATTTGGCAGTTTGGCACACCCTCAAATAAAGCTAGTTAGACAAGAGATGAGCATGGAGTTGGCACGTTAAGAAGATGCTGTTTTTTGCTGTGAAAACATAAATATCCTTTCTATGGACGTCTAAAGGAAGACCAGTGGAATGAGTGGCAAAAAACCAACTCCTGTTATGTGGTTATAGTAAGACACACTAACGCAGACTGAACTTTGTGGTAAGGAGGGGCAGGAACTCAAACAGAGTATTTCAGAGAGACACTGAAAAGAGCTGTTGCTGCACAGCCTGATGGCAAAATAAATGTAAGTAACCTGAAATCCAAGTATACACCAGAAAAGGAGCGTAATAGGTCCTCTTTAATATAAAATTTGAAAAGGCTACAGCACAGAATGTCCCGAGTGAAGAATCTTAATATGTGCTTGATATTATTTTTCCATTTGACAGCTGTACCTCAGGTGTTTTTTCCAGTTCAAAGCTGATTTTCACATCTCTTTATCTAGCTAGCTAGCAAGACAAGCTATGCCGTGTTGGCGATGTAGCCTACATTGTATTGTGTGACACGGAGAAGCAGTTCACTGAGACGTTACACACGAAAACAATACTTTCTTAAAATATTGATTTAGTATTTCAAAAATCATAAGAAACCTCAAAATAATGATTTGTATCTCAGAATATTGATTTAGTATCTCAACAATAGTGAGGAACCGTCTCAAAACAATGACTTAGTATGTAATTAAGGGCATGATACTACACAAACTCATTATTTTGAGATATTCAGTCACCTGTATATATTTGGGGGGGAAATATGCTTTTGAGATATTGTCAATATTTTGGGATAAAAGTCATAATTTTGACATAGGCCTACTATGTCGTTATTTAGAGAAAAGTTATTTTGTTGACAGTGGCAGAAATTGGCTTCCATATTAAATTGACAAGAAAAACATAATATGTGTGTATTCATGATACAATTCAAACGGGATTTCAAAAAATGGTCTCTCTCTGTTGACTACCGTACATACAGTATTTCATCTGTAATATGGTCCCACGGGGAACATCAGAAGGGGCGTGACGTAGCCACTCAGTTATCTAGGCGGGCTTTAATTTTGAAGGTCGCCGCCGGAAGCCCTTTGAGGGAGTCACACACACGCACACGCACCAGCGTGATTGTTGTGTCTGCTGCTGGAACAAGCAGAAAGCTGGGACATAGTGAGGATATGAACAGGTTACTAACTCGTCGTGTCCTCGTGTAACGGTCGGCCCGCGGTTCCTCTCGCCGGTTACACTTTAGTTAAGTTACGGGCGGACCGGGCCACTTTGTCCTCGCCGTTTTGGCGGAGGGAGTGGAAGTCAATGAAAGCGTTGTTTGGAGCCGTTAAACAAAGAGCTTTTCTTCCCTCTAACGTTACCATTGTTACCGAGCGGAGCGCCTGTTTTCTAATCCATTCAGAGGTGGTCTCGGACGGTTAAAGTAAGCCAACTACTCTGGAGGTTTTTTAAAAAATGGGAGTGAAAACGTGGACTTTTAATACTGTGTACGTTACTTTGATTCGTCCGCACATTCAACTAGCTAGCCAATACAAGTAAGCACTGGGCTGAATGGATTTGATGCGAGGCTAGCTGCGACTTTAACGTGACGACGATGATATTACCACTCAATTTAAGTTTTGTAGCCTCCACTTAAATTTCATCTGTGAAAACAAAACAATATTGAAAGACTCCCTTTGTGTTATCGAGTTTGTATTCGAGCAACAGCTAAATATTTACATAACTTGATAATACGCTGTTTGACTAAAACGGTATTTTCCAGTATAATAATCACAGTTTGATATTGACCCGATGAGTTTTCACAACAACGCTGTAACGTTACCAGTCCACTGATCCTGCGTCAGTCAGAGTCGGCTTTATTGGCCAATCGTGTTTACACATCCAGGGAATTTGGCTCTAAATCTACAAACAGATAGCTAAGAACAAGGACACTAAAGTGGAACACATGATGGTAAAGAATATAAACAGGACTGTGACGTAGACATGTTAATTGGACTGTCACACCAGACTTGATTCGGAAATCTGGCATTTCTTAGTATGACACATTGGGAGCTACTTATGCTTACAACTCCTGGTAGAGCTGAATCCCCACACCCCCAATTACATATTAGGACATCTAAATTAAAGAAAGAAAAGCCGATTTAGTCGATGACAACAATTCCAAATTCAAAAGTGGCCCTTAAGAGTCAAAATAGCACCTGTTATGTGTGGAGTGCCTGGGCAACATTAAACTGCCATGTTGGCACTGCATTCTCTGTGTATTTGAACAGCAGCTGTTGGGGGTCCAGGTTCCAGGTCTACGTGGCCAGCACTTGTTGAGTTTGCCATGCTGCTTGTGTTGACAGGTGAGGGGCAGCCTGTGCTCCAGTCATGACCTCGGGGAATGGGAACACTAACAGCAACAACAACAGCAGCAGCCAACACAATGGAGACAGCAAACCAGCCCAGGCTCTAGTCAAGTCCCACATCCTCACCCATCTGATAGAAGGCTACGTCATCCAGGAGGGTGCTGAGCCTTTCCCTGTGAGTACTGCAGCCCTGCACGTGTCCTTCTGTTGTGTCCCAAATGCACAGGTTCTGAAAATTATATGACAGGGAAGGTGTCATCGTGGCAGGTAACTCAAGAACAACACTGGGAGTAATGAGTGTTTTGGGCCAGCCATAGTGTTTCTCTGACTGATTTCAGTTTTATGCAGCGGTATCAGCTTCCATAATAAGGTATACTTTTTCTGTCTGTAGGTGGAACACCCATCTTTCTCAATTGAGAGCCTAAGGAGACACACTGCAGAGTCAAAGATGGACGACCTCTCAGCAAAAGGTAGAGTTCTGTTGATTTAAAGTTCTCAGACCAGTTAGCTTCATTTTTTTGTCTGTCAGAGCTGATGTTTCCCATCTCCATGTACAAATGTGATACTGTACAAAACAGGATGTTGTCACAGGGCTGCACCTTCTCCAGTTCCACTATCTCTATGTCACATGATCTGGTTGTGTCATCTTATTGATTTGCATAAAACTATAATTGCTTTGAATGCTGCTTACATACATTATTCTTGAATGAATCTAGCTACTAGCACCCATTCTGCAGCTGTGTGAGAGTAAATTACTCTCCATACCAGCAGGGGGCGGTGATACCTGATATACCTTTGGGTATACATGGCATTAGGCTCCTTCAAGATGAGCCAGGCTTGCGCAGAATCGATCGCCAGCGATCGCCCCACAATGCATGCTGGTTAGTTTAGTGTCTGACTTGATCCCAACTTGCTCTGACGTCATGAAAACGTGGGCAACGATAGTTTCATGAGACCAAGGCGGCTGCAGTTTTTAGAGCCAGGCGCTGCAGTTGCTAGCAACCGGCGGCAAGACCCAGGGCATGATGGGAAACGCCTTGCTCTCGCCTCATCTAAGAGCTGATTGGCTCTTAGTTTTGCCAACAAACAGCACGTTTAGTAGAAAATGCTGCTCTCGTCTACTTTCCAGGCGAGGCACAATTATCTCGAACAAGCCTATGGTTACGATGCAGACAGGAAACAAAGCATTGTTGCCACCATTTTCACACCACTCTCGCTCAACACGTCCGGCATCCGACATGTGGTAATGGTACCTGTGGTTCTGATTGTGTTCCCTCAGAGTTGAAGGAACAGCAGGAGCCCACGCTGACCTGTGAACTGTGTGGAAAGGTGGATTTTGCCCACGTCTTCAAAAGGTCCAAGAGGTTCTGTTCCACAGTTTGTGCCAAACGGTAAGGCAGGGGCGACATGATTCCCTTAGTTTTCTTTATTTCCACAATGAACCCGGTGGAGGAAATTGTGTCCTGCTCAAGTTATTTTTACCTGAATAATTAATATTGGATACTGAGAAGAAACTGAGTCCAAACTGACGGTAATATTTACCTAAATGTTGACTCAATATAGCTGTAGACCACTACTTTGGCATACTTTAATTTCAGGCTTACTTGATCCAAATACAGAGGCCCTGGTTTAAGTTTGTTATTGGTATGATAGAATAATTGTGATCCAAATTGGCATATTTATTCAATAATTCTATGACTTCCAAATATGAAGTGGTATGTGATCCCCATCACAATTGAGCTCTAAAAAGCTACTACAGGTCAGATTTCACAATCAATACGCTGAAACTGTAGTTAATGGTTAGTTGTGCCGCCTTCTGTTCAACATGCATGAATAATATCGGTGACTGCCACTCATCTCTCCATAAGCTAATGTAAAACCATCCCGCTCACAAATGCTTTCAGAGTTCTTTAGAGGTTTAGGTGTAGTTGATTGGTTCAGGTCCAAATCTTGACATTTAAGTGCAAAGTATTTGAGTTCTACACATTGTGTGAGAAATATACACAATGGTTGCCCTCTACTGGTTGAAGCTCCACATTGAATTTTGCTATTAGTTGATCTGGAGCCAGGTGAGGTATATGGAGGCAGCTCATGGCTGTAGTTTGGTTTATTTGATCTGGAGTAAACAGGAAGTTATACAGACTGACAGGTAACGTGTTGATTGGACAGTTTTGGCGATGGCACGCTAAAGCTTCTGATGTTTATCTTGTGTTCTTTGATGAATACAACATTTTAAGATTTCAAAGTGTTGAATGGACTGCATGTTTGCATGAATAATGTACAAACGCTCACTGTAAGATGACTGGTGAACAGCAGGGAGCACACAGACTCATTCATGAGGTGTGTTACTGTGGATCACTGTCATACTTTTTAATCATCAGACTGATTACAGAGTCAGATACAAGCCCAACGGTTTAAACAGCTTTAGACCTACAAATCAGAGATGATTTCCTGCACTGATATGCTTATGTATGGCCTTAAGTACAGACCCTCCGGGTTCTTCCTCCAGGTTCCTCTGGTGTGTTGAATCAATTATACATTCTGTGATGATTTGTGATGTTGAAATGTCTTCATTTACTTCACGGTATCTAAAACAGATGCCTCTGTGCATGTGAGTAAATGCACCAGAGGATGGGTGGCTTTTCATCCATATATTGGAAATAACAGGGTGAGCACTGAGCATTTTACACAACAGAAGTGCTCACCATCCAATCACTGAAAAATGTGGTTCTTGCAGAAATCTCCAAAAGTCAAACTTTTAAACCACAGCCTGACTTTTTCTGTGGTGTTCCCTAAGGTCTCTGTGTCGTATTGTGATATATATATTGGATTTAAAAAAAGTGAATTCTTATTTGTTATTCATGACTAGAACAACTTGACACAGTGCTGAGCTGCAATTCCCACATGATGTATTCAACTGCCAGTCTGCCACCACCATCTGCTCTGTTCAGCCCACTGATGTGCCGGTACCGTTGGTACACGCTGTGTATTTGAGAGGGGGGGATATTAGATCACACCTCCCTTTCACCTCTGAAATATACCGTCATATACCGTATAACCCGGTGAAATGTCAGGAAGGTATCACGGTATGAAAAAACAGATACCGACGTAACTTATAAGAAATACTAGATGGCCCAGCTAAGAAATGTTACCAGGCTGTGGTCTTTGAAGGCTAAGATCAGCTTATCATGTTCACTTTCTTTGTAGCTACAATGTAGGATGCACGAAGAGAATGGGTCTCTTCCCAAACCGCCACACCACCCTGGAGAACACGAAGAAACAAAGAGCACTGAACGGAAACAACAACACCTGCAGTTTAGAGTCGAAAAAGAAGGTGAGACGACAGCGAGTGCTCGGATTTCCATGTAACAATGAATATGTATGTTTCATTCTTCTAACTCTTCATTCTTCTAAGTGTTGTATTGAAACCTGTGTCCTCTGTGCAGAAACCTGATGCTGCTCTGTCCCCCGGTCAGTCGGTCTACCCTGCACAGGGAGAGTCCAGCCAGTGTTCGGACTTGTCTGGCTACAAAAGTCCCCCGTCCCCCCTGTCGGCCATCCAGCCCCACAGTTTCCTACCCAGCGACCCCGGCCAGTGGAACATAGAGGACGTTTACGAGTTCATCTCCTCCCTGCCAGGTGGGCCCTGCCTCTTATCTTACTGACAGTTGTTTACATGATGTATATTTTTTTTTGCTGGCCCCTCTGATAGTGACCGTGTACAGTAATGAGAAATGATGGATGAGGGGGGCACCTGGTGCTGAAATGTTATAGAACATTATAAGATTATATTTTGTCCCAGATCGCGATTAAAAAAAAACCTGGTTTTGTTGATCACGGTCAATTTTCATTATCAGGATAACTGTAAATACCACGAGTGACTTAAAAAGCTGTCGAGCTATCATGGTAAAGAAATAAAAAGTACAGCCTGATATAAAAATATATATATATATATATATATATATATATATATATAGTATACAAAAATGTTTTTTTTTTTTTTTTTTAAATCTGTGTGCATAAGTGATACCAGTATGTCTCTTTGCCATTTTAAGGGTTTTAAACATATTTAAATAATTATCGAGATCTGCAGAGCTGACAGGCTGGTGTTTGTGGCTGCAGGTTGTCTAGAGATCGCTGAGGAGTTTCGTTCTCAGGAGATCGATGGACAGGCTCTGCTGCTGCTGAAGGAGGACCATCTGATGGGAACCATGAACATCAAACTGGGCCCTGCACTCAAGATCTTCGCCCAGATCAGCACGCTGAAAGACTCGTAGCCCGTCTCACCTCCTCACATAGGAGTGGTTGGATAGTCGTTTTGTCTTGGCCTGCTGAACACGAGGACATCAGCTGGGACTGTTGGACTCAAATTTTACACTGACAACGTCTTATTGAGGAAAACATGTAGTTTGACAGGAGTGCTGTGTTTCAATGAGAACATATTGTTTTCAGAATGTTTTACTGGAGGCTTGGGTGAGTACACGGTATTTGTTGGTATATGGCACTGCACTGCTACACTCACACCTATAACACTAATTTAATATTACCTCCCTCACTACCTGTCTCTCAACCACCCATACAGCAGGTAACAGTACTGTGACACATTAGTGGGCTGGACAGAGCAGTTGGTCAAATTAAAGTAAAATCCCAAACTAGG
The DNA here is from genome assembly GCA_029853015.1 of Chelidonichthys spinosus. Classification (NCBI taxonomy): domain Eukaryota; kingdom Metazoa; phylum Chordata; class Actinopteri; order Perciformes; family Triglidae; genus Chelidonichthys; species Chelidonichthys spinosus. The sequence continues at coordinate 17,981,537 of CM056829.1, forward strand.
GATGTCAGGTTAACAAGAACTTTGACCAGTTACACAAGTCGGTGATCGGCTGCCCAGTGACACAACTGGACACACATAAACAAATGCTTGGTGGTGCTGTGTGCTCTACAGCAGGCTGGGCTGATGTGTGTGAAACAGCTGGACACACCTTTGCTCTAGTGTTTCCATTCAAGAGCAGACTTGGGAACAGACAAACAAGTATTTAAACGTTTCAATTCAGAATTGAGGCGTCATCTGATCAGCTCTTCTGACCAGAATGAGAGAGGCCCCCGATAAAACTATTTAGATCAGCTGATTAGGAATCAATATCAGCTGATTGGTGGCATTCATAGCTTGATCAAAATGCAGCAATAAACTTCAGCAAAGCCAACAGAAAATTAAATGCAATACATTTACAACATGAAACATTGAAATGTGGCTCATCGTGGAGACCGGGACTAAAATAAAAGTCTCTCTGTATGTCACGTCAATTTGTATATTTTTACAGATAATAGCAAAATGATCCAGAACTGACATCCCTAGATTAAACTAAAAACAACCCAAAGATGGCAGCACTGAGTCGCCATCTTTCTGAGCTCAGCTGCCTGTTATAGACTATAGACACGACCTCTGGTGGCGTCTGCTGGTCACTACAACACATCCCACCAATACATCAGTGTCTGTATTTATGATGGTAATGAAAACCATACTGTGTGGATTTCTGAATACCATGGTACACCATAATACCGCCCAAGCCCATTTTAATGTACGTTGGATTCCTGAAGGGAGTTTAAAGGCTAGCAGTTGTATTTGTTCTCTGTTTCTCTCATGAGAGCTAAACTGACTTACATACTACCTATCGAGGCCCTGCACTGATGCCTCCTTGACCTCTGGACGTTTCAGTCACAGAGCAGCTCACAAACTTCACTACTGGATGGTGGCAATCTGTCGATCATCTTAAGGCAGGTAAAAGATAATATAAGAAACCTGTGTCTACACTGACCAAGAACTGTTCCCTGTCTCTTCCATTAAAGTCAATACAAACCATGTAACATGTAGGTCTGACATTGGATTCTCTTCCAACCAGACAGTTACCTAAAAGCTAAAGTGCCTTAAACTTGCATTCTCTCTGTTGGCCGTCGGGGGGGGGGGGTGACCCCGACCCCGACCCCGCTGGTAGCTAAACTAAGACCGATTGCATGGAAGTCTATCACGGAATTTGACAATGAAAATTGAATCAAATGAAAAAAGCAGAATTTGCGTACGCTGGCTTTAGACACGGTAAAAGTCGGGGTCGGGGGGTCCACGGATGTGATTTTAAAAAATGGGTGGTATATTGCGACTCCTCCATAAATGATTGCAGATACATTTGCATAGTTATGCACATGTTCACGGTCTCTGAATGACAACGAATTATAATTGGAACTTCTATGTTTCTTCAATACATTTCTCATATTTTCTGATATTTTCTTCTTGATTTATCGAATTTTGATTCATCAACCACATGATTAGACACCATTCTCTTTAATTCAATGTCAACGGAAAACACAAATTTGGGAAAAAATTAAATGGAATCTGAAAAATGAATTTTTTTATCGACAAAAGGGGGGCCCTTCTGTGATCTGTGACCCTTACAATCTCCATGGCGATACCTGCTCTTTGGTTTTGGTCAGTTACTGGGTTATGATCTGATACGAGGGTTTGATTTTTGGATCCGAGACAGATCATTCTTTATGTGGAAGGAAACCCCAGGTTTGACATTACTGTCCAATCACTGTAAAACAAAATGTAATGCACTGAATATTTAATTTCAATTTCACATGATCACAAACCATTGAAGTACAATCTAATCTGATAACATCTGTAGCCATGAGCTCCATAAATTAACTTATTTCACAGAAATAAAGACACTGAATAAAAACCCAGTGAGAAACAAAACAAAAACAGAAACAAGTGGTTCCAAGTTCCACACATTCACTCGTTCTCTTCATTCATGTCAGGTGAACTTTATTCCACCTCAGGCACAACCAAAGCCGCTGTAGCTTGTCGACATGCATGCACTCAAATCCTGATGAAATGTTTCGTATGCGGTGTAATGCCTCGGCAGCCTCAGCTTCTCAAAACATGTTAAAGCTGTCGGAAATGGGGCCTCAACTATTTCCACCTTCATCTCTATGGCAGGCACCTCCCATCCGATCCAGAACTTTATGAGGCTCTTCAGCTCAGCTGGAGACGCTGTGTTCAAAACAAGCAGCTGATCAGTCAACACAGAAGCTGCTAGAAAAGGCTCCGAAGACATCTCAGTAACGGTAGCGTACGTACCGTTATCAATAAATGTTTTCAAGTAGCCAGACACTCGAAGTACATCCATGACATCCGACCTGCCGTTGTCTTTATTTCTCTTGTCTTTCTCTGTTTTGTTGCTCTCTAAGAAGACCGTCACGGACGATGGCCAGTCAATGCAATCCAAGATCATCTGCAATCACATGGAGCTGCAGCTGCATTCAAAATAATCTTGCATTTGACGTTGGTGCAATTTACATGAGGGAATAAATGGTTTAGTAGGAAAGGAAAGGAACAATCAGTGAGATGAATAACAAAGGTCCAGACACCATGTCTGACTTGCGAGTGCAGTTTGAAGCATTGGACTACATAGATGTGTGTGTGCTGCTGTACCTGAGGGGTGACTTGTGCTTCTGATTCCCTGGGAAACAGGATTGGGATTATATCTCTTCTGTGAATGACAAGCGGCCACAGGCCCGTCTCTTTTAAGCCTTTTCGGAACTGATTGATTTGACGCCTCGTTCGCTCGATTACCTGCAATACAGACGACATATTGACCTCACCGCATTTGTAGTCTTCATGTGGACCTTATTTCATGAGAAATAGGATAAACGTTGAAACAGAAAACCACTCAGGCTTCCTATAATTGGAAGGTGAGGGGTGAAGATGTGTTGTTGGATTGTGTTGTGGGTGCAGAGCAGCTTCTGATGGTTGGAACAGAGGATGGGAATTGTCTTGACAAATTAAGATGGAAAACCCATTTGTTGTAGCTGTTGTGCTTGTTTTTTTCAGATTTTGCTTTGAATTGACAAGTGAACTGATTTTGATGTCGACAAATTACTGGGATGGATATGGGAAATGCTTTATGGACATTGTTCATATAATTATATATATAATTATATTATTATGTATAAATACATTGGGGATTCAGAGTGTAGTGTGGAAATTAAAATAAGATAAGAAGCTGCAGTAGAGTGGATAGAAACATTTTGACATTACAGCACACAGGAGGAGCTTTTCAGAGAGCCACTTCCTGTTGGTAGCTGTTGGTGCTGGCAGCTCCAACGACAGGCAGAGGTGATGGACGCCGTCAAATTCTCTTAAATCTGCGTCTCCAACAAGCTGGAATAAAACATTATGAAAAGCATGTTTTTATTCATGCAGCATGCATAGAATATATGTAATTAATTAAAGCAAAAGATAGAGAGAGCCTTTTTGAAAATCCGTGTTTCATTTCGTGTGTTAACTCTAGTTAAAGTGAGCGCTCACCATTTTAACAAAGTCTCGGATATCGAGGTCAGGGCAGTCTTGTATTGTCACGGGGGTGGTCTCCAACGAACCTCCAAAGAGAATGTGGATAATGGCCGGACTAAGTCCTGGAAAACTTGGGCCGTGATGCAAGAAGGAATGGCCAATCATCCGTCCCGCCACTGCAAACATGTTGTTGTCAAGTAGTTCGTGGGAAACTGAGGGGACGAGGTGATCGGGCTCACCTTCGAAGATTTTGGTGATGGCCGCATTTCCTGCAACCAGGACAAGGTTGATGACTTCAATGAAGTAAATCAGAGAATAAAGAAAAATCACCTTTGAGCAGAGTGGAGTTAATCAGTGTAGTGTAGTTACAAGTTTGAGAAAACATGACAATTTACTTCTTTGTTGTTTTTGGATAACCACTAATGAATACACTTGTTTATAGGGGAAAGAAAAAAATACTGATACTATAATATACTGATACTTTACACTTCTTAATTTGACTTAACAGCAATTATTTGCTTTTACTTGCAGTTTCACTACTTTTGCATTCCAATATATAATGGTTGCAACAGTAGAAAGAAGGATCTTTTATTACTTATATTTAACAGCCTGAATCAGCTTTGTTGTTGTTGTGTGTGTGTGTGTGTGTGTGTGTGTGTGTGTGTGTGTGTGTGTGTGTGTGTGTGTGTGTGTGTGTGTGTGTGTGTGTGTGTTGTGGTGTCTAACCTAAATTTATATGGAATCCACTCATAAGCTTGAAAATCACCGTTGACATCATGTGACGGTCGACCCCACATCCTGTTGCAACGTCGCCTGTGAGGAATTGAGTTTTCAAGGTTTATCCCTTAACTGAACATTTTATTTTTGCAGCTGAAGGCAGGAGTGTTTAATTTACCGGCGACTACCTTGTAGTTTGCAGTGCAGTGGTGACGTCCACCGAACGTCGTCTCTCTGGTAGAAAGTGACTAAACTCTGGTCTTGCTGCTCCCTGTCCTGTCTGATGTCCATGCTCAGAAAGAGGCTCTTTGATTGAATGTTGCTGTGGAGAAGGTCTTGTGAAAAAAGGCAACCAGCTTGTTTTGGATCTGACACTGTTTTCCATTCTGAGACGTCACCAAAAAGAGCAAAGCACAAACAAAGGAGAACTATTTTAAATATAGGGCGTCCACAAAAGAAGTCTTAGAGGGACTAAACCCCCCCAAAACCACATTTTTTTCCAAATCTTAACAGTGAATGCAAAGTATTTGCATTCTACATTTTTATGCTATAAATATGCATAGTGACTGCCCTCTACTGGCAGAAACCCAGCTATTGAAATAGGATTTTGGTACTTTAATTATTACTCTTTAAGATACTCTTTAAACTTTATATATAAAAAGATCATAGAAACACATACCGAATATTGCACCTGTGTTTTTTTCTTCTGTTTCTTCCATTTCTGTAGGTACTGACCCGATCACAACGGACCAACAGTCTGCGAGATATAGATATGGATAGTAACGTACAAAGACCAAACGCTGTAAACAGATCCATTGTTTTTCAGGTTGGTGTCACGATGAGCTCAATATTAGAGGAAATAACAGCCGTGTGTGTTTGAACAAGTCTTCAGTAGACTTCTCTGGTGGTATGCAGCCTTTCGTGTTCTCCCCCCTCAGGCAGCAGAGTCATGTTTGCTGCTCCAGCTTCTAACCTGTTTGGATCTGACTATTAGCCAATAAATGGGCTTTTAAATGCTTTTTTTCATATTTTGACATTCTATTCATCATTTTTTTTGTTATATGGATACTCTCTATTGTTTATTCTGCACACAGCCTTTATTGCATGTCTGTCCTTCATGGGAGAGGGATCCCTCATCAGTCGCTCTCCTTAAGGTTCCTTAAGGAGTTCCTCATCCGAAGCGAGGGTCCAAATTTGGAAGTCCTGAAAAAATTTGTGATATTTTCTTTACTTTTTGAGTTTGGATAATAGATGCATTTACTTCGAACCAAACCTTGGGGTTTATTGTTTTTTACTGTTTCCCTTACAATTCTAAAATTTGAATTTATTTAAAGTCACAGTAACATTTCATGTTAAGTTACATCATGTATTACATACTGTATATTCATTCAGAAGAAAACATGTTTAGCTTTTTAGCTTAGTTACTGAGAAAATGATTTCTAGTTTATTAGAAGACAGAATATGCCCAACCGTAAATCATTTTTAATGCAGGGCATATTCAATAATACATAACAAGGATCGAGCAGGAAGTGATGAAATGGGACTGACAAGAAGAATTTCACATTGTGATGTTAGCTTTCCATTCTACTCTGGTATTAGAGGAAGGGAGAATCAGTCAGTGAGACGGATTCATGCAGACCCGGAGAATATGAAAGAAAGGAGAAGGAAGGATCAGAAGGAGGCTGCAGCTGTGCTTACCTGTGACGGTCTGAGACAGTGTCCTCGCTGTGTCTTGTGTTTGCTGTCAGTGCTGTCATTGGGTCTGGGTGTGGATTTGAACTGGCAGTGGTCTAAGCTGGTTTAACTTGTCAGTACAAGTACTCTAAACGCAGGTGTACTTTAGGCAGCTATGTTTGTAAAAGCACAACATTTAAAGGGGATCGTCGATGGATTCTGCTGCCATAACAGGTCAAATTGTTGAAATCAACATTGCAATATGTATTATTATTATGAATATGCCTCCTGATAAATGGGGGTTTTATGTGTTTTTTTTCCACAATCCACAATGGGGAAATAATAAAATAAATGTTTGATTTAGATTTCAAGGTTGAGACACATTTGAGAGCATCAGGCAGGTGTTTCTACTGCATGTGTGTGCAGCAGCCAGAAGCAGCCTCACCCTGCTTTGCTCTGACTCGAGGTTCTACCGGTAGAACCTACTGGATTTGTGTTCTTCAAGGAGATCGGAAATGTATTTACTAGGTGATTTATGAACTAGAAAAAATTCAGATTGTTTCACAGCGGTTATGTTTAATTAGAACACAGCAAAATAAAAAGAAAAGAAAAATACAGGCGCACACTTGTAGTGGATCATATGTGATTGTTTTGGTACAATCTCTCCCCTCTCTGTTTAAGCTTTATGTATCTATAAGAACAGCAACATGATTGGCCTAGTACTATACACCTGAGTATCGCTCACCTGCCATAATGGACAGCAGTGTGTTTGTGTGTGTGTAGTCGCTGCATTACTGACATGGAGCGACGATCGATAAAGAGATACAGTTTCCTATCCTGCTTCCTTTTCGTGGTCGTAAACTTTCAAGCCTGAATCCATTTTCCACTTCGCAGCGATCCATAGTCAGGAGGGAAACGACGGTCAGCAGAGAGTCAGTTCTCATAGTAAGTCCTGTGTTGTTGGACCCGTCCAGCTCCCCAGCCGGCCACCAGAACGAGTCTTTCTCAATAGCTCTGGCTGTTGCTTTCTCACATGGATGCATTTAAATAATGTGTCTACTATGAAAAAGGATCCCCGTTTTGTGTCCCTGTACAGGAAACCAGTAGATTGTATTTCATGACTATAACTGCAGTGAGACTGGGTTGAATTACAGTATTACTGGTTGTTGTGACTCAGTTTTAGAACAGCCTTAGTTTGTGCAGTTGACGGATCTTGAGAAGATCCTCGGTTAATCAAATCAAAGTGTGGATGCATTCGCGGGTCTGGTTCCCCTTTCTGTCCCTTCTGGGATATGGAATCTGTTTTATTCTCACATTTACATCTCAAACTCTGACTCCACCTGGTGTTAACAGCACTCGAGGTACATTCATGCTGGGACAAACTCAGGAAACTCATGTTGGTTCTAACTGGATACAAACTTCCTCAAGGAACTGGTAACTTCCTCTGCGCTGCATTAAGCTCTTATGTTTGTGTGTATTTGATACTTTATCATGACTTTTTCTGTCTTCTGTTCTTGTTTTTACTCGTCATCTCAGTGAAACTGCACGTCTGAGGCCTCATACTCCAAACAGTCCACATGTAAGAGTCGCCCCCCCTCCACCCCTCCAGATGCCCCTCGGGGTGACAGTGACACAAGTGTCCCATTGTCATGACAGCGTCTCTCAGGGGGAGGACATGCCCTGGGGGGACATCAGTAGATCAGCTATGACATCCCCCCCTAATAACACACACACACACACACACACACACACACACACACACACACACACTAATCACACTAATCACAGACGCTGGACCGCGCGTACCCATAATCCCTCTGAAACAAGTCACTTCCCGTTTGGCGAGCCACTGGGACAAAGCGACAGATCATGTGAGTGTGTTTTGTGCTCGTGGCTGACTTTGCATTGAGTTGTACACGTTTTAATCCCCAGAGTGAGCCGGCTCCACATCAATGTGAGTATTCGGGGGCGAACACTTAAAGTGATTGTGTTTTACAGCATGAAGGTCGTTGTGTTCTGCGTGTGTGTGTGTGTGTGTGTGTGTGTGTGTGTGTGTGTGGCGGGGGGGAGGAAGGGGCAGTTAATGTGTATAATGTGCATTTGTTCTGTGTCTGAAGCGCTTAGCTTGTTGGTTGGGCTCCAAGTCCTAATATGATTTCCCTTTATTTATAGATCTCTTCAGTGGAGTTTTGACCTGAGTCAAGTGTTCGCTCAGCCAGTCAGTGCCCGATCAATATGTGATCAGTTAGAGAGCTCTCAGGCTGTACTTAACTGCAAGATCAAGGCTGTACCATCAAGCCTAATGATTGGTTGAACACACACACACGCATTAAGAGAAAAACAAGTTCTTAGAAATAAGCTACTACACTGTAAAAAGAAAAGAAGAAAACATTTTACAGGATTATTATATAGATCCTGTTGAGTATCACAGTCTCCATTAAATATTCAATGCAGTCCTTTATGTCACTGTCAAACTGTAAGCCAGCACAGCAGAAATATGAGAAGAGAGAATATAGACAGGCAGAGACTGAGAAACAGGGAAGGTGTCATGCAGGTTCCTTTCTATTAAACTTAACACAACAACAAAAAAATTTAACCCCTATGAATTGCTGCTGTTTCACACCTTCATCTCTGAGAAACCCTGATGATGCACACGGCAACACTGACGTTGTTTTGGTCACATGTTTCAGGTGGACTGGCCATGTGATGATATTATTTACAGACTGTGGTTTATGAGAATGGACTGACCAATCGGGGAAGCTGAATTCAAGGTCAGATCTGGGATGCATTTCATTACAATCTATTTGTCAGCTGGGAAAAAGACGCCAGTGGAGGGTTTACTCTGCACATGCTGTTCCTATTTCCAGCCTCTTATGCATCTTTCTCCTTCTGTCTCCGCCTTCTTTCATTAGAGGCGTGGGACAAATGAGAGGAGTGATGGATGGGCTGTTCCTCCTTCAGGAGGCTCGCTTGTGCAGGCATGCGCGTCGAGTGCGGACGGATATAGACATCAGATGCATGTGTGTGATTCGGGCTTTACCCCACATTTTCGTAGCTCGTCAGCAGATCTATCTTTAGCGTTCTGTGCTTTTGTCTTATTTCATCCGGCTTCCCCTGACCGACAATTAGACTTGGAACGCCTGACGATGGGTTTGGGCTTTTCACATTCGTGGCTACATCTGCTTAATTGCCATGTATTACTCACACTATACACCCCCCAAAGCACGCACACACACACACACACACACACACACACACACACACACACACAAACCACACTTATCCAGCTAATGGGCCAGCCTGTCTTTGCTTTCTCTGGGCTTATATTTCACCAGGGAAGGATCTCAGCCAACAGGTCCATTACACACACACACACACACACACACACACACACACACACACACACAGAGAGAGAGAGAGAGAGGGAGATTGTGATGAGGGGAGGGGTGTAAAAACAGAGAACGAGGGGCGGGGATACGGTTGCAGGCGTACTGCGGCTGCAGCAGAGCGGCATGACGTGATAGAGAGGTGGGATGACAGAGAGTCACACACAAGTGCACATGCTCGCAGCTCGCAGAGGCCCACCATGCAAAAGTAGCCAGAAGCAGTGAGGGATTGAACCAGACGCACTCGGCAGCATACAGATCGGAGGCAAAGTCACTGGCTGCTTGTTTTTCCCGATGCTTGCAGGGGGTGGGGGGGTGAGTGTCGCCTTGCTTTCATAAATTACATTTATGTTCATGCATTTGTCAATGTGACAGTTGTTGTGTGTCTCTCCTTGTTTGTTTGTTTGTGTGATTCTGTCATGTGTGTGAGTGTAACTGTGAATGCCAGCTTCCGTGAGCAGATAAACACCAACACTGTGTTTCAGGATGTCCAAAGTGATACGAAGGGGAGATGCTGGCAGAGTGGAAGAGAGAGGTTAACGGACAGAAAGGCAGAGCTTAAGTGGGATGAAAAGAGAGCGAGAGGGAATGATAGAGGAGGGGGTTTTACTGTAACCAGGGGTGACGTGATGCCTGAATCAGCGTTATATGGGCTGTATGACTCATAGCATAGTAGGCATACTATAGTGTGACCATGAGCGGCTCAAGTGTTGGATGATGTGAAGAGTCGTTGGTGGTGGATCAGAATGAAGGGAAGCAGGGCATGCTAACGTTAGTGGTCTGATTCTCTCCTGTTTGGTTTGTGTGAATGCTCGTCTGCTTCTGTTTATATTGAGTGTGTGTGCTATATGCATTATTTTCCCAGCTCTGAGTGATTCACATACTCTGTAGACATCTTGTGAAACCCCTGAACCGATGACTTCTTATGTGGTTTTTCTCTTGTGAATGAAACCCTTGCATAACCTCTGGTGTGAAGTCAAAGATGCACTGTGATGAAGTTAACCGAAACAACTTTATATACTTTATGTTCCTGTGCAGTTGACAATATGGAGATACGAGATTTTCAGACAAGTTAAATGCTGTGGATGTTGTGGGATCTTTGAGGATGACAGAACGTGTCATTGGAGTTAAATTAGCATATGAGTTACTTCAGTTCAGTGTTCGAACACACATTTCTTACGTGTGAACGGTTTTTCCGCCAAAAGATGAGAGCATTGATTCCATCGAAGAATGTGACTTTGAAAATGAGTCACCTCAGCACGGCGGCCCCCTGATTGGCTGGAAATGTCATTCCTGTTTGTCACAGTTTCCTGTCCTGGTGAATGGCGAGGCACGATGGGCCAATGGGAGGGGAGCGGTGAGGATGCAACAGTGATCCAGGAAAAAACAGTCCATTGTTCCTGGGACGTTGGAGAAGTGTGACCACCCTCCTGCAGGCTCCGGCTCCTCAGCCCAGCGGCACACTGAGAGACCCGGCTTACAGTCCTGTACGACACTCCTGAGGTGAGACAGCAGACCTAAGTCAGTGTCATGTGTTGTTGTTGTTGTCGTGAAAGCTGGTGCTTTTCCTGAAATCCTAACAGCACAGTGGAGCTTTTATTTTGCACCACTGTGTGTCACATGGTGTAAGATGATTTGTGACAGAACGTTAATGCAATCTGTCTATTTTTTTTGATTATTCTCAATGTGCAGTTGATTATATTCATTTATTTCCAGACTGGGTGAGACACACAAACTCTATACATAGCTAACGTCCTTCAGCAGTTCACAGACAGAGAGGCCTGTGTTGCCACCTCATTTATTGATTTTGGTGATGAGTCAGAGGGTTTTCATCACAAGGGTGAGGACGCCTATGTGTGTGTGAGAGAGAGTAAGTATGCATGTTTCTTTGATCAGAGGTACAGTAGCTGAATTCAGGCTGAGTATGTCATGGGACAGAGAAGCTATAACGATGTAATATGATGATGAAGTTAGAAGTTAACTGTCTAATGCTGGCTGCCATGCCCCCCCCCCCCCCCCCCCCCCCTTACAGAAAGTACATACCTGACCTTCTGTCTTTAATGACCGATGTGTTTAATCAGCTTCGGTCTCTTTCCTGACAGTGTGGAAATCAATAAATAATAATTAGATGATTACTGAAGGAATGAGAGTCCCTGCTGTTGTTGCACACAGTGTCCAGCAGAGGTCAGTAGCATCCTTGCAGAATACATGAGGATGGCTCATCGCTCTGGTTTCTCCAGCATTTGCTTCACCAGCGATCATCAGTTGTGACATAATGCTGCAGTTACCTAGAGGGTTTCACTACCATGCTTTTTACATTGTGACTTCATGCTCTCCAATACAATTTCTTTGAATTTTATTGTTGGTCATTGGGGCTGTGTACACCATGCCTGTGTGTATAGTGGTCCTGTTTACACTTTTCCTTCATGTGTCCAGCTTTGTTGTCCTTATTCCCAGGTATTACATCCATTTATTTAAGTTCATTGAGAGAAATGCAAAAAAGAAAAACAGAGTTAAAATGTCGTGTATGTGTACGAATACTTGGCCGTTAAATGTGATTCTGCTTCTGAACTGTATATTCTACTTAATAACCTAATAAATACTAGAAGTAATGTGTTTAACTGAATGTCACAGAAACACTTATGTATATAAATGACAAACAATCTTTGATTTCAGCCTCTTAAATAATTGCTTTGTCCTGTTATATCACTGTTAGATTTAATGGAAAGCTGTGTGCTGTTGGAATGTTTCACTCTTTCATTATGCTTTATGGACTACCTGATCAGCCATTTAATTTAATAATATCATATTAATCAAGTAGGGAGGAATCTCAAGGCACCTCACAATTTGATTAGTTTCTGATTGAGAAGGCTATGATGTGATTATAAAACAATTATTGATTCATCTTGATGCGTCAACATTTTTAAATTCTATAATCCATGATTATAATAAACATAGCATCGTCCTAGTTTAAGTGCAACATAGCATCACTGCCACCCTACCTGATTCCTTCAGTGATTTATGACTTAAGCCTGGTTTCGTAGTGGAATGTTGTACGTTGGTTCTAAAGTGTGAAACAAAGTGCTAAAGCCCTGGTGCTCAATGGCTGCTAGGGGCACAAATCCTCAGCAATAAAGATACCATTGACTTCATGATTGCTTTCCGAGTTGGGTCAAAGCCTTGATGTCACTTATTTGATTGTTCAGTGGCATCATAAGGAACAAAAAGCCCTGACTTACAGAATTGTTACAGGCGATCATGATATTGAGATTTGAGTTTAAATGTAAGATTATTGATTTTTCTGCATCGAGACATACTCCTTCAATAATCGATTTTCCCCCAACCATAAACGGCAGCCCTGACCAGTATTTTCTTCACAGTTTTTAATGGAACCAGCCTGAAATCATCGACCATGAAACGAACCAAAAATAAAAAATAAAATCTGATATTTTACATGTTTGTCCTGCAGATTCTGAGAAAGTGTATTTAAAAACAAGAATTACTTTAAATGCACTATATCTATATTTTGGTTGCAAGACAGTCACATGACCTGTGAAAGTGTAAACAGACCAACTATTGTGAAGGCCCTTATACAACAGCGTGTTGATGACTCCTGTATATAATCTGAACACATGACACAGAGGACATACCAAAAGTGTGTGCTGTAAAATCTCCCCTCATGCGTGAGGGAATCAGATCTAAGATTGATTTGCCCGTGTTCCAACCCACTCTACAGCTGCTCCTCAGTCAGCAGAAAACATCTCATTGTCTCTTACTGTGGATCCATACACACAGATATCCCCACCACCAGCTGAGCCCTGATGTCTTCTTATGTGGGCTGCGGTAGTACTGGTATGACCCCGCTGGGTCCCCCGAGAATAGCCAATTTCCATACAGATAGACTCGGAGCCGGACTGCACCTGTGCTCCTGGAAGTCCTTGCAGGAATTGTATCAGACACGCAGAAATTCTGATGCTTATTAGGGAGCCGAGAGAAAGAGCAAGAGAAACAGGATGTGGGAGGAGGGAGAGGAATTTAGGGAGAGACGTGAGGTGAGGGCAGGATGGATGATCGCATCTGTCTCTGTTTACCTATTGCTGCATCACTGCTGCTGTACGCCGCCTTGCACGTCTTCATTATCACTGAGTCAACTATGATAGAGCACTGCTCCTGGGCAAAACACCAAATCTCCATTTTCTGTGTCAGTATGTCTAATGGTGAAAGGAAGGTCTCCTCAGTAGAAGCTAACCTTTCCTTTATCAGGAGGTAAAATGTTACATTTTTATTTAGATTTCTGAGCTGAAACCTCTTTCTGTTGCACAGATTCTTAAAATGACAGCATTTTTGAATGCGTGTTTGTGTTAACCGTGTTCCACTGTGCAATACTGTGATTAGATCCGACATTTTATCCTCGTGGCTTTGACACATCTCTGATTTACTAAATACAGCTTCTGAAAAAGGCTTCTGGCAACACAGTTCCTGCCTTGTAAGACAGGGCAAGTCAAATAAAATCTGTGTATTTATGAGCATTTTGTATCATTTTAATAATTAAATCTACACTTCTCCCAAGCTGTCCGGGCAGTAAAATGTGCAATGTGTTTACGTGTATCTGTGTACAGTGTATACAGTGTATATCCGTGTTGAATGTGAGAGCAGCTGCTGACCCACTCCAGCACATCTGGACACCAACAGCAACATGATTTGTTCACAATGTCACTGAGTCGGTCATTAAAAGTCCAGCTGAAGCTTTTTAACAGTTCTCCGGCTGTATGAATTGAAATAATACACTCGATAGAACGCAACTAAACGCTTAAAATGTGAAAAAAAGGGACAGCACATTTATAAATCTCACGTTGAGAGAGATATGGCTTTCATATTTAAATGAGTGCGTTGGATTTGACCACAGACTGTCATGTGAGATCCTGATACTTTGTGAGAGATCGCAATTCGATTTATCTGTTTTATCTCAGATGTGATCCTTCTTGTTTCCTCCCTCCTCTTGGCCTCAAGTAGAGCAGCACGAGGTAGTTAAATTATACGGCATTACATGAAATGCTTCACTTGACCAGCATTCATTATGGTTTGCACAGAACGGCTGGGCACAAATAATACCAGGCTGACTTTTAGGGTTCTTTAGAGAGGGAAACGGAAACCGTGAACACGTGGAATAAAAGCAAATCAGGTGAGAAGGATCTCTACCTCTTCCATAGCTTTTATAGAAGAGAGCCGTGTGTCTGAAGTCTGTGTATTTGAATTCATTATGTGGAGAAAATCAGTTATTTGAGAACATAGTGCTCTGAAGGCAGCTGGAAGACATCGCTGTGACCATGTGCCTCCGTGTGAAGAAGATGTTTGTGTGTTTTGAACTCCCATGCCGAAAATAAGCTAAACTCGTGGTCGACCGTGACTCAGTGTGTCATATGTGCTCGATTCACATGCTTGCATTCCGTGGATGTTTTCGACTGTCTGTGTCGACAACAGCGAATTGTGCTTTAACTGGATTACATTTTAGATTAGTTGTCAAGGCTGTGAGATGAACCTCTAAATGTTGTGATGGACAATGGAGCACGAACATGTTGGCTCATTACATGTGACTTTCTCCCTGTGTTTCTCCATTTAGGTCAGCATGAGTGGGGGAGTTAATTTTAAGTTGGCGCCCCGGGCTCCTCCCTCTTCAGGAATCCCCCTCCCACACAGCCTGTTGCCCTCCACCCCCAAAGCAGGTGGTCGCCGTCGGGCTAGTGAACTTCCCAGACCGTCCACACAGACCCCTCAGCACACACCCACGCACACACCCAGGTGCTCCCCTTTACTTTGCCCGAAGAGCTCCACCATCCCCAGGCCTCCCTCCAGAGACCCGGCGGTTGACTTGAAGGGTCAGCTCTTCCATCGGACGGGAGCCCTACCTTCTCCCCAGGTGTCACGCTCTGCCTACAGCAGCCCGTTAAACCAGCGTAGGGTGCTGCCACCACACTCTAAGGACACGCTGGATCTGGGTAAACCCGGCCCGCCTCACAACCCCTTACTGTTTCCACATGACGGCAACAGCAACAAAAACACCCTCGCCAACGAGAACCAATCGCGGGGAACCAGCAACCTGCATCCACCGCTCCAGATCAGAAGAGGAGACAACTCCAACACTGTATCCCAGGCAACCAGTGAGGTCATGCCACAGAGAGAGAGAGAGCCTCCAGAAAACCACCCAGCCCGGTCCCCCACGTCATACAACGGAAACCTCCGCCCCCGCTTTGCTGAAACAAGCTACGGGCACACCATCAGGGGTCGCAGTGACTCCACCAGCCAATCAGACGAGGAGATGGGCTCCCCTGAGGACAGCAGCCCGGCCTCCTCTCCTTGTCCCCTGCCGCTGCCGCCGATGACGTTCACCATGCCAGTAATGTCCAAAGTGGCTGCCGATGTGCTCAGTCAAGGCCTGGAAACACCCAGAGTCAACATGGCTACTGTGGCTCCATTCAGCTACAGGTAAGTGGTCCATAATCACTCACGCAACTGATACAACGGTTTATCAAGACTTCCATCCATGGCCCCTGATTACTGAGGCCCATCGTAAAACCATTCTGTTGTCATTAAGATCACTCAGTCTCCTCACAGCACTTCATGCCCCTCTCCACTGATCCTCTCACACACACTCTGGAAACTAAAGATCAGACCTAGAGGGCTGTTGCGACCATTTCAGTCTAATTCCTGTGCACCGTTTCCAGTAATACGTGTGTGTGCGCAATGGAACACACACACACACACACACACACAGGAACACACACACACACACACTTGGTGTTTTCTGGAGCAGAGTTGATTGTTAAAGTGTCTTCTTGACAGCCTTTGGGCTGACTCAGTAATACGTGTGTGTGCGCAATGGACACACACACACACACACACACACAGGAACACACACACACACACACTTGGTGTTTTCTGGAGCAGAGTTGATTGTTAAAGTGTCTTCTTGACAGCCTTTGGGCTGACTCAGTCATACTGTTCACGCACACACACACACGCACACACACACACACGCACACACACTCACACGCACACACACACACACACACACACACACACAAGCACACACACACACACACAGTTTCTCACTATGTGACAAGAAAAGAGTGAATCTAATTTATTAATAATAAGCTGCAACATTATGTGTCTGATGTGTGTTGAGTTTAGTTCGATTCAATCTGCTATGAATTAATCAATTGAAGAAGAAAATTTTTTTGTGAACTCTAAAAAAGAGCTTCAATTCTGGAGCTTCTTTTTACTTTTATAATGATGAAATGATCTTCGTGCATTATCTGAGATTGTTCTGTTTTCTGAAAACCTGGGGAAGGTCACCAGTCTTCCTCATTCATAATAGTGTGTAATGGATTGTGATCAGGGATATTAAGATGAGGGATTTATGGCATGTAGATTAACAGACGTGTGATGGCAGTGTTCATGATGTGTTTACAGGTTACATGTGCAGGAGAGCGATTTCTCACTGGACGAGCTGAGTGACTGCTCATCTGGATCCATAGAAGTCTGCTGTGATGACCTTACTCTAGGTTACACACACACACACACACACACACACACACACACACACACACACACACACGGCCATACTCACTTGTGCACTTTTTTCAGAAGCAATACACATTATTTTTCCTTTCCCTGTCTCTCCTGCTGAACAAAACTTTAGTGCAGTTCTGTCTGCCCACTTAGCATGAAGGCACTGAGAGGCTGAGAGCCCTTTTAGCAGGGATGGATGTCCACTTTCTGGTAGACGCAGACAGGTCATGCCAGCAGCCGACCTTTAAGTCCCGTTGTAGAACCTGAAAAGACTGGAGAATAAAGGGACGGCACTGCCTGCTCATCAGGCCTCAGGAGCTGTGTCTGAAGTGGTGTATTGTGTGTGTGTGTGTGTGGCTCAGGATGTTAGGATGAAGGAAGATGACATGGGTGATGTGGGTCAGTAATGGGAAGAAATAGGGCACTCAGCCCACTGCCAGGGTGTATTATTATATATGCATTCAACTCAGCTACATCCATGAGCTGAACCCTTCCCGTGAACCCTTCCTCACACTTTATCGTTCTCTCTTGTAATGCTTCCTTTCCAGCGTCATTGACCTAAAAAGCCTGACCCCCTCCCCCAGACCTTTTGAGTAATGGTTTGCTCCGTAGCCACAGCTATAGTCGAGCTTTGTGGTGGTCAGTGTGAGTGGAGGGATGTGGACGTGTTTCCAAGATATGACTTTATCAGTGGCTTCGTGAATCACTCTTGATGTGGTGTCGATGGGATAGGAGGGGCCCAGCTGCCTGGTGAGACTTTGAATGGAAGAAATCACTCCTAGTTGATACACATCTAGCAGAATATGTACAGATGTATGTTTGTTTTGGTTTTACAACCAAATGTTACTTTTCTGTCACTTAAAATTGAAAAAGGAAAATCATAAAATGTACTCAATTACACTGTATATCTGTGGTGGATGTAGAAACCCAATGTTTTTAGGCACAGCCATGCAAGGTGTGGTAGTGTCCGTCAGTCAATAAACTTTGGTTCATGACCAAATATCTGCAAAACTAATGATATTTCTATCAACCCAACTGTTCTCTGCCTCTCCTGTTTTACATAATTTTCAGAAGGCTGCCTCTGGCTGATTCCTGCCTGTCATGCGGCTGGTTGTCAGGTTCCTGTTGGGCAATGAAATAATGATGAAAAGATATGAAAACAATGACATACTAATCTGAAGTCTCAAAAAACTCAGTGATAACATCCTCAGCGTTCATTTTTTTAATGTCATTTAAATCTGTAATATCACATAAATATGTGATAACTGTCAAACCCTGCTTATGTTGTGACTTTTTTTTAATCAGGGAGTCGCTTTGGCAGAAACAAGGAAGAGAAGTTGTAGAGAGACAGTTATGATGGAGAAAACAGACAATCAAATGGATAAAATGTCCAACTGAGAATAGTTAGAATCGATCTGTAACAACGTCCACAGCCGGTGGTGGACCAACATCTACAACTATAGCTCTGGCCACTACAGTGAATTAAATTTCATAAATTTACTCTTGAAAATATATTCAGATATCATATTATTATTTTAAATTATGTTACAGTTGTTTTGACTTTAAAGTTCTCCATTACAGTACCTTTTTAAGACACCTGTCTAAAAGTGTAGACTCCCAGAATAGAGCAAATAAAAACCTTTTAAAAGCTTTTTGAAGGTTTCAACCAGCTGGTTGTGGAAAAGGGGGGGGATGGGAGGCCATGGTGGATCGGCCCCTGTCTTTAAAGGACCCTGGCTGTCTTGGGACTATGGTTGTGGCCTTGTAATTGGTCCCTAAAAGGTGCTAGAAGCAGAGCTAAAGTGTCTTAGACTCCTCTGAAGCTGCATTTACATGGAGGGTGGGCTGAGGGTGACACGGTAATGACTGTAATTTAGGGAGCAGAGGAAAGGAGGGGAACAGGGAGGAAGGAAAGGTTTGGAGGGAAGGAAAAGAGAAAGGGTGAAGGATGAAAATAGGATACCAGATAAGGTCAGCGAGTCAATGGATTTTATTTTTGTACGGAGGAGAGAAGAGCCATAAACATGTGCACGTGATAAAAAAAAGATAGATTGAAAAATCGGCTGAATATTTGGAAGCTCAGAGGTCTGGTGATAAACACACGAAAGGCCAAATCATGATGTTATTTGGTTAGCGTCGTCCTTTGTGACGACGCTAAAAGAGTCGTTTTCCTACAAATTGAATTTTTTCCATATGCTTCCATTGGCTTAGATTGAATCAGCTGTAACACAATCAGCACTTACATCTTCTATCCCAGCGCCTAATGAAGACCTGAACATTTAATGTGAATGTAGGACCATGTGCTCTTTCAATTAGACTGCAGACCTCCTGACCTTGTGGCTCTCTGGAGAGGTGTATTTGAGCATGCATTTGTGTCTGAGTGTGTGTGTGTGTGTGTGTGTGCTTGCTGATGTATGCATGTGAGACAGTACACAGATGGTGTTTGAAAGATAAATGTGATATGTGGACTGTGTATCATTTTTCATCTCCCAGTGAGAGTACGTATTTTCCCTATGGACACTCTCAAAGTCTGTCAGCTCTCTCTCTCTCTCTCTCTCTCTCTCTCTCTCTCTCTCTCACACACACACACACACACACACACACACACGCTGTACCGACACATAGAGCTGGTCATGTGTACATCTGGATATGGATATGAAACACTGTAAATCATCCCACACCCACCCTCACACGACATTGACATTAACTGATAAAAAGCAAAAAAAGGATCGTACTTTGCAGGTGTGGGATTGTTGCGTTATTTTTTAAATATACGGCCACATATTCCTTTTGAAACGGTCACACGATCTGGAGCAGAGATTTCATGATGTGTTTCTCAAGCCGAGCCAAAAATCACATTGGTGGCCGTGAGCCAACTTGAACTGTGTTACATTGAATTTAACGATGCCCCTTCATTCGTATTATTATATCATATATACTTTGTTGCCGGTTTGTAAGGTACGCTTTCATATAAGTAAATCATAATGTATTACATGTTCTAATTTGGATTGAAAGGTTTGCAATGATGAGCACAAGTCAAAGGAATAGAAAGAGGCAGCAGCGTTGACTTTCTGACGTCTGTGGCTGTGTTCGACATCGCATACAGTTCATACTAAGTAGGATGCAAATGTATGTATGTGTGGGTTCAAACTGCATTTTCAAACCCCCTTTGTATGCCATTCAATTTCAGAATAGTGGAAGTCAGCAAATCTTTAGTAATGAAGGCAACAAATCAGCTTGCATTTTTTTTTTTAAATGTCATGCTTGCCATCCCTCTAATGCCCCTGGACAGTCTCGCGGACAGCATTTTGATAACCCCGGCTGCATCTACTCTTAGACAGAGTGTAATCCTCTTTGGCCAATCTAATCAGACAGACATATGCCGAGTTGGCATCGGACAGTGATGAGTGGTTTAGTAGCTTTGGGAAGATGATCAGACATAAGCATGGACTAGATTATGTCCTCACTCATCACCAAGCGTGAGGCAGTAATCACTATTTAGGGTTTAATATCATCCCGTACTCTATATTTGACCTTAACTGTGGAGTGCGGCCCATAATGCGTGGGCGAGGTTTGACAGGGAAGACGTCACAGGAGTTTGGGAAAGTGGTTGGTCATGAACGCACACACGGACGATGTGAATGTGAGAAAAAGTGAGTCTAAATGAACACGGACAGAAGATTCTCATTCTCCCGCTGAGCCATCCACCCATTGTGTGGCGATGCACTAAGACAGAGCTGCCACCTCCTCCTGTCTCCACCTCCTCCTCCTCCTTTTCTCTCCCCTCGGGACATTTGCTTTCTTCTTATGTATCAGATAAGAGCAAGAGAGGGCGGAGGAGAGGAAAGGACAGAGAAGGGTGAATTGAGGAATGGGTGAATGAGTGCACATACTCAAGATCCTATTTGACCTCTGGGGGTGACTCCCAACCCAGGGAGTCGAGTTATGGAGTCAGTCATGTGTGTAACCTCTCTGTGTCTCTGTGGGACACACACACACACACACACACACACACAAAGGAAGGGAGTCACAAAGGCATCTATTTGTCAAATTAATAACCCATGGAGAATTAAGCCCACACTCCGATATGAGCACATATTCTCAGGTCCAGATTCCTGCTGCTTATTGAATCATGTTGTACTCATAATATATATGTAATTCACATGCCGCTCTGTATCTTACTTTAGCCGCAGCAGGTTTTTTTTTCCCCCTGCCCAAAACACACACAGGGCGATGATATCCATGGCTGCTGTACGCATAGACACCACGCTGTATCTAGGCAACCCAGCCTCTGCAGCAAGGCATTGTGGGATACCCCTGGGAAGTGTGCTGCGAATGTCAATACTGAGGGAGCGTCTACAAAGAGTGATACCTTTTCTTTTTTTTAAACACACAAACAGTTTCCTTCGTCCTTATTATCCCCGGTTGATGTTTTTGGGCTCTCAGCTGTGGGTGATTCATGATGAGTGTGGGACATTGGGAGAATGGTGTTTTTGTTGGATCAACATTCGTGCCTCCGGAATACATTCACACTAATACCATGGATAGCCTTTAAGTGGCTGAATTGTCTGAATACTTGAGCTGGTGACTCATGCGTCGCATCATCAGCACTGGGTGTCACTGTGGAAAGAATCAGCCTCTCTCATTCATGCTTGCATTTCTGACTCAGACTGGGAAGTCAGACATTGTATGTCGCAGATTGTCACCTCGGTCTTTTGTGTGTAAAGAGGCCTCACGTTACTGTGTTGGTGCGGTACAAGTGTGTGTGTCACCATGTCTGGTATTCACCCCCGTGTCCTGTAGACCCGCAGCCTTAGCGTGTTAGCGGACATAAGCAACCGTAGCAGGAGCGGCGTGGCGGTGAGGCAGGATATCCCCTCTCTGTCTTACAGGCTTCCTCTGAGGCTTTGGCACGCATACAGAGATCCTTCCTCACCCGGTCCTCCTCCTCCTCTCACTTTAGTCATTGCCTTGTTTCCTGCATTATGATTTCATATTCTTACTCCTAACGTTCTTAGTTCATTCTGATGGTTGGCTGTGGCTTCGGCTCGGAGGAAGAGCGGGTTGCCAGTTAATTCGGGAGATCAGTGTACAACCTTACATGTCCTTTAGTCCTTTACTGGACTTGGAAGGCGCAATATAAATGCAGGTCCCTTTACTATTTCATGGTGTCCCCTTGTAGTCCCACTCTTGTTATTTTCTTCTCACCGCCCCGTTCACACTTGTCTCATCTAGAGAACAACTTTTTTTTTTGTTCCTGTACTGAGACACGCAAAGGCAAAACAAGAGGAACCAAGAGGGAGCAGGTGACAACAGGGAGTGGGTGAAAGTGAGAATGCATGCCATCTGCTTAGCTGAATGGGAATCGTCCCTCTTAAAGCTTAAAGCCGCTCTGATACAATTAGTTACATCCAAAGCAGCGACAGTTGTTTTTCCTCTCCTCTTGCAGTACTTTTCCCATCAAAGCCGGAGACCTTGTGTAACCTGGCTACTTCACACGGCCACTCTGTAGAAATATACTGGCAAATCTGTTCCTGGCTGGTTGGAGTTGTTAGGGCAAATTTACTCATGCAAAGCACAGAAACAGTCTGCCTCTCTCTGCCTGTCCGTCTGCCCGTCTGTCTCGCTCTCCTGCTATTTAACTCTGTAATCAAGCTAGCCTTTCATACCCATATCTCTGCCTACCTGTCTCTCAGTTCCCTTTGCTTAATCATGTCTCTGTGTGCGGATGGAACTGTGTGCCCGTCGCCGTAGCAAATTTCCCATGCCTCCAACCACCGTGGTCAGCCACACACACACACACACACACACACACACACACGCTTCTGTTGCATAGTGAATAAGTGTGAGTGTGCTCTGAGATGAATGTGAAGGCTAACACTTAGCACTGGCACTCATCACACTTTGCCAGCTTCTCTGATGTCAGGCCAGATTGCTCAGGTCAGTCAGACACCCTGCACAGACAGCAAGCTCTGTGTGTGTGTGTGTGTGTGTGTGTATGTGTGTGTGTGTGTGTGAGAGAGAGACTAAGCAGAAAGAGGGTGAGAGAATATATGTTTACATCAGCCATATATTAAAGCGATTAGACTGTGGAGCCAGAGAGACGAGTCCAGGAACAAACAAGTAGCTGTGTGCTGCCAACACACACTTCACCTGTGTGTGTATGTGCTTTCAAGGGCACTGACGCGTGTCTCTGCCCCGCGAGCATCTGTACGGCACACAGACCTGCCTTGTACGTGGCCAGTCTCATTTGACTCACCTTAATCCCTCATCAGGGAGGTATAAGAACTGACTTACAGCACCTATTAGCCTTAAATTACACCCTTACTCCCCTGCTGGCCTGCTACCAGCCCCCAGAGCCCCCATAAGTGTCACCACACAGCTCTGGCCTTGGTGTGGCATAACCGCCTCAACATTGGCCCTTTATTAAAGCTGGCTGCTTTTAATTAATGGATGTAGCCTTTACACAATAAAATAGCCAATGTATGTGCTTTTGTCTGCGACCTAGCTCCTGTATTACACACACTCATTCAAGGCCCGATGGGTGGACGACGGTGTCATATTTGGGCTTAATTGGCTCCAGTTTGGGTACTGTTGGAAAATAAGCCGTTTTTAAAGGACCTATCTAATATTGAGCGCGGAATGTGAGCGAACAGGACATTGCTTGTTTTCGCTTTGGTTTAGTGTCAACCGTTATGCTAATGTAACAGAAAACGGGCATAAGCCCAACAGCCTGCTTGTTTGACTACTACTCCTAACAGTGTGAGACCTGATAGCATCACAGCTGCAGGCATTGCTGCGTGCGTACAAAAGAAAGTGCACTAATGCTTATACTCTCGGAGCACAAACACTCCACCAGCTACAAGAGCAGGATGCATTAATACACTAAAACTAATTCTGCAGTTTTATTGATTGTTAATGAGTTACGATCGGGCTTAAAGTTCATGATTACCTGTTATGGAAAAAAGACAGAGGTGAAATGATGCCATCATATCCCTTTGTCTCTGTTAATGTCCCTATTACTGGATCTCCACACGGCTCCGCTTTATGAGGAATACAGGAATAGATTCTCCAGCTATAGCAAAGGAGCTGAGACGATGACCGAGTGAAACAAGGTTATGATGAAGAGGAGGAAGAAGAAGAGTTTCTTATGTGTCCTGTGTTGATTGAGATGGGATGTCCAGGGCGATGAGGTGACGTAGTTGACCGTGCCAGATCTAGCCAAGTCCCTGGATGGGAGCCTTTGGCTTCTCTGAGCCTGTCTCATCGATGTGGCACACGCGTGGAGACAGACCCACACACACGTGCAGGGGAGGACAGACAATAATATAGTGACACTGATACTCATTCACACACCCACACATGTACATGTGCGCTTGCTTTAACCCACGGAGGTGTCGTAATGGCTCCGCTGAAGGATTGACGAGATTGTGATGAAGCTATACCCTGCAAAAGTTAATGGCCTTTGCTTCCATATTAACTGGAAGGGGGGGATGGGCGACATAGTGTAGGATGGAAGGAAGGAAGGAAGGAAGGAAGGAAGGAAGGAAGGAAGGAAGGAAGGAAGGAAGGAAGCAAGGAAAGGAAGGAAAGGAAGGGAGGAAATGAGAAAAGAGCAATTGAGTGGAGTTGTAAAATGATGCAGGTGGGGAGGAGGGGTGACGAGCATTCAGGGTCTGTTAGCTACTAATTGAAGCCTAATTAGTGGCCTATCTGCTTGTGTTTTAGGGTAAATGTGTGTCCTGTTCTCAGCCAATCCTGCAGTCACGGCTGTTTTACAGATGATTCAATCAACTTGATTAGGGCACATACGAACAAATTTGAATTTGAATGGATGAATAGAGCAGGTAATGTGATTATGAGTGATTGGATGTGCATGTGTGTGTGTAGGGCATCTTTAGTCAAAGCTATTTATAAATATATATATATTTTTTTGTCTATTGTTTTTCTTTCTTTCTTTCTTTCTTTCTTTCTTTCTTTCTCTCTCAATTTCTTTCTTCTTTTCTTTCCTTTCTTCCTTCAGTGTAACACAGCAACTGTGGTGCATGTTTGAGAGAGAGAGAGAGAGAGAGAGAGAGAGAAGAGAGAAAGAGAGAAAGAGAGAGAAAGAGAGAGGATTGGCAGATGAATCAGCCAGTGGGTGGAGAGAGAGACAGAGACAACAAGTAAGAAGGAGGGAAGGACAGAGAAGTAAGAAAGAGAGGGAGGGTGAATGAGCCAGCGGGGGTAGAGTGAGCAAACCAGCGAGTGAGGGAGAGGGAGGAGAGAAAGAGGAGTAGGAGGAGGAGGAGGAGGGGGGATGTGGCTGCTGCGACTGTTTCTCCTGTCAGTCGGCTGCTGCTTGCCTGGCAAGCAGGAGGGAATGCAGAGCGAGAGAACAGCAGAGAGGAAGACGGAGGAGAGTGAGGCTGTGCTGTGTTTTAAGCAGCTCTATTGTGGCACAGGGAGCTGGAGACACGCTGCGAGGAGGTGGATTCAGGCACAGGACGCAGATCTGCAGATCTATGGATTACCAGCAGTGAGTAAAGAGTGACTGCTACTGCCACTCTACCAACCCACTCGTCATTTTCAACGGAGGGGTGAACCCACAGTCTGGACCCACTGGAGACAGAGACAGGCAGGAAGGGCAAACCAGATAGTCTTGGCGTTATCACACCTTCCTTTCTCCCTCCATTTCTTTGTGCTTGTGTGTGTGTGTGTGTCCCAGAGTGTGTCACTCATGCTGTTGCTTGGCTCTCTGCAGGAGGGATGCTGGAGGCTAATGTGGCTAACATTAGCATGACGGCCAAACCCAGAGAGCTGGACCTGAGGTCTGCTGCTGTCTCCTGCCACGAAACTTCAGCCCAGGCCATGGCCTCTAGGAAGCCCCCGGCCAAGCCCTCCGCCCTTCCCCAGGGACCGTCACGTCCCTCCGGGTCAGAGCTCAAGGTGTACCGGCCCACCTCTGGATCTATCCCCATCCCGAGTGCAAATCCATCCAGACTCCGCAAGCAGCGTTCACTCAACAACCTGTGTGTGCTCACTGATGCTGAGAAGAAACTGCACCTGTACCAATCTCCGCGCTGGAATGACGACGCCAGTCGACCGAGCACAGGCACCAGCAAGCCGGGCCAGACGAAGTTAGTTCAGGCCGGGGGTGGCAAACCGCCACTTTCCCGGACCCTTTCAAAGTCAGAACAGTCTCTTTTCCAGGGGAAGCCCAAACCTTTCTGCTCCCCATCCGTAGCCTCTAAAGGGAGCAAGCTGAGTCGAATCCCTGCCCCTGGCAAACCACGGGGGCCTTATGCTGAGGTCAAACCCATCAGCAAGGCCTCTGAAGCAGGCCAGAATGCAGACACAGACCCTGAAGACCACCCAACTAAGGTCAACTCCAATGGTGCTGGAAATACTGGGACTAATGGCAAGAAACCAGGGGAGAAAGAGAGGTCTGCGTCTCTGTCGACGGAGGAGAAGAAAGACAGGAAGGCGATAGAGGGAGAAGACGATAAGAGCTTTCTGAAGGTGGACCCGGAACTAGTGGTGACGGTTCTTGGAGACCTGGAGCAGCTGCTCTTCAGCCAGATGCTTGGTGAGTCTGCTATGTCCTCTCTATTTTGCATGAACATGCATGACACCACTCAGGACATGGTTCACCTATGTCAACAAGTGAGCAACGGTTCCTTATTGATTCAGGGGGCAGCCAATACCACGCTCTCTCTCCTCCCCTCTCCTCCGCTCTCTACACCCAAACTGGTCCCTCCTGCTCCAGCATCAATAGTGCATTTTAAATGAGTCTCTATTGCAGCAGAGTATAATGTGGCTGGGCTTTTCTAAATGCTTTTCGCCGTACAGTGGTGAGAGTCCTCGCTCTGTAGGGGGTGAACATTCCCACCCCCACTATAGCAGTCATATGTGCTTTGTTTATATGTGTATACGTGATTCATGCTGTATGGGGATGTAAACGGGCCCCGTGCTCCCGTGAAGCAGCTGAAGTAAGCAGTTTCAGAGGGCTGACTGTCTTGTTGTTGATTCATTAGCTAGCACCGGAGTGATTTGTCCGAGTCTCTCCTGACCCACTGCCACAGTGAGCTAGATACATATTAACCCGTTAAATGCTTCCCTTCTGCCTCGCTCATCACATCTCTATATCACAGGGTTTCTAACGGCACTTTTCCTTAAGACTGAAAGCATGCAGCATGTATGCGTCCATCTCTGCTGCGTGCTTCCTGTTAACATGATGCCCCAGCATCTCCTGGCTCAGGCTGAAACCAGCCACTCGTTAATAAAGGTCGTGTGAGTGGGACTAGTGGGGTGTGTGTTTTCAGCCGGTAAATAAAACGGCTGCATATTGAGTCGGGCTCGGGTCACAGTGGGCCACATATTTAGCCTTGCACCACTCCCTCACCCCCCCTACCTCCCTCCCCTCCAGTTCCATTGATCTGTGGGCCACTGACAGATGGTCACTATCCACCCACCCTGACTCCCCCACCTCACTCATTTTCCTCCTGTTACCGGGGGCAACATGGGGCAGGAGGGAAGGGAATCTGAGGGGATGGTGGCACGGGCAGGTAGTAAGCGTCCCATCATTCACACCAATACACACACATACCCCCGTGAATACACACTATCACACACATCCGGGGTGAATGTACCGGAACACCTCCAAAGTTTTAGCTGACGGGGGTGTACTGCCACAATGATGACTGACTTAGTGACTCATAGGTCAAACCAGGGTCTAGATCTGCACCTAACATGCATTATTCATTCATACACACACCGTTTTGTCTATCTCTCTGTGTCCGTTGCTCATTCACTCTCCATCAGGAGCAGATAGCATCAGAGAGAGAGGGAGATGGGCCGAGCGGGTCATTATATCTGGCTCGATGCAGGAAATCATTTTCTGTCCATCATCAAACCTCTGTCTTCCTCCTCTCTCCCCATTTCCTCTCTCTCTCTCTCCCTCTCTCCCTCTCTCTCTCTCTTCACCAGCTTGTCTCCTGCAGCACAGCCCCAAATCACGGCTTGTTTGACCTTGCAGCCTTCTTTCTGTGTGTGTGTTTCTGTGCTGTACAGGGTGTGTGTGTGTGTGTGTGTGTGTGTGTTTCTGTGCTGTACAGGGTGGGTGTGTGTGTGTGTGTGTGTGTGTGTGTGTGTGTGTGTGTAGCGTGACCTTTATCCAGTCTTTGTTGTAGCGTTGCTGGCCACACCTACGGCAGGCAGCCAGGTAGGGAGGAGGAGACTTGTGCAGGAAAAAAAGAGTCGGACAAAAAGAAGGTAGAAGGAAAGGATTTATGGGAGGAAAGGAAAAAGGGGACAAACGTATTCACAGAGGGAGATAAATGAGAGGGAGACAGAGAAAGGCTATGAAAAAGGAGAGACACTGGAGTAAAATAATGGGAATGGCTAACGACCTAAATTTTTACCCGGCACCTCAAATGACCGAATGTTGGATACCAAAAACTGCCAGAGGTTTATTATAGAAACCACAGCAGGTGTGTGGTACATGTGTGTGAGCACACTCATGTGTGCGTGTGTGTGTGTGTGTGTGTGTGTGTGTGTGTTAGAGAGGAGGTTAATTGTAACTTGCCCTGTAGCTTGCGGCTGTGGGCTCATTTTCTATCACATCTACTTCTCCATATCCGATGGGACGCTCAGCTAATTGGATCTGCTCCATGTGCTCTGTCATAGGAAGATAGATTATGGATGTTCAATGGATGATTCCCAGCTCCTCCCCTTCCCATACACACTCCCACCGTCTCCCCATCTGCTTCCCACGTACAGGAAAGCGCCGTGTCATCGTACAGTATCGTATTATATCATGACCAATCGGCCTGTTGTGATGGAGGTTACATCTTGGCTGTTTGCTACACCGAGTATAATGTGGGCCTGCTGGGTCTTGAGCATATTTTGTTGCGTGCCAGCTCCCAGCATGCACTGGGACAGTCTTTTTGAGATGACCATATATATAGTTGGCAAAGATAATGGAGAATATCACCGAGCTCTAATCACTGGGATGTATAATCCAATATCATCAGCTAGCACTAACCACACACACACACACACACACACACACACACACACACACACACACACAATTAAGTGGGGAAATCAGGATATTTCAAGGTTAGGACTATATGATTATCTTGCGAGGCGATTTAGGATTAGTTTCACTATAATCTGTTTGTCATTAATCAGACGTCCATGTTTTACCACCGAGAGATGAGGAGCAGCTTTACGTTAACTGGATTTAGAGAATTACTTGTGATTCTCCCAAATGCAGCCAGTTCTTTAAGATATCTCGTTAACGGGATTAGCATCAAGGTTGCACTACAATGTAAGGAATGATAAACTGTGAGTTCTGCCAATAAAAATGTGCCGACCTTGTAAAGTGTACACCGGGGTAATGTAAAGCACTGAACCTCAGATGTGCGCCACTAATGACACGTCCCGCTCTCATTCAGGCACCCATAAAGAGGTGAATGGGAGAGGGTAAACTCCCCAAAGCAGTGGCCTCTCCCAGCATGGGGCGGGCTTGGTTTAGAGAGGATCCCGTCCAAAGACACCAGCAAACCTCCGGATTAGGCCTTGCATAAAGATAATGAAAAGATTCAGTCTCCATTCCACTAATCACGCATCTATCGCCCTGGAAAAGGCCAGCTAGCTAGGCTAAAATGAATTATAGATTAAAGCCCAAAGGACATCTGTTGGGATGGCGATTTAAGTATTTTGGGGAATTTTTACTTTATAAAGGATCAGATAGAGAATATAGATTTAGGCTCAGCCTTCACAGAGAAGTTAATAACACAGTGACACATAAAAGTAGACTTATTTTAGTGTGACATTGCATCGTGTGTGTGTGTGTGTGTGTGTGTGTTTGTCTGGTTGATGGCTACTCGTGGGAGACGATGCATCCTCGTCCGCTGTCTGCGGAACAATTAACCCAACAGAGGAATCGACAAACCCTTAAAAAGGATGTGCACGCTAGCAAACCCATACACACTCAATCCTGTTCATGAGGACTTCACAGCGCCGCAGGAAATAACAACAACGCAGCTGTAGCTTTAAATACACTCACAGTCACACACTCAGACGCACACACAGTGAATTTGTGCCACATTCACTCGACGATACCCTCTCCTGACAAATCCCCTGCGATTCAATATTTTGTCAGTTCCAGGGTATTTTTGATACTTAGTGCCTCGGTGTTCCCATTGTGATCACAGTGCTGAGTCTCTAATGTGATGTGGGTGTGGCCAGAGCGGCGGGTTTCACACTGGCCTCGCTGACTGAGGGATTCAGGGCAGTCGTCCTCCTGACAAGCCGAATAAATGCAAACGCCCAAGGAAAGTGAGGAATAAAGCATCTCTCTCTCTCTCTCTCTCTCTCTCTCCCTGCTTCCTCTTCCTCTCTTTTAACTCTGATGTGAGTTGACGGGTAGCAGTGTTCTGTCACCAGTCAGTAGAGAGGATATTTCTAGCAAGTGTTTTCGGAAGACGGAAGACAATCTTTGTAGTGTGACACAGATTTGGTCACAAGGAGTTTTTTACACAGATGCATGTATGTGGATGTTTTCACTAGTGTTGCTTGCTGTGTGTGTGTTTGTGTGTGTGTGTGTGTGTGTGTGTGTGTGTTTACAATGCATTGTGGTCAGTCTCTAAGGACTTAATGCAGGAGCCATTGCATTAGTGCTGTCTGCTTCCTGACATCCTCTTCCTAAATCATATTAGTACATTCTGTGTTTTTGTTTCGTCAGCTCTTACATAACACACACACACACACACACACACACACATGCTTATTATTACAACAACAAAAAAACAAGCTATAGTAACAATTATATTATTCTTTTCAAACACTTGATATAACTTGAGCGTTCACACTTATCGCTCATCTTCCAGTGCCTAAATGACCCTTAAATTGCTAGCGAGTAGAACCTCTGTGCATGTGCTGGGCTTTAATATCGTGATGAAATAGACCAGATGGGTAAAGATAAGACATAAGACGTTTTCTCATCCGGCAATAACAGGAACCTGGTATCTCATAAAACAAAATGTACTCTCTGAACTCATACTGATAGATATGATGAACTTAATAGACAGAGAGACTTATGTAGGCCGCCTTGTGATGAGGAATGCTACTCAGTATTCATCTATTTCTGTTCCGTTTGTATTCCCCTATTATGAAAGGTCTCAGATAAAAGTGCCCTTTGTTACTGATGCAGCTCTCTGCATGTTGTAGCTACTGTAAGAAAACAGTAGTCGTTACTGTTACGTCCCCAAATTAACCTAGGAATACAAATGGAGTAACATAAAACCCGATTAAAAATGGGAGGAGTCAAGTGGTCCAGTTCTGTGTTTTTATTGCCCTCCAGGGAAGCTTTGTGTGACCTCAGGGAGAACTCAGGCCAAAACAAAAAACATCCCTAACTCCAAACAAAATTTTCCAGCTGACTCACAAACAAAAAAAAGGTACACCCTAACCCTCCCTAGCATCAGATAAACAGGAGAAAATGGGCAAACAAAATGGCAGCTCTCCCCTACCTGGCTTCCTGGCTTAGGGTAAATAGTTCAAAGGTCACAGGGGAGCAGAGGGAGCAGCCAGTTGTGACTTATGTACACACACAGAACAGGTTTCAGTCGGCAACGGGGCAGCAAGCAACAGCATTTACAAGGTGCCGAGCAGCAATCAGCGCCGGGAGCAGAGATTGATGGGACTCCTCCTCAGCTGAAGCACACACACACACACACACACACACACACACACACACACATCTGACTGAGTCTCATGACAGTATTGTGGTTAGCTTCCATTGGCGACAATGCTAATGCTAGTGTCAGTAGGCTGGAGGTAAATCACCAAGAAGAACAGTAGGGATAATACATCTCTCTGATCCTATTAGTTGAACTATAACTATACCTGGACCCTCACCTATTTAATGGTACCATATGCTTTTGTATGGATTAGACATACCATGCATACCAAGTCAGCTGTCCTTTCAATATCTCAAATAGCTTCATGACAATATTGGATTTATAGGATTTTTTTTCAATTTGTAGTAGAGTTCCTTGGAATCAGGTGTTTGATTTACCAGATACCTTCAGCTTCTCTATTGAGTTTCCATAATATGTACAATATCTTAATACATACTGTATTCCTGAATATTATGATGTAACATTACGTTTACTAAAATTGTATTCACGTCAGCAACGATTAGTCGATTAATTCATTGATTAGTTAACAGAGACTTAATGAGCTATTCATTTTAAATGCAACATTTCTCTGGTTTCAGAGAAAAACGTGTATATTTCCAGGTTCCATTAATCTTCTATGATAGTAAATTGAATATCTGAAGGTTTTTTTTGACTGTTGGTTCACTAAAACAAGACATTTGAAACTGTAGCCCAGTTTTTTCCACCATTTTCTGACACTTTAATCACCAAAAGGCCAATAAATTAACCAACAAAATAAATAATGTCAGTGGAGTCGCTTGCTCATATCTGTCATCCATTCTTCTGTCTCGTTCCTCTATAAAGAGTGCGGCCGCTGCACACAGAGAGCAGGCTGTCTGTCCGACATGTGAGCGCGGAGCTGCAGCTGGGTTTTAAGCACATCGTAAAACACAGTTCCACAGGAAACAACTCTCTTGAACAAAAATACACCCAAACATTGCCACACATTATGGTCTGCCTTGGCTCGTTGCTGGGTTTATGTAGCGTGTGTGTAGGTGTGTGACTGCGTGAGTGAGTGTGTGTGCAGCTCAGCCTGTAGTCGGATTTTATATAGAAATGTGGAGCGTTCACAGGAAGCACAAGAGATACGGCTGAACGCTCCAGATATCTATCGTTTCATGATGCCACACAAGCTGACAACACGCGCGCATCCATTGTGGGATCCTTTTTGACAGCCCCACCTACATGCCATGTGTGTGTGCGAGGGACACACACTCATTCCCCTTTGTGTTTTCAAACCAAACCAAACCAGCATGGCTAGAAGTGATGTGTTTTTTTGGTGTTACAACAACTTTCTTTTCTGAGAAAGTTAACGTCTCTCCGTCAGATAAAGCTTCCTCACCTCCCCCTCTGAGCAGATAGTAGTGTGACCTCTGCAGATAGGGCTGTGGTGGAGGAGATAGGAGTGTTTATGCCCGTATGTTTGTGCTCAGGTTTTTGGGAGGATGAGAGAGAGAAGTTTGAAGGTTTTAACTCCGTATTAAATGCTGTACAGAGGATCCCGGATCTGTTTGTAATATTTTCATCCGTCTGTGTTTCTGATGCAGCCAATGTGTTGCTCATCCCTTCTGTCTCAGTTATGGAATCTACTCTTACATAAGGGTTTCCAATTTAAAATGGATTTCAACACGGTCAGCTGCCCTAAACCTACGCCGCCCGTCACTCAGTGTCTCCTCTTTCTCACGCTTGTACGTTAACGATCATGTTGTTTGAACCAACGGCCTCACAGTCGCACTATTGTGCCCCGACGTGCTCATTAAGCATTCATGCCACATATCAGATACGATCTCCGAGGGTCCAATATCCTGTGTCGACATCCCGGCGAAGCGGATGAACTTTAGTGCTCGTGTTTTTTTTTTTTTTTTTTGTTTGTATAAGTGCATGGATGCACATTTGGATGCATTAGCGTGTGTTTGTCTGCCTTGTCCAGATGTGCAGGAATGACTGTATGTTGTAATGCTTCCTGTTTTGCTGTCTTAGGTCAGCAGATGGCTGTGATGTTACTATTGGAGACGGAGGACAGAAAAACAGTGGTTGTGCTAAATGGTCACGTCAAAGAAAATACGTTGTAATGAACCGTTTTAGCAGCTTAGCCGGGTCATATATTGTGACAGGTGTGTATATGTGGGTTATGCTCCACAAGCACCATGTAATGACTTCAACGATAACAAAAAACACAAAGGTCTTTCTGGCGTCCTGTTTCCTGATTCCTGTATGTCAACATTTTAGAAATGTGTGACTATTTTAAAGGCTTACACACATGGAGGTGCAGACCTCTGATTAGGCGGTAGCAGCGAGGCTCAACCACACACATCTATCACGCAATGAGGGCTCTGTAGCCGGAGGAAGTGTTACGGTGACAGTAACATATGTGCACGCATGTGGACGCGACGGGGACAAATGAACTCCGGAAGGGAAGGAAGGAAAGAATAGAAACGGTAGCCATTACTCAAACCTACATTGGTAGATATCCTGCACCTCTCGCTGGTGAAGGCACACCCTGGTGTGTGAGCAGATGCATGAACACACAGTCCCCGCACAGAAACACACCGTCGAAGAAGGATGCGATGTTACTGCACAAACACGCCTGCAAGGACAGAGCCATTAGTGTGTCTTTGGGGAGTTTTTTCCTCCTTCTAATGGAGAGGAGAGTCAAGTGACCCAGGAGAGGAAACCAAGTGGACAGCAGTTTGACTCTTATTTGTTGGTTCTCTCTGTCTGCTCGCCAATTAAACATCAGGCATCCACATCATCCCATATTTAATCATTTTCTTATTGTCATCAAATCCCATTAAAAGTATTGCTTGTGTGTCATATAGCTCATTTATCTGTTGTCGTCCAAAGACTGTTAAAAACATAGAGATGAGTCACGCTGTTGAGTCACACTGGGTGACTTGTTCCCTCATGGATAAACACAGGCTTTGTGTATTTTTTTTTTTTTTGTGTCACATCATCACATCCAGCTGCTGAAAACACTCACTTGTGCACTAACTATGCATTCTATTTACCTGAAAATAGTCCACAGCAAACCCATTTAATCCTAGAAGCTACGGCCAGGGAAGCAGGAAAGCAATGTGAGCCAGACTAAAACAGATTCACATGAGAACATTCTGATTAATATTAAGAAAGCAATTGTTGCTTGCGAATGAAGAGCCAGTGCTTTATGGACTTGTGACCACATGAACACAATAAGAAAAAGGGGCCTTTATCGCCATTATGTCGTCTTGCCGTCTGTACTCTTGTTGTGAAGTTATCAGAATAGCCCTTTTTCTTTCATCCCGTACATCTATAACTTTGTATTTCTTTAGCTTGATTGCGGTTAGCTCTGTCTCAGAGCAGACTTTCATTAGGATGCGGAGGTTGCCCTCTTTGATGCACTTACAACAACACTCACGCTCCAACTTGCTGACTCTCATTTGGAGAGCCTGAGTGGGCCATTACCAAAGGCTCCTCAGCTAGTTTCATAGCCTCTTCAGAGCTGGAGTGTGTGTTCACAAGTGCATCGAGACGAGGCAGGTGGTGCGCACCCGTCCCAACACGTCTATCACACACACACACACACACACACACACACACACACACACACACACACACACAGAGTTAAAACCAGATCATTGTAATTCATCTGCACCCCTGGGGAGTTGCCGAGGCTGACAGGGATATTTGCATCCCTAATTCCCCCATCACCATCACCGGCACCACACCCCCTCCCCATGCCAGCTGGGACCGCCAGGGCAGAGGCAAGGCAGGAAGTCTTTTACATACACACACACACACACACACACACACACACAGGCACATGCGCAATCATGCAGACCGTATCTAATCAATTTGACGCCGATGTTAAACAAAGCTCACGTTTAGGGTAATTAAAATCCCCCAATTACAGCTTGCATGTGTGCGCGTGTGAGCCGAGTGTGTGTCAGACTTTTGTCTGCGTTTGCATGTTTAAGGGGTTCTTTGTTCCCACTAAACCTTTGTATGAGCAGATTACAAACATTTAACATTTTAAAGCTGATACGTGGCTCTTTAGAGGCATGACTACCTCTCATGTGAGCAGTGCCAGCAGAACAAAGTGGTTCTATTTTTGGATCTATTTTTAGTAACGAGACATTTGTTTTATATGTGAGTGTGTGTGTGTGTTTATGTGATTGCACGCCAAAAGGTTGGAACACAATGACTCCATCATCTGTCCGCTGAGCGGCCCGTCCCCAGGGCTGCCTGATCAATTGCCCATGTGGCCATTCTGTTCAGTGAGAAATCAATCCGGCTTCATAAATCGGGCCTGGTGTGAGTGTTTCTCAGCGCGTTGGTGAATGAGTAGACTCACCACAGCGTGTGTGTGTGTGTGTGTGGTGTGGGTGTGTGAGCACGGCGTTTAGTCTGCAGCTGTTCTTGAGATTGACACCTCTGGCAGCTCATGATTTGCCCTCCTCACTCATTAGAAACGTCTCTCCTCCTTCACCTCCTCACTAGCCAGCTGGACTGATCCATGGGAGGGGTGGTTGTGAATGGGGTGGGTGTGTGGGAGGGACGGGGGTCGAGTGCTTTCAGGGTCATGTGTGTTACTAGGTTGCTTCAGTATACAGAATATGTTGTTCTGAGGGCTCAGTAGAAAAAAAGGTGGGATTTATTTTGAATATTTAAGAGTCTATGAGCACAAATCTGGTGTGAATGTCATTAGTTTTTACAGTTATTTTCTCATAAACCAAGGAACTAATTCATGTTGTAGCTGATGATGGTACCGGAGGAGAAGTGAAGGGATCGTCAATGATTTCATAGTTCATCCCGAGGGGATGTGATTGTGTGAACAGATTTTCATATGTGGAAATCTCTCCAAATGTTGTTGAGTTTCACTAAAAGCTAAAAAGCAGGTGGGGCTTCATGAAATGGCATGGCATCACCAAAGACTTTGGGACTCATTCGACCATGAATGTCTGCACAGTCTCAGTAACAATCCATCAGTTGTTGAGATATTTCAGTTCAGGCCAGAGTTGTGGTCAGTTTTTGTGAAGTTACATCTTGCGATTTCTGTAAAGCAAAGATTTTTTTGACAAAAATGAAAATTGGTGAGAAACTGAGCTATGCATTAAAAAAAAAATCTGTTGTGAAACTTGAAAATGATTAGCCGTATATACCGTATAGTGTATGTTTGACAAGAACAGTCGGGGTTGTAAAAGTACACATTTGTTGGTGTAATCATATTTTCACTTGTAGTAAATCTCCTGCTACGCTCATTTGGGAGTCAGCTGGCCAGAGGTCATCAGACAACAGCATGCCCCGTATCTTACCACTATAACTCTTTTACCACCATCCCCCCATCACACATAAATACATGCAGTAGGAGAGAGAGAGCAAAGGTCAGGGTCATACGATGCAGCTAGGTGTCCTGATCAGTTTATATGTGACAATGTGAGAGTATTTTTCAGATTCTTCCTGGTTCTCAGTCTCAGGTTGAACCACTGACTGGGTAGGAAAGTCTATGAAGGAAGAACAAAAATGGGAGCAAGACCTGAGATTAATTTGCGTTATCAATTTGATTGGATTTGAATATTAAGCTCTCACATTGACCTGTTTTGGAATGAAAACTGTAAAGTGAAACATGAATACAGGGAATCTGTATCAGTAAGTGGTTGAACCACTTTGGTCCTTATATTGCATTTGATTTTCCAACACACACACACACTACACACAAACACACACACACACACACACACACACACACACAAAAGCAGCAGTCTGGCTGGATGGCCCAGAATGAATCTACATAACCCAATCTGAGCAGATTACAGCATGTTGGGAGGGGGTGAGACGAATGCCAATGTGTTTCCTGGTGGGTTTAAGTGAGAATGGCTTTAGGTTTATTCTGACAGCTAGGGGCAAAAGGGGAACAGTGCAATGAACGGGCACCAGGGCAGCATGAGGCTGCTGGGAGAGGAGGGGAAGATGAATCCAGACAGATGGCAGGTGATGTGTGGTGTGCTCTGGCTGGATACTGAAGTGTGAGACCTGTCTGTTCTTAAAGGCCTCCTCTGTTGTTTTGTCTGTCTGACTGCCATCATATTTAATTTAGTTTGCTCCACTGCCATCTGGAAAAACCACTGCACATACTCCTCACTATTAACTCTGTCTTTTCCTGGTGTGGTTCTCCACTTCCATTGTTTTGCCATTTTAGATTTAGGTTTCAGGCTGGGTCAGGCTAATCCTAGATTTTGGTCACTGCATGGGTCAATATGATTATCCTCGTGTAATAATAATTGTATTATATAATATATATTTTTTTTCTTCTTCCTTTTTCTATCGATTAATGATGACATTTTATGCCTAAAAATATCCCTGTGTGTTTGCACAGATCCGGAGTCCCAGAGGAAGAGGACCGTGCAAAATGTCCTGGACCTTCGACAGAACCTGGAGGAAACCATGACCAGCCTGAGGGGTGTACAGCTCAGCCACAGGTCAGACACACACACACACACACACACACACACACTATCAACAGGAAGAAAAGACAAACAAAGCAACCAAGTGAGAAGGTAGCTGTGATGGGCAGATTCGTATTGACATTGCTAACAGTGTGTTTGGGGGGTGTGGTGGTTAACTGCCTGTGAGCTCTCAGATCAATATCAGTATTCCTGATAGACCAGTAGCTGCTCGTCTGTCATTTCCCGCCTGCTCTGCTTTCCCTCCGTGTTGGATAATACGGAAACTGCAGCAGGATTAGCTCAAAGCTCACTTCAAAGCCGACTCTCCCGATGCACACTCACGACTCCAGACACACACAGGACACGCAATAATGCCGTGATCGAGCGTATGCGAGCGTTTGTGTGTCCTCTCCCCCCTTCTGCTTCCTGTCTTTTACTGATGGTTGCATTCAGCCCTTCTTCAGGCTTTGTCCTTGATTCCTTCCCGTCTGTCTGCCAGTCCCTGCGTCTCTCGTCATGTATCCTCTGTCTGTCCCTCGGCGGGAGAGCCCAACATGAAGAGCAAATCAGCAGATGGTTCCCCTGCTGGAATACGTTTCCTTTGCCATTCATACCTTTATCGTAGTGTAATAACCTTGAATCACTTCCCGCCGTCCCCGAAGACATATTCCAGCTTTGAGGCCTACAGCCTGTCGGCGGAGGCTTCCTGTTCAAACAAGATGTCATATTTCCTGTGAAAAATGAGTGTTTAGAGTGAGAGATTTGCATGAATTACACAAATCAGATCGGTGAGCAAGCAAATTGTTTTGTCTACTTTCGTTGATATATAACATGTGCATAACAAGCAGACATCCTGTGAAAATCCAGCCCGACAAGACGGGCAGGAGAGTAGCATGCTCTCTCTCTCATCCTCTCTCCGTGTCTCATCCGCCTGCTTTATGTTAGTATTCAAGGCTTTCATTTGAAAATGTCTCCATTGATGTTTTCCGTGGAAATGATTCTGTATCCCGCGGACGAGATTAATTTTAATGTAGCAGTCAAAGGCCTGTACGGCCCACAGTTTGAGTAACTTTGAATCACTAGTGTTGTGCTGTGCTGCTTTAGCACAGGGAACGCATGTCAGCCATGCTGTTATTTGTAGACGCATGCAGACGATGGTGCCATGCAGGCCACAGAGGAACATGAAAGGCATGCTTGTTGACAGGAGTGTAACATGAACACACGTATTACTTATGCACGTACAATATGCCCACTGCACAAGCAGACTCCCAGAAACCTACCTCGCCCATATAAAGTCAGTATTAACCGCTGACTGAGGTCCCTCTGAGAGAAGAGGATGGAGGGTGATGACAGGAGGAGAGATGTTTGGATGGAGGAAGCTGTCCCCTTTAGGGTGGCGCCGTCAATGTGTCTGAAGAAACCTTACAAAGGTACATTCTTTTTCCATTCCCATAGCTGTGTGGAGGGGACCGTGTGCTACGACAGCGATGAAGCGGCTGCGTTCTCAATTTCCAGTTTATCGAATCGCTCCTCTCCGTTGTCATGGCGCCAGGGTCAAGCCAGCCCCCGTCTGCAGGCTGGTGA
Organism: Chelidonichthys spinosus; assembly: GCA_029853015.1. Lineage (NCBI taxonomy): Eukaryota > Metazoa > Chordata > Actinopteri > Perciformes > Triglidae > Chelidonichthys > Chelidonichthys spinosus. The sequence goes on from CM056829.1 coordinate 18,021,113, forward strand.
AGCTCCATCCACAGGTAGCACCCAGTCGGACATTCCCCTCCGGATCGGCCACACGGCTCGTATCCAACTCATCGAAGCACTGGACGCCTCGGATCCGTCCCTCCTGAAGGGAGATTACCTCAGTAGTAGCGACCTCGGCAGGAAGAGCCCAAACGAGGGTGATGATGAAGATGATGATGATGATGATATTGATGATCTAGGGAATGGGTAAGTTCTTTTTTTATTTGAAAATAATGTGCTTTGAAAGCATCAAGAATATTTAATGAAGCCTGCAGAAACAAGGACACTTGTGTCTCATTAATGATCTTAGTCGTTGCTTTGGAGGTGAATTCCGCCACCTGCCAACTGTTACAGCCCCACAGCTGCAGGCGGGCCTGTAGTTCGTAGTTTACCAGCGCAACAAAGCCTTGATCAGGCCCGCCATAGTGTCTGCCTCCACACTGGCAGCTGTAGCCTCCCTGTTGCAGCTGGCTCGGCCGTAGTCAGAAAACAGCCCTCTGGCAGAGTCCGGGAATGATGTCACAATCACGGAGCCCCCTTGCAGAGATCATACTGTCAAATTCAGCTGCGAGTCCGCCAGCTTTGCCAGCAGGCTTCCATGTGGAGGAGCACGCACAACGTTGGCTCACCAGAGCCCCCTGGCAGAGCTAGAATGCAGGTGTTGGAAAACCGGTCGTTCTTTCTGTCGAGCCAATGTCAGGGTCAGGTTGAGTTTTGTTTCAGACTAGCCACGGACTCCTCAGATCAAAAGATTTGACTTAGTCGATGTTCATCGGCATGTTTGCTGTGTTGCGTAGCGGTTGTTACCCAAGTGATGCATGTCTTTGAAATGCCACTCTCTCCTATAATTGGAGCATCTTCTAAGGCAAGGGTTCCCAAAGTGGGGGTCGGGACCCCCCAGGGGGTCGCGAGATGCCGCTGGGGGGTCGCGAAATGATTTTCATGACTTTGACTGAGATGTTCTGCTGCTAACATGGAAAGTATTGTGTCAAAATGAAGTTTGCACATGACAGCAACGATGTTCACTCCTAAGTTCCATGGAGATGACTTTGACTGAGATATTCTGCTTTTATCTGATAGTAAACTGTTTATGTAAAATCATATCATGGTTGTCAAGGTTCTGTTCTTTTGTATTGTTGTTATGCCCGTGTTTGGATACACCTATTAGTGGCGTGTTTCAGTCTCCTCCAGGGATATTGGGGGTCTCCAGTCTCTGGTACTGTTATTTTGGGGGTCGCGGGCTGAAACGTTTGGGAACCCCTGTTCTAAGGTATAGTTTCTGACATCACACATACACAGCTGACTGTGGCATTCACTCAGCACAGCTGGCTGTCTTCACAAGGCTCTGGTAGCAAACACTGAGATGTTTATGGAATCATGTTAATGTGAATGTGTTTGGTTGTGCATTGGGCCTTTTCGTTGAGAACTAAAGAAGAAGGACAGATCCTAAGAGGGAGCATGCTAGCTGCTGTTAGTGTTCCAAGTGTTTTTAACTCCCTGAGACTCTGTTAGTGAGTCTGTCTCAGAAAGACAATGCATCACCTTGATGGAGAAGAATTACGTTAATCAAGTTTTACATCGATCTATAAAAAGAGGGAATTCGGTTTAGAGGCTCCATTGAAGAGTGACCTGAATTCTGTTCCCTGGACGTTCTTGGTTGGTTTTGGAGAACTTGCCTGAGGAGGTATGACACAACAATTTTAGCTCAATTGCACACAGAGCATCATGTTTCACTGACCGACTCAAAGAAAAACACATTATTTCACTGCAAACTTGGATTCTGGCAGTGTGTGTGTGTGTGTGTGTGTGTGTGTATGTTCCAACCAAACTAAAGAGAGAAAAAAAACTCTGCTGGCCACAACTTGACGTCTCCATGGTAACCACAAAAATGCACCCCCCAGTCACCAGGAAATCAATTGCAACACAGTTCAGGTCCCTGTAGCGTTATTGTGTAGGCTATCTGGTCATGGCCGCCACTTAGTGGTTTTACAGGTTTGTAGTGTGCTGTGTGTGAGGAGGTAAAACAAAAGACTACATTGTTGCCAGGCCAAAGGAAAAAGATTGGGAAAGAGAGATGATAGACAGAGAAAAAAAATAGAAAATGCTATCTTTCTGCTTAAAGTTGCTAAACCCAGATCATAGTTAAGATATTCATGTACATTTTATATCACAATGTCTATACAATCTTCGTAGATGCATAAGACAAGGGTTCTGGTCCAAAACAACAGCCCATAAAAAACAAAACCTTGACTTCTTAAGTTTGTACTGTTTGTGTCGGAGAGATATTGATTCTATGGCTGCAACTTAATGGTTATTTTCTATTCTATTGAAAATGTATCCAATAAAACGAATATCTTGTTTATTCTATAAAATGTCCAGAATATGCCTCTCACTAATTCCCAGATGGCAAAGTGACATTTTCAAGTATTTTGTTGTATCCAACAACACACGGAGATATTCAATTTACAATTACAGAAAAGAGAGAAAGGCAGCAAATACTCACATTTTAAAACCATGGGATATTTTTGTATTTCAAAATGCATTTTGTTTAGCTCTTACTAAATGTTCATTTTGGCCTTCATTGAATAATGTTAATGGTCACTTTGAGTCTGCAGGCTGTAGTCAGGTGCCAGCTGAAGCTAACACGTCTTTACCACTAGAGGGCAGACTTGTGCTCCTGTTCTGCCCTCCACCCAGTAAACTTGAGGTAAACCCGTGCTGGATTACTCCCTGGATTGCCTGATCTCATCATTTATTACACATACTCATCCATTATACATAGAGGCACTTCCCCTGTCATAGAGAGGTCACACTACATTACCATATCTCATCCCAGCATATATAATACATAGGATTTCCCCACATAAATTATGGATTGCAAACACACACACATGTTCTTTGTTTGGGTTATGTAGTCCTCCTCTCTTTGTTCGGTTCAATTGTGAGGAAACTGTGTCTCAAAATATTAAAGCACGGCTGTGAACTCATATGGATGAGCAGGATTTGACTCATCGTGGGTCTTGTGACTCACTTGAGTCCAACTCTATAGGCATGACTCACGTTCCCATACGAAGGTAAGTTTACGGTGACTGCACCGTGACCTGCCTGACACACGGACCCTATACCGACGCACATACCGAGTCAGGACCCCTTGAGTCAGTTATCCGTTTCCTGTGCTTTTCTAGCTTGGGCCTCTTCTTGTCTGACGAGTACCTCTTACATCTGGAACCAGACCCTTCCCAGAATCCCCCACACTCTCTCACACACACGTCATTCTCACCGGGAAACAGCGGGAGGTGGGACGGTGAAGAGATCAGTCCCTTCAGCTTGTAAACAGTGATGAGGTGTAGTCCAGTGTTGGTTGTAGATTAACATTTAGACAGGTCCACCTTAAAATAAACATATTTGCGGACCCAGATCTGCACATTAAGGAAGCTGATTTGTCGATCCAACATGCTGTTGAGAAGATGTCTGTATAATGTTCTTAATTCCTCTTAAAGGCACTTTAGTTCGATCGCCTAACATTGTTCCAAGTCCACATTTTTTCACCTACTGTATGTATCGTGCCTCTCATTGTAACTTTAACATTAATATTCAGTAGGAATCACCTCATCCATATCACAGACATAACAATAAAGTGAGCAGTCCACTGTCTGGAGAACAGCTAGCATCACAAAGCACGGCTGAGGAGATGCTTTGACATTTCCTTGTTTCTCTTGAGATCAATACTTCTTAGTCTCCGTAGCAGTGTTGAGTGTGTCAAAGTGCATGTATGAGTAAATTGGAAAACCCAATGCCAAATATATACAGCTCAGAATAGGAGAATAAAGGCTCTACTAAACATGTGGATCTGTGTGTGTCCCGCACAAAGTATGAGGTCTACACAAAGTACGTGTCTGAGCCTCATCTGTGCTTGATGGTCGGTATTGATTGCCATTGTTGTTGTTGGAGTGGTAATAATGGGCTCAATCTTGGTTGAGCTCATGGCGTCCTCTGCAAAATCACGTTGGTGATAGCGCAGTCTCCATGGTTACGCTGTGAGACAAGCTGGTTCACTGCACTAAACGTCTGAATTATGAAAACATTTGTTTGGAGCGGGACACACTGAGCTCCCCTGAGCTTCTCGGACTCTGCTGTTTGAGTGTTTTGGTTTGATGTTTTGGTTTGATGCGGTGTACTTTCTAGAAAAGCAGAAGTGAGCGGTCCATCCAGCACACGTGCAGGGAACTGAAACAGAAAGAGGAAGGATTAAATAAGAAGTAATCTGTTTTCAACACAAAAGATGGCTGGAATTAGCTTTGGTGTCATCAGTTGTTACTTTAACCTCAACGCTGGAGGCCGATAACTGACCGTGTCGATGCCTAAACACTTGTAATGAAAGAACTCCTGGACCTTGTAATTTAGTCTAAACCTTATTTACAGTGGTCATCAGGTAGTTACTGATGACCACGGTGTGTGTGTGTGTGTGTGTGTGTGTGTGTGTGTGTGTGTGTGTGTGTGTGTGTGTGTGTGGAGGACCAGAGCAGTGTCTCTCATGTCAAGCTCAATCCTGTTGTACTCTGACACCATCTACTGGCCAACAACTAGAATCACTGTCTCTCTCTCTCTCTCTCTCTCTCTCTCTCTCTCTCTCTCTCTCTCTCTCTCTCTCTCTCTCTCTCTCTCTCTCTCTCTCTCTCTCTCTCTCACACACACACCATAATGCAGGCTGACACATGTGATTAATTAATTTATTTTCCCACATCTGGATCAGATTTATGTTACAGGTGATGGATCTGCTCTCTCACTTACCCCCCCCCCCCCCCATTCTCTATCTCTCTCACACACACTCACACACACACTCAAACACACACACACATACATACATACATACAAACACACACACACACACACACACACACACACACACACACACATCCTCTTGATGTGATCCTCAGTGGACACACCCAGGCTTTCCCTGTTGCAAAGAGCCAGATCGATAGACTGTGACTCATAAGGGCTTTTACAGATCCCTCCCCAAAAACAGCATAGCTCTCTTCCTGTCTTACACACATCACAACATGAGCTGAGATGACAATTAGTTTGTATGAAAGATGTTGGAGGGGAAGAGAAGAGAGAGAAGAAAAACTGTAATTAATGACTGTCAGATACAGACGAAAAAAGACATTCAGTTTGTATAATTGAGCTCAAAGGAGATTAAATGCTTTAAATCCAATGCAATGAAAAGGTCAAAGGTGAAGCTAACCTACTAACAACAGAAAAAGGTGATTTTTGAGATGTAAAACTGTGGTGAAGCATTTTACATTATTCAGATTTCTTTTCATACTGCAGCTCAAAATTTGGATTAAATATCTGGTTCTTGGATAAATTATATATGTTTTGCTGTTAGAGTGTGTGTGTGTGTGTGTGTGTGTGTGTGTGTGTCTGTATCAAAGTAAGTCACTTTTTACTTTGATACTGCTGTTGAACTCTGAACTAGGTTCAGTTTATTCTTAGTAATTTTGCATGTTTAGCCTATTTAATTAGCGGTGTCCAGTCAGATGTGGAGCACACAGCTGATACGTAGGTGCTTTGTTTCCACAACGCTCCCACACATCCTACAGAAATCAGCCTAAAAGTAAACCCAACGGACATATTAAAGAAATCTGAAACTATACACATTGGGAATGATCAGCAGTGTTATTAAATACAGCCTGATTTCAGGAACTAAAAGCTGCAAATAAATACCAGTATGGTACTAAAACGTATTCATCAAATTTCTGACAACGTGTCTCTTCCTCTGTCTGTAAAGACATATATGTCAGAGATGCTACTCCTCTCTCCTCCTCTCTCCTCCTCCCTCCTCCTCTCCCTGCTCCTCAAATGATGAAGTGATGACAGTGGTATGTTTTCTCCTGAAAACTGTAAATAAAGGGATTTTTAAAACCTCCCCCTGCTCCTCCCTGCTCCTCCCTGCTCCTCCCTGCTCCTCTCTGGGCCTCTGCTCTCCCGTGGCTCTTCCTGCTCAGTGCTCCGTGTAATCGATTACTTCTCCTGTCATTATGAAGGCAAGTTGACTGAGCGGAGGAGTGTGCTCTTTCTTTGTTCCAACACGTGTGGGCAAAGCACTATAGGGGAACACACACACACACACACACACACACACACACATAATTTCTTAATTAATACGCACCATTCGACATGTTCACATGACATATGTGAACAGAGCCATACAGAGATTACTTTGGCATTCTGCGTCGCGGCCTACACTCCCTTTTATTCTGAGTTAACGAAGCGTGAATCCAAACTTCACACTATAGGATCATTTGGTTCATAACTCCAAGCTGAGTTTGTATTGAAGTTTATTATTTATCCGCCTGGCGATTTGTCTCAGGGATGATGTAATCGCCTCCAGCTGTTCCAGCAATATGCTGCTGACAAACAATAATGACATTAATCTGTTTGTATGCCAAAGTGGCACAAACACACACGTGCACTCACGCACACATACAGAGGCGTGCACACGAATGCACAAACACATTAAAAGATTTAATACTGAGTAACATATGGGGCTGCGGGGGATTTGCGGTCCTAGAAACCCCCTCGACACCTTGTCCTTTTGTACATTTCTTTTATTCTTTTGTGTTTGCTGAGGCTGTTTGAACCACAGTTTAATTATCAACCGGCTTTGTTCACTATTGTTACATTACATCCTTTATAGTTTAGCTTTTAGTCCAAACAAAGGCACGAGAAGTGAACGAGACTTTCTCGTAATTGTCAGTTCATCAGTGGCGTCTTTCACTGTTGCTAAAGAAAATATTTGCTGTGCTTCTTTTCCTTCAGTGTCCTTTTGTGTCCTCACACACACATGCACACACCTTGCCTTCTGTCACTCTGCATGGATATGTTTAGTTTGACTACGGGCCATTTCATAATTGTGAAACATGCTGGAGTTGAGCAATAACACATGTGCTGGATTGGAGCTTGGGAACTACAACCATCCCTCTGACTGGTTTTCCCACATTCTGCTCTGGACTGAGAAGTTTGGGGGAAGTTAAGAAAATAAATGTTTTTGCTTCCTTGCTGTCTTTTCCTCAAACTTTTACAGTTTACATCCTATTCCCAATATGACTATACTCTCAGTTTAAGGCCACGGCATTCACCTTGGCCCCATCAAATGCCAAAACCACTGCCACAACTACTGTTGCCTAGACCCCCCCCCCCCCCCCACCACCACCACCACCACCCCCCACCCGACTGAGACCTGGTAAATCTCTATGGAGACGCTATGGCATAATCCCCGCTAATCCCTGGCTTCCTCTTATGGCAGGGTTGGAAAAGAATAAGAGAGCTCAGGGACTTGGTCAGCAGACTGCAAGGACAAGGGGGGGTGATGATGGCTATAGTGTGTGTGTGTGTGTGTGTGTGTGTGTGCAGGACCCCCATGTAGTTCAGAGGGATGTGTTGTGTGTGTGAGTAGACTCTTCTTAATTCACAAAGGTTAAAATGTCACGACTTTTGCCCGATGACTGCTTTCCCCCCGTTTCCTTTTAAGAAACGAGGCCCATCCCACTCTTTCCTGGAGATGTTTACCGAATTCACTTCTCATTTTGTTATGATATCATCACACCTGACCTATGGGAGACATGAAAAGGGGGGAAATGACCTGAGAATAACAACCGATGGTGAAATGCGATGCTAAGCCAACAAGCGCAGATATAAACCATATAGACTGACATCATTCAGTCAACACACTTCTGCTTTTAGGACTTTGGAGGAAGTCCTAAAAGCAGCGTAGCACGAGAAATGACTATCGTCAATCGTGGTTCCCATATTTTACTTTGTATTTGCTAATTAGCAAATGTTAGCATGCTAAACTAAAAGGGATGACATGGTAATCACCGTACCTCCTAAACACCAGCAGGTAGTTAGCATTGACCTTGTAAACATGTTAGCATACGTAGCGTGACAAGAATAAGAGGGACACTTATCCTGGAAAGGCTTGGTGTCGCTAGGTAATTTATTTGGAGGCTATAAATGTAATTCCATTCACCTCCATGGCATCGAGTCAGCCACAGAAATCTCACAACCTGCAGAAATGGAAAATTATAAAATACACACTCTAGTGTACCTCAAGTGGCAGGTTGGGTATTTGAATGTATTTCTTCTCATGTGTAACCCTCTAAAAGGTGCATTTGGGAACTTTGTTCCCTTTTGCCATTTTGAACCCATTGTTTTCAGTGTTAAGAGCTCCTTCCTTGTAATTAGGTTAGAGGAAGTGATCAGGTCCATTCACATTCCCGTTCACTCACCGTGCTCTCACTCATTCACGCCGTCCCTCTTCATCTCTACCGCCTTTAAGTGCATGCTTAGGTCCTCTATAGGGGGTAAATGAAGCTTTTGGATGGAAGCTGCCTCAAATACACACACACACACACACACACAGACTTCCAAGCTTTAGAGGGTTAACCGTGGGGTGTGACGGGGTTTGTAATGCGCATCAAAATTAACTTTGCTTCCCTCCCATTAACTCCCACCGTGTTATTCTCTGGAGTTGTTTCGACATTAGTCACAGACTTTTCTTTCTGCCCCCCCACCAACACCACAATCATTCACCCTGGTCCCTCCCTCATTACGCCATCTCTTAATCTCATCTTTTCCTGTATGCACCAGTGCTTCCAACGGTGAAAATAATCCCCATTATTTTCCCAGGACACATAAGCTGAACCGGTTGCAGAAACCTGTTGAGCTATACATCGAAAGACAAGTTTTCTGAGCGGCTTTACTCCATATTATTCTCAGCCGACTGAAAGCATAGCGTTGTCCTCCAGCAAAGGGCCTAATTAGATGCTTTTTTTAGGGGGTTCAGACAAGGAGGGTTCCCTCAAGTAACCACAAGACCACCTTTTTCAGATGGGACGCACCCTTTGATGTTCAACCCCGAGTGTTTGAGTGTGAGGTCATGCTTTCAGCATTCAGGGTTTTAAAACCTGGTTCTGTTGTTATGTTAGTGAGCTACTAGACTGAGCATGCAGGCTGGTATACAAACCACAGTTTGACTCTTCCTCTGGGGGAGGAGGCCGTTTGCCAGAAAATCAGACAAAAGAATGTGTGCGTTGACAGCTCCTTTAAATTCTCATATCCGAGTGCACATTCGGAGGTTGAGATACAGGTTTGGTTTTGTAAGCCAGTTAAAGTCTGTCTGTCTGTGTGTGTGTGTGTGTGTGTGTGTGTGTGTGTGGACAAGGAGAGAGTGAGGAAAGCAAGTGCTGTAGTGTGGAGATTTCTGAGTGATGAGGCAAAATAAATCACATCCTGACGGTGAGAGAATATTCAAATGTTATCGTAGAAATAGAAGTAACAGAAGTTTGTGTGTGTGATCATGAGGAGGAGTATTTAAGTGTGTGCAGAGGATGCTTTGTGTTTGTTTATTGTGGTTTGGCAAGTGTAGCATGTTCATCTGTTTGTGTGTGTGTGTGTGTGTGTGTGTGTGTGTGTGTTCCTGGTCTGATAAGGGGGATGAGCTTTCCCAGGTCGCTTGTCTCTTTCATCAGCAGAAGAGTGACAGGTTCCCAGGGTCATATGGATGACCCCTGCCTGTATACTGTCATTACACAGGTTACATCACCACCTAATTATACCGGCCTACTGCACCAGCAGACACACGGGCATTGAAAAACAAACACAGTGGTCTTAGACGGTGAAAAAAGGAGGGTGGCAGTGAACAAAAAAAAAAAGAAGACACTCTTTGATGAGAAGAGGCGAATAAACAGAGTGGGAGACACGGAGCATGTCTGGACATGAGTCAGCAATCAAAGTCGAAGCTTGCCAGACAGACACGCAGCGCCGTCCAACTGCACTTTCCAGAAACTCGGATGAGAGTTTACATAAATGAGAGCAAAGGCTCACGCGGATTTAAGGGAGATTGCGAGTGTGTGTCAGTTTGTTTGTGTGCGCATAGAAACTGTTTTCCTTTCCCTTTATTGGTTACGCTAGGCAACAATTATGGCAACGGCTCCGCACACCTGCAGTCCAGCATGCCAATGTGCCAATCAGAGCCACACACACACACAGTGTGCCCGCTGCCCACCTGGCCCGGCGTAGTATGGGTGAGCAGTAGCCTGAAGAATCCTGTCTTTGTTCCCTCTGCATTTAAAAAGAGTGTTTTTAACCATCTCTTTCTTCCCTCCCCTTGGCTGTGTTTAACAGTCTCTCTGTTTCTATCTGTTGTTTCTTTCTTGACCACTCACACCGTTTTCTTCACTGAAAAGACAACGTAACTTAACCCCCCCCCTCTTGTGTCTGTCTGTCTCTTTCTCACCCTTCATTCACTTATTGAACAGACCCAGAAGACAGGCAGATCTATTCACAGGGGTCCACTCAGTGTTTAAACACCACTGGTTGTGAGAGGGCAGAGCAGGGGGGGGGGGGGGGGGGGGTTGGTTACATGATACCCACTCTATTCCTCTGCAAGTCTCCAATAGCCAATACACAGGGTTACAACAGAAACACTGGAGTCATTTACCCTCCCTGCTTCATTACATCTTATTGAGGCCCATTTATGCCAGCGTTGGTTTGGCTGTTAGCCAGCACCAAGACACTGGGCGACTGTTGAAAGACATGTATGTGTATCAATCAGTGTTGTTGTTTTATTATTTTTCATAGATATACACTATGTTGTTATTATCTCTAATGACACCCATATCATTTTCTATTTTTTAAGTTTCTCTTATGACACAGTTTGGACGTTTTTAACTCAGATACTGAGGTTTTACAGTATTATATTCATTATACTTATAACCTCTAGATTTCACAGGAACTTTTTGTACTTTTTACTTGAATATATCTGACAAAAAAAATGACAGGTAACATTACACATATTTTACATCCAAAACCTTGACTCTTAACATATGATGTTACAGATAAAACTATTTTAACCATGTGAAATAAAGTTCAAATTAGCTCCACTTAGCCACAGCATTATAAGGACCCATTATGAACATTTATTTACTCATTTCACCAGAAGCCACCAGTCTTACTGTACTGATAGCAATATACTGTTTCACTTTATGCCAACAAATGTACTTATTATAAGTCGCATTGGATAAAAGTGTCTGCTAAATGCCCTGAATCTTAATGTAAATATAAGGACATAGTTGTAATAATAGATAGAACTTAAAGCAAAAGCAATATATGCTGAAGGGGGATATATCCAAGTCAAAGGCATTTATCACAACCTGGCAACTTGAAGTTGTTGTCGTGAGTGGCTTATTATTGCATAGAAAGCATTAATAAATGATTAACCATTAGTAAAGCAAACACTGTGCCTGATGGCAAAGTAGTACCAAGTTGTGCACCAATGCAGTGCACAACAGGGAAATCGGCATCGTGGTTTTCATACTTTTAGTCTCCTCAGTTGGTCGGACGACTTTGTTTTATAATGTAAAGCAAAATGAAAAGTCTTCACTCGCGTTGACTCGGTCGTGAACCGTGTCGACTGTGAAAATGTCTTTGACATGTCGCTTAAGAGAATGTGATGACTGCGTTGTTTTTTTCTGTGTGTTTTTTTTATCCTGCGGCTGAATGCGCGTTAAAGCCGCTATGCGCTTTTGGGAAAAGGCACAGCTGGTCGCGATCAGCGAAGCTGGGGCCGGAGGAGGAGGAATTCGGGGTGTTGCCTTTCTATCCATGCCTCCCTCCTTTGCTCATCGCCTCCCTCCCTCCCTCCCCGCTCCCTCCCTGAGCGTGTGTGTGTGAGAGAGAGAGTGTGTCAGAGTGGAGGCACTGCGGGAGTGGGTCAGTCAGTTAAAGCTGCTGACTCTAACAGGCGGTTCCCCGGTAATCAGCGGCGGGAGGCACCGGGTGGATTCTCTCTCTCTCTCTCTCTCTCTCTCTCTCTCTGGGATATGCCAAACGGGAACAAAGCGACGTGGAGCTGGACGGTTAAAGAATGAGCGGGCGCGTGCTCCACGGGAAAATGCTGCAGCTCGCGGCGCCGCAGCGCGCGGGGAGGACAATGCACTTTCTGTCAAGGTAACGGACGAGACCGCAGCCTGCGTGTGACTGAGGGCGCCGGATGAGACGCCAATTAACACCCCGGTGCTATTGCTTTTGATTATCTCCTCGCGATACGCCCGCGCGCTATCTGATCGCTGTGAATGGGGCTCCGGCGGAGCCAGTGCGTAAACGCAGCAGCACGTCTCATTGATAAAAGTCAGACAGCTGCACGGTGGCACGTTTCATGGTTGTGACTGGCTTGTTATATGATATTGAATGCAGACGCAGAGGGAAGAATGGGCTTTTGGTGAGCGTATAGCTGTATAGCTGGAGCTGTAGTCCTCCAGCATATAAGACCTCAATGCGCAAAGTCATGTGTGGATCAGCTCGGTCTTAATGTCGGTTACTGAAGCAGCAAGCTTCCTGCCTGGAATCTACATCAAATGAAACGCATTACTGCAAGTCATCTAATGGCTAATAGTGAAAGTGCCTGTGGATTTGAATGCTGCATGTGGGTGTGTACGCGCATAAAGTGCGCGCGCACGCCTTTAAGTGTCTCTGTGATTTACAGTCTGCTGACGTGCCCATTGTTTTAAGCGGCGTGCGATGACAACTGGCTTGCTGGTGTTCGCTGGGCAGGTATGCATGCATGCGGGCTGGCGGGTAGGTGGGTGTGTCCGCATTGATCCGCTGCAGGACCGAACCGCATTCTGAACGGCCGACCTACATTCTGAAGGCCCCCCTCTTCCGGTATTTATCCGCTGTGATTGGGAGAACAGCAGCAAGCCTCCTCGGTGCCTTCTTTATACCGACGCCGTGTTAGTTATCTAATTGTATGTCTTTATGCGTGGGCTCATGTAGGTCAGGTGGTCCGAGAAGACTGAGGAGATGGAGCTCTGCTTAAAGACTGAAAGAGGAAACGTTTTGTGAATTATTGAGAGTTATCTGTAGGAAACATTGTGGTGGTGATTTGCTCTATTGTGTATGTGTGTGTGTGTGTGTGTGTGTGTGTGTAGGGGCGGGTTTGAAGGGGTGGCAGGGGTCAGCGTGGCTCTTTTTGGTGGACTGACCCCTATATTATTCATCGACCCTTTGTGTAAACCCATTAGGGCAGAGTGGTCTGATATCAGCGCATTAGACACACACCCAACAGAGGCAAACACTTTCACTTCCATCCAATCCACCCAAAGACACACAGACATTTTTCAGTGTGAGTCTCCAGAGGAACGACCCAGGCTTTTTATATCTGCATGTTTTAGTTGGACATGCGCGCTTAAACAGACTCGCTGTCAAACCACTGATATACTATAAGATGGAGGCCAGAGGTGGCACAAGGGAGTGTGTGCGTCTCTGCACATAGTCGTGTACGTGTCACAGTGTGTGTGTGTGTGTGTGTGTGTGTGTATGTTAAGCATCAATCATTAGTTAACCAGTTCCAGACAACACAAAGATTTGATCAACTCTATTAGTCATAGTGAAAGCAATCCAACATCAACTTGTCTGTCCCTGTGTTATAATCTGAACATACAAATAGCCTGCTCAGCATGGCCCGCCCAGATCTAGATCCACCCCTCATTATAACAACACAACCTCCGTCCAAATAGCTGATTTTGTATTACGGTGATGTCACTTATCTATGTCACACCCTCATACTATCAGGTTATTTCAATAAAATAAAAATGTGTGGACCGCTCACTGTGTTGCAGGCTGAGCTTGTGTCGTAGCGGACGTCCTTTAGCTGTGTGTGGGAAGGGTTGTTCAGCGCAGCTTGGATTGGTTGAATGCTTTAACAGCCATTAACTGTTCACCGGAGACCCAGTATGGTAATTAAAGCTGAAATGCATAATGTTTTCATCAATATGTTGTGATTTTATCAGAGTGCATGGAAACAGAGCATTCACCACACTACTGACAAGTGGGTCAGTCAGGTGGCACCTGTCGGCCGACAGCCCCCGTGTCCTCTAACTTTAAAATGTTAGTAAATAAACACTGCGTGCAGAAACACAAATGTTGTCTCACGCTGGAGTTAAGGTCTCAGGGCCAAAGATAGATTAGGCTGTTGTGGAAATACACTTTCCTGACTCAGACACCGGATGACTGAGAAGGGTCAACGGCCCGTCGATGATGATGTCACACCCTCGTGACTCACGAGCCATGAACAGGTTTTATTCATCTTCGGCACACAAACACGTCAACACATGTGCAGATGCTTTTGAAAATATAAATCAGGCGTTTACACAAATATTCAGTCAAAAACATCTAAATCTCTTCTACTGGGAGGTCAGTGGGAATGGAAGGACAAAATGGCCAAAGTCATATCGGCCAAAAGTCACTTCTCAACTACTGATTCTTGATGTTTTCCAATCAAGGGAACAAGTTTTTCTTGCCCTGCCAACGAAGGTCATTAGGGTGACCCAAGAGCGAAACAACAGATGCTTGTAACCTGTTCTTGTAGGACACATGCACTCTTTTATTGTAGACACAGGAGCCTGTGTTCGCAAACAGAGCTCATATTTTCATAGGGTGGTGCCTCCCGTGGTTTAGTGAGTTCCTCTGTTACATCAAAGCCAAAGAAGGACCTACAGCCGGACAACGCACCTAAAGGGGCTTGCTGGGGACGAGGGAGAAAGCTATAAGCCGAACCTGGAATGGCCACGGAGAATAACAACCTCTGGATGTCAGTTTCACCTGATGGAGAAGTAGTTGAGGTTGCAGCTTTAGGTTTGATCTGAACCTCTGGATGCGCAATGTTTGCGTGTGTCCGTGCACTCGTGCAGGCGGAATGCGCGTGTGCGTTTGCATATGTTGGAGGATTTGGGAGTGGGACCCCAGAATACACTGGCTGGAATGCGAAGTGTGTGTTTTGAGCCGCCCGAGGGCGAGGAATGTCTCCCAAACTCACTGTAACAACTTTAAGTGGCATGACCAGAGTGTGTGTGAGTGTGTGTGTGTGTGTTGGGAGGGACAGCAGGTGATGGGTGCGTGCCCCTGCAGGGTGCGCCCTCAGGACCCCGTCGGTCACCACCACGTGTCCACGGACGCAGTGTAATGTGTGTGTTTTTTTAATAGTTGTCTGTTTTATCTTCACAAGAAGAAGTGAAAGAGTATCTCTGCTCCAGTCAATGAGCCTTTCATTCCGTTTCTGTTCAGCTGGTGTTTGGACAACCTTTGGCAGGTGGTATCCTACTCGGATCTGTGGACTCTTTGTGTAGCTTGATTTGATTTAAACAAAAAGCTATGCAATCACATTTGATTCACATATTTGACTTTTCTTGCTTTCACCATCTACTTCTGTCTTTTCCTTTTTGTCCATCTCAACATCTCTATTCTTTATTAACCCCAAAAACTGACTTAAAGGACGCAGCTTGGCCTCTTAAGTACCTTCAGCCCACAATCCACTGATCCACGCCGGTCAGCACATTTGACATCTCCCAGCAATGTGCATACTGACTGCTGTTGTCTGTACTAATCTGGGAGATTAACACATAATGAAGTGGCGGCATTAGCTGAGAAGCTGTCGTCATCAGAAGATACAGCGCCGGCCGTAACGTTGAAGGCAGAGGAGGAAAAGTAATCATCCCCCAGCCCTCGGTTGCGACTGAGGCATTTCGTTAATATAGTTCCCCTATCTGCTATGTGCATGTGTATGACTGTGTCTCCAGGAGGGAGATATTACGTTGTGCTGCATACTCTGACATTCTTATGCCGAGAATCAATACCATCCGATCACAATTAGATGTAGTTAATAACACTAATGAAACTTGGGTGGGTGCAACATTTCCCCCTCCCAAAGACCAACAGTTTAGTTGTATCTTATTTCACTCTACGTTGTTGTCATTGACATGTCTGGAGGGAGGCCAGAGGAAATTCTACCCCAGGATCCAACCCCTACCCTGGGCCTCTGCGTGCCGGGGTTCCCCTCGTTAGCTCCTCCTCAGCTCTCAGCCCTTGAGTTGTGTCTGGGAAGCGCTCCACACTGCACCCCAGACTGAACTACTTATGGAGGTGATTTAAAAGGCTGTTCCACCTTGTCCCAGGAGTGCTGTCCCTCTTCTGCTTCCTGCTCTCTTGTAGAGAAGAAAAGGACTTTGGAAGGAACTCTTTGGGAGGGTCAAGGGTTATTGGGTCATATAGGAGCTATATGACCCACGCTTTAGGTAACTTGCTTTGACGTCATTTCTTATGCCTTTAACAAAGGGCACGAAATCATTAAATATAAAATTCCATTTTTATTCAGCAGTGCTTTGAATTTATAGTGCTGTATACAAACAAGAGAACGTGTGTGGTGCCTCCTCAAGTTATCATCTCCACACCTCTCCCTGCTTCTACTGTTTTCCTTTTTGGGACTTACAATACGAGGAGAGCAGGGTGACCCAGATGGTGTCAGTATGATCAACAGTCACACAGCTTTCGCTTCCAAGAGTGTTTCACCACTCAGAATTGCTTATATGAAGCTCGGAACCGTCCACCGTTCCGACTGTCCTGTTTAATTTCATGGGGATGTAGTAGTTCAGAGCCAAGTCGGTTCTCAGCTGTGACTTGTTGAAATCTCAGCAAACTTTGTTCCGCCACCCTGGGGAGTTTGGGAAGAGAGAGGAGATTCAGAGATACATTTGCTTTACTGAAGCAATTTCTTCTCTTCTTAAGCCGCACGGTTTTCACCCATCTATCTCCACCTCCCCCACAGCCAGAAAAACATGTTCCTGACCGGGATGCCTCATTCTTCTGAGTGCCTTTTCACTGCTTTACCGTTCCGTCCAGAAAGCCCCGAAGCATTTGCAGAATGTGTCCCTGTCCTTTTTGAAACCTTGGAAGAATGATGTACCTCAATATTCTTCCACGCACAGACACTCACCTAAAAGCCCAGTAATATGAAGCCTGGCTGACTTAAGTGTAACCCTCAGTGGAGCAGTACCTTGAGCTAAGCTGCCGTTCCCACCAGCCACTAACATCACACACTTTCGACAGCTAATTCAAGCCTCACTCCAGGGGACAGTGGCAATTTAGTGCATTGGAAGTGTATGTGGTGTGAGAGTGTATGTGTCCTAAACCCTCAGGGCATAGCTGTCAGGGATATTGCCTGTCAAAGGCACAACAGGGTTTCTCCTCTGTGATGGCCATTTAGGGATGTGACCTCCTATTTCCCTCCGTGAACTCTCTCTGTCTCTCTCTCTCTCTCTCTCTCTCTCTCTCTTCTCTCTCTCTCTCTCTCTCTCTCTCTGTCCTCTCTCTGGACTACTAGCCGAGGCCCCTTGTCTGCTCTGATCCCGGTGGCAGATGGAATTAGCAGTAATTACGAGCTCATTAATTCCAGCCTTTTCTGTAATCCCCTCTAATGCCCAAATACTGCAGTGTGTGTGTGTTGTGTGTATATCTGCGCATGTGTGCGCATGTGTGTGTGTGCACAAAAGACAGCCATCACACATTGCTCATTCCACATCATGGAAATGGGGCAGAGAGGAAATAATAAATAACGCCAAAGAGGAAATTAATTTCTCCGTTAAGTGTGTACCCAACGGCAGGCCGCTCGGACAATATAGTTTTTAATTGGGTCTTGTCAATGATTAACTGTAAGTGCTTCACAATACAACTCAGCAGAGAATCCGTATTAGGTGGCTAATTAAAAGCCAATATTTAATGACAGATTTGTTGCTAATTCCTCTAAAATTGCCCCAGGCTTCCAGACAGCAACACATCAACGTTAAAAAGAAGTAATTTATGAGTGGTACTCAAGGTCAGCAGAGCATGTGTAGCAGTGTTTCTCTTATAAGTACATACCGTGACTCCAGAGCAGCAGCTGACTGATACTTTATGGGAAGAAGCAGCTGAAATGACACTTGCAATCAATCTGCCTGCACCTGAAGTACAACCGCAGATAATATGTAATGTATACCACGATCGCAGTATTACAATCTGCAGTGGCTGGATGTGCACAGACCTTTGTGTCTGTACGGCACCTTGTGTTCCAGAGTTTGAGGCTCTCAAGATACAATAACGGCTTGGCCTGCAGAGGGAATTCGTTCATGGTCTTATATGGTGCAGCAGTGATGGATAATCCTATACATCTTAAACAACCTTCAAAAACGCTTTAAATGCTCATCCAACCAGGAAGCATACTTCAATTACATTTGCAACCTCTCCTATTTCTATTCTCCATTTGATTGGAAAATAACAATTTTATTGAGACAATCTGCTATGCTTATAAGCCACTAAGGTGAATCACAGATCTGTGTGTGTATCTGTTTTCTTTCCTCATGATTAAGCTGCTGAAGTGGTCCAGGGACCCATATTGTTAGCCATCTGTGCACACAAGCCACACTCACCCTCTCTTTCGATCCGATCAGCTGAATGCCCATGATGCAAGCTCTTGCACATATGTTAGATTCTAGATATATTATGACAACTAGATCTACAGGATTTTTAACTCAGTCTCTCAGATGGTCAGTGCAGCCACGACGGTGTTGGAGAGAAGAAACATCACATGATAACGGGTGTGGATGGTCATGCTTCTACCCCTGAAACATGTGTCCCTTAGAGGCTCTGAGATCTATCTGCAAATCCTGAACTTTCCACACATTAAAAGCTCACCGTATTGTCATCCCTAGCACCAGTCACAGGGAGTCTTTAGAGACTTTAATGACTCAAGCAGCCCTTTCATGCGTGCCCCCTCTGGTTTCTGAGCCGACTGCCCAGTGCCAGTCTGGCAGCGCCCTACTTTCCGTTTGACTGAAAAGGCATCACTACGACGAGGAACCCGTCTGATTTAGCCATTTTGGGTTCTGCCATGTGACACTGGGGATTTTAATAGGAATGGAAAGTTCCTGTCCATTGTAGGAACTTTCCGTGCTTTTACGCATGTGGGAGAGACTGTGTCCAAATATCACCCTGAATAAAAACGTGTTTAACCCCATGATGGTACAATCAGTTGAGCCCTTTTATTCATGTCATTCACACAATCTAGAGCCTTGTCTTCCTTTCTGTTCCCGTATCATTGCATCCTTTCTTCAGACCATCTGACTATATTCTCATCTCATCTGCACCATGGTGGTCCAGTAGGTCTAATAGTCAGCCCTGCCAGCTCCTGATTGCCCAGATTGCATTAGCACGGTCACTACGCGTCGATATAGAGTTTTCTGGTACACAAGCAAAAGCTATGCTTACACTCTCATACTTTGTCATATAATATCGGCAAAGTTAATAATTCTAAATCCATTATTGTTTAGATTCATGTTTACAAGGTCGCAGCTTTCTTTCCACTACCTTCGCTGGTGCATTGGAGCATATCTTGTCCCGTTCGTGCCACCTGTTGATCAGTGCAGTGTGACTGCATTGGTAGGACAGTGCATTGCATCATGCACAAGATAAATGATCCACCCATACAAACCCAGCTCTGTGACACTACCAGAGGTCTAAAACTCCACAGGGAACCTTGAAGGTGACACTACTGAACATTCACAATCATTTCACCTGGCTGGTCCAGTGGATATTCCCTTTTTGTTGCAAAGTGAGCTATAATTAGATGACAAGATTCCTAATGACATTGTGTTCCTTCTTGCTATTGATCTGTGTTTTAATGGCAGCAGGATTTGTATAAGTGCACGAGCATTCTCTATAATGTGCATTGACTATTGATCAGATAATGACTTGACTGTTCTCTTTAAATGAACCATTTCTGTGTTGGACAGTAAGTCTGTCTCCTTCCACAATCACTAGCCATATTCTGTGGAACAGCCTATCAGCCAATACTGTATAGTCTTCTCCCTGAGGCTCGCAAGACTCCAACTCCCAACATGCACTGCCCCCACAATTTGCAAGCAAAGCTGCTTTGTCTCAACAGGGGCTTTTTCTTCCTTCTAGATCTAGTTTATTTCTCTCACTTTCTTTTTTCCACGTTCCTCAACCTCAAAGAGGTCAGGAGAGGAGAGACGGAGGGAGAAGGGAGTGAGAGAGCCTTCATAATGAGCAGCAAAAAAAGACTATTCACGTCGAGATTCCAGCAATTAGCTCCATAGTCTGAATAGTGGGGGAACACATGGAGCCTGTTAATAAAAGCTGGCTATTAAGCACAGCGGCAGCTCTTCAACCATTCTCTTGATAGTTAGCGAGGCTCAGCGTTTGTGTGGGTGTGTCGGTCCTCTCTGCAGACCACGAGGAACAAAGACATCATGTCTGTGTGAAAGGAGGATGTTGTTTGCATTGACCACCATGACATTTATCAATCCGGGGAAATTAAATATTCAAACCATTTGAAATATTCTGCAGCCTGCGTTGAGCATTGAGAGAGTGTGCATTGGGCTCATTGTGGCTCTTCTTGGAGTAGGATGCTGCATGTGTTGCCGCTGGCTTGGGATGACAGACTACAGTGTGTCCATGTGGCATATTCTCAGCTCAGCGGGAGGCTGCATTCTGCTCATGCTGCGCCGGAAGATATCACCGGTCAGGTGGAGGTGAAGAATGGGTTTAATCAAGCGCATCCCGGATAAATTGACCTTTATTTGCAGCCTAAATCGAATCAGCATTGATATTCATTTTGCTCATGAAATTACAGTCATAGGCTCCTATTTTTCAATGTCCTGATACTTTCCCTCCAGCTGTGTCCTTTAGCCTAGATCAGGTCTAATGTCGCCCTAGACCAATGAAATTTAACACCCATAAGTAGGGCATACAGATGTGGTTTATGGCCATGGACTTAGATGCCATCATGCAATAAAGTTTAATGTAGGTTTGGCTAATTAAATTCAACACAAATGTGACGGGGAAGTGGCTTCGGCAAAGTGGTGCTTGCAGGGAGACGCCTCTTAATCTGTGAAAGCAGCGATGTAGATGAATCGCTTGCTAATATTATCCCTGGCTCTCTGCAGCTGCTGCTTAAGAATGAAAAAGAAGAGGCGGCGCGAGGGGAGATTATGACAGGAGATTTCAAAAGCTACCGTTGAAGGAAGGATGGATGGACCAGATGGAGGTAGAGCACGCCAGTTGCTGGAGGTTTTTGAGGGAAAGTTGAGAGACGATCCTCTCGGACAGAGTTCGTGTCCTTACGTGTTGAGGGTTTCTATGCGTCAACAACGGCCCTTCTGTTTCCACTATAGTTCTCTCTTCTTCATGCTTGTCATTTCAGTTCTTCTTTCCACACACCACTACACCCTCTTCTCTCCAATATCCTCGTGTTTCATCGCCCTCTTTTCAAGCTTCCTTTTGTCACACAGTGGAGTTAATGGAGGATTGTACGTGGCAAGTAATATGTGGCCATATCTTTGCAGACAGTGATTGAGGATATCAGGTTTTGGCTTTGAAACAGGATTTAGCTAATAACCTTTGGACTGACTTAGACAGACAGTGTTTTTGCAAAAAGAAAAATTAAGTCTTGGAACTTGAATAAAGATTTTCTACTCACAGAACTGAGAAGTATGCATAGATGAACCAATGTCTTGGCAGCCACGTCGCTTCAACTCTCATTTACTTTCTGAGTCTCTGAGGCATAATTTTCCTCATCTAAGCAGCCTTTAATGGAACGTCTCTCCCTGATCTAGTAGATTTGGGATTTTTATTGGGACAGTTGATTCAGATGCTTGTGTTATTCACCCATCTAGCTGGTCCTGTTCATGATATTTGACCTCTGACCTCATCCCTCTCCTCTGTGGGTCGGCTGAGTGACACTAAATCCAGCAGACACCATGTATGTTCCCTTTCCTATGAGATCTGAATTATTCATCAGAGTATTATCATTGAGAAAAATCTCAAGTGGACACCCAAATAGCTTTGAAATAAATAGCAGGATATGAAGAGTAAGGTGTTGCTTCAGAGAGAATAGTCCAAAGTTGTGATGTGTTTATTCTGAAATGAATGAAAGGCATTTTTAGGCAAGTTTATTAGTTCTTTTACACATTTTCGTATCAAGGAATGAATAGAAATCGGGTTTGAAACAGGAATGCAACATCCTTCTTCCAGAGTTGTTAAATCTCTAATTGAGTCGTGAAATGGTACATTTAGATGCAAAACCAACTGTGAAATCGCCTGTCGGTTAATAAAGCACATGATTTCAGTGCAGAGCTTTCTTTGTAAATATTCAGCAATAAACAATTCCGTCAGGTCATGGTGTCTCGTAAAACTCGAAAACATGCCTTAAAAATTAAAACGTGAGGTGACTTCCTACAAACATCCTGGTAATTCTAGTTTTACGCCTGTTGGATTTGTTAGCGTTTAACGTGGATGCAGAAAGTGAAGGTCGGCTCTCTAGCCGTGGCTGACCTCATCTTACATTTGCCCTTAATCTGACTCTGGCGTGTAGACGAGGCAGCGTGACAGCCACTTCAGACGAAAAAATCTCGTCTGCTCATTTTATGTGTGTACATATCCACAGACCAGACAGGGAGGTCTTCCCTTCGCCCCGCTCCCCCTGATCCCCCCTCATGTCCCCCAGGGTGCAGTGTGACCCGTAGAGGCACCCATCCGGAAGGCCCACTGCTTTCCTCCCCTATTTCGCAGTATACATGACCTAATTAGGCGAGCCCCACCCTCTTAACTTGCTTTACAGTATATACGATATCGGTCTGAACTATTGACCCAAATACGATCATAACCAACCCCCTAACTTCCTGAACATGACCTACTTAATGTATACAAGCAGATGTGGATGTACACCCACACACCCAAACACACCCCTCAGATGTGCCCTTTTCTCCCCCAGTCTCCCCCTTCATCATTTGTAGGAGTCATTGTGTTGGGCCAGATGAAACATGAGGTTTATGTGGTATATAGTTCATGTAACTGGAGATGTAGTATTCCACATATTTTATCACCACACAGGTAATCACAGTTGATTTGTTAAATAAAACATGATGGAGAAATATTTTGTCCAACAGGTCAAAATACCAACAACTCCACTGACAATAGGCACAGGAGACAATTATGCCATCAGCCAGTATACATGTGTTTATAAAATAAACAACTCGCCTCCAAGTCCAGCCAGAGACTCTGGGAATAATGATAATTTGAATTTGAAGTAAACACAGTTCTTCATCCGATTTAAATAAGCAAACAGTAAGACAGCAGGAAATCCTCGACCTGTTTCTGTCAGGAGATCCAGAACAATTGCTCTTTAGGGGGGAAAAAGTGAAATGGCTAAGAAGATGTATTCCAAACTTCACAATCCTGGCACAGACTCCCCTTCTGCATTGCACTTGTGGGCAAATTCATCAGCGTATATGTTCTTCAGTGCTATTTTAGTTCGTGTGTGGGCCGAGACGATGTGAGAGCGCTCCCAAATTCAGTTTGCCAAGTGTTTGCAGCTCATGCAGTGTGAAAGATAAGTATATAGAGGAGGCAGCGTGTTAAACGAGGGTCCATGAATATTTGATCAAAAGACAAACTCAAAGACGTGGAGACAAGTGAGCCAACCGCTGATGTAACGGAGCTGGTTATCCAGGTTATCCAGTTTATTGTAACAGATATATTTTGGGGGTATGAGTGCATGTGGTGGCATGTGATACTTGATCAATCTTTGCAGGGGAATTATAAACTCAACGGCAGCCTCAACCACTCAAAAAATAGGTGCACATTTCTACCTTTGTCTAGATTGAACCCCCATACCTCTATCAGGTTTGCAGTAATTATCTATATTTACCATTTAGCCATTCATTTTAGCAAACTATTTGACTGCCTATTTGTTCCTAACTATTTAAATTATTTTAGCAAAGTCAACCATGCTATTACTTTGACCTATTTTAATTGCTCCCACTTTTAGCCAACTATTTGAATCGCATATTCATTACTTTTACCAGCCCGTTCAATTGCAACACGTTACAGCTGAGTCAATATGCTGGTTTTTTTTTAAATTTCTCTCTACATTTTTTTTCAAATGAGTTGAACTACTCCACTGTATATCCATGACAATAACAGAAGCAGCATGTTTTTAATTATCTGACACGTCTTCATCTCTGTCACTGTTTCCTTTAGTTGGGATGAGAGCAGCTCCATCAGCAGTGGTTTGAGTGACGGCTCAGACAACCTCAGCTCTGAAGAGTTCAACACGAGTCCCACTCTCAACTCCCTTCCTACCACTCCCATCAGCTCCCGCAGAAACTCAGCCATAGTGGTGAGTACACACACACACACACACACACACACACACAGCCATCGTACACAGGCAGATGAGCAGTGTTCGTAGGCTACAGTAGTATTGATTAAGCTGTTAATCCAGTGAGGTATCGATGAGGTGCTGAACGTGTTGTACATTTTGTCAGTGTGGAGGGGACACAAACACACACACACACACACACACACACACAAACACACACACAAACACACAAACACACACAACAGGCAACAGGACACTGGCATCAGAGACAAAGCCTGATTAGGTATTCTACACACACCCTTGATGTTTATCACATCTGCAGCAATCAATGTTCACCGCACACACACACACACACACACACACACACACAGCGTACTTGATAGCAGCATTGTTCAACAACACTCCATTTTGTTAATTTACGGAGACATTTTTTAATTGTGATGTACTTTTGGAGGATTGAGAGTCTGAAAGGTTTGAAAATGATTATCCAGTGTGGCCGTACACATGGTTGTTGACCTACACTAATCCACACAAACCATAATGCCATGTCACTGCTGCTTCAGAGGGTTGGGACTTTTATTATACCAGTTCAGGCTCTGCTTACATCAAATGTTTGTGTTTTTTCCAGCCATGATTTCACCCACCTGATTCAGATGTTACAGAGCCTGAACCGGCCCGGTTCAGTACAGCAGAGTGATTATCTTTGTGTTAACAACACATTGAAGTGTACTGATATTTATAATGCCTTGTCTTAATATTTTGCTGTGGGGATGGGAGGATTTGGGACTCATGACCTCAGCGCCCCTAAAATCCCGTCAGCAGCTCTGCTTGAGGTCCTTTAATGTCCATCTGTAGCTGTACGTGTTCCAGATAGTGTCTGATGTAGGTCACACCTCCGCAATGTGGTTTATGTGATGGATGTAGTGGGATCTTACAGAAAAACAGAGGGAGTTAGAGAGAGCGAGAGGGAATCAACGTAACCATGGCAACCGAAGTGCAGAGATGCTGGGAGTGCGGGTCTTTGTCTCCTCCTGTATATTGAAGGACAGGTCTAGAACAGCCATCTGCACACACACACACACACACACACACACACACACCACACACATGCACACACAAGTACATGCACACACAAGTACACGCACGTACGCACCCGTACACAGACACACACACACAGAGGGCCATCTGCAGCCCTGGACAGCGAGCTGCAAGAACCGGGGCGCCCCCCCACGCCTAGTTGCAGGAGTCACCATGGTAACCAACCATCACCTCATCTTGCACCCTAATACACATGGCACCGTGCTCTCTCGCCATTCTCAGCTGTTATTTTTCTTTATCACTTCCTCTTTGTTTTTTCTTTGTCTCCGTTTTCGGCGCGCCACCTTTTCCCTTTTTTCAGTTGGTTGATTTTAATTCCCTCAAAGGCAGCTCTGGTTTAAAATGATCCGCTCCTCATCTCTCCCACATATTGCATAATGTACTCAACATGGATGTGAAGGCGGTGAAGAGATGGGGGTACAAAAAGAGAAGACATGGTTGAGAGCCAGAACATAGTGTGTGTAGGTGGTACAAAAACCCAGTTGGTGGAAATCAGGGTACTACACCTTGTTTTACCAATATGTGTATCTCATCCCCACCTGTTTCAATAATCAGGGAATGTGAGGGAGGAAATGACCATGTTTTATCTGGTCAGACAGGACACACACACACACACACACCGCGCATACCTGATCCTCGTGTGATATGAAACCCGTCTATGGGGTCTATTGGTTTTAATAAAAAAGGAATTCAGCATATGAGTCCTCATGAGAACCGTTGGGTGCAACGTCCTGAACTGGCACTCAAACACCTCCTGATACATTGTGTAACTGTCAGGCTCCTGCAGGGGAGAGAATAATCCGTCTCTGTGAAAACTAGGCATATTTATCCTCATTTAGACTCCTATACACACTCTCACACACCTACGCAGGGATTGTGCATTATGTGTATTCAAATCTTTTGTACACTTCTATGTGTATTCACAAAACACACACACACAGAAGACCAGGACTCCGGAATGACCTCATATTTCCTTTAACATTTGAGTGTGTGTGTGTGTGTGTGTGTGTGTGTGTGTGTGTGTGTGTGTTGGGCAGGTCCCCCCTTCTCTCTTTGAAAGTGTTCAAATAGAGCATACAATAGGATTTAGACAGTGGAGATGAGACATCAGAGAGCATGTTTTTGGGTTGACTGGATTCAGACATGTTTTTCTGCTTAGAGGGCATCAGGGTGAGGCAGAGTCTGAGGCTCCGATGGCGTCCACTCACCTCATCAAATGCCTTTCTTTTTCAAACTGTGGCCAATGATGAACATTAAGTGCAGGTTTCAGGGGATACACAACCTTTTTATATTTAATATAAAATATGATTTGTTCCATTGGCTCATGCTTCCCAGTGTCTCAAGCAAATTATTAACACGTCTTTAGAATTTACAAAGCCAATTTGTTTCTAAATACCTTTTAACAGTAGGTCATAAAATCTACAGTTGAATCAATATATTGCCAGCTAAATACAATTATTCACAGGTTATTCAACCTTTGTTTCATTACAGTGCTGTTCCACTTAATACTTGACTCCTTTTATTACAGGGGTTTTATATTGGCAATAAAATATGTCCATGAACATGAAATTGAGGAGGTTGATTTGTGGTGTTTTTCCAGTAACACTCACTTTTTCAGAGCTTCCCACCATATCACATGGTAGATCCATTGACACACAAGCCTAATAGCTGTTACAAATCTAGATTAAGGCTAATTTATCTGACCTATGCTCTCATCCCAAACTCTAAGTGAGTGCTGGATGTCAAGATCCATATAAATATCTAGACTTCCTTATGTCTTGAACAAAATATCACTAATAAATCCATTTTATATTAAAGCTCTGATTCTAATCTGTGGAAAACGTTTAAAAAAAAGCCATGGGCACTTTTTATGTGAGATAAAAAAAAAATCTCTGCCGTTACTGCAGCTTTCTCGTTCAATCTTTTTTTCCCCTTAAACTTTCTCCGATTTCTCAGGCGGTGCTTTGACCGAATTAGATAGGCAAGGAGAACCATGCCTATAAAGCAAACAATGTACCAGATACATACATATAATGTCATGTTCACATCTCACACACTCGCATCTGAACATCTTCTTGTCTCATAGCATGTGTCTGTCTTTCCCATTCCAGATGCGTACAGATGCGGAGAAGAGATCTCTGGTGGAGAGCGGTCTGTCTTGGGACACCGACGACACCAAACCCAGCCGCAAGAGCCAGGGCGGTGGCGTCTACGATACAGGAAGTCTCAAGTCCGAATCGGCCAATAAATGGAAGAAGACGCGGACGCAGGGGGTGGGGCTCGAGGGAGGGAGGGGCGAACTGAAGAAACCTCAGACCTTGGGTCAGGGACACATGTTGAAGAAAGGAAGAAACCCACCTGTGGGAGTCACCTCCCCGATCACACACACCTCTCAGAGTGGCCTGAAAGTGGCAGGTGAGAGGAGGAGCATACACACACACACACACACACACACACAGCAAGGTGTAATATATAGAGCTGCACTTTAAGTTGAAATGGTTTCATAACCTGGGCAGACGGACACATTGGCTGTCTTTTAATATTCCCTTCTCTCTGGCAGTCTCACGCCCACACAGTCACAGACACTCTCTCTGTCTTTGTCCCACACATTCATCCACAGCTGCAGCCCACCCTCCGGGCCTTTAGAAAGTGGTGCCATGTATCAAACGCCCATCGCCACCCACTCCCTTCCTGCCAGCCAACACACATGCACACATTGACTAACAGTGTTTTTTTTTTATCTTCCTGTTGGTCCAGCCTTTCCTATGCAGGCTTTATTTTTGTGCCGGACAGAGAGAATTTATAACACTTAAATAAAGGCCTTGTACCCAAAACAACTGGACCAGAGACAGTGTGCGTGTGTGTGTGTGTAATAGTGTGTGTTTGTGAGAGCAGACACATCTGAGATTGTGCCAGCCTTACAGAGTGTCGCCCATCACACTTAAGACACACACTCTCACTCACACACACACAAAGAGCACAATAGTGCCGATTGTGCAGCTGCCTTTTAAGCACACCATCTGTGTGCCGTTTACGTAAGCACTCACACACACACAAATATACACGTATAGACAACCCCAACGACAGGATATTATTTGTGCTGTTGTGCGCCGGCCTCTGTGCACCAGTGGCTGTGTAAACAGCCCTCTCTCTGTGGGGCCGTCCTGTGTTTGCATTGCCAGCTGTTGAAGTTCCAGATATGCCAAACAAGTGTGTTGAACCAGCCTGTGATGTGTGTGCCAGGCCGTTATTGTTATAGATGGGAACCGTATGAATCCGCTATCGCGGCTATTCAGTCTGCCGCCGAGTTTGGGACTCTAAATAATCAGATGATGAAGTCACTTGAAAGCAGACAGGAAATAGGTCGTTGTAGCTCGCCAGCGTGGAGGAGAACATCGGTTCAACCAGATGAGCGGCAGACGTTGGTCTCTATGGCTCACGCTGGAGATCAGTTGGGTTTAGCAGGATTGTGTGTAAACATTTACAGGGATAGACAAGCGTTTCCATATTGTATACTTATCCTGTAGTATATACTCTAATATGCACTATGTAAATATTTGGGATTCCTTACTTCCTGGTTTTCCTCGGGAAATGACTTAAACAATTGATTAATTGTGTAAGCACAAATTATATATATGTATATATAATATCATTTATAATATAATTTGTTATATTATATCTATATATAATATAATTTGTTAAACGATTCTACATACAGTAAACACTTCACACTTATAACACGTTGCCTCAAAATTACTAAACTCTAAACTTATTACACTTCAAGTTCCCTTCATTTTTATTATTATGTATTGAGTCATATTATATGTGATTTACTTGTAGACATATGTTGACATTCAGCATCACTCAGTGTAGTATTAGTAGTAATTATTTATTTCAGTCCTTATTCCCAAATTTTCCTAAAAGAATGCACATAATGGGCTGCACGGTGGTGTAGTGGATAGCACGATTCCCGAGTCGGGTTTGGGTTCCTTCTGTGTGGAGTTTGCATGTTCTCCCCGTGTAAGTGTGGGTTCTCTCCGGGTTCTCCAGCTTCCTCCCACTGTCCAAAGTTGGGGATAGGTGAATAGTTAATCTGTCTCTACATGTCGGCCCTGTGATAGACTGGTTACCTGTCCAGGGTGAACCCTGCCTTCGCTCAATGACAGCTGGGATCGGCTCCAGCACCCCGCGACCCTGAATACAGGATAAGCGGTAGATGATGGTATTCACATAATAAAGATAATAGATGTTGGTGGAGCTTTGGAACCAACGTCCACAATGTGTTAACATGTATTCCTAGCAGTCAGCACTGCCTGTGTTTCCTTTCACTATGAGATGACAGTGTCCGTTAACAGTACGGTCAGATATGAATGAATTATTTTGGTGCGAGCGCGCTGCAAGAAGCACGATGCTGTTTGAAACCCGCAGCAGGTATTCATCACTCTGTCAGCGCTGATGTATCATGTGTCTCTCTGTTTCCTTTCTGACCTACAAACAGTCAGCCGCACGGGGACAGACAGACGGACAGACAGACAGACAGACAGACATCATTGCATACTCATCTCCCTTCTACCACAGTGGCCTTAAATAGAAGAATACTTAAGGAAGGAGGCTATAAAAAAGCTATTTTCCTTCAACGCCCAGACAGGGTTAGAAATGTTATGCGGAGGCTTTCTCTGTCTGTCTGCCTCTTCAGACATCTCTTCAGGCCTGTTGTGAGCTCCACTGTCTCCGCAGGCTTAGTCATTAAAATCAGGCTTCATTTATGTAAGCATTAATAGACACTCCTGGATTCTGTCACCGTGCTTGTGTTTGCTTCACACCGCCCTGCTGGCCGTGTGTGTCTCTGCAGCTCGATGCTCTTGGAGCGTGCAGCGTTGTGGTTATACGATGGATTGAGTTTATGACTTGACATGTAAACCCAATTTTCACATTTACAAAAGAGCTGCAAGTGTAATGTGTTGTCGGTGTCACATTCCTATAAGATCCAATCTCCGAGACACCGTGAGCGTGTGTGGTATATACGTCTGGCCCTATGCGTGTGTGTTTTGCGGCCTTTTTCAATACCCTTAAGTGGCTCCAGATGTGCCAAGGCAGCACGCCGGTGGGTCCCATTCAACAGCAGTTCTTTGACTCTGTTAATGCCTTGTATATAAACCTCCCATAACAACTCCCAATAGATGCGTATTAAGAGCGTAGGAAGTGTGGACTGGCACTGGTGCGGTGGTGCATACAGCGCACATGTGTCTAATTCTTTTTTTTTTTTTTCTCATAATAACTTCCAAACAAGTCCAGTTAATTTGCCATCTGGGAAATGTACAGATGGGAAGAAAATCACATTATTTTCCTCCAACCTCCGTTCACCCCGGCTATATCTCTCACTCCGCCCTCTTTCCCCAAAGAGGTTTCAAGAGTGGAGAAACTCAGTTATACTGGGTGTTTCGTGCACTTTCTGTGCCCGCAGACACGCTCTGTGAATGTGAACGCCGGTTTTTCCACAGCCGCGCTGCACGTTAATCTCGGCACTCTGCAGCTGTGACACACAGACGTGCACTTACTGGAAAGTCAGGAAAAACTGTTATAGTTCATCAGGATGGAAAGGAGGAGTAGCCACATGATAACAGTGTGTGTGTGAGGGTGAAGCCGGCTGAGAGTCTGGTCTACACGTTGTCTGTCTGCTCAGACGGGTTGGTCTTTATCAGCACACAGACAGACCTTGTAGGTGGTCAGATAAGATATGACGTCCTCCATATGACTCGCTCGCTCTCACCACCAGAAATCGTTCAGGCTTTAAATTAGTCAAGCTGCTCATCTGTGATTTTCTTTCTGTTTTCTCTCCTCGACCTCTTTAGGTACAGTGAAGTCAGATGGCAAGCCGATGGATAAGTCTCGGTTAACAGTGAAGACCTCCGGCCTTCAGCGCTCCTCTTCCGATGCCGGTAAAGACCACAGAAATGGCGTCCCTACCATTGAGCAACGTAAGCCTCCGTCTGGCCTGGTTCGGCCCTCCACTGGTGGAAGCTTTGGCTTCAAGAAGCCTGCCACGGCTACCGGGATTGGCACGAACAATGCCAACATGCCTGTACCCTGTGGGTCTGCAAATGCGGGGAAAAATCCCAAAACATCAGGTATTCCTGTCAAACCGGGGGCTGGTGGTGGAGGCGGAGGACGGAAGACAAGTCTAGATGTTTCAAACGGCGACCACAGTGGCTTTCTATCTCCGAATGCCAGGACGTCTCTCCAGTACCGCTCTCTGCCTCGCCCGGCAAAGACGAGCACCCTGACTCTAACCCGGCCGAGCTCAGCTCGCCCGGTGAGCACTACCTTGGATGCGGGCTCTGGGCTGATCAAACCGCCCCAGGGCTCGAGACTTAAAGAGCCTGGCTCGGGGCTCGGTTCTGGGTTGAGTAAAGCAGGTGGCCGTGGGATCCCGAGTCCCAGTCCTGTCAATCAGACCGACAGGGAGAAAGAGAAAGAGAGGGCCAAAGCCAAAGCTGTAGTATCGGACTCTGAGTGCGGAGGTGGGTCTCTGAAGGGCAGCCCTGCTCAGACCCCATCAGAGAACGGAGGGAAGCTACAGGGACTGAGACCTCCCAGCAGTGGCAAGGGCATGGATCTGCCCTCTCCCAGCACACACAGGTACTACCCCAAAACATACATTGTGCAATTTAACAGTATTTCACAAAGAAAGTGTGAATTTGCTTCAACGCCGTTTGTCTTTGTCTTTAGGTTATCTGGGATACGCAGCCTGGCGAAGCCTCCATCCATGGCCCAGCTGGACAAGCTGAACTCAAACCTAGATGTGGGAGTTCAGGACTCCCTGCCACCTAAGATCCCTCCCTACTCTAAGCTCCAGGATCTGGCCAGCTCAGTAGATAGCTCCACTGGCCCCCGCCTGACCCCCAGCCCCGCACCTTTACTCAACGTGAACTCTTCAACCTGCTTCTCAGGCTCAGGGACCGGGTTAGGGCCCCGGCAGGTCACGTCTCTCGAGGTTCAAGGGAGCCCAGGGAGCTCCTCTCCCCTGCTCTACCCTCGACTGTCCGGGCTGCATCGCAGCATGGAGTCGCTGCCGCTTCACATGAGTCTGGCCCCAGAGCCCCAGGAGAGGGAGAAGACCAGGGAGAGGGAGCATTTGGTGAGAGGCTACACCACCTTAGAGTCCCGACACAAAGACAGGCAGGAAGACAGAGGCCCTCCCGCCAGCTGGAGTTCTGGAAGCAAAGCCTCGTTGTCTCTGACAGACAGGTGAGATCCAATCATCTTCCACTGTCCATATTCCATATTAGACCAAATCACATCATACAAGTATAGATCCGGAGCAGATGTTTGGTGGTTCATGTTTCATAAAGCTGCTATGTAACTCCACCTACTGGTGGGCCGAGGAACTGCAGCAACATCAGGGAAACCCTTTGATATATTATTCACTTTGTTCTAT
The DNA here is from genome assembly GCA_029853015.1 of Chelidonichthys spinosus. NCBI lineage: Eukaryota > Metazoa > Chordata > Actinopteri > Perciformes > Triglidae > Chelidonichthys > Chelidonichthys spinosus. The sequence continues at coordinate 18,053,701 of CM056829.1, forward strand.
GCCACAATCATGCATTCCCTCACCTTAGTAATGAGTAAAGGTTAAAAAAAAAGCTTTTGGTATTTGATGACAAAATACTGCTCATACTGGAAGAGGTATGCAGCAAAACACCAAAACACAGGCTGGATTAGATGTCTAGTGGTCTTGTCAGTATATACTGCGAATATCAGAATGTATTACTTTAGACGTAGCCTTAACTAAACCTGTCGTAGTATGACTTTAATAGATTTTACTAAGTGAAATAATCAGAAAGCCAAAGACAAGACAGAAATCCTTGTATTGTATTGGATGCCTTACCTCCATCACTGAAATATTGCATATTTGACTGTTTTTGCACTGTAAACATTGTATTAGATGCTAATTATTGCAATATATATATTTCTATTGTAAACTAAAACAACAAGGACAAGGGCAACTACATGCATGTGCACCCACCCACATACACCACATGCAGGATGAGGAGTCTAGGCTATTATTACTGCAGCCCTATTATTGGTGTTGTACGGCTCTCAGTGACTGAAGTCATAATTACTGGCTGACACCAGCTGTCTGCCAGTCGTACGATGCTTCTTTGTGTCTGCTGCCTGTTCCTGAGAGTTTAATAACTCCTCACGGGAGTGGTTGAATAATGTCAATGTTTAATCTCCACAGTTCTCAGAGAGACAGAAACACACTGCCAAAGAAAGGTTTAAGGTAAGTGGACACACACACACACACACACACACACCATACCGTCATGCACCGATGAGTTAACACAATTATGGCATGGCCATTTAATTGCACACACACAGAGATCCCATTGATAGGATCCTCAGTGAATGACAGATTGTGTTAATCCTCATCATCCCAGGCAAAACTCCAGCTTTAATCCCCTCAATATTGTATCTCATTGTGTCCCAC